>OU426983.1:61971200-63282200 GCA_911387785.2 Aelia acuminata | reverse complement strand
CATGGCATCAGCCCACAAGAAAATTGATTAGCATTATAGACTATATTATAGTAAGGAAACACCTAGCAATCAATGTACATGATGTTAGAGCCATGAGAGGTCCCGAGTGTGGTACAGATCACTACATGCTAAGGGGTTTGATAGCATTTAAATTTTATTCAAAAACCAAAAAAAAGCCCCAGGAAAGTCAAACAAAATCAAATGCTGTGAAGTTTCAACTAGATAGTTTGGTTCAAGATTCAGTCAAAAATCTCTTCCAAAATAGATGTAAACAAGCTCTGCTAGGCAAGCAAGACAGTGAGTATGATGTGCTGAAAAAAAGTATACATCAAGCAGCTTTGGAAGCTCTAGGAAGAAAGGTAAATAATAGGTTCAACAAATATTGGTGGGATGTAGACAGTGAAAATGCAATTAAAAAGAAAAAACGGTGCTACAAGAAATGGCTCGCGAACAAAAACGAGGAAACCCACCTAGAATATAAAAAAGCCAACAGAGAGGTCAAGAGGATCAGAAAACAGGCTATTGGGCGTTTTTGGGAGAGGAATATGGAACAAATGGACAGATGTATACAGGGACAGAAAAGCAGCTTAGCCTGGAAAAGCTTAAGAGCAATTAAAAACCAAAAGCCCTCAATTATAGGTTCAATTGTCATAAAGACCGATACATGGGTAGACTATTTTTCAAATCTGCTAAAGGAAGAGAGACAGCAGTTTATTATTGAACCGGTGGCTAAATTTGAAGAAGTGATAAAAGAGGAGGACATTCCTCCGATATCTGTAGAAGAAATAAATTTGGCCCTTAAAGGAATGAAAAGCAATAAAGCTGCTGGCCCTGGAGATATTCCAATAGAACTGTTAAAAAATGGACCTAAGGAATTAATGCTAGCTCTCTCAAATTTTATGTCTATATGCTTAAGAAGAAACGAAATACCAGAAGAATGGAAAATCGGACATATTATTCCTCTCCATAAAGTAGGAAGTAAAAAGATATGCTCAAACTATAGAGGGATAACAGTAACAAGTAGCTTGAGTAGACTATATGGCAGGATTCTAAAACAGAGACTAGAAAAAGAGTGTACAAGAATCATTCCCGAAGAACAAGCTGGATTCAGATCAGGTCGGTCATGCAGTGACCACATATTCGTAATTAGACAGCTTCTGGAGAAGGCCATGGGGCATAATGTGGAAGTTCACCTGATTTTTGTGGACCTCAAAAAAGCTTATGACACAGTTCCATTAAAGCTCTTGTGGGAGGCCTTGCATTATTTCAATATAAGTCCCTACCTTATATGTGCCATAAGAAGCTTATACGAAGGGGCAAAGGCTTGCGTTAAAATTAGAGGTGCAATTAGTAAATGCTTCCCTATAACGAAAGGTCTGAAGCAAGGATGCGCACTGTCTCCTCTCCTTTTTAATATATATGTGGAAAGGGCTTTAATGAATTGGAAAAAAAAATGCCAGGGTATGGGGATCAAGATTGGTAGTGACTACCTCTTCAATCTCCAGTTCGCTGATGACCA
The DNA here is from genome assembly GCA_911387785.2 of Aelia acuminata. Classification (NCBI taxonomy): domain Eukaryota; kingdom Metazoa; phylum Arthropoda; class Insecta; order Hemiptera; family Pentatomidae; genus Aelia; species Aelia acuminata. Next base: position 63,280,681 of record OU426983.1, on the reverse strand, counting down.
AGTCATTATCGCTTCAGAAGTAGAGGATGTGGAGTACATGATGAGGAAGATCCTTCAGGAATATTCTAGTTGGGGGCTAGAAGTCAGCAAGGAAAAGTCCATCTACATGGCCTTTAACGGAACAGGGAGTAATTTAATCCTGGAAGGATGGACTTTAGAGCCACAATGCAAGTTTAAGTATTTAGGAAGCTGGTTGGACTCGCTAGGGTCCAGCGATCTGGACATCCAGGAAAAGGTCGTTCAAGGAAAAAAAATCATCGGGATCTTGAACTCGGTATTATGGAGTAGGAATGTCAGCATGAAAACAAAAAAAATAATGTATAAAGCCTTTTTGGAAAGCGTCAGCCTCTACTCGGCAGAAGCGTGGACATTAAAAGGTAAACAAGCAGGTAGGCTCTTAGCCCTAGAAATGGATTTTTGGAGGCGAGCATGCGGAGTGTCCCGAATCCAAAAAATTCCCAACGAACAAATAAGACGGCGGATTGGGAAAGAAGAAAACATCCTCCATAGTATAGAAACCATGAGGTTAAAATGGTTTGGACATGTTATGAGGATGAATGAGGGAGCATGGCCAAAAAAATTGCTGAAATGGAAACCAGAAAGAAGAAGGAAAAGAGGTCGCCCGAGAAAACTCTGGTATGACGGAGTGGAAGAAGGAATGATGAACAGAGGGATAAGAGAGGGAGACTGGGAAGACCGAAAGAAATGGAGAGCGCTTATTATTGGGGACGACATATGACTTAATGTTGTAAACAGTCGTAAATAAAAAAAATTTTTTTAATTAAAAAAACATATTTAATTAGCCAAGAAGATGGGAAAAAATACATAAATACAAATAAATAAAAAACATTGTTGAAAATGAAATTTTTTTATTAAGATTTCGATAATGCATTATCAAATTTCATTTTCAACAATGTTTTTTATTTATTTGTATTTATGTATTTTTTCTATTTTTTCCCATCTTCTTGGCTAATTAAATATGTTTTTTTAATTAAAAAAATGAAACAATATTTGTATTTAAGAGATAAACGGTGTAAAACAAGAATATGAGCCGTAAAATGTGACCCACGTGTCGATGTGACGTACCGCGCTAAATTAATTAATTTTTTTCTGACAGTAAAAATAACTTCTCCATCGTTTTTAAAAGCGTTTTCGATAGAAAATTTGACGCAGAATACGATAAAAATAGTAAAAAGTTGATTCATGGGTGGCGCCACTGTTAAAAACCGATTTAAACATTGAAATTGATAATAACAATTTGAAATTTTCGACAATTTTTTTTAAAGTATTTTTTTCTTAAAGCTTGTCTTTTTACCTTCAAAATAAAAAAAAAATTAGATTTTTTAGCTTAAATAGAACCGGAGTTATGAATTTTTGAAAAAATAGGCTATTATCGATAAATCATCAAATTCACGAATTTTCGATCTTATTTATTTTTCAAAATATCGAAAATAAAAAAAAATCCTCTTACAAGTATCTATTTTTTTCGATATAGAACCCGTAAAAAAAGTTTCAGTTAAATCTAAAATGTGTCGGTCAATTTTTGTCCAAATCTGTTCGGTTTGTTAAAGAATGTCCCATATAGGTAAGTGAAAGTAAAAAACATGAAACGGGACGTAGCTTATATTTATGTGAGCTACAATTGTATTAATTCTTTTTTCAACACTATTTGAAAAGTAGGGTGGGCCTTGCTCTTAATGGACTCAGCCGCATCGGGGGCGCCTTCTGGGGCCTCAGATACCCAACTACACTTACTATTTACAAAGGAGTGGTTTTGGGTATACTAAGGTACGCGTCCCCAGCATGGTACAGAAGTCTCTCGCAGAGACAGCGGTGCAAATTGGCGTCTGTTCAGCGGATGGCTCTGCTTCGGGTCACCAGATCTTACCGGACAGTGTCCCACGAGGTGGTGCAGGTCTTGGCAGGAGGAATTCCTCTCGACCTCCTGCTAAGAGAAGATTGTTACAGATATCTTGTTAAAAGGCAAGGCTTGGCGGATCTACCAGAAAACCTCCGAGTGAGAATAGCAGATGAACCCAGCAAATGGAAGAGGATCCTCCGGGAGGATACACTAGAGGAATGGAACCAACGGTGGACGACCTCTCAAAAGGGGGCTACCTTGAGAAAATACTTCCCCACTGTCGGATCACGATTAGAAGTAACTTGGATCCTCCCGGACTATTGGATCTCACAGATTCTCACGGGGCATGGGGGTTTCCGAGCGAAGCTCGCAGACCACGGTATAAATATCAATCCCCTGTGCCCAAGTTGCGGAGTGCCGGAGACCGCCGAGCATATCGTACTTTCTTGTACCGCCTATGAGGCACTGAGGGCCAAGCTAATGAGGGAGACAGGACTCTACGCTATGACGGAGAGCGATCTCCCTCAGCTCGTCACGTAGGACAGGTATCCTCATTTTAAGTCTTTCATCTACGGGTGGTAGGAAGTCCTTGGACCAGCCCACTTCACTCTGGGAAGAAGAGGAGTTGCACCTGGGAGACCCCCGGAATGAGGCTCAATTGAAGAGAGACTAAATGGACTATTGTTTCTATTGCAGCGGTGGGTTGTTAGGTATGCCTACCACCCCACAACTGCAAACGCCCGTATTGCCTTAAAGGCAGGGGAGGGTTGTTAAATAAATAAATAAATAAATAATATAGGTAAGTGAAAGTAAAAATAGCCATTAGATAAATAACTAGACGAATATACAAATATTTAAATAAATAAGTAAATAGACAAATAAATAGATAAAAATGTGTAGGAGAGATCGTCCTTAAAGTGATGTTTTAAAAATCTTCGATAAAAAAAAATAATAAAATAATAATCCCTAATAAATAATTTAAGTACTAGCAATATTTAAGTATTATTGACAAAACCGTCGTTCTGTGGGTTATTCTTAGTTGCTGTTCCTCCTGTTTAAAAGAAATCCTCCTCAATATAGGCTTCTTTTGACTATCCTTATCAGTTAAGATAAAAACTATTCTGCCTTGCCAAGGAGAAATGAGGTGAGATAATGGTATCATTGGATTCGTTGTGATATCTTTCAATCAATGCTCCATATAAATGCAGTAAAAATATTTTTTTAGGTTACGCTTTCTAGTTAGACTTTTTAGTGCTTTTTTATGGAGCATCTAATGAAAAATTTAACAAAGCATCCATAGGTCCTTGAGATGCGCTATTGACAGCCATAATAAATATACGAAGGCCAAAAAAATGGACAACATAGTGCTCGTCTATCGTTTATAGTAAGTCCGATTAAGAAAACCATTCTTATTCAAATCCTGCAACACCATTACCTATGCGCGTTTTGATGATATTTGCTAATTCTTGATTTTAAACGCAGGAAATCATGATTTTACGAAAAAAAAAATAGTTTTCCCCAATATCAGATATATAATTTATTTCCTTAAACCATCAGCTAATTTCAGTCAATATTATTTAAAAAAAAGAAAGTATAATACATTTCTATAAGTTAGTCTTTCTATAAAAATAAAAATTGGATAGGCAATTTCTTTAATCAAATATTATATATTCCACGTCCATAAATTAATATGTATATTTTTCGAACACGTAAAAAAAAATTGCTTGAAAATAAAAATAGATAAAAATATTCTAATTAATATTAATGATTTTTTATCTGTGGTTATGGATTGGCATTTTTAAAATTTGAATACGGTGTCAAGGGTGTCCGCGGGATAACAAGGGAGGGGAGGCAGAGAGGTAAAACTTTTTTACTTGCGGGATGGGTTGAGGTATTCTGACCTTTTAATCATTAAAATAAAAATTATTGAGTTTTCATAGTTATAATATTTGCTTATATAATGCTTAATAAATGAATGAGAATTCAATTTTTAGTTTTCGTTTCTCGAAATTTCTAGGGAGGCCAAAACTGTGGTCCTTAAACCCCCTGCACACGCCCAAGTACGCAGTCCGTTTTTTCAGTTAATTTCGCCCCAAAGAGGAACTTTTAATTATTTGCTTTGAGAAATTAGTTTTTCTTATAAGTATCCATTAACAAGTTATGAAATAAATATAAGAAGTTACGAATAAAGGTTTGGAAAATTTAAGGTTCAATTAAACAGGTTAAGTTCTAATTCAGCAATATAAGATGGGTATATGGGTGTATGGTGGTATGTGCTTTAATAACAAATGAAGCACTCGAGAAACCAAAGTGTGAAAGATAAAGGCCAAAGAATGCCATCTCCCGATGAAAACACCCCCGAGACTATTCATAGTCAATTGGGGAAACGATATTACCAACGAGACCCGCCGCCAGAGCAGATGTAGGAGAGCTTTGAAGAAATATATTCATCGTAAAATACCTTAGGTCCCTCTTAGCTTTTAGTGGCCCAGAAATTCCCGCAGCTCTTTACGAGGCAAATACTCCATCGATGGGGATGGCATGGAGGAGAGAAATATGTGGAAACCTCAACCTACTTATGTATGTATTAAACCAGAGCTAAACCCATATTTCATGTTAGTATTGACCGCTGCCAGCCCAACGGGCCCCCCCCCCCTTCCAACTAAGAACCATCTGCGATACCAACTATTCCGATGTATCTTTTTGGATCTAAGTACCTATTTAGGTATAAAACATTCATTTTATTATTGTAGTACTTATTTAACTACGCCCAATTTAAGTATTTACATTAATAAGATGGAGTTATTATTATATATATATATATATATATATATATATATATATATATATATATATACAGTGCCAGTCAATAGTTTAAACTCACTTTTATTCAATTTAGACTCACAATCTTCAAAGTTTAAAAAAATAATTGTAACTCATGAGTTAACATTTTAAAAATTATATGATCGTTTCGAATACAATCTATATAAATAAAGATAAAATTTTGTTTGTTTTTTCTTTATATAAATCCATACCGTTGGTCCTAAATTCTCCAAATTTCGCTTAGTGGTTCTTTCATACCAAGTACGAACACCTGTCCATATTAAAATTACATAACTTCAGCCAATCTCTGGGTATATACTTTATTGTTATAAAAATCGTTATGATCTCGCTTTACATTCGATTTTTATGAAATCAACCGTTGGAGTCGAAAAAAATCTCATTTCTGTACTAACGAACTTTTCTTGGCCCACGGCTTTTCTCATTGTTTTCAAAATTCCCTGGGTGAAACCGGAATATACAGCTAGTTATAAATCAATTAAAAATAATATTATAGTTCTTATGTTGTTCAATAAATAAAATTTTGTTATTTATTTATTTAACAGAATCTAATGGTGAGTCTAAACTTTGGACTGGTACTATATATTTATGTATACTAACCAACATATCGTCGTTGATACTTTAAAAGGTCCTATGTCTATTAACAGCTGAATTTTAGGAGAAAAAGAAATCATTTTATTTGCAATTCATTTTTTTAGTTTTTGTGTTTGATTATCAAGGAAAACATTAAAATTGTTATAATATTCATTTGTAAAACTTTTATTATGTTAGAGTTTAAATATTCATTATAGACTCTCACTCACTCAAGATTAATGACCAAGCAAATCCTGAAATTCGAATATTTTTTAATGTGCATGATTCTTCTTTTATATTGAGTGTTGTCATAATTTGCCTTTCAGGACCCTAGAGCTACTATTTACGATTAAAAATCAAATAAAATAGCAAAATCGAAAATTTGCGACATATTTGCAGTTTCAACGACGATATGATTCTGTTTATCGGTTGGCGTATCATGATTTTATTAAAGTTTATTATTCGTCATGCGTGAAATATCATAAATAAAGTTTTTGATCTTTTGTTGTTGTTTTTTTTTAATGCAAAAACATTTTTAACATCCTTGACGGCGAAACTTTTACGTATAGTTTCTTTTCTTTTTTCCCTTTTCTATCAATGAACGTTTTGATGAATTTGAAATTTTCCTTTGCAACCTGAGAAGTAAACAAAAACAAATCACCAGCATTCTTTTTTGTACCTAAATTTTGCGAAACGTAGGTTTCTAGGTAAGTTTTTTGAGTCGTTTTTTACTAGAAAAGTAAAATATAAAATAAAACATTAAATAAAATTAAATAGTAAAAAGAAAAAAAGTAATTTATAATTCATTGCTATTCTTTAAAACTATAAAATGAATGCAGATGTTTTTATCTGGCTAATTGGGCCAGATGGAGACTCTAGGGAATGCTAGAAGAAGCTAAATTGTTTAACGGAAGGATTTATGTTTTTCAGTTTTTTTAATTATTCAAGAATGGGCATGATTTAAGAGCGCTATGCCCGTTTTTAAATTCATTACACCATTTTCTGAATTTATGAGGGCTGCTCTAGTTTTATTATTCTATGGTAGTTTGAGCATCTAGGTTTTTGGTACCGTTTGGAAGGTTTATATGTGTTTTTGTTTTTTCAATAGGTTCTTCGCTTTAGAATCTGTGACTATAATTAATTTTTATTCTTGGTTTGTATTTCAGTAAGAAATTTCTGATACTAATTATAATAATTTATTATTAATCAAGAGCCGTTCAAAACCGATCTGTTATGCAGTGGATACATCTTCGCTCTAAAAAAAAAATCATAATTTTTTTAATAAAATATTTTGCTAAAAAGTTATAATAAAACAATAGAGAAGAAGAAAAGAGAAAAATATTGACTAACGCGATAAAAAATATTACACCTAAAAATATAATATAAAATATTAACATTTAAAGATTAGTGAGACATTTTAAGAGGTAGGTAAGTGTAAAATAACTATAATAAATTTAATTAAAAATACAAAAAATCTTAGATTGAACACCTGGGTAAATAAATGGTGATCTTCAACTAAGCCTGTTCTATTCGGCTATGAGGCTTGCAATTGGTATTCGGAGTTATGAATCGGTGATTGTTCCGGAGCGGAAAAAAATTGTTGGATGTTGTTTTTTATTTTTTTACTAATACTTGAAAATATAATCTTCAAAAATAGGTTTAACAAAACACGATTTCACGTCGAACAGTTTACTTAAGATAAATTGTATCGCCAAGACCGAATATCAAATATCGGTAAATTTTAGTATACTGGCGTCAACTTGTATACCGACGCCTAAAAAAGCAAATCGTTCTGAACACTCCAAAAATCGAAGCAAACATTCCAACTGAAAAATATTACAGATAAAAGTTGTTCTTTTAATCTAGTTATTAAGTGTCGGAAAAACACAGATGCTAGTATTTCCTTACCATATATAGAGCATATATTTTATTTATAATATGCCATTGAATGAACGACTCAATAGTACATATGTATGACTCTAGAGTCGAATAAACAATAAAAATTGAACGACTTTATTAATAAACCGCATGGAAGGAAAACGATTCAGGGATGAAGAAGAATCGGTGAAGCGGACTGTTATTTTGAGTGTTTTTACAGATGGGACTCGGCTGTTATTTTTTGATAATGGGCCACAATCAGGAGCGACACGAGGGGGAAATTAAATGGAAAACCGAACGAGGGCTATGCCTGTCTCGAATTCCCACATCCTGTCGCTTTGTATTTGTTTTTATGTAAAGCTCTTTATACGGAAAGTATTGTAGAATTGTCACATAGTGGTTAATTTTCTATATCAAATAATGCTTCCATATTAAATAAATATTGGTATATTTAATTGCCGTTAAAATTTATTTTAACATTCCTGTTTTTATTTTAAAATTCCTAATGTTTATTTGTATATTTCTTCAATAATATTCGGTGCGTTTTTTCTTTATTTAAATTTGAAATTTATTAGTTTCAGAAATTAGAAACACACGTAATGGATATTTCTTAAATCTGACCAATCTTGGTAGGAGTTCCGCAAGGGTCCATACTTGCCCCCTTACTATACCTTATATACACATATGACATACGTTTAAACCCCGATACTTTGCAACTTACAATACAAAAATTTTATCAAATCGCCATGACCTCAAACTGGCTTTATTAAATTTACAAACCAACATTTTACAGTTAAAAAAATAACAGCTAACGTTGGAAAATTAAATTTAATCATGACATAGCACAAAATTCACACTTCGACGAGATACGTGCCCACCAGTTAATATCGGCGACCACCAAATTACTCAAAGAGACAAAGAACCTTAACTTGGACTAATATATTGCAGAAGGATGATTTTGAGCCATCACTTCAAAGTGAAAAGGTAACGCTAAACAACAGACTTGAAATACAGTAAGAAAACTGTACTCCTTGTTTTCTCCGAAATCCATACGTACGTACGCCCTCACAATGTTATGAGTTTGAAACCCCTGTCAGAACTACAAACTTTTCAATCCAAATTCTTAAGACTAATATCAAACACTCCTCGGTACTTTCGTAAAGCACACATATCGACTTAGGAAAACCAACACATGTGGACACTTTATTCTAGCCTTCATATCAAAATGCACGAAGATAACAATAAACTCAATAATACTTCTAAGTCGTTAGTTAAAAACAGGGCCATAACTGATATGCCTTCTATGAGAGGACTGAAAAGAAATTGAAAGAGTATCTTCTCAGTAATAAAGAGCGGGAGGATTTACTGCTGGGTTCAACCTTCCATCAAGCCTTTAATTATGCCAGATCTATTATATTCCATCACATTGGCAGATTGTTACTAATCTGCTTCAGATGAAATTATGAATCGTAACTATGAACATAAAAAAAATATTATTTTCAATCAAATACAGAAAAGTATTGAAGAAAACAGGTGTTTTAACGGATAAATATAGAGAGATGAATAGGAGTAAATAAATAACCTTCGCACAAAGATAAACATGATATTAAAATATTATTTTGTTTCGAAGGATGATACGGGGATAAAGCAATATGATGTGAATAGGAACAGAATGGATACAATGTGCCTAGTTAAAAAAAAAAAAGAAAAAAAAGAGAAAGAAAATAGAAAAGTTGCTCAGTGCCTAACGATCTGCTTAGCCTCTTCAGTATAATTAATTCCTTTCTCTCATTCTTTCTTTTTTCAATTTTAATTCGACGTGGGAGGTGGAGCGGTGTGGGGGGGGGGCAGGAATAGCCTATTTAAGGCCTCTTTTCCCGACTCTTCCAGCACAAGTTTTCCATTTGCCAGGTGCTCTTAAACATGCCTCCCACCTCACCCGCTGGGCGGCAATCGTGAAAGGGGGGTGGGTAAGGTTGGACTAGGTCCAAGATCTTATCGAGGAAGTATAATTCAGCAAGTTGTAAAAAAGTTAAACCGAATTTCACTTGGGCCGAAATTCACCTTTTGCAGAGGAACCTCTGAAGCAGATATTAATAAATTGGTATATCATTAATATTGAGACGTAATGAAAAATTAAACAAAAATATAATATCAAGTAAAATATAATAATTGAATATCCACTAAGAAATTAACTAAAAATTCGACTTGAAGCAGTAACCGGTCGTGTATTGTCGTTGTTCATACATCCTATACCCCAAATGTGAAACAGAATTTCTTTTTTGTTAAATTGAATTGAGGGAATTACAAAAACAAAAACTTGGAATAAATAAAACCTTAAGAAATACATAATAAAATAATGTAAAGAATATCTATATTAATTACAATATCAAACGAAAATAATAATTTTACAATGCCACAACAAACTATGAAAACATGAATAATTAAACAGGTTACAAACATTATCACTTTGTAACACAAATATAACCATTACCTACTTAAGCTTCAGAACAAGACTAACTCTCCAGTCTATCGCTCCTTATATTTAGTAGCATGAAGAACAGCCTGGAAGGTTCGAGGCAGACGTAGATGGTACTCGAACTTCGTAGTCACAAACATGTACTATGAAAGTTTGTTCCAACTGTTAGTTCGTTTAGACAACAAGACAACAAGTTTTGTTTCACGTTACTTTATTATAAAATAAATAATATCAAGTTATCATCTGATTAAGTGTGTAAGTCAATTAATAGAAAACATTCCATAAAATATATATATATATATATATATATATATATATACATATTAAGTTGTACGTAATATTTAAAAAGTTACTAAATAATTAATGTTCAATCAAACAGTAGAATAGATATCAGCTTAATATTAATATTCGAAAAAAAGGTACCTAGGTGTTTATGTGTTCTTTCTTAATTCTTTAAATGGATCTTCTATAATTCTATAAGTCCTAATAAGAGAAAGAGATTAAAGCTTTAACTAATAGGCTATATTATATATAATAGGGACTATATATATATAAATAATAAAATTTTATTATCAATTTTTAAAACATTATTATTTCTCAAAGAAAGAACTGGATCCATTTTTATGTGCAATTTTATAAAAAATATAAGGGAAAATCTATAGGTATAATGACAATTCAATAATTTATAAAGTATAAGAAAATTAAGAAAAAAAGAAACTAAACATAGATTCTGTTGCAAAATTCATATGATGATGTAGGTCTTTCTAAAATATACGAGTAAGGTAAACAAATGGAGGTATAAAATCAAATTAATTATTCATTTCATCTGTTTTATATTAAAATATGTAAATCAGATGCTGGCAATGCAGAAATTTGTTTTTAGGGACAAACTTCATAATTAAAATTCCTCCGAGTTTCAAAGCTGTTTGTCGAATTCATTTCTCTCTCTGAAGCATATTATATAATTTATAAGAGTGAACAAGGTAAATAATTACAGAGGAATCGTTCGGCTTAAATAAAAATCCTTTGTATAAAAAGGAATACAAATATTTTGAAAACCAAGAAAGCTATAACTCGAGCTTGAAAATTCTAATAATAATTTTGTAGTTTGTGTCTTTTTAAGACTTGTCAAGTCAAACTTTAAATGGTTATTTTTTTTTTCTTGAGAATCGTCCGAGCAGCATATAGAGTGACGTTAAAAAAAAAAAAAAAACAGCGTATATATTTCATACAATGTTTCATTGCGCACAATGATTTTTTTTTTTATTAATTAAACAGTGGAAAACGATAAACTAATACTTAACAATTTCAACCGAAGAAATTAATTATTTTTATTATACATTTTTAGTTAGTACCTACCTACCTTTTTTCCTCTCTTTCATAAATTTAATGCTTTTATAGATTGATAAAATTAATTTTATAAATTAATAAAAAAAAATGTTTAAAGCAAAATATTTATTACTACATTCTTGCTTAATTTATGTTAGGCAGAAATTTGAAAAAGGCTATACTAATAAATATAATTATTATCAAAGTATTGCCTATTGGCGAAAATTCAATTAACATACCATATAAAACCGTTTCAATAAAGTCAAGCATATATTTTTTACGAACGATCAATTACTTTAATAATTACTACGTAATTAATTAATTGTAAAGATGGAGCCTAAAAGGGATTTGATACTACAATAACGTCGATGGAATTATTAATACATTTTATGAGGAATAAATGTTTTCTTTTTCACGTCCAAATAATAATTATTATTCTAAAAAGAACTTGAAATAGGGCATTTAATTTGCTAAAGAAAAATATATAACTGATAAGAGAAAACGACAAGGTAGTCAGTTCCCTTATCGCAAAGAAACTGCTGACGAAGTTTTACACCGTCCCCTCTATTAATATGACTACCATTCACACAAAATAAATAATCCGCAACTTACATTAAGAATTTTTATTATATCATATGATTTTCTTAAAAATCATATGATAATTTATATATTTTATATTTATAGCATAATTTAATTTCTTTAAAAATATAGAGAAGTTTTTTTTTTTTTTTTTTTTTTTTTTCCACCAGTAAGAATAAAAAATTCTAAAATTAAAATTCTAAAAAGGACTAATCGAGAAGAGGTGATTGATCAAATAAGAGTAGTTTTATTGATTTGGGAAAATGATAAATAGTATTGAAAACTAGAAATTGGCTGGTAAAGGTTGCGAGCCGAGAATGTTATTTTATTTAATTAATTAATTTAATTTCCGTTTCTTTTTTTTTTTTATTATTCTTTATGCTCCAACAACATAGCTGGCTAAAAACGAAGACCATGATTATTAATTTAATTATTCAATATGGCTTTTATGAAAAAAACCGGCTGAGTTTTGAGGCCTACCAGAAGAAAATATTAAAACTACTACTGTAAGGACAACTTAAAGAAATTAAATTTTTTTTATTTTTATTAGTCATTGCACACATAATTAATAACCTGAACTTTAGCATATGTTATGCTATTCTGACTGGGTTCAATTAATTTTTCAAATAAAACTTATTGCTATCTGAATATTAAAATATTTGTTTATCCTTTTTTTTTTTTTTTTGATTCCTCCCCTTTCTTTTAGGTTATACGGGTTTTCCCGGGATAGGGAAGAGCGTGGAGGATTAATGCCGAGTATGATCAAATGTCCCCTGGCTCCGTGTTTTGACTTTGCTATAGGTACTGTATCTTATCACTTTAAAAAACATTTTATATTATCTATAAAGATTATCTACATCTATAAATTGTAATTATAATAATAAATTATAAATAATAAATTATAATTATAAATAAATTATCTATAAATTAAATCATCTATAAACCTAATTTGTAGTTAAAACCTGTTATTATGTTATCCAAACGAACAAATCTGTCATTATTTACTGTGTATCGGTCTACTTGTAATAGCAAAGCTCTAATGAAATATTAAATATTGATGAATAATTGAATAGTCGCTTTTACTGTCAATTACATCGGTCATTATAATCACAGTATTATTATTATCTTTGCTCATAACAAGTGCAATAAACATCATCTGGAGGTGACAGCTTCAAAGAACTGATATTTATTATTGACTTTAATAATATTGTTCCTACTCTGCTGCGAAATGACCGACCACATTTGCGATATATGATTAATATATTTGCTACAGTTAATTTTTACGTTCCCTTCCATAATCATGAAATGTAAATTAAATAAAAGTATCCAGTTCCAGATAATTTCGAGTTCGGGTTATCAAAGGAACGTTTTGGGGTCCCCTGAATACAAAATATGAGGAGAAAAGGCTATGAATAAAGTAAACTCGTATTTATTTACCATATTTATTAAGTATTATATACGAAATATTTTAATTTTCAATTATGGGAAAAAACACCGTAAATTTCGATAAGATAAACGGTGTTGGGTAATCACTCCAACGCCCGGTCGGTGTGAGTCGTCTCAAGTAAGCTGACGACCGGGAGTAGTTATTCCATTGCAGGGTAAAGAGTGCTAAGTCTAAACAACAAAATATGTTTTTTTATTTCTTTCCACATGACTTTGCATATTATAAACACTTTGTAGGCGACACCTTAATGAATATATTTTTGAGGAGATTTATGACGGTGTAAGGTGCTAACGGAGTGATGTGCGAAAGAACAAAAAAATATTCTTTTATTTACACTTGACACTCTGTGTAGCCACAGACTTAAGTGTTTCGCAGGGGACCACACAAAATATTTAGAGGGGAAGCGGCTTTTACGAGATTTTTTTTTTTTTTTGGTAGGGTTCGATATGTAAGGAAAGGCAAAAATAATTAAGTAAAGTTTAATTTGTAACGCACTATAACAACATTTGAGATTTCTGAGAAAAACGGTGAAACAGAAGGCGCTGCTAAAATCATAAATAATGAAATCAGGAAAGAAGGGGGTTCTAACCTGACTTATTCATGCTTGGAGTAAAATAAGATAATGCTTTTAAATCATTAACTCCTTTTCAGCCCCCCCCCCCCCCCCCAGTTGGGATTGGAAGATAAAAAGATACTTCCGGTAGAGATGCTATTGTCTAACTCTCCACCTTTACAACTTGCTCTTAACTTTGTTCTAATCTCTGGGAATTATTTATTGAGCAATTGGTAAGAAGGGATATTCAAAATGAATCAAAATCGGTATTTAAGATCGTAATAGAGGTTAAGCTTTAAGGATGAAAAAATGATTGCAATGATTTTCTTTCTCTATTACTGTGTGTACAGGCATATAAAAAGATCGGGCTCAGGATCTTCTAATTTGAATACTACGAAGTGATAGCTTCCCTACAAGTCTGTTCATGACGTTTTGTTTTCTTTACAAATTTACTTGGAGAATTTTCGACAGTGATACCATTTTTGACTTTATAAAGCTGATTCAAGTTCGTCCTGTTTCTGATTGATTTTTGAAACATATCAACATATAGTCATTAAAAACAAATCATCAAATTATTTGAAAGAAGAGTAAAAAATTAAGAAAAACTAATTCTTCCTTATGCACAAAAAAAAATAAAAAAATAATCACCGGGTAGATTAAAGAATAGAAATTCTTTGAAAAGACACTGTAATATAGTTTTTTTTTTTATAAATAAAATAAAACTAACCGGGGAATAACAAAAACAGAGTATGCAATAAATTTATTATATTCATTTCAAATTCTTATATATGTATTAAGGAATATTATAAATATATTAAGTTTGATAATGGAACCGTTTTCGAGTTCCTCAAAGAAGTGACCTTCGAAGAATATCAAATTCTTCAGTAGGATTTCATTTGTGGAGTGATACAGCAATGACCCTCTGGGTTAGAGGCGAATATAATAAATAACTATACACTTTACTCCTTAAAATTATTATAGAGAATTAATTTACTTATTTACTTTAATTTACAATTTACTAATTTACTTGAAATTTTTATAGATATTTAAATTTATTAAGTGTAATTTTACGTATTCATCAACTGCATTTATACCATTTAACATCGGGACATATACAATTAAATATCCAAATTAATAACAAATAATTATTCACGTTATTATTAACTGAACTTTACAACCATTGATATAACAATTTAAATAGAACTTTATTTGTCGTTATTTAATATTTGTACATGACTTCCTATAGCAATTCACATAAATTAACCGTTTCAATAACAATTAAATATCCACTACTGAGTGTAATTTCAAAATGCAAGAAATAATAAAATAAATCCACTGCCCTCTTATGAAAAAAATCTGAAACATCTTAAGCACGAAAGGCAAAAAAGGTGCGTTTTTCAGCATTTTGATTTAATTATAATTTTTTTTATTTTTATGACGTGGATTATTTTGTAACCTATGGTCGTATAACGTAATTACAATATTTTAATACCTTGTAAAAGGTAGGAGCCTATTAAAAGGCGTTAATCACAGATATTATATTTAATCTGGATACACAAAAAAATATTATAGTCGGTAATACACGTGGGGAACAGAATTTCATTATGTGAAAGCATGTTTCAACCACTCTGTCAAAACGCCAAAGAACACGCGATATCCCGACATCTCGTGACAGATTTCCCTTTGATTCCTTCTTCGCTTGGAAAGATTAGACAACTGTAGAGGAAATTCAAGGCAATCGAAGAAAAAGGCTTATGTCAAGTAGACATTCCATCATAACAATCAAGGCACTCGGGTGAGAGGGAATGGTTCTTTTGTTGTTTATGTTTGTTCGTTTTTTTTTTTTTATCAAGCAATCAAGCAACCAAGCAATGTGTTCTAGGAAAACTTTTTTTATAACACTTATATCTATGATTCACCCTCTGAAGTAATCATCCGTAATGCTTTATAAAACTTTTATTTACACTGAATACATTTTGTCGTTTTTTTCTTTTAAATTAACAGATGTTTTAAACGAATTCATGATTGAGTACTTCTGTGTTTTAAATATTTATCGATCGTAAGTTACATCTAACGTGACTATAGTTCTACAGTACTATAGTTCGTATGGCTCAAGTGACAAGGCGGATCATGTGGAAAAATGCTATTTATCCTATGCTATTTAATGAGCATAAGACCGCTTTTTCAGATCGGTCATTCCCAACAGAATGTAGCAGATCGCGACATGTGGTTTAAAACAATCGTGTTCAGAAACCTCGTACAGTCAAGCTGGGTTTATATTATTATAAGACATATAAGATATATTTCGCCTTACTTATTTAATGTAAAATTTGCCAGCTAGTACCATCATAGAGTTAGGTAGGGGTGCCCCTATACAAAATTTTATTTTAAGTACTTTAGAATTGATGTTTTTTTACAATTATTTGTTTCCTTTGTTGTGGAGATAAAATTTATTACTGCATTATTTTGTAACTATTCTACTTGTCTTTTTTGTTTAACTATCATTTATTTATTTTTTCTGTAACCCCAAAACATCGTTATTTCTATTTTAATAAAATTCTTTTAATATTTATTGGGTGAGAACATTTCATTATAAAAATTAAATGTGACGAAGTTAGCCTTTTAAAGGTTACAAGAGCATTTAACTTGAGTAATGAAATTTATGTACATTGAATGTGCAAGAGAAAACCATTTCTCATGTGGAAATTGCTAAAAAAACATCCTACAATAAAAACATATGAATTATCACTATAAACTTAGGAAAGTAGCAATTCTTTACAAAATAAATTATTTTTTAACTATAACTTGGTGAGAATAAAAAGTGTGGGAAGTTTCTTCCGATGAGGGTTAATACACATGTCATCTCAATGCATAAGTGGTTAAGCCTAAAATGGGTTAAGTAGTTTATAAAGAAGTACGAGGCGGTTTCTTGAATAAATCAATAAGTTGGGCGTTCACAGGTGTGTTATTATATTTTGCGTTACATTTTTTTTAAACCGGTCGATGAACAATTAGTCAAATGTAATATCTAATTAATTCTATTCATTTGGCTTAATGGCCATAATCGGTATCCACTATTCTGATATTTATGATGAAATTTAAACGCTTAATAATAAAAATCTGAAAAATCATTCAATCATTAAAATCGTGCTTAAGTAAAAAAAAAAAAAAAAAAAATGCTTTAATTAATACTAGGTTTGTAAGATACCTTCCGTCTTCCGGCAGTAATTATTAAGAATTACAAAGTCATTTCTGTTATTATTAAAAGCTTTGATCGCATGCTTGAAATGTACATTTTGTATAAAGTAGCTTTTTTCCTATTTTAAGACATAACGTAATGGATTCAGCATGATAACCGTTGTAGATAAGTAAAGAAATAAAACGAAATAAAAGAATTTTTATTATTTCGCTTAGAGCTATCGTATAGTATGAGCTTAGCTATTGCGTGTACCAAATAGCGGTTTCGCCCTGCACTTGAAGGATCTCGCATTCAACACGAATGGTCTCAGGATGCCTTTTAACATTTAAGCTGCTGCCAAAATATTGACAACCTATGATTTTCATTTAGTTAGTTCTACGTAATTAATTTTTACACTTATAGTATCACTAAAAAAATAGATACAAAAAATCCCTTTCTATATAAGTGGAGTTGATATTATGTAAACATGAGGCAATAGGGTGCAAAGAGATGAGGTTTTGATCTTGTCACCTTTGTTATAATTTATGTAAGACCCAAAAATCAGAAAAAAAAATATTCTAAAAAATTTTGATCAAAGAAAATGAAACTTTGTGATTACACCGCAATACTCGGTTTCTTTGATAGGTTTCAAACTGTATTGTAAATATTACAAACCTTTGATAAGTAAAAAAGACTAGCAAGTAAAAAAAAGTAAAAAGGACTAGCATTAAATTACCCTCTATTGAATAGGCCTAAACACATGACCCCGAAAATGCGAAATCAAGCGTTGGGTCCAATCATAAAGCATTCATTGAATTCATTCCTCCATTGAATATTATTTAAGAAATACAAATTAGTTAATGTATTGGTAACACGGACGTTTCTGTGTAAATATTTATTCTTTAAATGATATCATATTTATTTAATTATTAATTCAAGTCCTCAATTATTTAAAAAAAAAAATTACAACACAACCAAAAGATTTTTTTTTTTCATAAATAATTCTAGAGTATGATTCGAAATTATTTTCGTGAGAGAAAAACTAAAAAATGAACCCTTATGAATAGATTTTTTTGCACTGATCTTGTCATTACTAATGATCCAAAATTCTTAAATTAGACTTCTTTCGGTATACAAAACATTTTTTAATAGGCTATGTTTCTGATTTCTTTATATATGTTTCCAACTTATTGTTTCCACCCAATATTTCGACATTAGTTATTTTTCTATATATAAACAAAGATATATGAACATAACTTGCACAGATGAGCGGTAAATCAAAAAATTAGCCACATACAAAAACGTCAAACATTTCAATCAAATCTTGACAAATCATAAGAAAAGCATCTTCATTTACAAGTATCAAATCCTCACATTATGACCTGAAGGTATGAATACGATCATAATTGAACAAAACATGACTGAAGCCTTTACAAACTTTTCATGTATTTATTAGTATGTAACTTACATAGTAACAGACTAGTTAGAGGCATGACTGCAGTTGAGAAGCCCATCGACATGAGGAGATTAAAAAGTGCTGGATAAGAGATCTCCCTCCGTAACAAACCACGGTCACTGAAATAAGTCAGGGAAGAGATTTTGCTGGGTGCCATCCTTCCGAAGAAACTTTCTAAAAGTCTAGGTTACAAGTTCACATATTCTTAATGTTTGACATGGCCTGATTTATATATGTAATAATAATAATATTGATACTGCACTACTACTGCCCATGAAGGGTCCTGGGTACAGTACTGTGTAAGTTGGTTGGTAGGAGGTGATTTGACCTTGATCCTGTTTCTCCACTAAGTGTTTCTTTCTTAATTTTGCAATTAAGAATACCTCCTAGGTATAGAGGCTAGGTGTGCCCATGGAGAAGCCTGGAGACACGGGACCTCAACAACCACAGTTTAGCGTCATTGAGCAAACGCCTTTCCATTTTATAGATTACCTCGAGGTTCAAGGGCGTACCCGATCAAAACTAGGGGGGGAAAGCTATGGTCGTTCAGGTTGTAACATCTTACCGCGGAAAAGGTGACTGAAACCATAATTTTAAGAAAATTATATATAATTATAGCAGTGCTCTTTCAGGGATGGTCGAGTGGGCAAACGCGTCAAAAACTACGCGTTGCCCATGGCAACGGATGATTGAGAACCGAAACATAGCAAGTTCAAAACCCGGAGCCAAGGGAACATTTAGTAATACTCGGCATAAATTCCCCACCCACTCCCCTGGCCCGGGAAACCCTGTAAAGCCTAACAGACGAGGAAGGGGAGGACCAAGAAAAAAAAAAAAAAAAAAAAAATCAGTGCTCTTTCAAAAAAGTTATCACAACTATTTGCTTTAAATTATTCTATTATTGCTTCTAGCGTTAAAAGCCAAAAAAAATTATTGCTTCCAGCCTTCCGGGGGGGGGCAGCTACCCCCCCTGCTCCTCGCTGGGTACGCCCATGCATTAGTTGCAGCGCCTCCACCCAACCATACTGACAACAATATCTAATTTATATGCTGCAAGGTTTGGTAAAAAATTTCAAAAAGGATCGGTTTGACGTGTGATAGGATACGTTTGAATGGTGATGTATATAAAATTTACTCAGCACTATTCCACTTTTTTTTTTCTTCTTCTAACTTATTTCCAAGTCCGATATATATATCACGTCAAAAATAGAAAAGCTTCCGATTTACAATACGGAAAGTTGGTTGGAACGTATGCCGGGGTGAGATATTTCGGACAAATCAGATTTCCAATACAAACTACCCCCCGCATGAATAATCCAGAGCTGGAGATAGGAATATCGAGCGGTGCGCCAACCTCCCCCCTTTCCCTGACCCGGTAGGCGAGGATAAATGTTGATATTTTTATAACGAGGCGAAAGAAACACCTGACAGGCTAGGAGATATAGCTACTGAAGGGGGTGAAAGGGGGGGAGGGGCTAAAATATGATGCCCCGTCAACGGTTCGGCCGCATTAGGATAAACAATGGGAGATGTATTCTGGCCATTATCGCGGGAGATAGTAGGCCTCGCCACCTCGAATTGCAAAATATATTATAGATATAAATCCTAACTGTTTCACCTCTGTCGCCTAATCATAAGGACCTTCTCCCCACCCCTCCCAGCTCACAAGAGATAAGGATGAAAAAGTTAGCATTAATAGTCTCATAAAGTATACCTCCGCGGATTTACAGCGCCTTAATGTCCCCTTTTGTTCGAAAAAAAAAAAAAAAATGTTACAATCGTATGAAATAAAAGTACACACTCTCGCAATCGCTTTATCTCTAGGGGAAAAAATATTTTATTGAACATTTTATACGAGTCCCTATATGACCTTGATTGAAATAATAAAAAGTATATTTATTAACAATCTCTAATAAACATTTTTAAAAAATAAAAAAAATGCGTTCATAGCTAAATACAGTCAAAATCGTTTATAACGACACCTGCTATAACGTACAATCGGATATAACAAACAAAATAATCGGCCCCATGAAATAACATCCAGAAAAAAGCATTAATACCGCTTACAACGGACATCGGTTATAGTGAACAGTTCGGTTAGAGCGAACATTTTCTTGGAACCCTAGCAGTTAAAATGTCGCTTACAGCGTACATTTCAAGACTAAGTTCTATGAAATGAAGACAAAAAGTTTTGTTTACTTTACCTCAATGCACTCGGTCGTGTCTCAATTCAATTCTCTCTTGTCTTTATACACGGAAACATGCCATGACAACAGTATATGTACGATTGAGGAACAGTTTGGGATAGTTTGCCGAGTCGATTCCGCGAGTATCATTGCCCGTGAATTAAAAACATCTCGTTTAACTGGATATGAAACTCCAGTAATTGTCAAAGAATCTTTCTCGGTTGTCTCCACTTCAATCGAAAATTTTTTTTTGCCGAACTACGAGGAAGGCGACAGGCAAGAATGACAGATTTTTTTATTTAACTTACTTATTTATATGTAATTTTGGATTTGATAATATGTATTTTCACCCTTTTTTCATTATATATTTTTTAATTTAATTTAATTTTTTATAAAATTTTAAATGTCTATATTTTTAGAATAACAAGATTTTGACATTTTGCATTATGAGTATTGTTATTTAGTACCTTATTATGTACTTTAATTGTTATTAGTAATTATGCACTTAAAATGACGTAAGATTAATTATGTACTTAAATTATGTAAGATGAAAACATGTATCGCTAATGCTCAATATTTAACAGACCCGAAATTAAGACGAAGTGACTATAGGAACCAGTTTAACACCGTTTACAGCGAACTGTTCGTTATAACCGATAATACCGCTTAAAGAGAACATCGGCTATAACGTACAAAAACCTCCAGTCCCTTGAAGTTCGTTATAAACGATTTTGACTGTATAGATAAATAATAATTTAAACTTTGTGAGTCTAGAAAAAAATAATGCAAGGTTAAACAGAAACAAAAGACAAAACATATGGTTTAGAATAATTCTAGACATTTTGTTGGAACAAATTAACAGTTGGAACCAACTGTCGTAGCACATGTTTGTGACTGCGATGTTCGAGTACCATCTACGCCGGCCAAGGAGGTTCTAAACTTATAAATAGCTACTTAAATTTATAAGTAGCGATGGACTAGAAAGTTAGTCTAATTCTTCAGCTCAAGTCATATGGTTATTTTAGTGTTGAAAAGTGGTATTTTTTATAACCTGTTTAAATATTTGTGTTCTCATAATTTGTGTGGCATTGAATATCGTTATTTTTGTTTGAATACCGATAGTTCTTATATCGTTTACTCTTTTCAAGAAAGTCGTATCATTAAAAGCATTATTTTTCAGGAAAGTGAATTGATAGTTTAAAAGCAGAATAAAATGTCTTCAGGTATTATAATAGCCTCCCTCTGAGTGAAATTTTCATTAAACAGTAGGTCGGTTTAGATAATTTTTTTTTTTTAAAAAAAAGCAGAATAGAAAATATTAAAATTTCAAAGATTCCATTTGATTATTGAGCTCTTTTACAAAAAAAAATATAAATAGAGCACTTATTGAGATAAAAATTTGAGGGTCATTTCGTCTCGCATCAACACACTTTTTTCCCTCACCATCTCAGATTTGGATGGAATTTGGTACACAGGATACCTTCCTATAGAATAAAAAGCATACTAAATTTCAGCTCAATGTCTAAAACGATTTTCAAAATATAGCCATGTATACTCATTGAAAAACGCACAATTTTGACCTGGCGCATCATATGTAAATTAAAATTGCAGCTCTTCTAGGCAAGATAAAGAGTTGAAATTGATGCCATTTTAAAGCTGAATCTAAGGCCTTTCTTAAGACATGCAACTCAACAGGGGTTAAGATGAAATTTGTTTATCAAAATTCGAATTAAAATTTCTTCCGTAGAGTTTAGAAAAAGACTGCCACAATCCAAAACCCTGAAATTTTATAGCGGAAGCAAATTTGTGATCATTATTGCTTCTTTTCCAGTCAATGTAACACTGCGTTGACTTTCTTCATTGTTGAATTTTGTATTTTAAAATCTTGATTTTTTTTCAAAAACGACGACGAAGAAGAAGTCTCTTAAGAAAAAACAAAACAAAATAACTTTTCGTATTATTGCAGGTCTTCTTCCAAACGAGCGATATGTCTTCAGCTTCGATCTCAGTTTCAGTTTAGAAGATTTAGTCTAAAACGGTTATGTAGTCTCAGTATTTAGGTATTTAGGGCACCATGTCATCCCTCTGTCAAAGGCTGGTCCGAGTAATGTAGTTGTCCCTCTTTGGTTGTTATCTATATAAACTTATGTACTGGGTTATTTCTCTTAAGAGTAAAAATATTAGTAAAAATGTAGTATATAAAAATAGTATATCATTTATGCTTATTATCTTTTTAATAATTTCTTCTATTCTATATCTATATCTATATTTTACTAAATATATTAAATAATAAAATTCTTTTTAATATTTTAAATGTGGTAACATGAATTTTAATTTCTACACTCACGTTTAAATATTAGCTTGTGTAATTAATATGACCACATTTTATGAGGAAACAAAATATGTAATCCTATGAATTAAGGTATATTCGTATGAATACAACAGCTTGC
Organism: Aelia acuminata; assembly: GCA_911387785.2. Classification (NCBI taxonomy): domain Eukaryota; kingdom Metazoa; phylum Arthropoda; class Insecta; order Hemiptera; family Pentatomidae; genus Aelia; species Aelia acuminata. The sequence continues at coordinate 63,257,871 of OU426983.1, read as the reverse complement.
CTAATTTGTATTTAAAATGTTAATGAGAACTTGGGGTTGCTGAAGCTGGCTGGAGCTTATCTCAGGTTAAGTCCTTTCTCCTGTACACACCATTTACTTACCAGTTGTTATCTTATATTGCAAATTTAATATTTAAAAATAGTAAATACGTAAACGTGGAATGAGAAAATATCTAAGGAACGCTTGTATATAATAACGATTGCGATTCACATCGATCTCGATTGCTAACAAATCCAGATTCTATTAAATTATATTTTTTATAAAAAAAAATTTAAATATTTAAAAAATAAAGTATGACTTTACATTATGTTTAATTAATGATTAAGCAATATATTTTTTTTTTTATTTAATACATTTGGCTTCGAAATTAAAAACGAAACTATGCGCTGTTTCTTTGCAAAAATATTTTTTTTTCTTCACCAGTATAAAAGCAAGGATATTTAATGATTGCTGAAAATGTCAATTACTAGTGATTATTGTTTAACTGTAAATATGATCAATAATTAAATTTTTAGTGTAGGAAGTTTTTGTAAATGATTAAATTAAGTAGCAGAAAACACTCTCTATGGATGATTACCATGTGAATTAAACACAATATTGTAATTATAGTGTCTCATTAAACATCCTTTAGTAAATAAATAAATAAAAACCTTTATTTTAGTTAAGCCCTTGTTTGATCTTTCATTGGCACCAAATTAGGTCATCATCAAGGTAGCATTCCATTAATCATAAAATTCTTTGTAATGAAATAGGCTACCTGCCCTTGTCAAATAGACAATTAAAAATTTATAAAGTCTATCACAGCCTTATCCCACTAAAGCTTTGTTTTGACAAATATTTTATTTACATATATAAATAATGCTTTAGTGGAATAAGACTCTGATTGACTATTATAAATTTTTAATTCTCTATTTGACAAGGGCAGGTAGCATATATGATTACAAAGAATTTTTAATTATAAATTATATTATAAAACACCTTTAAAAAAAACTTTAGTTATTACTTAGATTTTAGTGCCCCTAGTTTTATATACAGGGTGTTTCGGAATTGCACGGCACTATTTTAGGTACGTGTTCTCTAACACAAAATAAACAAAAAAGTTCATATTAACATATATCTCAAACTTATTTATTAAACAGATATCAAAGGTTAAAGATTTATTATTTATTTACTGCATTAAGACTGACTGTACAACGTTTAACGTGTTTAATACTAAATAAAAGGTTTTAATCACCTGATAAACAAATGAACGATAAGCAATGACAGTAGTTGCTCATCTGTTTGTCTAGTTCTGTGTGTTTTAGTGTGAGTGAATCTTGTGACACAGTTCAATTTATGATTATCATGGGAGATACCACAAATTTATTCACTTTTGATGAACAAACAGACATGCTTTTAACTTGTGGCGAGGAACATACAAACGGTGCTGCTGCTGTTCGAAGATATCGTGAAAAATTTCCTAACCGAAGAATACCAAATCGTAAAACGTTTGAGGCCATTGAAAGACGTCTTAAGGATAATAGTACGCTAAAACCTATACGAGTGAACGCCGGTCGACAACGATTTCGACGAACTGCAAACGTAGAAGAAGAAATACTCGATGCTGTTCAGTTATCTCCTACTACTAGTACCAGAAGATTGTCACGTCGTTTCGATGTTTCCTCTACCAGCGTATGGCGAACTTTACGCGAACAACAATTATATCCATTTCACGTATCAAGTAGGCAAGATTTGTTACCACAAGATTATAACAAGCGCAGAAATTTCTCCCAGTGGTTAATTCGACAATGCACACGAGATCCTAACTTCCTGAACTGCATTTTGGTTACTGATGAATCTTGCTTTACAAGAAACGGGGTTCTTAATTTTCGAAATACCCATACTTGGGCCGAAGAAAACCCTCATACGCCGAAGAAAACCCTCATACGACTGCTGTTGGAGATTACCAACATACATTCTCTTTAAATGTCTGGTGTGGTCTTCTAAGCGACAAAATCATCGGCCCCTTCTTTTTGCCACCTAGGCTGTCAGGTATATCTTACTTGCATTTTTTGCAAAATAATCTGCATGATATTCTAGAAGATATTCCGCTAGGCATTAGGCAAAGGCTGTGGTTTATGCTTGACGGTGCTCCAGCTCACTTTTCTCATAGTGTCATTGATTATTTAAATGCAACTTATGGAGACCGATGGGTTGGTCGAAACGGACCTGTTAAATGGCCACCACGATCTCCGGATTTAACGCCATTAGATTATTTTGTGTGGGGCTGGATGAAGTCTATGGTTTGTTCTGCGGCAGTTGACACGCAAGAAGAGCTAAGAAATCGGATCGTGGAAGCCGCAGTAACTATCAACCACCATCCTGATGCTATACGAAGAGCCAGAGAAGCATGGATTCGTCGTGCTGAATGTTGCATTCAACGAAACGGAGGCGCCTTTGAACATTTACTCTAAATGTTGTAATAATAATAGATAAATAGTAATAATAAATCTTTAACCTTTGATATCTGTTTAATAAATGAGTTTGAGATACATGTTAATATGAACTTTTTTGTTTATTTTGTGTTAGAGAACACGTACCTAAAATAGTGCCGTGCAATTCCGAAACACCCTGTATATTTTTATATAAAATATTCATTTATTTTACATAGCTAAGAAAATATCCGGACACATAGCCATGAAACATTCGTTTTTCTCACTTGCATTCTTCAATCAGTAATCGAACCACATAATTATATCATACCATACAATTGTTATTTATAAAAATTAAAAAAAATTATTTGGTCTATGAATTGTTAGAAATAGATCACTCGTTTGGAGGAAGAGTGCCACAACTCAAAAATTTCCGTTTTTGTGCTTTTTTTAAATATTTAATTTAATTATTTAAATTCAACATTAAAAACTGGAGAGCCATCAAAGCAATCCTTCATAGATTTGAGAGGTAGCAATCATGATCACATGATGTGATGCATCTTATGTAAAAGTTGTTCTTTTTTGGGTTGTGGATCCCTTATATTTACAACCTGGACATAGATACAATGTCAATCATAAGTATTGTCATATATTTCACTGGACCCGAGTGCGGAATCTTTTACATAGCTTCTTTAACAAGTACGATTTAAAAAATATATAAATTTATTAAAATAGTTATTTGATTATTACATTATTTGTACAATTATTATAATTAATTACACCTACGGGATTGTACTTTCTTGCACCTTTAACATCTAAATACCTTATTTTAGAAGTCTAAAATATGTATATCCAAATGTGATATAGATTCCACCCCGAATTTCGAGGTCCGTAAACATACAAAATAATTATATCATACCAGAAGGGAATTATATTTTTACTTTTCCATACATACATAGAGTCCAGGAACGAAAGCAAGAGACAGACGGACAGGAAAGGACTAGAATCAAGCAATTTCCTGAGGATGAGGGGGATGAGGGTCATCTCGGGAGCTTCCTATAAAAAATTCAATCTTGAAGCTTAATGGGCTCCTCCCACCGCTGCGTCATAATGCGGCTACCGCTACACACATCTCCCAACATGTTCCAGTTACATGCAACTGTTATTTATTATAACGCATAATTGGCGGCATCGTTATATTGTCGCTAATAGATCACAATAACCGTGTAACAGTAGGATCGCAATAGAAACGGAAGTATAACTCAAAAGTCAACGGTTCAAAAGTATAAAAGATTAGTACGCCAAGTTTGTCATCATTCCACATCATTATTTTCAAATATTATTCAAATCAACCTTAAATTTTTAAACATTACAACATAATGCGCATTTGACATACCATACCACACGATCAAAAAGACTACAAGAAAACTTACCAATAAGATCCATCACGAATGCATGCGTAATGTAAACTGGATACATACCTGAAACAATTTTTGAAAATCAAATTAAACTTTTATCAATAATTGGAATCCTAAAACTGATAATAATGAATTTCTTCTATATTGAGAACTATGCATTCAATTTAACATTGATTAAAGTAGTTTAAATAAATAAATTATTAATTTATTAATTAATTATTGATCAATATCAGTTATATTTAACCAATTTATAATATAAAAGAAATTCCCAAAAAATTAATATTTGGAGTTTTAGTCACTTATTAAAAAACGCAGAATCATCATTGTCAATTTAATTTATATTAAAATACAAAGCTAATAGCAAGTTACACGAAAAATACCCGAAAATCGCATAGACATATCTAAAAAAATCCTCCATTACTTTATCTTTTAAAAACAAAACAATAATAAAAAAGTTTTTTAGTGAATAGTGTCACTATTTAATAATACTTATAACAATTTATAAATTATAAAAGCTTAAATGTTATTTTTAATTTCAAAGTCATAATTTTTTCTTCATTTTCACCACTTTTAACTTATTAAACGTATTCTACAGATAATATAAAGCGTTTGCCATACTCTAAATTTATGACTAGGGACTTTGAAAGAATATATCGAATTTTAATTCAATTATAAAATTGAATTATAATCACATCACAAATAAATGAAATATTTTTAAAATAGTGATAATTGAAGCCTGGAAATGCATAAGGGTCTAAGTGCCAAAAAAAGTTTTTTTTTACCAAATTGTTAAATGTGCCTAAGCCATTCTTCAGAAATGGGTATAATGGGCCATTCTTCAGAAATGGGTATAAGTAATGTTTTGTTGTTAAAAAAGAGTTCATTGAACGTATGAAAGATGGGATGGGTGTAAGCACTGAATATAGTTCACCCTAGAGGGTATAAGTCACATCATTTCGGTAAAAAACTCCTAAGGCACTTTTACCCTTATGCATTTCCACGCTTCAATTATATATCTGATAATAGAATTTTATATGGTAGGATGCGAGATATGGAATCAGAATGAGCTGGAGAAGATATTATATTTTCTTAAATGTTAAGCCCATTGTCTCAAAAAAGTTGATAAGTATGCATGAGAGGATAGAAACAAAAAATTTTAATTTTTTTCTGCAAATGCTTTATTTTTTTCATTGTAATTCTTTAATAGAAGCAGGGTCTCTTAGTGCATGGTCCTATAAAATTAAATTGTAATAAAACACTATTAGCATCTAATTATGTTGGAGTAAAAAAAAAAAAATTTAGTCGTTAGCGCCTCTTAGTTAAGAAAACAAATTATTCATGTTATCCTAAGTAAATTTTAAAGAATTTCATTTCGAGTTGCAGAGAGAAGGGCGTTAAGGGCTGACTATCCCAGGCTAAGCCCTTTGCTAATAAAATTGGAGTCTGTAAGGGAAGAGAGGGTATTCCCTAGGAAACCATTAGCAGCTAATGGACCCACTCCTATAGCTTCAAACATTTTTACCTCCTTCCTAATTTTAATATAACGCCTTGCATTACCGCCAACGTAGAAACGAGTACATGTAGTAGTATCTCTGATATAATTTGAGCACGTAATAGCATTAAAACGTTGCAAAAATAATCCCCAAATACTTTAATGTGTAATGATACAGTCAAAGGAGTTGGTATGGGGTTCTCCCAAAAAACAAATTACAATTAATAAATAAAACAATACAGTCAAAGGAAAACAGTAGGGAGAGAAAAAAAAAAATTGAAAATTAAGCTCCTTTTATACTCAGTGCCAAACATTAAACCAGAATCTTAAATTTTCTTTTTTATAACAAAATGAAGAATTATAGCTCCTTTATTTATTTTATTAATCCGTAACGAGTTTTCTGAATACTTCAAATGATTTGAGCTATGTTGAATGAAATCTGGCATTAAAACTTTAGAGAATATATATTTAATTCAAAATACAAAATAACATAGTATATATGTAATTAATCATTCATCAGAGCCGTCATTGTTATCATCACTTTTGTATATATTTCTATACGGTTGTAATTACCCGAGAATGGAAGATAATTAATTTTCGTAGTATTGCATGTTCACCGGCTCTTCAATGCATTCCCTGCAAATCCCTAAAATCCCTACAACGAAATCCCTTCGTTTGGATTTTACTTGAAAGGGATCAAACACATTCTTTTTTTGGAAAATATTAACTTTCAGGTTTTGCTTTAGTTCTTGCATATGCAACCTTACCACTGCACGCCTTTTTTAATAACCTAAAGCTTTAGAAAAAACGCCTAATTTAATTTTCTCAAATTGTTTCCATGATGTGCCCCTCAATTAAAATTTTTGCAATGAATTTATTTTTTAATATTAAAAAATCCTATGCAGTGGGAAGTGAGGCGCAGGAAGAGGTGTTTTATGAAATCTATGAGGGGTCAATTTTCCCCCACCCCCCCCCACTTGGTGTATTTTAACTTCTTTTGTTTACCATAAAATCAAATCGAAGTCAATGGCAGATCAATGAATGATTTCTTTACAGAAAAAAAAAAGTGATGAAATGGGACATTTTTTTCCTTTCCTATATTTACTTTAAAACAGCTATATAGGTATGTTATAATTATTTTTTTGGTTCAAGTTTCCCGAAAGAACTTCTGGGCAAGAATCTAAAGCTGAAATCTAATAAAGCTGATCATGGTTCATTTTAACTGAAACGGACGCGATGAGAGTCCCCTTAAATCACGGTAACATCATCATATCAACACCGCCCGACATAGGTCACCCCCAGTAGTAGCTTCGGGAAACTTATAACGTTTTTACTTTCACTTACCTATATATGAAATATATAGTAAGTGGAAGTATTGCGATCGTGAAAATTTTCGACTTCCGGTTTTCAACGGAAATACACGTTTTTGGGTCCCCTGAGTCAAAATAACCAAGTGCCGTGAAATGGTCTGTGTGTGTGTGTGTCTGTGTGTGAACAGACTAGCTCAAAAACTATAAACCGTGCGAACCTGAAATTGGGTATTTAGAGTATGTATAAGCCCGTGATGTGACAGCAAAAATTTCATCAAATTTTCTCAAAGGGAGGGGGTACTTTATTTAATAACTTTTTAAGTTTTTTTCGATTTTCTCAAAAACGGCTCTAACGATTTTGATTAAACTGAGTATTTGATCTATTTATATGCCTGAAATATGACTGTAAAAATTTCATCAAAATTGATCAACCGGAGGGGGGACTTTACTTAATAAATTTTGTATCATTTCCACATGTTTTTTTTATCTACTCAAAAACGGTTTTAACGATTTTGATCAAACTTGGTATTTGATGTATTTATATGCCAAAGATGTGATAACCAACATTTCATCACAATTGATCAACCGGAGGGGGGACTTTACTTAATAAATTTTGTATCATTTTCACGTGTTTTTCTTATTTACTCAAAAACGATTTTAACGATTTTGATCAAACTTGGTATTTAATGTATTTATATGCCCGAGATACGACTGTAAAAATTTCATCAAAATTGATCTACGGGAGGGGGGACTCTACTTAATAAATTTTGTATCATTTTCACGGGTTTTTTTTATTAACTAAAAAACGGCTTTAACGATTAACAAAAATAAGATATGAATGTAAAAAAATGTGTGACTTAGGGAAATGATATTTAGCAAAACACGTCTATTTCTAATCTAAGTAAGTTGGTAAGTGAAAGTTGTGTGTTGCGCGCACGCACCAGATTTTTTTAAAACATAATTACATTGAAAACCATTGGTCTTCAGTTTTTAATAGTCTGATCTTACGCATATAAATTTCTAGATTTATTTTTTTTCTCTTTTTACGGATTTTTATGTTCTTCTAATGCGAAATAATTGAAGAATATTTATAGAAAAACTTCATTTGCCTTACGTTTCCAAACACATGTGTATTTTATTGTTTCAGGCAATGGCGCCCATAAGAACAAAGGTAGGCGTATAAATAGCACCCGTCGTAGAATAAGTGGTACAACTCAAAAAGGCAATTTCCGAGATAGCAGCAGTATCACAATGTGGAAGTTGCCTATTTTTAACATAAAATAGAAGGGTAACTCTGGTCTTCCCATCACTTAAGTAAGGGTGTTTTTTCTTGATTCGTGGATATTAAAACGTGCAGAACAAGAACTCCACAAAGGATTTTTAAAAAAATTCAATTAATAAATTGTACCTTTATTCTACGATGAGTGCGATTTGTAGATAAATCCACTTTGGAATCCTTATGAAAAGTGAAGAACGTTATTTTTTAGCCCTAAAATAATAATTTAAAACATCACTCTACATATGTAAATATAATTTTACTTATACGCTCCAGCGCAGGCGCAAATGACTTAAAATATAAATAAATAAGATTACCATATCATCTAGATAAATCTTTTTATACCTGTAAATGATATCCACCAGCAACAGAAATACAAAACATTTCTCAACTTAGTGCATGATTTCTCCTCGAACGATCAATTAATTGAGTTAAAGATATAGGTGAATTAAGTATAGTGTGTGAGGAAAAGAGTGGAGGGGGGTAGCTCATTGGTAAGGCATTGATTTGCAGTGCTCAAAGTATCGAGTTCGAATCTCGCTTGGCAGGATGTATTTAATATTCTGCACAGATCGTCTCGGTGGACGAGAGACTCTCCTAGGGAAAACCAAGCCACTATAAAGTGAGTAACTTTAATGGAAAATGTATGGGGAAAATCCTGGTGGTTGAGCGTGATCACAGTCAAATCAACTCCTGGCACGACCAGTGAACAAGAAACAGTACTTCCTAAACAGAACTGTACCCAACAACCTTCATGGGTTATGGTATGGATATAGTATTGTAGTGGTACAGGTGTGAGGAAAAGTTGAAACAAATAATAATAAAGTTCAATGATAAATAAATTAAAATATAATATAATAACAACAAATATTTTTCAAACGTATCCGAAATCACTTTAATATTATCCATTCTTATTATTTAGAGAGATATTTGTTAGTCACTTAACAAAAAAAAATACCAGATCAGGGAATTTAAGCAATCATTTCTTTTAGTTGGTTATATACACTACGTAGGTAGTGGCACTTGTTATGTGGTACATCATACATCAAATGTATACTTTTTTGATGTCAGATGCCTTAGTTGAAAGCCCAAGAAGAAGAAAAAAATAAAAGAAATAATTACAGAAAATACATGGCACCTTCCTCTGAAAAGGGTTCGGGAAACAATGACGTATTATTCAGGGTTCTAGGAGTGTCAGAGGAGGTAAAAATAAAAAACGAGAGCACGTCAATGTAAAATAAGAAAGGGGGAACCCGCGAAACAAGTAAAGAGGAGGTGACAGAAACAGAAGATGAACAGAAACAAAAACAATACCGACGAACAAAAGACATGGGCAGTGTAAAAATCAGAGAAAGCCACGGGTAAACTGGCTGATTGTTGTTGAAACAAAGGCTCAACAACAATGGTCCAACAACAAAGGAGCACCGCTCCTCAGGCAAATACAGCCACCACTTAAACTTTGACTGATCCGCTCAAATATATATTACATTAATGCACAGTTTGATAGATGAAAATAGTTTTTGTTAGAAATAGAAAGAAATTATATAAGCGTTTCTTTCTGTTGATAAAGGTAAAATTTAAATGGTATTTGTGATGGATGAGGGTTGTATGAGATCAGGGGATTTATGATACCACACAGTTGGACACATGGATACCACACCTCAAATTCTGTTCTCCCCTCATCAATTCCCTCCATCAACGCAACGCTACACCTCTTCCATGAGCATCAATCCTTCCCCACACGGACTAACACGTTCTGATCGCTTATCACCATTGGCGGGTAAGGGGAGGGGGCTGCAGACCGCCTTTTGGAAAATGTTCGGTCTTTTAAAGATACAATTTAACTTTACTTAAAGTAAGGAAGTAAGGTAAAGAACAAATAATATTCAGAACTAGTAGAATTTTAGTTGTATGAAAGAAACATTAAGTTAAAAAAGCTGATTGACAGTACTGTGGAGCTGAAGCGCTCCTTTACAACTTGCTGGATCCACCAAAGCTCGTCACTCCAGAACAACAAAATAAACAATTAAAAATTCTTAGTCTCCAAGTTAAACACACGCAAAATAATCACCTTAAAAGATTTTATACATCAAGGAAGAAAGCACGTCCAATCAAAACGAATTTTTTTCACCTTCATGTTTTATATACAAGGGTATGCTTATAAACTATAGATCGGATTATAAGGGTAACTAAAATGAAAAACTATTCATATATCGGTCCTCCTTTACAAGACTCTTCTAACTCATAATCACATTTATTCTTTTTTTTTTTAAGGAATCATTTTCCGATTTTTCTCTACTATCTCTGAGCAAGACCGCGACAGCGATGATTCCTGGTAAATTTTAACAATCGTAAAAGTAACTGATAAGAAAGGAAGAGAAAAGAAACTTTAACTGCTTCTACAAAAAATCTCTCTTTTTTAGTTAGAACAGTACTGTACCTATTTAAATTGATTTTTAATATAAAACAAGGAATAATATAGATCTCATTCTGACTAAATTAACAGTGAATTTTTTTAATGATTTCATAATTTAATAAACCGTTCAAGTAGATAGGTGGATACAGAAGCAGTTATTATAAAATTTGAAAAAAGAAATATCACGAGAATTGTTTCATTTTTCTTTCTTCAGCGAGAAATTTTTACATTGTTCTAATTTTTAGTTAAAACAGCATTGAATCTGTTTAAAAATTGATTTTTAACACAAAACAAGGAATAATATGGATCTCATTCAGACTAAATTAATAGGGAAAATTTTTTATTGGTTTCAAAATTTAATAAAACGTTCAAGTTGATAGGAGGAAACAGTAGAAGTTATTATAAAGTAGGAAAAATAATATAAAACGAAATATACGAGAATTTTTTCTTACACAAAAATGGCATCCTACAACATTGTTTGATCGGGCACATTGCTTTTTCGTAATCGATACCTTCCTTATAATATAGGTTCAATTCGGTAGTGTCCTACGGATTTAAGGAAAACCGTTAACCGACCCGGTTAAGGTCCATGGAATATGGCGATTCGTCAGACAAAAACACATCGATTCACGTTCAACAAACCAACCCATTTAAACCGGGGTCGCTATAACCAAATATAAATTTATAATAACCGGAATCATAGTTTTAACAGTTTCGACAGGACGGAATGTTTTTTTAATACGGTCAGTCTTTCTGATTTAGTAAATGTGGGTTAGATGATCCGTTTCAAGTCAACAAGTTCGGTATCTAATGATCCGTATTTCCTGTCGATAACTGAGTACATGTATGATAAACTGCTTCATTGTTTAGTTTTATCAAATTTTTATTACTTTAAAGTTAAATACAATAGTGGATGAAATAGTGAAAAATTTAAGAAGTAATAATTTAAATATATATTAATTAAAATATGGCAATGAAAAAAAGTAATGTATGCCTATTATTTGCAGAGACATTATTTAACAATATAACAGCAAATATCAAATAAAATGGAGTACTTTGCAGAGGGGTTATTGCAGAGAGAAACTTTATTGAAGGGGTGAGAGGGGGTAAAATTGCCAGATTACTAAATTATCCCGGGGTTGGGTGTAGGCTGTTTAGTAACTGATAGGCAATCACCAGCTAACGGCATTGTCTCCTTGTCTAGTAAAGCCCTCAACCCTATCTTTATCAGCTCAGTCTCCTAGTATGCTCTTTTACACTACCTGTGTGGCTGGACGATTGATGGAAGATATCCTTTTTTTCTGATATCCTGCAGTTATAAGTGTGAAACAAACCAAAATAAAAGATTTGCCACTCATTATAGTTAAAATTTAGGTCATATAAAAAAATAATTAAAAAATAACCATGTTTAAAGTATATTACAAAAATAATTATAGTAATGTTCATATTATATTGCTTTCGAAATTTATAGAAGTTAAAAAAAAAAAAATCATTTGATAAAAATAAATATTAAGGATAATGTGATTCTCGGAATTCTCTTTCATTGGTCATGGGTTCGTTATTGAGTTGATTTATGCTAAAAATAAAACAATAAACAAAAATATTGAGTTTGTTTATTATTTTTATTAAGGAGCAAAAATATTTATGTTTTTCTTTATGTTAGGATTATTTAATTAGCTTGCGCACATAATTATTCATTTCTAATTAAAATCTATTTTTACTTAACCTCCGATTCCTTAAAATAAATTTAAGTTGGTGGAATTGAAAACCTATATTTTTATTCATAATTACAGATAGGTTATTAATTTATTTGTCACGAAAAAGAACAACAACAAAAAAAACTCGATACCAAAGAGCTACTGTACCTAATTACTGTACCTAAAAGTCCGAATTATCCAATTTGTTTAAACTGAAAACACACATAAACAAATCCTAAAAAACAGTGTCCCACGCCCCTTCTCATTGACTGTTTCAATAAAATTCGTTCATTGGACACTGCACTTTAAGACAGTAAGGCTCTCAGATAGGGAAAACGCTGGACAGTTTAGCTTTTGAAAATCTCGTGTACCTTTATAGAATCGATTATTTTAATAGTATTAATGGTTTCGGCATATTCGATTTAATAAAGCTGGACCCTTACTTCTAAATCGATAAAAATGGACTTAGAGAGCTCTTAGGATCCGAATTAAAACAATACAAAATTATCTAAAATATTTGCGCTTTCTCAATAAATTTTGATGAATTAATTTAACCTTTAATCATGAAACATATTATAAGCAGTGATAAGGATAAATTTCGTTAAAGAATACGAAATTGTCTATGGATAATGTAGAATAGATGTTTTAATAATTTCGATTTATTTATTATAAAAGCACTCGTTTGGAGAAAGTGTAAATTCTAAATCCGCAAGTACGTAATTAAAGGGGGGAAATTCTAAAATTAATTTTTATTTTAGCAATTTTCAGTGCAAGATATGTAAATAATTAACTTTAGGGAAATTGAGTAATTTATTCATTACAGAGTTAGCAAGGGTCTAAGAATATAGTACAATAAATAAAGGTATTCTACATTTTTTATGTTATTTATTCCCGTTATAGATCCATATTCGATTGGTATACTTCGAAAAATAAATCAACTAGGAATATTATTGTACTATAACACTGTAATATTCTCGGGGCCCAGCTTTTGTTAAATAGCCAAGCTTTAACCAATAGCCTAGCTTTTGTTAAATTGGCACACAAATATTATACTTCCCAGGAAAAATAATAAAACGAATTGAAAAGCCATCTAGGATACAGGGGGAGGAGGAAAAAGGACAAAATTATTCCTGGAGATTCGAATGCCATTGGACATAAAAATAATATATTAGAAAGAAAAGACGCTGTCCGAAACAAAGCTTCGCCTACCTATACCGGTTTTAGGTTTCCAATTTCGAAAGAAAACATATATCACCGAGTGAAAGCATTTCGTTCCCATATCCTAGAGGCATGCCCTCCGCACATGACGGATCTTACAGCCTCTAGCTACGAGCTAGATCAATGCATTTTGATATATCCAAGATAAATAAAATAAAAAGAAAAATAAAAGTACGAAATGTAAAACAGTATAACCTATAATAAATAATAAGGATTCAGTTATAAAAACCATAATATAATTACTGCATTTAATGAAATAAGAAAGAATAAACATTGATTAATTCATTTTTTATTTTCTGCTTATAAAAAAATTCTTATTTATTCATAATTAAAATTTAATTAAAAATTCCAAGACAGAATTTCACTTTTTGGCTTCATCTAGGGCGTTGGTTATTCTCTGCCGCATAAAAAAAAAATTCTTTACTGTAAGTTTATGCCAAAATGTAGACCAATAAATAAGATCATAACTATCGTATATGTAGTTAGTATAGTCCTAACCATAATGTTAATAAAAATATGAATATGTTTTGTGTAAATCTTTATAGAAATGCGCAAAGCTATAATAGCATCTGAAACAAATGCACGAGAAAGCAGTAGGATAAGCAAACATTTAGAAATGGAGTCCCAAAGTATCGCCATTACGTGTCATTACAGCGCAGAATATGACTACATTATGGAAATTTTATTGGCTCTCAAATTGGTAGTTACTGTCTCAAAATTATTACTCAACCAAAGCTTATCGAAGGCAGACTGCAATCTAACTGAACACTAATGTCCAGCTTTAGAACCTCAAGGTTTCCAACTTGCACCTAACTAGTTTCCAGCCTTTGATAATATCTTCGTGGATAGATTTTGTCATTTCAATTTAGTTTTTCATTCATCTACAAATGATCATTATTAAATAATAAAGTTTTACCTCCTTTATAAATGACAAATACATGCGACACAAATAATAACATTAATTTTAGTTTTCGAGAGAGTACTATCAATATGAAATATGAAATAATATATGTAAATATGAAATGTATTGTATGTATGCATGTATACAGGGTGTCCCAGGAATGTTGTGTCAGGCTAATAAAACCCAGAGTCTTTGGAATTTTAAGGCGAAAATCAGGGATCTTATATTGCGTCATATTAGTTACCTTTTGAAGATATTCAACCCTTCCAGAATTTCTCCAGTATTGCCGGAATGGCTACAGTACTTGAAATTTCACCATAAGTGACTGGTTTTTATGACGGATTCTGATGGTGAGTCGAATTCTAAAGCTGTTTTGTATTGGACTGTGTTACTTTTTCAATCAGATGCACCCTTACATCGATAAAAGCCTAATCCTCTTATTTAAAAGGAACCCTGGAACTACTGGTTTGTTAGATGACAAGTTAATTATGGATTCTGAAGGAAATTGAATTATTTAGTATTAATTAAGTAAATATTACATTATTTGAAAATGCAATTGGGTTAATAATATTATTAACAAATATTTGTTTATTTACATAAAAATACTATTTTATGTGTTCAAAGTGACGGCCTTCTTCATTTATGCATAACAAAAGTCTAGAACAGAACTCTCGCTGAGCTTGCTGTATTTCTTCCGGTGGAATGGAAAGAATCGCATTTTGTATTTCTGCCCTCATTTCTTCTACTGTCGACGGTCTATTAGTGTAGACGAGATATTTCAATCTTCCCCAAAAGAAATAATCTAAAATTGTTAAGTCCGGAGATCTTGCTGGCCAATTAATATGCAGACCCCTTCCAATGCATCTATTGGAAAACATGTGATTTATAACGTTCCTAGCTCTAATGGAATAGTGAGCCGGAAACCCATCCAGTTGGTACCACATCACCATACGTTTTTCAAGCGGCACCTCTTACAGTAAAATCGGAAGATCTTGTTCAATGAACTTCGAATAGCTGATGAAATTTAATGATGTTTCGAAGAAATGTGGTCCAATGATCTGGTCCCCTATAATGCCGCACCAGACGTTCACTTTCCACCTGTGTTGCTGGTCACGTTGTAACATCCAGTGAGAATTTTCTCTGGACCAATAATGTGCGTTGTGCATGTTTATTAAGCCAGTGCTACAAGATTTGGAGGTAATAGGTGATAACATGATAAGGTGTACTTTGTATTTTGAATATCGTTTAATTCTGTTATTTGTCTTTTTCTTTGTTTCAGTTTCGTTTTGATTAGTTATATTTGTTTCGTTCGTTCAGATTTGTTGTTAAAAGAATAAATTTGTTGTGTTAAGTTATTTTTTTGTTTAAACCAGAACATAAAAGGTTAGGCGGGATTAGTGGTTGTGCAAAAGCCTATTATATTGTGATGTAAGAGACAGTTTTGGTGGACAGAACACGGACTATAGGTAAGTCATATAATACAAAAAGTATTATAACACCTATAGGGTTACAAACATTTATTGAAAGTTGAGGTTACATTATAATCCATTCTGCAATAATCGATAAAAATAGTGATAGAATGGATGACGAGGAAGTTGAGGGAAAGGTCATTAAGGACCAACGGCCCTCGGCCAAAATACCTAGGAATAAGGGTTCGGATGTAGAAGAAGAGTGCGAAGAACTCAATACAGATAGCCTGCTAAGAGAGGCTAGAAGTATTCAAACGAACCTAAGTCTGTTTGAAAAATTTTGACAAAAAAATTAACAATACCACTAGGAATTACATTAACGGAAGGACTGATCGAATTATAAAAATTTTAGATATTATTAATTTATGAACCGAGGTTCTTACAATGAAAATTCAATCGCAGCCCTTGTTAAAACGGTAGTGAAGGAAACCCTTGATGCCCATAATGAATACGCTCTAGCGAATCAAACCCGGGAAAATGTGATGCATAAGAGTATTCCAGGGAGAGTAACGCAGGAACGCATGCAGGCTAAGGCTGGACCCTCTCTAAGTCTCAGAAAATAACACGTTTGAACTGGTTCAGAGCGAGCGAAGCCGAAGGAAGGCCAGACAGAGAAGGATTGCATCCGCCAGCGAGGATAAAATTGAAGAGGTAAGTAAGATTTCTCAACAGGATGAACCGACCTTGAAAGGAAAGCCAAAGACAATGGCAGATATCGTCAAATCCCTGCCAGTGAAACCGACTCTCAAGTCAAAGGCGACTTACCTCACAATCAGCGGAGCAGGAAAGAGTGCCGTGGAAATAATTGATAAACTTCCATCTCCGGCTCAAATAGGCGTAAATGCCTCCATAGTTCGGAAAACTAAAGCAGGATCAGTCCTCGTGCGGTTGGAAGACAGCTCCCAGGTCACAAATGTCATTGGGTGGCAGTGGTTACGTGACAACGGCCTGCACGCAAGGTTAGCACTCAGGAGGAAACCGAAGATGGAGGTGAGGGGAGTGCCCCAAACATGGGGCTCGGAAGAACTAGCCAGATTTCTATGGGAAAGAATACCCGAGAAGTCGGCCCCAACCCCATTAGTTACTGACGACCTCCGCCCAGTTTTTCCTCAGTGGCTAGAAATGGGTTCACAAAGAATTGGGTGCTAGAAGTGCACCCAATGGTTCGGTTCCAATTGCTGGAAATTGGTAGTTTAAATGGAGGATGGTGGTCCTTGACATTCCTCGTTGCACCAAGTGTCAGGGCTATGAACACACTAAAGCCACATGTACAGCGGAAGCTGTGGTCTGCATCTGGTGTGCTGCTAGTGGACAAATAATGAAAGAATTCCCCAAGAAGCATTCTTTAATTAAAATTCACCTCCTGGTTAAAGTATTAAATGGAAGGATAATGAGATATACAATTCCAGAGTTTAAATAAAGTTGGTGTTTTAATTAAAACATTGAAAACATATATAAAAGGTAAGTTATCACCAATGTTGCATGAGCATATTATGATTGTACCATATTTGACAAAAATAATTGGAGTAAAGTAATTTAAAATATTAAAATATTTATTATCATCAATAGGCCATTTATATGTTATATGCTTTTAAGGTATTTGTGAAATATCTACACATGACAAAGGGACTTGTGTGAGTGGGTGCGAGAGAGATAGAGATAGAGAGAGAGATAGAGAGAGAGAGTGAGAGAGAGAGAGAGAGAAAGAGAGAGAGAGAGAGAGAGAGAGAGAGAGAGAGAGAGAGGGAGAGAGAGAGAGAGAGAGAGAGAGAGAGAGAGAGAGAGAGAGAGAGATTTTAGGAAATAGGATCAGTCATTTTTCTTGTTTCATTTTTGACAATTGATCTGTTAGTGATTCCACTCAAACCAGCCCTTAGATTAAAACCTTCCTTTCAATCATCTCTGACCTTTTGATGAATAGCCTTCGGGCACGGGAGGTTTCGAAATTTCCATGAAATGTTGCAGAAAATGAATTTCCCTAATAATAGGAATCGTTTTCTCTATTTTCGATAGTCCGAAAAAAATAATATAAAAAATATTAATTATACCTATTAGTACTGAGACATTAACTGCAACTTATGCTGATGATAAAGCAATTATTGCTAGGCATCAGGATGCAACACAGGCATCATCAACTTTAGAACATCACTTATACATACTACACGACTGGTTCCAACTATAGAAAGTTAGACTCAATCATGAAAAATCAAAACACATCACATTTACACTTAGAAAATGTACATCAACCAAATTCCTCAGGCAAACACAGTACTCTATCTAGGACTCACTTTCGACAGAAGGATTACTTGTGGCCCGCATGTAAAAATGAAAGAAAGAACGCTTACCAAAAGACTCAAACTTCTCTATCCACTATTTTCTTAATCTTAAAGACTAAAACTGAAACAGAAACTAAATTCCTACTCATACTTACCGAAGCCCATATGCACATACTCCTCACATGGACATTCGGCATAGCTAAAAAGACTCACGAAAACTTCAAACGTTTCCATAAAAATTGTTACTTCTTACAAAGGCATCCAGGTACGTGGAAAAACAAAAATTTACGTACAGACCTCCATCTACCAACAGTCAACCAGCACATAACGACTCTTTACAAACGATTTTTTATTTTTTATAAATTAAACGGACGTCCTAACAGATAATCAGGAATATGGCTGACATCAGCATGGATACGAGAAGATTAAAAAGGCGCTGGATGAGAGATCGGCTCTCTTAGACATCCAAGGTAATTTGACAAAGCCAGGAAGGGAGTACTGCTGGGTGCTTTCCCTCCTCATGCCTGACATGACACCATACCAGATGTTTATATTTTGATTATTATTTGACACAGGAGCGATGAAACTATATAAAACGAAATCGATGAGGTAATCAAGGTTAGATTAAAAGTCAAAAATACTTTTCAGTAGCGATATTGCTTAGTTCGATCCTTCTGTCCCAAAAATTAAAAATTAGAATTTAAAAAACAATCTTTCTTCCTAAGGTCCTTCATGGATGCGAAACGTGGTTAGGTGAGGTACTGCGATAGCTTTACCGCCCCTTTCCCTCCAAACCCGGTTCATGTTAAACCCTTGTTAACGATTGAGCCCATAAATTTTACTTCTAGGGATTTAGGGATGGGGGAGTTGACGTATCATTAGGGAGCAAGAATCATACCTTAGCGGAAGTATGACCCGCTGACAGTTCCCTCATTTTCATTTTTCACCCAAGGATCCAAGATCCGTATCTTTGTCTTCTAGCTCGGGATCTCAAGCGCTCCTCCCCTTTGATGGATGTACTGTATATGGAAGAGGTTATCCCAATTGTTTTAAAGCCTCTTAGAACTTTAGGTATGGGTATATATATATATATATATATATATATATATATATATATATATATATATATATATATATATATATATATATACTCCTCGTTTGTAATATTTTATTTGTCTTCTTAACAGAATAATATTCAGCATTTTATATTTTATTTATTTTTAGTCAAAGAATAAGAACAAAGTATACAAAATACATGGAAAGTCAACAAATAAACTTAAATTTAAAAAAACCCTGTGATAATGGTGGATAATATCCTTGAATATCATATTCAAATATTTATTTTTTAATTATAATTATTCATTTAAATAAAAATATTAATATTTGTTATACCCCCTATAACCCTGTTTACTGAAATGGACGATTAGTCCTCCGAAATTTCGAAAATGATAATTGAACAGAAATATATTTAGACAACTTATGATGATTATAAACTTATAAGTTTCAGGAACTTCCTTATTAATAAGTACAATTCTATTGTTTTGTTTTTTTAGCACGGAAAGAGACGATTGGGGAATGTTCTTAGCTGACATAATTATAAGCTTTTATTTCAAGACGAATAAAATGGGCGTGTAAAATTGCGAAACTTAGTAGTGAAAGAATTCCGATAAGATTAATAAACGCGGTGTCTAATGGGAAACGCCCGAGGGTTAGGCCGAGACGGAGGTGGGAGGATTGCGTTAAGACAGATCTTTCGAAGTTGGGTCTGGATGGCGGGCGGTTGAGAGAGATGTGCAGGGAGTGAGTTGTAGTGTTGGCATAGAAATTTCGGATTAGTTAAGCCTTCATTATTATTATTAAACTCAGTTGCTAAAATTATAATTATATTTTTCTAATGGCCGTTTAGTTTTATATATTGTATATTTTCTATTGAAACGAAGAAAAAAAAAATATAATGATTTTAACTAAGATACTTGTTTAATATTTTATTTCACTGTTCTAATTAAATCTCAGCCGTCGAAGATGGGAAAGAGTCCCAAAAATGTAAACATTTTTATTTCAGTTTTTGACCTCTAAGAAAAATTGATAAACACAAAAAAAAAAATTTTAAGCACTTAAATTTTACAAGAATATTAATAAAATAATCATAATTAATATATTAATAATATCAGCATTAAGAAATGATTACAAAGTAAAAAAAAATTAATTATTACTTCTTGCTATTATCGTGCAAGAAATACTGCAAAGAAAAAGACCTCTGTGCAAGAAAAAGACCCTCTGACTTCATGTTTTATGATAGATAAACCGCAACCATTACAACTATTCGCACTAAACTTTATAATTACTCGATATACCTATAAAGAGATATTTAAACAGCTAAGTAAGTGAGGATGAACTTACTTCATGGCTATAAATATCCAATTTCTCTCTCGTTAACCCTGCGGAAAATGTTCTCTTGTATAATGAGTGTTAAATTTTAACTACCTAAAAAATGACATACTCGGCTCCTTTGTCTCGCAAAGTGTGGGACAAAAAAAATTAAAGAAGTCACACATAAAGGACACCTTCAAGAAAAAAATTTGCATTAAAAACATTGCGAGATATATTTAAAAAAAAAAAGTTTAATTAATTATTTTCTTCTTTAATTGCATTCTTTGGAATACACACGTGTACTAAATAAAATATAGCAAATAAATGTAATCAATAAAATAATAGCAAGAGACTTCTATTATTATAACTCTAATATCCAATGTTTCTATACTAGATGGTCATGAGGCTATCTTCTTTTCAGGTGCCTCGTTAAACAATAGATAAGGTAAAAATATTTGAGACAGGGCTGGAATGGGCGTGGAGTTTGAGGGAGTTGGAGGGAAGAGTGGAGTTGGAGGGAAGAGTGGAGTTGGAGGGAAGAGTGGAGTTGGAGGGAAAAAAATACGCAATATCGATGTCTGAGGATGATTTTATAATTGACATAATCAGAAGCATTAAGGATTTCGGGTTTAAGGATTTGAAGTAAGAGATCTGCGATGGTTTAGCGGAAACCCGGAAACAAAGCTCAATTCCGTAGCTGCAACTGAAGTAGTCGGTAGTGATGAACATATTGTTGTGGGCTCAGTCTTGTGTAAATATCTTCTTCAGGTTAGTTTCGAAATTCAAGAAATAAAAAAATAAATAAATAAATACTTAAAAAGCAAATATTTTAGTAAATTATTATGTAAAGTATGCATAATTTATCCTATTATTAAAAAATTACTACTGAAATTAAAGGTCTAAAGTTTTGAGTCATTTTATAAACTTCGAAATATCGATCCAAGAAAATAAACGTTGCTAAGTTAAGCTTAACCCGGCGCTGGTCGCGCTCCTCCGTGAGACACCGTTGGTCGCGCGTGAGCAAATTGCTCACACCTCAGTTTTTGGCTATTCTATTATTTTTAAGCAGCATTCGTCGCCATATTTTTGTTTCTTTTAATTTAGAATATGTTTATCATTAAATTTTTAATCTATTTAAGGTGTTTTCATCAGTTTAATGCATTTATTATAATTTATTTATAGGAGGGGAATGAATAGAAGAGAGTAAACAAGAATAAAATGCTTTATTAACACGATTTTTAGTTAAAAAAATAAGTAGTAATTGTAAGAAAAGTGCAGTAGCATACATTAACCAAAATTAGAAAAAGAAAAATAGGAAATTTTTAGTTGAAAAGAAATTATAAAAACATAAAAAATTGCATGGAATAGGAAGAATATAATGTATACAATGACGAATAAAAATCTAAAAACGAAATACCACATTTCACTCAAAAATATAAAAACTAATCTAAGCTTTTACTAAAAAATAGAAGAGAAGAGACGAAAATACTTAGTAATTCTTTTCTTCCGGACGATCCTCCAAAAGCACGTCTTGCTCCACTCATTTTCCGAACTAAACTAACAAACAGAACAGTTACAATATTTTATCAAATAAATACAAACGTGTACTGACAAGATTTGGGCTCATTACAGCGGAAATGGGCAAGTCCGTGCAGGTCTCGGAGCGGCCCGCACGGTGGCTCAGTTCTGTGTCACGGATGGTCGCGCTGTGAGCATTATGCTCACGCTCCCGTTTTTTCGAACAAAACGTTTTATTGGGGCTTAGCGCGGCAATTTTTTTTTTTCAAAAACAACTTCCTAAAGTGAGTTAATGTATAAATGACAAATAGAAAAAATATCATAATTAAATAAAATGAAATAAGCGAAATACACAAGATTTTCGGCAAGTGTGAGCAAAATGCTCACAACGCGACCAACGCCGGGTTAAGAACCTTGTAAAACTCAAAAACAATTACAAACAACACATCTTGAACATCATCACATCGCTCAAGCAGTAAAAGATAAGCGTTCCCTTTTGTCTGCCGCAGGGATAAAAACGTGTCATAAGTAAAAATACCATGGAGGAGGGGAAGGGGCAGGAAGAGAACTGCTACAAGAGATATAAGCGGAGACAGTCCTCGGAGGGTCGGGTTACGAGGAGTAATGGAGAAGGCTATTTCATAAAAAGCTGGCAACTGACAAGGAGCATAAGCGAGAACCAGGGAACCGCTATCCTATAAACTGCAACGGCACAACTTTATGAGCCACTTTTATTTTTTACATTTTTCCTCCTTGTTTCCAGTATTTATGCCGCCTGGAGCGTGTCTTCTTGGCAGTCCCGTACCATAAACATGAACGAACTTCGGTCGGATAAGGTACTCTCTTACATGCACGGCTCTTTCGATTACCAGGAAACAATAGCATGCGGAGGCCTTGTGGAATTCGTTTCTCTGTTTTACAATACGGGGGAAGAACATTTATTTTCAATGCAATAAATGGAAAGTCAATGATCATAGATAAAATATCCTTTATTTTAATTTTATCCTCTTCATTTTTAGTGAGCTTCATAACATAAAATCGACTAAGAAGAGGAAAAAAAGAAAAGAATTTTTCGTAATGTAATTAGTACAGCATAAAGCAAAACGTATTTTTCCTGCCGTGCATTCTCGGTAACACAGAAAAGGAAATAGTAGCCACTTCCTTTATTGTTCTCCTTATTTTATTTTCAACTTTTCCTTTGATTCATATTCTTTCATTAAAGACTATTGAAGTGATTAGGGACAACAGCATACAAAAGTTGCATAATATGACTAATTACTAATTACTAGCTGAGTAAAATCATTCTCAATGATGACGTAAAGTCCAATTTTCCTCATACGCTCGGCTTTCATTGCTTCTAAAGCATCGCAGGTTGCTCCACTACAGCAGGGACACGAAGTGTCAATTTACTTTTCTGAGGTATGGAGTTTGTTAAGATTGCCACATCAAATCAGGGAGGATCAATTTTCTAAACAGCTGTTGAGGATTTATTCAAGGTTAAGCACTTTTGGTTAGTTACCAAAGTAATTTAATTTTATGATTCTTAGCTTTCAGTTCTTATAATATCAGTTTAGTGAATCTTATTTATCGAATATGTGATGGACACCATCACTTGTCACTGCGCAGCTTTTATTTATTTATAACTTGTAGAACTGTTTATTGGTGAGCATTTGGAATACAAATCATCGAAAAGGAATTTTAAACAACGAATGTATTGAATATTGCCCAAAAGAGTTTTTTAAAAAAAAGTAAACATTGAGTATATTTTCTTTACCTTTTAGCTACATATGCAACTTGGAAAACTTGGTATGCATTTTCCTTTTCATTTCACTGCGTAATGGTCAAAGATAAACAAAATCGCAATACTGATTTCGAATCCAGGTTTTCATAACCGTATATGTCTGAAATGAGCCTAAATTGAGAGTTTCCTAAAGAAAGAAACCAATGTGAATGGGGCTGTAAACATGTCAACGGATCTGAAAAAGCTTTGTATAAATACAATTAACTTTCAATATATTTGTTACAAGTTCGCGGAAAAATTAAATGGAAAATAGAGCAGGCTAAATTTGTTATGTAATATAAAAACAATAATCATATACTTACTCGTTGCATTTCCAAGTCTATTTGAACCTTTTCCAAGACAACTGTAACCTTTTCCAAGTCAACTGTAACTCTTTCCAAGTAACAAGAAAACCTTTCCAATTCAAATGTAACCCATTCCAAATAAAATAGAAATTTTAGTGGGGGGTACTAGAAAATTGTTAGAATTTCGGATTTCTTTTACACGGAGGTCCAATTTTTTGTTATCGGAGACGCTGTTTTTGAAAAAAATATTCATATTGTATTTTAGTGGCGGGGAGGGGGGGGGGCGCATTAGAAAATAGAATTTCGGATTTCATTAAAACTGGTGTCTAATTTTATGTTATTGTATTTTGGACGTTGGACAAACAAATGGTTGGTGGAATATTAAAAATGTTTAACAGTTCCCCGAAGAAGATGGACCAAAAGCCCGAAAAGTTATAAGAATAAAATAAATAATAAAATTTGGAAGAGGTTTCTTCAATAAAGAAACCTAGAAAATTCTTTTCATCATTTTTTTTTTTTAAAGCCTGCGTGTTTCAGGTTTCCTTGTATCAATTTAAAAACGGAACCTCCTCCCATTTGCATAGTGACGGACATATTGAAATTTAAATTAATTAAACATATTGTAGGTGTCGCCCTATCGTTCATCAGCTTTCTCGACCCCCCCCCCCCCACCAACCACCGGGCACTGCGAATACATCAGGATGATTTAGAGTGGCACGCACTCCATGTATTATGTATCAATCGTTCCGCGGGTGCCTCCGCATTTATATATATCCAAAGCGTCGTGGAGATTCGGCAGCTTTGATAGGGAAAGTAAAATTCCGTACTATTTATATTCTTGTGCTCCCACTTCTGATAAAATAATAAAAAAAAAATGTTGCCGTCCAAAGTAGTAAAAGAACTAAGTCGCTTCAGAACTTTTTAACCTAAACAACACCCGGTGTCCTTCAGAAACAACTTTCAAGGATCACAAAGATTCCTCCACAATCCATGTAAGCCTAGAATAAAAAAACCATCATACAAATAACTTTCATTGTTATTCAATTCAAGGGGTCGGGGCAAATTAGTGCCAAGCAACATTTTTAACAAAAATAAATTGTAGCAGCAGTCTGCTGTATACTACGTAGGACTATATGTCTATGATGGAAACGCCACCTAAAAATGAATATATAGAGCCTCTAAAGTCATATTTATATTTAGGTGGCATTTACATCATAGACATATAGTCCTACGTAATATACAGCAGACTGCAGCTACAGTTTATTACTTTCACTTACGTATATATGAAATATATAGTAAGGAAAGTATTGCGATCGTGAAATATTTCGACTTCCGGTTTTCAACGAAAATACACGTTTTGGGGTCCCCTGAGTCCAAATAACCAAGTCCCGCGAAATGGTCTGTGTGTGTGTGAACAGACTAGCTCAAAAACCATAAACCGTGCGAACCTGAAATTGGGTATTTAATGTATGTATATGCCCGCAAAAATTTCAACAAAATTGGTCAAAAAGGGAGGGGGTACTTTATTTCATTACTTTTTACGTTTTTTTCGATTTTCTCAAAAACGGGTGTAACGATTTTGATGAAACTTAGTATTTGATGTATTAATATGCCCGAGATATGACTGTAAAAATTGATCAACCGCAGGGGGCACTTTACTTAATAAATTTTGTATCATTTTCACGTGCTTTTTTTATTTACTCAAAAATGGCTTTCACGATTTTAATCAAATTGGGTATTTGATGTATGTATATGCCAAAGATGTGACAACCAACATTTCATCAAAATTGGTCAAACGGAGGGGGCACTTTATTTCATAACTTTTTTTCCAATTATAGCTTTCTTTAAATTATCTCAAAAACGGCTTTAATGATTTTGATCAAATTCGCCATGTTTAATGAAAATAAGGTGTGTTCAGGTAAGCTTTATTGTTATTAAAATGTTCTGAGGGGGCTTAAATCGGGAAGGGGCCTTTGTTTTCCTGTAAAGTACCCTTGTTTTTGTTTATATGGAAAAATTAACTGTCTCTCACTACTCCTAAAAATAAGAAATGGCTAAATATGAAATATGAAAAAAATCAAGTAAACATATACAGGAGAAAAAAAGAAAAATATTCCGTCAACTCATAAAATACGTAGAGCACACGCATGCGGCGGAGTACGCCTTTAATGACAGACCATTGTTCATAATTAAAGCTGTTCTGTTCATGAAATGGAAATTATTTGTTTCCATGGTAACTAAATGAAGTTTTCAACAACTACATACAGAATTATAAAATCAGACGACTTGGAGTATTATGCTTACATGGCCGAATTATCGTAAGTAAAATTTTTTATTTAATAATAAAAAAAAAATAGTATTTTTTATAGATCAAATAAAAACAAAATTAAGAAATGAAAGTGGAAAAATGTGTCTTTGAGAAGTGGCAATTAACAAGACACATCAATTTCTAATTTAAGTAAGTTCGTAAGTGAAAGTTGTGTGTTGCGCGCACGCACCAGATTTTTTTTGTTAAAAATGTTGCTTGGCACTATTTTTCCCCGACCCCTTCAAGTGATTCTATTTGGTTTGAAGGATAATGAAATACTTATTATGTTGTCCAAGAAAATTAGTCAAAAGAACTGCAAATATAGGAAACAATTTAAAACTTTTAGGGACTTTAGAAACATAATAATAACAGGTGTGGCAGTCAGAAACAGAAGAAAAGTCGCCACTCGTATCTTGCGGGGGAATTATGTTGATGTGAGAGTTCGGTCTAATTTATGTTGTTTTTTCATCATGTATTATATATATGTTTTTCACGATTTGACAGTTAGTCGTACATTCGTGTTATATTGGTTAGATCTGTATTCATGTATTGATGATAAGTAGTTGTGATGAAAAAAAAAATAATAAAATAACAAGAAATATAATAAAAACATCATCCATAAGATCATTTTAGCCTTTGTAAGATAAACCGTTTTGTCTAAAAAATTGAAAAGAGGTTTAATAAATGGAAATTTAGATGCCGGAAACCATAGAACGGAAAACCTTTCTGTTTCTCAGTTCTAAATCTCCTATGAATGTTTTCCAAATATTTCAAAACTTCATAAATTATTTCCTCCATCTTTCCTAATTCCTAATTTTCCTGGAGTTGTGTGGTTCATAGTAAAAATGGACATAAATATCGATTATAAAATTAATGTTACCAACAGGATATGATACAAAAAAAATTACTTAGGGATTCTTTATTATTATAGTTGTTTTTTAAGAAGCTATTGTAACTATATTTTATTAATGAAATCAATAAGGACGACAGATCAATGATACTGTTCTTACGTTTATCTGTGCACATAGTTTTAATGTGCATGATGGCATATTGACAAACATTTGAAATCACTTGAAAGGGGAGAGGCCTGTAAGCTAGCGATGGGGCCAGCCATAACTCAATCCCTCTGGGCCCCATTCCGCATTTTCCAATCCGGCGGCATGGAAATGTGTCCCTTGTGGCAAATCGGCCTAGTTCCATGAATTTAGTGGTATGGGTTGGCTGAGGTGGCTTGAGATATCAATGAATGAAACAAGATAGTCTTGATATCCTTTCAAGTTACAACAATAATATTATTTTATGCATATTTATGAATATATAGACTTGAATTGGTCATCATAGCCACCAGACATGCTGCTTGGACACTAGTGATAACATGAGATGGCAATTGGAAGACATTCCAATATTACAATACTGCCATCACTAAGAAAAACGTAGTATATGTTTGGAGAATGTTAGTGATAACGTTCTTAGAAGTTTATCTACCTGTCTTAAAATAAATTAAAGAGCGGGGAAACTCAATAATAAGCCACAGCACTGCTATCCGCAAAATCATATAAAAATATTTTTTTAATAACAATCAAATCATAATTATTAAAAAAAATATTACCAAATTTAGTTTTAATAAAAATTTATTAGTTATTGCACCATCAATCAACAATTTTTTTATTAATTTTTTTAAAGATCATATTTTAAAGACACAGAATACCAGATCTTAACTGGATCTACTCATCCTTCATTAAAAAAAAAATCATGAATTTTAACAAAACGTAAACACATTTAAATGTTTATAATTCCTTCAGTTTTAAAAAGCATTCTCCAACTGGAATTTACATTCCTCTTTGAGTTAAAAACGCAGTTTCTAAAATCTGCTTCTGTCACTGATATGTGGTTATTACACTTCTACTTATCAGTAACTAGTAATACGTGAACTAGTTACTAGGGCTATATGTATAATGAATTTAAAAAAAAAAATTGAGATTGAGAAAACGATTATTATTTTTTGTGTTTTGCCTGTTAAAATAGAGGAGGTTTTCCTGATTAAAATGATTTCCAAATCTC
Source organism: Aelia acuminata (assembly GCA_911387785.2). Taxonomy (NCBI): domain Eukaryota; kingdom Metazoa; phylum Arthropoda; class Insecta; order Hemiptera; family Pentatomidae; genus Aelia; species Aelia acuminata. The sequence continues at coordinate 63,229,645 of OU426983.1, read as the reverse complement.
AAAATTAAATACTGCTTTCTAACTAAACAGGGCAGCATAGAGATTGTTGGTCTTCTCTGAGCCAATATTAAAGGCTCCTTTCTAGATCCCTTCTGCTGGGTTGAGTGGACTAGATTGAGTAACCACATTCGAGACTGTGGATTCCGGGTTTGAGTCCTGCCCTGGCATAGATTTTTTTATTGTAACAGCTAAGGAGCGGACCTGAAGTCGGGAGAGTTTCGAAATGTTCGAAAAACATCTCATTCCTTCATTTGCATAATTGACGAAAACATGTAGATTTTAGGTTATGCGCAAATAATTCTCCCGGCCCTTAAGCTTACTTAAGCAATGCACTTACCATGTGTTTTATAACTAAAGAAATAAAATAAAAACGAATAAATAAAGAAATAATGTTTTATTAAAGGGTTATTTAAAATTATCCCTCGATCAGACAAAAACGATTATTTTAGCATATTAAATTAAACAAATTTGCAGCATAATCCAACAGAGGTATAGAGTGAGGGAAGATGCCATAAATCACCGCGAAGGGGTGTCCTCACCAGACCGGTCATCTACTCTCCCCCAACTGCCTAAGGACCACCCCTTCCCTACCGGCCTTCAACTCCCTCTTCTTTAATCGAACCTCCAAGAACTTGCCAGATAACAAAAAATATTTGAAATAGGGGAAAGGGAAGAGATGAATAAAACATGAGTAGCCGAGGATATCCTAATGTTAGCTCAAGATGAATAGTTACCGCCGGGCCTAATGCCGCTCATACATCAAAGTCACTTCCGTTTCGGCATTACTAAAGATAAACGACTTGTTTTACCTGATATATTTTAAATTCAACAAATTGCCAAAATCTACCCTGAAACGGCTGATAGAGTGAACTAGCGGAAAAAGTAATGAACTAAGCTCCAAGAGTTCTAAGATATTCTAAAATAATATATGAAGTGTAAGATATTGTTCCATTTCAGGAACTATCAGTCAAATTCACCGTTCATCTAAAGATGCCAAGAAATATTATAAAGCTATTTCATTTCCGTAAACGGATTTTTTTCATGTTTACAAATTGTAATTATAATACAAATATAATTTATATGTTCACTTTCATAGCCAAGAGAAGGAAAAATACATAGGGAAAAATTTGATTGAGGTCTGAAGATTTATTTTTTGGGGCTCAGAGGTAACTTTCTTCAGCCTCCTTAATTGGAGGAAACAAAAAGCACAAACAAAAGGCGAGAAAGCCGGTAGAGGAGGGAAAATTGGACTAATTATGAACAGCAATTAATTTGTTGAAGCCCGGGGTCTTTATTTTGACTGACAGTTGGCAATGCGGCATCTGAAGCGAATTTGTACAAAGAAAATATCATGAAATAAAAAAAGAAATAATAAGCACAAAGATCCACATATTTTCCCCTCTATTTTCTTTAATGATATTCACATCTCCGATACTCTATTTTAGACGCTAAAACGTGCGAATACGTTTGGTTTACAAAAATTTTTGTATTAATTGGTTGATTTAAAAAAAAAAAAAAAACATTAGAAAAGTAGAAAAGACTGTTTATACGGTTCTATTTTTGGAACGAAGTTTGGAGCCAAACGTTGCTCCGCTGTTTGACCGCCAGGGGGAAGTTGGCAGACCAACTTGACCTTTTTACACATTTAGTCCCAACAACTTAACCCAGCCAACAGGCCTTTTTGATGTTTAGGTAAGACATAAAAAATAGTTTAAAATCAAATATTTTATTTCTGAAGAAATAAAATAAATGAACAGTTATTGAAAAAAATACAAATATTACTTTAAATAAATAAAGAAGTCCTCTGGTGGATATATCTTTTATCCAAGTAAATAAATGATTAAGTCAAATTTCCTTACTTTTCATGAAACGACTTTTGAGATTTGAACGGTTTTCGTATAAAACCAGGTCTCACTCACTAAGCGTTGAAATTTCTTCAACAATACCAAAATAGTAGCCCCTGATTAGGGTCTTAAAACAAACTGAATAGTTCATATCAGAGGTGAGATATTAGATTTGACTATTTGTTTACTGTTCAATTCTAACAGATTTAAGGCATATAGTAATAACATCAGTTCAAAATAACGTCCTGACTGAAACATTTAATCAGAAACAAAAAAAAAAAAACTTCTCAATACACTTTTTTTAGCCATTTAACCTATTTCAGGCTAAATAGATCGACGTAACTAGTTCCATACTGAAATTCCAGTAACAAACAAATTTGTTTTTGAAACAATTACCACTCAGACATACTTTGACTGCAAGAAAGAACTGTGCAACTAACCAAGCAGACACAAGCAGTTTAATTTATTGGTGATCTGGGAAGTTTTTAAGGGGCTCAATCGGGCCTATATGTGTTTAGGAAATCACTCTTTATTTGATTAACTCAACCTAAGGAATCATTATCAGTCTTTGTATTATGGACTTTAAAGTCACAGTCACATATTTACAAATATAAATAAGCTTAGGTTTCGTATTGGAGATGTATGGTGATATGATTCTATAAGTTCATATTTCTATAACTACGCATTATATTATATAAAATATTCTATAATGCATTACTATCCCTCTGTATTATATCTGTATCCTCCAGTATTGTACCTATAATGTAAGTTATTCATCCAAGGCTGATTCTGCACTGAAAATATATATCACATCATATATGAGATAAACATATAAGCGAAAAAGTACAAAGATATATCTTAATTTTGAAATACATGTACCTAACTATAATTTTTCCTTGTAAATCAAGTGTCTAATAATGACTAATAAATAATTTAAATGATCATGCAATTTCATAAAATCGATACTTATTAAGTGCCTGATTCAATTATGTAATTTGTTTCCTGTTTTATATAACATCACTAAAAATAATCTTTATTCTAGGTTACGAACCAGAATATTATTTTTATAAAAATTTTTAATAATGGGAAATGAAGAAACTTTTATAATGGCTGACTGAGGTATAGGGAAATGAAACTGCGGAAATAGATGAAAAAAAAAAACCAACTGAAACTACCTGGTCTAGGGTGAGTAGGAAACGTCAGTCCCGTGTCAATGTGACAGTTAGTTCCTCCGCCTCTTTCCTTCCTCTACGGCTGTCAGTATGGTCTCAGCTTTTTCTCCATGCTATTTCGATTTTGAGAAAGCATGCAGAAATTCGTGAAAACTATTTGAAATTTCGGAACAGAAAATATAGTAGTCCAATATGTTCTTCGATTAATATATAATATGTGCCACCATTTTTAATAAAACTGATATAAAGTTGAAGTAAATGTAAATCGTCCATTTTTTCTTACTTTCATTAAATAACTAATTTGATAAATTAGCTGAAATGTTGGGTAAAATAGCTATAAAAACGGTACTTAATATTTTGAAGAAAAATAAATTTAATGGTAAATTTTTTTTTTTAAAATGTGAGATATTGCTAGTGGGTTCTTTCCAGTTGTTCAGGAAAGGACTTATGGATCCAGTGATTGACTGGAAAATATGCTAATCCCTTCACTATTAACTCTTGGTAATCCTCATGAGGGCGATTGGGCTCAAGTGCACAATAAGCTGCCCAGCATCAAGCCTTGCCTACTCTATGTCGATCAACAGTGTCAATCGACAATGTCAATCAACACGGTTGACTTTAGACTAGTCCACATCACCTCAGTGAATGTGTACTAGCTGACCGGCATAGTTAATTGACATATTGTGGATGGTACCGTTGACGAGAGAAGATTGACAATGCCGGAATTGGCCCCCGATTAGCTCGATGGTAACGGACATCGGGGTTCGATTTCCGTGCAGTGGCCAATCTTTTCTCTTTTAATAAAATTATTAATAAATTTTCATAGTTTTAATTAATTTGAGCTTTAAAAATGAGTGATGCAAAAGACAGTACAGCTTCGGCTGCAACATTTATCAATGCAGTTCTTGGAAGGTAGCAGGATCGACGCTGACGTCCAAGGAGGTTTTGGGTCAGAACTAACCTTGATCGAGGTAGATATAGTATAGCGGCGAATTATTTATGAAGGTTTTGTTGATGAAGTATGTTGAAGTTGTAGTATGAGAAGTTGTAACAACTTTTTTATAATAAAGAATATTTCTAAGGTTACCTCCAGTAAAGTGGAGCATCCGACAAACTATACTGCTGTGTTAAATTCGACTTTCTCCGTTGTAGATTCATAACGAAATGGTTGGGGTTACATTCGTTACGGTCCCAATGATTCGACAATCTCGAGGTACACAACAAAATTGTTGAATTGTCATTTGACACAGGTTCGGCATAATGTGGACACGGGAAAGAGGGGCTCTACTGAAAGAGAATTCCTCAGCTCTGTACAAGTAGAAAGATACAGTGAGCGGTGAGTCAAAGACTGTTAAAGGATGATTAACAAATGTACTGAGGTCTTACTGAACTGTAATTCAAGATAATGGACAACCTTTATGATCTTGGATGTTCATAATGATTCACCTTTATTAGGCAGATATAAGGGAATGAATTCATAACCCGATCCTTTTAGAAACTCATGACGCTGTTAACTAAAGTAGGTTATAAATAAAAGTACGATGCGGATGACATTTGAATGAAATTTAATTAAAGTGGGCATTTAAGTATTAATTTTATTTTTCTCATTCATATTTAATTAGCATGAAGAGTGAGTTAGCTATGAAAGGAAGTAGCTAATGCACAAAACCTGAAAACGGCAGGTACAAGTACATTCCAAGACTTTTCCTCCCTAAGAGACATTATGTTTATGAAATTTCCATTGAGGCAGTGGGTCCATTGGGAGCTGGGAGCCGCAGATTTCTAAACAAAACTCCAAGGCCGACACCTCGGAAGGAAGCGGCGATAATTCATTAGGGACTCCTCATTACGACGGCTAACGCTTCTATTTTCCCTTCCATCTCCGCCCAGCCCACTTCGTTCATAATGCCGTCTCGCGGTTCCTCTCTTATTTCAATTTCTCTCTCATTTGTGGAAGCGCTTTGGCTGTTTAGTTTCTGATTGAGCGGTGGAGTAATTATTTTGCATACTCAGGCACGTCGCGGCTCCCGAAGAAAGAGGACCCGAATCATCGCCGCACACAAAAGACTTACGTCCTATGAAATCAAATGAATCGACTTGAATAGGAGAGTAATGAGATTTCCTTTTATCTTATTTCCTAACAATGTAAAAAAAAAAAAATAATAGCCTTCCTGTCAGAGTATCGCATACATAATAGCTTATGGTCAGCATCTTATCTTGATCCTCTTTTTCAACCTCCTTTTCCTGACTTATCTGTACAATATCTCTTCTTACCTAATCTAAGTGGGTTCCAACATGAATTTGTTTAATATTTTTATGTCTTCCGTATAAAAGACCTTTCTTTCTCCATCTAGTCTAGCAGAATATTTATTTATAAATTTAATTTTTACCATATTATTATTTGCATTGTATTCAGTTATATTTTATTTACGTCTTATCATTTCGGATTGATAACAAACCCACTTTTTTTTTTTTTTTTTTCATTCCCTGATACAGAAACCCTGTGCAACGTATTGGTTAATTTGAACATCCTCCATGCACTAGACATAATGCAGCTGTGCATTAATTTAACAATTTTATAAAAGTATAATATTTATTTCTTTATTTTTTGTTTGTATGCAGGTTGAAGTAGCATTAATAAGTGAATAAATCAATCAAACAGAAGATTATACATTAGTGGTTTTAAATAACAAAAAGTACTTATATCTTCTTATATAACACAAAAGCAAAATACTTATGAAATAAAATAAATTTATAAAATCAAGAGGTTGAGATTAGTCGAATATTTTCCTATACGATTCTCAGAAATCTCTATATATATACGAGGCTTTGTCCTGACTGACAGAATCAACGCAGAGCAAAAACTACTAATGATAGAAACTTGAAGCTCGGAATTTAGATTTTAAACGCGATGTAGGTAACCACTAAGAAAGGAATTTCAAAAATGTAACCCCTAAGGGGTTTAAATGGCGAAATTGTCGTTTAACTCTTACGGACACCTATTTTTGCACTTCGAGAAAAAATATCTAATTTGGAGTCATTTTAAAGATCTTGATACGACGAGTTTAACTCGAAAGTTTAATGTTTTATTTAATTTTTAAATAAAACATTGATATTTGAAAATTAAAATAGTTTTTTTATACAATACTTAATAGAATAGCAATTTTATTTAGTTTTTTTCATTTCTTCTAGGAGGGCAGCTCCCCCCCCCCCCCTGCATATAACCCATGGAATCAGTGTTGTATCACAGAAAATACCTGCAAATCAAATTTTTACTGCGATTTGTCCTTTATAAGTTTGTTTCCATAAAAATATTAATCTATTTCCGTCTTTTACATGTTGTTTTAGTTTAATATAGAATTTTTTTGATCTGCCATTACCTTAAAAATAAGTCAAAATTTCCTTTTTTAACTTATACAGTAAAACAATTATCTTCCATACTAGCTTTTAAATAATAAGGTCATATTTAAATATAATAAGTTGAAAAAATTACACCAGGAAGCCAGGTACGAACTAGTAACTTTACCAAACTATAGTTTTTTTCCTTTTCCCAATAGATAGTGGATGTTTTTGAAATTGAATTTTTTTATTTATTTTTGTTTAAACATAGCAAGACTCATTAAACCAAATAAATATTAAACCAATTGATGTGATGAGAGCAGGAAAAAGTTGCTCAAGCTGTTTTTGTATTTAAATTTTTTTCAACAATACAGGAAGTTTAGAAAATTATGATGGAGAGTGAAATGAATGGCACACTCAGGGATGGTCTAAGTGCGGGGGGTCTGAACCACACTCGTCGAAAACCATGTTTTAAAGCCGAAAAATGAAGGGTTCACGACGAGTAAGCAATTTTTTGTTTCGGCGGTTTTAGTGAACTCTCTCCATTGCGCGCCTCCCTCTCTTCTACCGAGCCGGCAGCTTCCCCCTCCAACATTCCACCCACCTACCGGAAGCTCCGATCCCTCTCCCCCTTAGCTCACTTCGAATTAGTTGCGTTATTAGCAAGTTAATGCTAAAAATTAACTTTTCGGTGAGTTGGAACGATGTATTTTTTAACTCGATTTTGTTAAATCAATACCAAGATAATGATCACAGAATTGATTTTAAAGGCTCGCGGGCAAAGCCGCGACGGGGTATGCTAGTAATTAATAGTCAGGAATTTCAGTAACATTTTCTTAAATTAAACAGGCTACTTTTGCACTGGAAAATGTGGGTCTTAATCACGGCAAGGTGAGCTCTGTGGGGAAAATATAAAATAAAACACAAAGTCGAATATATAAAAATGTCCAATATATCAATTTCTTAGTTCTTAAAGAAGTTTGAAGTCAACTTCAAGAGTGAATTTTTTCAATTCCTATAAATGGACTTGTAAACACCAATGAACTCCTTGAACAATCCTTGAATATCCTCCTGATGTAATTAAAAAATAAATAAAAAAACAAATTGTGTATGTTTCATCAATCCTCTCTATCGATGCACGTTTAGAATAATTAAGTTTAAATTAATCACTTAAACTAAAGATAACATGTCAACCGTGTAAACATGTCACGGTTTGATTACCGAAAACAAGATTTTTTAAAGAGTAAAATTCCTTGGTTATGCTGTCCATCAGAGGGTAGTAATGCCATGTAATCGTTAAAGATCCCTTGAATAATTATATCTGACTTGCCCTGTAGAATCTTCGTAGAATAAAGTTACATTATAAAATGAAATTACATAAATAAACAAAAAACAAATTACATATAAATTTAATCGAAGTACGAACCAGGGTTAAGCAAGAAAATTGTTAAATATCACTCGTTCATTTTGCACAATAATAAATGTAAGCGAAGAGTAGCTAGCTAATCGTAAAGTATACAAAAAAAAGTCTAATATCAACAAGAAGAAACCTGCTCAAAATGCGGGAGCACGAAGGACCCAACAGAATTAGCAAGGCAACAATGATTAGTACTCATAAAGAATCATGCAAATTTTAGGCAATAATTAACTTTGAACATATTACCAGCAACAACAGTTTTCGAAAACATTCGTTATATTTACAAATGACAAACGTATTTTTCCTTCTAAAACCATTTTTTTTTTTTCATGACAACTGACCAGAGCAAGAGTAACTAAGCCAAAAGAAGAATTCATGAATGTGACATCCGAATTCAATGCAGAGGCCAAACTGAAGGAAAGTTTCCAAATACAGTACGTGCATCAGAGACTTTAATATTGAAATAGTTGAATGAACTCCCTACAACAGTATCCTCTGTCCAATAACTTAGCGTATTATCTTCCATAGGGACTGTCCCTCTGAAAAGGAATCTTTTGTATATGTTCTCTTTTAAAACTGTTGAGTATAAATTATAATGTTTTAAAATAAAACATAAATTTTAAACTTAAATGTTCATTAGTGAAAAAAAAACTTTTAAAATTTTTAAAAAAGCTGTTGTTTTTTTTTCCTCTTTTTAAATCACCTTAGCTCCATGCAGTGACAAAGTTGAAAACGATAAGTGCTAGAGAAACGTGCATATAGTACAGGAAATGTTTTAAAATAAAACAGAAATTTGTAACTTCAATATTCACTAGTGAAAAAAAAGTTTTTAAAATTATTATAAGTCTGCAGGTATATTTTTTAATCACTTCGCTCATACTAAATCATATAATTTTCTCATACTAACTCGTACATTCATTTGTTTTTTTTTTCTCTTTTTAAACCACATTAGCTCCATGCAGTAATAAAGTTGAAAACGATAATTGCTAGAGAACACATGCATATAGTACAAGAAAAACAGAAAACAGTAGACAAAAAATTGTACCTTCTAGCAACTGTGGTCATAACTTCATTGTAGTAGGAAGATTCGACATCTACGGAGTGCGCCCAAATTAAAGAGGGCAACAATCATTAAGGAAGGTTTTTTTTTGTTTGGTACTACTCCGTATTTCACCCTACCTGTCCATGTATGGTATACGAGGTGTTACTCTAGAGGAGTAACCAACCTATTCTAACCATGGTGGGTAGGTCAAGATTTATTTCGTGGGGCCTCCACGAAATAAAAGTCAACCATCCCAGGGTGGATTCGAACCACCACCGTTCGGCTTGAGCTTGCTAAAGCGGGTCGCGCTCAAACACGCTCGGCTATCCCGAATAAGGAAGGTTTGAGATGAGAGGAGTTCTTCAAATTAATTTTGCTGCAATTAGGTCGAATGATAGTTTCTATGTTTCTGAATGCAATGAGACCATTCCTCCATAATAATAAGGTCAACAAGTCAAAAGATATAATAGGGTGTAGCAGATAAATTTTGAGGCCCAACAAAATGTATTTTTAAGTATATTATTCGAGCAATATTCTACGAAATCGGATTTTCATGTTAAATAAGGATAAAATATGTGCGTTTGTATATAAGTATACTTTAAAAAGTATGTAACTAAATATGAGAAATATTAAATTGAATGATTTCAGATTTTACGAGAAAATTAAAAAAGAGAAAAGAATGATTTAAGAGGGTTTGTGTACATTTTTTAACTTAGTAAATATATTATGCTTTATGGACATAATAAGTACGAATATAGAAAACAAGTCTTTGTGAAATGAATAATGACAATAGTTTTTCGGTGTTTTGTATAGTAATCTTATCGAAAAATTTTATGAAAAAATAATTCTAGTTTCACATCGCTGTGTAATGAAACCGTTCCCTTGACGATGCAGTCAATAGTGACTAAGTTATTACTAAATAAGCATGGAAAATTACATTTTGTTGATAAAAAGTTTTTCTGAATGTGCATGGGGCAACTATCATCAGCTTTCCATCCTCGAATCCTCGATTCCTCAGCGATTGTGGATGTATTTCTAACCTTGTCTCTTGTATTGTATAATTTCAACTTTATCTAAGGTTTCAGATCCGAGATCTGCAGAATCCACCCAAATTAAAGGGTGACAACCACCCTTAGGTGTGGTAAGTGAAGGATGATCTACAAATTAGTTTCGCTGCAAAAAGGTCAACTGCTGTATCGTTTTTGGTAGTTTTATGCTTTTGAATCCGATGATACCATTCCTTGTATTTGACCATCCAGTCAAATGGTCCAAAGTTATTAAATCATAGGAAGGAAACCATATTTTGTTGCTGAATGATGTCTCAGACAAATGTCATATAAAATATAATAATTTCAAAATGATAGTTGCCCCTTAGATAAAGTTAAAATGATAAGGTTAAAGATACAATGCAAGAGACAAGGTTAGAAATACAACCACAATCGCAGAGTAATCGAGGATTCGAGGGAGGAAAGCGCCGGACAAGAGAACAATAAACTAGAAAGAATTCGGCTAGATGGAACAGGATCAAAACTAACACACGAATAAAAGATAACAGAAAATTATTATTAATAGATTGTACAACAAATTTTGTTAAAACTTTATGTCTTAACACCGTATTTCTCATCCGGGTCATTCTACATAGCAAGACAATGGTCCTCCCACTGTTTAGCGACCCTCATTTGACATGCCTTGACCAGTATGATATATGTATGCTTTCGTTGAACCGGAAAGCTCTGTCGAACTCCCTTCGTATACTATATGCCTCGTGTAGATATATTTATCTATCTACCAAGCTACCGAAATCTTGGTGGAAGTTGTAAACGGTAAGAAAAATGTTAATCTATTTACTGCTACAATATCACATTCATCAATCACTCTCTATGGAATATGTCATACCGCATTATATCACAAATTAAAAGGGAAGGCAAAAAAAAAATTAAAGGGAAATTAATATTAAAAATAGTCTAGAAAAGTTAAATAAATTAATTAAATAAAATAGAATAAGCCAACATTGAATAATTAGAAGGACTCTAATGACCTTAGTAGTTGAGCGTCCATTAAACAACATAACCTAACCTCAAAATTGTATCATTGGTAACTGTAGCTGAGTGTAGTAGGTTGGCGGGCGTCAAATGCCTACCCACCAACGAAGAGAAAATATGGGCAACTTAAAATTTTGGTAATAACCTTACCAGGAATACGCGCCGTATATGCAGTTACGCTTAACCCTACCTATCATGGTCAAATAAATGCAATGGGCATTTGTTCAACAAACTGCAACAATAACTATTACACATACCTTTCTGATAATATAGTTATTAAAAATGGATTAGAAATATGAAAGCTATTGAAAAGATAACTGAGAAAAAGAGATTTGAAATAAAATATAAATTTTTACTATGGTCTTACATTGACAGATAAATCGTCAAACATATTAATGATGTTTTGGATTCATTAATTTTGTACGAATCCGAAAAAAAAAAATTAACAAAGATCAGTTATAAAGGTATATAGAGAAGTTTGTATTATTCGCGTTCAAACATCGTTATTCGTGATTCTGATGACTCAATTTTAGTTGGAAATGGTTGCCAATAAAAACTTGGCATGGCAGAGATGGCAACTTGCCACTCGTATTCCTTGATGGACAAAATAACGCCAATCGAGATGTATAACATATCTCTATGCCCAATTTCCTTCATTAGGGACGTACATCGCTAGGGAATTGCACATATTTATTTTATTATATAGTTTATATTCACTTATCCATTCTACATGAACATACATATGTTAGGTGAAACAAAAAAAAAAAAGAAAAAAAGCAGATGACTCTTTCTGTTAGATTGAAAAGAGTTCTAGAGTTGTCTGGATCCGTTACATTCGTGTATTACTATCACATGCTTTGGAATTATCTAGACCTTTCCAGATTGTTCTATTGGGATGTTCGGACTAAATATAAGAAGCGATGTACTGGTGGCTCAATCTTTCCTGGAATGCTTGAACATTCAAGCATAAGGTTACTTTTGTCACTGCGTTGCCACTTGTAGTTACTGTTTGAAACGTTGTTTCTAATTTTAGTTTTAATTATTTGTTTGTCAGTTGTGTGTAATAATTTTACGTTAGTAAAATTATTTAAACCAATAAAGGTGTTGGTTACGTATATTATAACTTATATACATAATCATCAAACGCAAACATACACATATTACATTTTACGTTCAAAAGCTGACTATTTCAAACAGATTGTAGTAGACCTTCTTATTATACCATATTTTGTTATAAAATACACTTCATTCATTCAGACTCTAACAATCAAGACCATTTTTATTTTTATCAAACGAAAATTTAATTTACAATGCCACACGAACAATGAAAACACAAATAATTAACACTGTTACGAAAAGTATATTTGTAACAATATAGTAACACAAATGACAAGACAATATAGTAACCATGTGACAAGACTAACCCTGCTTTAAATCGTTCCTTATATTTACTCTGAAGAAGAAGTGTATAGAAGGTTCTAGGCCAGCGTAGATGCTACTCGACCATCGTAGTCAGAAACATGTACTAGAATAGTTTGTCTAGAACTATTTAAACTCAGATGTTTTGTGTTTCTCGAAACAATATATTAAAATTAAAATTTTCAAGAATTTTCCCGACCAACTACAAAATAAATCTCAATGCTATAGATTTTTATGTGCGACTGACGCTATGGCCAAATAATAGATCCATACGAAATGAGATGAAAGTTTCTGCCTTAAAAATAATAAGCCATCTTTCATCATTTTATCGATTTATAATTATTATTTTAAAAAATAAATGAATATCTAACTTTTAATAAAGTTAAAAACTAAAAATAAACTTACCAATATTTTTCCATTATAAATATTCTTGCATTACTACAACTGGTACATACCTGAAACAGATTTTAAAGTAAATTATTAGGTTATTTATCTGTCAAGAATGAAATGAAAAAGAAGATTTAAAAATTTTTGATAAAAATGCATGGTTTAATAGTAAATATGGCCACAAAGCCAACATTTATAATTCTTTTTTTACATACAATATTGCACCTTTACCATGATGTCTATATAAATCACATTTTTTAATATTGATTTGATACTTTGCTATAGTAATTTAATAGTTTACTTGCTATTACTAAAAACTGAAAAATGTTAATACCCTCAGACTGGAAATTAAAGATAGATAGAAAAAAAATATAAAATCCAGCCTTTTTTGGAAATCGGCTGATGTGGTATTCACTATCATTGTTTAATGTTTTTACTAATCTCTACTTTAATAAACCTAGTCACTAGCACCCATTTTTACGTTATAATTTAGAAGCTTATTTCTTTCAAATTATTAATCTATAATTTTTAAATAACTTTATTGGACCAGGTGCAAAGGATTCGCGAGCTGGGTTCGATTCTCGGTGGTTCGATCCGTGGCCAATCTTTTCTCTTCCGATAAAATTATTTTTAGAAAATATCCATTTTTTACTTTCGATAGTTTGACTCTTTTTTTTTATTTTTTTTTATTTTTTTTTTTTGACTTTCGATAGATTTTGATAAGGTGGTATGAATAAAAAGTAGTAAAATATACTTCGTTTTTTTTAATTATCAGGAGAGGTCTGTGTAAGGTTACATATTTATTGTATATATATACATTCATAAGACTTTACCGCATAATTAAAACAGGAACTGCTGGTTGGACTGCTCCTTTCTTTAAGCTGAAAATTGTACCTATCTGTACTTATTATAAATGAAATAGGTAAGTTTTATGCTATGTTTGAGGGTTTTTTTTTGTTGCTTTTCCCCTCATTTCAAGAGTTTCTTTTAGACCATATGGAGTGTAGACATAAGCACAAAGCTTAAAGACATATATTGATTTTATGTAGAGTGTATTCTTTTAATAAATATTTTTAAGAATGAAATATGTTTATTCTCATATCTAAATCCTCTTTATTCGATATCTAAATCCTCAATAAAATCCTGATGAAGTGTCTCAAATAATAAACCAGTTGAAGTTTCATATGACAACAAGGCAGAAGAACGTATCATCACAAATAATTAAAATAAATAAATAAAGAGAAAAAAAATCATTATTTAATAAAAAGATTAGGATTATAATGATGAAAACAGTCGATGTATCATGTGTTAAAGGTATCTTGTACCAAGATTAAATCTATTGCAAGCTCACCCCGTGGAACCTAAAAAAAACACCAAGTTGGGCAGTGGTTGGAAGATAAAATTTTAACACCGGAGGGTTTGTGGGACGAAGAGAGTAGATTTAGCTGCAGCCGTCGGGGTAATGAGGAATTATATTGTGTTCAATGGCGACGGTGTGTCTTCCTGTCGTCTCCCAGCCCCATAACTCCTCATCATTTTGCCCTCATTCAATTTAAGAGAAGGTCCAGTTCTCCCCCCGATAGATTTATATCGCTTTTTCTCCCAGTCCATGTGACACTTTCTACAAATAAGAGGATTTATTTGAATTATTTAGAATAGATGAGAAGAGAAGAAGAAGTAAGTGCTACTTTAGTGGGCTCTTGCAGTGCAGAGAAAATTACTTTTTAAGGTTTAATAGTAAATAAAGAAACTTTCACCCTTTTAGACAGTCTCATGAAATCTTAATTTTTTTTTTTAAAATAGTAGTGATGTAAAACTATCGATAGTCTCCGCTATTGATAGTTTCAGGTGGTTACAGGGGGGGCAGGGGTAGAATAGTGGAATACGTTTCATTTGGAACGATTGGAGCTATAAATATACCTTGAAATAATGTTTATCAGTTTCAAGCTCAGTCGTAACTCTAAAGAATCACTTTATCAGAGGAAAGCTATACCAACCCTCTTCAAGTAACCATGAAACCAGGATTCCCAGTTGTCGAAGTATTTGATTTGACAGGACAACATTCGGACGCAATCCTGGAATGCGTCGGAGTTATTGAAGAAAAGAAGATTTCGTTGTGGCATTTGTCAAGACATACTTAGGAAAGAGCTTACTTCATAAAAATGTTCTCAGGTAGTTGATTTATAGAGTTTGAAAATGTTACTAAATAATTTCCAAGTAATTTTCAAGTCATGGGACTGGCAGGCAATCAGTCGTTTTTTTAAAATATTATTCCATCAAGTTGGAAGGCATATATGAGCAAACAATTCAATCTTTCAGTCTTACATTTTTTTGCGTGAAGTTAATAATTTTTTTAACGAGTAGATAAGTATTTTTTCTTAGAAACATAAATAAAATTACACTATTACATTTTTTTTTCATTTCCATGAATTATATAGCATATGAGTGCTTAGAGGCAGAGTTGATCACTTTATCGTTTAAAAACAATTTTTCGATTTTTACATCACTAGCGAAGCGTTCCTAGATAGTGAGTGTGTTAGTGAGAGTGTGTATGTGGTAGAAAGTAATAATAACCTTCAGATGGGGACCAAAGATGGTGTGTACTTGTGGGGGCTTTATCCTATTAGTATGGCACAGTCAAAATATAAACATAGCCATTATGTAAACTGAAACATGAAAATGGTTACAAAGGCTACAACTTACTTTTTTTCGTTCCTCCCCTTCCTTGCCTATTAGGCTTTACGGGGTTTCCCGAGCCAGGGGAGAGGGCGGGGGATTAATGCGAGTATTATGAAATGTCCCCAGGCTCCGGGTTTCGAACTTGCCCTCTTCGGGTTTCCAATTATACGTTTTCTAACCCACAAGGCCATCCCGCCACACCAGGCTGTAACTTACTCAATAGTAATCCGATTTCAGGAGTTTTGTTTTTTAATTTGATGAGAAAACGAAGAACAGGCATTTTTATAATGCCAGCCATCTCTCTCTGGAATTCTATACCTTCCAATATCCGACATGCTCCATTGACTTCCTGTTTCAAACCCCTACTCTTTAAGTTTCAATTAAAATCCAAATGAAACTGATCACCGAAGGAACGTAAGAGAGCTCTGGAAGTAATTTCGTTTACTTTTTGTCTTTAGCATATATTGTTTAACCCGGGAAAGTCGCTTCGCCTTAGCGACGAAGAGACCGCACATTTCTGTTAATTACAGATGAACCCCCGATCATAGCTGGCCCACCTTCCAGGAGTTCCATCTCCACTTAGTACTAGAACAGATCCTGTAGGGAGAAGTTTGGTCGATTTAGGTAAGTCAATCATTTATTTATTTTTTCTGAAGTAACGATCTCGACATGACGAAGCCCTACCTCATATGTAACTTTGTGTTAGTCTTGGAAACAAAGTGCTACCCGATGTTCGTCTTGAGACCTAATTATGTTTGTAGGTGGAATATTTATGGATTATTTGGACCTCGAGAAATGTGTCAATTTTGTCCTAGGCAGAGGAGAAGAATGTCAAAATCTTATTGTATTTGTGGAAAGTGCATTTGTGGAGGGCATACGGTCAAGTTATGTCCAGATAGTAAAACCAGGCCGTGACATATATATTATCAATACTTAATGAGAAAATTTATTAACTATAAGTCCAATGTAAATTTTCCTATTATTTGTAAGTCATTGTTCCTGTTTAGTTGGTAGTGTAGTCAATCCCTATTGACATGCCTTCGTAGTTTATTTATTGTATTTACTGTTTCATTATTTCCTTGGCTATTTTGCTTTTGTGGTTTTTTTATATGAAATAATTATTCTTTCCAATAATAAATCATACATTAAAAATCGAAGTGTTTTGCAAACCTTAACTTTTAGTAAGTAAATTACACCATTCTTAGTTTCTTATTGAGTAAAGGCATAAAAAGTATAAATGTAAATAAGGTCTGTTTTAAATTTTTATAAATACTGCATTTACTTGATGATTAGGCATCCCTGAAACGAAAATAAGGTAACTTCGTATCATCGACGAAGCGCTACCTAAATCAACCCTTCGATTAGGGCTACCTTTCCCCGGTTAATCTAGTTCTTCAGGTTTTAAAATTTAATTTTGTTATCATCAATTATTTGTTTTCTTTTTACCTCGTATCTTTCTCTCGTTTATTCTATCGCAGCTCGGAGCAGACCTCATTAAACGGGAATAAAATCGAATGAGTAAAATAGTAATTAAAATTGAGCATTATCACAGCTCTAAAGAAAAACCTAGGAAGAAGTCACTATTATCGATGAAAATGAGAAAGAGGGCAATTCCACATCTATTCAACACAGGCTTAAGCCTTACCATTTCAGATTTTCTTGAAATTTGGTTTATGTGTACCGCTTGTATTTACTAGAACAATTGTGAAATATTACGGCGATATGTCTACCCGTTTATGAATTATTGGTCTCTAAAGCCCTCAAAAATAGATCCAGAAACCGAAAAAATCATGAATAAAAACAGCTGTAGATATTTTCCAAAATTGACTAGGACTATGTGATTGGTGTCGTTTAACAGCGCATTCCATGCCGTTTCATATGATTTACACCAATGTATAGGTTGGTACTAAAGAAATTTTCTTAAAACTAAATGCAAAATTTTAATTCCAAATTTCTCAAAAAAGGCATTTTTAAAAAAAATTATATTTTTTTGAAAAATAGGTTGTATTATATCTATTCATACAGCAAAATATAAAAGTGGGATGAAAATTTCTTCATCACTAAAAAAATTAAAAAGTAGTGATAAAATTTCATAATAGTTGCAGGTGTTTTCCAAATTGGGCTAGGATTATGAGATTGGTGTCTTTTAACAGCGCATTCCATGCCATTTCGTATGATACACAGCAATGTATAGGTTGGTACTAAAGAAATGTTCTTAAATCCAAGTTTAAGATTTTAATTTTAATTATCTCGAAAAGGGCATCTTTTAAAATTTTTATATTTTTTGTAAAGAATAGGTAGTAGTATATCTATTCATAAAAAAAAAAATATAAAAGTGGGATGAAAATTTCTTCATTACTAAAAATATAGAGAACTAGTGATAAAGTTCAATGAATCTAGCTTTATATGATTAACCCGCCGTTGGTCGCGTTGTGAGCATTTTGCTCACACTTGCCGAAAATCTTGTGTATTTCGCTTATTTCTTTTTATTTTATTCTGACATTTTTTCTATTTGTCATTTATACATTAATTGACTTTAGGAAGTTGTTTTTGAAAAAAACAATTGTCGCGCTAAGCCCCTGTAAAACGTTTTGTTCGATAAAACGGGAGCGTGAGCAAATCGCTCACAGCGCGACCATCCGTGACACAGAACTGAGCCACCGTGCGCGCCGCTCCGAGACCTGCACGGACTTGTCCATCTCCGCAGTAATTAGCCTAAATCTTGTCAGTAGACGTTTGTCTTTCTTTGATGAAATATTGTAGCTGTTCCGTTTGGTAGTTAAGTTCGGAAAATGAGTGGAACAAGACGCCTGTCGAAGATATTACGGCTTTCGGAGGATAATCCGGAAGAAAAAAATGACTAAGTATTTTCGTCTCTTCTCTTAGGTTTTTTAGTAAAAGGTTAGATTAGTTTTTATATTTTTGAGTAAAATGGGGTATTTCGTTTTTAGATCGTTATTCCTGGCTTCTTGAAGTTGAGCAAAATGGTAATACTGGAGGTCAAATCTCCAGTCTTCCTTGAAAAATCCGTCGACTTGCCAGAACTAGTGCCGGAATGCGAGTATCAACGTACCAACTTTATGCGATTTTTTATGTTTTTATATTTTTTTTTTCTTTTCAACTAAAAATTTCTTATTTTTCTTTTTGTAATATTGAGTAATGTATGCTACTGCTATTTTCTTACAATAACTACTTCTTTTTTTTAACTAAAAATAGTGTTAATAAAGACTTTTATTCTTATTTATTTTCTTCTATTCATTCCACTCCTATAAATAAACTATAATAAGTGCATTAAACTGATGAAAACACCTTAAACAGATTAATAATTTAATGATAAAGATATTCTAAATTAAAAGAAACAAAAATATGGCGAAGAATGCTGCTTAAAAATAATTGAATAGCCAAAAACTGAGGTGTGAGCAATTTGCTCACGCGCGACCAACGGTGTCCCACGGAGGGGCGCGACCAGCGCCGGGTTAAAAATAGATGTAGATGTTTTCCAAATTTGACTAGGAATATGAGATTGGTGTTGTTTAACAGCGCATTCCATGCCGTTTCTTATGATACAGAACAATGTATAGGTATAGGCAGTATGGCCTATGTTTTTAAAAAAATACATAATTTTTTTTTAAAATGCCCTTTTTGAGAAAATTGAAATTAAAACTTTGAACTCGGTTTTAAGAAAGTTTCTTTAGCACCAATCTATACATTTTTGTATATAATATGAAATGGCATAGAATGCGCTGTTAAACGACATCAATCTCATAGTCCTAGTCAAATTTGGAAAACATCTGCAGCTATTTTTTTTATCATAAAATGCTAGATTTATGAAATTTTATTACTAGTTTTCAATTTTTTTGAGTAATGAAGAAATTTTTATCCCACTTTTATATTTTGTTTTATGAATGGATATAATACTGCCTATTTTTTAAAAAAAAAATAAACATTTTTAAAAGATTCCCTTTTCGAGATAATTGAAATTAAAATTTTAAACTTGGATTTAAGAAAATTTCTTTAGTACCACCCTATACATTGCTGTGTATCATACGAAATGGCATGGAATGCGCTGTTAAAAGACACCAATCTCATAATCCTAGCCCAATTTGGAAAACACCTGCAACTATTTTTAATCATAAAATGCTAGATTTATGAAATTTTATCACTACTTTTTAATTTTTTTAGTGATGATGAAATTTTCATCCCACTTTTATATTTTGCTGTATGAATAGATATAATATTACCTATTTTTCAAAAAAATATATTTTTTTTTTAAAATGCCTTTTTTGAGAAATTTGGAAATAAAATTTTGCATTTAGTTTTAAGAAAATTTTTTTAGTGCCAACCGATACATTATTGTATATTATATGAAACGGCATGGAATGCGCTGTTAAACGACACCAATCACATAGTACTAGTCAAATTTGGAAAACATCTACAGCTATTTTTATTCATGATTTTTTTCGGTTTCTGGATCTATTTTTGAGGGCTTTAGACACCAATAATTCATAAACGGGTAGACATATCTCAGTAATATTTTTCAATTGTTCTAGTAAATACAAGTAGTATACATATACCAAATTTCAAGAAAATCTGAAATGGTGAGGTTCAAAATGATGTATTTTTGTGTTCATTTGACATGGAATTACCCAAGAACAACATGCTCTTTACCCACGACCTTTTCCCCTCATCACAGTGGCATGTTATCTTTATTATGAATTAACAATTTGTTCTAAACAGACATAGGTCCCAGGATAATAAAATTATTTTTAATTTTATTTCATACCATTTTCTCTATTATTTTTTCTTTTTAGTTGCTCGCATTAAATTACGCAAGTATTGATTAATATGAAGATGCATTGAGTAATATAAAGAAGCTACATGTATTGTTATAAGTGTCTTAAGTAAAACTCTTTCTATATATTGCTATTCGTTTTCGAAGGATTTTTTTTTTCAATCTATCATATTTTCTTAAATACTTCACAAAATCCTATGATGAGAAATAAAAACATACTATTTATTTTCCAATTGCGAAAAACAATTTTACAGCTATAAGAATAAAAAATTAAAATTATGTGGATAAAACAACAAAAAATAAATTTCCAATAAATAAGGAAAAAATTTGGATAACAATTTTTACAAAAAAATAAAAAATAATTCAATTTCTGTCGATTGTGCAAATGAAAAATTGGAAAATCTTATAGAAATCAAGATTAATATGAAAACGTTACTTAATCTCTCTTTGTAAGTAGTAAAAAAAAAAAAAAAATTCATTTAATAACATATATAACATTTAACAAATATAAATTTGCGATCTGCAATTTACTTGCAATGACCAAATTATGCTGACTGCTGCATGAGCGTTCCTTGTGGAAATGACTAATTAGCTCAGCAAGTCTCTTGGCCACCACCTGCGTAGGTTTGTGTGAGCATCTTAAGGGTTCCGTAAGAGGCTTTGTATTGTAGGTCAGTCTTAGGTGAAAGCTATTATAATTTTCTTTGACTGTTTCCGAAATAGTTCGCATGTCTAAGTCTTTGTGTATTATATCATTGCTAACAAAAAATGGTGCATCAACTATTCTTCGCAACACTTTTGACTGAAAAGACTGTATTCTTTGGATGCTGGACGATTTTGCAGAGCCCCACAACTCTAGCCCGTAAGTCCATTTAGGTTTTAATAAGACTTTATATAATGTGAGTTTATTTGTCAAAGATAATTTTGAACGTCTATCAAGTAGTCTGGATAAAAGACCGTATCGTTTGTTCAGTTCATTACGTTTTAGTCTGATGTGAGTTTTCCAAGTCAGTCTTTTGTCCAGATAAAAACCTAAATATCTAACCTCATCAGATGGCGGTATGCAGATATTATTAAAATATATTCCTGGGCAGGGGCCACGATTAAGTGTGAAAATGACATGAACACTCTTTTTTCATTCATTTTTATTTTCCATCTAGTGGCCCAATCTGCAATATCATCCAAATGATTTTGTATAGTATTAAAGGCTTGAATAGGGTTTTTATCTGAGCAAAGTATAGCTGTGTCGTCAGCGAAAGTAGCCAATAGAGTGTTAGTCTGTTGCGGTAGATCTGACATATATATATTGAATAGTATCAGACCAAGGACGCTGCCCTGAGGCACTCCTGCTTTGATGCATTTAATGTCCGAGAGGTCAGTTCCTACTTTCACCAAAAAAAAAATAAAAAAATTAACAAAGTATATTTAAGTGTTGGAAGAATAAAATAAAGAATAATACAGTATTTAAATACTAGAGGTTAAATTTAATTCAATAAATGATAAAAAATGGACTGCATTTAGCACTATGGATTTAAATAGGTCATTATTTTTTATTAATTTCTCCTAAATAAATAACTTTGTTATATTTTTTTTGCGTAACTTACTTATAAAGCTTAAGGAAAGTTTTTTACCTCGTTGTTTAAGTCTAAAATTTGTTATGATTATTTAAATTCATAGTAGATAATTTAATTCAATTAGAAAGTGGTTATTTTATGTTATTTACCTCCGGGATACATTTACTTTTGTTTACCTATTACTATTATATATATATATATATATATATATATATATATATATATATATATATATATATATATATATATATATATATATATATATATATATATGTGTATATATGTATATATATGTATATGTATATATGTATATACATATTACATAAGTATTTGATTTCTGCCTTCCATCTTTCATGGATAATTTTAACTAGCCATCTAGTAAGTTCTTATTTAAACTTATTTAAAAAAAACACATATTAGTATGAAATGAATTCTACTGACGATCCGAGCTGGCAAGAGATTATACTTTTTACAGCTTTGGATTTTCTGTAATATTGCCATTTATTTGTGGCAGTAAAACTGTTTAGTATAAAAGACACGTTTTATTTTCTAAACCTGAGAGAAGATATATATAATATTAGACCCGTTCGATATAAAAGTAATAAAAAATCATTGATTGCCTGTATCCAGTCAGAGCTTATTATTTTTATTATTTTCCTCTGATAGAATTCCCCTCTCTCTTCTTAAGAGAAATCTGTGACAGGCTAATATCTCTCCATTTATTGATGAGTATTTTCATATCTTTATATTTTTTTTTTCAAGTGGGACCTCGTCTATCGCTTTATTTTGTTCTATTTTTGTCATGACCGAGGTCCAACAAGATCGATAGAGAATTTCTTTTTTAATTTTATTCGCTAAAAACTCAACTTAAAGAAATGACGCTAACGAGCTATCATGTTTATCTGAACGATATGTTGGGGTTAATATAACATTCTTACACTTGATAAGAGAATGGGCATATGATTTATTTTTACCTAAGTTCTGCTAACTATCAATTAAGTAAAAACTTGGTATGTTCGGTCAGTAATGTATAGCTCGAAGAAGTAGTAGACTTAGAACAGTAGTTTAAACTTGTAATGAGAAAATTAGAAAAAAAAAAAAAAATTGGTATTAATGGTTGGTGTCTTATTCATGAGAGCTCATGAGCACCTAGGTTACTTATTTGTGAGCAATATATTATTTATTGTAGACTGAATTCATTGCTGTTTAATTTTAACGACAAGACATAGAAACAGTTTATGATAACTTGCAATTTTTTTATTTCGCTATTAATCATTACAATATTAGGAACCTAAAAGCTACATAAGGTACAAGGTTGTTTACCCTGTGAATAATTGTAGACTCAACGTATAATTAAATACTTATTTATCTCATCTTATTATAACTAAATGAGAGGTGCTTTTAGTGAAAATGGCAAGTTCCAAGGCGCATTTATTTTAGAAAAATGAATGCTGCTATGCATCAAAATGTCTTCGAAGAGCATCTTTTACGATTTATAACATTTCCTAACCAGTAAGCGAGCCACATTCACAAAATCAGCATAAAAAAATCTGGTGCGTGCGCGCAACACACAACTTTCACTTACCAACTTACTTAGATTAGAAATTGACGTGTTTTGCTAATTATCATTTCCCAAAGTCACACATTTTTCTACATTCATATCTTATTTTTGTTAATCGTTAAAGCCGTTTTTGAGTAAATAAAAAAACCCGTGAAAATGATACAAAATTTATTAAGTAAAGTCCCCCCTCCCGTAGATCAATTTTGATGAAATTTTTACAGTCATATCTCGGGCATATAAATACATCAAATACCAAGTTTGATCAAAATCGTTAAAACAGTTTTTGAGTAAATAAAAAAAACATGTGAAAATGGTACAAAATTTATTAAGTAAAGTCCCCCCTCCCGTAGATTAATTTTGATGAAATTTTTACAGTCACATCTCGGGCATATAAATACATCAAATACCAAGTTTGATCAAAATCGTTAAAACCGTTTTTGAGTAAATAAAAAAAACACGTGAAAATGATACAAAATTTATTAAGTAAAGTCCCCCCTCCGGTTAATCAATTTTGATGAAATTTTTACAGTCATATTTCGGGCATATAAATCGATCAAATACTCAGTTTAATCAAAATCGTTAGAGCCGTTTTTGAGAAAATCGAAAAAAACGTAAAAAGTTATTAAATAAAGTACCCCCTCCCTTTGAGCAATTTTGATGAAATTTTTGCTGTCACATCGCGGGCATATACCTACACTAAATACCCAATTTCAGCTTCCCACGGTTTATAGTTTTTGAGCTAGTCTGTTCACATACACACACACACACACACACACACACACACAGACACACACACAGACCATTTCGCGGGACTTGGTTATTTCGACTCAGGGGGTCCCAAAACGTGTATTTCCGTTGAAAACCGGAAGTCGAAAATTTTCACGATCGCAATACTTCCACTTACTATATATTTCATATATAGGTAAGTGAAAGTAAAAAAAAAAAAAAAAAAAAAATGGTTGGAAGATAAAGTATAATAAAGATAAAGAAGATAAAGGAAGATAAAGAAGATAAATAAAGATGGTTGGCGAGCTCTCGTTCGGTACCTGAACAGCAGGTAACTCGATCAATAAGAATTATTATTTCTTATTTTCGTTCTATTCTTAGAAACTCTCTTTTTCGTTAAATAAGAATTATTTCAACCCACATGTTGTCACAATATATTTGTGCATGTGTTTATGAAATAAAACATTAAAAATATTTAAGATGAATTCATGTCTTAAAATTATAATTATTGATAGGACTGTAAATCAACATGCTTCTCAAAGCAGTATCTTATGAGAGATTTTTAGGAAGAAAATACTAGTGTAATAGCAAATATTTTTTTTTGTATTTTTAATATAATAATGATAGTTTTATATTGAAAAAAATAAAATAAAAAAGTTGTATGTCTCGTTTCAGTCTATTATTTTCCTGTTACTTATCGTTGTCCAACGTAGCTTGTCGCAAAAAGGAAGAAAAATCGCGACCTTTCCCCTAC
Organism: Aelia acuminata; assembly: GCA_911387785.2. Classification (NCBI taxonomy): domain Eukaryota; kingdom Metazoa; phylum Arthropoda; class Insecta; order Hemiptera; family Pentatomidae; genus Aelia; species Aelia acuminata. Next base: position 63,204,897 of record OU426983.1, on the reverse strand, counting down.
CATTTTTCAACTGCTTTATTATAATTTTCCCAACGTGGCAAAAAAGCTGCGATATTTCTATGGCTCGTTATCCCTTGCCTAGGGGTCCCTGATTCATATCTGTTTCTTGGCAAGTTTTTTGACCCCAGGGATTTTTTTAATTTACTTTTATCATTGATGTGATAAACGTTTTGATTATTCAAATTATCCGTATTTAACTCGATTAATTTTTTCAATAAGCCTTAACTTTTAACTAACAATCTTTTTTTTTAATTAAAACTGATAATGTATCAAAATCCTATAATTATCTACAGGTAATTCAAAAACCAGTCATTCGGTTTTACTCCATCTTGGAGTAAAAGATGTATATATTTCATATGAGTGCAAGGTAACAATAAGCTCTCATTTAAGTATTAAAAAATAATAATTTTTCGAAATAACAATTATATAAATAAAATTGATGTCTTCAAGTGATGTACCAGGTGTGTAAATATGAAACCGGAATTTTTCAAATAGCAAATAAGAGTTGATTGTGTAAAAATGATACATACTTTTTTATTCGAAGTACTTTCCTTCGCTATCTATGCATTTTTCCCATCATTCAGGCAATTTGTGGATTCCCCACCAAAATAATCCTTCCTCTTCTGAGTCAAACCAATCACTTAACCAATTTCGTACATTTTCATAAGAAGTGAAGCGCTGCTCAGCTAGTGCGTGTCCCATCGATGTAAATAGGCGGTAATCGGATGGGGCCAAATCTGGTGAATAAGCCGCATGCGGAAGAATTTACCAACCAAACACTTGGATCGTTTCCTTGGTCCGTTTAGCCGAATGTGATGGGGCATTGTCATGGAGCAAGATCACTTTGTGTGTCCTTTCTTGATATTTGGGACTTTTTGGCGCAAATATTTATTCAAATTTATCATCTGTAGTAGGTAGCGTTCCGTATTAACAGTTTCCCCAGGTTTCAGCAGCTCATAGTAGGTAACACCCATCTGATCACACCAGACACAGAGCATTTTCTTCCTCCCCAAGCGATGCCGATGGTTCACCAGGAGTTACCCAGGATTTTTTACGCTTAGGATTCTCGGAGTAAATTCACTTTTCATCACCAGTCACAATTTGATGAAGAAATAACTTTTTTTCTGTACCTGGCGAGCAGCATTTGCCATGAGGTTTTTCGAGCTTCCTGCTGCCTGTCATTCTGTTGGTGAGGTACCCACTTTCCGACCTTCTGGATCTTTTCCATGCCTTTCAAACAAATGGAGGCGGTGTCACATGTAATAATTGTCCAACAAACGCTTCCGAATCAGCGTTTTCAAAGTTTTTTTTTTTTGTGGTTTTCCACGGTCTTTGTTTCTTTTATCGAAATCCATCTTTTTTGAACCAATCGAAACATTGAGATTGGCCTAGGGCATGCTCCTCGTAAGCTTCAACAAGCATCCTATGTGATAATGCTCCAATTTTTTTGGAACGGAAAATAAATGCTGTCCGCAAATCTTGATTTGTTGGCACAAAAGTCGACATGTTCAACGCCATTAAAAACACGGTTATAGAATGAAACTGATGTTGGTATCAATTTGATCTCTTTATTACATGTAGGCAAAAGCAGATAACACCACTGACGGATTAGTTAGAAGATTATATTGAGTGCTAAATCCTACCATTGGCGAATTCCGGTTTCATATTTACACACCTGGTAATTTGTTTTCTGAACTCCTTTATATGATGGTGTGTAGAGTTTACGAATATCGCGCGCGCACTGCACTCTATTCAAGAACTTTATACCTTTAAGATATTTTTTCTCAAGGTGAGTGATCTAAGGCTTAAAAATATAATTAAATGTATTTTAAAAAGATAATAAGCCTCCAAACAAAATTTAGACTGTAAAGCAGAGAGGTTTGGCTATTGCTAATAACTGGCGTTTATTTCTCCGTTGGAAGAAGATACGATATAATTTAATAAAATCTTTAACATTTTTTTTTTTTAATTTATGATTTCCTTATTAAAGAGTTCATAGGTGATATTCCCAGTACCTTGCCGGCTTAGGTAAAACTGACCACCGGGTTTGCGCTATACAGTACTTTACATATAATTTTAAATTATTAATCTAATTTAATTGCCCTTTCATGGCTGCATCCACAATGCATAGCAGCATATACCTACTTATATTGATTACTTATCATCATAGGATGAATTGAAATTTGATTAATGAATTAAGCGCACAATTGTTTCAGGAAGCGTTAGAAAAAATATGTGAGATACATCGTCCTTTATACTGACGCATACAAACTTGAAAAATAAGTGGGTTGCTTTTTTATAATTTGCCCAAAAGTTCAAAAATTATTCAAGTTGCCAGATTTATGCTCGATATTTACAGCAGAATCCTTCGAAATAAGGAAAGCACATAAACAAGTCGAATCACGTGGCATCAGGGATTGGATAGTGATAACAGACACCAAGAGTGCACTGCTGGCCTTCGAAATAACCCAACCCAAAAATGGACTAATGGAGCCAAATACCGATTTCGTATTAAGTTTATTTAGGTAAGGGGCTGCGGTGGGGGTAGGTTACCGAAGGGGCAGTTAGTGGCTTCGATACAACAAGGGGTGGCTCGGTGGTTAACCAGGGTTAATTCACCCCGGGTGAGCACTATTGAGGGTGAGGCATTTTTCAATCACTTGGGCCCGCATTGTTCTGACACCTCAATCTACTAACTAGCTGTGATGAACGTAGAAGTATGTTCGATCAATGAGAAAGAAATCTGCATATTTAGAGTCGATCACATTAAAAAATTGGGAATTCAAATCCAAAATATTACGATAACTAATAATTCTAGATTTTTTTTTTTTAAGTTTATTAAATAATATTTTTAAATCAAGATTTATTAAATAAAATTTGATATTTAGTAAATACTAACCTAGCTGGATAAGTTACGCTATCACAAAGAATGTTTTAACATTAACTCATTGGACTAATCATATTATTTGTAGTAGTGCGGGATGTGGGATCACAAGAGGAAATAGATAGGACTTGATATAAATTTTTTTTGCCATTATCAGGATAACAGTATTACTCATACGACCTATGAACTATAATTATTCCAAAATGGATGGAAGGAACGACATTTTTTTTAAGTTCGTAAAGCTCAAGATAGGTCCCTCAAAACCATACTTGTCCAATGAACTGCCCCCTCCCACAACTAAAACTCATGAATAGGAGTTTGAATCTATCCTAAGTGAAACTGAGCTCTAACTTGTGGGTAATGTACATATTTTTTACCCCATCCACTCTTAATTTTTTTTGGGGGGGTCCTACCCTTCCTCGCCGTTTAGGCTATACAGGGGAGAGGGTGGGGGATTAATGCCGAGTATTATTAAATTATACTGTCTATACACACGTCTCCATTGATGGTAATGCAATATTCATAATATCATTACCAATCAGTAACTCATTTAAATCGAGAATAAAAAGCAGAATTATTCACTATTTGTAATTCAGTAAAGTAAACAACACAAAAAGGTGAAAAATAATTTGGACTTCATTCGAATGGTGATTGCTATATAAAATACATGTAACGATAAAGTTTGTTGAGATCTTTACCTTTAATTACTTTTGTATAGTTTCCTCAGGTTGAGAAAAACACTTTATTATCAAAATAAAAAATACATATTAAAAGTGGGGCCGCTCAATTACATTGTGTTGCTTAAGAAACAGCTTTCTGATCAATAAGAGTATACATATTTTAATACCGCAAGTGTAAAATACAAATAACTTAAAACTACTCAGTTGGTGAATACAAAAGCAATTATTTTGTATTGTGTCGAATTTTTTAAAAATTAAAAAGAAAACAATGCGCATAACCTAGATGTCTTGTCTAATAGTGTTATAAACTAAAATATTATAAATATTATTTATATAAATAATGCAGCCTGCATAGCACTTGTCAATTATAAATATGATTGTTTATAGTATCTAATGAGTCAATCAGAATTTATTCAGCTAGGATCGTCAGTTTTTTTTGGTCAATTCCGACCACGTCGAAGAATTTCCTTGCTACTTTACCAATTGTTACTCGCGGACCGAACCACAACCCTGCGACTTTGAATTCCTTACCACCTTATTCTTCAAAAAACTTATTTTTGTAGAAGGGTGTGCATTTTTCATAGATCTTCTTCTTATCCCTATCTACCTTCTCGGCCTATTCACTATCGTTTGTTTCGTAGCGCACTGTTGGGTCTAATATATAAACCTCCTTACTATTTGGTTTATATGCTATTATATCGGCATATCGTGTGGAGCCGTCAGTGTCTAATCCATACACTTCCTCCCTTACACTCCCCCCCATACACTTATACCCATTTTCAGCCAGCATCTCCATTATGGCGTGCTTAACCCTGTGATGGCGACGATTTATCAGGAGATGGTTATGTGGACAGCTTCCCAGCACATGTGATGGGGTCTCTTTCTCTCTACCACATTTACGGCAGAGGAGTCCAACCTCTCCTGCGGTTTGTCCGCCAGCTCCAGGAACTGCACGTAGAAGGGCATAATTCGTGTTCAGTTTAATGGCAATGGTCCATTTGGAGGCCAAGAGAATCTTCATATCATAAATAAATTTATTAGCTTTGTGATTCTCACGAAAATGACAGGCCCCTACACCTTGCCATTTGCAATTGCTCCATTCAGTGAACGATTTATCCCGAAGAAATTGTCGTATCTTATTATTCTATAAATATTTCTATTTTGAGCGATCAAGTATTCATGTCGCCGAGTCATCGGTGAAATTAGGGATGACTCACTCAGCCTAATAGTGCAACATATGTATAGGCTTAGGGGAATACAATAAATCACTGAACACAAGTATGGAATTTTTTTTTTTAATTCTTCACAGAATAAAAGTAAATTGAAATATGTAGTTTGAGGACAATTTAAAAAACAATATCCTTTTTTTAAACTTGCATAAAGTGTCTAAAACATTCCGAATAGCAAGAAATGTCCACTCAGTTTCAAATAACTCAAAACACTCTGGATTCTAGTTGTTAACGTTGACGAGAAGAATACTCCGCTTTAAGGGGAGGGGGGAAGGGTTAGTGGCGAAGGGGGGCAGATGGGGTGGGGGTGGGGGAGAGAAGACACTGTAATAGGCCACTCAGGGCGAGGACGGGGGAGAATTACAGCCATATTACCCGACCCCCTGCAAATTGGGACCGATTTCCACCCCAACCGCTATCCCCCTTTTCAGGGGGATTTTTTATTTAATAGTCAATTAGCGCCGTTAATTAGAAGTTAAAAATCCCCTAATTGGAAGTTCTAGGTGTACCCCTCGTCAATTATCAGCAATTTTATAAGAACCGCCCTTAGGGGGAGGGGGGGGGGGTTGAAGCAGGCCCCTCAGGATTCCGCCGGGTCTATTCCATTCAGCCAAATTGCTCGGCACGAACATATTTAGGGCCTCTTGTAATTGGAACTTCTTATGTCGCGGTTCGTGCCCACCAAAGGTGATTGAACTTTATTTATACCTATCTAATATTCAAGGCAGTTAGATATCAAGCGATTACGCTTGAGGGATATTAACCATAAAAAAAAATACAAAAATATATAATGCGGGGTTGGTTGGCATAGGGGGTAGGTTGGCCATTGGCTTATAATTTCCGTCACACCTGTTGTGAAGGCCCCACCATTGTACCATGTGACCCGCTCGACATCGGGAGTCTTGTCCTCAGTTTTCAATCCGATGCTAACAGTGTAGAGAAGAGTGTGCTTCATTGATTGATTTTACAACATGTAAGTAAATTTTTATATTTTCAGTAAATATGGTTTAAAGGCATGGCAAAACATTTGACTCCGATTCTGTTTACATATCCCCAAACTCCTTTGAAAAACCTAACCTTTCGATTAACCAGTTTCTTGTTTGATTGTTCTCCCCTGTCCTGGCAGCCACCTTTCATAGATTCTCTCCTGTGGGGCTAGTTGGCTTTCTTCAACAGGGGTTTGTTGGCGCTGTAGCAATTCACAAAAGCAAGGTAAATATAAACAAAGGTGGAACTACCAATTGTCTTTAGTTCCAGCGAGGAGGATGAGAGCAATTTTTCTTATGCAGAAAGTGACGATAGTGTAAACTTCTATCTTCTTCTATTTTCATTATATTTTCCCCTAACAGCTGTTAAAAACCGATTCAAAATTATTATTAAGGCAGTATTAAGGCAGTACTTGAATGAGATGGCTAAACAACTCCACCTTCTAGGCCAACCTGCCCCCACATCCGTTTAACTGGCATACTCTCGATTGACGAATTCTTCAATTTTCTATGATCTTATTATTAAATATTATGGGATGAAAAAAATACTTGACGTACTCTAATACTTGGAGTTTACAGTGGTATCAGCCCTATTGGGATTATATAAACAGGAACGACTCAACAATCAAAAAAATAAAACTGTTGCCAACCAACGCCGCTCTCCATAATATATATATATATATATATATATATATATATATATATATATATAGTACCATATACATATACATAAGTACATAAATACATCAGCAATAAGAGTTACAATGTATATACATATACATATACATTAAGAGTAGAAATAATTTGTGCTTGAGTTAAGGGTACCTATTATTTGTCGCTTCATTTTGTACCTTTTGTACCACTACTTTAAATTAGGAGGAAGCCCAAACTGTAAGTAACATATTAGGTTATCCTCAGTTTGGTAGAAAGTTGTTTAATTGTTTTGAGCCTGAAAAATAATGAAATGAAACACGGGGGGGGGGGGCATTAAAAAAGAAGTGATGGAAACATATATTAAAATTAAATATTTCAATATATCAGATGTGCTATAAAAATAAAATAATTTTAAAAATTCTAGATTTAGAGAACTAATCGGCCTTTAAAGTTACCAACTCACTTTATGGGGCACATGAGAGAAATGTATTTTGACATTTTTAATCCAAATTTTGCATCGATAACGAATTAAAACCATGAAAAAATTATTTTACTTTGACCTCTTGTAAGTACCAACTATTAAAAACTTTTAAAAATATAATTAATTGAAAGAAAGGGGGTCTTCTATTGGACACAAAATCGCATGTAATTGGAGAGCAACACATATAATAAACATTATGGTTTGTTAACGAGAAAGCTACATATAAATTAATCATGCAAAACTTGTCACACATTTCTAAGTGGTTTGTCTGCATTAATATAATTGCCATGTTTGCTACTAAGTAATAAAATAAAAATTTATCCTCACATATTTTTTTTTTTAATTTTCTAAAATATTTGTTAATTTGTTCATATTTCACATACCTACATCCATTACAAAATCAGAGTTATTTTTTTCCCCTTTTTTAAGTTACAGAATTGGAGTTTTACTGTGCTATATTTTCGATTTCCACCATAAAATGTTTTTCTTTTCCATCTAGAGCTATTATTTTCTTCCTCTATAGCTGGAACAGCGAGGGAAACAACAAGCTATCAGGAGGATATATTGTCGATAGCGCAAGAGGTTGTGGATTGAATAGTAGTGGAGTAGTGGACTGTATATAATGGAACAGCCCTATCCCATTAGCCAACGGACCAAAGCTCAATTCCTTCTTTTGTATTTTAGGTCTATAAGCCTTTCTTAGGGCCTGTATAAGGCCAATTTTAAGTAGAGAAGTATTCGAATTAAAAAAAAAAAAAGGAAAAGATTTTATTTTTATTTTAAGCATAATGCGTATGTTATTTTCTTTTTAATACGAGCAGTTATTTCAACATTCAGTTGTTTGGTGGGCATTACGGCATTTATTCTTCATAGCTCTTCTACCGGGCTTTCTTGGGGAAGGAAATTTTCATAATGATACCTTAATCATCAATTATGCTCAAGTATCAAAAATGTTATGGCGCACAGTGTTAAAATATTTTTCACCATCCAAAAAAGCTAAAAATCGAAAAAAAACCTCATATCTATTGTAATTACTTTGTTATCGGCATGCAACCACACCTGTATGGATTTTCTGAGGTGCCCCATCTAATGAATTCAAAATCAAAGCAATGGTACCACCAGATCAAGTCCAAATTTGAGGTCAAAAATATCAAAATTTTGTGTTTGGTATCGTCGTATATGTTTTTTGAGGTTCCGAATCTAATGAAATAAAGATCGATCTAATGGGACCAACAGATCAAACCCAAATTTGAAGTCAAACATATCAAAAATTCTTGTTTAGTATAGTCGTATATATTTTTTTTGAGGTGCCGAATATAATCAGAACAAATTTGATTTCGATTAAAATTAAGCTAATGATTAAAATTTGAAGGGGAAAATAAAAATAAAAAAATTGTGTAGATAATTATTTTTTATGTACAATTATACAGATGGGATACACATACTTGTACAATTATACAGACAGGATATAATTATTTTTATTTATTTGGGTCAGAAATAATTAAGTTGACAATCTTGTTTAAGTAAATTATATTTTTCCTCGCTTTGCTCTTTTTGTCTTTTTATATTTGTATACTGGTCTTAAATGTGTAGTGTATGGGTCGCTTGTCGCCACTCGCTCCGTAGCGAAAGAGTTAAATCTTTATAAATACTAAAGTTGGCTGAAGTAGGCGATGAAAATTTTACCTCGGTTCTTCTACTACCTGCACATGTATATTAAACCATTGCGACCATAAGGCACCGTAACGCAATCTTTCAATAAACCAACAAAGTCAAAAAATTATACTTATTTTTTAGCAACGATTTTACAAATTAATGTTTTCTCAAACTATTGATATATTTAAACAGGTTTAGTCCATAACAGTGCACATATAGATGACACACTCCTGAAGTATTGGGAAATATTTTACAGCTAATTTTATACAGAGTAAAAAAAGTTTTTATCTTGGTATAAAATTACTATTTTCTTCAATCATTAAAAAGTTCAATTTTACTGGTACACACGCATTCATACCATTGTTCTACAAGTATCTAAGTATTCGAAAACTAAGAAAAAAATAGGTTTGGGCCACTTTCATTTACGGGTTTTTTTCCCTACTTGGACTACTGTGTGGCGTACCCACAAAAAACACAATTTAGAAATAATATGTAGAAGATAATTAAATACTCTAAGTTAAAAAAAAAAAAAGAAGGATAGGGTCCCTATTAACTAAATAATTTAGAGTTGACTATGGGCGTTGGAAGAACACATCCTGTGAAAAAGAAGTGTTTAGAGAGCCCACCATTGCTAGCTAGGGAAGAAGGATTGCCGAGTTGTGTGTGCTCTGTGCCGACCCGCATATAAGGCTTGTTGTTTCAGGCTTAAACTGTTTGCCCTGGTGTAGCAGGTACGAGGCAGCACAAACAGCCACCGTATCGCCTCCCGCTTCTTTTACATCCAATCCTCTATCAGCCTGTATTTACTGTTTTTTTTTTTTTTTTTTTTTTTTTTTTTTTTTTTTTTTTTTTTTTATTAAACGCGTTTTGGTTATTTAGGGTATTTTTACAATTGGGCAGGAAACCGCTTTTTAGCAGGCCATGTTAGATAAACAGGTCATGTTTATCGAAAGATATGTTTTTTAAATTTAACCCAATCCATAAAATGAAAAAGGTACTCTAACAAAAAAATAAATAAATAAAAAAATAATAAAGAAATCCCAAATTTTTATTACTTTAATATTTATCTTCAATTTCTGTTATGAATTTTTCCCCCCATTTAAATACCTTCTAAAGAATAATACCGCATTACGTCTCAAGGGTAGAAATAACAGTGTAGTGTTCCTTTCTAAATACATGTTAGTATAATAAGAAAGAATTTCAGGACAAAAGTGAAAAAATAAAACATCCCCAATAGTTTTCATTATTATTTTATTCCTTTAATCAACATTATACTATTTTTAAACATTTATTTCTCATTTTAAGTATTTTGAAACATCAATACTTAGTGTGAATATTCAAAGTTCTCTGTAAAAGCTCTGAAATATACATATTTGAAGTTTTTAAGTTAAAAAAATACGATTTAAAAATAATTATTATTTATTATGATTATTTAAAATTTCATATAATTTTATATGATATTATTTTAATTGTATATTCTATTTATTATTTTACTGTAGTAAATATATTGAGTAATACTTAAAATATTTTGTAATTTTTTTTGTATTATGTATTTTGTATTTTGTAATTCGCATTTTTTTATTTCCTTTTGTAAAAGTATTCTGAAAAACAGTATTTAAATTATTTTCCTGCACGCAGTATCACCGCATTGAAAGTGCAGAACTGTGTGTAACAATAACCTCCCCCCCCCCCCCCCACGCCCTGGGTTACTGGATTGGAGAAAAAAAAAAAAACATTACAACACACATTTGTTGTATATTTGCTTTAATCAATGAATAAATAATTTTAAAATTGTTTTAAACACGCCTATAGCAAAATGGATGCACATAACATACTTTCACCTAATACTTCATAAAGTTTAGAAGATATTCAAAAAGGATTTTCACAGTTTACTGAACACTGCCGTCTTAAGATCCCACTAGTTTTTTCCTTCTAAAAGTGAACCAAATTTCTATTAAGTTTAGTTTTAAACGAACATAAATAGATTTAGCAGAGGATGGTATAACGAAAAAAAAATTAATGAAGCCCTATTACGGCATAATAAAATTTATAGTATCCTTCTTAGGGATCATTAGGTAATAAAGTTCTCAAACCTAAGATGTTTAAGTTCTTTAAATTTTTTGTTATATTATATAACTTAAAGTTAAATATTAACCTAATATTGTTTCCGGTACCGTTATGGCTTTTAGGGCGCCGTTTAGTGAGATCTTGATATTCACTAGAAAAGATCATTTCGGGAGATATCTTAGCGAGCGGGAGTCCTCCCCAGGGAAGAGCAGTACAATAGGAGATCCCCGCGATTAACTTTCAACGGCGTTTTAAAACAAATTGAAGGGTAAGTGAAACAGCTTTATCTTCAGAGGCATTTGAAACACCGATGTGTACATGTATATAAAAGTTGGGGATGGGGGGGCTAAGGAAATTTCAACATTTGAGGAGGGAAGAAGAGAAGGACTGAGAGGTCTAGATACGAGGATGTGAAAGATTTCAGAAGACTTTAGAGAATTCATGTCGGATATAGACCAGATCAAAGGATATCAACACTTCAAGGTAATATCCGTCTAAGCTAAGGATAGTTCAAGCACTTATCAGACCACTGTGTGTAATTGTCTGTTTAGGACCATCAACTTCTAGTTATACTTCAATCAGTTAATTACCTATACTGTGCTTCTTTTATTAAAGGTACGAATTTACGCCCGCCAATCAGATATGATGGAAATATTTTTAGGACGTTTCTAAAACCGTTTTTTTTTTTTTTTATTGCATGAATTTATGTATTTCATTGGTCGATCTTGAAAACGTTATCTTCCTTAAAAAAGCAAAAATGTAGAACTGTTCCTCAAAATGTATATATAAAAAAAAAAAACATATTGCAGATGGCTCTATTAAATGACATAAATGGAACAAATTGTTCCAAGTAATTAATTAGTGAAGAATGAGATGGTGGAGAAGAGAAAAAATTGCAGATAGTTTCCTTAAAGAAAAAAAATAGTAAGGCTAATTAGAAGTGCGAAACTGATTGCTTAGACTATAGTAAAATCCAAAGAACTAAAGTAAAATCTTTGTAGACATTTTTAAATTACTCTTTTTCAACCATGTATCTATATATTTACCATTATTTTTTTTCCTGGTTTTATTTCATCTTTTAAATTAAACCTAAAAAATATAATTTATTTTCTAGATCTATTCATTATCGCTGACTTGAATCATATGAAAATGGTAAAAAATAAATAAATTTATAAATGAATATTTATTTGACAATTAGCAGTAATACCCTAAAAAAAAAAAAAAAAAAAAAAAAAAAAAAAAAACTAATAAGCTCACAAAAGAAACTTAGACCCAGAGCTTACGTCAGACAGATACCATATTATTTTGCGGAGTGTTACTACCCCACAAGATTCCGTGTCCCAGCAGAATCAACCTTCCCTCTTGACTGATATTAATTCCCATCGATCTCGCTAATTTGTATCGACATAATCGTGGGTTGGATAATTGCCCGAATGGTAGGATCTAATTGATCTCTACAGTAAATATTTATATATTAAATTAAGTTGCTTATTAATATTTTAAATTTTATAAAAGATTTCTTGCTAGAAAAAAAAATGATAAAACTTTTGCTGTAACTTTTAATTAGTTAGTTAGTAGTATTCTAGTTTATACAAACTTTTCTCTAGGACTGTTACTTATTTCCCCCGAAACGGGAAACTAACTAGACAGGGCTAAAAGATGGATCGAAGGGTGAGGGCCAATCGCCTGCCAGGGGCCGAGCTTGAGGGAGGGAGAAAGTTTTTACCCGCCGGGGAGTTATTTCTCCTTGTAATTATATCCCTGATGGGAGGTTAATGAAGACGGACGACTGTTTATCTCTCCTGGATTAATGCTTTCTGATTACGGCGGCCCTCGAGGATGTCAGCATCAAAAACCCTCCTCCCTTCCTCCCGGGCTAAGTGTGTTAGCTATCTTAAGTTATCCCATCAGCCCTCCTCCCTAAGCCCTATCTACCTTCACAACCTCTCTCTCTCTCTTGTCTCAGATTAATTTAGGTAAATCGAGCCACTCTCGTAGACATAATAGCACAAAGGGTTACCAAAATCCTTACATGAAGAGGTGGACTATTTCAATCCAGTCTACTTGTCTAATTTTAAATTTTTGGTAATTTACACTGCTGATAAATAGAGAGAAGAAAATGTTTAGATAAAAAACATTTTTCAAAAACTCTTACCTCCCAAGCAGATGCTGTCTAAGCTTAAATGTTCAACTCAACGTTCTATTCCAACCTTTCTTTTTCTATCTTTATATATTCCAGTATATCTTCGAAGAGATCTTCTTTTTTGTTTTGATATAATGCCTAGATATAATATTGATATATATATATATATATATATATATATATATATATATATATATATATATATATATGAGCAGAATCTGCCATGCCATTATATTTGACCGTAATGTGTTAATGGATGACACATGTAAAAGGAACTAATAAAGAATATAATTGTAACAGAGTTTAGTACAATGAAAATATCTTTTGCCATAATACATATTAATTAAAATTCAGAATATAACACTGATGAGGTATCTTATCAGGAGGTTATAATAATAGGTGCACAATGATTTTGGTTAACCAGTCTTTTGCTAAAACGATGTTTACCCCACACGTGAATAGGCGACACATAATTTGTCCTGGGGAAAACACGGACTTTCCTAGTCAAAGCCGGAAAAAATAGATTTATACTTACCCTCCCTAAATATCGAAAGAAAACGAAGTATAAATCAACTTACACCGCCATCTGTTGGAAAATTATTGAACTTTCAAATAATCACAATCAATTGTAGTATAAAAAGCATTTAATTTGCAAAAGAAGAAATGTTGCGGCCAATATTCGAGATAATACTATCCTATCTTTTAAATTGGACAAAAGTACATACAATGAGCCATTTTACATCAAAATCGGTCTAGTAGTTTCTGATTTTGCCTCCAACAAACATCGGGAAACGATATTTTTATATATACCTATAAAGATAGAGAGATACATATAAATATGAAATATCAATATTATTTAACACGTTAGGTCCCCGGGGTCCGATGCCTTACATTCCCTTCATAACTGCCGATTTTCACATAAAAATGTCGGAAAGGCCGAACACTTCAAATACTCAATTTAGTCGATTTTTAATGAGATTATTGCATTTCAGTGCAGAAAATGTTGCTAACAGCTGAAACTCTGTTGTTTTTCAGAATCGGACTCCGAGGTCCGATTTTCGATAAAGAATGGCGGAAATCCTGTATCGGCCTGTCCTGCGCCTATTATGTCTAGTTCCAATCCTTACCAAGAGATAATGCCGTTGAGACGCTCATTTAATTCCCTTTTAATCAAAAGACATGGCTTTCGTCAAAGTATTCCCATCGGACCCCGACGTCCGATATCGTCTGTGGCTCATGCTAGCCACCTAACGTGTTAATATATTAAGTATCCAGATATTTATTTGAATATTTGTTATTTTTAAGGTACTTAGTTCCAGGATAAAGTTCTTTTTCTATTTATCTATTTATCTAACGCCAACAATTTAATAATACATTCTTCACAATATAATAGACAAAGAGTTCATTTACAATATATCAATGAAAATTACAAGAACAAGAGAAATGAATTAATATCTGAATGGCGAACTCCCTGAAAACCAGTAAAGGTCGTGGTCGAGCCTTAAATGAGCTATTCCGGCATCTGATAAAATTAAGCGAGAATAACTAAAAAGGCGGTATGGACTTTTATTTAGGCTATTTGCTTCAAAGACGATCAAAATTATCTTTGGCAAAACAAACATTGTATAATTTTTTATCGAAACAGTCATGAGTTACGGTATTGAACTGTAGGGTTCAGCTAAAAAATCCAATACAGAAAATTCGATAGTCGTGCAGCCCGCCCCGACGACTACCAAAGCGGTAAACTGAGTAAACCGATAACGGAAAACTGAAGAAGCAGCCCTCCAGATATACTCATGCAAAATTGTAATAATGTTATAAGGTTATTGAGTATTTGTTAACAAATAAAATGTAATTTCCAATCCACATTTTATTTAGCTCGGGATTAGTTTCCAAGTAGGGGTCACCTCTGGTGTAGTGGTTAGCATGGTAACATACAATACTAAAGGTCGCGGGTTCGAGTCCCAAGTTGGCCCAAGGATTTTTTAATGGGAGTAAAAAATCCTTGGATATGCCGTCCCTCGGATAGGACGTCAGGTACTCGTTAAAGATCCCTGTCCTAATTATACCTTGATAGGCAAAATTTAGGACTCCCAATGTAGCATCGTCCGATTTGCCTTAGTAGCATAAAGGGGCGTTAAACCAACAAACAAACAAGTTTCTATGTTACAATGAATGTTATGTTACAATGTACAACAGCTTTATTTTAATCAACCAAAAAGGATCAAGCTATTTCTTGAAATCGATCCCAAGAATTAATTCATTATTTTCAGTTATTGTGTTTATCTTTTCTTAGCCTATAGTGTTAGGTTTAATCCTCTCTTTTTGTAGATATAGGAGTAAAGTTTTAAGGGCCCACACAGCTGAGGTAGGACAGAGTGGATGGATAATGGTGATCGAATGAAAATTGTCGAGGAGGAAATTGCCAAGTAGGAGGGCTCTTGACCCAGTTGAGGGGACCTCCAGACATCTCCCCCTGTTATCGCCTCCTGGACCACTATTACGTCTCCGTTTTTAAGAATAACCAACCGCGCAAGAGGAAAGAGCCAACTTAATCGCTCTTCAGTTAGATACGCATATTTATTTATTTTATTTTTATAATGCAATTGCTATAAAACGTCAACAGATGATCGAGAGAGAAAGAAAAGTAATAGAAATCATTTGTAACCCATTAGTCGTGTTTATACAAGACTGGATTGTGGTAAAAAAACAATTATTATATAATTATAGTCCAATAATTAAAAAAAACTAGTGCGATGGGCTCAACACACAACTTTCACTTACCAACCTAATTGGAGTAAAAACGGACGTGTTTTGATAAATGCGTAAACGCTATGCAATTATTTGTGTTCAGAAGTTTTCCTCTTCTAAACTCTCAAAACATCCCCCGAAACCTAAACCTTTCTTTTGATTTCGATAAATCCTCTGCTCTCGCCAAAGTTCCTAACCATGAAAAAAGACTTAGATCAGAATCCATCTACATCCATCTTGTACCAAACACTGTCAACCATTAAGTAGACAAGGATTGTATCCCACTTACATACCGACGCACTTTGAATCTCATTAATAATTTTTAACACCCTTCAGCCACTGAACTCTCAGTACTTTCTCCATTTTTTATTTCTTCCATGGCTTCCTCATACATACACATATATATCGTTCAAACAAAAATTCTTTTAATTTTTACTTACGTTAATTTTTACTTACTTGTTGTAATTAATAATTACTTGAATTGGTGTTGTTTTATACCCTCATGTCAATGTCTATTGTATCTACAATTTATAAATTTTTTTTTTCTTATTACAATATCATTCCACCATTGTCACACATAATTATATTCTAATCTGCAATTCACCTATGATATAACTTAGATAATAGTTATTTTCTAACTTCTTCGTATACATTTCAAATAATCCATTACTACAATCATTCAACGCCCACTAAAATTATCTGTACTTTACTTACTTTATTTTACACTATATTAATAAATATTATTATTATAGATAATATAGATTATTTGTTTGTTTTTTTTTAACGTCACTTTATGCCACTAAAGCTAATCCAACGATGCTACAGTGGGAGTCCTAAATTTTGCCTATCCAGGTATAATTAGGGTAGGGATCTTTAATGAGTACCTGACATCGTACAGGCTTGGAACCTCTATTTAACGTCCTATCCGAGGGACGGCATAGACAAGGATTTTTTACTCCCATTAAAAAATCCTATGGCCACGTCGGGACGCGAACTAGCGACCTTTAGTATTGTAGGTTTCTATGCTAACCACTACACCACAGGTGACCCCTAGATTATTAGTCCTATTGTAATAAAAAAACTCATAACTATTTCAATGTCTGTACACTCCTAACCATCAGATACTACAATGGCAATATTATTTTAAACACTAATTATGAATATACATATATATATATATATATATATATATATATATACGCACACATATACACATACATATATACCTACATAAATATAAAATTAATGTTTAAAATAATATTGCCATTGTAGTATTTGATGGTTAGAAGTGTACAGACATTGAAATATATATCGGATTATATATTTTTATTTTTTTTTTCGGTTAGCGTATTAGGCCTAATGAGACCTTTGGCCACGCAGTGTGATCTTCTTACAGACATTTGTGTTGCTTGCGGGAGCACAGACAGCCTGGAGGGGGTAGCCCAAACCTGCAGCGGCAGACTACCATTAGCTCCATAACCTATCCCTTTGGGGCCAATTTGGCAGTGTCCTTCCCACCGATGGCCCCCAATAGTAAACAACTATATTATGACGACAGGTTTGTCGGGGTTTTAGTTATAGAAGTACAGCTAAGTATATTTACGTTGTTAGAAACGTCTTTTGAGATATTGTTCCGATGTACCGAAATACTTAATTCTAATTATCTAATAATCTGTATCTTAGGTTTTACTGTATGATTTTCCTATGGTGGACGTTTTACTGAATGTGACAGTGTTTCCATGTTTTATTAGTGGTATTTGTGATTATTTTAGCAAGCCGTTCTGATGGTGTTAATATATAAGGAATAGTGTTTTTGTTTTACTGTTTTGATGCTGTTCTTGACAACATAAACACGAAAACAAACACAAACATCGGAACAATATCGTTATAGAGGTGGAGCTATATTTGTGATAATAGATCCGTCGTTCAAGATATTGTTTCGATGTTTATTCCATTCCGTTGGGTTGACCGAGTTCCCTATCCGAGCATTTTAACCTTCTCTGTTCAGAAATCCCGCAACGGCCAATATTTTCTTTTCAGCTGAAAATGAATTTATAAATATTTTAAAGTTATGAAATTCAACAAATAATGTTTAAATATAACTGGTTATCAATTAGATACTAGCATTTGGACATTAGACCAGCCGCTGGTTACATCGTTGCGATTTGGCGGGTAGGATCATTGAACAGAGACTGTTGCTCGGAAAGAGCCCACGGTCAACTCAGTCGCACAGTGGGAAAAATTTGTCATTTAGCGGCCAAAAATCTATAACTCCTGACCGAATGACGATAATCGAATAATTCTTTTTTACTTTCACTTACCTATATATGAAATATATACTAAGGAAAGTATTGCGATCGTGAAAAATTTCGACTTCCGGTTTTCAACGAAAATACACGTTTTGAGGTCCCCTGAGTCTACTTAACCAAGTCTCTGTGTGTGTCTGTGTATGTGTGTGTGTGTGTGTGTGTGTGTGTGTGTGTGTGTGTGTGTGTGTGTGTGTGTGTGTGTGTGTGTGTGTGTGTGTGTGTGTGTGTGTGTGTGTGTGTGAACAGACTACCTCAAAAACTATAAACCGCACAGACCTGAAATTGGGTATTTAGTGTATGTATATTCCCGTGATGTGACAGCAAAAATTTCATCAAAATTGCTCAAAGGGAGGGGGTACTTTATTTAATTACTTTTTAGGTTTTTTTCGATTTTCTCAAAAACGGCTCTAACGATTTTGATTAAACTGAGTATTTGATCTATTTATATGCCCGAGATATGACTGTAAAAATTTCATCAAAATTGATCAACCGGAGGGGGGACTTTACTTAATAAACTTTTTTGTTTGTTTGTTTCCTTTAAAGTACCTTTGTTTATTTATATGGAGAAATTAACTGTCTCTCGTTACGCCTAAAAATAAGAAATGGTTAAATATGAGATATGATTAACATAAAGAAAACATAAAGAGAAGAAAAAAATAAAAATATTCAGTCAACTCATAAAACTCGTTGAGCCCACGCATGCGGAGTACGCCTTTAATGACAGAACATTGTTCATAATTAAAGCCGTTCTGTTCAATTTAAGAAGTGGCAATTAACAAAACGCATTAATTTCTAATCTAAGTAAGTTGGTAAGTGAAAGTTGTGTGTTGCGCGCACGCACCAGATTTTTCATTAATGAGCTTGGGATTCCCTTCATCAGTGAGAATAAAAAAAAGGGTTACACATGGAAAATGAAATGAGTCAGTAATATTATCTATTGAGCTTTCTGCTTATATACATATCTTTTTCAGGCATTTGTTCCTTTTGAAAGATTTTAAAATAATAATTGTCTAAATAAGAAAAAATCCAAACAAGTAAATTAAAAATACCTTGTTTTTAGGAAATAAAATATTTTCATATAATTCAACGAGAAGTATATTTTATGATTTAGTCCAATTCGAGGCCGATTATTTAATAAAGGTTCAAATATAGGGATTTAAATCTTAAAATCGATATATCGCCGATCGATCGCATTTGATTGATCTAATTCTATTATGGTATTTTAGCAACCATCAGCCTCTACCACTGTGAAAAAAATCAGAACCAACTATTGCCAATAATAGAAGTTATATCAATTTAAATTCTTACTTTTCATAAATTACATAGTTAAGGTGGATGAAATTAAAACGCACTTTTATCCAATAATTTCACAGCCATTCTTCTTATTTATAAAGTAAGAATTTGGTAATATGTAAGTAAGTATTTGGTGGAATAATATAAAAAGTAAAGCTGAAAAGAAAAAAAATAGTAATATCAGAGATATGAGCATATATTTTGCTTAAAATAAATTCAATTTTTTTCCCTATTAAGCTTTACTTTATATAATAATGCACCAAACATATTTTATAAATAAGAAGAATGGCTGTGAAATTATTGGATAAAAGTGCGTTTTAATTTCATCCACGTTAACTATGTAATATATGAAAAGAAAGTATTTAAATTGATATAACTTCTATTATTGGCAATAGCTGGTTCTGATTTTTTTTCACAGTGGTAGAGGGTGAAGGGTGCTAAAATACCATAATAGAATTAGATCGATCAAATGCGATCGATCGGCAATATATCGATTTTAAGATTTAAATCCCTATATATGAACCTTTATTATATAATCGGCCTCGAATTGGACTAAATCACAAAATATACTTCTCGTTGAATTATATGAAAATATTTTATTCCCTTAAAATTCCTAAAAAATAGGGTACTTTTAATTTATTTGTTTGGATTTTTTCTTATTTAGACAATAATTATTTTAAAATCTTTCAAAAGGAGCAAATGCCTGAAAAAGATATGTATATAAGCAGAAAGCTCAATAGATAATAATACTGACTCATTTCATTCTCCATGTGTAACCCTGCACCTAATAAGCTTATTTATTTAAATTTATGTGAAGAAATGATTCATATAAAAATTAATTTGAAATCCTTTGAGGGATGTTATTTTTATTTTTTTTTTGTTCTCACTGATGAAGGGAATCCCAAGCTCATTAATGAAAAAAGAATTATTCGATTATCGTCATTCGGTCAGGAGTTATATATTTTTTGCCGCTAAATGACAAAATTTTCCCACTGTGAGTCGTTAAGAGCATCCAATTGTTTATCTCCAGATGAAAATTAATAAAACATTATTGATTAATTATTCTAAAACAATTAAAAATTTGCCTTCAACAACTATATTTGTGGGAAAAAGTTCGACATTTATGGAAATTTAAAGTGAAAATTTAAATCCCAACAAGAACAAAGACAATTAAGGAAGACCGTGACAAAAGGACTTGTCACTCGTTTGATCTCTCCAGTGGCTCTAAGCTCTAGAAAGTTTTAATTAGCTGCAGCGTGTTGCGACTTTTTGCATTCCTTTACAACTCTTCAATCTCTTATTCAACAACTTGAAATTATTTCAATTTAATTAACAGTTGCTACTCATATGCTAATACCGGTATAAAAAACCGAAACCGTTCGGATACTGCAAACAGTCTAAAATCTAGTCGTTAGGTGTAGATATAGTTTACGAAGTACCCATTTGCGGAACTCAAACGAATTAAAGTGGAAAAAAAATTCCAGGCAACAAGAAGAATTACCAGGGATAAAGGAAGAACTAAAGGTGGAAAAAAGTTTGTGCGGACTAGGAACTCATTCCCAGGAGTTTATCGAGAAAGGATAGTTATCTCGGATTTTTATAAATGGTTGCATTTAATACCAAACTATCAGAATTCAGAGATTTTGAATACAAGAGGAATTAAGTGGTTTGCAGGTGCACCAAACTTTAAATTCTTCAGTCCCTCACTCACTCCATGGCTCTACGGTCCTTCTTGAGAACCTGGGCCTCCTTTACAATAAATAGTTTTAAGACCTTTAGCCACTCCACTCTGTCTAGGGCTTGTCTCCTCCATCTTCTAACTCCCAGCTTTTCCAGTGTTTTTTCGACGCGTTCTATCGACCGGCTCCGTGGTCGCCCTCTTTGCCTACGTCCTCTCCGTTTTCTCCGTAACAAGAGCTCCCAAATACTTAAATTGGCTCACCGACTGAAAGATGTGTGACCCAAATTCTTCGGTACAAACAGGTTTTATTATTCTCTAAGAAATAAGCCTTTTGCAATTAATGTTAAGGTTTGAGCGTTTATAGTATTGCTTATTGTGCTTACTACAAACTCCAGGAGCTATCAGTACATTTAAAAAAATAATAAGTTACACAGACCGTTTTATGAAGAAGCATTTAGGCTTTTAACATCACTTTAAAATCTAGTACATTAAGTGCCAAGTGAAACATTTAAGTGGATTGAAATCGACTTGAGAAAAGAATGCAGTAGCCATGAATGACTATAAGTTAATTAATTTCAAGTATGAAAAAGTCCCTTCGAACTTTAGACTTTCTGTCAAATGATTAGTATTTTACAAATTATTTGCAACTGGCTGGTTAGTTCATTCGTTTTCCCCTAACTCTCTTTCCTCTTTCCTAAATATCTCGAAGGTTATCAGGTGCAGTAATGCGTATGAAACAGGGATGTTAATATTTATTTAAGACGATTGGTATCATTGGGCATACCGTGTTTTAGTACAATGTAGGACAACTGAAATTTCATCTAAAGAAACTACGAAATAGTTCATAAGTGGAGAAACATTAGTAATAAAATGTGTTAAAAATAAATTTCATTGCTCTCTTCTTACTCAGTATTTAAACTAAACTAATATAAATATGCAGACATTATTTTAAATATAAAAACAGTTATTACGTAAATAAGTAGCCAATTCTATTTACAAAGGACGTTTTGTAAAATTGAGTTTTGTTTAACTCAATCTGCTTTATTTATAATTATGATTTTCTATTAATCACATCATGGTCAATTAATTTTAAAAATAATAGGTAAAAAAAATCAGAAAGAGGAATAACTTAAATCTTATATATATATATATATATATATATATATATATATATATATATATATATATATATATATATAAATTTAAAAAGTAAGGCCTCATTTAATATCGGTTATTAGGAGTATAAAAACTATTTTTCCCCATAAATATGCCTTCCAGGGAAAATCATATCATAATTATACAAAAAATTATTTAAAAGACAATTAAAAAAAAAATTAAATTAACAGTTTTAATAGAGCATTCGGTTATTGATGGCACAGTAGATTGGTTTATAAATCATAAAATAATATCACCTCTAAAATTAAATTTTCCTTTTTAATATAAAATGTTTAGTTTGTACATTCAGGCTTATATTCCCTAGAGTAAATAACTATTCAATATTTTACGATCAGCGAACGGAATATTAAATGCAATGCTGTAATTTTTTTTTCACCTTAATAAAATTGGAACAAACATGATTTAGTAGGAAACAAAATCACTAATTACCATATTTTCTGAATATTGAGTACAGTATTTTAGGTGAAGTGCAAATCTAATGTTAATTTTATTTCTTTAGCAATCGTGAATTCAGTGAATATCCTTTTTAATGTTCATTTGAGCTAGGGATCATTCGCCTGTGTAGATTAGTTAGGAATTAAATATAATATGAATTCAAAGTTAAGATTCTAATGAAATCGAACGATTTTTTTTCCTCTTTTTTTTCCTTTTCCTTAAATATAACAGTTCGCCCTAACCGCACATACCGTTAATCAAGGGTAAAAATACATAAAGCATCATAAATGTTTCAAGGAATAGTTGCTTTCAAAAAATTTTTATGAACGGTAAGAGACATCCTAAAAGAAGACAAAACCTTCAATAAACTTTAGAAAAAAATTAGCCTTGGGAATGAAGATAAAAGAAAATCCAAGAGACAACGAAAATACATTATAAAAAAAAAATACTGGAATAATAAAATTTGACGAAATTCTGCATGGGAGTCTAAAATTAAGATGTAGCAAATGAGCCTACAGGACAGAAGTAACAAAAAAAATTAAATAAATGAACATTTATCCATACCCAAAGACTATACTATAGTTAAGAATAATTACGTTTATTATTTTACTGCTTTTCGATAGAATTTGCGAACGTCTTCTTTTTAAAATTCATTTTATTTGACATTTTTTTCAAAAAAAAAAAAAAAACTGTTCGATTTAAAATTCTCAGTTTCCATTTCATCACTCACCTCGGATGAAACTCATTTGTGAAGGAACAGCTCAGCCGAAATCGATTAAAAACTTTTTCCAAATTGATTTCCTTAAACGAATTTCCGAGTGGATATTGAATCGTGTAGGCAGTTACCCCTTTTCAGCTCCATCAGTATAACAAGGAACGAAAACTAAGCCCGCCCCCCTGGCGAAGAGAAATATTAGCAGGTAAAATCCCGATCTAAGTTGATACTTCTGGAAAGATTTCCTTCAATGTGAAAGATAAGCCCAATTCAGGATCGGGAAAATCCCGGCCAAGTTTTCTTCACTCTATATCTTTAAGGCGCTTTTTTCCTTTTTCCTCCGTTTTTTTCCCCAGATTGCTTCTCTTCAAAGTTCGCCACTTTCTAATAGTCCACCGGCCTAAAGGAGAAAAAACGGCCCTTTATCTACAAAAAAGCCATTGTGCGAAGGAAGGGCAGATGAAGCCCTACTTGAATGAAATTTATTCAATTACAATAGGGTTTGGATAGATTTTTTTGTTTTTTAAGCAAGCAGGTAAAGGAAATTTCGAAATATAAAAACATTTAGATTTGTCATGAGAAAAATATTTTAAATTTTACAAAAAAATAAAAATGAATTCAAACCTAAAAAGAACTTGATAAATATAATGCGATTAACGTAATGCATGTGAACCTAAAATCATAACAGAATTGAATAATTTTATAAAAAAAAATTATAAAAGGAATTGAATAATTAACCTTAAAGTTAGGCATTCTTCTCGAAAGATTTTTAAAAATGTCATCGAATACTTTGTTTCTTGACATCTACAAACGGATCTAATAAGTACATTATTGTTTACGTTATTGTTTAAGTACATTATTGTACTTTTATTTATTTACATAAGCTTTATACTTTTTTATTTTAATGTTATTTGCACCACTGCAATTACTGACTATCAGTTAATGAAAAGGGGTATGCTGTAATATCAGGTATTTTCTGGCACAACGGCACATCTTCTCGGTCTTCATACGGGAAAGGACGTCTCTCATCCAACTCTTTTTCAGTAGCCTCATGTAAGGCTTATAAAAGCCTCATATCTGTGGCCATGTCGTTTATAAGAATGCTATTGTAAACGTGTCATTCAATAAAAAGGAGAAATATAAAGCTGAAGGTATGAAGTAATTGTAAACCGAATGTAGGATTTTGTTATATCAATGTGCGCCATTTATTATATTTAAGATTTATTTTTTACAGTTGTTAAAATTGCCTCTACCCGAAATGGTCATTAGCAATGTTTTACTTTTTTTTTTTTTTTTTACAAAATTTCAACTTAAAAACTAGAATTAAAGGTTTATCGAAATCACATGTATTTTTGTTTCTTAACCATTAATTTGTGAAGCGTATGTAGAAAAATCCACTCAATTTTTTTTTTTAATTTGGATTAAAATTATTAACGTAGAATAAAAAAATCAGTGAAATTTGATAGAATTAATATTGAACCATTTATAGGTCATTCCCCTTTATTGATATAGGTAGGTATCTATGACAATCCATATCAAGTGATCCAAAAATAAAGTAATTGGTTCTTTCAACATCTTTATTTTTTAAATATTATTCCAATGGATGTACAATTCATACAAATTACAAAAATTCAATTAGTTAATTTTTGAATTTTTATTTTGCCAAAGGCGGCTAGTTTAGTGTCGACAGGATGCGTATTTTCCGCCATTTTAGAGGTCTGCGTCACATTAAATATCTCTTTTTCTGTCTACCCTAGAACTTTTACAAAAAGCCCAATCTCTTTAGGAAGATCTGAACTTAAATGGAGGTTAAAACAATTCTGAACTTAAAAGTAAGTGTAAAGGACAGTATACGCCTTTTAAGTTCTAAACGGTTTTTACAAAAATGTGTTTTAAAAAATTTAGATAACTCAGTGTATTATTTATTTTTTTATTTTGTAGATACAGATATGTGCTCTAACAAGGGGAGGGCACAACTATTGGGTCGTCGATCGGGCCCATTTTTTTTCTGGTGATTCTACATCGAAAAATAGTCGACACGTGTCCGAGCGTTCCGTCCAATGGGCCTTAGGTTTTGAGAAATAAAATAAAATACCTTGTAAATCATTTATTTTTTATCTTGAGTTTGGAAAATGATATCGCCATGATTCTTTCACTAATTCATTTATTTTAGAGAGTAGATTAAAGGAAAAATACAATCGTTAAAGAATTATTTATATTTCTTCAATTTAATTTAAAAAAAGCTTCAAGTTTTCAAGTAAACTAGCTTTATACATTTTTTCACATAAAAAAGAATAGCAGAAATGAGTTTAGCACCTCAAGAAACCCCGATGTCTTAAATATCATCCAAAACAAAAAATAAATTGTTTTTCCTCTCAGGAGCAGCTTAAAAATGTTTCAGCAAAATCGTATGTGTAGTTTCAAAAGTCTGCATCTCGTGTTGAGCTGATCTGATTTTTACGTTCTTGAGCTCGTTGCATAGAAGAAAGCTTCCTTTTTCTAACCGTATAAATAACTATTGTATTATCACGTGAAGCTCTTGTAAAAAATGGTCCTCAAAATAAAAATTAAATTCAAACTTTTCTTTATATTATGTTGATTCCTGAACACGTAAAAATATCTCGATTAGGTAAAAATGTGTAACTCTAGAGCCTTTATTTACCCTATAAATTTGATGAGAATCGGTAGAATTTTCCCCGAAATATGGTCGGATTTTTGGATGTTTAACGAAATTGTAAGGGTCTAGCCATAGCGAAACTTTTAATGCATTTTTTTTTTTTTTTTTTTTTTTTTTAATTTTCCCAAAATTTACTTATAGGTTTTTTTGATTGTCCTCAAAACGAATCTGAAAACTGTTATGAAACAAATGAGCCGAGTAACAACCAAAAACAATACTAATAATTTTTAAAAAAAATCCAAGAATGAATGAAAATAAAAAGTTAGTCGATCACTTTGAGAGAGAGGTTTGTAAGAGTTTTAAATAACAAATAACAATTAGGAATGATTCACATCGTATCAGTTTTAAAATCCCCCACCTAACCGCACCAGTAAGTAAACGTAAAAGTATATGCGGACGAGTACAAAGTACGTTTTTCTATTTTAGTTCGCACTTGTTTCATTATACCACCTTCACATTGGAAGTATATCCATAAGAAAAAAATACTACTTGTTGATGGCGAGGGCATATAAAAAACAAATTGCATATAGATCATTGAGAAAAAGTAGTTTTAAATTTTAGTTCGTTTGAAGTTCAAAATCATTTTTTGTAAGGCGAACGTGAAACAATCGGGATGAACCCATTTTCTCCTAGCCGACCAAGAAAAACAAAATAGGCTCCGTAAAATGAATTTACTAGTGATAAAAACATCGTGAAAAGGATGGAAATAATTACTTTTTAGAGTTATGTTGATGGAATATTCTGGCAAAATACTGACATTAAAAAATCATTTTGAGCAAAACTGTTTTTGTTTCATAACAGTTTTCAGATTCGTTTTGAGGACAATCAACAAAACCTATAAGTAAATTTTGGGAAAATTAAAAAAAAAAAAAAAAAAAAAAAAAAAAATACATTAAAAGTTTCGCTAAGGCTAGACCCTTACAATTTCGTTAAACATCCAAAAATCCGACCATATTTCGGGGAAAATTCTACCGATTCTCATCAAATTTATAGGGTAAATAAAGGCTCTAGAGTTACACATCTTTACCTAATCGAGATATTTTTACGTGTTCAGGAATCAACATAATATAAAGAAAAGTTTGAATTTAATTTTTATTTTGAGGACCATTTTTTACAAGAGCTTCCCGTGATAATACAATAGTTATATATATGGTTAGAAAAAGGAAGCTTTCTTCTATGCAACGAGCTCAAGAACGTAAAAATCGGATCAGCTCAACACGAGATGCAGACTTTTGAAACTACACATACGATTTTGCTGAAACATTTTTAAGCTGCTCCTGAGAGGAAAAACAATTTATTTTTTGTTTTGAATGATATTTAAGACATCGGGGTTTCTTGAGGTGCTAAACTCATTTCTGCTATTCTTTTTTATGTGAAAAAATTTATAAAGCTAGTTTACTTGAAAACTTGAAGCTTTTTTTAAATTAAATTGAAGAAATATAAATAATTCTTTAACGATTGTATTTTTCCTTTCATCTACTCTCTAAAATAAATGAATTAGTGAAAGAATCATGGCTATATCATTTTCCAAACTCAAGATAAAAAATAAATGATTTTCAAGGTATTTTATTTTATTTCTCAAAACCTAAGGCCCATTGGACGGAACGCTCGGACACGTGTCGACTATTTTTCGATGTAGAATCACCAGAAAAAAAATGGGCCCGATCGACGACCCAATAGCTGTGCCCTCCCCTTGTAAGTTCGCACAATTTCAAGCTGTGGACTCGCACGGTTTTTTTTAATATTTTTTTTTTAAATCTCAAAATTCAAAAAGTTAAATATAAAGTTTAATATATCTTTAAGGCCCGAAAATAAAAAATTGAAATAAGCCTCAGATTTAGTCAGTAGTTAGAGGATTGAACTCTCAAAATTTCATTTTGTGTGACTTTACTAATTTCAAGGATATGAAATATCGTAAAGTACCAAAATAAGTATTATATTCAAAGCTCGATAACAGCATACAGTATTTAAATAAAATAAAAATGTTAAAGCAAACACCTTTTGACCACTTAATATAGATTGACCCATTTGGAAAAAGCCTATAGAGAATGACTTATAGGCTGCATGCGACAACTGCAGGATCTATTCATCAAATTCGTAACTACGGTATCATTTGATATGGGGGCAAATTAATTCACTGCTGGAATAATTAGTTCTTCAGTGTAAGGATCCCAGATTCCTTGTTTAGTTCCTATTTCTTCCTGAATAATAGATATTCAATATAGTCCTTATTATTATCAAAAATTAATGTACTGCTGCTCGTTTAATTATTATATGGATTAATCAAATGAGCAGCAGTACATTTAATCAAACCTAACTGAAAATTCTACCCCATTAATTAAATTTGTAGATATAATCTAATTGTTATGGTATACAAAATCATGTATGAATTCCTACTTTCATTCAAAGTTTTCTCCCTCCTTTTCTCCTTCAGTGATCTAAGGTTATGCTTTTTCATAGCTCTTGGTAACACATTTCCTTGCTCGACAAGGGAACAAGATATATCGCGAAAACGGCTGTCAGGTTATCATGCCCTACCCGAAAGAGATGACCGAATCTATTAGAGGATGGGACACCTGGAGGATGCTGTAACATAGGACGGGCTACAAGGGGCCGAAGAAGATATCGACCAGGACGGCAGGTGAGGAGATTGATGTCTTCCATTAGGGCTTTGATTAATCAATCTTCATTAGGGGACTTTATCTCTAAGCTGGGGTGGAGCTTCTCAGGCCATTCTCTCGGCCCACTCCAACACTTTTTAAGAAGCACCGAGTCATCTGCTCGTCAAATCTGAGGACGCCGCAAGATGTCCAGAGCTAATAGCCAAAATCTAAATTCGAGGTTTTAGTCATCACTAGCTCTAAAGAAAATATTACCGTAATAAATAAATAATATAATGTCCAATCTTCAAAAAAGATTTATTTCAGATTGATATGTTTGTGGTACCTCCAAGTTTTGTTACTAAGGGATTAATGTAGGAACTTACTCTTTGGTGAAGTTCTTGTAGCATTTTGTGGCTTTATGTATGACGATAGGGATGTTTAGAACTACGTGGAATAAAATGAAATCAAAATTCAAATTACATATCCATCCGAAAAAGCTATTAATTCAATTTTTTTTTTAAGTCAGGCCAAAAAGAAAGGATCTCAAATTAAATAAAAATACATTCGGTGGTTATTGTTTTGTTTTTATAATAAATATTTTGGAGTAAGTTTTGCAGCATTGATTACTTAATTAAATATTTTAATTGTTATACATCGGAAGATTTGCACATAAATTTAATCTTTTATTGAAAAATTGAAACATCTAAATGGAAAAATTGTTCCTCTTTCAAGTTAGAACCCCCTTTAAATAACATTGACAGCCAATAAAGAGCGAGATCCAGTTTTAGAAAAAGGACTTTTCAAAGAGAGGAAAACTTTCAATAGAGACGTAGAAATTCTTATTAAATACCATACAAGGGCTTAGTATCGAACTGAACGGAAAATGGAAAAGCAGTCGCAAGTTTCAAGGATTTATAAGGAAAATAAGTTGACAAATTACATCATGCGACACGCTTTACGGAAAATTACATTAGATTTTTTTATTACATTTATTGTACCAATTGAAATAAAATCAATAAAATGAAATACAATTTTATAGAATTTGGTATCAGAACTGTATTCTGTCTCAGCTCTAATATTTCTTTAAGGGTTGTTTTAAAAACATAAAAAACTTTAACGATAACGACTATTAAAAAGATAGGATGATTAATAGTCAGGATTTTAAGTTTTATCTTTTTTAATTTTGTAGGCCAACGTTTCGACCCTTACATTTAGATTTTCATCAAGGCCACTGAGTTCGGAGAGTTAGAATTCTCTGGTATTACTTTCTTACATTTTAAAGACTAAGTAGTATGCAATTCAAAATTATAAGCTTTATTATATTTCATTAAAATATACTATATTTTATAATTTTACAAATATATCACGATTCATAACACCGAAAATTGATATTTTCAAGTGAGGGTTAACTACACTAAAAAAAAAAAATATTAAGCTTTTATATGAAGAAATTTTTTTTCGCTTTTTATCCGATCAATCTATTTACTTTTATGAAGGTAAAAATCAAAGAATAACTAATTATTACAAAACATGACGATTTTATCAAAATATAAAAGTATAAATAAAACGATAAGATTTTGACGAAAAGATTGCTATAAAATCACAGGCATATTTCAAATAAATACCTTCTAATTTTTTTTCATAATATTTAATTAACATAATTTCAGTGTCTGACAATTTGTTACTGTTCTAGCTGATTTACATTCATACTCACAATTTTCAATTTTATCGGTCCGCTAAAGTAAAAGCATTTGCTTACAAACATATTGCGTTTAATTAACATGTAAAGAATCTAATTCTAACTACAAATTAAAAAAAAAAAATCAATATCAAAAATTTATTAGCATTAAGTTTTCAAATTGGATCCTCAAAAAGATGCTTTGAAGAAAACGGGAAAAGGAATGAGATTAGTTTTCGAAAAATACCAAAACTAAGCCATAAATTCTCACTAACGTCATGCTCTTCCCATCAGCCCCAGAGCTAATTGTAAGCCTAAATAATACAGCTAGGAGGGGGCCCTAAATCAAACCTCCCCGAGATGGAGAGAGGCATCTGTTAAAAATTAGGCAGAAATATCTAAGGAGGGAAAGTTTCATTTAATCATAATAGACTAGCCCGGGGATAATATAAGGAGCCCATCTCTTCAAGCAACATCTAGATCTTATTTAACTTTGGAGCTATTAAGCAATCTTGGTGATGATGGATGGTTTTCTGTGTATACCTGAAAATTTAAAGATAACCATTATAACCAAATAACCGTTTACCAACCTTTGTTAATATATTTTTATTTTCATCAAAGATTTTGAGATTATAAAACAAATCTTAAATTGGATCGAGTGATAATATATGACTCAACAAAATATTTCTAAAAAGTCGAGTTCCAACATAATCAAGTAAGACTAGGGAAAAGTAATTTATTTGAGTGAAATGTTATAAAAGACGATTATTTCGTATTAAAAAAGTACCATGAACGATATTCCCCTATACAATAAAGTTTTTTCTTATTAAATAAAATTCCAGAATAAAGATTTTTCCTAAGTTTGAAGTTGATTTATTAACTTTAAAAAAATATATAGTTTACTAGTGGCTACTACAGTACAATCTTGATAATCCGGCGGTTGATAACTCCGGCACGTTCGGTAATCCGACGCTATGAGGGACACCCAAAAAAACGAACTTGATCGCATGACCATCAAATTCAATTCCTCTACATGTCCCCAAACACGAAACCTCTTGCAGCCCATGGATCAAAATGTATTGCAAATAAAAATTAATTTCAAAAATCTCCAAATTTAGACATAATTAAACAACTGGATGGGATCATTCAGTTTTTGAAAAAAACAGACATTAAAGAAGTCGTTTTTTAATTTAGTGCACAGCTGGAATAAAGTGAAAAGTGATACCATCCAGTGTTCTTGAAAAGATCTGGCTAATACACCCCTTGTTTGATCTCTAAAGACGTGATTGACGATTCAGGCAAAGGTAACTCCTTTCTAAAAAAACTAAGATTGAATCATGGTATTACTCTGAACTCAGAAGCCTTGATGAAGATGGGCATGTAGGGATCGAAAAATTGGCTTTCCAAAATAAAAAAAAAGATAAAACTGAAAATCCTGACTATTAATCAACCTATCGTAAAGAAAAACAGTTGACTATTGCATACCTCTAAATAAACAAATTAACATCTGTGAATTTTTTTTTTTTTAATAGATTTATATAGCGTTATTAATATGGGCAAATAATATTATATTTATAAAATAACAGACTAGTAAAATAAATACAATCATAACTATATAGTATATAAAAGTTAACTATGAGCTAGATTGACCATAAGCAAGAAGTAAAATATTTTAACATTAACCTGAAACTACATTGAGATATGCCATATTCAAGAGGAAAAAATTAAATTTATATTTGATATATAAACAGTCCAATAAAAAAAAAAGACAACAGACAATTTGTTATTCACCGACATATGTGCTTTTACATATTCAATTCAGTTTACTTCCTGTATCCCTTCAGTTAATTCCTCCATATTTCAAGCGACCTAAAATATGCACGACTGAAAGCCTCTCCAAATCATACGAAAAAAAATCACCCTGGATATTTTTTCTACCTTAATTCTCTTCCTTTCTTTTTTGTTAATGTATGCCCTTAATTTTCTTTGATGTTTTTTTTAATTAATTAATGAAATTTTAATTAAAAGAACGATGCAGGACGAAAAAATGATTTCATGGTTGTAAAAAAACTTCAACGTTATTAAAAAAATAAAAAAATGCCTGGAGTATATATGGAATTTTAAATCGTACTTTTTCTTACATTTACATACAATTACAAATTTTCAAATCATCAAAAAAAAAATTTAATATTTACAAAATAAACTTGTAGAGGATAAATGATTTTATTCCATGGTTCATTGTGTTATTTCTATATTTATTTGTGATGACATCATAGAACGTCATTGGCGTTATCTTATTTTCTGGTAAAAGACCAGTTTAATAAAAAATTCTTTGAACATTTTATAGCTCTAATAAATTTCCTTTTGATATTATTTTCTTTTACTTTATATTTATATTTATACTTTTCTATATACCCCCAAAATACGCTTGGCTAGATGGGATAACAAATACTTTAACCAATAATTTGAAGTAGTTAGCTAACGCTTGACATTTTATTTTTCATTCTTTCTTTCTTATTTTTTTTTTTTTTTCTAAGGAAATAATACAATCTGCCAAACTCAAGGGCATTGAGATTAGAGCCTTAAGGACTCATGGACACACTAAAAAATGAAAATAAAAAAAATGAAACCTTAAACAAAATTAAAACACATAATAATAATAATAATGAAATAAAAATTATATCGTTATCGAATTTTAATGTTTACGAGACTTCCACATAGCATCACTTAAAAGGAAAACTGGACGAAACTCTCCTAATGGAACAAAAAGCTCCAAGCAACTAAATGCTGTTCCTTAAACAGAACAATGTACATATTTAAAAAATATAACTTACTTTTTATAAATTTTAATTGTTTACCTATGTATTGTGTTCGTATTGTATTTGCATTGAATTGGTGTTGTAATGTACTTGTATTGTGTTTTTGTATTGTATTTGTAAATTGTAATCGTATGGTAATTTTATTGCATTGTATTTAACTGCATTTTATTTTTATTGCAATATTGTAAATATTGTATTACAGGGCGAAAATGACCAGGTGGTCAAAAAGCCGGAATTGTATATAAATAAATAAATAATGTTTTATAATTTACTTATTTAAACGAGTTATCCAACGGGATTCACAGGTAATGCCTCAACGTTTTTCTATTACCTACTTGTACAAAAAATAATAAATTCTTCTGAGAATATTAGAAAGATTATCATATCTTCAATTTAAAACAATCATTACCTTTTTTTAAATGTTGAATAGCGAAGATACCAAAATAATGATTTTTTTTTTAAATATGCGGCGATTATTTAATATTTTTCTGTTTAAGTAATGGTACTTAAATGGTAAACCTGGATTTAATTAGTCTACTTTAAGAAGTTCTATCAACTTATAAACTCATACGTTGTGTACGTGACTGTGATGGAAAAAGGCAAAATCTCATGGATAATATTAATATATATATATATATATATATATATGTATATATATATATATATATATATATATATATATATATATATATATATATATATATATATATATATATATATATATATATGAAGAGTCCACGGAAGAAAGGGGGAGAGTCAATTTTTTTTCGAATTGTAGTTTTTTTTTTTTTATACGGCTCTACGACCCACAAGTTGAGTCTTGGCCTGCTCCAGCAATGACCGCCAGTTATTTCGGTTTTGTGCTGCTGCCTTCCAGTCATTAATGCCAAGCATCAATAGTGCATCGGTAGCAACACAGTCTTCCCATCGGAGCCTAGGGCGTCCAACCTTCCGTGGTCCAAACAGTTTCTCCGATATGACTTTAGATGGGATTTCGGAGGAATTCATTCGAACAACATGTCCCGCCCATCGCAATCGAGATAATTTAATCGTATCAACCACGTCTAAGTCCTTGTATAGGCTTCTCAGCTCGAGGTTGGTTCTTCTTCTCCAGTCTCCGTCAACATATGCGGCCCCATATATTCTCCTTAAAATCTTCCGTTCAAACCTGGAGAGTTCTAGTTCCTGAGTCCTTGTAAGCGTCCAGGTCTCAGAGCCATATGTTAAAACAGGTCGAATCAAGGTTTTGTATATTCTGACCTTTGTTGATTTTGACAAAATCCTAGACCGGAGATGCTTCTGAAGTGCGAAGGAACACCGATTAGCAGCCAGGATTCGTCTATCTATTTCTTCTCCAATGTCATTTCGGGAGTTCACTTGAGAGCCTAAGTAGACGAAATCTCTTACTACTTCAATACGGTGTGAACCCAACTGAACAAAGCTTTCCCGGATATCATGTTTTGGGTTAACACACAAGTATTTTGTTTTTTCCGTGTTTATTAGCAGCCCCATGCTTGCTGCTGCTACTTCCAGGGCCTCAAAAGCTTCCCTAACTGCTTCCAGTGTCCTTCCGGCAAGGTCCAGATCGTCTGCATATCCAAGAATTTGAACAAGCCTATTTAGAAGTGTTCCAGTGGTCTGAATGCGAGAATTCCTCACAGCTGTCTCGAGAGCCAAGTTAAACACGAGACACGCCAAACCATCGCCCTGAAGGACTCCCGTCCCTGTGGTGAAGCTTCTAGACAGATCCCCAAACATTCGAACACAGCACAGGTTACCCTCCATTGTCATGCGTGTGAGTCTTACTAGTTTAGGGGGTATCTGCATGTTTATCATAGCTTTGTAGACTTCATTTCTATTTACAGAATCATACGCTTGCTGAAAGTATACGAATACATGGTGTGTGCTAATTCCATACTCTCTTGTTTTCTCAAGGAGCAGACGGAGAGTGAAAATTTGGTCCGTCGTCGACCTGCCTGATCTAAAACCACTCTGGTATTTTCCTATTTCATTTTCTGCATAAGGGAGTAGTCTCTTAAACAAAACCGCCGACAGCACTTTGTAAGCACAGGGGAGGAGGCATATTCCCCTGTAGTTTTTGCATTCTAGAGCATCACCACTTCTTGTGAATGGGGAATATGATCGTCTTCTTCCATTCCAAAGGCAGCCTTTCTTCATTCCAGATGTCCAGGAATAAATCCTTTAGGAACATGATAAGCTCGCTGCCACCATGCTTCAGAATTTCGGGTGCTATATCGTCTATGCCTGGGGCCTTATTATTCTTGAGGTTTGATAGAGCTTCGCGAATTTCTTCTTCATCAGGGGGATCAATGTGGTCTCCACTCAGTGCCTCGTTCTCCAGATGTTCCTCCGGGCAACTGCTTGATGTCCCTCTGTTCAATAGTGCACTGAAGTAGTCGGCCCATCTATTCAGTGCTGCCTCCCTGTCGGAAATAAGGGAACCGTCTTCTGCCTTGCAAGCATAAGTTTGAGGTTTAAAAGGCCTTCTTCCGTCATTAACGAGTTGGAAGAACTGTCGACTATTCTTGTCATTAAAGGCCATCTCTATATCATCAAGTGCCTTGGTTTCCCACGCTCTCTTCTTTCTTCTCCTCAGATGTGAGTCCTCACTACGGAGGCGCTTATACTCCTGTGTAGAGGCTCTTGAATGCCTGCGTGATAGCATTTTTCTGTATGCCTCGTTTTTTCTTTCATTTAGAGCCTTACATTCCTCGTCAAACCAAGAGTTACGCTTAACTTTAGTGGCCAATCCTAGAATTTCTGCGGCTGAGTCGGTGATTGCTTCCTTGCAGCATTGCCATCTAGCATCAATATTCTCTTCAGCATCAATTCTTCGAATCCTAGCATCTAAAGATTCACTGAATTTAGCACTTTCTTCACGGATTTTTAGTTTTTGTACATTGAAGCGCTTAGGTTTGTTCTGAGGCCTGTATTTTACTATGGGCACTTTCTCTCTTACCTTGGCTATAACAAGATAATGGTCAGAGTCAATATTAGCGCCTCTATATGAACGTACATCAAGGAGAGACGCCTTGTGCCTGGTTGTTATAAGGACATGATCAATCTGTGTCGTGGTAACTCGTCCATTTACACCATACTTTCGCCATGTCCCCTTATGGGCTTCCTTGTGCGGGAAACGAGTGCTTCCGACTATGAGGTCTTTGGATGCAGCAAAGTTGATTAACCTTTTCCCATTATCATTTGATAATTCATGAAGGCTGTGGTTTCCAGTTATGTGGCGGTATACAGCTTCTCTCCCAATCTGTGCATTACAGTCACCAACTACAATCTTGAGGTCATACTTGGGACAATCGTCGTAGCATTTTTCAAGTGCCTCGTAGAATGTGTCTTTCTCTTCCTCTTCTGAGACTTCTGTGGGAGCATGGGAGCATATAATAGTAGTAGTTGCGGTGCTTGCCTTTAATCCTAATAACACATAGTCTTGGGCTGATTGGCTTGAACCCTATCACTAGGTTTGAGAATCTTTTTCCCACGATAAATCCTGTCCCAAATGTGTGGAGCCTTTCATCGCAGCTGTAATATATTGTATAAGACTCTTTTCTAAAACTACCTTGTCCTGTCCACCTAGCTTCTTGGAAGACAGCAATGTCTATTTTATAATTGGTCAGATTATTTAGGAGTACTTGAAGTGCTCCAGGTCGAAATAATGACAATACGTTCCATGTTGCTAATGTGAAGTCCAGTTGACGTTTCCTGTGTTGTTTCCGTAGGATCGGTCCGGCTAATCTTTGTTGAGCAATTATGATTCATTGGTTTAGGAGAGGTGGGAAATCAGCCCTCTTCTCCGAGTCAGGTGGTAGGGCTGCTACCTCAGAGCCTCCTGACCTGCTCCCCATCCGGGCGCGGCTACCTAGGGGAGGTGATCCTAGGGTGTGTACGGTAGGTGTCCTTTGTCTGTAGTGTGGGGGTGTGTGTAGTGTGCGGTAGACAGTGTACTGTGTGTGTGTTAGTGTTTGTGTCCCCCAACCTGGAGGGCCAGTGGCTGATTGCAGTCTAACGACTGGGCGATGGGACCGCCACCTCCCGACGCCATGAATTGTAGTTATATACATATAATTGTTCGCCTAGTTGAGTAGAATATGTTGGTGAAAAGAAATAGTCAGAAAAAATGACAGTCGGTTGGTTACAAGCGATGGAAAGAACCACGTACTCGGAAGAAAGGGGGAATGTCCTCGCGGAAAAACCTAGAATGGGGGAAAGTCGTGTTAGAAGTTATATGGATTGTGTATTAATATCACCACTTCATCAATAAGACAGGGAAGAAAGGGGGAGCGTCCAGGACTATCCCCCTTTCTTCACTGTTTAGATTATTGTTTTTTACTACAATATTTTTTTTTTAGAGCGTGTTATGTCTTTTTCGGGCAAATTTATTATTTTGACACGCAAAACAAAAAGGAAAAGGACATATAAAAAAATTGAAGAAAAATGATAAAAGATACTCAAGTAATTAAAGATCCAAACCTAAAAACTCGATTTTCTCGGAAAGCACTCCAAATGACATTCCCCCTTTCTTCCGTGGACTCTTCATATATATATATATGTGTATATATATATATGTATATATATATATATATATATATATATATATATAGAGAGAGAGAGAGAGAGAGAGAGAGAGAGAGATAGAGAGAGAGAGAGAGAGAGAGAGAGAGAGAGAGATCAATAAAAAATTATTTTAATGAATATAACATGGGTTCTAGTGATATAAGAATTTTAAAAATGTCCAAAAATATTTATAATACAATCATTATCCAGAACCTCTGGGAGAAAAAAAATCTTTAATATCAGATTGTGGATTCCTTCCGTGTTGTTCCGACATAAACTTTTTAGCACGGCAATGTTTTTGATCCGGTTGATGGATGGAGCCTTCATACACAGTTGCTAGTTGGAATGGAAGCCACGGCGCACTTCCTACCAACTCCAGATATTAACGGTGTCACCTGTCACAGCAATGATAAACTAGAAACTTAGTTTCTCTTATATTCACTGGATAAATCAGTTTTTCCATCACCCTTTTTCCGCAGTATTTCTCTTACCACCCAGTATAGGATTATGGTTGGTTCAGTAATTTCAAAACAATAATCTTCCGTTGTACTAAGTACGGACAACTAGGAACATTTCGCAATAGTGGACATCACGTGCTAAGTTTAATAACGCCAAGAGTAGCCATATTGATTACGTATATTCCTTGAAAAGGAAATGGTTGGGGGTGCGGTCAATTTTTTATTTCTTATTTATTTATAATTTCAATCCTTTCAATGATCTATTCTATAATTTTTTTTTAATTTTTAACTATAGTTTTTATCCAAAAACTCGTGGATGTATGGACATAATTTTTAGGACTCTTTAATACTATAACCGCGATTTTCCATATTCAGTTCTTAACTCCCAAAAATTTTTGACACTAGCAAATTCTAATATAATATCCGTACAACTGCTATTATATAATAACCGTGCTACTATTCATAATAATATCAAAACTAGGTAAATCATTTTTTCCCCCATCTGTCTAGTAACTATTTATTGACGGATTGCCCGTAGTAGCCTACTTACTACTTTATTACAAGCAATTGTCCACTTATCCTAACTTAAGTTCAGATTTAACATATTGTTAGTTTGGGAAATGAGTCCCACAATATGAAAATATTTCTTTTTACTAAAAATACTTCAAATCACACTATTTTTCATTGAAAAAAAAAAAAAAAAGATTTTATAATTCAATATTTAACGCTAGGGTGAACTCAAGAAAGAGTCGAGAGATATCAATAATGATTAGAAAATGTGCTTCTCCAGGAAAATTTCAGTTTTTTTTGGATCGTGGTTGACTTCTTTCAATCTAGCGTTATATACTGTTCATTGAAATAAGCGCAAAGAGAAATAAAGTTATATTCAAGTAAATTAGTAATTAAATAACTAATTTTCAACAAACAATTTTTAACTATGACATTTAGTCTATTAGATCCTGTCATGTCCAGCCCCTGGTTACTTCGGTTGGAGAACGGGTGGATCTTTGAAGACAATAGGTTGACACAGGTAGAATTGGCCCCACGGTTAGCTCAATGGTAAGAACGAGATGCAGAAATCCCGGGTTAGATTCCCGGCCGTGACCAATCTTTTCTGTACTGATAAAATTATTATTTTTTTTTTTTTTAATTTCGAAATATAATCTAATGATGATAAACGAATGACAGAATTAAGAATGCTTCATCTAAATGGTCTGTACCGAAACCTCCGTTGGAAAAGGAAGAAAGCATTGTTTTAACTGCTGTTGAGGGATGAGGGTGCAGCAGAGGTTGAGCAAAGGCATCGACATGGACCATAAATTAAACAGCGGCAACACCTGCCACCAACCGTCAACAGTCAGCTACGTGCCCCGGATCAACAGGGGTTGTCTAGTCCAGCCCTCCCTTCGGGGGAGTGCAAGTTGTCGTGGCCACGATATAGCCGGCGAAGTAGGCAGGTAAGCGGCTTCATCATCAATTAAAATACTCAACTAATGATAAATGAAAATAAATTTATTGAGGATACAAAAACAGGCATGAAAAGAGCACATGTAAAACAGAACGGGCCTATAAAAACCGAACTTATAATTCAATTATCCAAAACAGACCTCTGAGAAATAAAAGGTTTAAAAGTGGAAACAAAAATCAGATCCAATTTTTTATTTTTAGATTTATCTTATCAAAACTAGACACAAACAAATATTTTATGGTAGTTAAATTTTTTTAATGATATCATTGAGACATCATAAATTTACTGTGAGTTTCCAAATTCACATTTCTGAGGTTTGCTTGTTTGGAGTTTTCAAGTTCACGCAAAGCATAATTTAAAAAATTTAAACTTTCTCTGACACTTCAAAAAATAATTTATATCCTTTTGCATTAATTAAAAAATAAATAAATCTCACATTAATATATTGAAAAAATATAAATATTAATAATGTGTAAACTCATTTAAAACGCGAAAGCGTTTTCCAGTTATTCATCTTTATTTAACCCGGGAAAGATAATGATTGTCTTAGCGACGAAGAGACCGCACATTTCTGTTAATTACAGATCAACATCCAATCCTAGCTGGCCCACCTTCCAGGAGTTCTATCTCCACTTAGTACTAGAATAGATCCTGCAGGTAGAAGGTCGGTCGATTTAGGTAAGTCAATCATTTAATTTATTTGTCTGAAGTAACGACCTCGGCAAGACGAAGCCCTACCTCAGATGCAACTTTGTGTCAGTCTTGGAAACGAAGTGCTACCTAATGTTCGTCTTGAAAGCTAATTCTATCTGTAGGTGGAATATTTATGGACTACTTGGACCACGAGAAATGTGTCAATTTTGTCCTTGGCAGAAGAGAAGAAGAGACATTTCCTTTATGGTTTTTTGTATGAAATAATTATTCTTTCCAATAAATCATAAATAAATTCAAAGTGTTTTGCGTATACTGAACCTTAACTTTTATTAAGTAAATTACACCATTCTTAGTTTCTTATCGACATACCTAAGAAATAAAAAGTGTAAATGTAAATAAGGTATGTTTTAAAGTATTATAAATACTGCATTTACATGATGATTAGCCATCCCTGAAACGATAAAACGGTCACTTCGTTTCAACGACGAAGCGCTACCTACATCAGCCCTTCGATTAGCGCTACCTTTCCCGGAATAAAACATAAGTTGTAAATGTGTTAAATTATAAGTAACACATAAATGTGTTAAATGTGTTAAACTATTGACTGTGGAATAAACCTCTAACAAAGGGCTGCTTCGGCCAAGTAAGCGGTCACTAATTCACGCATGTAACCGTTACAATGCCAAGGAACTTGAAGCAAGAAGAAATTCCTGAGAGGCATCCAGGGATAGGCCTCTAGCTAGGGTAGGCTGAGGTATGCAGGCACACACAGTAGAGGGTGGTATGCACATGGACCGGTGACTGCCGTTAATGGATGTCGAGGCTCAATTCAAAAGCTACCCTACCAGGGCTCCTAGCCAGTTATCATCTCCTATTGGGAAAGTAAGAACCGTCAGCCTAGTGTATGCAATTAATTATCAACCATTATCATGCAAAATCTAGATTAAGTTGCTGAAATAAAAAAATAAAAAGTGAATGCGCATATATATTAGATTTTTCATACAAAGATAAAGTGAAACCTCTACTGCCATTGAGGTAAAACTAGAATTGAGCTAAAAGTCATATTAGTATTAAAAAAAAAAAAAAATGTAATTAAATCAAGGTCAGAAAGCAACAGAAAGTCATACCTCAATTTATGTCAATGTAAAAAGCATTAAATTGAACAAATTAATGACATTGATATTTTAATTTCAATATGAAATTTAAATATAATTAGCATTAAATTAAAGGTACGGCATATCCAAGGATTTTTACTCACTAAAAAAATTTTAGGGCCACAGCGGGACGCGAAACAGTGACCATGGGTTTTATAGGTTGCTATGCTAACAGTATATACTATATAGCATACAATATATAGTATTGTAACACTTCTGTGGGTAAAACAATATTTATTCCAAGAAAAATAACTATTGTCAATGGACACGAATTATAAGAAAACAAATATTATCACTTTGTAACACACAAATAATCATACCTATGGTTTGTGCTTCAAAAAAGATTAAGACTGTACACTCACTCGGTCCTTATATCTAGCCGTAAGGAGGACATTCCAGAACCTTTTCAGCCTGCGACGATGGTACTCGAATTTCGGAGTCGAAAACATCTGCTATGACAGTTTGTTCCAACTACTCGCTCCAATAATATGTTTTTCTGTTTTTATTTTGTTTAACGTTACACTATTTTATTTGATTACATATTTTTATTATTTCTCAATTATAAACATCTTTACAATTTTGATTTTATATTTTGGACCAGTTGTTGGAAGCGGACTGTTTCATCCACCTCAAACTCCTCAAAGTGAGCAATGAAAGTTCAACTTAAAAAAAAAAAGGAGTAAAATCTAAAGCCCAAGAATAAAGGTCGAAAAAATTCGATACACTTTTATTAAAAATCAACGAAAACTTAAAACGGAGGGTCTTATGAAAAAAATAGTTTTCTGGACATGTGTTAAAAAATAATATAACCGAATTGGCTAGCATTTTTAATCGTCGTCTTTCCTTAATTAATGCAAATTGCATTTTCAGAAAAAAAAAAAATCAATCTATTAATACGAGAAAACGATAGTTAATATTAATATTTAGATGTATATTTTTATAAGTAGGTATCGATAAGTTTTCAAACCCCTTAAGAAGAATATGAAGAAGGTTGGCTGTATAATAGTTATAATCTGTTTAGTATTATCACCTACCTAAAAGCGCACTTTTGTTCTAGCTGTGGGAGGAGTAGTAGTTTAGAAATAATTAGTGAGTTATAACCATATTATGAGCAATTAATGCTTGCCGGGTTTTACTTTATAGCTAAAGAGTAATATGCTTTTACAGACACACTTTTAAGATAGTAATTTATTTTCTACTCTCACATATATAAACCTTAACAAAAGAGAAAGAACATAAAGTAGTTTAAGTCGACACATTTTGTCGGGCATTATCAGCTAAACGTTTGAGAAGATAGCTGTGTGCTTCAGCAGGACTTTTATCTATCAGGGGAGTTATTGCTGCGTGCAACGGGACACTTAGGGATATCTCTATTTACCTAACCTGAAGCCATGCAGTATTTAGATTCATTGAGAAAGTTAATTTTCTATTTTTAATTTATCCTTTAATTAATTAATTATATTTATAAATAATAATATCTTAATCACATTATTCTAACAAACACAATTATTGAAATGATGATTCGATTTATAACAATGGTAAAGTCTGAAATATACCCAGCATGTATTCTTAGTATCCTCATTGATTTAAAACTGCAGTTGAATGCTGAATATTTTTGTGCCTCTGTATCATGTTAACAAATATTACTTCCTTCTTTGATATAACTTTCTCTATATAACCTTTAGCATAAAATAACCTTCTTTCTTCATCTTCAGGAAAAGAAAACTGTTGACAATTATGTGTTCATTTCTTGTTCGAACAGTTAATTGTGAACGGTAACGATTCTTCTTATTTTTTGTTTTTTCATTATAGTCATCAACATTTTAGGTTATCGCGGTTAGCCATTCGAATGTAATTAAAATCATTTTTGGCGAAAATGAGACTTAATTATTTTTTTTCAGACGGACGAAGTATACCATCTGGGACTCAATCTCGACAAAAGGAACACATAGGGCCCATTTGTTATAATGAAAAAAAGAGCTCTTAAGGAAAGACTCAAACTTCTCAATCCACTAGTTTCTAACCTAAATCTAAATTAAATTACTCAATAAAACTAAATACTCAATAAAAGTAAATTACTCAATACACCTACTCCTAACAGATATTCCAATTAGCTAAAGATATTCATCTACAAATCTTAACATGAAGACTTTTATCTACTAACAATAGACTAGCTTATAACGACGCTTTACAAAAGATCTTTATTTAATTTGAATGGAAATCCGAACAGTTTAATTAGGAACATGGTTGAGACACGCCAGGATATGAGAAGACTAAAAAGGTGCCTTTAGGGCGCGGTACAAATAATCTACGCAATACCTTATTATAAAAAGTCTTTGCTCATACCTCAATGTTAGCGGCCACGTTTCGCATCCATAAAGGAGCGGAGGAAGAATAATAGTTTTGTAAATACTAATTTTCTGTTTCGAAACAGAGGGCGCAGGCTAAGCTATTTCCTACTGAAAAGCGGCAAGCATTTCCGGCTTTTAATTTAGCCTTAATTTCCTAATCGTTTTGTATTTTATAGTTACCAACGCCCCCAAAAAGGTGCTGGATGAGA
The DNA here is from genome assembly GCA_911387785.2 of Aelia acuminata. Taxonomy (NCBI): domain Eukaryota; kingdom Metazoa; phylum Arthropoda; class Insecta; order Hemiptera; family Pentatomidae; genus Aelia; species Aelia acuminata. The sequence continues at coordinate 63,161,099 of OU426983.1, read as the reverse complement.
GATATCCTCCCTTAAGCAACCATGGTAATTGAATCAAGCCAGGAAGGGGTGCTTCTAGCTGCTTTCCCTCCTCATGCCTGACGTGTTATTGTATCCTCATTCACTGATTGTCAGCACCCAGCGGACAGTTGCTAATTTATAATAAAAGTTAAAAAAAAAAAAAAGTATTTTGACCTATTCCACATAAAATCAAAGATAAATAATATTTATTCTTTAACAATATTATTATATGATAATATTGTTATCATAATAATTCCATATATAGAAATAAACACATCATGTATAGATATTAATGAAAAAAAGTACCACCATCTCAAATCATAAAATTCTTTAAAGAAATCATTAATTAGTTTGTGCATAATTTGAGTGGATTTATTATTAATTGTTTATAACGAATTTGTCCATTTTCAGGCATTTGTGTTCCCCTGTAAAGACAGAATCTAGCTCAATATCCTCCATATTTCAGACGGCCTCAAGAATCGACGCGAAAGGTTCGGCGCAACACCTACGAAAGAGCCGCTATCGGGACTAAGCATAAATGGAAGTGCTACTTCCAGGGGAGGTTGTTAATCTGTCTTGTCTAGACTCTATGCATTATTTATCAGCCTCTTAGGCCCGGACTTGCTGCTTTAAGGCCCGACAGCTTAAACTGTATTAACCTTTACCCTTACCTCTTCCTTACCTCCCGGAGCTAGAATTAAAGTCGAATTTTGAATTCATCCTTTTAACATTAGAATATATTCATTATTTTCCTTTAAATGTAGTAAATGTTACAAGAAGGACCACAAGACCTGAAGTTTCCTTTAACTCCTTTTCCTTCTTTGAACTCCATCTGCCCAACATATCAAAACCTGAATATTTCTCATTAATTAAATATTAATAATAATGTTAGCGGTCACGTTTCGCATCACAAAGGACTATAGGAAGAATAATAGTTTTGTAAATCTTTTGTCTTATCCGTATTTATTTCCAGCCAAAGTTCTTGAGCGGCTTTCATCAACCTTCTATATTTATTTCTACAGTTTCAGGATCCCCACCAAGCAAAAGCAAATCATCGGAAAGTATTTGGATACGATTAATTTTTTCTTTATTGAAATGAAAAATCGATTTTTTTAAATTAAATTAAATATAGCAGGGCTTTAGGTTAAGTATTTGCAGATATATGAGGTATGGCATTGCATTAAGAAATAACTTCGCAGGTAGATAAAGTCTTGCCAAAGCAAAGGTATCTTCCCAAACTTTTTTCTGTTATTATCAAATGTGTCACCTGAACTGTATGTCCCTTACCTATAGCTAGGGTTTTGATTTATATCCTTGAAAATTGGTGAATAAATATTATAAGATTCCTAACCTTGGATCCCGTTAACCAATCCCCAACACGTCACCCATTTCATCGCATTTGTACCAATTTTGACAAAAAAAGAAAAAAAATTATGAAACAATAAAATTCTCTCCTACTATTTATATGAGTATAAATGTGAGGGAAATAATTTTTCTCCACGTGGATTCTGTATTAAATATTGTATTTTCCTCATTCTATATAATAAATGGCAATAATGGAACCGTCTCTTTCGGGAATTTCCATTACTTCCATTACTAATTACTTATATAATGATAGTCAAACGTTTAATGCATTTATTATAATTAGGGATAAGTAATCGATACCAGAGCAGCTTTGGTAAAATAATATAATTCCTGATTTTTCCCCTCGACGGAAATAACCGTATGATTCCCGCACGCTAAAGATCCTTATTTCTTTTACACTCATCCAGATATTTTAGTTCTGTAGTAGTTATTAGAATATCTTTATTTTTTCTATGAGTATGTTCTTGAGCGATGAAACACATTACAATTAAATTATAATTCAAAATAGCAGTGTGAAAGTTACGTTTTAAATTACTTTGAAAATACCTTTTCTTTTTCAGACTTATCGCTTTATTATTAGATTAAATAACTATGTATGCATAAAAAATTTAATGGCCAACAGTCTTTTGACGACAACAATAATAAAAATTAATAATATTATTATATTATACCTATGTTCAAATAATTATGTGCATTACTAAATGCGCTAAACAATAAAGGACATTGATACTTAAAAATAAATAAGCGATTCTTTTTTCTCAATTCGTTATAATGTAGTACTTAAGCGATTTTTAAGTTAGAATTGAAAATAATAATAATGAAAAAAAAAAAAGTAAAATTATTTTCAATACCAAGGAAGATTCAAACTCAATTCAGATCTAATAAAATAAATATTAAGAAATAAAATATATCAAACAACGCTGTAACATTAAAAAGCAAATTTTAATCCTGGGTGCTTTCGAAGCAGAGTGGAGAAGTATAGAAAATAAAAAAATATTTTTAAATTGGTTTCTGAGCTTACAGAATAGGCATTCAAACGAAAATACGAGCTTTAAAAATTATTTTCATATTTTTAAGTGCTTCCATGAAAGGGCTTGGAATTGATTCGACGATTTTATTTTTATTTTTAATAAATATGAAAAGCCTTTATAAATAAACTCCCTTATACCCTAACATTTCTAATCAAGAGAAATTCATTTACAACTTCCAACGGGGAAATTACACAATTAAATCTCATTGCGAATTGGAGGAGGGATTTAAATAAACAAAGGTGTAGAGCTTTCTCAGATTAGCTCTCCCATCCTCCATTAGCTGTAATCAAAAGTTTATCAAGTTGCTTCAACTCCCAAAGCTTCTTTTTCAACGAACGTTTAATCCTTGTTTCTTCCCTTTTCGAACTTTTTGAATACTTATCTCCGGCAATCGATTTAAAAAAAAAAAAAAGGAAAAAGTCCCCCTTCTTTCTTTTTTTTTTTTTTTTTAATTAAGAAGCCAACATTCAAGCGAGTCTTATCAGTCAAGTGATCAAATTCGTAAAGGAATCAGAACATAATTAAATCAAATATTTTTCAATTATACTTATTATACTATTATAATACAATTAAGCTACGTAATATCTATATATATTGTTACTTCATGTGTTGATTAAATATTTTTATATTATATCTGGATGTGTCCTTGGCATTCAATTTTCTATTTTTTGAAAATAAAAATGGCCCATTTTCAGGAGTGCCGCGGCAGTTATAGATTTGGGCGACAAGATAAAAACCAAAAAGAAAGGAGATTTTCTAATATGCAAGAAAAAGAATTGAGATATAAATAGTATGAAAATAGTAAATAAAAAATAAGAAATGGAAAAACAGTTTAAAAAAAAATAAGGAGACATAAAAGAAAATTAGGTTCTGCAACATAAATTATAATCAATAAGTCTGAATGGATGATAGCAATTAATAAATTATATTGCGAGGAAAAATAAGAAATTAACAATAAAATAATAATTAATCAAAATATTTATGCTCAAAATAAGATTTTGGAATATATGCTATTTAAAAGTAAGTTTAAATAAGTGAGGAATCATAATATAGTAATTTATATTTAATAAAAATATATAAATTAAAATTGTCATAATTCCTTACAAAAATTTAAAAATAACTTATAGGGCCCGGTGTGGCTGTGCGGTAAAGCGCCGTACTCCCATGCCGGAGCTGCGGGTTCGAGTCCCGCCCTGGGTGGTGCTTTTCTTTCGTAGGAAAAGTATCACCCAGTGCCATGGGTGTTAGTATGGGCAGTATAGGGCTTCAGTGGAAGCCTTCAAGCCCCCCAAAAAAAAAAAAAAAAAAAAAAAAAAAAAAAAAAAATAAAAAAAAAAAAAAATTTATTATAATATAAATATGCTCTCTTGATTGGTAAAGATTTTTCTAGAGAAGTGGAATACCCGAAGTTTAATAAATAAATGTTTCAAAAATCGGTAAAGCATTAATAATTCTTCTCCCCTACCCAAAACCTTTCCATGATGGAATGCAAGTTAACTTCTAATACTACTATACAGCCCGAGAACGACATGTGTTTCATATTTCGTCGAAATCGGATAAAGTCGTAAAAAGTTAATAATTACCCCCCATTTTTAATAATAGTTTTTAATACTTATGCTGCTATGCGGAACGGGGACAAATCCTCCAACAAATCAAAGAACATACAAATCTGCTAAGCCGTTCTTGATTAATAAATGGTGTAACAAACCGACTAAGTTTCAAATATCAGCAATAGATCATAAAATGACTAAAACAAAAATACTAAAGCAGTTAGAACTGATAATGAAAGTCAAAGATCTGTTTGAGATCATACAACTGAAAAATACTAACATAAAAAGCTTATCTCTTAAATCAACATAAAAATATGTATTACAAAATTTAACTTACATTTACTCAAAAAAAAAAAAAAAGAAAAGATAACCAAGAAGAGCTTATCTTCAAGGGTCCACATATATCTTAACAGTTTTTTAAAAAGTATTATTATTTATATGCATCCAAATAAAAATACTGCATATCGGTAAAATATTTTTTTTTTCTTGTCGACAGGTATCGATGTGTCTCGAAACTATTGCTTATTTTTTAAATATAATTTTCTATATTCCAGCTCTCTGCTCAAATTATAACTGCCGTATACTATTCAATCTAAATGTAAGGAGGAAAATGCAGGCTGTTAGTGCATTCTACTGCGACTAGACACTTGGCAACTTTATCGTGTTGGAGGAATAAAGTAATGTTCCAATCGGCTAGCCGGGGGGTTTAATCTCCTTCATGGGAGTCGGGTCATTTGGTGTCGACCAAATAACTGCAGGTCAACACATAAAATCCGTCTCTTATTTGTTATTCTCATTTCTCACTTTATTCTCCTTTTTTTTTCATACTTTTTTACGTCCTTATAGGTTTGTTTTTGCTTTAAGGCGTAAAACATTTAAAGTCATCAACGCCTAGTAATTCTATTTTAAGTTAACCTCATGGAAATAAAAAGTATGAATTACATTAACACTTTAACTTTCAAGGAAATCAAATTAAATGTTAAATATTATCAAGCAAAATTACCTGTATGTGTTGGTATCATTAGACAAATTACTACAACTTATTAAGGAGATTGTGTTTTTTCAAAAATTTGAATATTAGTGCAATTGAAGTTTCGTTGTTGGATAGAGCTACAGATAAATTTGGGGTCAATCCTATTTTATTTATACTTAAAACGTACTGAGGACATTCCTCAAATATATGTTTAATGGTCAAAGTTGATTTGCAGTGCTGACACAATGGAGGTGTGAGTTTGCGTATCAAATAAGAGTGTGTAAGCGCAGTGTGGCCTATTCTTAAGCGGGTTAGCACTACCTCCTCCCTGCGGCTGCTGCGGTATGATGTGGACCATGCTTTAACAGTCTTTTTGATATTTTTTAATTTGCTTGGCGGGCTCTCGTCCCACATGCCCTGCCATCTGTCTGATACTTCTATTTTAAGAGGTCTGCCGAGTTCAGAAGGGGTTAGAATAGCAGTACCTCGGCCAGGTAGTGCAAGCGCCTCTTTCGCAGCCCGGTCGGCCAGCTCATTGCCCACAATCCCGACGTGACTTGGAATCCATACGAAATATACTGACTTACCCTGCTCTTGAATCATTGAAAGAACTGATTGTATCCTTATAATTGCTGGATGGTCCGAGTACATGTCCTTTATACCCTTTAGTGCCCCTAATGAATCTGACATTATGACAATATTTTTCTGAGATATGGACCTACAGAAGTGGAGGGCTGAGGCTATTGCGAAGAGTTCCGCGGTATATATGGAGCACAGCTTATGCAGCTTAAATTTATAGGTCGAATCATGGGTTACAAATGAGGAACTAGTAGAATTTTCTGATTTGGATCCATCGGTATAGATTGAAAAATGTTCCGGAATTTTTTCGAGGAGAAGAGATAATTTTTCTTTATATTCAATAATGGCAGTTGTATTTTTTGGAGCATTTGAAAGATTTAAAATTGTTCTGGGTGGTTGAAGGGACCACGGTGGATTTTGCATTTCACTTGCGGATAGCGGTATTTCTTTGAGTTTTGAAATGAACTTTGAAAATCTTTCTGCTAAGGGGAGAGTTGAATGAGGTTTTTGCCGAAACATTGTTGAAAATTTTGGTTGAAAAATGTATTTGTGAGCTGGGTTGTCTTTTCGCAGAAATAATTTGGAAAAATAATTTATAGCAAGTTGTTGTCTTCTAATTGATAGGGGAGGTATGCCTGCTTCTGAACATATGCTGAGAGTGGGACTTGTTCTAAACGCACCTGTGGCCATCCGAATTCCGGCATGATGAACCGTATCAAGTTTAACAAGGGTTCGTTGGCGTGCGGAGCCATAAACAAAGGACCCGTAATCCAATTTAGAACATATTAAGGCTCGATACAGTTTTAGCATGGTGAATCTATCGGATCCCCAAGATGTACCACTAAGGAAACGTAAAATATTTAATTTTCGGTTAGTTGCTGCCCTCAGTGATGAAATATGTGATTCCCAATTTAATTTGTTATCAAATATGACGCCTAAAAATTTGTGGTGATTTGTATACGGTATTAAAGAATTTTCTAGTCGTAGTTCAGGAAGGGATGGAACATTTCTCTTTCGGTTAAAATGGACGCACAAGGTTTTTTCTATAGAAATTTTTAGACCTACGGATGTGGACCAAGTATTGATTCTATTTAGAGCATCTTGCAATTTATTTTGGATTGTTAAAATATTCTCGGCTCGGCAAATAATTGCCAAATCGTCCGCAAATAGTAACGGTTTAACGGCTTTTGGTAAGTTATTCCCAAGATCATTTATAGCCAATGAAAATAACGTTGGGCTTAGCACGCAACCCTGTGGGACACCGCTTTTCTGTTCGTGATTTCTAGATAGTTCTCCTCCAATTCGCACCCTAAAATGACGATTATTCAGGAATTCCTTGATAAACTTATACATTTGACCACTGATTCCCACCGATATTAGCTTTTGAAGGATGGTTGTATGGTTTATATTATCAAATGCCTTCTTTATGTCAAAGAATACTGCTATTGTATGCTGTCCTTTGACGAATCCATATTGGACTTCGGCCTCCAATGTAACCAAATGGTCAACTGTAGATCGTCCTTTGCGAAATCCAGACTGGAAGGGTTGGATCAGGCCATTCATCTCTATTATCCACATCAATCTTTTGTTAACCATCCGCTCCATTAATTTACAGAGGCAACTTGTTAGAAAGATAGGGCGATAACTATTGGGCAATCTTTTGTCTTTCCCGTTTTTTAGTATCGGAATAATAATTGAGTCTCGCCAGCTATTCGGAATTTCCCCCTCGGTCCATAAATGGTTGTAGTAGTCGAGTAGCCAATTCAAGGTGTCACGTGGAAGATTTTTTATCATGTTATAATGGATATTGTCAGGGCCTGGTGAGGATCCTTTAACGGATTTTAAGACATTTTCTAGTTCCCACATTGTAAAAGGAAGGTTAGATTTTAAAACCGAATTTGAATGACTAGAATTTTGAAGATCTAATGGAATAGTGGTAGAATTGGTATTTTGATTAACAGGTTTATATATTTCTGAGAAAAAATTAGCAAATTCATTGGAAACGGATGAGGGATCGTCGCAAAGAGAGTTATTAACTAAGATAGTGTAACGGGGATATGTGTGATTTTTAGTGATTTTTCGAACCTTATTCCATACATCAGCTGAAGTTGTAGAGGAGTTAATTGAGCTTAAGAATTTTTTCCAGGATTCAGATTTGCAAAGTTTGAATGTATTCCTGCATATAGCTCGATGTTTTTTATATTCTATCAAGTTTTCAGTGGTCATGCACCTTTTAAATTTTCTATAGGCTCTACGGCGGTCTTTAAGAGCTTTTTTGCAAGTTTCGTTGAACCAAGGAACTGGCGGCCTATTTGGTACCCCTTTAGACATTGGTATTGACATATTAGCAGCATTAATTATTGTATTTGTAATTAATTTGCATCCTTCTTCTATACTCACTTCGCTTGGAGGGGATGGAGGTGGAGAGGCCAAGGAACTAAACAGAGACCAATCTGCCCTATCTATTATCCATCGAGGTGAGCTTTTGTGTTTTGGATTTACATGAGTAAATTTAATCAAAATTGGAAAATGATCACTCCCGTATAGATCTGGGAGGACATTCCAGTTTATAGTACTATAGAGACTTGGACTGCAGATCGAAAGGTCTATAGCAGAAAAAGTCCCATAACTGGAACTTAGGAATGTGTTCTCTCCAGAGTTGAGAAGGATTAGACCTACGGTATCTATAAAATTTTCTATTGCTCTACCCCGTAAGTTAGTATGTTGGGAACCCCACAGAGAGTTATGTCCATTGAAGTCTCCTACGTACAAAACTGGATGCGGTAGTTGGTGGTGTATATCAAATAAATGTTGGGGATCAATTGGTTGGTCATGTGGGAGGTATAAATTGCACACAGAAAACGTGAAACCTAAGTGAACCCTGGCGGCTGCGACTTGAAGATGAGAGTTGATAGTAATGTGCTCTGAATAAACGGATTTGTGAACAGCAAGTAAGACTCCACGGCAGTTATGGCTAGAGTTGGGACCATCTTTTCTATAAATATCAAAATTTTTGATCGTTAAATTTTCATGTGGTGATAGATGTGTTTCCTGTAGAGCAATGCAGATTGGGTTTGTGTTATTGATTAGTATTTTCAAATCGTTAAAATGAGTTTTCAAACCATTGCAGTTCCATTGTACTACGACCATGACATTAATAAAAGAAAGACAGAATTATAATAGATTGTAAAAGAATAAAGGAACACAAACATATGGTGGTAATGTACCTGTAGAGTGATGAGCAAAATTTTTGTTTTGTTTGAGAATAATGAGATAGTAATAAATGATAAAAAACAAAAGAATATTGAAGAAGAGAAATAATATTGACTGGGAGATATATTTGTCTTGTCTAATGACCTAGTATCTTGAGATATTATGTGATTATTTGGGAAGAGCCCATGAGCATGTAAGATAAAATTTAATGTTGCAAATTTGAAAATTAATAAATAGATTAGAATGGGATATTCATCAATAGATTTATAATGTCCGAAAACAGTTTCAGGAGATTTGTATTTATGTTTGAGTAAAAACTTAAGAAAGGAAAGGTAATATGTTGACAGAGTGAAATTATAAGGATATTGTAAATTTAAGATTAATAAAATCAGATCTAACATGGAAAAAGATTGAATAAATTATTTTTTTTGTTTTCTTTTTTTCTTAGTCTTTCCTTTTTGATTGGCCTGTGATTGAAAATCGGCATCCATATGACCTGAGTCCTCGTCGGTCAACATAGAGCAGTCCGAAGTTAATGACTCGCCCGCCCCCTGATCCCGATCAGCTGGCTGCTCAGGTTGGGTGGGGAGAGAAGTGGGGGTAGTGGACCGTGAGGTCCGGATAGGAGGAGGTGAAGGGGTTGAGGAAAGGAGAGGAGGAGATGAAACTGAAGAGGAGGATGGGAGAGAAGAGATAGAAGGAAGTGAGGAATTAGTGAAAGGTAAAGAGGAAGAAGGAGTTGAAGTGGGGGGAGGGGAAGAGAGAGGAAATGCCGGGGAGGAGGCTTTCGAGGCCATAGCCTCCGTTCCGACCGATGTTGACCGCGACCGAACGGCCGGGATGCCCACTTTAGCTGTAGGTGTAGCAGTCGAGGGGGTAGCGAATGTAAAGTCTACTTGTACTCCAATGTCTTTCTTTTCAGGACATTTCATAGCTTCTGCGTATGATTTAACAAATATATTTGGTTTAGTTTTTCGTAGAATGTTTTTAGCTTCTATGAATGGTACTTTATTATTGGTCTGGATTGATTTTATTTCTTTTTGTAATTTAAATATCGGACACCTGCGATCCAGGGCATTGTGGTCTCCCTTGCAATTAATGCAACTAGGAGGTAATTCGCACTTGTTGGTTTCAGAATGTCGGACTTGACCACAGTTGGCACAAAGTGCAATTTTTTTACAATGTTTCGTAGGATGTGAAAAACCCAAACAATTAAAACAGCGATAGGGGTTGGGTGTAAAGGGTTCGACTTTTACTGTTAAGAATCCCAGTTTGAGTGTTTCGGGGGGTTTGGGTGTTCTAAAAGATAATATATATGTGTGGGTAAATTTTTCAACACCATTTTTCTTAATTTTAATTCTTACTACATCAGTTACAATTTCTTTTAATTCTTCTTTTATTTCTTCGATAGTGGCATATTGCAGGTCAAAACACCTGATCACGCCTTTAGAATAATTGAGTGTGCGGTGGGGACTAACTTCAATTTCGAATTGTCCAGCAAAACTGGTTATAGCCAGTAATTTTTCCGATTGTTTAGGATTGGCCGTTTCGATTAACAAATTCCCATCGCGTAGCTTCCTAATATTTTTTACGATACCGACAGCGTTTGTAATAAATTTATTGATAAAAAAAGGGGATACATTTTTGAAATTGCTCTCATCTTTTCTGCTTATAACTAAATAGCTTGGTATCATTTTACAATCGACATTTGAAAAATTAATATTATCTAATTTACAACTTACTCTCACTCTTTTTCTAGGCTTTGAATGGGGACTGGGCGGATCAGTCCCATTCATTATGAGGTTAGGTACTTAATAAACTTAAAAAATTAGAAAAGTATATAAAAATTATAAACAGATTAGGAAAAATATTAGAAGATGTATATATATATGAGTTAACTAGTACTATTTGTTAATTTTCGATCTATTTGATAACGAAACAAAGACAAGAAAAATAAAAAAACATTTTTTATGCTTATCTGGCCGGAGCACGGAAAGCAACAGCTTCTGCCACTTCAGGAAGACTCCTGCTATTAAAATAACTGATTTTACACACAATTTATTTCCAATTTACCACTTCAAAACACTAAAATTTTAGAGAGAAAATATAACCTTACTGCACACTTTGTCACCATATGAACATATGACGTCCTTATAGGTATATAAGTCTTGAATTTGTTTGTTTAACCTCACTTTATAGCTCAAAATTGGATAATGCTACAGTGGTAGTCCTGAATTTTGCGTATCCAGGAATAATTAGGATAGGGATCTATAACAAGAGAACCTGGCATCGCACAGGCTCGGGACCTTTGGAACCCCATTTTGAATTCGTTCTCCAATAGAAATGAAACTTCCTCGCTGCATTAAAAGAAAGCATTCTTAAAATATACGTTTAAAAAATGTATTAATCCCCTATATGCCTGTATACAAAGCAAACACTTTGCCTATATAGGCAAATTCCTATTCCTATTTAGGCAATAGTGAAAAATAATCAAAGGTAAATCTGTAACAAACAAATAACAATCATTTTTGGAGCATTTGTAGTAAAATAGTAGATAAACAGAAACATAATTCATGAAGATATTTTTTCAAGCATCTACTGCTATTAGAATTATTATTTAGGACGATTAATTTAAATATTATATAAATTAAAATTGATAAAAAGAAATATTTATATTTCCATTGTTGCAATTTTTACTTTCACTTACCTATATATGTAATATATAGTAAGTGGAAGTATTGCGATCGTGAAAAATTTCGACTTCCGGTTTTCAACGGAAATACACGTTTTGGGGTCCCCTGAGTCGAAATGACCAAGTCCCGCGAAATGGTCTGTGTGTGTGTGTGTCTGTGTGTGTGTGTGTGTGTGTGTGTGTATGTGAACAGACTAGCTCAAGAACTATAAACCGTGCGAACCTGAAATTGGGTATTTAGTGTAGGTATATACCCGCGATGTGACAGCAAAAATTTCATCAAAATTGCTCAAAGGGAGGGGGTACTTTATTTAATAACTTTTTAGGTTTTTTTTCAATTTTCTCAAAAACGGCTCTAACGATTTTGATTAAACTGAGTATTTCATCTATTTATATGCCCGAGGTATGACTGTAAAAATTTCATCAAAATTGATTAACCGGAGGGGGGACTTTACTTAATAAATTTTGTAACATTTTCACGTGTTTTTTTTTATTTACTCTAAATAGGCTTTAACGATTTTGATCAAACTGGGTATTTGATGTATTTATATGCCCGAGATATGACTGTAAAAATTTCATCAAAATTGATTAACCGGAGGGGGGACTTTACTTAATAAATTTTGTAACATTTTCACGTGTTTTTTTGATTTTCTCAAAAACGGCTCTAACGATTTTGATTAAACTTAGTATTTGATCTACTTATATGCCCGAGATATGTCTGTAAAAATTTCATCAAAATTGATCAACCGCAGGGGGCACTTTACTTAATAAATTTTGTATCATTTTTACGTGCTTTTTTTATTTACTCAAAAACGGCTTTCACGATTGTGACCAAACTGGGTATTTGATGTATGTATATGCCAAATATGTGATAGCCAACATTTCATCAAAATTGATCAACCGAAGGGGGGACTTTACCTTATAAATTTTGTATCATTTTCACGGGGTTTTTTATTTACTCAAAAACGGCTTTAACGATTAATAAAAATAAGATATGAATGTAGAAAAATGTGTGATTTTGGGAAATGATATCTAACAAAACACGTCAATTTCTTATCTAAGTAAGTTGGTAAGTGAAAGTTGTGTGTTGCGCGCACGCACCAGATTTTTTTTTATTTTTTTTTGGCGACTTCAAGGCTTCCACTGAATCCCTATAATGCCCATACTAACACCCATGGCACTGGGTGATACTTATACGAAAGAAAAGCACCACCCATGGCGGGACTCGAACCCGCAGCTCCGGCATGGGAGTACGGCACTTTACCGCATAGCCACACCGGGCCCCGAATATTTATTTATAGATAAAAATCTGGTGCGTGCGCGCAACACACAACTTTCACTTACCAACTTACTTAGATAAGAAATTGACGTGTTTTGTTAGATATCATTTCCCAAAATCACACATTTTTCTACATTCATATCTTATTTTTATTAATCGTTAAAGCCGTTTTTGAGTAAATAAAAAAACCCGTGAAAATGATACAAAATTTATTAAGTAAAGTCCCCCCTTCGGTTGATCAATTTTGATGAAATGTTGGCTATCACATATTTGGCATATACACATCAAATACCCAGTTTAGTCACAATCGTGAAAGCCGTTTTTGATTAAATAAAAAAAGCACGTAAAAATGATACAAAATTTATTAAGTAAAGTGCCCCCTGCGGTTGATCAATTTTAATGAAATTTTTACAGACATATCTCGGGCAAATAAGTAGATCAAATACTAAGTTTAATCAAAATCGTTAAAGCCGTTTTTGAGAAAATCAAAAAAACACGTGAAAATGTTACAAAATTTATTAAGTAAAGTCCCCTCTCCGCTTAATCAATTTTGATGAAATTTTGTCTATCACATCTTAGGCGTATACAAACATCAAATACCCAGTTTGGGCAAAATCGTTAAAGCCGATTTAGAGTAAATAAAAAAAACACGTGAAAATGTTACAAAATTTATTAAGTAAAGTCCCCCCTCCGGTCAATCAATTTTGATGAAATTTTTACAGTCATATCTCGGGCATATAAATAGATGAAATACTCAGTTTAATCAAAATCGTTAGAGCCGTTTTTGAGAAAATCGAAAAAAACCTAAAAAGTTATTAAATAAAGTACCCCCTCCCTTTGAGCAATTTTGATGAAATTTTTGCTGTCACATCGCGGGCATGTACCTACACTAAATACCTAATTTCAGGTTCGCATGGTTTATAGTTCTTGAGCTAGTCTGTTCACATACACACACACACACACACACACACACAGACACACACACACACAGACCATTTCGCGGGACTTGGTCATTTCGACTCAGGGGACCCCAAAACGTGTATTTCCGTTGAAAACCGGAAGTCGAAATTTTTCACGATCGCAATACTTCCACTTACTATATATTACATATATAGGTAAGTGAAAGTAAAAAAATTGAAGAAGGTACTGAACAATACGGCTAATATAATTATGGCACATTCGTTAGTATGTTTCATTTAGATTGGCGTTTAGATCGAATAACGTAAAAATTTTAAAATTTCGTCTTGTTTCAATTTTCCTCTTACTGACTGGCAATATAGTTAGGAATTTCGGCTCCACATTTACTTCAAAACATTGAACGACATTGCCACACTTCTTTTTTTTTTTTTTTTAACTGATTACTTATTCATCAAGTGAATTTATATTAGTAATAATATATTGTCACGATAGACAATAGTGTTTTAAGTGATAATAGTTCAGGTGGAAGATATTAAAAATGTGCTAAAACTGCTTTAAAACTTTGAGTTCAAATAATACTATATGTAATATAGTAGTATGTAATATTATATGTAACATTATATTATAGTATATAATATTATATGTATGTAATAGTATATGTAATGTTTTTGTTCAATAATATGCTGTTTATAGATATATTCTAATATTTATTTTTGATAATTAGTAGCGAGTTACGTTGTAACTCGCCGAGACAGAAATCCCTCCCACTCCGACTGGATAGGTTTGCAATATTATTTACTAAATTAATTTAACGTTGCAAGAGATGTTACAATATTTAGAAAATTCCATGGGGATTTTATAGAAAGGGATATTATATAGCCAACGCCCGTAAGTAAATCGGGGAAGAAAGGAGGAGGTTGGAAAGAGATCCGCAATAAATTGTTCCAAGAGCAGACAGTGAAAGGATGTAGGGTTTCCTTCCAGCCCGGGATTATGAAAGACTGAGGAAATAATAAGAAACCTTTCCTAAAACCTTTGTTCCTAGCCGCGGCCATCCTTAACCTTACTATCCACTCATTTATCTAACCATCGTAGCTTACCTTTCCGACGATTAGCTTTTTCAAAAATAATTTACTCGCTAAACCCTCAAAAAGATGGAAAATAAGGCATCTTTGATATTATGGTTTTCATTAATAAAATTTATATATTGTAAAATGAAACCAAATCATATAATTTTGTCTGTTAATTGAAAAGAGTTCTAGACCTTATGTTATGTACAGTTACATAACTGTCTTAGCACATGTTCTGGATGTTTCGAGAATCTTTTACGTCTCTCTAATATGTTATCTTCTAATAATATAAGAAGAATGGACTGTGGGCTTAGTCTTGCCTTATAATTCGAATCATATGATATCGTTTATGTCAAAATGTTGTCACTAGTAATTAATTTTTAAACGTTACCAATAATTTGAGTTTAATCGTTTGACATTGTGAAGTATGTTTTCTTCCAATAAAAATTATTTAAACCAAAATAAGTGTTACAATACCTATATTAATAGAAGAAATATTTACCTCTTTCAATCATTTATCCTTCTTACCATGTCAATCTAACGATAGTTAAACATTTATAGATCTTTTAAAGAAAAAATAATATCCAATAACATTAATCAGGTAGGGGTAGAGGGCTCTCTACCCTGATATAATAAAAAGAAAACTTGATAACGTTAGGTCACGAAAACTGTGGCACTACTTCTATCAGGTAAATAATCGCTTTACCAGAAGGGATAAGCCTCATTTTAAAATAGAGTTCAAAGAAAAATTTGCTCATACGGTCAGTAACTTCAAGAAAATGGAAGGTGCGATTTATAATGCAAATGCATTTAGACTACTCTCCTACTTTCCTCTAATTTGTAGCAAAATCAAGCGCCTTAAATATGGGCTTCTCTAACGCTTTTAAACACGCATATGTGACAGACGGAGATGGAATTTCAAGATAAATAACTTTAAAAATGAAAATTCAGGTACAATCCTCATAATTCTTCTTCATTCTGTCGAAATTCAATTAATGATAGTAATTTTTTTCATGGCACATGACTTTGATTACAGACACTCCTATTCGCAAACCACTCCCGAAGAAGAAATCTTCACAATTCCTCTTATTAAGGAACCAATATTTGATTCTCTAAAAAATCATAGTAAATTAACATGAGAAAATTGTCCGGCCCGGAGGACCAAAAATAATATTTTTTTTAAAAATAGAGTTTTTTGCTAACGTTAAATAAACCTAGGTAATGCTTGTTAGAGTAGCTTCTCGAACACGTACCATAAGCTCATACAGGATAAGTACTATCTTGTTATTTTTACGTCAAGTTGGTAAAAATAACAGTAATTTAGGAGTAATGAATAAATGACTTAAGATTTCATTGTACTATCACATTTAAAACAGAAATCTAAACCTTGGATCGCCAAAAACGCTTAGCTTTAGCTTTGCAAAAGTTTTTCTCAGTTGTTCTTCACTGAAGAAATTAAAAAATATTTTACTAGATGTGATATATCGAACTTAATCAGCCACAATACTTTAGGGGAACAGATTAACCCACTAAGTATTGCACTAGCAGATCACAAATCTTCCCTATGATAAGATTCGAGTAGCGCTTATTAAGAAAACATAAAATGTGGCTAGTGAAATAGCAGTGAAAGATTAAAATATGGATTCATATCAGATAACAGCAGAATCGCTACGAATAGCGCTTACAATTATTGATATCACAAATATAGACTGAAAATGGCTACCTAATTTATTTGGGCACCTTCTAAATTTAAGGTTCAATTTGCTTCAACGGTTATAATGCAATTTCTATGAAAAAGTGACCTACATTATGATAAATCCAAACCAATCTCGATAATTACAAAAAAAAAATAAAGACTTCTATCTGTACTAATTGTCACGCTATTCTTCATTCCTTTGTATCTGGTAAAAGAACCCTCGAATTCCAGTTAGAGTAAATTCTTTTTCGAGACACCGGATAATATCCTGAAAAAGAAGTTCATTATTGGGAAAGGTGAGGCGAAGCCTCAAGATTAAGCGTCCCAAAGACCCTATAAATAAGTCAGTTATTAAGCAAAGGGAATCCCTACAAAGGTCTTAAATAGAAGTAAGAAAGGAGGAGAAGGCTTGGGAGATATTTCAAATCTAGAAGAGGGAAAGGAAGAAGGGAGACGAGATATAAGTAAAGACGGAGCTGTGTTTTTGCCCAGTGACCCGAGAGCGAATAATGAGGGGGGTGGGGAGGGAACAAAAGGGGGGATGTTTTGCCAGGCTGAGGACAGCCTTTCCTATTTGCCCTCCCCCTCTTCCTTATTGTATAATTCCCCCACCACCCTCCTATCTATTTACCAACTATTTCGATGAATAAAATAACAATAACAAGGGCATGAATAGTACTCCTTTCACCAAAATTTGTTTCCCCGAAGTAATAGAATAGAATTACACAGCAGATGGAATATATTTTTCGAACGCAATCAAACATTCAATTCAATATCATGGAGTGCTGGACTGAAACCTGATTCGTCAGCTCCGTTACATCGGCCACTCCATATAACTGTGTTGAATATCAAAAATGGCTACTTTTGTTTATGAGTGTTTTCTGACTTATTACTAAGTCAAAAATGCTGTAAATTCAAATGGGCTTTTTACAATTTAAACATATTTTTTTTCCTTCTTCTTCAAACAGAGTAAAATTTGTTGTCACTATAAAAAAGTTCTGCGGGTAGTAAAAAGTAAAATCAGAGGCTCTATATTTATTTAGAACATACTTTATTTTACTTCTAAACTTTAAATTTACACTTCTGGAAAATCATGTTGTTTGAGATATGGTAATAAAAGGAGTGAGCCGTATTTATGTGTAGTACTTAATGAGTTCCGACAACAAATCTAAGACTCCTGTAACTCTAGTATTCCAAACCCAATAAATAACAAATCATTCGAAACAGCCCGAAGTCTCTAAATAACGAAATAGTATTGATAAGATATCGATGCTGGTACAGTAACCTTTAAAGTAAAACGTTTCGATTTACTTAGTACAGTTTGATATTCATGATGGAAAAAAGGAACCAGTTTTATTTTTAAAGGTATTTCAAAGACAGAGCCGTCCTCGAGATAAGTATAAGAACCTACAACTCCGAAGATGCTTAGTAATATGGCGGACAGAAGTTTAAGACACTGGATGTGGCAGTAATAAATTTGCATAATAGCCCTTCATTATTAATTACACCTTAATTAACTTTGCGAGGGTGGCAGAGATTTAACGGGGATTAACCTGGCTTCAAGTTAGGCCGGCGTTAGGGTTGGCCCATCCTCAGAGCCCTCTTATGGACGGACTCGAGGGAAACGGATTATACCTTTTCCATCCATCGCCTCTTTACCTGTATCGATTAATCAGAACTTGAAACTAAGCAAACATTTAAAAAAATGAGGAATAAATAGATTTTAATTATTTCACTCGCAATGTATTATAATGGAAGTAAATACATGCTCTTCCATGAATAATGGTATAGGTTAAGACTCACGGTTGATTTAGGTTTTGATGCCAAAGGGCCTATTTTATAAGCTTAGGTCAAGTAAGTATATGTAGTTATGTATCTGTCTCAGCCAAAGTAAATAATGTTCTCTAAAAAAATAAAAAATATGGTATAGCTGATAGTGACTGGATAAAAATTATTAAATTGACTAATAAAAGCTAGGTTAGCAGTTATTCATAATATCTAGTCAAAGTGATTAGTTTTGATAACATCTGTAACTTTAGCCAAACTGTACTAGCCATTATTAATAGTAACTAGTTAGTTGTAGAGTTATTTGTTATTTACTTCGTGAGACAATATGTAATAATATCAATAAATAGTGTTATTCTAAAAAAAAAATAAAAATTATTCCCTATAGCCAGGCAAATTTAGTCATTAGAAATAATGTTTGGATATCATAGATAATAACAGAACTTTGCCCACAGAATATCCAAGTCCGTATTGATCGCAATGTTTTTGATTGGAATAATGGGGCATTTGGATTATGAAAGTTCTGGATTGCCCTATTCCGTATGTCCAAAGGTTTCAGAAGTATGTACTTGGCTATACTATAAAATTGTTAGTTAGTTGGCTAAGGATGATCATGAATATCTGTAAGGTTATGGGTAATTATCAAAATTATAAATTTATTTTAATTTGGCACCTTTTGTTTCACGTATAAAAACCTGCAAAACTTTTCACGAAGATTATTTTTAAAATCCAAGATTTCACATAGGCATATCAGTATAAGCATTTATTTATATAAGCACATATTATATTCAAAGAAATTTAATAAAGGACACATTGAATCATGAATAAGAAGTTTTCATTTACTTATTCCAAAGGGACATCAGTCCCAGGAAACAAAGTTATTATTTATTCATTCATTCATTTGAAATATTTTAAAATTCAATCCTTAGCAACTTCACTTTCGAAAATCCAGAAGCTATTTGATAACTGAGCCCTCACTCCCATTTTCCCTACTAAATTTAATAATCAATGCATTTCATAAAATAATGTAGGCAATCAAAGAACTTACTTTTTCATGCTAATCATCATTTGTTAGAGGAGTATGATATCGAAAACGTACCTGAAAAAACAAACACATTTTAGGTACGTAGATCATACAAGTAGGTGATTAAAAAAAATACAATACATTCACTTACAATTTGAGACTGAAGTAGGATTTTCTTAACATACAAATATTTTAACTTTTTCTTTAATAAGTATATCCCTGTTTTTTAAATAATTTTATCTGTAAAAAAAAATCGGGCTTGGCCGGGAGTCGAACCCGGGTACCCGATTTAACACGCACCATGTTAATCTTTTTATTTGAATGTATCTTTTATCTTTTCATCAGATAACATTATAGTACATTAAGTTTAATGAATACTTTGCTGATTCATCGATCAGCTTTTTTATTTCACTTCGTTAATTGAAATAAATTTTGTGTAAGTAAAGCTATCGCATGACGCCAAAAAAGGAGAACAAGTTGCAATGGACTAAATCCTTTGCGCAGAAATTATGGAGCACTGAAATAAATTATTCAATGGTCAGATTAAATAGCAAGTAAAGAACGCAATTTCGCTAGTTTAGTCCATTTTTAGCATCTAAAGAAGCAGTCAAATTTACATAAACATTTTAGCATTCTATATAATTCTTCTCCAAGAACGTTCTTTTACATACTTTCTTTTTAAAATATGGTTTAAAAATTATAATGGTTTGTTTTAATATTACACTAACACCTCTACAAAATTAGGTGATAATTAATAAGTTTAGTAATAATTATTTTAATTAATCAATTAAAACATGTGATTGAAGAGTTTAATTAAATTTTACAGGTAGATTTTAATTGTTTGTCTTATATTCTATATTTGGTTGAAGAAATTTCTAAATCAATTAATATATTTTTTTTTAATTTAATATTCAACATAATAGAAGAAAAAAAATTTTAACTGTTTTAACTGAAAAAAATATATCAGCAATAAAATATATTGCTAAAACCAAAAATATCGATCAATATTCATAAATGTAAAGACTAATCAGTTCTTTGTTTTTTTAATAAATTATTTGTAGAAAAAAATAATGAAATCAAACTTTTTGTTAGAATCATGTTATTGTTATAAACGTAAACGTGATTAAAAAAGAAATTAAGCTGATTAACGTTTATGTTAAGAATATTTTTATTTTTGCTATCCGAATTTTTTCCCAAAAAAATCTACGTAGTAAACCGGAAGATAATTATTAAGTTGATTTCTAATGTCGGCTGTCAGAAATCAGAAGAAATAAAACTTTAACTTAAAGTTAAATGATTGCTCAGTTTATTATAGAGATAAAAAAAACACATTCAAAGAGATACATACTATCTGTCTCTGTATGTTAAAAATTGATGATGTTAGAAAAAAGACTCTTAGGAAAAAATTTTAGAGAATAATTCAAACTTTCATTATCCGTGGCTAGCAACAGCAGGATGCCGGTGGTCTATCAAGATCCGAAGAAAGATGATGTCCTATAATTGAAAAGCTGCTTTAGAAAGATTCGAGACTCACTAACTGATCGCGGTGCAAAGGATGCGGGTGGGGGGGAGGCAAAGATGGAGGGGATTGCTGTTGAAAAAAGGGAAGTAATCACGCTCCTTCTCATTAGAGAGGTTTTGGGGGGGTGAGGAGGACGTCTTTGTGAGGAGTCACACACGTATATAATATTGGCTTTCAGATAATCCACTGGGTCCAAGCCCCCACCAAAATTACTGACTCTATTTCAATGGGAGTCTTCGTTTTAATTCCCGACTTTGTACTTTTTTTGTACACTCGAAAATTCTTTCCCTCCCTTCTTTTCCCCCCTCCACACCCCCCCCCCCTCTCTCTCTCTCTCTCTCTCTCTCTCTCTCTCTCACTCTCTCTCTCTCTCTCTCTCTCTCTCTCTCTCTCTCTCTCTCTCTCACTCTATCTCTCTCTCTCCCTCTCTTCATTCTGTACAAGACTTCCGATAAGTTACGTTACCTTAAGATACGTCCGATAAGATACGTTACCAAAAGGTTCACAAACTTGAAACAAATCAAATTTTAATTTAGGGTTAACCACTGATTGTTTTCTAATTAATAGCGCTTTGTATATCATTCAAAACCAATATTGATTTGAAACAGGATGAAAATCCAATTTAAGCAACAATATCCAAATTACATGTAACCAAATGAACTAAAGGTTAGACGATGTAGGATTCTCGGTACGCAATTGATAGAACCAATCTGTGACTGAGAAGAGGCCGGGGATCGATCTAACAGGATTGGATAGTGATAGATTAGACCACGAGGGCTATTACCGCCTCTATTAGCCTGATAGCACTCCCATTATACACTGTTCGCTCCAGGCCTTAAACAACGGGGTTGGAGTTCTTGTTCCGCTGTGTCGTTCCTTCTTCGACTCAATGCTCCCGAAAAAAAGCTAAAGGAAAAAAAAAAGGAAACACATCATATTTCTAATAAAATCAACGGCTGGTTTTACTTTTTTCAGTAAAAAAAAAACAACAATAAAATCACTATTTTAAATAATTTATTTTTTGAGGAGAAAAGATTTTGCTCCGCCGGGAGTCGAACCCGGGTCTTCCGCGAGACATGCGCGGTAAGTTAACCACTGCACCACGGAGCTCGTTTCCGAGCGGTGCAAAATTCTTTCTTCTTCGGTGCTAAATTTCTTCCTCTTCACTCTTCACACAGGGAGAGGTGTCAGTGAAGAGGAAGGATTTGGCACCGCTCGGAAGCGAGCTCCGTGGTGCTGTGGTTAGCATACTGCCCATGTCACGCGGAAGACCCGGGTTCGCCTCCCGGCGAAGCCAAATCATTTCTCTTCAAAAAGTAAATTATTTAAAAAAAGGTGGTTACCCACAATAACGATTAAATTAATATATAACCACTTTTCTTAACTCACCAAATCTTATGAATGTATGAATGGAAAAGATGATAGGAATGCTTAGAAAGCATTACCGTATTTAGAACATTATTTTTGTAACATATTTCTTTCTCTTCTTGTTCTTTCTTTTTTGTATTTGCTTTAAATATTTGTATTATTTTTATATTTGCTGTAAATAAATTTGTAAATTTTAATGAATTATATAAATAAAAAGAACATTAAAAAAAAGAATGTCCATGAGAAGGAGTTGGATAAGAGAAAAATCTGAATTAATAGCTGATCTCAATTCAATTTTTTTTAAACGACTTACTTCACTGACGCCGAAAGTAAATCTTTATTACTTAACATTTACAACATAACTCTACAATTGACAGATTTCCCTCTTTTGTTTTCTACTTCTCACGATAAAAAACATGTTACGAAAATCGTCTAAACTATTGCCTAAACTGGCATGGCGCTTTAGCAGAGGTCCTGGAGAAAGTACGATTACCATATCTAAATTTACAAATTCATCAACTGCTTTTAAAAAACGTTTTTAACTTAGGAAAATTTATTATGTCATTTTGAATCACGACTTATTTACTATCTTCTATAGAAACATATTCGCCAGTTTCCATCGGTAATATTCGTCCTCCTCAAAATGTTTATGTTTTAATAAGATTAAAACATAATATATAGTTATATTATAATAACTGGCGCTCAAAACACCAGATTTTTATTACAATTTTCAATCGTACCATCTAAATTCAAAATATTATGGTATATTTATTTATACATTTTTGAATAATTATAATGTATAATTTTTCATACAAACCTTAAAGTAGTATTAAACCATCTTCTTTAATACTTTCTTAAATATAGTTAAAAAAATATGCTTTTGTTTTAAAATGAATTTTACGAGGCATTGTACTGTTTAGTATTTGGATAGTACTTTACGAATCAGAGTAATGTATTTTGAAATAATATTCCTTGTTTTGGCTTATAAAAATGATATTTTACTGCTATCAATATAACCTTATGTGTAAAACAATAAATCGAAGATCATTATCGTTTCAATTAAATTTACCGTAGCATTTAAATAAGTAATTTTTGATAGTTTATAACTTACTGGAAAACTTGATCTATATTATTCCTATATATATTTGCGAAACAGTGAAAATTTTGATATAAATATATTTTTCAATTCATTACAACGCTTAGAGGCTTTAATGCCTCATCTTCAGGTGTACTCCTCTCTGAGTGAGGTGGCCTAGGAAGGAGGTGTAATTTGACATATTTATTTATTGACGAGATTTTTAAGGAATTGATGTATTGTTTAACTAAAATATTGTTAATTGGGATTAGAGAAGAGTACACCAGAAGACGAGGCATTAAAGATATGAAACGTTGTGAATGTTGTAATAAATTGATAAATATATTTATATCAAAATGGAAGATGTGAATTTCCACTGTTTCACAAAATTGGAATAACCAAGTAATATTTCTATTTGGCTGTAGATTTTTTTTTTAATATTGGACTATAAAAAAAAGAAATACTATGTTCTTTGAAAAAAAATAAGTACACAACAAAATGTATTGCTAGAACCGGAAACAGCAATACGAGAAAATCATTTAACACGAGAAAACATTTTTTTATTAAAAGAACAAAGTTCTATATATCAACTTAAACAACAAACAATCGACCAACACATGGCTTTATTTCCGTTTTATTAGTCAACTCGAAAATTCAGTACTAAGGAATCGATAAAGACAGAGATTTTGCTAAACGCTTTCCTCATGCCTAAAGGTTCAGCCTAATTATTTTAAGTTAATTAACTGTTTCGCCTGAAATTAAAATGACGAGAAAAGAAAATAACTAAAAAACTCATTCGAATATTGCTCAAATTGTTCATTCATTAATTCTTTATAATCTTTCAAATGCTAACAAAAGATAAATCACTTCGTTCACTGCATTACAAGGGACATCTTTCCCCAGGGCTCTTTCCCTCGGGAACAATGTCTTTCCGGATTAAAATTCGGGCCTCCTAATTAAAATTCATCTCAGTTATTAATTCAGGAAGTCATTTGTACCTATTTGTTGTCAGGGAGGGGATTAGAAAGGAGGAGCCTCCATATTTTTCGGGCTCGGAGTGGAAGGAGAAGGGGGGGGGGGGAGAGGGAGATGGAGAGAAGAGAAGAGCACGAACAAAGGAAAGGTGGGGTCGGATGGCATTACCGATGTCACAGCTTTATTGCGAGTAAATCTTAAAGGAGGCAAAAAATCTTGATAAATGTAGCCCAAGAGCTTTATGAACGCAAGAGTATAAGATAATGTAAAATATTATAGAAGGAAATTAAATAAGAAGAAATAATATCAAAACGGTTAGATTTAACACTTGTGTATGGAATAAAAAATTATATCAGTAAGCATGTGGCATCAATGATCTCATAAAAATCATGGTGACGATACAACGCCGCAAACTAAAAACTCAGCTAAGCAATTATGACTTTTCCGTGACCATATAGATAAAATATGGGTTTATATTGCTGTCATCCCAGTGAATAAGTGCTTAAGTCATATTTTCCTACTTTTCAGGGCAAGAGGTTTGCACAGTACTTATATAAAATCAGGTTTTCATTTTCTAGCTTTGAAATTTCGTCAAAATTATAACAATATTCGCTACTAATTGCGGCCATTAAACCAAGTAAATAGATCTTTTAACTTGCTTGTATCTTTTATCTTAATGAGGAAGAGTTACGTTTGCCTAAGGTCTTCTTTAAATGAAGGATTCTCTTCCAATAGATTATCTTGTATTTAATTATTCCAACGTTTCGGGCTTTCGGCTCATCTTCTGTGTTTATCTGTTGTAAATTTTTTGAATTCCATTTTTATACATATATATATATATATATATATATATATATATATATATATATATATATGTTTTCATCATTTCTTCATTGTACATGATCCACTTTTTATTAACATTTATTCATGGCTCTGTACTGGTTAATAATAATAATAAAGTGAATCATGTACAATGAAAAAATGGCATACATATTTTCATATACAACAATTTATGTATAAAAAAAATGGCAATGGAATTTAAAAAAATTACAATAGATAGCCCTAGAATATGGGCCAAAAGCCCAAAACTTTGGGATAATTAAATACAAGATAATCTATTGAAAGAGATTCCTTCATTTAAAGTAAACCTTCTAGATCTTTTATTTAATTAGATTTTACAGCTGACGGCTGTAAACTGCATTCCAAATGTACTTAAATATCTTTTGAATATATATATATATATATATATCAAGGTTCTTTTAAGCCATTTAACGAATTTCGTGCAAAACTCGATTTATTCACTGGGATGACAGATTTTTAAAATTATTTTTCGTACTAATATTTAGGCAACTTTTGATAATCAATTTATCTCATTGATAATTTACAAACAAAATATCAATCAAAAAAACAAAATAAAAACATATTTTTCTAATGATTTTTAGTACTCATGAATCTCAATTAGCGAATCTCTAATACCTGGAGCTGAATTTTAAAAAAAATTTACTTTTTAACATTTTATTCTTTTTCCAACAGAATTATGTAGAGAGATCTGATGCACTAAAAAAATTTCCAGCCGTGGACTTATTATCAATCCCAACACATTTAATTCATCTTTTAAGTTTAACATTCATTCTCCTGAAAAATCATGCTTCTACATATACAAACTTGTTGAAAGGGTTAAAAGATAGGTAAAATATTAAATAAATAACCACATTAGTTTATAAAATGAATCATAAAACGCCTAGCTTTATAATTTAAGCTATGAATTTCAAAACGGACCAGCTAATGCATTTTTAAAGCTAATATCCATTCCGTGAGAGCGGTCTATTACTGTGTGAGGCTAGTTCTAATGGTCCTCCCGCTCAAAGCAATAACTCTCTTATGAAATTTATGTAACTTTGCAGTCGAAAGGAAAAATAGCTTTCTCAGGCAGTCTTCGTGATTCAAGTCTTTTAGCGCTCCTTAAGTGAACTGTTACTTAAACGAAAATGTGGACTTATGCGAGTAGCTAGTCTGAATGAAAAAGAAGTTGTGTAGGGGAGAATCTGGCTAAGTTTATGACGCGACAACTTCAGACTTTTTTGGCCCTTTTTTCGTTTATAATAATCGGGATGGGTAGGTTGAATTATCTTTACACTTATTGTTCTAAATAAAAACGTCTATCTTTTCTTTCCTAATAACGTTAAAAGAAGAGGGTATTGCTGATTCCATTAGGAGAGGGAAAAGAAATTGCCAAGGGTCCCTTCACTATTGCTGATAGAGTCAGCCATCTTCTATAATTAGTGCTTAACTTCAAAAAGGTCTGAATTAAAATCGATACTCTTATCGGTTACTCTCGAAGAATTCAACTGTCTCCTATCTCTGGGAAACAATTTCCTTATAGAAGCACACTTTGCAATTAACAATTTAAAGTGCAAAAGTAAAATAGAAAAGAATAGAAAAGGAGACTTCATTCTGAGATCAAGTTCCTCAAGCAAAACCTTAAAAAAAAAAATAATAATAATAATAAAAAATAGTATAATAAATAAAACCCTAGTTAGTGAACATAGATAAAGCATGAATGATTCAAAGTGCAATACAAATATTCATTTTTTACGAATTTAAAGTTGGTTGCAATAAAGATATTTTTTTATAAGTTATAAAAACTTTCTCGAACCTTTAGTAAAAAATTAGCGGTCCAATGTAAACTCAAGCTTCATGGATAAACCTCAAAACTAACATAATGTAACTTAGGTAAGATCAAAATCGGCGTCACATTAACAGGGCGAGTGATTTTTAGTGCACTAGAACATTTTAAAGTAATCTCTAATGTAGAGATAGTTAAAAAACGAGGAAAACTAAACTGAATTTCGACAGGAATATTACTTATTTATCTGTCCCACATGATTATCTAACTTTATTAAGCTAATAAAAAGCACTTAAACATAATAATATTACATATTCCAAAACTAATAATGCATGAAATAGTG
Organism: Aelia acuminata; assembly: GCA_911387785.2. Taxonomy (NCBI): domain Eukaryota; kingdom Metazoa; phylum Arthropoda; class Insecta; order Hemiptera; family Pentatomidae; genus Aelia; species Aelia acuminata. The sequence continues at coordinate 63,134,015 of OU426983.1, read as the reverse complement.
GGTTAAGCTGCACAGATTATAATAAACAAATAATATTTTACTTTTACTTCATTCCATCAAAAATATCAAGTGATAACTTTCTCTTAATCTTCGAGAAAATTTTCAAGGCGCAGCACGATATGGGAAGCGATTGTGAACCAATTTAAGGGGCTTAAGAGCACGAAGAGCCTCTCCTCACTCTTAAACCTTTGCAAGACCTCAACTCTCGCTAACTGCGGAGAAGTGGTTCTGAGTTAACACCTACTTATATCCAAAGAATCATTTTCTAAAATGGAAAAACATATTAAAAAAAGAATTGTTTAAGCTGAAATTATTGATGAGTGCGAATAGCGACATCCGAAATTAGGCAAAAAAAACCAAAAACCACACAGCATCTCAAACATATGTAAAAATAAATATTCTATAATTGTTTTTATTGTTCTTTTAACACTATTTTTAATTGACCCAATTATTTATTTCAAAATTATTTATTTCCGAAATGACCTGAATAATCGATATACTACAATTAATCTCTCCTAGTGAATACGTAAAAAGCCAATGGGGTACTTATTAAATAAACTGTGGACAAAAAAAAAAAAAAAAATAAAGAATTGGGTAGAGAGTTGTCCCATTTAGATTTTAAGAATCCAGCAGTATCGTTTATTATTCAAAACTAGAGTCTTAATTATCAATTCGTTAGTAATATTTAATCTTTTCAAGCCTATAAAATGCATTTTAAAAAATTTAACTCAACTTTGTCTGATATCTATGATCTTGTTAAAAATAATTTAGAGCCTTATAGATCAAAAACAAATATGTCATAATAAGAAAGTTAAAAAAATATTATTATTAATGATGGGTGGACGCATCTCATAAAAAGAGGATGTTCGTTGATGAAGTTACGATGACGAAGAAATGATACTAGTTGATTAATAAAGGAATAAAATTTTTCTATTTTAAACTTTCATACTTCCTCTCTGTTTCCACTGGACGCCAGTTTGGATACCCTCTGGGGACGATGACTTTTATTCTGTGGTAAACCGTCGGAATAAATCACGACCTCCCCACCCTGATTAAAACATATTGGATTATAACTCTAAATCACCTATCAAAAAAATATCATGATCCAAATCAATACAACAAGAAACTCACAAGCAGTAAATGAAATATGTATCTTTTTAAATCTTAAATATAAAAGAGTCTGAAAACTCTATTTCATGTTTAAGAAACTATTTATTATTTATTTATTTTAGTTTTTTTGAGGTGATGAAACAATGTGCAATTAATTTATTCTTTGTTTGGTTACAGATAGAATTAATAGGATTCAAACAAACATCTACTTAGTTTGAAGAGAACTGTAGCCATTAAATGATAATAAACCATTTGTCACCGGATATCATGGGCAGATATAATGATTATCACCGGATTCCATTGAACTGGAGTGGCACAAAGCCCCTGTCAGCCATTTGATCGGGCTAACCAGGGACCCGGAGGTTCGCCTCTGCGGGGGGAACACGTCACCTCGAGGGATTAATCTGATTGGCTGAGAGTTACCTGGAGAGAGCTTTCCCGTTGGCTCACTAACTTCTCCCCCATTGTAGTTCCGCCCATTAGGAATCTCAATGCGACTCCGCCCAACTTCTACTAGAGGAATAGCGGCTGCTGCCCCGCGATAACACACATTAATAAGTCGATACAAAGCCCCCTTAATGAACTTTTAACTTATTTAAACTTAGCTCCAAACTTCTTATGTCGAGAGGACGGGAAGGGGGCTAAGTTTCATCAAGTTGTACAACTAGTTCAGTGATTTTTTAATCTCGATTGTTTTCCCTAACGAGGCCAGGGGTTTTTCACCAAGCCGAAAAGTTTTCATTATTTATTAGCGGAGGCTAAATTGTACGCCTCGCGAGGAGGGACATGAAGCTAATCAAGAATCACTTTATCACACGGCTATTTACCTTTCATTATTAATTTTGTAATTAAATTTTCCAATCCCTTCCCAAGCCCATGGAAAGTTAGTTAATAACTTAAAGTGGATTCTACTCGAGACATTTGAGATAACAAACTCTACAGGCGATCCAATATCGGTAATGAATTGAAACCAAGATCTAAGGTAGGCTAAGATACAGTAATAGGAACAATTACTCTATCCTCTCACAAATATACATACATTAGATTACATAATACATAAATATCTCATGTAACTGATACTACGAAACACAAAAATAAAGAAACATTTCCAATGAATCATGTCAAGATGAACTAGCTTGGTGTTCACAGTTGCCAGAGGGCGGTAAATATGTTTTGACAAGTGATTGAAACGGAACAAAGAATGAGAGGACTAAAAATGAGTTATCCAAAGAAACAAAAAGATATAATTTATTTTTTACTGCAATACGTTAACTAGGAACGATTTGAAATTCAAAATATAACAGAAAATACCAAGCAGTTTCATTCACAGATATTTAATAATATGGCATTAGTTAAATTATAAAAAGCCTGCTTCTTCCTAGTTCACAAGCTTTATTAATTTTATTTTATGACTAATTGCAATTTTTTTTTTTTTTACACAATAATTTTTATTCGCGTTAAAGCCATTCCGCGAATTTCAGTAGTAGAATTCATGAGATGAGCATAAGTTCTACTACAGTAAAGGTGAATGTTATGTAATTAACAGTTCAGTATTTTCGCTTATGGAAAAAAAAACATGTAGTTGATATGCTTATATTTCAAGGCCAGTTTTTTGTAATAAAATATGTTCATGTTAATTCGTTTTATTTATATATTTAATCTTTAATTTATTAAATAATTATATTTTTTCCTTTTTATGAGAAAAAAATATGTCTGGCATTATTCCATTTTCCTTAGTATTTTTCCATTTTCCTTATTAATATCAGTTGAATGATTAAATATATACAATTGCTAATTTAGCAGAATGAACTTCCACTAATAGAATAAAAAATAATAAAATAATTTGATTCCGAAAACAGAATCAAACATTTCAGATTTTACCACATACCAACGGTTGGCGATGGCAGGGAACCTTAAGTTGAACTTAACACTACAGCAATTCACGTTCCGACAATCAATCCTGGTTCGTGCTTCAAATTTCTGCATCTCTCTCACTAAGTATACTTCTCTTATTGATCATTTTCTTTTTTATCCAGTATCTTTTTTCAATAGAATGTTTCATAAGATAAGATTGTTTTCCAAACATTAAAAAAAAGTTTGATCATAAATATGGTTTCTTTGGTCAAGCAGGTTATATCTAATTCAAAACAAGAATGCCTCAGTAATCAACAATCGGTATTGTACTAAAATATCTAAGCAAACAATGAGAAATATTTACTAACTTAGTTTATACTGCGAACTAATTGTACTGCATGCTGCATGATTACTCTAAAAATGAATATTAATTACATACATAAATATATATATATATATATATGTACATATATATCAATATATGTCGTGTTTGTTATTTATATAGCATTAATGATAAGCAGCTATCCTAAGGATAAGCCAATCTGCCTTAAGGAGCCAGCTAGATTAACCCGCACGACGTTAAGACACGGCTGGCACTGTAGCTATAAAGCGCCTATCTGATACATAGAGCTCCATCAACATTATTTTCTTCACAGAAATATAAAATTATTCATTATTTTAGTAATTACATTTTAAAATTGATATTTTTATTCTAGATTTTCATGCTAAGAAAAGTTCAGTTTAGCTCTCAAATCTAACGGGAAAAATATAATAAAAAAAAAAACAAATAAATAAACAAAAAAAATAATAAATACAGAATCGCTAATCTATTAAAAAATAAATGAAGAAAAGCTGGTACAATTCCCGATTCCCAGACGTGGTCAATATTTTCTATTAAAAAAATATGTTATGCTAACTATGGAACTTAGCCCAAGTATTATTTAAAATATGTAATTAGATATTGTAAAAAACCTAAAATAAAGTACTTAAGCACATTTATAAAGTGGGACAATGTTGCTCTTTACTATTACCATTTATTTATTTAATTACCATCCTTTACAAAATGAATACTGTAACATGTGTTCCTATTCAGGATTAAACATAAAAAAGGAATAGTAATAAAAAATCTGAGTACTCAAGGGCCTAATTCATAAGGTACAACAAAAAATTATTTTATAAAAATCCGATATTATTGATATAGCCTCGAAGATTATCACAGATCAACCTCGGTTGTAAATAATTAAATAAAAATAGAACATGCCAGTAATAAAATGAATATATATTCTAGTAATAGATAAATATTGTATAATTTATTTTTGAAGAGAAAAGATTTGGCTCCGCCGGGAGTCAAACCCGGGTCTCCCGCGTGACATGCGCGGATGCTAACCACTGCACCACAGAGCTCGGCTCCAAGCAGAGGCAATCCTTCCTCTTCACTGATACCTACTCCCCCGATCCCGCAAATTTTGCGAGTAGTAACGGGAGGTGGACAATTTTTGTCCAATTTCTGGTATTTATTGACATACGTCAATTTCAAATTATTTTATATTAATCTAATCTTAATTTATGGGTGACCACCTTTTAAAGGTGGTTAATGTAATGAAGTATTAAATAATCAACAAAAAACTAAAAGAAGTCGAATGAAGTTTCGTAAATAGATCCACAATAAAGAGAAAACTTTTTTTTAATAGATAAATACTGTCTATCGTCGCAATATAAGTAAATACGAAATATTTTATTAAGCTCGGAGAAGAACTTACTTTTAAAATTTTAATTTTAAATTCTTTGTTCAAGTTTTATAAAATGAAAAGTAATTATATAAATTCATATTTATATTATAAGCGAACTAAAAATTTATGAAATGATAGCTCCCACTCTAAAAGGAATATAATAGTTAAAGAAATGCCTGCAAATAATTAAACTTACTTGTTTATGTCTTTGGCTTTTTTAGTGTTTCTCTATATCCATTTTTCCACTTATCCAATGTTTAATATATGATGTTTTCGCATTTTTTGCTTATACAATATTTTCATATACGACTAAGTGAAAAATGTATATGAAGGTTGGTGAGAATGCAATGAAGAAGTTGAAGTGAAAAACGGAACAAACGACATTTTAGTAATCAAGTACATCATCAAGTATTCCAAACAATTGACTAATAACACTTGTTTTAAAAGAGAAAAATACTCCTTTTAAAAGCACTTGATTTGAGTAGGAACTCCAAAAAGGTAGCTTCAATAAAGGATCCTTAGGGTAACTAGGTCGTTGGAAGGTACAAGGCTCTATCTAGCTGCGCCTGGATTATTCCCGAGGGACAGAATCTCTAGCAAGTCTCAACTAGGCAAAACCCCTGTTCTCTAAATGTTTTCATCCTAACTATTCCTACAACTAAACTAACATTACTTAATATATTTTATTTTAGTAAGCATTTTTTAATAATTTAAAAAGATACAATCGTTCTTCATTTTATGTATCAATACTGTATGTTTCAAATGAGTCTTCAGTCCAAGGAATCTTATATGGTTTATTGAATTATTTTTTTTTTAATAATAAATGAAAGGCTATCCTTGAAAAAAAAATTGATTAACATTACAGTATGGTACCGATTTACCGAGTCGATGGAGACCAAGGTCACCTCGGTTAATTGAAATAATCGGTTAATCGGAACCATAGCAATACCAACTGAAAATGTAGGTTATTTTAAAATAAAAACTACATACTTATATGCATAAAAACCTAATAAATATTTAATAATAATAATGCATACTAACAATAATAATAACAGGAATTATGAAACTATTTTTTTAAAAAAGAAATCTTTTATTGTATTTTGTTTAAATGAACTCATATACATACACATACCCCCCCCCCCCTTAGACCTGGCACCTCGGTTGACCGGACTTCGGTTAATCGGACCCCTACTGTATTTGGTACGATTCCTTTGATTTTTTTTATTAATAGTACCTATTTTCAATGCATAATTTATAGTATAGAAATTAGTCAAGGAAATTGGTGTTGGAAAGATGCTGAGAGATATCCAAGATGTGAATGAGTATCCATGTTTTCTTTTGCTGATGATCTGGTACAAGCAAAATGTAAAACTAAACACAACAGTGGTAAAGAATAATAATCGGTCAAGCCGTTCCTGATGGTGTAACATAGCCGACATTGTTTTATATATCTACACTTATTTATTATGTAATCCGTGAAAATAAAGCTATTCATATATTTAGAACTAATGGTGAAATTCGAAGATCTTATTGAGATTTTAGAATGTAAAGATTAAAATTAAAATATTATTATTTTAATCAACAAAAAAAATTTATTTGTCTTCAAATCTTGATTTTGTTTTTCTAAATATTTCTTTCAAAGGCTTACTCTGAAAAGTAATTTTACAATTTTTTATGATAAAACATAAAATAAATGTATCTTGAGAGAATATGCGAGTATGGTGGACGCTTTAATCATGTGCACATAGATATTATAGACTCATTACCTCAAGGCAAAAGATATTGTGTCACTATCATCGATCGCTTCACTAGGTAGCCTGAAGCTACTGAGGTCCTCACTTAAGCTATCGCTGGTGCATTCTACGAAGGATGGGTCGCGAGTTTTTGAGTTCCCAGTAAGCTAACCAGTGACCAGGTGAGACGATTGGACGAGTTCTATAGTCTCAACAAGTTCCGAAGATGGTTGGAAATAAAATATATTAAGAAAAAATGCTGTGGAAACTGTGTGAATTTTCGCGATGTAATGGGGAAAAACGTTCTAAGTTTTAGATGCAAAGAAATTTAGGTATTCAAGTTCTTTATTTACAAGATAGACTATTTAAATAGGATTTTAAAGCTAGATTAAAGGCGGAAAACCCTTTTATTATTTGGTCGAAAAATTATTTAACCCTCCGCTTTTGTACGGAAACTTAACAACTAGAATTTTTCAACCTATAATATTCCAATATTTCCTTGAGGATGTGAAATATGCCCGATAACATTCAGGGATGCGTAACGCCTTAAGGTTTTTGAAGAATATTTGGGATTAAGCAAAGAATATTGGGGAGCAGAACCGCCACGCGTTGCTGTGGCCCAGTAGTTATAATGCAATGAATTAATTATATCCTATTCTTTTTAATACAGTCAAATCAAAATTCACTGATAAAGAGAAAGAAGTTTCAGCTAATCTAAAAACCAAAGGGATATAAAATAGAACTTTACGCCAAATTTAAAAATTTTTGGCAAAGAATTTAAAGGGTTAAAGTTTTTATTTTGTACAATAAACAAGTTATGAAAATTTCTCTAACCATGTGAAAAACCCATACGTTCTTACAGTACTACTTATCAAAACAAAAAAAAACAAAAATTATGAATGATATAATTTATAACTTTTATATTAATAATTTACATATTTCTTTATTACTAGAATTCGCAATTTCTTTTTATTGCAGTGCTAATAGGTTCACTATGATTTTGATTAACCTGTATTTTGTTAAAACAAATAGATTCGAAGATTTCCCCACACGTGAAAAGGCGACACATAATTGCCCATGGGAAAAACACGGATTTTCCAAGTCCGAGCTGGAAAAAATAGATTTGGCAACTGGATGCTTCCCACCTTAAATATCGAGAAAAAAATAAAGTTTTTGTCAATAAATCAACTTACACCGCCATCTGTTAGAAATTTATAGAACTTATAAATAATCACACTCAATCATAGTTTAATAAGCATTTAATATGCAATAAAAGAAATATTGAGGCTAATAATCGAGATATAAACTATCCTATCTTTTAAGTTGGACAAAACTACTCACAATGAGCTAAATTTCATCAAAACCTCCGAAAAACATCGGGACACGAGATTTTTATATAAATAGAGGTGTAACCTATGCAATTTTATAGATATATTGTAAATTTCCGAAACTGGATGTCGGTAAAAAGTTAATAATTGACCTTCTACCCCAAAATCGATCTTTAATATCATTTATGAAGGCTTAATTAAGGACCTTTTGACCTATGAACTATAATTGATTTATTTTTTATTAAAATCGGGTGAAATATTTAAAAGTTTCGCTGTTCAGAAGAAAAATACTGTTATTTAATGATTCCATCCAGGAATGTGTGTTAAAAAGTAGATCGAAATATTATGTACAGCATTAAGATATCCTCACCTGTTAAATAAAATAAACCTTCATTAAATGACTAGCACTTATATGGTTAATTTATTTATAGCAGCCGCTCACCAGTTAAAATGAGTATGCAAAATCGAAAACATTAGTAGCTAGCGAATGCCTAGAAGATGGAAAAAGTCCGAGGGGTAGGCAAATACGAAAGAGTCAGGACTGTCTGAAGCCAATCTGATGGAGTAGGGATTGAACGGATGACGGTGGATGGAGGAATGTAGTGGAGAGAGAGGCAACTTCACTAAATTTATTATTACCATTTAACCACAAATAAATGAGATGGCTTTATAAGCTGTCTCAGAGCACACCACAGGGAATGAAAAAGGGAATATAAGTAAACAAAAACCTAACAAGCAGGAACTATTTAGATGATGAATAGTAATTAATAAAAATATTGTTACCGTTTTATCGTGGCTTGCTTGGTATTTATACATTAGGTGCGTACCTACCCAAAACAAGGTATAGACCAGAGGTTATATTATTACCAGATCATTGGCTTATTATGCGATTTCACACTTATTAGGTTTGTATTTCAGCTCTCATTTTTTTTATCGCAACGAATCAGGGCGAACGATGAACAAATATTTGTACAATTGAGAAGTGAGTTTCGTTCCTTATTAAGCTTCGTCATCGTAGCGGTAAGAGCGGAGGGATAAGCTTCCTAATATAACATGTTTGATTGGTGAAATGAGGGCCAATCGGACCGGGCCAAGGCCGGCGAAGCTGATTGGTCGGCAGTTTGCTCGCGGGTGGTTAAACCGGATAATGAGACGTTTTCTGGGAGGGGGTTGTGATCAGGTCAGGGCGGACCGGGGGGAGCCATTAACGAAAACAGAGCACTCTGGCTAATGAGGAGGGAATCGATAGCAGGCTTCTCATTGCCCAAAGACTATTGCACGCATTCGCAAGGTTCTAGTTATGGGCTACGGTGAGCCCGCATGTCGCTACTGGGAATTGATCTGATTCAAATCCCACTCCGATTTAATGGAGCAATGATGCATATGTACTAAATGTCCTTGGTAACTGATAGAATAATGGTGGAAGCCCAGTCGGGGGAAGCCAGGTCAACGGGACAAAACGGGGGCGACGATACTCTATAGCGGGAAATTTATTGACGGAAGATTTTAAAAAATTTAATTTTTTTTTAATATTAAATAAAATGCGTGTTTTTTTAATTGCCAGGCCCTTCATATAAGCCAGTAAAATTTTTAATGCGTACTTACATCATTTTAATTTTTTAATTACCTAGGTTTGGTAACCATTAAAGTTTGAAGATAAAAACGTATTGCTCTAAAACTATTTTAGAATTTTTTTTTTTCTGCATAGTTTAACCGTAACCATTAATCCATCCATTACAGTTTAAGGTTACCCACCGGTCCACGTTCAGTAGAACCTAGAATGTGGGATACACCCAGGGCATCGAATGGTAATATGGACAATGTAGATACAAACGCGTTACGTTAGCTAACGGTAAGGTTACCTACTTAAACTGATCCAGGATTCCATGATGTCTGGAGGGAGCTGTTCTTCCGCAGTCTGGAACCGGCCGGGTAGGAGGTTACCATGGACAAGAAAGTAGAACTTCCTTGGAGGTATAAGCACTCAAGTACTGTTGGAAAGACACTTTGGCTGGGACTTCAGCGCCGATTACCTCGGCAGGCATAGCGGTCTTTTACAATCTTTTTTCTCCATATTAACATATTTAGGAGGTGTGTTTATACTAAGTAAACCTAAAGTTTATATTATTTTTAAATTAATGTATAGTTGATGATGTTGAACTTGAGATTGATTTACAAACTTAAACTGAAATTAGATTTTCAAATAAATTTTGCTATCGTTGGAGAGGTCAAGAGAGTTCGAAAAAAAATTATTCTTCATCTATGAAATGCTTAACGTTTGGTATCTTTAATTTTTCCTGAATTCGTGTTGCTTTCATTTTTTGGAATGCTGTTTCTTTTGAAACTTCCAAATCAGTACATTTGGAAAGATTGCAAATGGTTTTCGACCGGCTTAGATACCTGTAAGAATATCGACGCGTCATTTATTAATGCGGTGGATAACACTGGTCAACACAATTTTTGTTTCCTTAATTTTTTTTACTATTATTGGGTATTTCGAAGGCCCTGAGCATGAAAAAAATGATGGGAGATTGCTAATAGCTTTATTTTGTGAAATATGAATTTTCACAGTTTTGACTGAAACATGCAAGGAAATTAATGAACAATGTTAAAAAAATATTATTGAACACAATGAAATGATCTTTTATAGGATTTTCTTGAATAAACGGCTTTAGGTAGATCTCTTTGCAAACTCCAATGTGCAAGTTCAACCTTATCTGATAACGCTCTTCCATAATCCGAATGTCCTGATGAAATCTTTCACCCTGCTCTTCACTAAAATCGCCCAGATTTTTTGGGAACCGGTCTAAATGCGAGTGCAGGAAGTGGATTTTTATGCTCATGTTGCACCCTAGGTTTTGCATGTTCAGTAGCATAGTCAAAACAAGCTGGGCATAGTCATCATATTTATTATTTCCTAGAAAATTATTTATTCCTAAAACAAATGAGTTCCTTTGGATTCAACCTCAGACATTGATTTGACAAAATCAGGATCCTTCACGAGTTGCCTAATCTGTGGCCCATCAAAAATACCGGATTTCAATTTGTCAGTCCTCAATCCTGGAAACTTATTTGAAAGAAAATTTAAACATCCGCCACTTTTGTCAAGCGCCTTCCCAATTGTTTCATTATGCCGAGTTTAATATGATTCTTAATGAAATGAATATAACATTTTTTATACCAACTTTCAGCTCATCCCGTTCTGGCCAAACCTTGTGTGACCAATGGTGTTGTCTGTCACGACTGTCCCAGAGGCACAGAGAACAAGGGATGTGTACCCCCTACCGTTTGTGTACCCCCCCCCCTGTTGACCATTCTTAGATCTACACAAATGGCCCAGTTGTGGTCTTGATACCTAATTTTTTCCATAACCTTTGAAATATTTTTGTATTCTTCTTTCAGAGTCGTCGATTGTGCAATAGGTACGGATCCGTATTTGTTACCGTTATGGAGCAAAACACACTTTAAACTTCTTTTGCTGCTGTCCATAAAGAGACGCCCCTGGCCTTATATTTTTTCAAACCCATCTGTTAAAAAAGTCCACCAACATCGTTACAAAAGTTTTTTTTTTTTTCTTCTTAGCCCCTACTTCGTTTTTGTTGTTCGTTGAATGGCAGGAACATGAGGACTTCTATATTCCTATAGGAAAAACTCTTTTACTGCACATGGTGCATTTTAAGAGTGTTTTGTGTCAGTTTGGTGTGATAGATCTGAGTCAGTCAGTCAGTCGTCACAAAAGACTAAATCTTTCTCTTGATAAAAATATGGTAACAGATTCTTTTCTCGGGAACGATAAAAAGTGATTTTGCATTTGGGAGTAAGCAAGTTTTTTTCTTTTAAACGAAATGTTAAAATTTCTGATGATTCTTTTGATAAGTTCAGATCCCTCACCAAGTCATTTATTCAATTCTTTCTGATTAAATGGTTGAGGTTCTGAAAGGCTACATTTGTAGTCTGGATCAGAGTCATCACTTGATATATATTCTTCGCAGAGATTTGAGTAATCAGAAAATTTAGATATACTAGGTTGTTCCTGTCGTTGAGCAGAAGATAAGTTTGGATAAGACCACTTACTTCGATTCCCGGGGTTAATTCCATTTATTTTCACAACGCAGGAGTAACAGTCGGCTTGATGGTTTTGAGGTTCTCTCCAAATCATGGGAGTTTCGAACTTCACTGCATCTCTTTTCCCACTGGACCATAACCGTAGACACATAACACATTTCTGGCAAACAATATGTGGAACCCATGGCTTGTCCTGATTATTCAAATATATTTTAAAGTATTGATGATAAGCAATTTTTACAAAATTTGAAATAGGTTTTCTGTATTTTTCAAATATATATTCGCCACAAATATAGCAAAAATAATCTGTATTGAGTACACAACACTGTCTGAACAAAGGCATATCGAAAACAACAGAATATATTTTACTTTCCATAAAAAAATCTGAGTAAAAACACTAAATAAAATTAATAACTTGTAACTCAAAAACAAAAGCTGTTAGAGAAAAATTGTTTTCATATTTAAAACACATGTTTCACGTGGAGATAGGAACAACAAAAAAATGCCAGGAAACAAACAACTTCTTGGTCAATCTATAAATATTCCAAGGGTTTAGGGGTTTTAATTTTTACAGAAAGGGTGCTGAACATTTCAAAATCAATCAAATATAATTTTCTAGAACAGTATGTGTTTGGAAATTCGATTCCCGTAATTTTACTATTTTAAGCTTTAATGGAAGCTTAGTATTTCCTTCTTAGTATGACTATAATTTTTTTTTTCAATCCTCCATGTATTGTTCAATCTTCTTGGTGAAAACATATTTGTCCTCACTTATTTTTTTTTTCTATAACTCCGTTGCACTATAAGGACGTTTTGTACATTGTCATGACTTTTCTACGAGCGTTTATTAGATGCGATATTAAACCTAATTTAAAATTATTTATTTCATTCAATTTCAAGTAATCATTTTTTTCTGTTTTTGTAATCAGCAGATATTTACTAACTTTCTACTTTCTTTAGAAAAGCCTTGGTATGACTATCAATAATAAGCAAATATTTAATCATTTTATTATTAAGAATACTTCATCACTTTATAACACTTTTGCATTGTGAGGCATCAAGCAAATATGTTGTCCTTTTTTTTTTGTTTTTAACTCATTGGCATGAAAACGTATAATTATCCTGGTTTGAATGTCTAGAGAAGCAGATGATATCAGATTATTCTTATTTTAAATTTCTGTTTAATATTCATCAGACAACAGGCAGAAAGAAAGTGATAGATGAAAATAAAGCTAAATGATGTAGCGTTGATTTTGGTACTTATTTATGTGTGTGTGAGGTAGTTATTTTTAATGGTCCGATTCAAAATAAAAACGAAACATTTATAATTTGAAGGTTTACAGTTAAATAAAATTAAATTACAGTTTAAATAAAAAAATATTCATTTACACATTTAAGTTATTTGAGAGCAATTAGGAACTTTAGAAGAAATACCAGGTTCTATGAAACAACTTTTCATTTATTAAGTTTATTATGTAATTTTTTTAAGCGACTGAAATGAAACAAAATTAAAAATATCCCAAAATTAGTTATTCATCATCTATCTATATATCCTGATAGTTTTGCACTAGCTATGCAAAATGGCACAAAAGAAAAACATAAGGAACATTTACCTCGATTAAGATGTTGCCTGAATATCGGAATCAAGACTCTGTCCTCCCACCTTCGTATCTAAATATCCCAACAGATCCTGACTGTTCGGCATATAATTTATTATCCTTTTAGGGACGGGTTCGAAAAAAAACCTCGCTCATTTATTTGCGACTATTATACATGAGGCTTATATGTATGTGTGTGTGTATGGTGAAAAATCACTTTCGATGTAATTATAAAAATATTTAATTAAGAATCGTTGAAGAAGAAGAAGAAGAAGAAATGATAAACTGTTTGATGCTGGACGTTAGTACAAGTAAAAAACTCAGTACTCTCAAACATGATAAAAAATGGATAGATTCAATATCGATTGTGTAAATAAAGATGGTAGTCATGTGTACACTCTTATCAATTTTCCGGTCTATCAAGCAGTGTTTACTTTTCGCCCGTTTTTTTTTTTTTTTTTTTTTTTTTTTTTTAAGCCCTTTAAAGTTTATTGAACGATTTGTGGCGGTTGTAGGATAATTAGAGTATAATAAATATCATTAGTAATTTGATCTAATGTGTCGCATAACAGTATGATTTTAAAAATATAAGAAACACGTTTTCTTCCACAACCATATCTAGAACTGATTAACTATTTAAATAGTGTCAGATTGAAAGTTACCATAAAGCTAAATGATATTTCAAAGAGGTAACAAATTCTACGATGATCAGCGTTATCATTCGAAGACATGAAACAAATTTTGATTAGACTGAAGTGAAACAAAACTTCATCAGGGTAGGCAAATAAATTTCTGAAATGAAGAAGCTTGTTGAGGCTGGGGACAGGGAACGATCTTCAAATATTAACTGTGTCAATGTTTGATGAGATAAAAGCCCGCCTCTTATATTAGTTCATCAGGTTCATCGTATGAGTTCCCGAGGCGAGGATGAGATGTCGAGGATTAATTATCTACATGTGGATGTTATTCAGTTTATGAGGTGCACTCTGAAATCTGGTAAATACCTGATTAAGGCGAAAAGTATCAGTGATAAAGATTATACTTTTTACTAGACGTTGAAATAAGACTATTGCAGGTTTAAATAATTTTAACGACGTACGATCACTCACTTAGGCAAAAATAACAAACGAACAATTAGAATTCAAAATTGTAACGTTACAAACAGTAACTAGCAGTGACCCAAAAGTAATTACTTTATGCCACATTTTAAGTAAGTGCCAATTTAAATATGCCACAGTTTAAGAATATTTAAAGTAATGTCAACACACGGTTCTTGCTTAGATTAGCTAAACTAGATGGCAGTGATTTTACGAGTATAATAAATATTTAGTAACGGTTGCTATTTAAATTGATACCAATGATACAGAAATTACACACAAGTTTAAATAAAATATAATTTATTATTGTTTGTGTAATTGTGTTTTATAATTGCTACAACGATGGAGTTTTTTTAAGTTTACGAATTATGTTAAGAAGAGGAACGAGCTGGAGGGGCTAATCTAAACAAGTGCCACAGATATAAGTAAAATGCTGCACTTAAGTGGTCCAACATGAGTGCAACCGTTCACACCACACTGGTATGGTACTCCCAACATCAAAATGCTGAATGAGAGAATACTACTTTGATTATTTGAGCATTGTTCCTCTCGACTTCAGTTATGAATCAGTCAAAATCTTCGGGTGGCCAGGAAGTATCAGAAGCTGACAATGGTCGAAATCTTACCACGATCAATAACCATAAAAAAAAATAAATACTTTTAAAACATGTTTTGAGCCATTTTTATCGAACCTGGGGTCATCGCTCAACTGGTCCAGTAAAGAATCTCTGTAAACAGCCTATAGATGAATTGGGCAGAGGGGTCACTATTTTGGACTAGGCTTCATATATTGACATCCACCTTACATCCGTACAGGAATACGTCAATTTGATGGACTTTATCATGCATGTACCTATATAAATTCATAATTGTATTAATTTTAGAATTACTGCTCAGATAATTTTGATAGGCAAGGCGATCGACTAATTGCAGGTGGCGAGATGGCCGAGTAGGCAAACGCGTTAGAAAATACGCGTTGCCACGGACAACCGGATATGTCAAGTTCAAACCCCGAGCCAAAGGAAAATTTAATAATACTCGGCAAACATCCCCCACCTTATCCCCTGGCCCGGGAAACCCCGTATAGGTTCTCGAGGAAGGGGAGGACAAAAAAAAAAAAAAAAGATCGTCTAATTGATTTCTTTTCAGGAAATGTTAGTGCATGTAGGTTTTACACACTGACGAAGTAAAACTTCAACAGGCATTAGAATTAAACTTAGAAAAAAATTATAGATAAAAAAATGGTTAAATTTCAATTCAAGTTAAATCGTCAAATTTAAAAAATACATGGTTTAAAATCCCAAACCTTTTGTTGGAATGAAGTAGCGGTCGGAAAAAACCATTGGAGCAAGTTTAGGGGCCTGGATTTCTTTTTGACGGAGACCTGGAACCGTTTTACGACTATATATAAGGAGCGAGTGACTGGGCCTATTAGTCATAGTCTTTGTCTTGACTGTGAAGATGGAGGGAGCCATATGGTTTGTGTGGTTTAAAGTTATCAATTTTGTAACCTGCTCGAATATTTATGTTGTTATAATACGTTTAGCATTGATAACGTTATATTTTCGTTTAGCAAATATATGTAAACCCACCGAAGTGTTACAATATAATATTCTCTGGTTCGTTTATTTTGATTGAATACAGAACTTTGAATATTCAACATCAATATTATTTCTACTTTACTTTAAAACCCAACACATCGTTGGGCACCTTGGTATACTCACCATTAAAATGAATTATGAGAGGATATACAATAATATATTTTTAATATGAAAAATCATTAAAATAATAATTTTATACTTTGGATCAGGTTGTGCGACCGGAACCGCAGACCATTTCACCAACCTCGACCGCCCATATGTAAGTATGGTTATCATAGATAACAAACTTTCACAATGAAAGTTCAACTTTAATGAAGAAAGGCGTGAAAGTAAGGTTAATACATCAACAAATAAGACCATCATTAGTTGCTCCAGCTGCCCCGTTCGCACCTACATAAATGATAAGACGAGAAGCATACTTATGCAAAGCTCGCCGAAGGAATGGGGACAGGAGGAGGCCATTAAGAGAGACAGAGGAACTAACTATCCGGGAGGACCACATCATTAAACTGGGCCCCGGTCGTCATCCACTGCTGAATCGGCAACACCTAATGAGTCAGTCACACCTCGACGTCACCTGTCACCCGGGACAGGGCTATCGGGTTCCCGCTGGACAAATGGGGGGGGGGGAGAGTTAGTTGTTAATTTTCCAACGGGGTCATCCTTATGCATTATTTATTCAGCCATGATATGCAAATTATTTAAAAAATATATTGGTTAGAGTATCATCATCAAAATTGGTTGAATGAACAAATGTTGAATGCATGCATGCATGTTTCCAATTATTGCATCGAATTATTATCACTGATTCATATAGTATAATATGAATTCATATCGTATAATATGAATAGGGCTTATGTTCTAAAAGAAATTAATACGAAAAAAAGTCAAACATTTATAATATTAATTAAATATTTAAAAAAAAGGGGGGGATTTTAATATACAAATATAATACAAAGATGATATTGTATTTATATTTCTTATATATAAATTTGGGTCTTGATTTCAATATTAAACTTATTTCTGGTATAATGAAGAAATCGATTTATTTCTTATGTAAAATACCACTTCTAGTGAGAAAATGCCATAAGAAAGTGGGAAAATATAAATTAATATTTAAGAATTAGGATTTTGTATACTAAGAAATAGGGTATTTTCAATTTATTTTTATGGATTTTTTCTTATTTAGATAATAATTATTTTAAAATCTTTCAAAAGGAGCAAATGCCTGAAAAAGACATGTATATATGCAGAAAGCTCAATAGACAATAATCCTGACTCATTTCATTCCCTATGTAAAACCCTGTATCGAATAAACTATTTTATTTAAATTTAAGTGAAGAATGAATTCATTTAAAAATTAGTTTGAAATACATTGGTAGTTTTATTATTTTTATTCTCACTGATAAAGGGAATTCCATGCACTTTAATGAAAAATTAATTATTCGATTATCGTCATTTAGTCAGGAGTTACAGATTTTTGGCCACTAAATGACAACATTTTCCCACTGTGAGCCGTAACCTGGGGAATTAAAATTAGGTTTTTAACATACTGTGGACAAAAAGTTGAATCTTTTGAAGTCGATAAATGGCGTTTAGACATTTACATACACTGTAAATAGGTTGGAATGTTGTTATTGTGTGTCGCGCGTTCCCACCGGATTTTCCCCTTTATTGAAAGGTGACCTATGAAGCAGTAAGATTAATTTTGCTTTTAGAAGTAAGTGTTAGCAAATAATACTTTTTCTAAAATATAAATTCAAAATAGAGCCACTTCTATTCTCTAATAGCATAATTTCACTCACCGGATTTTTTTCTTTTTTTTTTAAGTAAAACAATACAACAAGGAAGACGGCCATTTGTACAATCCTCATCTTCGTGCTCATCTCTCTTTCAATCTTTTAAAAAATACTCGTTGAGTTTTATAATACAATTCCTTGCCAAATCAGATTTCGACCAATTAAAATACAAAGAACACTAATTTGAAATAAGAACGAAATGCCATCATTAAATCCCAAACGAAGGTGAAAATTGTAAGAAAAATAAAATATTAGATTTCGTTTTAAATTTACAAGAAAAAAGAATTAATTAAAGTTTAGGAGGAATCATTAAAACGTAGCGGGTAATCCTAACTAAGGATGGAAGAAAAAAATTAAGGGTTTAGGAATTATAAAAAGCCTGTGGAACCCAAGTTTACGGTTACAATGTTTCGTTATAACAAAAGTTATGAAGGGGGCTTCTGTTCTAAAAGCAATTAATAAGACAAAAATTTATATTATTAATTAATTATTCAAAAAAAGGATTTGAATAGAGGGAATCATTCCCTCTATTCAATAATCAATACCTTCAATAATCATTACCTTCAAATAAGGTATAACAAAATGTTTATCTTGGTATGAATAAGAGCTATCCGTCTCTGGAGAGTTTATTATAGTTTTATAAAGAAACTCTTTATTTCATGATCCCTTTGATACTTCATAAAGCTTTATAACTATGTTCATTTAATGTTAAGAAATATTACCTAAGCAAATGTTATCAGCTGATAGGTAAATAATAATTTTTTGTTATAGGTGAAAGAATTATTTTTAACGGTTTGTAAGAGTATTACTTTTTGCACTTTAAAATAAATATGCCACTAAATGAGAATATGCTTTCAAGCTTATAAACCATTTGATTTTAATGATATGATACATAAATTCTTCATTAAATAGATAAAATAGTATAAGAGTTATCTGGTCCTGAACTCCGCTAATGAAACTTAAATTTTCAAAAAGTAACATTAAAAATAATATATTTTTAACTAATTTAAGAACTGTGAAGTACACAAATTGTTAAAATGTTAATGTTAAGTAATTGGCTGTTTAATTTCAATCGAAAACAATCACGTCTGATCTAGAGATAAAGAATTTTTCCTTCAATAAATTTTTAGTCATGACTGATAAATTATAAACGGAATTAAATAATCATTAATCACAAAATGCATATACAAACTTTAAAAATAAGTGAACAATTTCAGGATGTTTCTCATGGGTAACAGTGGGAGTGACATCGATTTCAATGAAACTTTTTTTGGTAATAAAAGATCGAAAAAATATCTACGCCATGTCGAGGAATTTTGCCAATGCCACATTGGAGTATGTTAAAATGTTTTATAATTATAACTCCTACGAATATTATAAAATTTTGCCTTTTCTTAATAATGCCTATTTTATTGAAGTAATTCAAATGTACATCAAATCACTAAAACTAAAGAAAGTAGTTCAATTACTTTTTTTTTTTAACCAACACGAATTCGTTTTTGGCATCCTTATATAACAAAAAAACATATGATATTTTACTTCATTTTCCCGGAGAGTGTTTGTTTAACGTTACTTTATGCCACTTAGGCTAATCGGACGATGCGACAGTGGGGGTCCTAAATTTTGCCTATTCAGGTATAATTAGGATAGGGATCTTTAACGAGTACCTGACATCGTACAGGCTCGGGACCTCCATTTTACGTCCTATCCGATGGACGGCATGGCTATGGATTTTTTACTCCCATTAAAAAATCCTACGGCCACCGCTGGTCCCGAACCTGCGACCTTTAGTATATTTTCCCGGAGAATGTTTTTTAATACTTTTCAGTGATGACAATGAGAACAATACAATTTCAAATAAAAAGAATTGTGGTTATCAATATAGGCAATATTATAAAATGTCATTCATCCCAGGATTAACAGATATGACCTGGAAGATATAAAATTGGGATTATATAATAGCAACAAAATTAATAAGTATTTAAGTAATATGAAAGATAGAATAGATAATTATGAAAAACAAAATGTCATTTACAAAATTGATTGCATGGATTGTGAAAAAGTATACATTGGTGAAACTTCAAAAAAACTAAAGAACAGGTTAAAGCAACATATATTAAATTGTAAAAATATAAAAAACATCAACACTAGCATTCCATAGTATCAAACTACAACACAAATTTAATTTTGAGAAAACCAATATATTAGACATGGAAAGTAATACAAAAAATAGATAATTATTGGAGGCCATACACATAACAAAAAACAATAAAATTACAGTTAATTAAAAAACAGATATGAAAAATGTAGGAACCCATTACATGGACATATTAAATAAATTAAAAAAAATTTAATTAACAATATTGAAGTAATAATTACAAAAAAAAAACATAATTATCACAATCAGCTGGGGAAAAAGGGATTTAGTATTAACATGGTGAAAATATAGAGGACAGAGTCCAGCAGCCTTTAGTCAATTAGAAATGGACAAGTATGAGCTAACATATATAAAAAGTAAAACGGTGTATTTTAAGCATATGACCTTGATATATTTGTTAGAATTTTATTAAAAGACCATCAATCATACGATTGAAAAATTATTTATGTAAGTTATACTTAAATTATTTGATCTAAATTATTAAACTAGTGTTCTGATTATATAATGTAATAGATATAAAATTGTACAGGTTTTGAGAATGGGGAAACAACCCCGAAACGTCAACATGTGCTGTAAATAAATATTTATGGTAAAAAAAGGAAGATAATTTTTGCTAATTTTTTATTAATTCATTCATAACTGCTCAGAATTTTCGTTCCCAGCGTTAGTCGTCCATCCATAGGCTAGCGGATTGCCACTTGTTCAAACCATTTCGAAACTTCTGTATTATATGCCCTCATCAAAAATATATGAAGAAAAACTCAGAAAATTAAATTGTATATCTCATTATATATCTTTTAATTATACATATCATATCCTTATTTGTTTTCGGATTTTGGATTTGAGCCAATTTTTGTAGTTTACAAAGAGACAATATTTTGTTATTTAACGAGTGGATCAGGCGGAGCCGTGTGGAATTTATCACAATTGTAATTTAAAAAAAAAAAGTCTCCACTTGTAAGAAAATACATTTCTTTATTTTTATTTTAAAAAAAACAACAAATATAATTAGAAATCTTTGAAATTATCTCAGAAATAAATTAGAACTTACTCCTAGTAGTTACGACATTAAAAATATTTTTAATTTATTACAAAGCAGTCATTAGTGCTACCATTAAAAACTTTTAAATGTTAGAACAAGTTGACAAGCGAGGGCTAATAGTTCCGATGAATTTTTAAACGAGATGCGTAACAAAAAAGGTTTTAATACTCAGGGAACTACAATTAAAATGTAAATAGTTTAGCTAATTGTTATTCCGCACGGTCTAGAGTATTGTTCTTTCATTAGGGAGCAATTTGAGGATAGTATCGACCAGTAGGGGGCCTTGGTCTATAAATAACATCGGACTTCGAGTACCATTAATAGTAAATTAAGTACTAGTGTCCAGTGCATGGTTATATCAATTGTAGTGTAAGGTATGTAGTTACAGTTTAAAAAATAATTACACAAGAGAACTCAAGGTAAATAAAACATATATATTCTATCTTTAATCTTAAAAATTATAGATTAGATTTAAATACTGTCAAACCTGTACAGATCAGTACGTTACATAACAGATTCAAGGTGATTCAAAAACTGCGGGAAACGATTGAGTTTTCGAAACAATTCTTAAGCAACCGTTCATCACCTAGAAAGTTAATAGCTCATCCACAAATTGCTGCGGTTGAATGGACTTAAATTTAATAAATATGAAGAATTTTTGTTAATTAAGACGAACATTTTATTTAAAAAGGCTGTCTCTAATCACGGTTTCAGGAGCCCTGTAATTCCGAAGTGAATAATTCTGGTCCTAATTCTGATCTAAAATTGAAAGAAAATACCCATTTTAGATTACTAAAAAATTAAATTATTGGGGGAATTAGGAAGTCGGTGCCAAAAAAGAAAAACTTAAAGGTATGAATCGGTAGAAGGCTGATTTAAAACTTAATTACCCTACTCAGTTGCGTGTCTTTTTGCTTTTTAATTACCGCAGTCTTTTTCAACTCATATCTTTTTCAACATTTTGTTATGTGTTCTTTTTCCTCACTCAGATTGATCTGATATTTTGAAATGCATAAGTATAATTTTGTTAGGATTTATATTGATCAACATACGTGAGATAAAAGTATGAGATGTGACCGCCGTGCCAGAAAAATTTATTTTCAACATGGCAAACTATGATCACCGAAGTGCCTTCAATTAAAAGCTTCTGTTTTTGGAAACGAATGGCGATCGATTTGAAAAAACTAAGCTTTTTTGTTTCACTCATTCTAATGTACAAAAAAAAAAATTATGTTTTTCCAATAAATTTTAGAATTTTGATCATAACAGGAAATTGCAATATCTGGAACTTGCCCATTGTTTTAGAATGACCCATAATACTTATTATAATAGGTGCCGGATAAAATATCTACATTCAACCATTCTGCTATCACAGAGAATCTCTTCCTCCAATGTTTTTTCTTTAAGAATCACTCTGCATCAATCAGAAATTGAGTATCCACATTTGAACAAAGCTGCAACTAAAATGCTAAAAATACTCGTATAACTGAACTATCCGGATATAAAGACTGATATTATATGTTTAAAGATTTATAGAGAAACTACAAAATGGTATCATGCCAAAAATAATTTAAATCAAAAGTTCCTGAGATTTATAAACGATTGAAGAATTATCGGTAGGAGGGAGAAATGAAAGTTAAAACAAATGGGTTGCAAAAAAAAAGTAAAAGTCGGGCATACATCTGGGGAATTTCGCAAATGGAACAGGTCACTTTTTTGTTTTATTTATAAATTTCAAAATACCTTAAGTTTTCGTTAAGTAACCTTTAGGTTCAATGCGTGCATGTTCGCTTTAAACAAACAATTTCTATAAACTCACCATTAACCTAAAAAGAACGAAAAAAATTAAGGCACTGCCTCCCCAAGATAACTACAGAAGGTAAGCAGAAATAGAGAGGCCACGCCATGAGTTAGCTGAGACACTGCCACCGTTATCTTGGCTTGCCGTTCGACTGGCTCGATTATGCAGGCAGTTAATTCTCTCGAGTGTGAGAGCTTATTCCGGCTAATGAGTTGCTAGATCAGATAGTTTCTTCTCCTCCAAATTTATTTCGTTCCCCTGAGGAAATTTTAAGGAGAAAGAGTACAAAGGAATAATTTTTTTTTTTTTCTGAGTTATCATAATTCGTGTCAGTCAACAAATCTTTGACATTCAGAAAATGTCATGCCAAGCATGGAAAAGGATAGCACTCAGTAGTACCTCTTTCTTGCCTAGTTTCAGTTACTCTTATTCGGTAACGAAGGAGATATCCCATTTAACGCCTTTTTAATTTCATATTTATGGGCATGTCAGCTGTTCTTAGTTGTTTCAAATCTCTCTGTAAAAAAGTATAGATACGTTTAATAAGTGCTGTGTTGACTGTTCAGGTAAGTCATTGCGTAGTTTTTGTCAGGCACGTGTCATGATCAGTTGTAAAATTTCGGATTAAAAGTTTGAAGTCTTTGTCTGTCCCGTATATTTGAGAAGATTGTGTCCACATATAGGTTACAGTATAGTATATAATATAAGTATATAAGTATTAATATAAGTAGAAACATGTATTCAGTTTTTTTCTTAGTCCTAGTTTTAAAGAAAAAAACTGAGTAAAATAGGTTGAATCCTTTATTAAGGGTCTTTAATTTAATTTATGAAGTACAAAAAAAAAAAAAAAGAGAAATTTATTCATTGATAAAGAGATGTAATTATTCTCTTTCTCGCTTCCTCCTCTATTCCAGACGTCTGAAAAGGCTAGAATTCTTCAATGTTAGTTGTAATAGTTGAATGCAACATATGGGTATTTTGTATCATGTAGTCATGCTTGTCCGTGATGTTTTATTTTCTTAGATTGCTATCACATATACTAGATGTATCTATTTTAAAATCAGTAGTGAATTTCAATAAGTTAAATTTTAAAAAAGTTGAATGAAAAATGAACTTTATTAAAAAAAAAGGAAAAATAATTTGATCCACTCTTTTGATATAACATAATTGTGGATTGGATGAAATTTGGTTTTTGACGATAAAAGCCAAATTAGTATCAAGTTGATATATAATATGAATTACTAGATGGCTTACGAGAAACATACAAAGTCGAAGCTAATATGGTTTTGTTTTTCAATGCTATGAAAATAGTCATTTTTAGTTTTTTAAATGTTTTAATGAATTTGATGAAATCTTTGAGGATTAATCTTTTTGGTTTGTTTTTTATCTATTGGATTAATCTATATAAATGACGATGAAATTCCTTTATAAAAATCCATACCGTTTATCCTAAATTCTCCAAATTTCGCTCAGTGGTTCTTTCATACCAGGTGCGAACACCTGTCCATATTAAAATTGCATAACTTCAGCCAATCTCTGGTATATCCTTTTTTAGATTAGAATAATATTCTATTAGTGCTATTTTTGTTGCATTTTTTTATTATAGAATTGTTCACGTTTATTAGAAAAATGAAATTCCCCGGGGTGAAACCGGGATATCCCGCTAGTTTTTAATAAACTGGAAAAATTCCTTGACATCCATATGTTTCTCTTGTACCATTTTAGAACATATTATGCCCATGCCAATACTGAGGCTTGCTTAGCAATAGAAGCAACTCCTTTGGCTGAGCGTTAAAGTTGTGTAACCATAACGCAACAGTTTTAGATGAACAATAAAATAAAATTTGATTAATAATTTTAAAAAGGTTCACCGATAAGTAAAATATAATCGGTTACAATTATTTAACTTATATACCGGTTAAAATTATTTAACTTATATAACATAGCATTATAAAGGCCGGTGAGAAATATCCAAAGCTTAGAGGTAAGGAGGAGATGGTGGAGTGTGGTCCGTAAGGAGCTCAGGTTAATGTGTTTATTTCCTGCTAAAGGCAGGACCTGTTCCCGAAGCCCATTTGGCCTCCCATTCACTAGTTCTAATAACCCCACTCCTCCTATTGCTAATCTCCTTAATGAAAACCCTTAGAATACTACAATCATATCCTATCCCATTGTCTTTAGTTAACTCCTTCCACTTCTCTATTGGTTACTAAAATATACAAGTTCAGAACTGGAATATGTCAGCTTGGAAATGGTTCAATTTAGGAAGCTAAATAATAATACGTGTTTAAATGAAGCGGAAGAAATCAGTGGCGTACCTGGACTATTTGAGCATTAATTCTTCTTATAATTATATAATAATCTATTATAATTAATTCTTAAGACGACTAAAGAGCAATTAAGTCTTCTTAAATAATAAAAATAACAAAACATAATGTAAACAACTTTTTCCTATGATAATCGGACAAAGCCGATCTCTTCGAAGAGGCTGGTAGGTAACATAAGCCGAGAAAATTCGAAAAATATCGAACTGTTAAAAATCCACATCTGGGATTTTGAATTGAAGTTGTTTTTACTGATTAATCTTTGAAAAATTTGATAGTTGAAAAAAAATGTGTCCTACTAACTCAAAACAAAAATTAGATAAGGCTCCATACAAAATAGCAATAATAAAAATAAGTAAATAGTTTTCTTCTGAAAGAGCAAATACAAGCTGCACTTATGTAAAAAAATGAATTACATGTATATGATGAATTATATTTATAATTATATTAAAATCATTCTAATAAAAAAAAAAAAAGGGCGTGCCAATAGGCCACAATCACAAATAAAAAGAATCATTAGGCATACTTATAAATTAAAAAAAAATAATAAAAAATACATACGGTAAACCGGACAGTTATTGACACCCTTAAGACTACATTTCTGTGGTTAAATTTTTTTTTTTTTTTTTTTTTTTTTTTGTCTTTCAAACATTAATTCGCACCTGTCAGCCGTCTGCGACAATCAGCGAATCCGATGGCTGCAGCATCGCAATACTATTGAAGGCATGTATGGCTTGAAGGAAGGAAAGTGCCCAGCAGCACCTCTTTCCGGGCTTGACAATAAATTCAGGAGAGGAGGTCTCTCATCCAGCTTCTTTTTAGCCGCCTTCTAACAGGCATGTCAGCCGTGGCCATGCGGTTAATCAATCTGTTGTTGTGTCCTTCCAATTTAACAAAAAAGCGTGAGTAAAGCGTTCGTATGTGTTGTTGGAGCTTCCTTAATTAGTCTCAAAATTTTTGATTGGAAAGTTTGCAATTTTTGTAAGTGCGTCTTTTTAGCTGAGCCGAAAATTTGTGAGGCGTATGTCCAAATGGGTTTAAGTAAGTAGGTGTATGTATTCAGTTTTTGTCTAATATTCAATTTATAAGATTTGGCAAAAAGGGAGTAAAGAATTTTTAAGCGTATGTTTAAGGTCTTCTTTTTCATTTTGACATGTGGGCCCCAGTTTATATCGGCGACAACCAAATTCCACAGACAGAAACTGTACGCTACATCGGACTTCTGTTCGACAGAAGGATGACTGTGGTTAAATTAAAAAAAAAATTGTTTAAAAAGGATTCAAATAGAAACTTCCTATACCTCCTCATTATCTATCCTCATAAAGACTCAAGAGGTTTTTTTTGGGTAAAAAGTTCAATAGTTTTACCATATGGCAATATTTATTGTAAAAAGTGCAAAAACTATTTATTGACACCCTGTGGATTTCATTGTGAAATCTTCCCCTATAGTTAATTTGCTAAACACTTACTTCATAGATGACTTAGAGGACCCTTCAAACATTAGATTCATGTATACCTTCAAATAAAATTAGGATTTTTTTACTTATTTCTTTAAGTTAGAGTTTGGGGTGTCAATAACTGTTTGGTTTACCCTATAAACTACTCTTCCTAATATGAAATTCAATTTGTTATAAAAACAAAAATCAAAATCAAACACTCAACTAATCGCTGATCAATCCTGGGATACCCAATTACTAATAGAATAAAATAAAGAAACAATCATTTTTAACTAAATAAAAATAATGAATTTTTCAAGCCCAACTAAAATATAATTAATTTTCAAAAAATGATTATTCAATATAAATATAAAATTACAACTAAAAACCCATCCATCGATAGATATAGAAACGGTATTAAGCAGATTTCTGATGTACTATGCAAAACTCAAATAAAAGTTAAAGGTCTTATGAAATCTGGAACCTTTAAAAAATTAATATTACATGCAAACCATTTTTTTTTTCTTTTTTTTTTTTTTTTGTATTTATTCTGCTTTATCATGAACCCAGTTTTTTCTTCTTTTTATCCGAACCACAATCATGGTATGTCAAATAGTTGGATCAGGAAATAGCTTCATTCTTTTTACTTTAGAATTTTCAGATTTGATTCTTTTTACTTTTTTATGCATACATATGTTTAATCAAGACATTTTTTTTTTTTTTTTTATATATAAAGAGACGCTTATTTTCAGTTTAAAATTATTAAGACATGATGCCGTTTAAAACAATCTCGCGTTTTACATGTATGGATATAGAAAATACATGTAGATGTATATATACATACACATATGGAAATGTTTTGTTTTTTTTTTAATTTGAACGCACATAAGAACATTTTAATAAGAAAGATGGCTGAGATATACAGTGACAGAAGACTAAAGAGGCATCGAATCAAGCTAGAAAGGATGGGTGCTTTTCCTCCTAATCCCAGAAATGTCATTACCTAATTCGCTTATTGTCAGGATCTTACTGAGATGCGAATCAATAATGAAAAAAAAAAAAACTCTCAAATTAGTCTAAATCTATAAAAAAGTTTTTTTTTTAATTTCAATTATTTCTAAAATTACCATTCTATATATTTTTTTTTCTTTTAAAGCAATGGCCTGAAATAGAAACTGATATTTCTTTTTTCTTTACTTATAAAAATTCGACATAATTTTTAACCGGTTTATCTTGTCCTTTAACTCATGTTGTTTAGTTATTTATAGTAGTATTTTTTAAATACTTTTTATCTAGGAGAGAGAAATACTTTATTGAAAATAGTGATGCTGCCCAATTATATTGGGTTGTTAATACACAGCATACTCATTTATCTTATACAGATTATTTGTTAAATTTAAAATACTAATAAAACTAATTTATAAGTTAAGTACAGGAGTATAACAGTATTTGACTTAATACCATTTCTTAGATGTAAGCATTGCCAAACTGTAAATAAGTAGGATTAGTGGAAGGAATAAATCAGTCTTATTTCTGATATCAAGAGTGCTCTTTTGTTAATCCTTTTTTTTTTTTTTATTTTTTTTTTTATTTATAACATTTTCTATCTATAGGCTTAACTGGCCTCTAAAAATTAACTAATGTATGTAATAATTAAAAATTAGAAAACTAGGTGAAATATTAATAATATGGAATAACAACAGCAGCTATAATAATAACAATATCCAACAAAAGCTCAAAGCTTTATATAAAATGGTATAAAAAGACGAAAACCCCAAAAAAATAAAATTCAACAAAAAGAACAATATATAAATAAAAGTCGTTTAGTAGTGAATGTATTGATAAATAAATTATATATATATATATGATGACCCTTCAACGATTTGTAATTTAAATTCTGAGAATGGATGTGGTGGTGAATGATTCCCAGGGAGTCGAGATAAATATTTTCTGCAATCTCCGCTACGTACTTGATGTCAACACCAAGATCCTTAGTATCTCTCGCCGAAGCCTTCACTGAACTTCACTTTAAGGAAAGGGATACGTTATTCGTAAATTTCCTTCTTTTCCCTTTCAATTTTTCTCGCCTGGTCGAGGTCATTGGATTCGTATATAACAGTGGGATCCAGAATGGTGCTGACTTTCCGGTCTTAGAAAACGCCACTATAACAGCTATCTCGTGGACCTCTCAGTATCCACAAAGTAAACCTCTTCATAGCACGAAAAATCCCTTTCTTTAATAATTATTCACAAAGTAGTCCTCTAAGTATTTTTAAAGCTGCAATTAATCACACAAACTTAAACTAAAAGAATTGCAAATTTTGTTCCTTGCTCTTTGAAAAACACTTAAGTAGAAATTTCATGAAAAAATGTGAGGCTGAAACAAGGGAAGCCTTTATCGAGAGGGGGATCCTTCATCCCGAGCGTAAATTTGAGGAGTAATGAGGGGATAGTTGACTGAGGAAATTTACGAGCGGCAAGCTGAGGAGGGAACGAGGGGGTGAAAATTGGATGGAATAAGATAAAAGGGGCTAACACGGTATGGGAGGATTGTTTGCTTAGGCGAAGGGAGGGCGTGTTGACAAGCCATTCCATGTTTGGAGGCAGTCATAAACGTCCCTCCGATGATAGAAGCAACAACACTTTAGAGGCGTCTGAGGGAGGGGATAATAGAGCTGGAAATTATATTGCAATAAATCTCTTCGGGGGACGGAGGCGGAAAATTCTCCATGCGCCGTCACACCCCGGAACCTATACCTAACCCCTCTTTACGGCACCAATAAATTCAGCCCGCTTCGTTGGCTTATGCGATGATAAAAATTAAAATAGTATCCCCCCCCCCTGCCGGGATATGTCGCATAACTAAAATGCCTTTTAACAATCCAGCAGCTAGCAGCTTCGTTCCTAACCGTGTTATGATCTCGTTCCGCTTCTAGGGTAATACCCTAGAAGCGGAACGAGAGGGTTCTTGAGGGTAATACCCTCAAGAATTCGCGATCATGTTAACATAGCGAAAAATACAGGCGATTTAAACGAAATTCAGAATAAGCTATTGATAAAATAGTGGTTGGAAATTGAAAATTATTACAACTACTATAATAATTTTGAGTTCGATTAGTGGTTTTTCATTGGCTAAACCATATAATCATCTCTCTTCTTTAAAAACTGTAATCTAGAAAAATATATAACCTAAATAATTTTCCTACCATAGATATTCATAATTATTTCTCCCTTTTTAATATTCGTTTGATATGCTACCATTTAAAAATTATTGGATATCTTGTATTATATTTAGCTTTGAAGAAGACCAGAAGCCCGAGTCAAAACGTACGTATACGGAACGTATTAATATTATCTTCCACACAACTATACCGGGAGGACATAATTTTTCCCCAATTGAAGAATAATGTAATTATGTAATATTCATTACCACGTAGTGTCCCACTCTCAGCTTTATGATATATGTTAATTGTTTTTCTTTCAACAACTGCATAAAATTAAAGTGAAATTTATTTATAATCATAAAAATAACTGAAGTATACTGATTTTTTTTGTTTTTGTTTACTTTATACATTTTCAAGACTTTACCCTCTTTTTTTCAGATATTTCTTGAGTTGTGGAATCCTCTTCAACGAATTCCCCAAATAAGATAAACGTGTTGTAGTTATTGTTGTGAAAACAGGCTTCTTACTATCACGCTCCATTTTCAAATTATGACATTCATTATATTTAAGTTTAACTATCCAATGCTGTAAGTCAGTTAGCAAAAATCATCAAGTTTATTGATATGCCCTACAAGGTGGTTTCGGCTGAATAAAATGTTGTGTTATAGTTGCAGGTGCAATTAACTCAAGCAGAGGCCTTCTGTCGTGAGAGATTCAGCCTGCATGGTAAAGAAGACATCAAGGAGAAATTCTCTAAGAAGGGGCAGTGTGAAGGAAGAAACCATAAAAGATATTGTGACAGGTCTCGAACGATTGAGAACGGGATCGGGAATGTTCGAAAGTGTTCGTAGCCCACCATAAAGAAGTGAGCAAGCGAGGAGAACGAGGAGTCCATTTTGATGAGCAGGGAAAGTTTTAACATAATCAGCTAAGAATAAAGATACTTCTGAGTCATCGTCTAGTCACTACTAGGTAAGGTTTTGTAAAATTACTCTAACGTTTATTAATGTTAAAATATAGTATTTTTTTTTTTTTTCATAATTTGTACAAAGCTACTTTCTTTAAAGTTTCCTTTCCATACTATCGATAACTGCCATACAGAGGTAGTACAGCAAGATTCTAACCTGGACTGGAAAGAAGGGGGAGTTCGCGATCATTCAACAACAATAAAGTTTATTCTATTTCAAATAAGATAAAAAAATATATGTATAAAGTACAAATGATATTTCAATTAGAGTAAACAAAGATCCGGGATAGCCGAGCGCGACCCCCTTAGCGTGCCGAACGGCGGCGGTTCGAATCCGCTATGGGAGGGTAAACTTCCATTTCGTGGGGGCCCCACGTAATAAATCTCAACCTATCCACCATGGTTAAAATAGGATGTTTACACCTCCAGAGTAACCCCACTATGCCAAACATGGGGGACATTTGTAAATGAAGAATGGTGAAATACTTCTTCCAAATTTCTTTTATTAAAAATTTATAACATATACATTAATTTGCCAACGTTTCGGACTATTCGTCCGAACTTCAGGGCAAATTTCTTCTGCCAAGAACTAGTAATCCTTACACCTGACAATTTTTGGTGGCTAGGTCCATCTATTTCTATATTACAGTTATATTCCATTACCTAAGTAAATTGGTCATTTTATATAAAAAAAAAAATATATATATTCATATGACTAACACTTTTTTCTACCATCTACATTTCCTTCAATATTCTTATCACACTATCTATTACTTTACACACTACACTATTTCACCATTCTTCATTTACAATATTTAGATCTTCCAGCACATATAGTATATTTAAGATTACATAGTATGGGGGACATTTTTTTTTAATCACTAGGGATACCAATGATTAAAAAAAAATCTGGTTCCTGCGCGCAACTCACAACTTTCGCTTGCCAACTAATAAGAGATTAGAAATTGATAGGTTTTGTTAATTGCCACTTCTCAAAGTCACAACACATGTTTCCATATTCATTTCTTATTTTGTTTTTATTTGCTCTATAAAAAACACTATTTTTTTATTATTAAATAAAAGTTCTTGCGATCTTGCGATAATTTGCCAATGCAAGCATAATAAGGTTCTTTAAAGGAAATCCCCTTTTATGCCCCCCAGAACATTTT
This sequence comes from Aelia acuminata, assembly GCA_911387785.2. Lineage (NCBI taxonomy): Eukaryota > Metazoa > Arthropoda > Insecta > Hemiptera > Pentatomidae > Aelia > Aelia acuminata. Next base: position 63,102,039 of record OU426983.1, on the reverse strand, counting down.
AATAATGATAAAGCTTTCCTGATATTAAAGAACGCATAATTTTCATTACACATGACGAAATTGACCAAAGCAATAAAGCCATTTGGAGATAATCGAAAAAAATGTAAAAATTGGTAAAAAAGTTATCAAATAAAGTGCCTCCTTCGTTTGACCAATTTTGATGAAATTTTCGCTGTCACATCGTAAGCATATAGATACATTAAATACCCAATTTCAGGTCCGCACAGTTCATAGCTTTCGAGCTAGTCGGTTCACACACACACACACACACACACATATCATTTCGCGGGACCTGGTTATTTGGACTCAGGAGACCCCAAAACTTGTATTTCCGTTGAAAACGGAAGTCGAAATGTTTCAGGATCAATACCTTCCCAAGTATCAATACTTTAAGCAATACTTTCCCTTCCTATATATTTCATAGTAAGTGGAAGTAAAAAAAGTAGAGTAATCAGAAGCTGTATTTAAATTTAAGTTTTGATCTTTGAAATTCAGCATATTACTGATTACTTGAGGAATATAGAAAAATACATCAACTATTCGAGTTTAGATATTTTCTTTAATTCTATTAAATCGAGTAAAAATCGGAATAGAAACTAGAGTAAAGCTGCATTAAGAAGAGTGGAATGAGGAGGTGGGAGGGGTTGGGAGGGAGACATCTGTGTTAATCAGGGAGAGACCAGCTCTCAGCTGGATCCAATCCAACCCGCCCCCACCTACTTTCAACTTCGTCCCAAAACCTTTCCCTACCTCTTCTTCAACTGTTTCTTTTGTTTCTCTATGATTTATCTTTCACCTAACCTTTCTCTAGTATTCTACTTCCGTCAACTTCTCTCCACTGTCACTTGAAATAGCACACAAATATAATTGAAGCTTTTAGTGAAAAGATATGATACCTCACTTTAAAACACAAAAAAATTATCTTTATCAATGTTTACTGTTATTGGATTTCGTTTAGGATCAAAAACATGATACTTATTCAGTGTAGGTTTAAGAAATTTTTCTTAAAGAACGATAGAATTTGTAGCATTAATTAAATTGATATCTATTCCTTTGGAATCGTGGTATGTCGACTTAATGGCTTCTATCAATCCTTGGTGAATGTGTTCCTAGGGACCGAATCAAATGCAGCTTTCAGGTCTATTAATGCCAAGAAGATACTCTTACCCCGTTCCCATGATTTATCTATTATTGTTCTGAGGGAGAAGATATGGTCCTGAGTCTGGCGTTGAGGCCTGAAAGCAGCCTGATCCTCTTCCAAGTTGTCCTCCACTAGCCCTCGCAGCTTCTTTTCCAATATTGAGGTGTAGAGCTTGAACGCAACCTGGCATAGACAGATAGGTCTATAGCTATCGCATTCACTAGCATTGCCCTTTTTGTGAATCGGGACAATTATGTTGTATTCCCATTCCTTAGGGATCGTTTTTTCAGTGAATATCTTATGAAAAAGACTCTGCAAAGCTTTCATTAGTTCTGCCACACCAAATTTGATGAATTCAGGGGTGATGCCGTCTCTTCCTGGCTTCGTCTTTTCCCAGTCTTAATCTCTTCACCGCTGCTTCCACCTCCTCCTCCCATATCACCTCATCATATTCTCTTTGTATATCCTCTCTAGGCATACTATCCTCAGCATCTCCAGAAAACACTTCCTTGTAGTGGCGTCTCCATCTTTCCAAAATACCTTGGCATCCGGTAATCAATCTGCCTCCCTCATCTTTTATATTTCGTAATGGTTTGCTCATCTAAAGGAATAGTAAGGATTAATGGAAGGGAGTCCGATGTGTTTGCTATTAAGAAGGGTGTAAAAAACAAGAAGATGGTTTGAGCCCCCTCCTGTTCATTGCATACATGGATGAAATCCTGAAAATATCCAAACGTAGGACAGCCGGCACTACTATTGGAAACTGGAATATGAGGACAATCCTCGCCCAAGTAATGGTATTCGCGGATGAAATTGTCCTCATCGCGGATTCTAAAGAGAGCCTGCAGCAAGCTGTAATCGAATGGGAAGCCGAGCTGGAAAGAAAAGGAATGACAATTAATGTCAGGAAAAGTAAAGTGATGCACATTGGCCGGGAACAAGAACACGTCGAAATACATTGCAAAGGTGAAATAATGGAAATGGTGGACGAGTACACTTACCTCGGAACAGTGATCAGCAGAAAAGGAAAGATAGACCAGGAGGTATCCAATAGGATAAAAAAGGCAAACGCAATCTACTACCATCTCTGCAACACACTTATAGGGAAAAGGGAGGTGGAGAAAAATGTTAAGCTGCATATCTTCAAAGCTGTTTACCTACCTACCCTTATATATGGAAGTGAAAGCTAGGTACCATTAGATAAGCACCGAAGTAGAGTTACTGCATCGGAAATGAGGTACCTCCGAAAAGTAGCGGGCCGAACCAGAAGGGATCGTATCAGGAATGATAGGACTAGAGAGGATCTAGGGATTACTTCTCTAAAGGATATTCTTGAAAAGAGGCAACTTAGTTGGTTCGGACATCTCTGTCGGATGAATGAGGACCGGGATGCAAGAAAATACTTCGAGGCCAGACCAACAGGAAAACGCCCCAGAGGGAGACCCAGGACTCAATGGACAGAATACATCTCCAGTGTGGGACAGAAAAGAGGTGAAAACTGGAATGCCATGAAGGCGCTGGCTCGGGACCGGGAGGCTTGGTTTACATGGACAGAGGCACCTCCACGCTGAAAGGCACAAAGGAGGAAGAGAAAGAAGAGGAAGAAGAATTAAATTGATTAAAATTATAAAAAATGAATTCATTTAAATAAATTCTATACTCTACTTCAATAATTGAAGTAATTTTCGTCGTATGACGGTTACAACTACTTTTTAAAATACAAGAAAATATCAACCTAACACCAATAGCCTAAACAATTTTAATAAAAATTTCAATGCTATTGTAATAAGTTTCAGAAATGGTAGAACAAATAAATCTTGATCCAGGCAAAAACACCATTGTATTATTATGAGCTTTTTTTTCTTGTTCGAAGTATATAAAATCAATTTTATCAAAAATAAAGAAAAATTACTATTTTTCATCACTTAAGAGGTGTAAATTAAATTTTTACAACTTACTAAATCTTTACAAGTAAATTACATTTTTTCCTATTTCTATTGTTACCATAAATTATGAATGATAGCTTCACTAATAATACTGCTTACAGCTGCAACATTAACATATAAAAATATATTAATTTTATGTGGCATTAATACTAAATTTTAATTTTCCACAAACGTGGTATATTCATATTTTTTTTTTTTTTTTTTTTTTTTTTTTTTTAATGCGTGTACTAAGTGCTGATGAAGAGAATATATTAAATATTTTAGAGCGCTTTACTGTAAACCTAAATATAATTAATTACAGAATTATATTTTTAAAAAAGAATTATTTATACGAGCCAACTACTTCAATGAAAAGTATAGTAATTCAATTAGCGGGAAGCAATTCTTAACAAAAATATTGTTAAAATATTGTTTGATTTTATTAAAGAAAACAATTTATTTATTTATTTACCTTTTAGCCTCTACCCCTAAGGGTCATTGGCTTTAATTTTTCCTTTCTATATTTTATTATAGTAATTTCTTTCTTTAAAGAATTGGAATAACTTTCGGGCCGAAGACTCTTCATCCCCCAGTATTTCTTTTACAGTTTTCGGTAGCTTTACCTTTTTTCGTACATCATTATGTTGTACAGAATCTAGCAACAAGTGTTTTATACTGTGAGTTGCGTTATTGCACATTTGGCAGGTGGGTGCTTCGAGACCTTTGAGTAGGTATGTATGTGTGAATGCGCAGTGCCCTATCCGCATTCTGCACAATTTTAAAGGGAATTGCTTTTCTTTATATAATCCTTTTGTAAGAAGTATTTTCGAAGGTAAACTTAGATGTTAATAAACTTGATTGGACGAAAAAGTGTTTGTCGAAGAAATAAAAACTAAAATCTGTTACATATATGATTATGTATCCTTTATAAGCCGCTACTTGCAGCCACATTAAACATTAGTACTTTCATTCATAACATAGGAGAACCGGTTAAATAAAATACAAATCTGATAAAAACCCCACTTAACTTCCCTACCCCAATAAGCAGTGAATTAGGGGTCCGACAGTCCAACCTTGTTCAATGCCCTCCATAAATCTGAGCCATCAGGTACAACATTGATAATTACAAATCCCTGTTTAAATGCCAAATCGCCAATTTTACCTTTAGACCTTCAAATAGGATTAATCGCATAAGCTAACATCTCACACGTTCACTGTGAGATAATGATTAAGAGCGGTTATTTATGGTGGATTTCGCTAAATAGAAACACAAACATTTTTTATTTTATTTTTATCTACAGTTGATTAATAGTGATATTTTTATCTTTTAAGCTCTTCTCTTTTCCGACATGATTTTACTATTCGCATAATCACTTAGAAATGATAATTTCATACAATTGTCAAAATTTAGAAATCTTCAAGTTTTTTCAGGGTATTTACAAGTTTTTTGCTGTATTACAGCATTATGTAGGTATAATGTAACGATTCACATAGAGCAATAATACATTAATAACTACCGCCCAAGAGAAATGAATATATTGCGATTTTATTTTGATAAATATTACTTACTAGAGTTTGGCCTCAAGTGAGATCGATTGATAAAAATTTTCCGTCCTTTGAAGTTCCCTCAATCCTCGCCATATTTCCCATGAAACGCATATTTTCGACTTATCTGAAATAACTAACTTTAAATGTTACCATTAAAAGTTTCCGAAAGGCTTGAAAGTTGAATTGAAGTTGGAAGAGGAGGTTGGGAGGGGGATTAGGCTAGGAACCGGGAGTTAACGAGAGATGTAGGATTCTTATTAATCCAAAGTATTCCTGCCCGTTTCATTAGCTCCAAAAAGTGAAGTTTTGTAGGGAGTTTAAAAGATGGCGGCCCCGGTTCAATGTAGAAGCTCTCACTTATTTGATTTTTACACTCGGATATACTTCATTAGCAGAGGAATTTAATACTCGGAATATTAATAGACTACTAGGAAAACCTAAATATTAGCAGTAAAATACCTTATCCCTTAGAAGCAACGCGTGCCTTAATGAAATAATTACATAGTTAGGGAAGGTGGTGTTATAAATAAATAAAGTTTGTGTTAATAAATATTCCAGGGCGTGTTTGGCATATACTGAATAAAACCTGTAATAGTGTCATGCTGATACTGAATAAAAATTTCGTTAACCTAAATTCTCCTTAAAGTATGCAAAATAAAATTAAAAGTTCATTTTGATATTAGTACCTAAATTATAATTAATTAATAACAATTTCAATTATATTAATATTTATAATTATTAATTTATTATATTAGTCAGCGATCGTCCTTAGCTTTTATAAAACGTATAACCTGGATTAGGAAAAAATCCAGCCCTTAGGCGTAATTTTGTCCTAATTACCTTCTTGTACTTAATGTACATTTTATCAAATAAAAAGTGCTTCCTCGTATTTGTGTAGCTTTGGTTTGGTTTTTTTGTTGCCTCTACCCTGCAGGGTCATTGGCAACATCTGTATTTTAGACTTTGTTGTAGTACTTTGTTAGTTTTAAATATTGTATTGTAGCTATGTGTAGGACTCATCAAAAGTTCAGTTTTTTTGTTTTTTTTTCATTCAATCAATCAATACATTAATTTTAAAATCTGAATTCAAAAACTTTACGGTTAAATTTCGTTTTTATGTACACTATTATTTCGTAGTTTTCCTTCTTCTACAGGGCAGACAAGTATTTTCTTGAAGGCGAAAATATATGAAATAAAGAAAAACGTTTTTAGGAAATAACTGCAAAATTTTCCATAACTCCAATTTTCGTAATCATACCCTAAAAAATAATAAAAAATTAAAGAAATCCGACAATTGTAAGAAATTTTGAATTTTCCACACATTGGGAGTTTTATTTTTGTAAACTTTATTTAATAATCCATAATTATAAACAATTTTACCCAAAGAGAAAAGATGGACCATTGCTGGAATTCGAAACCAAGTCTCCGCATCCGAGTTCCGGAAATCGACTATGCTACCAGATCCCGTATCCCCAGCCATGTCAAACTTTTTTCTTTATTGATCACGAGAATGATTCCGTAACTGACCTATCTTTCTTTTCCAGATAAAATTATTTAAAAATATATTTCTTAATATTTGACTATGAAAAAAAAAAAAAAATTACGTATTTCTTGCCTTAAAAATTACTGTTGTTGTACCCATTATCATATATCAGTAACCTTTGTCTATATTAATAGCCTTTGTCAATTAACCAAAATCATACACACATAATTTACAAACATAGATAAGATTAGTCCTGTTTTACAACACTGCCAGAAAAAAAAACTCTTTAAACATTAGAAACACTCTTATTTATAACGATGATTTTCCTTCACAAATCATTGTCCTTTACTGTTTGTCGTAGAGATACGCAGATAGAAATTCTCAACGATAATTGGAAGACCCCAACGATCACCAACCGATTTCAATAGTTATAGAATCCCTTCTGACTGAGTCCTTTCAAAGGAGAAGTTTTTGAAACTAAGTATGATTTACTGAGAGTTTAAGAGAATTCCAATTGGGTTAGTTATAGTTAGGCAACTATCCGATGGAGCGAAGCGGGGTCTCTCTACTCAGCCAACTTTAACCTAACGTAGTGTTTTAATTACAGGAGTCGTTTGCATCGTCTTGTTTAAATTGCTACGACTCGAGCAGAGCTTCGCTATCCGAGCCATTTCCGAGAACTGCATCTTTTCTAAGGACCACTTAAGCTCCGCTGATGATATTGAACACTAAGAGGGGTGATGCGATGTTACTAAAATATTTTCGGATAGTCTAGAACTGCTCGTTAGAACAAAAAGGTAACGATTAAAACCAAAAGTGTAATAAAACGCATGCATACCGGACATGGTGGAGGGAAGGTACTGTGTGACCAGTATCTTTTTTATATTCAAAAGATTTGAAATTCTCGAATTTTGTGAGAAAAAAATTACAAATTAAAATGCTGGGTGAAGACTTATATTTCAATTAAATGAACACTTATGTGGAGGGTTTGAAATCGTTAATTATGAAAATCAAAACCGATAAAGATTTGTATCTGATTATTATCAACAGTGATTTTTCTTTTTGGCTATGCGTGAAAAAAATCATATCCTCATCATTGTTTTGCATACAAATTTTACTATTAAGATAATACGTAAATATTTACGTAGTAATACGTTTAGTATTTCAATTACAAAGATTTTTCTTTAACCATTTAACCGGGTGGGACGTATATAGGCGTCCAACCTAAATAATAGCGTCAACGGGCAGGACGTATAAATACGTCCTTGAAATATATGTTGTGCCCTGGAATGTGTGGGACTTATATTTTCGTACAACAGAGGTATTAGTCATCGATACGTGTATCGACGTGAATTTATATATATATATATATATATATATATATGTATGTATGTATGTATACATATATATAATTTATAATAATATATTTAATTTATATTTATATATATATTTTTTGTACTCTTTATAGCTGATTAAGACTGTAAAATTTATAATTTCTTAATTCGATACTTCTATATTTTTGTTGGTATTCTTTTCTATTTGTTTGTCATTCTGTGTTTTCCTTTGTGCATTATATATAAATAAACGAAAACGAATATATTTCATAGCCTTTATTTTATTTTAAGCATAAATAAAAAAAATTATAATATGAAGTTACATTGCACCGGGCGTGACGTATATACACGTCCTAGTGAAAAAGCTGGCGCCCGTTACAGGCTGCGTAATTTAAAAGGGAACTCCCCGGTTAAAGGGTTAAGTATTCTCTATTACTTATTTAGAGTCTGTAATAGTAAAATTATTTAACAATTCTAAATTGATCAACTTTTTCATTTGAATTTGAATTCGTTTATGGTCTACTAAAGATAACGTGTTTCGGCGTGCTCAAATTGATTTAAAGCATTGATGTTTTTCTTCTGATGTATATCAATAATAAACATAAGCATCGATGTTTATGTAGTAGGTTGTAGTGAGAAACCGGAGAGTAAGATAGAAAAGGGGGTGGTGGGGGATGCCAAGGGTTAGAATGGTTCTGTGAAGTCCTAATCAGGTCACAACATACGGACACAATCGTACTTTATATAAAAATCTTTGAGAGACGTCACAAAACGGGATTTAACATAGTAATTTATTACCTCCCAAGTAAATACATATAGTTACTAATTAAAAAATCTGGTGCGATGCGCGCAACACAAAACTTTCACTTACGAACTTACTTAGATTAGAAATCGACGTGTTTCGATAACATGTAAACGCCATTTCTCAACTTCAAACATTTTTCCACATTCAAGTATATCCTTATATTTGTATATCTCCATAAGTTATAGAGTATCTGTATAGCAAAATTTGGTAGTTCTTAGCACTTTTCGATTCATTATTGCTAATTTATTTTTGAAAGGACTAATTTCATCAACAGTCGAGTTTTTTTTACTGCTCGCTTGTTTTTTACTTTCCTTTTTGTAAATACATCGTGAAGGTGAATCGATAGGTGTATTTAAGTCTCTTATGCTTTTCTGGAAATCAAGAACGATTAATGTTCCTCTAAAATCGCTTTATATTCTTTTCAAAAATTTATTATGGAACAAAAGTTTCTAGACTAATGAATACCTATAATTAATTATAGACTATTATCTTACGAGTATACCATATTTTTACGCACCTGCAATGCTTCAAAAATTTGAGCATCACGTATTTACTCTATTAAGTAAAATTAATCATTTTATTATTAAAAAAAGTTTTTATTTAAATAATACGGTTAATTAAATTTTGGCGCATATACATACAACGAATATCGAGTTTGATCAAAATCCTTAAAGCCGTTTTGTAGTAAATAATAAAACACGTGAAAATGGAACAACATTTATTAAGTAAAGTGCCCCCTCCAATTGATAAATTTTGATGAAATTTCGACTGTCACATCGTGGGCATATACATAGACCAAATGTCGATTTTAATCAAAATTGTTAGAGCCGTTTTTGAGAAAATCGATATAAACTTAAAAATTAGACAAAATTCTTCAAATAAAGTACCCCCTCCGTTTGACCAATTTTGATGAAATTTTCGCTGTCACATCGCATACAACAAATACCCAATTTAAGGTTTGTACGGTTTATAGTTTTTGAACTAGTCTGTTCACACACACACACACACACACAGACCATTTCGCGGGACTTGGTTATTTTGACTCAGGGGACCCCAAAACGTGTATTTCCGTTGAAAACCGGAAGTCAAAATTTTTCACGATCGCAATACTTTCCTTACTATATATTTCATATATAGGTAAGTGAAAGTAAAAAGTTGATTACATCTAAAAATTAAATCGAAAGATATATGAAATTGCATTTTAGAGCATTGGACGACCATCACAATATATTCCCTAAAGAAAAAATTCCTAAAATTTTCAAATTTCTTTTTAAAATTAAAGTTTGGGTAGTTTTAAGTTTAAAGACCATATTAGCAGCCATCTCTATAGTTTTATTATAGTTATAATCTTCATAATTAATAACAAAAGACTTTAAGATCAATATGCCCAGTTCTAAAAGTATATCGACAGAGAATAAGCATCTGAAAAAATCTGAAATAATCTATAGCCCAGTAATTAAAAAGAAACATGGAAAACAATTATAATTGGGGACTAAAGTTGATTAAGTGATGTAATCCATTCTGTGTGCCCTTATCATACGTGAAAGAAAAAAAATTAAATGACATGTTTGTGCAATTCACTCAATTACCACCGAGCAAACAAAGACTGTTTCCCTTTAATTTCCGTAAAGTACTTTGTGAATAAAAGCGACTCCATTCATCTGTTTTGTTTGAATCATATTGTGCATGAAATATATAATATATTTCAAATTGGGTTTAAGCAAGTATTTCAAAATTTAGATATCAATTAACAGGAGTATTCACAATACATTGAATTACTAACAAAAACAATTCAATAAATACGTACATAGGTACACATACACACACACAAACATATATAAAATAAATTCGGCAATGGTTAGATAGTAAAGGTATATGAATACAGTTAATATTAAGTAGCACCTACTGGTAATTAAGTTGGGACCTAGGAAGTTGGAAACCATTAAAGCTGAACTAAAGCCCCTAATACGGCTGTTATAGAGGCCGACCCATAGCCTTGCTATAACTATAGCCGTTTAATCAGACAATAATTGTATCCAATATTAGACCGCAAATTAAGTGCCCTACGGGACCAGGAGTCTACAACACTGCTTGGTCCCGTCGGAACAAGTAGCGACCCCAAGATCCCTGATTATACCACTTAATTTTTTACTTTTGATGTCCACCCTATAAATGCAACACACAGAGTATTTCGGGTTAAAAAATACCTCGAATTCTAATAAACACCTACCGACCTTAAAGAACAGAAAAATATTAAAACATGGAAATAAAGTAAAATCTCGATTAACCGTGTCTCAACCATCCCTCTTCGCGATACACAGTCATTAATAAAGCCAATGGATCAAGGCGTAGTTGCCTGTTTTGAAATGAAGATGTATATGGATTTTAACAGGCTTCTTCTACATATAATTGTTTGCATTCAATTGAAGAAATGATAAAAATATTGTTACGGCCAATTGGCAGAGGAGCAATAGAGGCGGAACGAGTTTTAAAGTCAAAGTGACATATGAAGGTATCTGCGTTGGCTAGATCATAAGCAGACTATAAAGATCTTACTGGATCCTTCGTTGCCTTAAACATCCTTGTAAACGGTTAACAGGCTTAACTCGTACTTCGGTATACCGACAGCCTTCCTTGAGGTAGTGACATTTACTGATAATTTATTCCGTGGCGCTACAGACCTGTGTGGCCTCCTCTAAGAGCATTCACAAGGTGGCACTATCTTGAGCAGTCGCTCGCCAGTTCCGGTTGTTTAATAGTTCACGGGCGTCCTGGATGACGGCATCTTAGGCGTGGTCTACCAACGCTTCTTGTTCTGTAGAGCTTCCCGTCGAGCAGCTTTCTTGGGATTTCCTTATTGCTATGTGGCTAACCCAACAAGCAAGGGAAGCCCTCCCAAGCTTATTGCACATCCGCCCCCCCAAGCAGTGATAAGTCGTTATAAACTTGTGTGTGTTATCTGGGCGCTAGTTGTGTATTTATAGAACTTTTGAGAGTTATGAGAATTGTAATTTTGATTTATTAGCATGAGGTGTCAATCATCTTGTATGTAACAATTACAAATCTTGAGAGTTTTATATTTATTAGGCAGTAGATATTGTTGTATATATTAGATTTCAAGAATATTTACGTATTAATTTTGAATTGGAACCCGTAGACCGCAACAATATGGTTCATAAAAATTGTTTTCCTTCGCCAGTTAAGCTCCTCAGAACATTTCTATGATGATAAAATCTCCTTAATATTAAAGAATTCTTGATTCTCATTAAACATAAGGAGTTTAATCAAAATCGTTAGAGGCGTTTTCGAGAAAATCTAAAACAAAAAACCGTAATAATAAGAAAAAGTTATACAATAAAGTGCCTCCTCCGATTGATCAATTTTGATAAAATTTTTGCTGTCACATCGCGGGTACATATACTTTAAATACCCAATTAAGGATCGTACGGCTTTTAGTTTTTGAGCTACTCTATTCACACACACACACACTCACCTTTCCACGGGACTTGGTTATTAGGACTCAGGGGACCCCAAAACCTGCATTTCCGTTGAAAACCGGAGGTCTAAATTTTTCACGATCGCAATCATTTCCATTACAATATATTTCATACATAAAAAAAGTAGTGAAAGTAAAAAAAAAAATTAAAAAGGCTATAACGAAATTACTGTAATGCAAATTTGTAAGCTATTTTGATCTAATCAACTAAATTTTGTTTGAACAAAAACTTAAATGGAATTTCCCTAATCGGTCTAACGATTGAGCAGCTGTGCTGAAACTAAAAGCTGACATTATGGGAGCAATGCGGAATGTCAGAGTGGGCCGCAAAAACCCTCACCACTGACCGCGACAGCTGTGGTTTCGGATGGACTGCACCAATAAATAGTTTGTATCATGGTTTTGTTATATTGTTTATGTATTTTGTTTATCGAAATGCACTTAATAATAGTTAATTTTTACTTTACTTACGTTTGTATAAAATAAGATTGTTTAGATATGTGCAAAAAAAAAAAAAATAGAAGAAAAATAAAACGCACTATGGCGGACTTAATTTTTTATTTCAAGTCTAAAGATAATACGAATTTGATCTTTAGGTAATATTTAGTAAACAACAACTTTTTAAGAATTTTAATCTGTAAATAAACAGTGAACCAAAAAATTACGAACATACCTTACTTTAAATATTCAAAACACCTCTTCAAGTTTGCAGCTATGAAGCCACCAGCGTTGAAGAAATTCATAAAATTTCAACTTGGTCCCATCCGAAAGAATTTAGTGGAAGTTTTCAAGGCCCCAAACTGGAGGAATCTGCGAGAAAATTCCCGTCCGTTCATTAAAAGTATGGAGAGAAACGGTTGCTCAACTCTTGAGTTCCTCATCAACTCCCGATCTTCGAGGGAAATAGTTTCCGAAATACCTAGCAGAGGACTAATTTCACTTTAATTAAGAAAAACTAGGAAAAGGGGAAGTAAATAGTTATGAAAATAAATAGAGGTTTATAAAGTTTTTTTAAGTTTTATAAACATCATGACGGAAGAAAAACCAAAACACGCGTTTTATCTTTAACTGTAATCTTGTCTTATAGAATCGTACAGAAGATTTTTTTTATTTTTTTTTTTTATTGAAAGAAATAGTATTAATATTAGAGCTCTCAGGTCTTTTTCTCACATTAACTATATGCAATGTATATAAATGAAAGAATTAATAAAATAAGTGAATAAAAAAAAAATTAAACCTCGAAGAAGAAAAATAAAATTTTGGTCTCAAATTGATACATAAACTGGAACTGTTTAGGATTTTTATTAATCTCAGGTGGATCGAGAATGTTCGATTTCAATATAATAAAAGATAATCACGGATATAAATCAGTCTAACCTCGACCAGCATAGTGATCATTTTACTTCTAGTCCCTTAAGCTAGTGTACTTACTTGTACTTAAATAATATTTAATTCTACAATATTTTGTGTTCTTGTTGATCGCTCGGTATTTCCATAATTTTTACATAAATGAAAACTGTTCGATCCCGAATAATTGTCACAATATATAGAGAATGTTTCTGACACCATTTTCACTTATTTAAAGAAACAAAAGAGGAAACAATGTAATTTTATTACTCTTTCTAATATAAAATGCTGATTAACTATTGTATATATATTATTTTTTACATACGAAAAAAGAAACCTCCCGAGATTTTTAAAAGAGGGATTATGAAAAAAGAGTCTCTAAGTTATTCTATTTCCTGAAGAACAGCGGTTACTTCAATAGAATTTAAAATTTATTTATTTATAAGCCAATGACCTTTCTGGGTAAAGGCATTAAACAACTAGCTAAATAAATATATACATACATATACACATTAAGTTCATTTTAAGAAAATATTAGCTAACTGATCGAATATGTTTTGATAGTCACTCTCATAACATTGGAAATATCACATATACGAAATAAATAAGAAAAACGTGTAACTTTACAGCATGGTGTTCAGGCAGGAAATAAATTATTATACGCTTGCCTAATTTTAATGATGAGCATTATATACGATAATTAATTAATATTTCTTCCTATAGATAACTAAATAATATATGCAATTGCTTGCCTTGCAATTGAGATAGTTTAATATCTGGCACATGAGTGAATTCAACTATCAACTAACTAATAATTAATTATAATCCCTGAACTCTATCGTAATTGGCGATATGGAAATCCAGCAATTAGTGCATGTACTAAGTAGCTCTCCTTGTTGTAAACCAGTGTAATGAAGTCCTCAACTTAACTAATTATTGAAGTCTATTATGTATATCATCGATGTTGTCAATAAGACTTATGTTGTAAATTAAATAAATCAGCTTATATAATAGGAAGGTATTGAGTTTTATAATTAGGAAAATAAGTTAGTTGTTCTTACTTTATTACTCATCACCGCACTTCATTACTTTAGAATAATCTTTAAATAAAATTAAAGAGATTTTTTTTTTTTTTGCTTCTACTTTTCGAATAAAACGTTTTAAATAAAAATTATTGAGAACCGAAATTAAATCGAGCCAGAGGATTCAGAGCAAGTCAAAATAGCGATATTAATGTGAAATTTACATTGCTCCGAGATACTAAACAAATATTGACCTTAGCTACGAACATTGCCCATGTTGTCACACGATAAAAGCTTGAATTCTCTCGCCGTGGCGCTTGCTACATTCAGCCCCGAACCCGCTATTCACATCGCTTACATTTTGCGCTAACATGCATCCATTGAATCCAAATTGTGTACCTTCCGTAGCAGATGTTTGATTAAAAATGCATTTCACAGAGAATCTGACAAAGTATAACAGCTTTTGTACCTCCATGAAATAAAATTTCTCTGAATTATTAAAATATTATTCAATAGTACAGAGAAAATATGGAATAGAATTTGTACCCATTGATAAATGCTTACAATTCAATAACAAATAGAAAAACTATACGCGTTTACAGATAAGCTGTCCCTATGTGTAACGAAAAAAAAACAAATTTAACAATGTAGATATCATGGTATTAAAATCTATAGTGTTGAATTTCATTTAATAAAATAATATGCTTGGTATTGTTTACCCACTAGCACAGATTAATAATATATTGTAACACTTACGTTGGTTAAACAATTTTTATTCAAAGAAAAATAACAATTTTCAATGAAAACAACACAAATATGAAAACAAAAATACTTAAACAGGTTACAAAAATGATCACTTTGTAGCACAGAAATAATCATTAGAACAACACTAACCCTCCAGTCACTCCTTATATACAGTCATAAGGAGAACAGTCTAGAACCTCCTGGGCCGGCGTAGATGGTACTAGAACATCTTAGTCACAAACATGTGCTATGACAGTTCGTTCCATCTGTTAATTCGTTCCAAACAAGTTGTAGAGCTATTCAAAACCATATATATTTTTTTTGAACTGAAAATTGGAACAAACACGTTAAAGAGATTTGAAATGAGTCATCAAACACATGAGAAAATTGGCTATTTACTCATTTTTTAAATATCATCATTAAAGAAAAACCAACCTTTTGAATGAAATTTTTAAAAGAATAGTATTTAGGCACAACTAATTAAAAAAAAAAACACGAACAGTTTTAATAAATAAAAGAAAATTTGTTATTTCTAATATTTGTCAAAGCAGAGTATGTACCCAAGTGGTCTCGTTTAATTCTCCATTGGTTGCATAGTACAAAACTTCCAATAGTAGAGGTGAGAGATAGTCAACTGTTCTTCAATTACGATTTTCAGTTTACAATGATTTTATTGTGGTAAGCCATTGTAACATCTTCCGCATCCTCAAATCCTAGTTTTGATTTCATAGTTACCTTCAATTATCTCTGTACCTCTTGTACTATTATTATTTTTTGTATTGTATACTTCTTTCTGTATATTTTCCAATTTTTTATGCATTGTTAGATTATTTATTATCTCATTTTTATGTTATTATTGAGTCCAGACACAACTATTTGTATACGGTACCATCTATTTTGATAGTTTTTACAATATTGTTTGTTCACTCAGTTGTCATTGCCCTTCAATTTCAAAAGCGTTGGATTTCCCCGTCATAAACCTTTGAAGTCGGCAAACTAACCCCCTACCACTCTCTCTCCTTATTTTTACCTCTAGTCTTAGTATCCACCTGAACTCAGTAGGTAAATATCAGATTCTATTTTATCTTATAAACCAGCCACTTATTTTAATATTCATGTATACACCATCTTTTATATTATTATCAGTCCTGTAATGTATCAATTTATTGTCACCCTCTAGCATAGATACTCATATATTTGTTTTCTTTTAGCCCTGATGAAGATCCACAAGTTGGATCGAAACGTTGGCTTACCACAATAAAATCATTGTAAACTGAAAATCCTGACTATCATTTAACCTATTAAAACTTCCAATATATAAGTAACTATTCTTTCAGTAACAAAAAAATTAAAAATTACAGACATTTCATTTTTTAAATAAAAATTAAATATATTTATATTCTGTTGGGGGTCGAAGCGTATGACCAATCAGAACTCGGAATACAGGTATTTATTCTTCGGGAAAAAATTCCTTTTCATGATCTGTGCGACCGTACTAATTAAATAAAAAGGAAAGAAATGCAGTATTTTTCTATTGGTGTAGATAAATAGCAAGATTATTTAATTTTAAGAATACTTTTATTTAATGGAGTAAAAAGTGTGAGAATCCCCCCGATAAATCGATTAGGTTACTTATTGCTTAAATTCATGACAGTCATGAAAGGACCTGTTTAAACTTGTGAAGGAAATACAGCGAGTCTTTGTATGTTCCCTTTTAAGGTAGTCAAGCAACTTCTAAATGATAAATGACGTCCATTTAGCTCCCGGGAAAAACTTTTCCAACTCACCAAACAGAAAAATTAAAACTTTTCGAATAACAACATAGCCACTCTTCCTCTGCCTATTACTGACGTCGAAATGAGGGAAAATTAAAAAAGATCATCAAGAAAAAAAAATTAACTGTTGCGATTCTGGGCGACATTGGAATATGTTTTTATTTTTTATTTTTTGTTTTTACTTCTAAATAATAAAAAAACAAACAAAAATACTATGACTTCATAGAGCTTTGACGTATGAGGTTTTTAACTTTAATGTAACAGAAAGAGAACATATAAATCCACTAATTTATGAACAGGTTGATTTTGGTGTAACTAGGCACCAACTCCATTTATAATATTAAATCCTTAAAATTAAATTTATTAATTGTTTTCCCAATTCTTGAATGAAAATATTCATTTTGAAATAAAAATGGACATCCCAGAATTCATATCAAGGCATTTCGTATAAAAATCATTTACCAACTGAAATCATAGTACCTACTGAAAAATAGAGGGAAGGGACCGAAAAAAGAACTGCTGACGGATATTAGGTTAACGTGGGCAGGAAGAAATTCATTTCGAAGTTGTATCCATTTAGTTCGAAGCAATTCATCAGAAAAAAAGAATATGGTTACGAAGAATCAAAAATGATATTGCAGATTTTTCATATCATTAATTAACATTAAGGTAATTATATTTCATAAATAATTTTCAAATGTTTCTTTTTAATATTAAAACCTAATTACTTGACACTTTATGAGAAATATACATTTTTTAAATTATCTATTATATTATTAGTGAAATGTTAAATACAATTCTTGTATTTATAATTAATTATGAGTTAATTGTAATTCCATTATTAGAATGGCTTTTCTGTGCCCCCTAAAAAGTCACGGGCGATGTGTGGTCGTTCACGTACGTTTCCATATCATGGAAGCTAGTTCGGTGTTTTAGTAGAATTTTATTCTACTTCTATGACTATCGAAGTTTTCTTTCGATTCTAAAATGTTTTAGTTACGTAGTAGGGGGGAGAATAGGCAAATTACGAACTTCTCCTGAAGAATAACATTTTTCATCTTTAGGTACATTTTTCTCGAGTTCTGGTGGCTCAATTGCATATAAGCATTTTTTAATGTGTCAAGGAAAATCTTTAGAACGTTTAAGGGACAGAGATTATTTTGATAAATATTAATTGAAGTAAAAAAAGAATTGGGTAATTTTATTGTTGTTCAGACTTCCATTCTAGTATAATATTAAATTTATTGACCAGGTAATGGTTGGGGTTGCTGTCAAAATAAATAGCAAAAAATGAGAGATTTACATAATTTACTGCGGCGGTTCGAATCCGCTCTGGGAGGATTGACTTTTATTTCGTGGAGGCCCCACGGAATAAATTTCGACCCTCCCACCATGGTTAGAATAGGTTGGTTACACCTCTAGAGTAACCCCCCGTATGCCACACATGGCCCTGAATGAACACATGGCCACACATGAAAATTTAGATGTACTAGGTTGTGCCTGTCGTTGAGCAGAAGATAAGTTTGGATAAGACCACTTTCTTCGATTCCCGGGGTTAATTCCATTTATTTTCACAACGCAGAAGTAACAGTCGTCCTGATGGTTTTGAGGTTCTCTCCAAATCATGGTAGTTTCGAACTTGCATTCTAGTAGTTTCGAACTGCATCTCTTTTCCCACTGGACCATAACCGTAGACACACAACACATTTCTGGCAAACAATATGTGGAATCCATGGCTTGTCCTGATTATTCAAATATATTTTAAAGTATTGATGAAAAGCAATTTTTACAAAATAGGTTTTCTGTATTTTTCAAATATATATTCGCCACAAATATAGCAAAAGTAATCTGGATTGAGCACACACCACTGTCTGAACAAAGGCATATCGAAAACAACAGAATATATTTTACTTTCCAATAAAAAACGGAAATCTGAGTAAAAACACTAAATAAAATTAATAACCTGTAACTCAAAAACAAAAGCTGTTAGAGAAAAATTGTTTTCATATTTAAAAAACATGTTTCACGTGGAGATAGGAACAATAAAAAAATCCCAGGAAACAAACAATTTCTTTTATATTTTAAAATAATTTATTTTTTGAAGAGAAAAGATTTGGCTCTGCCGGGAGGCGAACCCGGGTCTCCTGCGTTACATGCGAGGATGCTAACTAACTCCCGCTACTACTCGCAAAATTTGTGAGATAGGGGGAGTAGGTATCAGTGAAGAGGAAGGATTTGCTCTGCCTTGAGCCGAGCTCTGTGTAGCGGTTAGCATCCTCGCATGTAACGCAGGAGACCCGGGTTCGACTCCCGGCAGAGCCAAATCTTTTCTCTTCAAAAAATAAATTATTTAAAAATAATTTAAAATGGTGGTCAGCCACAAATTAAGATTAGATAATTAAAATAATTTTAAAAAATTGACTTATGTCAATAAATATCATAAATTGGACAAAACTTGTCCACCTCCCGCTACTACTCGCAAAATTTGTGAGATAGGGGGAGTAGGTATCAGTGAAGAGGAAGGATTTGCTCTGCCTTGAGCCGAGCTCTGTGGTGTAGCGGTTAGCATCCTCGCATGTAACGCAGGAGACCCGGGTTCGACTCCCGGCAGAGCCAAATCTTTTCTCTTCAAAAAATAAATTATTTAAAAATAATTTAAAATGGTGGTCAGCCACAAATTAAGATTAGATAATTAAAAAAATTTCTTTTATATTGTTGACCAGTGTAATTCATTGAAAAAGATTAAAATTAACAATAACACTTCCGCTTTCAATGGAAGGAACACGAAAGGTAGAAAACGGGGCGATAAAGATTAGAGTAAAGGGACTAGTCAATTCTCAACACACACCTCTAAACATATGACTGCTCTTGAGGATGACAACAGTTATCTAAACACGCATTGTAGTTCCAGACGAGGCGAAGGGGAGGTGAGATACTCCTGAGAGGGGTTGATACCTCGCACTAAATGCTACAACTTCGGGCATTTCCGGCAATTGCCACCAACTGGGTCAGCATTTGTTTCACTTTAGCCCTGAATATGGCCCTTCGGGAATTCCAACTCGGAACTGCTGTTTCAAATGCGATCCCCCCTGGCCCGGAAAGCGGGCGAATAAAAAGAATAATGTTAACATGGAAACTTTGAAACGAATCGCATGTCAGTGATTCTTCTTCTTGAACACAGAAAAAAGAAAGCTATAAAAAAGCAAAGAACATTTCAAGTTGTACTTAATATACAAGGTACTTCTGTAATAGAATTACTCATCAAGAAAATAAGCATTTCATCAAGATGTTATCTCGATCCTGATAAATTGGGAATTGTAGGAAAAATAAAATAAAAACTTAAAACCAAATAACAATATAACAAGACGCCCGTTAGTGGTAAACAGTACAAACATTTTGAATTTCGTGCATAATCATACCTTAGTAGATATCTAAATCGACGGGGAGGTAAAAAAGGATAGTATGTAGTTTCGATCAAATTTGAAACAGTCCAAAAGGAGGGGATTTCGTACAGGTAATATGTAAAAAAATATCTTTTGTTCTATGTTTTAATTTTAACATTCATATATACTCTACTCAATAAAAATAAAAAAATAGAAAATATTCGGATCATATTGCCACATGACCCCGCATTTGACTTCGTATAATTAATGAAAATCTTTTTTTAATATTAGCCTATTTATGGTGATTTTAGGTTAAGATTTCACGCTGTTTCCAAAATCAATCACCATCATTTGAGTTTTAAAAACTTTACAACATATTTTTAACAACTTAACATATAAACTTATACTATAACATATAAACTTAACATATTTTCTTCAATGGGGATTACGATTTTAAATCAAATATCTTGACATAAGTTATAATGGAATGTTAATTATATAGCTCAATATTGCTGTTCAAACTGATTGAAACAAAAATATATTACTTAATAGAGTACATGAAGTAAGGAAATAGTGAAAAATGTTAGAATTAAAAGATACCACTGTAATTGAGAGATTGAGGAATACTGCCCTTTAAATAATTCCAGCCTCGAAGAATCAGATGATTTTAATCAATCTTAATAACCATCGACTACTTGTTAAACAATCGCAACATCATGCAATTCTTAATAGCATATCACTTTTTCTCCTCTTCCCCCCCCCCCATTTCAGTTTATTCTGATTATTTTACTTCTTAATAATACAGCTCTTAAAGCCGTGATTTAGGTCACCCACGGTAATAACAATTTTCATCTAAAGTATCAAAAATATGACGTATTTATTAAATATACAGTCCATTCAACTATTATATTTTCTGTTTGAACTCTTCTTTTTACGAAATGGATGAAAACTCAGAAGGTGCGAAAATTATTTGTTTAAAAATGACATGCGGACTAGGTAATTGCCCGTCGTTCGAGAATCATCCACATAATGAACGGGATAAATAATAAGCAATGCTAAGCAAGTACAAGCGAAGAAATGAAAATTTTCTTATTCGGAAGGAAGAAAGAAGAAGAAGGGCGGGGCTGGACAATAAGTTGATAACTAATGGCTATAAGAAAAATACAGAGGAGCCCTGGGAAGACAGAGAGGAGAAGGAAACCTCTTTCTTTGGATTAATCAATCTCTTTCAGGGATAATTAGCCTTCCGTTAGATTAATTATTACCATAATTAATAGTCTCATATATTTACCTTGGGGCCGCTTTAACTTTCTTACTAGGGCTCAACTTTGCCTCTCTTCAATAGAGCCTAAGTGGGGTGGGGAGGGGGGCATAGGCCCACTTTTCACAGGTTCCCTCCCTTAGATTTGAAAAGTTACTTTCTTCTAGCACTTAAATCTGAGAAATTTATTTAATGGGCCGAAATTAGAACATTTAGTGAGGGAGGGGGATGAGAAACTACCGCAGTGCTAACAGCTCGATGCAGGAACCTTACTTCTCATCACTTCAAAACCATAATTCCAAACTCTGCCAATGGAAAGAGTTATTGTTGAATGGAAGAATCACAAAAAAAAAAAAAAAAAATATTTAAAACAATTGAATCAATCATAATGTTAAAGAAATTCTTTTAAAGTAAAATGAATGTTTAGACCTCACTACTTTCAAAATAAAACCATAGCGGTGAAAAGCTTCGTAGTAATCGAACAGAGTGTGGAGTTCCTGTGGCGGTCACAGGATGGGGGATATGTGTAATCGATCCTACTTCTAAGTTAGTGCAATCGATTTTCGCAACATTTTCTAGTGTAGGAGCATTTGCGTATCTATATTCTTACCTATTATTTTTGGTTAGTAAATCTGCAGGTTTTCAACGGCACATTTTTGTTTACAAATAAATGAGTGTGGTATTTATATATGTTTCTAACCGACTAATATCTCCGGAAATTCTGTAGAGTTCATTTATTGCTGAAATAATAAGTAATAAAGTCAAAATCACGACTGAAATAATGAATATTTAATAAAATTTTATGAGGGAATAAAATAGAAAAGAATTACATTATTGCAATATATATCTTTTTGGAAGACTATATTAGAGATATAGTGGGGGTGCGAAATGTTATTATTACTCAAGAAAATTATAAAAGAGAAAAATTTCATCCCTATAAACCTAAAATGAATTATATTTCAGAACATGCATTACATTGAGATTGATCTATTTCTGAATAAAATGATTCTATGCTGATAGGATTATTTAAAATATTAAAATTATTTTAGTCTACGAAATATAATAAAAAAAAGATTATGAAAGATTTTTTTTACTCACTGTTAACTTGCACAAACACCAAACAAACATGATTTACCTGAAAAATATATACAAAAAACAAAATAAATACATAAATCTTTTTAAACTTGTTTTCAAATATATGAAAAAAAATAAAAACAACATATTTATTGTAGATAATCGCTAGCGCATCAAATTTGGAAAATCGGTTGTAGATTTTTAATTCAAATTTTTTTTTTTTTTTTTTTTTTTTTTTTTTTTTTTTTTTTTTTTTAGCAGTTGCATAAGGTTGCAAAACACGAAACTGAACGATGTCAATATCATTAGAAAGGATATTTAACGTAGATAGAAAATATATTAAAATTTCCCTTTTGGAAATTGTCTGATTTGGGTGAAATCAGGGCGAATAGTCATTACTGGTTTTTCTCGCTTGCCTGAAAATTACTGATACATATTTTACTAGCTGTATGTCCCGGTTTCACCTGGGAAATTTCATTTTTCTAATGAAACGGTCGATTTCGTAAAAAAATTATTGTAAAGCAAGATCATTACGATTTTTATAACAATAAAGAATATACCCTGAGATTGGCTGAAGCTAAGCAATTTTAATATGGACAGGTATTCGCACCTGGCATGAAAGACCCACTGAGGGAAATTCGGAGAATTTAAGATAAACGGTATGGATTTCTAAGAAGAACAAACAAACAAACAGAAATATCGCCCTGCAGTTTGAGTTTCTCGCAAATCGGCTTGCCTAAGCCTCTGTCGCGCAAGGCGCGGGCCTCGTATTCCTGGGCAGACTCAGTTTCCCGCGATTCTACCTGTCTAAGCCTCTGTTGTTCAATCCTATTTTGATGTTCGTCAAGAGTTTCAGCTGCTCGTATTTGACGTTGTTTTTTAGCTTTTGAGCTCACTACTCCTATTGAAGCTCGCTTCTTAGGAGGCATTTTAAAAAACAAATTGACCATAGGTGTAAATAAACATGTAAATAAACGTATTGTAATGTTAAACAAAAAACATATGGTTTAAAAATCCCAGAACTCGACGCCTGCCAAGGGACGGTCTTACCGGCCCTTGTTGGCCTCTTCAAAATCCAAAAAATGATTTTTTAGGCCGTTTTTTCGACTCAAACGGTCGATTCCGTATAAAAAAACCACTGTAAAGCGAGATCATGACGAATTTCATAACAATAAAGAATATACTATAGGTCAACTATAGGTACGTTTACCTTAAATGCTTTTTTTTTTTTTTTTTTTTTTTTCATAAACTATTTATAATTTGTTTCGGAATGATTAAATTCAGGCATATCCTTACCTTCTGAATTCTTCAGAATCGATTATGTAAACCAAATGATAAGATTTCGCAGTTAAGATGACGACAAAGTAACCATAATGGTTCCACTAAGAACATTTATTTAATTTTTTTTATTTTAACGACTGCAATCTCCCTGAAACGCAAACCAAACAAATGTTTCGTCTTCGTTTCGGGGAGCATAAAATATTCAGGGAGAAGAGTGTTAAAAGCATCAGGTTATAAAATGTTAAATAGGTTAATTAAGATTTTGTACTTGCCATGATCATGTTTGTATAATCTAAGACTAGAAATAAAATTATGTAAATTTAAAAATTAAAATTAGAATTAATTGAAGATTTTTGGATATTTCGTTAGTAATTTTTTTTTTAATATTAAAAAATAATCAATTCGGGCACTAGAGTGTTATTATTGCAAGGTATATATTTTCTTTTAAGACAGATTTTTCTCAGCCTCGTAATACGTAAGTATTTACAAACGGAAATTTGTTCTATTCGTACGGTTCCGGTTAGAATATCTACTGCATAATAATACCACGCGAAAACAAAACCGTGGACCAGAAAGTCCATTAAAGCGCTATCATGAAGCAAAGTAGGAGCTTCATCAACAACGCGTAATTCAGCTACCGCAAGAAGGCAAACAAATAGGTAAGTAAACAATCGGGATTACAAGGAGATAAGAAGCGAGAATTGATCCTGAACGAACAAACAAAGCAGGGCGATAAGAACTACTCATTAGTGATCGCCCTTAGCGTGAGCCAGCTGCCGCAAGGTGATAGTGTTCTACCAGCCAAAGCTTCTTCCTTTATCTAAAATCGATTTTTTCAATTTATTTGTTTATTTTCTACGTTGGTTTGAACTTGAAAAAAAAATTATTTATGCTTATAAAATTAAGCATAATACTAATTATAAAATTACTAACCGAAATTCAATCACCTCATTATTAACCGATACGCTTATAACTACGTCAAATCAAGCAATAATTCAAATTACGATTAATATTATA
This sequence comes from Aelia acuminata, assembly GCA_911387785.2. Classification (NCBI taxonomy): domain Eukaryota; kingdom Metazoa; phylum Arthropoda; class Insecta; order Hemiptera; family Pentatomidae; genus Aelia; species Aelia acuminata. The sequence continues at coordinate 63,077,403 of OU426983.1, read as the reverse complement.
TTCTCCGAACACATTAATTTTTTCCTACTTCTTCATTATAATTCATTCCTAGTCATAATATTAAAACAATTAAAAAATAATACTAAAAAAGTGTAAAGGAAGATATATTAAAAAAAATCATTAAATGACTACATTGGAACATTATAATCTTAATATATTTTATTTTGGAAAGCCAACGTTTCGGTCCAACTTGTGGATCTTCATTAGGGCTTCAGAGTCCAGGTCCCTACAAAGACTCCTTTGTATCTTTTCAAAATGAAAATTTTTTCTAACTGAAAATCCTGATTATCGTAATATCGTAAAGAATAACAGTTGACTATCTCTCACCCCTTAATATCTTTTATATATTTTTGAAATTAATATTTTTTTATTGACAACATCACGAGACTCCAATTCCAGTATAGGTAAATATACTCATCCAACATTCTTCAAAAATGGATTCTTGAATCCAATTTTTTTCTCTCATTCTCACCACCTCCGAGCACTCTTTTATCTTCTATTGTGAATAACGGAAGACAGAAAAATCGTACTCCATGAAATATCTAAAGCCGGGAAGGGAATGGCTCCCCTTCCCTCAACGGGAGCTAAGAGGATTACCTTAGTGATCCGCGACAAGGGAATCAAAGCAGTATCATGTCTATGGAATGAGGCTAGGGGTGCTCTCTATCGAATATTGATGGCTATGCTAAGCGGGGGTTGGAGGGTGGTATCGGTGCTGAAAAGCTGAACTATTATTATTATCCGTGTAGTTATACTAAGATTTTTTTTTTCGAGTAAAGTAATCTTCACCAGCAAATTGTGACTCTTACCTAAACTTTTTAGAACTATGAGGTCCAATACCTAAAAGTTGGTTACTCCGTGTTATTGAAAATAATTTTAAAAAATCAAGGTGAAATGATAGTTTGCTTGATGCGTAGACACTTTTCATTTGCAAAATGTGATTTACTATTTAAAATTAGAGAAAACTTTTAAACTACGAACTGAATCGGGAATGATCTCATCGAATTTAGGAGCATATAATTATCAAAAACGATGCATCTTCACCTACTTGCTGAACAATTAATTTGTATTCTCCCACCCCTTTTCTACCCACCACCAAATGAAATTAGTTTTATCCATATAAAGACTAATTGCACCATAGTAAACTTTCTAAAATGTTCTATGAATTGATGTAGGATTAGTTATTTATAAAAGTATTTGAAGATTTATATTCGCTATTTCTGTTATCGTAAAATTGTTGATTATTCCTGTTATTTTATTTTTTCTTTTAACTCGATATGATTTACTTTATCATTTGAAAAATGTTGGAATAGAAATGAACAGAAGCTAAAAAAGCTTGATAAGCCCTACTTCTGTATAGCCATTAAGTTTATTGAAGAACAAGCTGGGATTCGCCTCCATTTTTACACAAAAAATCTGGTGCGTGCGCGCAACACACAACTTTCACTTACCAACTTACTTAGATAAGAAATTGACGTGTTTTGTTAAATATCATTTCCCAAATTCACACATTTTTCTACATTCATATCTTATTTTTAGTAATCGTTAAAGCCGTTTTTGAGTAAATAAAAAACCCCGTGAAAATGATACAAAATTTATTAAGTAAAGTCCGCCCTTCGGTTGATCAATTTTGATGAAATGTTGGCTATCACATCTTTGACATATACATACATCAAATACCCAGTTTGGTCACAATCGTGAAAGCCGTTTTTGAGTAAATAAAAAAACCACGTAAAAATGATACACAATTTATTAAGTAAAGTGCCCCCTGCGGTTGATCAATTTTGATGAAATTTTTACAGACATATCTCGGGCATATAAATAGATCAAATACTAAGGTTAATCAAAATCGTTAGAGCCGTTTTTGAGAAAATCAAAAAAACATGTGAAAATGTTACAAAATTTATTAAGTAAAGTCCCCCCTCAGGTTAATCAATTTTGATGAAATTTTTACAGTCATATCTCGGGCATATAAATACATCAAATACCCAGTTTGATCAAAATCGTTAAAGCTGATTTAGAGTAAATAAAAAAAATACGTGAAAATGTTACAAAATTTATTAAGTAAAGTCCCCCCTCCGGTTAATCAATTTTGATGAAATTTTTACAGTCATATTTCGGGCATATAAATAGATGAAATACTCAGTTTAATCAAAATCGTTAGAGCCGTTTTTGAGAAAATCGAAAAAAACCTAAAAAGTTATTAAGTAAAGTACCCCCTCCCTTTAAGTAATTTTGATGAAATTTTTGCTGTCACATCGCGGGCATGTACCTACACTAAATACCCAATTTCAGGATCGCGCGGTTTATAGTTTTTGAGCTAGTCTGTTCACATACACACACACACACACACACACACACACACACACACAGACACACACACACACAGACCATTTCGCGGGACTTGGTCATTTCGACTCAGGGGACCCCAAAACGTGTATTTCCGTTGAAAACCGGAAGTCGAATTTTTTCACGATCGCAATACTTCCACTTACTATATATTTCATATATAGGTAAGTGAAAGTAAAAATTCTTTTGATGTGAAAATTTAGCTCCACAAAGCTTTTTCAGCAAAGAAAAAAAAAAAATACAAAAATTGGTAACCAACATCATAACAAATTTTTTGAGTATACTCAATAAAGTGAGCAGCCGTGGTAATTTAATTTTTATTTTTTTTCATTAAAAAAATATTATGTTTTATCTAATATAAAGCACGGCTATGCTATATCAAATACATCTTTCGGAAATTAATTTTATTTTAGCTGAAATGTTTATTGAATATTTTAAACACAGTTTAAACATGAACTAATAAGTAGTTCTTCGCAGAAAAGACAGTTCAATTAGATCATTAAGGTTTTTTTTTTTTTTTTTGGCAGTTATGTTCAATACGTTGTATTCCTAATCTCAACATCTCTAAGATCAGTTGACACAAAAATGAATAAGTTTATTGAAGTTCCATGGTAACGAACTCTCTTGAAATTTAACGTTGATTCAATATATTTCAATTTAGTGTCTCTAAAGTTTTATGTAGAATAACATTCCGTCAATCAAAATTTTATCAAATGCATGCGTAGATACTATAATTAATTTTTATAGATCTAACATTCAAAATTTAAATTTTGGGATTTTTTTTTAGGAAATATTAAATTTTATATTTTAGCCTCTTTAAATCCCACTTCATTAGAGGAGTAATTATGAATAATCTACATTTAAATTTAAAATTAAATCAAGGGGTGGCAGAAAAGTCAGGGGGAGACTGGGGAGTCCAATGGCCTAAACAGATACGTTGACCCGGCAGAGGGACCCACATCTCCTAAAAGCAATACAATCCGCCCTGAAAAGCCCTTCGGTAAAAAGAAACACTCAAGAAATTGTTCTGCTTTCTTCATTTCCCAACCACTGGTTCCCCTCAAAAGTTAAAAAAAAAACACCTGGGACGCATTCACCACCATTCTCAGTGCATTCAGTAAAATTCAATTAGAAACATTGAAAGAACTCTTTCAAAAAATGATTGTATAATTCCATTTAGATTTTTTTTTTAGCACGTATGAAGTTGTATATTATTGTCAAATGATGTTCAGCAAATATTGGCCCACTTATACATACATATATATATATATATATATATATATATATATATATATATATATATATTATATATAAACCCTTAATCAGTTATTTAAATTTTATTAGATTCTGAACTACCAAGATGGAATTCAGAATAAATTATTTAAGAACAATAACATTTCCTTAGTGTCCTTTTATGCTTCCTTTGCAATAGCTCATTGAGCTCAGCAGAATTCAACATTCAATTCGAGTTCTCCTGTTTTATGTCCCTCCCCCCTCCCTCGAGAGGTAGGGGGTGGAAGGAGGAACATAAAAGAAGGAGAGCAGATGGTGGTGGAAGTGGAATTAAATTTAAGCTGGAAGTGCACTCCAGGATCATCAGGCCCTGGATTGTTCATCAGTCAATCTGTTTCAATAATACTCCTTAGAGTACGGCGATCAAGAAGGTAAAAGAACCTAAAAATTTTTCCATAGACAATAATAAATTTTCGAAAGCTTCAAACTACCATATTCAGCCTGTTAATTTTTTTTTTTTTTTTTTGTAACGCTTGAAAATATAGTTTTATAATCTATAGTTGGTCGGTATAAAACCATACTATAGTAAACTAAGCGCTAAAAAATTTAATAAATTTTAATTTTTTTAAATAATGCTTCTTTTAATCTGAATAATATAAAAGACAAACTGAAATATATAAGCGATGGAAGTAAACATAACATTGTATCACAAAATTCAACTTTAACTTCAGTTTCCTCAAAATATGTTAGTTCACCTTAAAATATATACCTTAGTTCACTTTGGCTTCGCTTGAATTGTACCTATAAATACTTTGTGGATGAAAAAATTGAATGTGAAGTTTAAATGTGATTTCAAAAATGACTGGCCAGACAAACAGAATAACATAAATAAAAGTAAAATGCAAATATTAACTGTAAAAAATAAAATATCTATAACTATTCTAAACCATATGTTTATATTGTTTTTGTTTAACGTGACACCAGTTGTAACACCTACGAGGGTTAGACAACTTTAATTAAAATAAAAATAAAAATTTTCAATGCCATACAATTATGAAAACACAAATACTTAAGCAGAGAACAAAAATTATCACTTTTTAATAGAGAAAATAACAATATGCCTTGAGCTTCAGAACCACGTCTAACTCTCCAGTCCAACGCTCCTTATATACAGTCGTAACGATAACAATCGAGAACTTTCTGGACCGGCGTAGATGGTACTCGAGCACTGTAGTCACAAACATGAGCTATGACAGTTTGTTCTACAGTTAGTTCGTTCCAACAAAAGTTCTATAACTATTCTGAACCATATGTTTTTATTGATTTAGCTTAACGTTACAGTATTCATTTAAATAGTAATTCCCGCATTAGCATCGATTTCTATGCATAATCACTTATTCTACCTCCAAAACAAGTCCTAAAATGGAAAATCTAAATCGAACCATATGAGTTTTTCTCTGTGAAAGTCAAAGATTCCACCTACTAATTTATTAGGCCAATTTATTGAGTCGGCTGAATTTTTTACCTAAAACGAAAAAAAGGAATAGAAATCGGTGATAGTTTTTCACATTTGGACGCCCCCCCCCCCCCTTTGAAAAGGAACGTTATATATTCTATGTACACTTGCTTCCAGATAACATCCTGCTCTCCCGAGGGCCTTCTCATTTTTCTCGAACTCCTCTCCAGTTTACCTCCAGCAGTTCTCGAGTCTATTTTATCCCCCCTGTCCTCCGGGAAGGGCGATAACGTTCCTTGAACCCGCTTCCTTTATCCAAAGTCGTGCTTTATCGTCGCGCCGACATGTCACCCCTACCACTCTTCCCCTGCGCAATCCGGGAACATCAGCCCCGACATTAATGATGCCAACAAGTTAAACAGCTCCCTTAGCGACAACCTTTTTCTTATCTTTCTTACGTTCGACTATACTTCTTTTTTGTTAGCAACGAAGTTGCTACGGGAGTAAAAGCTCGAGATTAACCTATTAAACTCCCATACCTCCCAACAGAATTTAAAAACGAAATTTTTACAAAATCATAGTTACATTAGTATTAATTAATTATTTGTTGTATTAGTATTACAATAAAATTTTCGATTGAATGTAATGTTCATATTATCTGATTCGATTCAAAACATTGTTAATATAAGGTTTGCAGATCGGCTGCCACTGTCAATTTTCTTCGGACAACCAGCCATTTTTGAAACTCCATCTACAGTCTGATCATGGAGCACTGTGCCCGTCCTTCAAGAAGGGTTGACATTGATGGAGTGTGTAATAACGGTTATTCAAAAAAATGGCTCTATTCGGTTCAATCGATACCAGCAAGCAAATACATTTAGCCTTGAGCCTTGATTTCTTTGTCGTTTTTGTAAGCTAACACAAAAGTTCAAAGGACAGCCTAACCGAGTAAATTATTCCATAAAACTCTTTAGACTCTGTTGCAATATTTGCACCTTTTGAAGCAATCTAAGAGTAATCTAAAATTATTCTAGTCGTCCTAGTGGATCCATTTTCATTTTAAAAGTGGTTTACAATCAACTAATTATTACCAGATAAATAAACTTTATCACTTTATAAGAAAAAATTTCTTTTAAGAGAATAATAATTCAAAACACCAAGCAAGCAATAAAATCTCAAAATTTTAACAATGTTACTAAAAGTATCTTCTAGTAACGATGCAGTAACACACAATTAACCATGCATATGGTTTGGTCTTGAGAGCAAGACTAAGGCCATAGTCCATTACGCCTTATATTTAGTCAAAATAGAACATTATATAAGGTTTTCCAAAAGCGTAGAATATTCTATAATTTGAAATTCGAAGTACAATTAAGATCATATACTAGAACAGTTAGGTAACTATTCCTACAAAAGTCTATAACTTTTTTCAATATAAAAGACCAAAATCATATGGTTTCGTTTCAGGTTACGATACTATTGAATTCTAACATATTTAATTTTCAGTTTAATCGGTAAGAATACCATGAAAAAAAATTTACTTAAGCCACACGCACTAATTTTTGTTTATGAATAGTGTTTGGCTATGAATCCTGCGAATGTGTTATTACTATTTTTTCGCGCGAGTAATTATTAGAGTGCGGCGATCAAGGAGGGGTAAAAGAACCTAAATATTTTTCCATAGACAATAATAAATTTTCGAAAGCTTCAAACTACCATATCTAACCTGTTATTATTATTATTTTTTTGTTACGCCTGAAAATATAGTTTGGTCGGTATAAAACCATACCATAGTGAACTAAGCGCCTAAAAATTTAATAAATTTTAATTTTATTTAATAATGCTTTTTTTAAATCTGAATAATATAAAAGACAAACTGAAATATCTTAGCGATGGAAGTAAACATAACATTGTACTACAAAATTCAACATGTACTTCAGTTTCCTCAAAATATGTAGTTCCCTTTGGCTTTGTTTGAATTGTACCTATAAATACTTCGTGGAAGGGAAAATGAAATTTCTGTTTAAATGTGATTTCAACAATGACTGGCCAGACAAACAGTATAAAGCAAATAATAACTGTTATTTATTAATATGTACTGCAATGTTAAAGAATGCCAGGAAAAAAAATTTGCTTAAGCCACATGTAAGTTACACGCACTAATTTTTGTTTATGAATAGAGTGTTTGGCTAAGAATCCTGAGAATGTGTTATTACTTTTTTTGTGCGCGAGTAATTATTCTATTACCACCAGGCTTTAAGAGTATAATTAAAGAATTATGGTTTTTATATTATACTGTATTAGCCTAAAAACATATCCTTCTATTTTCAAGATAATAGAAGAGGATAATAACATGTCTAGTCAATTCTATTTGCAAAACAATGTAATTTTTCTAATGATTATAAGTCATAAACCGTTTCAACTGTTTAGTCATAAGCAAAAATAGTGCAATAATAAAATACTCATATAATAAACAAGAAATCTAGAAAAAATTATTAAAAATTCTATTCCGAACAGAAACAATAGATGATAAGTTTATTATCAGGAGGGATGAAATGAATCCTTCAACTTGGTCACTTGAAAACTTTGAATTCTTGACTCACAAGGGGTAATACGTCACGATTAATCCATATACGTTTTAATGCGACACATTTTGTTTAGGAAAACCAAATTTAAAAAAAAAATATAGATACCCAAAAAGATTTTTAGGGATGAATTCAATCCTGGCGTCACTTTTTGTGTAAAATGTTTATAGGGATAATTTGCTTGAGGTTCATATTGTTTTGTTTTTTTCATTCCATTGGTCTGAAGCAGAATCAATGGAATAATAGTACAGTAAAAAAAAAAAAAAATCTTAATAATAATTATTATAATTAATTTTAATTTCTTGAATAATTAACTAACCAAATCCGAAAACACAAAAATATGTTTATTTATAGAAAAGAAGTGAGGATGAATTCTTCAACTTGGTCACCTGAAATGTCGAATCTTGACTTATTAGGCCTGACAAAATAGGTTAAATATATACATTTTATTTGAAAGGTTTTGGAAAAAAAATTTCTTTTTGAAAATAACTCTTATTTAATTAATGAGCACTTCAATACAGTTGGAATACATTCGTTAAGGTGATGCCTGTCCACCATACTTGATACTCCTATTAGCTTGACAATAATCCAGCATTACTGATTACACCCAAACTAGTGAAGGTGTCCGATCTTTCTATTTTTGTATTAGCCGAAGGTGCTCAAGACAGGCTTTTCGGGTATGTGCACAGCAATGTAAAAGTCCCCTACACTAAGTTATCGAATGCAAACTGTAGCAGACAAGCCTGGCGTAAAGCCTCCAAACCCGAGGTCAACCGCCAAGTTACCTGAACACGGAAATCCCGTGAATTACGGCAATGGAGGAGCTTTGGACATGATCCTCGACGCTCAGCTACAGGCATCTCAAAGTGGATTAGAGGAGCAGTTACCATGAACAGGGTGTAACGCGGCTTTGCAGTCCTTTCGCAGCACCAATCTTCATTCTTTGCATAATAAATCGCTGAAATTGCTTAAATAATTTGAATTTCGCTTTTACAAATATTATTGTTGTTCACTTCGTGAAAAAGTTAAATTAATTTATCATTCAAATTCTTTTGTGTGAAATTGAATATAAATGCAGATTTTTAACGGGCTAGTTGCTTATACATTATCACTCATTTAATTAATTTAAAATTTCTATCAGAATGATTATTTTTAATATACACGGTGGTAAAAACAAAGTGTCTTTTATTAAACATAAGATTTGAAGCCGATTCGGGCAATCGTCTATTCCTAATCACCTACCTTCATTAAGCCATGTCTAAACTGATCTTGATACTGTATATTAGCTCACTCGTAAAACGACAAAATTTCATCTTCCTCTAAAAAACAGTTTCATCTTCCAAAACATGACAGTCCATTATGAGTTTTCCAACAATGCAACAGGAAACCGTGAATAATTATTGTTTCGTTAAACAGTATCGTTAAAATAAGAGAAGAGACCTATTGGTAATCATGATTAGAGAATTAGTTTAAGAAACAATTCTCAGTACTTAAACGTCAGGAATGATTAGAAGGGAAGGAATGTTTGTATGTACAACGAAAGTAGAACATGCATGCATCAGGGTATAAAAGAAGAGCAGATTCCATTTGAGCCAGCACAATCAGATCATTTCTTATTGCTGAGAGAATCTATGCAGGCAATGTAGCGAAATCCCCTAATATGTTTATAAGTCCGGATGACCCTAAATTTATAGAGGTTACACAGGAAACGACATAAAAATAAATTTAAAGCGTGCCAACAGTTTTCTAGAGGATAATCCTGCATTATTCATGATCCCAGCCTTTTTACCTCAAAGGCCATAAACAAGACCCTCCGGAGCATAAACTGAGCTTAACGCTAGAATTAAAACTGCTCGGGAGGGGGGGGGGGGGCGGTGGAGGCGTCGCACTGAATGGTAATTGCCGGATTCTCTCAGGAAATTTAATTATCACAATTTAATTACGAATTGTAAACCCTAACTATCGGTTGGAGAGGGGGGCTTAATTAAATCAAACTTCGACTTGTTCCATGCGAGTTTACACTCCTAATGCTCGGGCTTCAATCAACCCAGGGATATTTTTTTTTTTTCAAAAAACCGAGAGGATAGAGCTTGGGCGTGCAGTCTCTCTTCCTCGTGGGCCAGTTTTTATTTTATTTTATCTTCAGCTTCAACCCTCAATTCCTTTCTGGGCTTACTGGATTCATCCCCTCATTAAAAAGGATGAGACGACCGAATGGATTAGACTCAAAGAGAATTAAGAACAGGAGGGATATCATGAAAAAATTAACCTTTTATAGGGAGGAAATACAAGTTTTGCTCCAAATTCACATTCAAACAGTTCGAGGAGTATCTTATTCCTCTAGAGATTATATTTTTGTTAATTGACATAAACTGGTGGATATCGTATTCAATATTGTACCAACTACTGGTTTCAAATGATTTTTCGAACTAATTATGCTAGGCACCATAGGAAAATGAAAGACGAAAAAAGAGAGTAAACAACACTTCGAAAGTTTTTTAAAAAAATAAATACATACCACTTAACCTCTGTCCATAATATGTGATGGTAGTGTTCCAAACAAACACCATGGAAGGGTTCAAATTTCATGGAAGAGAAAGATTCTGAGTAGAATGCATGACCCAACCATCGAAGGAAACCATTTCCGCATAAAGACGAATATGTATTAAAAATGGAAGAATAAGATGGTTAGGAAGAGACTGGCCTAGACTGCAAATTCTAGCATAGGCGCCGATTATAAAAATCATGGGGGAGGTTATAAACTTAAAATCCTGGTGTGGGGGCCGTAGCAGTTCGTTATATATTATATAGACCTATTCAAAATGTAAAACATGCCTATACGAAAAATATTCATGTCAGACAGGTATTAACTTGTTTCAGCCTGTCTGAGCCCACCCCCACTGCAGAATTAGGGGGGGGGGAGAGGATCTCGAGCCCCGCAAGCAAATAGTAGTTGCCGACCTTGATCGCTAGACGATGTAGAGGCTGATCTGGTGTAAGGGCATGGATGAGAGCAGCAGAGGACAGGTGTATATAGAGAAGATTTGCTGAGGAGGCCTCCATGGATCACAGTGTTTGGAAAAATAGTAATGACATTAAGCATTGCCGCAAATTAACAACGACTAATTTCGCTTCACAGACCTAGTAGATCTTTGGCTTTTAAAACTAGTCTTTCTTCTTAGGCTACTATGCAGCTCGCAAGTTTTTTTATTTGCTATCAAATGTCATGCCTATATTTGATTTTTGTAATTGATTCATTGTGGTAAATCATTTACTTACTTATAATGTTTTTAAACAATCGTACAGGTGATGGTTATTCTAAGCTACGACTGAATATTAGTAGAATGTAAGCACTATCCAATATTTCACAGTGAATGAAAACGAAGCAATGATTAATTGATGCGTAACTGATTGGGACGGAAGGTACTAAAAAGCAAGAAGAGGAATTGCAAATGAAGCCGAATTAGTCCGTGTTGTAAATAATCCCATTTGTGAGGGTAGTTTTAATGGATTTTAAAGAACTTTGTAAAAATACGGGTAGATAACTTTTTAAATCACTTTTATTCGTTATGATAGGGCTGCAACTGTTCCTGAAAAGTTTTGATGTATGAAAAAGCCTCGGGGCGAGGGTTAGTTGTAAACATCGAATGTGTCGTTCTTGTTAATGGCTCTGTTTGCTCCATTGGGACATTTAGTCCTGTATTTTTTCAAACAGTTTAGTTTTTTTTGATATACTGACAACTGGCCCCGAAGTGGGGAGGGGTTGATGAGAATAATAAAAATACATAATCAAACAAGTTAATTATCCCTTTTTCCTTAATTAATTATGTTAAAAATTAAGATATATACATTCTTATATTATTTTTTTGGCATTGTTAAAACAATTAATCATTTTCGATGATCGTGTCATAGTAATTTTATTCCCTGCCTGACGTTGGACCGACACCCATATTACAAATTATGCAACCGTTAAATTAATTTAAAAAATAAAATAAAATAAACCTGTACCACTACAACCTATGAAGGGTCTTTGGTTCAGCACTGTGTAAGGAAGCACTGGTCTTGGTCAATGGTCGTGCAAGTTAGTGATTTGACCGTGATCACGCTCAACCGCTTCGTTTTTTCCCCTAAATGTTTCAATTAAGGGTACCCACTTTATAGAGGCTGGGTTTGCCCAAGTAGGGCCTCTCAGTCCACGAGACGAACAGTTACAGAATAATAAAGAATCATTTCATTTAAAATATATATAAAAGTTTAAGTAGTTTCCAATTTTTTACATCAGCATTTTAATTTAAAAATGTATTCACAAAATCAGTTACTGCACTCGTAATGTGGTATTGTATTTGATAATCAACTAAAATTTCCGTACATATTTTGCAATCATTTTGTAAGGATAGCAAATCTCGCACATGGTATATTTCAGTTTTAGCAAGTTATTAGTCATTAAGTTTCTATTGTATTACGGAAAATTATATATTTTTACTAATAAATAAGGAGGAAGGGGGGAGCATCAATGAGTAGGCATTCATTTCAGTGTAGGCAGTTCATAGAGTGTAGAGCAGTTCATAGAACTGGTACCCTCCGTTAGTTTCAGTTTTAACATTTTTATTTCGTTTCTGTTATTTTAATAATAATATAGGGATATATATTTATGAAGAAATATAGCTCCACAACTCCATAAAAACGGAGAAATAGCCCAATAATCCAAAAGAGATAATTTGTAAAATAAGAAATGTTGAATACATAACAAAAAAAGAGGAGGGGGTAGAAGGAGCTATATAACTACTTACAAAAGGCCCCCCCACTCAAGAGTTCTGTTTATTAAAACGCCATATTGGGGGAATGACGTCGGGAGGATTAAAACTTTAACTTTTTCCATTAGATTCCCAAGAGCGAGAGATCCCTTCCTCCCTCCCCTCCCCACTACAAATATTAAATTCATAACTCATTCTTTAATCTTTTTCCCGCGCTGAACTCCACTACAAGAGAAAATACTGTCGCTGGAATTGCGGGTCCAGTAAACAACCGTGTCAGTGGTGGATTAACTCAGCGTTCAATTAAAAAAGCGACATGAAAGCCATCTCATCGTTATTCGAAACTGGTTTGAGGGATATCGTGTTCGCTGAAACTGTCCATATTGGTCTAGCATATAACTTAGTCATAATATACAATGACTAATTTTTTTTTTTTTTTATCATATTATATTATAATGATATATCATTTGGTAATGTTGGTTATATTGACATCAATAAGTAAGAGGACAACCGAAAGAACAAAATATCAAAAATAATACTAAGGACCATCAAGACCCACCTAGCCTTGACGATTAACTAAACGCGTAGGTCGAAACTTAAAGCTCAAAGCTGGTCTACTTATCGGATCCGTATAAACAGCAAGCGTTAAAATAAATTACTCTACCTCATAATGAAAATAAATTAGATTTTTTTTTTGAGACAGAGTACCTTATCAAAATATCGTTTTTATTTCCATATATCTATACGTAAACCAGTCGTTCCTGAAACTTTTTGAACCAAGCCTTCCTTTCCAAATGAAGCCCCTGCACTCCCCCACAAAATTAATTGTATGCGTATCAGATAGAAAAAAAACAAGTATTAAATTAAAAACATTGTTTTAATTATAAAAACATATAGTTAATTAAAGTAATCAAAAACGTAAATTTAGTTTTTATAAAATTTATAAAAATTGTAACTGTGAGAATTTTTTAACTTTACAGGATCTCTGAAACACAAGTTCTCGCACTGACCGATTAAAGACTATGTCTATATTTGATGTTAGTTAAAAAGTCTTGTTTATTCGATACTTAAACGTTTAATTAACAGTTTTCATAATATCTTATTTTAGTTATTTCAATATTACACAAAATGTCTCAATTATAAACGAAGACCTAAAATAAACAGTCCCCAATAAATTTGAACGCGGATATGGCGTGTATTGGCTAAGACTATTTGAAGAGGGAATCCTATGAGAGAGCTTCCCTCTTTAGATATTAACTAAAATCAACACTGGCACGGCGGTTATGGAAATTAGGTCCTTCGTCATCATCCGGCTTATTCCCATGTCTTCCGATTGAACCAACATAATATACACATTCACCGGAGTAACTGTAAGGAAGCAGAGATATAAATAAGAAAGAGAGAGACTCGGTGAAGTAAAAACATTTAAATAACTTTAATATTATTGTTAAAATACAAATAATAAAATAGAATTAGAAAAATAGTGTGAATGTTCATGTTTATTATTCGTATATCAAAATATCTTCATTTATCTTCTATATTTTGTGTATTTCTAACTTTTTGGGCGCGTATTCTAAGTTTATTCTAAGCAAATTTTTGTTTCTAGTGTGTGATATTTTGGAAATGCTTATGAAAGTGTTGATTTTCACTAAAGAAGAGAACTGTAATTTTTTTTTAAAACTAAGCACTATAAACAATATTTATAAACAAATGAAAACAGATAAAAATAAATGTACGTATACTATCAGGGACTGATGTAGCAAGCTGTTTTTTTAGTAACCATATAAAGTAGAGCAGCTGTACTTTTTATTCAATTAGCTGCCTCTAGTAGAGGTAGATAGTTGACCATAAAAGTTTATGGAGTGGGTGTGCGGTCAAATAAAACAAAACTATACGAGCAATAATACATATTGTGCGGACGTTTCGACCCGAAATTCAGGTCTTCATCAGGGCTGTCGAGTCCACTAATATAGAACGACTGTGTTTTTTCATTTGACCGCGCCCCCAACCCAATTCCATCACATAGGTATTTCTAGCTTAACTGAACCCAAGAGTTGAGGTACGTGTTCTACTAGCGGAAAGGGATTGAAAATCTCATAGAAATTATTAAGTTTTAAGCTAAACTAAGACTGACGAAACATGGTGCAATAAGTCAAAAATTATAACTAAATTGACTTTGCACGTATGAAATACTGCTAATACTGAATGGTGCCCTTTTTTGTAAGGCGAAAATCCTAATTCAAAGCATACAACTAGGATTTATAGCAATGTTATTGTTGCCCTCCCAGAACAGGACAAGCCACTAGACGAGTCTAGGGCATTGTGATACGAGTGGCTAGAAGATAAACTATTGTGTCCTGGGAAGAACTATATCACTGCAAGTGTACACCCTCCTTTGGGAGCTCTCGAACCTAAAGATGGCCAAATGTCACAGGGCTCCCTGCCAGAGTTTTTATTCTTAACCTTTACCGTTCTACCGCCGCCCCCGAAATGCCATTCTTCGTCTCTTTCAAAGAGAATTTAATGGAGCTCTAAGAGATTTCATCTCCCCTTTTCGTAATAAAATTTCAGTTGAACCACGCTGACTAAACTAATTACCAAAGTTGAACCTCAACAATTTGGAATCCTTTATTTCCACCAGTCAACTTCTTTTATAATATCCCTTGGAGCCGGCAATTATATTTCTACACCGTTCGAGAAGATTTATAGTTGTCTCTTACAACACTTCAACAGACGACAAAGACTAAATGCATTAAACGCAAAAACAAAATCGACATAAAAAGAGAGAACAAGACATAGAAACCATTTAACTTTTTTAATCCATCATTTGATTTTTTTGATACGCAGAAATATTATATTTTCAGTGTTTCAAAAAATTCATGCTCCAACAAAGAACAGATATGAATGTATTAATTTGCTTGTTAACATCACTTTATGCCACTAAGGCTAATTGGACGATGCTACAGTGGGAGTTCTAAATTTTGCCTATCCAGGTATAATTATGATAGGGATCTTTAACGAGTATCTGACATCGTACAGGTTCGGGACCTCTATTTAACGCCCTATCCAAGGGACAGCACAGCCAAGGATTTCTTACTTCTTTTAAAAAATCCTAGGGTCACCTCTGGAGCCGAACCTGCGACCTTTAGTATAGTAAGTTGCCATTCTAACCACTATACCCCAGGTGAACCATATTATATTAATTTATGTTTATAAAAAATTCTGAGTAATTCAGAAAATTAATTTAGTTAGTTCAGTCTTCCTATCTTTCTTTCTTAGTTGGCAGCAGGTTTACAAAAAAAAAATTTCGTGATTTTTCATATTATTCTTCCCTTTTATTCATTGTAATTATATGGAAAAAAGGCTAACACGTTTAAATTTGGTTATTTCAATAATAAAAATAGATAATTTGGATATTTCATAAGTTCCACTTTTGAGAAAACCTCGGATGAAGGAGTCCATCCATGGGCATTTTAAAAATGGTGATCAATTGATTGAAGTGAGATTGCAAAGTCATAACTTCCTTCTTTGATTCACAAGAAACACTAGAAAAACCCATTCTTTTATTAACTAAATTGAGAAACCCCATCGTGTCAAGAATTCCAATAAGCGAACAAGTAAGTTTATTACAGTATAGCTATGTAAAAATAAAATTATTTTATAAAACTATTTCTGAATATTAATAAAGAAATGAATCCGAAAAAGAAATATATACATAAAATATAAATATTAAAATATTATAAATAGTAAAGTTATAAGTAAATGGAACTAACTTTTCCACAAAAAGTAGGCTGCTCCAAGACTTGAACACCGAGGAAAAAGTCAATTAAAGTTAATATGAAAAAGCGCATTATTCGAATTTATAGCTATGAATTCACCAGAATGCATTTTTTTGGGATAGCTTAACTTTCGAAAAAAATAAAATACTTCAATAGAACTCTATTTTTATTAATTATGCTAGTGATATCATTAAAAAAAAAATCTATTCTTATTTTAATTGTTAAATGTTAGAATAATATTTTAACATTATGTCTTTTTAAGATTTATTATTTTTATATATAATAAGTATTCACTATACCTTAATATTGTTTGGTCTAATAACTAGAAAGCAAATTTAGTTAATTAATAGGCTACAAGTACAAGGAGAACGAGATTTTAACATGATTGAAGGAAGAATATAAAATGCCAGGTAAGATCGAAGTGGGAAATTTCTTTAACGACCCTTTTTGTAATGTTTTTTTATTGAATGGCACCAGTATGAGAAAGGCTGTTTTTAGTCAAACTCGTATGAACTCTGACATTTAAATTATATAACAGAAATACTTCACTACATTAAAAAGGAGTCTCTAAAAGAGTTTCCTTCATACCAAAGGAGATGACTGGAAACCAATTATTGAGGAAAAATTCTTTCTTTAGAAACATGATTACTTTCTTCGTCATTTTTAAATATTTATTATTGATCGAATAATAAATATTCCCTCTAACGCTACATTTACTTATATTTGACAGAAGGATTGGCTCAACATATAAAAATGAAAATGAAAACGTCAAACCTCAAGGAAGTGACTGAAATTGGTTTACTTTTTTATCATCAAATTGAAAATCAGACAGCAACGAAATACATACACATACCAACAACCATATTACTTGATTAGGCTCCACACATTTACGTGCGTTTCAGCAAAAAAGACAACCTTACAAAACCTAATCTTTTTAGTTGGATACTTTCTGCTGTCTAATCACAAACTCAGTACCATAAATAACAAAAATCTGCATACAGTCAACTTTTTTTGCCCTCTCCTTTTTCACATTTTATTTTGTTTTTTTTGGGCAAC
This sequence comes from Aelia acuminata, assembly GCA_911387785.2. Classification (NCBI taxonomy): domain Eukaryota; kingdom Metazoa; phylum Arthropoda; class Insecta; order Hemiptera; family Pentatomidae; genus Aelia; species Aelia acuminata. Next base: position 63,060,191 of record OU426983.1, on the reverse strand, counting down.
GGTCAAGGGTCAACGCCTGAATCAAGGGCGGGTAGAGGCGCCGGTGGATCTTTCCTCATGCCGAAAATAACTCTATTTGTTCTCGATTATCAATTAGCTACCAAACTATTCAACTAACTGTTAAAAGCTTGAAAATAACTATGAAGTAAAAAATTATATATACATTAGAAGATCTTTATGCATTTAACTGATTTTACTGAAGGGCAAAAAATTCAGATCCACAATACGAGAAAACGTGTGTCATTGATTTCCGTTTTCAATATTTATTGAACGTGGATAGTATTAGTTCAGCTTAGAAACTAGCCTAATAATGAGAAAATTTAATTATTTAATTGATAAAAAATTAGCAAAAAGTATCTTCCTTTTTCACCATAAATATTCATTTACAACACATGTTGACGTTTCGGGGCTGTTTCCCCTCAAAACATAAATAATTTTTCAATCGTATGATTGATGGTTAGAAATGGACAAGTATGAGCTGACATATATAAAAAGTATTGTTCAGTCTCAGACTGTTTGAATTTGAAAACAATGTTTCCCGCCATCCAATGCCTCCTAACTTATTGTAAGTGCGTAGCTTAAGTGCAAGTTAAGAAGGCTATGAAAATCAGCTGTCGGATGTCTACCGCCACGTGCGTCATCCCCACTCCCTATCACTCTGCTGTCGACCGCCGTCACGTTAAGATCTCCATCTCTCAATTATCCTGCCACCGGCCGCCATCACGACGCAGGTGTTATCTTTGGTCAGATTACTAGTCGACCACGTAAGTAAGATCTTACTATATGCAATTGCCATTTTTCTTCAAAGAATTGACTCAGAGCAGAAGAGAGGTCAACGTTGGAGATTGTGCAACCCAAGCATATCTCTATGAGTTTCAGTTCACCGGAAGTTCGCCTTCAGAAACACTAGTGGGTTTGTTCGCCGTATTTAATAGCTAATTATTTTAATCACCAGGAGTGGATTAGAATACAGAGCTCTGTCAATTAGTCTGGTTTTCTTTATCTCTGTTTAATTTTCTTAAATGTTTCATGATCATATCTTAACATGCTCTAAGGCCTTAATTCATTGTAAAATTGTTAGTGCTAAGTTTCATTTAATTTCAAGAATTCTAGTTTCCTTTTTTTTCTTCATCTTTATTCATTCATAACCTTTTAAGTTATTGTTGTTATTAGAAGTGTCATATGGTTCAGCTTTATTTTATTTCATTTTATCTAATGCTCGAGCTGTTTATTAATTGTAATTTTCCTTAAGAATAAAAGTTTTGTTTTTCTCTCTCTGTAATTTCACCGCTCTTCTTTTTTTTATTATTCTCCTTCATCATTAATTTTAATATTAACGCCCTATTGAACATTTTGGTGCCGAAACCCGGGAATAAATAAATATATATAAAACAAATATTGCATTCAACAACTGATAAACTTGCTCACATTTCTTAGAAGCTGAATCATCATTGTTGTTCTCTTTCTTTTGTGAGTCATTGTGTTCTGAGTATTAAGATAAGTTCTTATTCTTCTTAGCTCTATTATTTTCTATTGTTACTATTATTATCATTTTTATTACTTTAATTCTTATATTATCTCTAACATTGTAATTCTTTTCAGCACCCCGTTTTCTTTTGTATATTGTAATTGTAATCATGGGAAATCGCCGTAAATCAAATAATTTAGGGGTGAGTGCCCATAAGGCCATTCTGATAAAATCATTAGAACACTTTTTTACCTTTTCCGAAAATTGTAAAGAGGCATTGGATCGCCGGGATTTCCAAGTATCAAAGGGTTTTATTAAAAAATTAAATCAATTAATAGAAGAGATGCGAGTAACTTTCAACTCCCTTGTCGAGGAATGTTTCAATTTAAATCGAGGGGTTCCCGAAGATGTGGAGGAACAATTCATACAAGCGCAATTAGATATCATAGAATTAGAGTCTAGAGTGCCTGACCGATCGGCATCCGCGTCACCAGTTCCTCCCTCAGCTCACCGGTTCACGGAAATGCGACTTCCCTTACTCAATTTGCCCACCTTTAACGGGGATATTTCTCAATTCCAAATTTTTAAAACTACTTACCTCCCTATCGTTCACCATAATGATAGTTTAAGTGATGGGATGAAACTGACTTATTTAAAGAGTTGTCTATCGGGCGAGGCTCTATCCGTCATAGGTCATTTAGACAATTTAGATTCCAATTATGCTATTGCCTGGGACGCATTGACCAAGCGTTACGATAACGCATCGACTCTCGCCGCCCGTATCCTGACGGATATGTTGAATTTCCCGCCGATTTCACGCCCATCTCCCGAAGCTCTTGAGAAATATTTAAAGATCTATTCTGAATTGGGGCAACAATTAAAATCAATGGCTATTCCGAATCTAAGCGATTATTTATTATATTTCATGGCGTTCCGCAGTCTGGATCCGGTCACGCAGAAGGAATTCAAATTTCACCATCCCGAAGACTTTCCTACCCTCACCGATTTGTTGGGTTACATCAACCGTCTCCAAATAGCGTCCACTTCCGTTTCCGGATCACCTCCCCCTAGGAAACGGGAAGCTTCGCCTATTCGCCAACCACCGCGCCCTGTCAATCGCGTAACGCGTGCCTTCGCCTCCAATATTCAATGTCCTTACTGTCGAGAGGCCCATAACATATATCACTGTCGTGAATTCAAGGAACTCTCCGGCCGGGACCGATTGCAATTTATTCGCCGATCAGGGCTATGTTATAACTGTTTGGGGGCCCATTCACAACATCAATGTCAGTCTAGCCAGCGCTGTCATAACTGTCAGGAATTTCATCATACTTTGTTACATAGGGGGTTTTCGGAATCCTCGCGCCCAGAGGCGGGTCCGCGCTCTCCGCCTAGTTCACCCCGGCCAGCTTCTCCCACCGTCCGAACTTCTCAGCCGCGCCGCTATTCGGCCCAACGCCCCCCGGTCCGTTCGCAAGGACCTCGCTCCTCGCCGCCTCTACCGGTGTTCCACGCGGCACCGCCATCTCCTCCACGGGGCTCACAAAGACGTTCGCCTAACTCCCATGATCATGCCCGAAGGTCCTATGAAAATTCGCCGCCTTCGCCGTTCGCTGCCCCCGTTTCTTATCACCATCCGGGGGGGTCCTTCCGCCCCTATCACAATGAATCTTCGAGGGGGCCTTCTCCACCGCATGGAACCTCACCTGCTCGCCGATCACCTACATTAGGGGCCGCCGGTTACGATAATTGACTACCTACCGCCGCCGACACTCCCGCTCTCGCTCCTACTCGCCCAGATGATCAACCCTCGCCGATAACCATTGCTAACCCTGTCCACCGCTCATCGAGTAGGAGTGACGCGCCATTCAACCACCATGCTTCTTCGCCGTCTCCCAGCCGCTGTCCTATTCGCCAGTGCCGCTCGCCGTCTCCTGATGTAAGCACCAAATCCTTTCCGCCGTTAACGTTATTAGGTTCCTTTGGGAATTTTTCGCCTGCTCTCCTTCCAACTGCGCAGATTGCGGTTCGACGTCCTATTTATCCTCCCAAGCTTCTCCGCGCCCTTCTTGACTCCGGAAGCCAGGTAAGCTTCATCACCGCCGATTCCGCCTCTCGCCTAGGGCTGCCTGTCACACCCTCGCCCGTCGGAGTTAATGTTCTTGGGGGCCCCTCAAACATTTCTTGCCCAGGGTATACTACCGCCTCTCTAGAAGTCCCGAACTCCTCGTCACTTAGGGTACGGCTCTTTGTTATTAAGAAAATAACCGACACTCTTCCTACTTCCCATGTAGATTTGTCCCCTTGGCCGCATATTACTCAGTTGCCACTCGCCGACCCTTCCTTGTGTCAACCAGGGGAGATTGACCTCCTGTTAGGTATAGACGTCCTTCCCCTCATCATTCTGGGGATCGCTCCCGTATCTCAGGGCGGACCCATCGCCCTTGAAACTGTATTTGGCTGGTGTATCATGGGGAACTGTCGCCCCCCAGCCAACCAACGCCGTATTACATGGTCGAAAGACGTAATCGACAACGAAGGAAAGACCTATCGCCCACCTCCTCGCCGCCGTTCTCATCATCTTCCGCCTGCCCCCAAGGCTGATAGCCTGACTACTTCCATTGTCAAAGATACATCTCCTGTGGTTCCCAGTCCTCCAGAAGCACTAATAGCTTTTAATGCGCTCACCAACCTCCAACTCAATAAAGAGCTGAAAAAATTCTGGGATCTCGAAGAAGTGTCCGCCATTTCCCCCAAGTTCTCTGCTGAAGAACAGTTGTGTGAGGATCTATTTCTAAGATCCGTCTCCCGGAACCCTGAGGGTCGCTACATCATTCCTCTACCACTAAAATCTGTTGATTTAGGAGAATCTTATTACCGAGCTCTAAAACAATTTCACCGTCTCGAAGCCCGCCTCCAACGCGAACCTATTCTCCGGGAGGCCTATGTCGCCTTTATGCGCGAATATCTTGACCTCGGCCATATGTCCTTAGTTCCTGATCCTGATGACGCCCGCGGTGCCACCTATTATCTTCCTCATCATCCTGTTCACCGACCTGATGACCCTCCGTCTAAAATTCGGGTGGTATTCAACGCTTCCTCACAATCATCTAATGGAAAATCCCTCAATGATATTTCTTACACCGGGCCCAAGCTTCAAACGGACATTGTTACCCTTATCACCCGCTCACGTACTCACCGATATATATTCACCGCGGACATTAGGCAAATGTATCGCCAAATTTTAGTTCCCCCGGAACACCAAGACCTTCAAAGAATCATATGGCGTTTTTCACCCGAAGAGCCTGTGCGCTCTTACCGCCTCCGCACGGTCACTTACGGGGTTAGTTCTTCTCCATACCTAGCCATTCGGACACTTCACCAATTAGCTCAAGATGAAGGGGACCGTTTCCCTAGTGCCGCCCCGGTTCTACGCGATGACACCTATGTGGACGATATAATCACCGGAGCCTCCTCACTCGCCGAAACCATTCAGTTAAGGGATAATTTAATAGCTCTTTTGCACGCCGGGGGATTTGAACTAAGAAAATGGGCCGCCAATCATCCCGATATCCTCGCCAATTTGCCCGCCGACCATTGTCGTATCGGACCCCACGCCTTTGATTTTGACACGACTGATGAGCCCACCATTAAAATTCTAGGGTTAATATGGTCTGCCGATACCGATGCCTTCTCTTACCGGTTCTGTTCCAATAAATTACCGGCTACCAAGCGGTTGATATTGTCTAAACTTGCTCGCATTTATGACCCGCCTGGATGGTTAGTGCCTGTTACATTCACCGCCAAGTTATTGATTCAACGCCTGTGGATTGGACACTCCGATTGGGATGAACCTGCCCCCGCCGATGTTACCCGCGATTGGGATATTTTTCAAAACGAACTTGAATCTGTATCAAAGATATCCATCCCTCGCCGTTTCCCCTTCTATCAGGAATCCCGCAGCAGTCAACGACTGGTCGCCTTCTGCGACGCTTCAGAATTAGGATACGCGGCCACCATTTACCTCCACTCTACCTCATCCGCCGGTGAAATCGCGGTTCATCTACTCATAGCTAAGTCCCGCGTAGCTCCCCTCAAAAAGGTATCCCTTCCTAGGTTAGAATTATGCGGAGCTCACCTTTTAGCAAAATTGACCACTAAGATTCTCGGTATGTTCCCTCAACCATTTGAAGATATTGTTGCTTTCTCGGATTCCGCGGTTGCCCTCACCTGGATTCGCGGCGAACCGCACCGATGGAAAACTTTCGTGGCCAATCGCGTCACTGAAATACAGGAAGTTATCTCCCCTTCTCAATGGCGTCACATTGACGGTAAGGAAAACCCCGCCGATTGTGCCTCTCGGGGGCTATTCCCCAATGAATTCACCCGTCATCCTCTGTGGTGGACAGGTCCCTCCTGGTTATCAAAACCGCCTAGTCAATGGCCAAAATCGCACATAGATTCCCCGCCTGACGCCGTTAACAAGGAGCGTCGAATCTCCAAAGAAATCATCACTTGTGTCGCCCTAACTTCCCTCGACTTGGAAAGTCGATATTCTTCCCTGACTCAACTCCAGAGAATCACCGCCTGGTGCCTCCGCTTCGCCCACAACTGTAGGAATCCTGATCGCCGATACACTGGGTTTCTTTCCGCCGTTGAACTAAACATGGCACTTGATACCCTAGTCCGCGGAGTCCAACAAGTCGCGCTAGCAGATGAATATAAAGCCGCGTCAGAACCCGCCTCCAAGTTGCGCATTAAACGCATTTTACAATTGTTCATCGATTCCCACGGCCTTTTGCGCGTAGGCGGTCGTCTTCATCTTGCTCCTCGCCCGTTTGATGCTAAACACCCGGCATTACTTCCTAAGGATCACCCCCTCACTCACTTAATAATCGATAATGCTCATCTTACCAACCTACACGCCGGTCCATCTGCTACTCATTCATTCATTCGCCAGAGATTTTGGATTTTAGACGGAAAGAACGTTGTTCGCCATCGCCTAGCAAAGTGTAACCGATGTTTTCAAGTCAACCCCCAACCACTCATTCCAACCATGGGTTCGCTCCCTAAAGACCGTGTTTCATCCACGTATGCTTTTCTTAAAGTAGGAGTCGACTACGCCGGTCCCTTCTCGGTTTCTTCTGCCCGCATTCGGGGATGCCGCGTCACTAAAGCCTATATCTGCGCCTTTGTCTGCTTTTCCACCAAAGCTGTGCATCTAGAACTCGCCTCCGAACTCTCCATCCCCGCATTTCTTGCCGCTTTCGCTCGGTTCTGCAGTCGCCGCGGCGTTCCCTCTGACATCTATAGTGACAACGGTACTAATTTTGTAGGGGCTAGTCGCCAGCTGAACGAAATTGGGCGTTTCCTGCGACGCGCTGATACCCGCGAGGCAATATCACAACGCTCATCCGCCCTGGGAATTCAATGGCATTTTATCCCGCCTAGTGCTCCCCATTTCGGAGGTCTTTGGGAGGCTGCAGTCAAATCCACCAAGCGACATCTCCGTACTGTTATGGGTTCCCAGATTCTGTCTTTCGAGGAATTTTCTACTCTCTTGACTCAAATAGAGGCCGTTCTCAATAGTCGCCCCTTGTGCGCTCTCTCTCCGGATCCTCAAGACTTAGAAGCCTTAACCCCTGGCCATTTTCTCATTCACCGACCTCTTAACGCCCCACCTAGTCGCGATGTTTCCGACACCCCGGTTAATCGGTTAACAAGATGGAAACTAGTCGATAAACTTCACCAATCATTCTGGAAACGGTGGACGGTAGAATATCTGCACACTCTTCAACAGCGTTCCCGCTGGACGGACTCCTCTCCTGAATTAGCTCCGGGTTCTCTCGTTCTGGTCAAAACGGACAATCTACCTCCCCTTTACTGGCCTCTCGCCCGGGTCGTCGAGCTGTTTCCAGGTACTGACAATGTAGCCCGAGTGGCCAGCATCTTAACCCCTTCAGGCTTGCTTAAACGTCCCGTTAATCGCCTATGCCCCTTACCCTCTCAATAATGCCGCATCCGCGCCATGGGGGGGGGGATGTTCAGTCTCAGACTGTTTGAATTTGAAAACAATGTTTCCCGCCATCCAATGCCTCCTAACTTATTGTAAGTGCGTAGCTTAAGTGCAAGTTAAGAAGGCTATGAAAATCAGCTGTCGGATGTCTACCGCCACGTGCGTCATCCCCACTCCCTATCACTCTGCTGTCGACCGCCGTCACGTTAAGATCTCCATCTCTCAATTATCCTGCCACCGGCCGCCATCACGACGCAGGTGTTATCTTTGGTCAGATTACTAGTCGACCACGTAAGTAAGATCTTACTATATGCAATTGCCATTTTTCTTCAAAGAATTGACTCAGAGCAGAAGAGAGGTCAACGTTGGAGATTGTGCAACCCAAGCATATCTCTATGAGTTTCAGTTCACCGGAAGTTCGCCTTCAGAAACACTAGTGGGTTTGTTCGCCGTATTTAATAGCTAATTATTTTAATCACCAGGAGTGGATTAGAATACAGAGCTCTGTCAATTAGTCTGGTTTTCTTTATCTCTGTTTAATTTTCTTAAATGTTTCATGATCATATCTTAACATGCTCTAAGGCCTTAATTCATTGTAAAATTGTTAGTGCTAAGTTTCATTTAATTTCAAGAATTCTAGTTTCCTTTTTTTTCTTCATCTTTATTCATTCATAACCTTTTAAGTTATTGTTGTTATTAGAAGTGTCATATGGTTCAGCTTTATTTTATTTCATTTTATCTAATGCTCGAGCTGTTTATTAATTGTAATTTTCCTTAAGAATAAAAGTTTTGTTTTTCTCTCTCTGTAATTTCACCGCTCTTCTTTTTTTTATTATTCTCCTTCATCATTAATTTTAATATTAACGCCCTATTGAACAAGTATAACGGTGTATTTTAAGCATATGACCTTGAAATATTTGTTATAATATTTATTAAAAGACCATCAATCATACGATTGAAAAATTATTCATGTTTTGAGAATGGGGAAACAGCCCCGAAACGTCAACATGTGCTGTGAATAAATATTTATGGTGAAAAAGGAAGATACTTTTTGCTAATTTTTTATCAATTATAATATAAATATCTTCTAACCAAATTTAGAAGAAAATAACAATTAATTATTTAAATTAAAGGAGCACTTGCTCCAATCATCCACTAGTTCGCATTTCATCAACAAGATTTAAATACCGTATTTCATCTATGAGATAAAATGTGAAGCTCTGTATCACAGGCGAGTATAGAAGTTTATTATTTTGTTGCCTTCCAACGATAGTGAGGAAGCTTAGTATTCTTCCGTCAGGTTAGAAATATTTTTCATTCTGGTTACACAATACCACGAAATTCCTAACGGGAGTCCTGTTTTGCCAAAAGAACTCTATAATTATCTGTAGTAGACACAACTTTACTTGACCCAATGGTGAATACAAATGTACTAAGAACATTAATTGACACATTTATTGAAATTAATACTGACCATATATAGGTGGCTTTACACTGCGTTGGACTACGTGACGAACAGGTATAATACGTGAATTCAAGCGAAAATGATGTCAGACCACGCCTATGCACCTTAATACAACAATATTCATCACAAAGACGGATGACGTGAAACTAAGGCTTTTTTGACTTTTGCTCTAACTTGTTATAGATATAAGCAACGTCAGAAAAACTTTAAAAGGAGGTCTAGAAGCATATCTTAACTAACTCAAAAGCGACAGTAGCAAACAGTACTATATAGATTTGCCGAACATTGGCCGAAACAGGCTGTTGGACGATGAGGTTCGACACAGTGTAAAGCCACGTTAAGATATGACGATATTGACGGACGCACCCTCAAAGAGTAAACGACTATTTATGGGCGTTTAAAATAGAAGAAAGGACAGACGAGCTGATTTGTGAATTAAACGAGATAGAATAGTGAAGGCTTATTTAACAGGGACTAGCACTAGAAATGAAACTATGAAAGTTAGAGGGAACAGCATTTCAAGTAAAACGAAAGGATTGAAGAAAAATATGAGAATAAAAAGTTTCTTAGAACGTATAGACATGGATGGATAGGTATAAAATTTAACAACCTTAAGATAAAAGTAATTCAAGTTTATGCCTTCTTTATGTGTGCGGAAGAAAGTCCAGATGAAGGATTTTTTAAGTATTCAATCAATGAGTGGCCATTTTAGCCACTGAACTAATCTGTAGAATTCCATAGATGACCTTGTTTTCTCTACAAGCAGTACCTAAATTTTACTTGTGTGATACGTAAAGCACTCAAATGATCTTCAGTTTTTTTATATTTTATTTTTTTAAATCACTCTATTACGAGCGACTGGTTAACCCAACGGATAATTCGATAAGCAAGGATATCGTTTTAACTGAGTGCAAACCAAGAGTGATGTAGGAAGTTAGCCGGCCACTAACAGATATGGTATACCGAAGCCCGCGAAGTTGGGTTCTACGCAATGTACACTTGCCGAGTGCCGGAATGATAGAGATTTCAGTTGTAACAAGCTATTAGAGAGCTCTAGTGCTGTCCATAAGGGAATAAGGCTCACTGGGATCAATTACCTCTGAAAATGAGTAATTGCAAGAAGTACTTTAGAATTATCGCCATCCCACCAGTTTCCAGTACCGCTTTTCATAAGTATAATGATAGAGCATATATACATAGAGTACTCAATCAATTAAACTTTTTAATTTAGTTTTTTTATTTCATGATTAAATTAAGAAATTACAATTTAATATATTACTTTGTACTCATAATGTATATTTTCATTGATTCAATTGTAGTTATTAAACTTAATACACAATTACAATTAAATCAATAAAAATTTAATACAAAACAAGTGATTGCTTATTTTTTCATTTGTATTAATTTCGTTCTATAAATAGGATTTAGAGATATTGTAGATATTTGAAGTGACTTTATCAACGCAACGTGTACCATTATTTTTTAGGCAGTTAGATCGTTACTACCTCGAATTTAAAAAATGCATAATTATGTATTACTCGCCCTCCCGGCCAGGGGTATAGGATTACAATAAGTGGGGGCTCAAATCATTTTACTGAATTTTAGGAAACAAATTCTCTCTATATCTGTATAGTACGAAATGTACCATTATTTATCTATCAATGAAGTGAACGGAAAATTGCTGCTTAAAACTTACATTGATTTTATTAAGAATAAGATTTTCCCCCCTTGGTTTCGCCAGTGCTTTAAACAGTAAAAAAAAAAGACTAAAATACATGAGAGCATAAAATACAGATGTTGCTAACGATGCTGCTAGATCAAAGGCAACAAAATATAAATAATGTAAAATAGTTTAATTGACCCAATACTTTCCATTCCAGTTTGGGTGAGTTCACTAACGCACGCAAATTTAAAGTTCAAGAGAACACTCAAACGGACGCATACCAAAATGGGACGGATGTGGAGTTGTACAATAGATAAACATCATTCACTAACAGATTTAGTTCGATCCAGTTTAGTACGGATAACTGTGTAAACTCTGTTAACCTAATCCTGTGTTTCCCGAATCCCGGTCATTAGTTACACAATCGATTTTATAAAGCCCCCTTTGTCATCTCAGGCTGACATTAACCCCTGAGGACTACCTGCAGTAGGTGGCCATGAAGTGTGGGGAGGCCTAAGGGTGACATTGTAAGTGCCATTGTCTGCGAAGTGGAGGGAGGGGAAAGAACATATTGTGCTTCATAACTGAGCTTAGAGTGTCCTTACGATCTAGAGAGATAATAATGGTGCTTAGCTGGAGCGGTTGGCTTCAGCTGCAAAAAGATTTAACGAAACCTAATGTAAAAGGGAACACAAAGCAATTTTATGCACTTTTTTATAGAATTGTTGTAGACATTTTCGTATTTTTCATCAGAATAAAGCGGAAGTAAGCAAGAGTCAGTTCATTTTATTAATTGAGGCCAGGTAAATATGCTCTAACTAGAACAATTATAGATACTCACCACCTGGAATTTCTCACACCCTTTCCTTTTTTGTCATCTACCACTACATTCCTGGGTGAAAGATGAAATAGCGACAACTGGAAACCCACTTTTGAGTACACCATATCATCAACGACTAACCGTGCTGAACTGAATGCTCTTAGGGCATCGTGATCTGCTATAATAGACATTTAGATATTTCTAACATACGACTCACTAAATGCCGGATTATCCTCAATGGTCGGAAAAGTTGTACGGCAGGTACAACTTCAATATTATAGTCTGAACTTAAATTAACTTTAACACTACTAATTAACTTCAGTATTATAGTGAATGAACTGTAACATTTCAGCCTACTAATCAATATCTTTTCCGTTAATAAGATACGAAACGAACTGAAAATTTCGGGGGTCCTCAAGAAATGTTTGATTCCTTATGAGGTTATTTTCTTGCATCATGAAGGACTGCGAGTGACATGAGGCTCCCCTCCCATGGATCCGTCACTGTCCCAAGTCATGAATACACTAATTCAAGTTCATGAAAGCAGCTTGATAAAAATTAAATAATAACTCAAATTGACAATGTTTAAGATCTTGTAATTTGCGATTTGCAGTTGACATTTTCAATAATTTTGTAGAAAAAGCTAATATTTATAGTTTGAGGTTGACAAGGCTTTATAACTCCAGAACTATCCAGGCACTTCGGAATAGTGCTTTTCCAGGACATAGTAGGCCTAAGGGTGTGGGTTCGATCCTTAGTAGTGTTTGCTCTCTATCCTATTACATCTTACTCGAGGGGCCACCCTCTTGAGCGATAATAGCGAGGGAACACTAGTGGCCTCTAGTAAAAACTATCAGTACAAAATATAAGTTATAATTGCAAATAGCAACGGATATTAAAGATCAAATATTCGTACATCACTAATATTGTAATATAGTTTTTTATTTTATGTTTTGATGCTGCTTACTAACTAATATACATAATTACATAACTAATATATATATAATATACATATGTTATATTTCTTTCTTGTTTGGACTTACTTTGGCGCTACCATACAACATAAAAAATAAATAATCCTAGGATGCAAGAGTCCCAGATCTTCCTTCTAACCAAACTATGTAACAATTGCTATTAGGGTGAAGGAAATATTGTTTCAATTTCAAACAAGGACTTGCTAAGAAGTGCATATTCAAAAAAACTTTTAAAGAGAATTGAATATACATATAACGATAAGTTCAAGCAAAGAACTAGAACTACTAATTTATTTGTTTACAGAAGTAAAGAATCGTAATCACATTTTCCTCTTTCAACTTAGTACCAAACCTATGTCACAAGGGGTGTCTTCGGAAGTTATATCTTACAATAGAGCGCTACAGTAGAAATTAGAAGGTACGATGTTCGCACTCAATATCACAGAAGAGAGTCGATGTAATATAGCCACATGACAAATAGGAACTGATTAATGCACCACCCCACTTCACATTAAGATTTAAATTTTAGAACTGTATAATTTCTAGAAAAGTCATACAAAAACAGTTAATTCATATTTATCTGCATGAAGTAATTGCAATTCAAATATTTGTATGTATTCCCTATATTAATATTGAGCATTTCATCGAGATAGTCCCACCACCGCACACGGACAAGACAACAGAGTAACAATTACTGGAATAATTCCAGTAAACAGCTTGTACAAATATTTAAACTGGAATAGGCTCCCTTTGAGCCTGGAGGCAACAACAGCCCTTCCGTTTAATTATGGTTAGAATCACCTCTACTTTGTCCTCTATTCGGCTCAGCTTCTCTGCTAGTGCATATTAGAGAGGCAGCAGAATATTTACCAGGGTTTCCTCACTCATACAACAATTGCAATTTATTAATAACATAACTCTGAAAAATTATAAAAAGGTGGTTTCACTATTTTATACATATATATATATATATATATAACACCGGGAATTAAATAAAATAATAGCGAACATGAATTCATACTATATCAAACATTTATTTTAATTTGATAATGTTTCTAAAGCCGGAAAGCTTTGAAATAAAACCGGAGTGCATTGCGATCATTACTTAAGCATATAGAGGAAAACGTGAGGATTAATTAAATACAGGAAGCCGGTAAAGTTAGTTGCAATGTATCATATGAATGGGGAAAATGAGAGGGAAAAAATATCGTACAGTTGATTCGGTTCCTCTTTGTTAACTTTTTTTTTTCAGATTATGCTACAAAGGTCACACACAATCCTTTCCTCATCACGCGATTTCTCCAGACGTCCCTGTCCAAGCTATCCTCCCCAGTGAGGTCTCTGGCAGCTGTGTCTTCATTAAAATCTATCCACTGTTTGCGTCGTCTTCCACGTTTTCGTCGTTCGTCAGGAAAATATTTTAGCAATGGAATAGGCCAACGTAATTCGTCGATTTAGTTTAATAGTGATAACCAATGAACATTAGAAAGACTTTTAATCACAACAAATATTCATAGAAATTTTAAGTCGGCAAAAAAAAAAAATAAAAACAAATGTCTATTGATGTTATGGCAAACAAAAAAAAATTATTGAAATTGTCTCTAACTGGTAAATTTTCAATTTCGATCCATTCTGTTCTGTTCAAGCTACTATTTTGAAATTAGAATTCGATTGGTTTTTTTTTTTTTTTTTTTTTTTTTTTTGTTTTCTATCACGTCAAAATAACTTGTTTTGTTAATCAAGAAAAAAATGTAGATTTCGAACCAATGCTCATCTTATAGGCATTGTTCTTGTTATGAGATGCGTTATGTTTTGAATTAATATTCAATCAGAAATTTGTCCCAAAAGGTTTTTTAACCGGTCCTCTGTCAATCGAGTCAATTACGAAGAAAAGGATTTTTATTATTATCAAGAAAAGTAAATCAAAAACAAGTTTTCATATCTTTCGTGTGATGAATTACCGTTTCTAAGGGATTAATGGGTCGAGAACTGACTCGATTTTTATCAGATAAGTTGATTTAATTCAGTTTGCGACCCTTTGCTTTTTCATAAGATTACACCAGTGACCGATGTATGAATCAAAACCTAGTGATTTCTATTTCAAAACCTTAACCTTATTTACAACTTTATATAGAAAACAATTCAATCATCTTCAAGCCATCAGTAAAATCCATTTAAAAATAATAATAATAAAATTATATGTTATGGTCTGTGATAATAATCAAAATATATATAAAACAAACAATAACTAAATTTTTCTGGAATACAACTCTTTATTATTAGTATTACATTCGGTCTCATTAGAGGCAATGGTAACATTGAAGTTAACTAAAACCAAAAAAAATAAAGGTTTTTTTGTTTTAACAACAGGAACCATTCCTTTATCGATATGCGAATTAATAGAGAATATTGTTCGGTGCTGTAAAGGTAAAGCTACAAACAATGTCGGAAAGTATAATATTAGAATCTTTATGGATTATACGCATATAATCTTTGGGGATAACAGACATATTATTGAAAACAAATATATATCTATATCTATATATAGATAGGTTTATAAATAGGTAAGATTGATCGGTATGATGTGGGATTAAAAAACCTATACAATCGGGCTGCATTTATTCATATTTAAAAAAAAAAATTATATTCCCTCTCTTAAATAAAAAAGCACAATGAGAAGGAAATAGATGGACAGCAGGTTAGTGTTTGTGTTAGAGAAAAAAGGAAGAAGTATGTGGACAGAGGAGTTCAGAAGAAAGAAAATGAGGAATGTGTGCGAAGAAATTAAAAGAAAAGCCAAGAAATAATATGCCCGTGGTCCCACAGTTAGTCCATGTCATAACTAATAAATTAATAAATTCATTGAGGAACGCAGTAATAATTAAAAACAATAATAATAAACGCCTTAGAATAGCAGAAAATATAAATAATATATAATCAAGATATTTTGAAGTGATGAAGCCTAAATAAATTAAGCAAAGATCTCCAATCCAAATACATTTTATTAATTAAAGCATTAACAATGTGTATATGAAGAACGAAATAAATTTTGGCAAGATAAACGGCCTGAAAACGGTTGGCACGGCTTGATAGAGCAGCTGGTAATTAAGATTCACTGGCCTTATATAAAAGGTCACTCTAGTTCCACCAAAGGCAGCCTGTCTCTTCACAAAACGCAGCTCTCTTCATTTTTATTTATTTTTAAAAATTTAATTTTAATTTTTCACGGTCCTTGATTTCTCTAAGAGCAGTCCTAACAGGTATGTTCCTAACTAAATGTTAAAGTTGGTGGAAAATGAACCATTACCACCATTTGAGTTACTTAACGTTTTTAATTTTCAACAGACGTCTTCACTTACAGTTCTCTGATACTTTGTTCGTGTGCGGTATGTTAATTAGTAATGTTTAAATTATTAATTAAAAAAATCCATATTAAGTAAATATTATAATACAAATGTACTTATTTAAAAATCTGGTGCGATGCGCGCAACAAACAACTTTCACTTACCAACTTACTTACATTAGAAATCGACATGTTTTTTTAATTGCCATTTCTATAAATAATATAAAAAAGATGACTTGATTTTGATTAAAAATGATTAATTTAATCAAAATCATTAAAGCCGTTTTTGAGATATTCCAAAAAAATGTAAAAATTGGAAAAAAAGTTATGAAATAAAGAGCCCCCTGCATTAGACCAATTTTGATAAAATGTTGTCTGTCACATTGTGAGCATATACATACACCAAATATCCAGTCTGATAAAAATCATTACAGCCGCTGTTGAGTAAATAAAAAAAACACTTGAACATAAGAAAAAGTTTATTAAATGAAGTACCCCCTCCGTTTCACCAATTTTAATTAAATTTCGGCTGTCGCATCGCGGGCATATATATTCATCAAAAATTTGATCAAAATCATGAAAGCCGTTTTTGAGTAAATAAAAAAAACACGTGAACATAAGACAAAATTTATTAAGTAAAGTACCCCCTCCAATTGATCAATTTTGATGAGATTGAGAGAGACATGCATCAAATATCAAGTTTAATCAAAATCGTTAGAGCCGTTTTAGAGAAAATCGAAAAAAACGTAAAAATTAGATAAGATTCTTTAAGTAAAGTACCCCCTCCGATTGACCAATTTTGATGTATTTCCGGCTGTCACATCGCGGGCATATCCATACACCAAATACGCAATTTCAGGTTCCTACGGTTTATAGTTTTTGAGCTAGTCTGTTCACACACACACACACACACACACACACACACACACACACACACACACACACACACACACACACACACACACACACACACACACACACACACACACACACACACACACACACACACACACACACACACACACACACACACACACACACACACACACACACACACACACACACACACACACACACACACACACACACACACACACACACACACACATACACACACACACACATCACACACACACCCATCACACACACACAAACACACACACACACACACACACACACACACACACACCCATCACACACACACACACACACACACACACACACACACACACACACACACACACACACACACACCCACCCATCACACAACACACACACACACACAGAGACCATTTCATGGGACTTGGTTATTTCAACTCAGGGGACCCCAAAACGTGTATTTCCGTTGAAAACCGGAAGTCGAAATTTTTCACGATCGCAATACTTCCACTTACTATATATTTCATATATAGGTAAGTGAAAGTAAAAAATGATTTTGTTGGTTAGTAATCACCTGTAGGATTCACCAACCACATCACTGTTCGTTTTTAAACCTCAAATTTTACAGCTATAATACCTTAAAATAATCACAGATCAAAGGTTGAAAAAATTAAATCTCAAAGCAACTAAAAATTGTATTACAGCCCAATTTTTTATTAAATTATTATTATTATTCTTTATTATTATATATTATTAAATAAATCATCGTATGGTAAAATTATTGACTATTTAAAGTCAATAAAGTGAATTGTGAAATGATGAGCAAACATATCACTTTAACTCTTTTTTTTTTTTTTGGTCAGTACACCTTCCTGGCCATGTGTGGCATATGGGGGTTACTCTACAGGTGTAACCAACCTATCCTAACCATGGTGGGTAGGTCGAGATTTTATTCCGTGGGGCCTCCACGAAATAAAAGTCAACCATCCCAGGGCGGATTCGAACCGCCACCGTTCGGCTCGAGCGTGTTAAAGCGGGCCGTGCTCCAACACGCTCGGCTATCCCCGGCTCAGTTTAACACTTCTGTATTGCATATGTTTGTTACCACATAAAGCATCTCTACTAATTCCTTCAGCAACAGGATGTGTCAAGATTTCAACAATACCCTCCCAGTGGACCAAAAATCGTAGAATGTGTCGGCAAGTGTATGGAGGTTGGAACAAAACTTTATATTTCCAACAAAGATTAATGTCAATTGCACATAAATACATATACTTTTATAGTAAATGTGAATATCCATAAAGGATATTGTTGAATATTGATATATAAATCGATGGCGGTGTAAAAAAAATATTTTAAATAAATCCAAATTCGATATCAAGGCTTTACCTAAACATTACAGTCGATTGGTTTTTTTTTTTTTTTTCTTCTTCTGCACATTTTATGAAACGGTAACCAGCTTAAATTTTGACTATCAAAAACTGTCGATAAAACTATCGATATTAACAATAGTTTTTTTAACTATCGAGTACCACAAAATTAGGTTTTAATAAGGAAAATTGTCCCCCCCCCCTCATTCTCCGACTATCAACCTGGTAGGGGCCTACCGCCCGGTCATCACCTTTGAAGCGAGGGATTTCTTCAACACTGTAAACCATCGGTAGTTTAAGTCCGATAATATCAAGTAGTTTGGTATTATCAGACATCCTACTCTTGACAATTTTTTTTACATTTGGAGGCAAATTAGAAAAATAGCATATAATTTAGCTCCCTACGTCTGTCGGTATTTTACAGATTTATATTATGCTGTAAGAAAAAAGAAAAGAAATAAATTATTACGAGATATTTAATTTAGTAAATCAATCGATTATGTTGCAAGTGTCTGACATAAGGGGAGACAATCTATCCTTCATTGTGAACATGTAAATGTTAATCGGACAACATAAATGCCTACAGAGCCTGGGTCTAATAGAATAGGAGCGGACACTATTGCATTATGCAAACCTGCCCTAGCTAACGAGCCTATTGTCACTTATCCGATTATAGTTTTTAAGCCAGCCCCCCCCCCCCCCCAAACCGGTCGGAGGGCACTACAAAATGTTTAATCAATTCAAGCATTATGATCGACAAAGCTTTTTTTTTTTCTTCTCTCTCTATCCAGGCCCTAACTCAAAATAGAGCCGGCCATTTTTTATTGTCAACCACCGGCACACCCCCGCATTATTTTCTTATCATAGGTTTTTACACCCTTTCACCCCCATTATATACGCTAAGGGAAGGAGCATTATCGAAATCAAAATTAGATTATGAAGTCGGCTTGCTTACTTGACTCCCTGTAATCTCATTAAATGCACGAACAGCTCAATTGACTTTAGTGTGAATAAATCGATTCATCCAGACGCTTATATCTTCGTTCCGTGATTCATGTGTTGTGTGAATTCCAATGGTTTTATTCAAATAAAGTAAAAATTTCACATTGACGAATCTTCAGGTGCACAAAGCAGTCTTTGTGCACAACTTGGATACTGGAATAGCCTTCAACGGTCGGCTAGGACTGTTTGAATACACATGGATGTTACAATATGATAATAATTACAGAGGATCTATCTTAAACTTATATTAACTAATTACGGCAGAATCGATCTAAATAAATTATTGATTCCTTAACAGTTGGATGATCAGGAAAAGGGAAGGAAGGGAGGATATTGGCATAGCTGAGCTCATTGGTATTCTGTGAACCATAACTGTAATACTAAAGACCTCAGCTAGTTTGAAGGTTCGATGCCTACTCATCTACATCCACCGAACACCGCACACCTTCGATCAACCCTCAACGCCATAACCCCACCTCAGACTCGGCCTTCTTCGCTCAGAGCTCACTACATCTTCTGAACGAAAATTGTCTCATTACTTCGGAAGTTAGCATCCATTAAATCCAATTGAACTTTAAACCACAAAAAATATTCTTTAAACTCTACTGATGATCAAGTTATAAAAGTAGAGAGAGACCTTCCACATAAGAGAGAGGAAATCAGTAATCAAGTCAGAGCGACAAGGGAAGGTGGAAGCTCACAACGACCTCAATGGGAGGCAAAGACAATGGTTGGATGCCAGAGCTCCGACACAGTCGCTTATAATCCTATCAAGTGTTCTGCCCTCACAACTCCAACTCCAACACGCCTGCCACATCCACTGTCTCCCAACTCCCTTCAACTCCTCCCTACGCACATTGTCAGCCGCATGAATATCAAACCGCTCTAAGCTTAATCAAATTATTTGAAAACCTGTGATTATTCCCAAAAGTAAATCGCTCAATCAAATCGTTTTAAACATAAGGCCAAACAATGGTAGGGGAGAGCGGGGTTGGTTGGCATAGGGGGGTAGGTTGGCCATTGGCTTATAGTTTCCGTCACACCTGTTGTAAAGGCCCCACCATTGTACCATGTGACCCGCTCGACCTCGGGAGTCTTGTCCTGAGTTTTCAATCCGATGCTAACAGTGTAGATAAGAGTGTGCTTCATTGATTGATTTTACAACTTGTAAGTAAATTTTTATATTTTCAGTAAAGTTGGTTTAAAGGCATGGAAAAATATTTGACTCCGATTCTGTTCACATAGCCCCAAACTCCTTTAAAAAACCTAACCTTTCGACTAACCAGTTTCTTGTTTGATTGTTCTCCCCTGTCCTGGCAGCTATCTTTCATATGACTTCTCCTGTGGGGTTAGTTGGCTCTCTTCAACTTTTTTTTTGGCGCAGTAGCAATTCACAAAAGCAAGGTAAACATAATCAAAGGTGAAACTACCAATTGTCTTTAGTTCCAGCGAGGAAGATGAGAGCAATATTTCTTATGCAAAAAGTGACGACAGTCTAAACTTCTATCTTCTTCTATTGTCATTCTATTTTCCCTTAAAAGCTGTTAATAACTGATTCAAAATTATTATACCATTATAGTGCAGCTTTTAATAACAATAATAGGTGTCAGACAGTACTTGAATGAGATGGCTAAACAACCCCACCTTCTAGGCCAACCTGCCCCCCATAGGGGGTTAATTGGCATAGTCTGGATTGACGAATTCTTCAATTTCCTAAAATCTTAGTATTAAATATTATGTGGTGAAAAAAATAACTTAAAGTACTCTTATACTTGGAGTTTACAGTGGTATCAGCCCCATTGGGATTATATTAACAGGAACGACTCAACAATCAAAAAAGTGAAAACTGTTGCCAACCAACCGCGCTCTACCCTACTATATTTTATATGGATACTCCAGGCATATTGGCATAGGTGGAACCAATATAGCCGATCCAGCAGCCAATGTTGCTCACGATTTAAGCGGTGTTGAGGTGTCTACTCCGTCCATGTCAGTACTGTTTATGCCATGCGGATAGCATAATATGCGGATTTTTTAACAGATAATATGGGATATAAGTATTAATATACTTAAAATAATAGAAGAATCTATTAAACTATGGGATTCTTGAAGAACAGTTATGATAGAGCAGTAGTTCCCTAACTTTGTTTTACTACGCTCACCTGTTAAAATGAAAATTTCCTAGATCCCTTGTTAAAACGAAAGCACCCACGCCCGCCTTAACAAATAAATTTTACGGCATATGAAAAAAATACCCATTAAATTGATAATGTCGTCTTAATTTTCTTAACATTGTGGTTAATTAAAAGAATCTGGAACGAAAATTCAGATTTAATAAATTATATAAATTTGTTTTTAGATAAATCAGAATTATTTTTATTTTCAGGTAGTATCGTCTCTCCTTAATTGTCTTTGCGTCCCTTAGCAAGGCGCATTCCCCAGTTTGCCAACCTTTGTTCTCAAGCGTCAAGAATAAAAGTAGTCATCAATTGGATCCGCACAGAACACTGTCGCCTCACCCACGGCTATCTGATCTCCATAAACCCAGGACCTCAATGTCAAAAGTGCAATACAGAGCTATCTGTGAGGCATATAGCAGATGAGTGTCCTACAGAAAGAATGTGTGACAAGGATTTCCTACGTTTCTAGTGTGGGCATTAGTTGATATTGAGAACTAGATCAAGAAAGCTATTATTTTTAAAAGAAAGTCCCATTTCTACAATCTCATATAAGGAGAACACGGTATAAAACCCAAGGGCTAAGATAAACCCAAATAATTTTTTTTAAATGTATCGAAATGGGGAATCGAGATTTGTTTTGGTTTGAAAATATTTTTAACGTTAATTTATCACTGAGATCAATTTCTTTCACGCCAGTAGTTGATGATCTTTCATGTCATATGTGATATTTGATATAGATAAAAAGTTATAAAAGCGTAAGGATATCCTATACTACGCACTATCAATAGTGTGAGAGTGATAGTAAGAACCCCCGGGGAGGGAGTTGAATAGGAGAGCTCTATAATTCATACAATAATTTCATACATTACAGCTCTATAATACACATTTTCATGGGCACTTTTATGTATTATTTTTTATTAGGGAATTAGATAAACATTCTTGTAAATAGAGGACGGGTTCCATTTTAGCTTGAAGTAATTTATGCCAAATTCGAGCTTGGTCGTAAATGCCAAAAAAAATAAAATAAAGGATACTGAAACTTAGAGGAAAGTGATACCCAGCCTCTTTAAGTAACCTTGCGCCCAGGATTTCCAGTTATCGATGAAGTTGATTTGCACGATACAGGGTCTAGAAACATTCCTAAAGCGATCTTCGAACGTGTCAAAGGGCTTTTTTCTGAATGTGGTGGAATAAACCCCTGTAGAGAAAAGGACATTTTTGTGACATTTGCCTGGACACACACAGGACTTATCTTGGAAACATGCATACTTAAAGAAGTATCTTTTCAGG
This sequence comes from Aelia acuminata, assembly GCA_911387785.2. Taxonomy (NCBI): domain Eukaryota; kingdom Metazoa; phylum Arthropoda; class Insecta; order Hemiptera; family Pentatomidae; genus Aelia; species Aelia acuminata. The sequence goes on along the minus strand of OU426983.1, from coordinate 63,037,721 downwards.
TAGTTGAGTTAGACAGGTTGTTGTTGTTGTTGTTTGTTGTTTAGGGGGAAAGAAACATCTTGGGTTATTTATGCCCGGTTGTACTGGGTTTCTACATTTTTATTTTTTTATTGGTTATGTTTATTTTACCAATTTTGCTCTTAACAATTTTGTGTTAAAGTACTATATTGTTACTTTAACACAAAATTGTTAAGAGCAAAATTGGTAAAATAAACATAACCAATAAAAAAAATAAAAATGTAGAAACCCAGTAACTATTACTAATACCCAGTTTATATTTTTGATAACTTAATTTGTTAATTTTGTGTAAATAACACATAAGTTTACAAGTCATAAATTTACTTATTTTGATTGTATCCTCTTTTTTTTTTCATTTTTTTTTTTGCCCTCGACTAATTCAAATTTTATCTTTTTCAGTAATAAATAATTTTTATTATTTTCTTTCTTCTTTTTTGCTATTGTCTATTTTAGCCATTTTTTTTTTTTTTAGTTTGTCTTTTTAGTAGTATTTTTTTTTTTTATAATTTTTTTTTTTTTTTTAATCTCTTTGTATATTCTCACTTCCTCCAGAAACAATACAACCCTATCCAGCACCTCGGTGGTATCTCCCAAGGCCAAGACCAGCTTCTCAAGCCTGTGGGTGGGACATTCCTCAAGGATATGCGTGAGTGTTTGGTTACAATATCTGCAGGATGGTCTTTCTTCGGTAGTCATTAGGTAACCGTGGGTTAACCTGGTATGCCCTATCCTCAGTCTGCATATAACCACTTCCTCTCTTCGGCAAGATCTGTAGGATGACCTCCAAGCTGTTGCTCCTTGCTTAATCAATTACAGTTTGTTTTTAGTTACTTCACTCCACATGCATTCCCAGTTTTGTTTTACGATTTATTGTAATGGGCGGAATATCTCTTTGGCACTAAGTGGACAGGGTATACTTCCTGAAAGGTTGTGAGCCTCCATGGCAGCTTCATCTGCTTTCTCATTTCCTCTAAATCCCATGCACCCAAAAGAAGGTGATATTTTCTTTTAATTGGCTCAATGTGTGAATATTTCTAAATGTTTTGTACTAAGGGGTTGTCGGTGCGTAGGCTTTTTTAACGAGCTCATTGAATATGCTGCTGAATATATGTGCAGATGATGATTGAGTTTGATGGTAATGATAGATAGGTTTTATGGCGTAATGTTAGATAGGTTGAAAAGATTTTGTAACAAAAAATGTGATTTGGTTTCTAGGCAATCAGTTGTTTTATTTTTACATTAATCCATCAAGTTGGAAGTCACATTCATGCGATCCAATTTTGCAGTAAAATTCCTTGTTTTTAGCCTAGTCGAATTCATACGTCTTTAGCCTACCAATGGGATTTAATATTGTTGAATTATTTAGTTAAGAATTCCAACAGCGCGGCTTACCTTTGACTATTTAATCAGCATGCTGTAAGGATGACTTTGGGTCAGTCAATTTGAGTTTATATATTCGTTTTAAGCGAAGTGAAGATATTTTTTATAGATCAACATCTTTTGTTGATTATTTTTTGAAAATTAATCTGTAACCTTTTGTTTACCTTTCATTTAAATGAATTTTAGAGCACGTTTTTGAATTTTAGAGACAGATGCTATCACTTTCCTCCTTTAAAAACAAAGTTTTCGATAGTAATATCGATAGTTTAAAAAAGAAGAACGGCAGTCTCGATAGTTTTTTAAAAGCACTGGTTGGAACACACAGATACATCTAAATTCATCGATTATACTATATGTTATTCAATATTTGATAATGGTCTAGGATAATGACACGAGTTGGAAGACGAGTAGGCTCAATCATACGCTGCTTCGAGTCGGCCAAGACATTGAGGGAGTGGCATATTTTAATATTAAATGCGATCCCTCCTATTGACCCACAGCAAAGGAATGTAATCGAAATTCCCGTCTCCCCAATAGCCAGTTCTGGGAAATATGTACAAAAATTGACAAGTTTATACCATATTTAATTTTCTACTTAAAATTTTAATTTTTGCCTGTCAGGATTCATTTAATTTTCACAGTTACTTGATAATTAGCAATTTTTTTTCTTTGATTCAAAATTCAAACCTTAGATTTTGCGAAAAAGTTTGGCTCGACTATAAAATATTTTCAACTGAAAACAAATGTATTTATGGTTAAATGGACTCTTATGGAATATTTTAATGTAGATTTTAAGAAAATTAAATTATAACATTATTAACATTAATATTAACATTAAGGTCGGTCTGTGACATTTCAAGATACATAATGGTTCATTCGTCAATGTATTTTGATTAATAAGTAATATAATGTTTTATTTTTACACTGCAATGTTGTATTAATGGACGACATTTTTGGCCTTCTAAATTGCAGAATGTTGAAATACTTGTACCTGACGTGAAAGTAACACTAACATCTTTAATTCACATCCTCGGTTCTGTCCTTCCATTAACTTCTCTTCTGTTTGGAGATGAGTTTTATACATGAGTTTTGACCCACTCTTGTTAGTGCTGGTGGTTAAAACTACTGCTCACTTGACTGCAGCTATCTTACCACTCAATAATTTACCACCTGGCAACTAGGGGGGGGGGAGCACTTTGCATAACACAGTAATTTGAAATCTCTTCATGGGTTCCCGCGAACAGGATTCATAATCTTTATTTTACTTTTTTACGCATTTCCTTCCCCAGGAGGTTATTTTGATAGCCAATAGAAGGAAGAAGTTTGTCCATGCGAGGAATTTCATAAATTTAATGAAATGGGTTCCTCCTCGAAGAATATGAAGTGTTTAAGAAGAAGAAAATAAGTTTATTGGAGAGTAAGAATATTTTATGAAGCGGGTAGTTAACACAACGCTGTCTGTAATGTGTTTTTTTGCTATCTCGTCCTTCTCACAATGTTTCGTATACGAGTATGTTTGCTTTGTATTTTTATTTATATTTTTTTACAAGCAATTCTCCTCTTCAGGATATTAAATCCGTGATTGGTTTTAGGGCCGGGTAAACACGGTCTTATCATTAATTAAAATTAGCCGGTGTTGGGGCTGTTATTATTTCATTAACTGCTCGGCGATGCGAGACTAATATTATTCAGCGATAGGCCCCTGGAGTGGGGATGAATATCGTGCTTGATAAATGGAGCGACAAAGCAATTAATTGAAGGTTGGAAGCACAGTCTCCACTGCCTATCCCAAACTATCTCGGCTCCGAATCTTCATCGTTGAATAATTTTTATTGACAAATGCGCAGCGGTGTTAACACATGACTCACGGACGACAGGACTAAGTTCCTCCAAGGACCTTGCGTCACTTACCGACTGTGATCGAATTTCGTGAAAGAAAGAAATGTTTGAAATGAAAACACGGAGAAGAAATAAAACATGCGAAAATTTGATACAAAATGCAAGTGTTTCGCTCCTAATGATCGGCGGCTGATCGAGGGGAAAAACAATGATAAAGGAAACCACAATGAGAAAATGTAAGTTGTCCAAATGATGAATTCTCGCTTCAGAACAACCGAGTTTTTACATTTACGGACGATTAATCCTGAATTTTAATCCAGAAAGGAGGCCTGTAATAAATGTCTAGAATAAATCGGAACTTTCGAATTCTGAGCGCGAGTAGTTTTTAGAAAAATCCTGCTCAGGTAGGTACAATTAATAATGATAAGTAATCTTTATTTAAATCAATAGTGAAAATAGTGGTTAAAGCAGATTAATTTATTCAAATTTAGAATTGACATATGATTTATTTTCGGAATGAAAAAACTTTTGAGCAGATTGAACTTCTCTCACAAATCTCCTGCCTACTATCAAAACAGTTTTTTTTTTTTTTTTTTTTTTCCATTGGAATACGAAATCAGATTTTTATTAGCTTTTAAAAATATTAGACTTCCGCTTGAACGCCTCTCGGCGAACTCGGATTAACCAGCGGTAGAGGTAGAAGGATTTTTTATTTAACATCATTAAAAGCTCCTAAATGCAGATAAAATGTTTTTATTTTATTTTACTTGTTGACCCGTGCGAAGCATTAACCTAACCTACTTAAATCACACTTTATTAAAGTACACTTAAAGTACTAAATTAAAGTACACACCGTATATTTAGTAGGGTATATGTTGCGTCGTCATAGGTAAGGGTTGAAGTTAAGAATAAATGTGTTTAAATTGTAAAATATTTATTTTTTGAAATATAAGTTTAAGGTTTTTACACAGTATTTACGTGTTTACAGGACCTCTTTGAACACTTTGTTGGAAGTTACGATATGGTCATCTGCGATCGTTTGGCGGTGGGTTTGTTTACACAGACATAGGTGACACTGCAAGAGCTCACCCTGGAAAACGCCACATACTTAAATACACATATCGGTTTCGCGGAAAGCGAGTGCATGTTTTTGCTTGTAACTCGCAAAAGACGGCGACTACGGGAAAGTATATCGATAATTCTCGTCTCGACAAACTGAAAAAAATTACATCTTCCAAAAAGCCTCGAGACCGTTTTCGCTGAGAATTGCAGTTTTTCGCTTACAACTCGCAAATGAAGGGGTTAATCGGAAAAATATAACCAAAAATGTTCTCATTGAAAACATAAATAGATTGACACCATTTAGAAACCTCTACGGCTATTTTGATTTTCTCAACAGCTGTTTTTACGCATATAACTCGCAATCGAAGGCGAAAAGAGCATCTTGTATATTTTTCTGGTGTAACGGTTCATACCTCATTCATGAACTTTGATGAAGTATTAAGGAAATTATGGCGTACTGACACACAATAGGCTTCGAGAAATAATATATATTATGATTTTTTTTTTTTTTAAGTTCAACAAAACAAATCAAAACAAATGTTTTCCAAGTAAAATTGAAGCTTGAAACGAAATTCTCATCCTTCATTAATTTCAAAGAAAAATGAAAAAGGGAATGAAGTAGAAGTAACTGCGTACCAACCTGATATTAATGAATACTTGATTTTATTATTATTACATATGGTTATTGGTCCGTCCCTAGAAAACAAGATCTATAAATTCAATAATGCCAAAAAATTCAATAAGACTTTTTTTTCTTTTCGAAACAAGTAAAAAGGAAAATAAAAAGCAGGCGTGAGTGTTTGTAATCCTAAAAATATCCCGCCACAAAACGATTTCAGGAAATCTTGGAATATTTAACATTGGCCACGGTATAGCGAAGAACAATCAGAAGGGTTTAGCCGATGGAGAAGAGACTATATTTCTAAATAATGAAGCAGTAATGGGAGGAGATTTGGAAGTGGAGGGCCCCATTGATTTTCGATGACTAATGACTAATAGTCCTTTCCTGATTCAGTAAGAGCTCTCCCGTCCTCCGCCTCTTCAGGAATAATAAACCGTCACGTCGGCTAAATCACTGCGCAAGGGGATGGAATTTATGTTTTATTTATATCGTATCATTTCCGTGCTACTCTATCATCTTCTTAGCGTGAAGCATACTGGAAGATCATATACATAGATCAATCATACAAAATAGCCTTTGAAATCAACTGAATTATATATTTTTTTCCAATTCATATATACAAGAATTGATAATGATACTAAAGTAAGGAGATGGTTCACATGCACATCTGAAAAAATACAAATGTAGGACATGTTTTTCACTTCGTTTTTGTCCGATAAAATCGGAATATTGATATCATATTTCTATAATTGGGAAAAGTATCGTATCGAAAGAACTATCGATATTTATTTAGCATCTTAATGTAGCTGACTGTTCCTACAGAACTATATTGAATCTTCCCAAAATCTTTTTAAAGATTTTTTCTTTAAAGTCAAAAAAGAAGGATGTTCAATCCTCAAAGTTATTTTTAAAAAAATAATTTGTTATCACCTCCTTTACGATTCGTCACTTAACCGTCAAATTTTGTCTTGATTTAATTCTTCATTTCAAAATCCATCGCTCCTGGGAACCGGAAGAGAGATCTAACATACATCCAAACCGTAGAACTGAAGATAAACTTTATCAGTTTCATTTCATTCCGATCAATCTCTCTGATAGACCCCAGTGGCCTTAAAGGAGTAAAGAAATACTCCATGAGGCTCTATAAACGGGAGACTAGCCACAGCCTCACCCGTTAAACTCGAGCGAGGAGACAGGGGAAGGAGGAGATACGGGCGGAGGAGAGAGAGCCAGCGAGATCCAAGACAGATGGGACAATATTGGAGGTGCCCGCAACTAATTGGACGGCTCAATGCTCCGGCTATATCCCTTTCTTTCCTCCACTTCTCTGCCCCTGTCCGGTATTGACCGCTCCCATTCAATCTTGAGGGGGAAGAATCCGGGACCCATTGTGTCACGCCAATCGGGGCCCAATAAGCCCCCGCCGGCCTTGGTTACTTTGCCCCCGCTCATCTCCTCTCCTTCTTTTCACTTCCTCGGAATATCTCATCAGCTCTTCGCAGAAAAAGAGACCGACGATTACAAAGTATTACACGGAAATTCGAAACATCAGATTTTTAGTGGAGACACGTTTTTTTATATTTATGAATTTTCGAGGAGGTGGGGGGAGGGGAGTAATTGCATGTAAACAACATTTAACAGATCGCAGTGAGTTTTTTTTTTTTTTAAGGAAGTTAAAAATTCTTAGGTTGGAGCGGGTGATTGCATCGCAGTAGCCTTGGTGTTGGCCTTTGGCACCCCTGATCTGAAGATTCTCGATTCCATTCATACATTTATTACGCTCTGTTCATGTTTAAAAAAATGAAAAATCTTTGGATAATTGAACAAAAAGACCTCAGTCCAAAAATCATGTTATCATGCTTTTCTTTCATTCTTGACAATTTTTAAATTTGTTTTTAATATTTAGCACCTTTCACTTTTACTCATTCATTAGCTCCCACAACACACTGATTACCATGTTTTCATAATACTCATTTTTATAACAATATGCCGTCGAGATGCCCCGGGTTATTCTAATTCTATGAAAATAAATATAGGGCATGAAAATTATGATGTAGAGGTCAATCTCCATAGGAATAATTTATAACTAGGATCGAAAGTTGTTATGAACTTTCTTTGACCCGCTCTATAAGAGAATCCCTTAGTACATACATACATATATAGAAGGTTACTGGGAGCAGTTAACCGGTACTTTAAGGAAGTGGTAAATCGATACAAAGAGCTTTTTTTTTATTTTTTTATTTTTTCCTTCCATAGTATCCCTTTGGGAGGGTCGTGTTTTTCTAAATTTTACAGATTTCATGCCCTTAGGCTTACTAGATGTTAACAATTGTTTTTTCTTTTTTCACAGTAATAGTAAACAATATGTGGGTGATTCTAATATGAATTGACCATTTAGTGTCCCTGAACTTAACATTCGTTTTTCAGATATTTTTTTATATTCAAACATTTTTTTTTGGATATTTTTTTATAGTCTTCTGCTATAACATTTTTTATACACTTAATAGACTTCTCACAGCACTAAGATATTCCCATCAGAGGGTAAAAAAAAAACTTTACTTTACTTTTAAATACTCTACTTTCATTTGTACAATTTTCAAGAGAACAGGGCAGTGAAAATCCATTCTAAAATTATTTCGTATTATTGTAAATGAATTTTTTATTTATTTATTATAAATTGAGGTTACGGTTTCAACATACTGAATATTTTTAGTTTTATTATACATGGTGTCATAACGGACAAGCAAGTTAAATCTTTAGTTAAAACTGGTTTCAGTATTTCTAGAATTGGGCCTCTGTGATTCGTTTCTGGCCTAGACGGTTTAAAATTTTTTATTGAAATTTTCTTCAGATTTTGAAATAAAATCAAAATTAAATCTAAAAGCTTTAAAATTATCCAACCATTCCTTCGTAAACACCTCATTGCTGATCATGACTTGAATGCCATGTTAGAAAGTAGATCGAAATTATTTATCACATTAAAGCAAGTACGTTACATTGATATTGCGATTTCCACTAATGTCGTTTTAGGGCCGCCTTGGAGGCAGAGGGACGATTTAACATTAAACCGCTGGGGAGAAGACTAAGTTGCCAAATTGGCTAACGACAAGCGGGAATCCCAAACGAATGCTCGTTAGATCTAGTTAGCCCAATGTTCAGTCATCAGCTGAGCACTAGTCGAGTTTTACCCTGACGGGGGAACTAAACGAGTTAGTCCAGAACCGGTAAATTGACGTCAGGTGATATAGACGACAGTTCCAAACCGACTTCCTAACCCAATTGGGGATGAGTTAACATTTGCGGTAGCTAAGATTTATATGGATGCGTTTTTGATTACGGAGCTCTCAATGGCTAAGTTGTCGGGGTACAATTCTATCAGTCAAGTTAGTTATCTCGTTTCAATTTTGTATAAAATTTATACTCTTTATACTATAAAAAGATCCACTGTTGAAAATAAAGAGAAAATTTTAAACTTTATGCTAAAAACAGGTAATAGTTATCACAGAGAGACTAGCTTCTCGCTAGCTCCTAGCTTTTAGCTAGCCTAGCTTCTAGCTGGCTTCTAAAATTCCCGTAATATTCCCGTATTTCAACCGACTCGATGGAACAGATGATTTGAGAATTAATAATATGACCGGAAATACAAAATACAATCTAGTGACAAGGATTATAAAGTTATTAATTAGCAATAAGTTTTTTTATTTTATAATTATGTCCCAGATTTTATTTATCTATTTTTTCACGGACAGAAGTGGAGAATCTGGCCATTTTGAAATTATTCCTACTTTCAAAATATGGATATCAATATTAGTGGATTAAGTCGTAAATCCACTTTAATATAAGGCATGTTGATTATAATAACAAAAAAAGAAAATCTGTATGTATGCTATCTGATGATTTTTTTTTTTCAATTTTTATTTATTTGTGTTCTATTAGAAAAAACAAATTGTTTAAATTTGTTCATGTCATCAATTTTTTTCTTCAGCTGTATATTAACAACACTGAGTTTTCACTAGATAAATAATCATCGAAGGTTTTTTTTTTCTATCTTTACCAAACAAGACGGTAAGCGGCTGGTACATTACATCCCAAAGTGTCCAGAATCCTTAAATACGAGGAGTTCGAATTTTAAACCTTAAAAGAGATTGAAAATTGGAATCAACCAAAAAGTCAGTAATTTTTTTTTACTCAATTTGAAAAAAAAATGAGAATACTGGTTGAATAAAATCCCCGCACTTTCGGTTCAAAATAAAATATTCACGTATAATTCCCGCATATTTCCCACCGACAAAAATTTCCGTGTAATTTTCCCCAATTCACGCATTCACCGCACGCTAAAAGCTCTGTTATTAATAAACTAATTGAAAAATAATAATAACTGCCTTACACCAGGTTATTTATTTTATTATTTCTTTAATTACCCTATTCTGACTATATGTATTTACAATATTAAACTAAAGAAGAAATAAATATATTTAAAAAAAAATAGGTCTAATATACCTTTATGCAAAGCAATAGTAATAACTATTAATTAAAATATAACTGAAACAGATTAAAATATAAAAGACAGGCGCTACTATAACAGGTTAATCCATTTAATCCGGTTAATCCAGGTAATCCGGTTTATCAATTTTAATGAAATTTTTACAGTCATATCTCGAGCATATACATACATCAAATACGCAGTTTGATCAAAATCGTTAAAACGGATTTTGAGTAAATAAAAAAAACACGTGAAACTGATGCAAAATTTATTAAGTAAAGTCCCCCCTCCAGTTGATCAATTTTGATGAAATGTTTACATCAAATAATTAGTTTAATCAAAATCGTTAGAGCCGTTTTTGAGAAAATTGAAAAAAACGTAAAAAGTTATTAAATAAAGTACCCCCTCCCTTTGAGCGATTTTGATAAAATTTTTGCTGTCACATCGCGGGCATATATCTACACTAAATACCCAATTTCAGGTTCGCACGGCTTATAGTTTTTGAGCTAGTCTGTTCACACACACACAGACCATTTCGCGGGACTTGGTCATTTGGACTCAGGGGACCCCAAAACGTGTATTTCCGTTGAAAACCGGAAATCGAAATTTTTACGATCCCAATACTTCCACTTACTATATATTTCATATATATATACCCATATATAGGTAAGTGAAAGTAAAAAATGTGCCGGCTGTGAATAGATCACTGTATCAATACTACTGATATATTTTTCACGATCTCGTACAACATACTTGCGTATTGTGTGTAGCAAATTAAATATTGCAAGATTTTGAAAAACTACCGAGTTTCTTGAAATATCAGATTTAATAATGAAATTAAAAAAAAAAATCAATGATCCTTTACGGTTGATGCAAATCCAACAATAAATAAATAAAATGAGAAATAAAAATTCATATTCAACATTGAAATAAAACGTTTCATGTCTCCCCATTGACAGATCCAGGGGGGCCTCAGCCCCCTTTGGAAAATGTTTAGTCATTGAAAGTTAGAATTTAACTTAACTAAAAGTAAGGAATTAAGTTTTTTTTTTTTTTTTTTTTTTTGGCATTGGATAAATCCATACAGCCAAGGAATTAAGCTAAAGAACAACTAATATGCATAACGAGTAGAATTTTAGATGTGGGAAAGGAACATAAAGGTTAAAATACGACTAGCAGAACCAGAGGAAGGGCTGTGGAGCTTCAGCCCTCCTTTACAACCGGCTGGATTCACCTACCTATTTCAAAATATTTTTATTCAACATAAGCTGGTTATTTCCAGAATATCAATAATACAAACCCTGCACCAATAATATCAATGGAGGGTCTTGTTAAATAAAATTAATTAAATTTAAATAAGGAATGCCACTTTCGAAATGATTCATAATATTTGTAACAAACTCGTCCCAAAAAGTCGTAATCTTGGTAACCTTCAACGAAATCCAGTAATTTTCAGAGATTTTCTTATACTTGGAATTGACAGACCACTTTTTCACTTTATATATAAGCAGAATATATACATTTTTTTTTTAAATGTTATACCTCTGAGTGATTGATGAAAATAATGGCTCATATGAATAAATAAAAAATCTGGTGCGTGCGCGCAACACACAACTTTCACTTACCAACTTACTTAGATTAGAAATTAATGCGTTTTGTTAATTGCCACTTCTCAAATGAACAGAACAACTTTAATTATAACGCATTGGTTTGTCATTAAAGGCGTACGGCGCATGCGTGAGCTTAAGTTGTTTTATGAGTTGACGGAATATTTTTCTTTTTTCTCCTGTGTATGTTTACTTGATTTTCTTCATATAACATATTTAGCCATTTCTTATTTTTAGGCGTGATGAGAGACAGTTAATTTCTCAATATAAATTAAAACAAAGGTACTTTATAGAAAAACAAAAAAGGCCCCTTCCCCATTTAAGCCCCCTCAGAACATTTTAATAATGATAAAGCTTACCTGATATTAAATAACAACTAATTTTCATTAAACATGACGGATTTGATAAAAATCGTTAAAGCCGTTTTTGAGATAATCGATCAAAAAGGTGAAAATTGGACAAAATTTACTCAGTAAAGTCCCCCCTCCTGTTGATCAATTTTGATGAAATTTTTACAGTCATATCTCGGGCATATAAATACATCAAATACCAAGTTTGATCAAAATCGTTAAAACCGTTTTTGAGTAAATAAAAAAAAAACACGTGAAAATGATACAAAATTTATTAAGTAAAGTCCCCCCTCCGGTTGATCAATTTTGATGAAATTTTTACAGTCATATCTCGGACATATCAATAGATCAAATACTCAGTTTAATCAAAATCGTTAGAGCCGTTTTTGAGAAAATCGAAAAAAACTTAAAAAGTTATAAAATAAAGTACCCCCTCTCTTTGAGCAAATTTGATGAAATTTTTGCTGTCACATCGCGGGCATATACATACACTAAATACCTAATTTCAGGTTCGCACGGTTTATAGTTTTTGAGCTAGTCTGTTCACACACACACACACACACACAGACACACAGACACACACACACAGACCATTTCGCGGGACTTGGTTAATTGGACTCAGGGGACCCCAAAACGTGTATTTCCGTTGAAAACCGGAAGTCGAAATTTTTCACGATCGCAATACTTCCACTTACTATATATTTCATATATAGGTAAGTGAAAGTAAAAAAAAAGTTATATTGCAGGGAAGTTAAAAAGAAATCGTGGAATAAGGAAAAATGTCTGGAGAAGAATTGAAATAGCCCTGGTAAGAGGATGGGGGTGGTGGGGGAGACTGAATATGGGACGGTGTCGATCATTGCAATTTCTGGCGGGAACTGAAATAGCTGGGAAGCGGTATTGCCGGGAGGATGAGATTTCCATGATTGCATGATAATGGCCTATCCGTTCCTCTTCCCACCTCTACCTATCTCTTTCCTCCTTCACCACCTTCAACATATTCTCTATAGATATACTCTTTGTAAAAAATGTGTTCCATGCTTTATTTTGTTGCAAGATAATTCTACAAGAAAAGTTGATTATAGCATGAAAGATATCAATTAAAAGTTGTTTTTTAGTCACGTCTCATCAGCAAAGATACGGACATATATCAATTTGAGCTTTATAGAGCTTTTATAGTGAATATTTGTATCACAGAACTAAAGCATGGAGGAATTAGTATTTTATGGAAATCGGTTAAGGGACCAAAAGGTATTGTAAGAATAAATGGGATGGAATCCAGACCTTTTGACATGGAACAGGGAGTGAAGCAGGGAGACAGCTTAACCCGGCGCTGGTCGCGCCCCTCCGTGGGACACCGTTGGTCGCGCGTGAGCAAATTGCTCACACCTCAGTTTTTGGAGATTCTATTATTTTTCAGAATGCATTCTTCGCAATATTTTTGTTTCTTTTAATTTAGAATATCTTTATCATTAAATTATTAATCTGTTTAAGGTGTTTTCATCAGTTTAATGCATTTATTACAATTTATTTATAGGAGTGGAATGAATACAAGAGAATAAACAAGAATAAAAGTCTTTATCAACACTATTTTTTGTTTAAAAAAAGAAGTAGTTATTGTAAGAAAATTGCAGTAGCATACATTACTCAAAATTACAAAAAGAAAAATAAGAAAGTTTTAGTTGAAAAAAAAGTTTAAAAAATATAAAAAAATCGCATAAAGTTGGTACGTTGATACTCGAATTCCGGCACTAGTTTTGGCAAGTCGACGCATTTTTCGAGAGGAAGACTGGAGATTTGATCTCCCGTATTACCACCTTGCTCAACTTCAAGAAGCCAGGAACAATGATCTAAGAACGAAATACCCCATTTTACTCAAAAATATAAAAACTAATCTAACCTTTTACTAAAAAACCTAAGAGAAGAGACGAAAATACTTACAGTCATTTTTTTCTTCCGGATTATCCTCCAAAAGCCGTAATATCTTCGCAGGACGTCTTGTTCCACTCATTTTCCGAACTAAACTACCAAACGGAACAGCTACAATATTTCATCAAAGAAAGACAAACCTCTACTGACAAGATTTGGGCTAATTACTGCGAAGATGGACAGGTCCGTGCAGGTCAGGGAGCGGCCCGGCCCGCACGGGGGCTCAGTTCTTTGTCACGGATGGTCGCGCTGTGAGCAATTTGCTCACGCTCCGGTTTTTTCGAACAAAACGTATTATAGGGGCATAGCGCGGCAATTGTTTTTTTCAAAAACAACTTCCTAAAGTGAGTTGATGTATAAATGATAAATAGAAAAAATATCAGAATTAAATAAAAAGAAATAAGCGAAATACACAAGATTTTCGGCAGGTGTGAGCAAAATGCTCACAACGCGACCAACGGCGGGTTAAGTCCTTCGCTGTTCGTAAATTTTATGGACGAAATACATAAAATCTGCAAAAGGAGAACAGCCAGAAGTATAGTGGGACTATGGAATCTGAGACATGTCCAAGTCCAAGCTTTGTTGTATGCGGATGAGATAGTCTTAGCAGCTGACTCTCAGGACAAATTACAACAAACTGTACTTGAATGGCAAGAGGAATTAGGAAGAAAAGGCCTATCTATTAATACAGATAAAAGTAAAATATTACATCTGGGGAGAGAGCCTCAGGCAACCAATGTAATATGTAATGGCCAGTCACTAGAACAGACCGATGATTATACATACCTGGGTGTAATAATAAGCAGGAATGGGAATAATGACAATGAGGTCAACAATAGAATTAGAAAAGCCAGCAATATTTACTTCCATATCTGCAATTCCATCATGGGAAAGAGAGAAGTTGGAAGAGATGTTAAGTTAAGAATATACAAAGCAGTGTACCTTCCAACATTGCTCTACGGTAGTGAAAGCTGGGTAACTCTAAACAAACATAAAAATAGAATAACCACAGCTGAAATGAGCTATCTCCGAAGAGTGGCAGGAAAAACCAGACGAGATTGCGTACGCAATGAAAGTATTCGTGAAGAATTAAACGTCGAGCCACTTGGACAAATACTCGAGAAAAGACAAGTAAGGTGGTATGGTCATATGTGCAGAATGGGCAAATATAGAGAACCCAGAAGCTTCTATGCCCGACCAACAGGAAAAAGACCTAGGGGTAGGCCTCGACTGTCTTACGAAGACCACATTGCCAGGTTGGGACTATCAAGAGATGCTGGCGAGAGACCGGGATGCCTGGCTGCGATGGCTAGATACAATGCCTCCACGCTGAAAGGCATAAAGGAGGAAGGGAAAGAAGAAGGTTAAGGGAAGGGGTTTAACCTGGCTGGGATATTTGAGCTTGAAGTGATCTGTCAAGAGGTTTCATATTCACACCAATTCACAACTGTGGGTGGAACACCGCGTTTCCATATTTCCAAAATGTAGAAGAGAAGATAAACTTTATTAATTTACAGCATGGAGGATAAGATCTTATTGTGAAATGAATCGGATAAGGCAAAAATCAGGCAAAATAACAGAGGACGTTATTTTTAATATATTTTTTTTAATTGATATAAAATACATGCTAATGAAATTGTATTAGATTATTATTCGATAGTTTTACAGGCACTTTCCATGTTTAATTAGTTTATTAGGTTCAATGAAATGAAAAATGAATATATATATAAAATAGATATATATATAAGATATATAAAATATATATATATATATATATATATATATATATATATATATATATATATATATGGACTTTTCAACTCCATGGTGTTGAAGTAGTAAATAGGCAGAGGTGAAGAGGGTTCTAAGGTGGCTAAAGACCAACAAGATCTAGAAAGACTACAGATATTGAGTAAAAGTACTGACTCTTATGTACCAACCGCTTATGGGTCATTCTCTAACTATATATTAATGTTGAATCAGGATGAGATTTTTGAGCAGCCCTTCAAATTTCATCATTTCAGTAAAAGGGAAGGATAATTCACCAAATCCAAAGTTTCGATGGTCTAATAATTAAAAAAAAAAAATGGTCACATATTTGCTTCCTATTTTTCATATTGATTATAGCAATTACGGTTGCTTGTCATTAAGGCACTGTTTAGCATTTCAAAAGTGTCCTTTTACATATCACAAATCTCTATTATCCTTTAAGATCGATCTCATAGTATTAAAGTTGTTATACTAGCACGTGCAAAACTATGATCAAAAATCGAAAGCAAACCGAGATTTTTAAGGAACATCAATTTTGGAGGAGACGGGGTGGGGGGAGGGGTTCGGTCGCAATATAAATTACCGTGCAAAAAAAGGAATGTTCTATTTTAAAAATTAAGTATATTGCGAGTGTTTCCTACAGAGTAGAAGATGGAAATATTCGACAAGTAATTAACCATCTCAATTGCATACGTTTTTGATCGTGTTTAGCGAGATCACTTTTAACTAGAATATTTGTCATTATTTCGATTGTATTTATTTTTTACTTAATTTTACTGGTTTTTTTGAAATATATAATTAGAACTACATTATGATTTAAACTTGACACTATATTTGAGTTGGATTTGTAAAGATTTAATCGTCATGCAAGTAAATCTGCAATTACTGTGGAGGAAAAATTTTCTGTTTTTAAAAGTAAAAATGGTCATTAACAAGATGGACACTTTTTTTTTAACCCAATATATACTCGTACTAAAAATCACTATCAGATGAATTTCTCTCGTAGTTTTGAAAACGACCCTTACAACTATTGCAACATCGAAACTAAAGCTATGGAGGGCTAATAAAGAAAATATGTTAGTATATATGGTATAACATAAGAACCAAACTATCTGACGAAAATTAAATGGCTCGAAATAGTTATTCATTTATTATTAGCAGTTTATAAGATCCTAGGAGAAGAAATACCACATGGGGATATTAATAAAAAGAGGAAAATGTAATGATTCACCTCTTAATATAGAAATGACCAGCCAGTTCTTTGCCGGTTTCAATTTATCTAGAGCTCCTGCGGAAAAAACACATTTCGAGGCAATATCTCAGAAATGTAGGTTATGATTTGGCACCCTAACTTATTTTTATGCTCTGGAAATTAGATTTTAAAAGGGCAAAGTTTTTCCTTTTTTTATCTTAAATATTTCGCAATCGACGATAGTGGCAGTTATTGGTTTTCTAAGAAATTAATACTACTTCTCAAATTTTATTTTCGTTAATTAAAATATATTAAACCATATGGATGTTTTACAGTCAGGAACAGCAGTCCAAAATGGTTTGACTTTATTTAAACAGCTTGCGTTTCGACCTAAACATGTGCGTTATCATCAGGTTTAGTCCTGGAGTCCTCGAGCTTACACCGAAACTTACATTTTTATATTAATCATGTTCATAGAAAAAAAAAAGAAAAAAAAAAGTTGGGTTTATAAAAAAGAACATGAATAAAAGAAATCTTTATTGTGCATAACATAAAAAGTAACAACTTATGGTTCTAAATAAACCAGAGGGGACTAAGACGAGGAGAATACCCCACATTTTTAAGTCGAAATGTTAGCTGTTTAAATAAAGGGAATTTTTTTGACTGGAATTCTTAACCAATCATCCAACTTAATCAATCATCCATGTGAATCTTACATAAAAAAGGCGAATATTCTCCACCTCTAAAAATTAAGTTAGAAACAGGACCAAATGTAATTAAAATTAATCAATTACCGGTTTCTAACCGGAATGAAATATTATGCATGAATTGGTCAGCTGATGTATTTTTGAGTAATTAGATAAGTCTCTCAATCATTTTTAGTTTGGTACCTAAAAACTGAGTACAGACCCTTCGAAGTACTTAAATATTTTAGTAATAACGTTATTCTACTGACCAACTGTAAACTGTTGTCAAAAAACCTTACAGTACTATGCACTTGGTTATGATCATGTATCTTCTTAGACAAAACTTAGTAGGAATTTTACGGTTCAGTGTTAGATAGTAGTAAAATATAAAGGAGCCCTTGTAGCTGATGGTTAATACCTTCGGAAGGCGGATTCGAGTCCCGCCATCGGTAGAACTATTCTTTGGTAGGAGAGTTACCTACCAATGCTACATATGTTTATAAATAGGGTGGCAAACCCGAAGATAGCCGACACTGGAATGGGAAAAAAAACAAATAATAATAAACAAAAAAAAAATTAAAATAAAAAAAATTGGTAATGGGTCCGCCAAAGTGACCCAAAGTCTAAAATGAAATCGCTTCAGCCCTTAAAAAGCCCAAATGATCATTTCTAAGAGTGGCCATTTGAAAAAAAAGGTTGCAAAATACATATTTATTTATTAGCGATGATAAATAATCAGGAATCGTCCCGGGATATATATATATACAGATATATTTATGAAATACCTATGTGTTTAAAGAAGGACCATTGCTTTAGCAAAAAAAAAATAAAAATAAAATAAAAATAAAAGTGAATATATAGAGCATAGGAGAGAGCGGGGTTGGTTGGCAACAGTTTTCACTTTTTTGATTGTTAAATCGTTCCTGTAAATATAATCCCAATAGGGCTAAAACCACTGTAAACTCCAAGTAGTAGAGTATTTCACGTATTTTTTTTCACCACTTAATATATAATACTAAAATCATAGAAAATTGAAGAATTCGTCAATTTGGAGTATGCCAATTAACCCCCTATGTGGGGCAGATTGGCTTAGAAGGTGTGGTTGTTTAGCCATCTCATTCAAGTACTGCCTGACACATATTATCGTTATTAAAAGCTGCACTATAATGGTATAACAATTTTGAATCGGGTTTTAACAGCTTTTAAGGGAAATTAGAATGGCAATAGAAGTTTAGACTGTCGTCACTTTCTGCATAAGAAAAATTGCTCTCATCCTCCTTGCTGGAACTAAAGACAATTGGTAGTTTTACTTTTGTTTATGTTTACCTTCCTCCTTGCTTTTGTGAATTGCTACTGCGCCAACAAACTCAGTTGAAGAGAGCCAACTAACCCCACAGGAGAGATCATATGAAAGATGGCTGCCAGGACAGGGGAGAACAATCAAACAAAAACTGGTTAGTCGAAAGGTTAGGTTTTTCAAAAGCGTTTGGGGCGATGTGAACAGAATCGGAGTCAAATGTTTCGCCATGCCTTTAAACCAAATTTACTGAAAATATAAAAATTTACTTACATGTTGTAAAATCAATCAATGCAGCACACTCTTCTCTACACTTTTAGCATCCAATTGAAAACTCAGGACAAGACTCCCGAGGTCGAGCGGGTCACATGATACAATGGTGGGGCCTTCACAACAGTTGTGACGGGAACTATAAGCCAGTGGCCAACCTACCCCCTATGCCAACCAACCCCGCTCTCCCCTACTTATTTCGTATAACACAGTAAGCGACCTAACACCTCAAGCCATAACACTTGTTTTTTATTCATTTACAATAATAATATATATAATGAAGACTACTAAGTTTGAGGAAAATAATAAAAAAAAAAAATAGAGAAATTTTTTTTGTGTGCTATATTAATGGATTATATTTCACATTACAGTCAAAACGTGCACCGGCCATTAAGCGGAACCAACAAGACAAATTAAAAAAGATGAAATTTTAAGAATGTTTTTATTTTAAAAAGTTTAAATAAGCTATAATAACATATATATGAACTGTATAATATGAAATAATTCAGTAGATAAACGGTTATACTGAGAGAATGCGGTCAGTATAACCATCGTCCTTTACTATGAATTAATAGAATTACCATCGTTGTTCAATCTGACAGAATATCATACTACACAAATAAAGAGTTTATAAATGAAAAAAAACGGATTTAAGGTATTACCACCATAGGTGGTCATCTCACTAAAAATATTTCTTTTGTGAGAGAACCTTGAGATGAACTCTAAGGAGTAGACACATGACACGTGGCAAAATGTGTAAGATAGTTTGAGTTTCATACTTGGTTGGCTGGGGTGGGCGCTTTCTCTTTAATATCTCAACTTTATCTAAGATACTAAGTTAGACTTCTTATAGACTTAATAGTTTGTGAAGTATTCTTGAAGAATAATGTGGACTCAGAGGTATACAAAAGTAGTTAGCAAGAAAACTTGAGAAACTATGACTTCATTATGATATAATTTTAAAATCAATATATTTCTACATATTATTATATTAGTCTCCTCTGGTTTATTTAGAACCATAAGTTGTTACTTTTTATGTTATGCGCAAATGAAGATTTCTTTTATTCATGTTTTTTTTTTATAAACCCTAATTTGATTTTTTTTTTATAAACATGATTAATATAAATTTCTTTTAATTATTAAAGAGTCATTTTATATTTAATCAACGAGGACCTGAATTGACAATATCCTTCTACTTTTTCGATTTTTCGATCAAATAACACCCCTTTTGATTTAAAAAAATAAATAACTACAATATATTCATATATATGTTATTCTAGCGTCTTTCGACTAAAAGTATGCTGAATTTCAAAATGGGAATATAAGGGGTTCTCAAAATGAAAATTTTTGACATATAATAGGTGCATTTTTGAAACAGTTTCTGGTTTGAAAAACAATTTGTGTTTAAAAGCTGGAACCGGGTCCTCTATTTCAGTTTTCAAGGCTCTATTCTACAACAGGACAATATTCTGAAAATTAAATATCTTTTGAAAAAAAAAAAACCTCCTATTTGTAGTTATGAAATAATAACCTGCTTGCTTTAAAAAAAAAAAAAAAAAAAACATGCGTCATTCTATTATGTTTCTTATGTCTATGTTTATTTATATTATACCAGTTGTATATCCCGGTTTCACGATTTTTATAACAATAAAGAATATACCCAGAGATTGGCTGAAGTTATGCAATTTTAATATGAACAGGTGTTCGCACCTGGTATGAAAGAACCACAGAGCGAAATTTCGAGAATTTAGTACAAACGGTATGGATTTCTATAAAGAAAAAACAAACAGAATTTATTCTTATTATTTAAGATTATCTTATTTATATATAGATGGCAATAATTATTTATCTTGTAAATCCGTTGTTTCTCCATTTTGAAATTTAGAACACCTTTAGCCACATGAAGTCTAAAATTTGGTATTTTTCTTTACTTTATGTAAGCAACAAATAAACAAAAAATTATCAAAATCCAAGACCTACGGGTTCAGACCCTCATTGACTTGATTAGGAATGACCCATGTTTGCTATCTATTTCCTGGGGGATGGAAAATTAATTTGACTATGATTTTAAAAGTATTTCTATTAAATAATTGCATATATAAACGAAATGAACTAATATCAACAAATATTCGAAACTCAGGATACAAGCTGGAATATTGTCATAACCCTGTTCCTACACACAAATGCAAGCCTATTATTCTAAACCTGATTGATCGTATGACCAATCAACACGTGTAATCCAGTAATCATGTTGAAGTGTAATTAGCTAATAATTTAACGTTAGGCACATTAAGCTAATAATTAAACTAATTATTACAGAATATATTAGATAAAATTAGTTGAATTAGTTGTACTTATAACTTAATAATAATATATATATAATGATATAAATTTTTACATAATCTAAAGAAATCATAACATTAAAAATATCCTTTATCCTTCAGCCATTATTTTTATTTATCCATATTGATTATGTTTTCTGATTTTTTTTTAACTATTCATTTTTTTTTTTTATTTATATATATTCATAATTATTTTGGGTAATGCTAAGAGTTGGTTCGTCAATAATATACTCCATTATTTCTTATTTTATTGTTTTTGATTTTTTAAATATTATAACGACCTATATCAAAAATTCATAAAATTATTACTTTATAAAATTGTAAAATTTAATAGATGGATACATGTATTAGGCCTAGTACTACTCGTCAAACATACAGCTTTCGTATAGGGCTACTGTTTTTTTTTTTCCATGGGAAACTATGAGACCCTTTTCACGTGTGGGGAAAACATTGAATCTATTTGTTTTAGCCAAACACAGGTTGACCAAAATCATAGAGCAACTATTAGCACAACAATAAATAAAAACTGTGAATTCTAAGAATAAAGAAAAATGTAAATTATTATTATAAAAGTTATAAGTTATCTCATTCATAAAATTAATTTTTTTGTTTTGATAAGTAGTACTGTAAGAATTTTCAACATGGTTTGAGAAATTTTCATAACCTGTTTTAGGTGGAACCGTGTGTTATATTCTGGATTTGATTAATATGTATTTTGGCAAAAGATTAATTAGGTACATTTTAGCTGTCCATTGTGATTGTATTCTTTATTAGTTCCTTCTCCATTTCACAATAAAAACTTAAGACCTTCTAAATTCTTTATCAAACCATTTTAAATCCGGCCTCAACTTATATTTTAAATCCCGTTGGTTTTAGATTAGCTGAAACGTTTTTATCTTTATCAGTGAATTTTAATTTGACTGCATTAAAAAGAATAGGATATAATTAATTCAACGCTTTAGCTACTCAACCACAGCAACGCGTGGCCGGGTCTGCTCATGTTTTATAATTCCACAATGAGAATTCGAAAGGCTACCTAAAAATGACTCAAAGAGGTTTTTCTTTTTTTTAAAAGAGATACATATTTGCCATCTTAAACACTTACTTATTCTAACAAATAAATCCCATCATCCATGTTTCATATCTTGTTTTATATAAAAAAAATAGAAGTCGTCTTAAAGCCAGAAGCAGCATATATCTAAAATTTGTATGTAAATGTAAATGTCTTTGTTAAAATTTTAAAGCCCTAAATGTATTGGGACCGAAGTATTCAATACCTGAGGTGGTGGAGTTTTTAAGTGAATCAAAATACTACATTAAATTCTACCTCAAGCGAGTTCCACGAGTCAATGAAAGCCAGGACAAATATTTTTGCTTTCTTACCTGAAACAAAAGAAAAATATATTAGTTTAACTGTTATGTAATGTCGTGTTTCTATTATAAAACATATAATTAAACCAATCAATAACAGATTACAAGTGTTTAATAAATGCTAAATATGAATAGAGTAACTTGTTAATTATTAAAATCATATCATGCTATTAAATTTGAACCGGTCGAAATGATTTATAGATTTCCTAGGTGCCATTCATTCCTTCTTCATGTACGATTTCTTGGACAATACATATAACATTTAACAAGGGCAAAACAAAACACATTTACTATTTATACAGTTCTTGAGTTATTCCTTATCTTATGATTGATTCTGGAAAAAAATTTTTGTCGATTTGTTTACTTGTTAAATTATGTTAGTGCTGAAAATTCATTTACCTAAAATCATCTAGATTAATTTCTTCAATTGTTGTTTCGGACCTTAGAAGACAGTGGGCCTAAGTGAATTTTTTTCAGAAAATAAGTAAGGTACAGAATACGGTAAAAAAAAAAAAAAAAAAAAAAAGAAATGCTAAAAAAAACCCTTTCCCCACCCTGAAACCTATCAAAGATGACATTTTAATATTATTATAACAAATGAGAACGAAATAATTCTACAATGATGTCGGCATCAGATAAATGTAGTGATAATGTATTCGCATTATTGATATATTAATAATGTATTAGCCCTCTCTCCCCATTTATCCGATTTTTTTAATATTTATTCTATTTCTCGGGCCGAAAAAAAAAAAAAAAAAATCTACAAATCATAAATTCTTCGAGTCGTTCTTCATTCATAAATAGTGCTACCGACACTACATATTAACACACTTTTTTTATACATCTACAATAGATTATCAAATGTGTTGCCATGAGCCAGGCAGTTAGAGAAACAACAATCATAACCCTGTTGGAGTACCTAAAAAAAAATCAAATATTATAATAGAACGTAAAATAAATAATAATATATGATAATGTATCTTCATTCACAATTTTATAAACATGTCATCCCATCCTATGTTATATGGTAAACAAAAATGTTTTGATGAGAATCGATCCATCTATTCTGGTAACATCAGAGCCCCAACGGCCTCGCCAAACATAGTTATGTTAAAAAAGTCACTACACTCGCTCAAAAAGCTATTCAAATAATAAAGAACACTCTTTGATCCTAAGAGTTGCCTAAGGTTAGACAGTAATGAGGTGTAGTTCGGGGAAGGGTTGGATATTTTATGAGAAACGATTATGGTCGATAACTTGCCTTCCATCACTTCTCCATTGATTGCTAGTCCGAGCTAAAACCTACCTTTGTACCATCAGTATCGTATTTCAATTTAGCGGAAAATATAACTACGCATGTCTTGTACGATATGATTGCACATCTATTTCTACCAATATAGAAATATTTTATAATATTATTGAGTTACTCTACAACAAATTTTCATCGATTTTCTTCATTCATTTTTAATAATTTTCAAAAGCAGGAATTAGCAAATTGGACAGATGACTGTACCGATTTCAAAAATAAAGGACAACAGTGAGCTGAAATGAAATATTCCGAAAGGCGCAGAAACGAAGAATACAAGAAGTTAACCAATCCTCATTGAAAAAAAAAAAACACATTGAAAGAACTGCCAATATTGTAACACTAATGAGGGTTTAAATAATTGTTATTATAATTAACAACTCCGAACAAACAATAGAAGCTCAAATTATTAACAACGTTACAAAAAGTAACTACTAGTGACACAGTAGTAAACATATGCTTCGATTTTTAAAGGAAGACTAAGCCCCAGTCCATTGCTTATTATATTTAGTATTATATTCTAGAAGGGCGTAAATTAAACTCGTAAAATCCAGAACATGTGCTAATGTGATTGTTCCAACAAACAATCTAAAACTCTTTTTAAGGTAACAGATAAAATCATGTGTTTTTTTTTTTTATGTAATAATATAATGAGCAGGTTTTTTAAAAAAGGGTTTATTTCTTCCGAAAAAAAAATTAAGGGTCTACGAGATGCAAATTATGATCCAAGATAGTGGATGTAATTTAAACAGGACTTGACTTCAATTTCGCTTTCCATGAATCGAATATACCATTGATTTGTTGCTTATTTATTAAAAGGCAACTTTTCGGATTAAGAGTTCATTAAGGTTTAAAATCTTAATCTCTGAATTATCATACTAATAGTTAGTACTTCATGGTACAATAAGTATTTTATGTTCACTGTACTAAGAAGTTTAAATATTTCATAGTTAGGAAACTGAACAAGCGTCAAAAGAGCATTTGAAGTTAATGATTTAGTAAACATTCAATATTGGCTAATATAGTCAAGTAAGTCGACTCAAAACCCCCCAAAAACATGGTTTACGGGCATCTGATCTGGTGTATGAATCCTATTTGGATAGTTCTGCCAATACTGTTCAAGCAGTAGAAATTTTTAAGCTCAGTCGGACAAAAGAAAAACTCTGAAAAATATTGTCCTAGCATGAGATTGTATGTATGCGGTAGGGAGAAAAAAAAACCATGTGTAACGGTAGATTACATAAAATATTTAATTCATCTATAATAATTCATAAAAGGAACCAAAGCGATAAAGATCATTTTCAAATTAATATTCATATGTTAGTGATCAGTGAAAGGAGCGAAAACGAACATCAGTACAAACACATAACCGTAAAACACAAGAAGAAAACAGAACAAAATAAAAGCCGCGAAATCCATAGAACACAGGAAAAATAAAAAATAAAAAAAATCATGGATTCAACGAACGAAACCATCTACAATAAAGGGGGGAGGAATTACTACCAGTTTAATCTGAAACCCAGTTCCTGCGTTTATGGCGGCAGATTGCGGTAGGAGATTAAAATACTAAAAAAACACGGTAGGGTAAGGCAAAGGTATAGGTAAAAAATAATTATTTTTTAACGCTAAAACGATCGGAGCAATGGAACTCATCCCGGACATAAAACAGGACGAATAATGTTCGGGGAGAACCCTAGTCCAATCCAAAGTCCTCTGATTGAAAAGCCTAAATCGTACGGAATATATTTTAGGATTAGTTTTCAATCGTACAACGTAACCCCCTATTGTTAGCAATAATTCTGGAAAATTTGTGCTCTTTAAATAAAATTCCACCAGTGTTTATGTCATAGCACAACGTATAAATTATTATCGGAAATGTTACTATTATGATTCGTTTTACAACAGATGCTATATAATGTGTCATACTGTAATTTAATAATGGGGAGCGGAGTAGCTCACTGGTGAAGTGTTGGGCTGCTTTGCTTAAGGTACTGATTTAGAATCTGGCATGACAGGATAACTTGAATATTTTAAAAGACATAAAGTTTTAATAATCTTCAATACATCGTCTCAGGGGGCCGAGGGAACATCATGTGGTAAATCCAACACTCTTTAAGGTAGGCATCCTTGATTGAAAAATTAAGGGGATATAACAAGGAGGTTGAGCGTGATCACGTTCAAATCACCTCCACCCCCTGACTATGAATGTTTGTGCAGTATTGAACCCGAGGGATCGCGGGAAGGCCAAATGGGAAAACGCGTTAGAAAATAAGTGTTGCCCATGACAACGATCAATATGATTGGGAACCCGAAGATATAAGTTCAAAACCAGGAGCCAAGAGAATTTTAATAATACTCGGCATCAACCCCCCCAACCTTTTCCAAAAAAAAAAAAAAAAGGTTATAAAGTAAAGCAATACAACATTTATTTAATCCATTCTTCTGGAGTAGAATTATTTTTAAGTCAGTCAAAATTCATAGTAGAAACTCTGAATATTAAATAAAGCAATGCCCAACGGATAAGTAAAGTAGGGTGTTTGTTGAATGAAAATAATCAAGTATTAGAACAATAGTTACCATATTCAAGGAATCTAAACATACTTTTCTGGCCTTGCGATTAAATCTAATTCACAATTAGCGCATTGAATATCCTTTTTAATATAATTTTCTTATGCTAAATAAAAAAAAAAGTTACGAGGTAACTAACCTAATAGAGCGTAGAAATGTCTAACTTGCCCAAAACTCTAAAATATTGGTTCATACTGACATTTGTAAAGCCTGGATTATACTGAGCGTATTTACATTCTGTTAGATGGCGTGCTCAAAGCTGCTAGTAAAATCGCTCACTGCAATTATGATTAGAAGCCAATTAGCAGATTAGGAACGATCTGTTAGTACAGTTGAAAGCCGGTCTAATTTATTAGTTCAGTCGCTAGCGTCTGAGGCTGTTAGCTAGTATCCTTATTGAATTGCGGGTGAGCGAGTATGAGGTTTTGCGTATCATAATTACGCAAACCAGCAGCTTGTAAACTTGCTAAATGTGATCGAAGTAAATGAGGAATAACTTTTTACATTTCGGATTCAAAAGAATAATAGTACAGCATGCTAATGCTACATTCCTGGACCAGAAAAGCCAAGATGAAACGATGGAAGTAACCAAGAGAGAATTCTGCGCAGAAGGTAGGCGATTAGGTGAGAGAGATTAAGTTAGGTTGTAATAAGAGAAATGTAACCTTTCTAACTGCCCCCACCTACACCAAATTGCCTTTCCCACCCTCATTACCCCAGCTCAGGCACAATTTACATTAATACTAATCACAGGCCTCAGCCTCGCCTTCTAAAATATAATCTCAGCGCACTTTAATTGTTTAATTTTAATAATGATATTACAGCTTGAATAATTGTTCCCTGTGATAGTCCTGAAATCATGGCTACAAGTACCCCGCTTTCAGAAATAATGGACATTGGTAGAAGAGCTCATGCACTAATCATCAAGACAAATAAAATCATGAATGTTAAATATATTAAACGAAACATATTATTATCAAAAACCGTTTGCATTCGCTAACTCAAGACACTCGACGTGGATCCTGCCGAAAAATTGAACAATATTCAAACGGATCAAATAAATCGGGACCTATCAGAAATATTTAATCAACAATATTTGGCAACAATATTTTTTAATATTCAAAAAAATAAAACAATTTTCAAAGTTACTTAAGGTCTTTTAAACTTTTTGAGAATCACCCACGTCAGCCATTAATAATTTATTTTAAAAAAAAACTATTTGAAATATTCCCAACTTTGTTATAATATTTTATAGGTTTTATATTAAACATTGCACTTGAATATAATATAACCTTAAATGATAAACTTATTTGTAAAAATAGCCCCAATACTTTCGATTAAATCCACTATGTTTGAAAGCTCATTAATCATTGTATTAATTTAAAAGTTCACAGGGATGGTCATTCATTGTTAAGATAAACATACTTTCATAGGAATTGCTTTCTAAAAACATTTAGAATAAACCTACGCCCTCAAGTATGCTTCAACATTCATTTTTAATCACAATCGTTACCTCCCACGTGATAGAAATATAATTTAAATAGTGGCATAAAGTGACCTTTAAGAAACAAACAAAATTATGTAAAAAATGATTTTAGCGCAATATTTTATTATTTCATTAAATGTTTCATTTCGGCCTAATTGAAAAAATTACAAATCAAAATTTGGGGATTTGATTAAAGTTTAAAAAAAATAAATGTACAGTTTTAAAATTTGTTAAATGGGAGTCACTGTAACACTAAGCAGGTAGGAGTATCTCTATATAAATATAAAATATTTAAGCTTTACTATTATAAATATTTAACACTCATGGTACTAGTTACTATTAGATAAAATGGTTTAGGTTTTAAGAGTAAAAGTAAAAAAATGACGGTTCAAGATAACACTATTTTTCGAAAGCTTAAACTGATATCTTTCTAATTAGACTAAAATAATAAGTCAATTTTAATTAAAAAACAATATAATTTTCCCTATAAGTAACAAACCGTAGCAATTCTAATAAAAACAAATCAAACAAAGAAATTGTGTAATAATGAAATACTGATCTCGAGACCTGGAAAAATTGGATAACCTCAAAATTATGAAAGACAAAATACTCGTAGTTTATAAGTTGATTTTTTGGAAAGAACTGAAGATAAATACTTTTAAATATTTTATTTTTGAATGATTGGGCACAGCCGGGAGTCGAGCCCGGGTCTTCAGCGTGACTTGGGCGGTACGCTATCCACTGTGCCACCGAGCTCGGCTCCAAGCGAAGCCAATCCTTCCTCTTCACTGATACCTCTCCCCCAATCTCGCAAGTTTTGTCCAATTTTCGGTATCTCTTGACATCGTCAATTTAAATTATTTTATATTAATTTAATCATTATCGTGGGTAACCACCATATTTTTAATTGAATATTATTTTTAAAATATATTTTCTCTTCAAAAATAAAATATTTAAAATTAATATAAAATTAAAAATAAGGTGATTATCCACAACTATCACTAAATTAATATAAATACTTTTACATTATCACCGGAAAAGTTGGAATTTTTGACTTATACTTATAAGATCTATCAAGTTAGATATAGTGAAAGTGTAATGTGATTATGTAAAATTAGAGTTAGTCCGCAGCCAGGCAAGCAGGGGAAACTTACCAGTAAATAAAAATACTGTAGTAAAAAAAATATTTAAAACATGATATTTGTGATGTATTGAGCTGTGTTAGTATATATATAAAAAAAAAAACAAAATAAATCGCTAGCAGTTTTTTCAGCTATCCAGGTTCCAAATCTGTTTTCTATTAGCTATATCAATATAGAACGAAATATTAATATTCGTACAGTTTCAATACTCATGCCTCTATCTTCCGAAGTTTCGATTATGAATGGTGTACTTATGATTGACCCTTATGTATTTCGGTGTGTGCTATTCTCTTCATATAGGAAAAAACAATCAGTTCTCTTAAGTAAGATATGACCCGTGGGTATATATATACATTGGTTACATACATGGGTATATACATTGTTGTAAGCTGTTTCCTTAGTTCCCAGTAACGGCATGATGATGAGGAGATTCCGTGGCAGGTTGTAGGATCATATGCCTCATTTTGAGGATCCTGCTTGATTTGAGATTAAGTTTTTATTCTTCTTTTGTAATGCCAAAGTAATAAAAAAAAACTTAGAAAAACGGTTATATATCGCTGAAATAGTCACGATTATTTACTAAATCACGATCTAACCTTTTACTAAATAAGAATGTATATATTATATAACTCCATTTAACATTGCTGAGATATTAATAAGACGAAAGGAACGTCTAAAAAAAAAAAAAGGCTGTAACTTGGTTATTAATAGTCCGATTTCACTGATTATTTTTTCATTTCCTATAAAATCGAAACACAAGTCAATTTTGCATTTATAAAAAAAGTGGCATGGTTAATAATGGTCCGATATCTATGATTCTTTTCTTTTCGTAGGGAATCCAAAAACACCATTATGAATTTAAAGCTAAAAAATAGCCAAATCGGTCCATCTGGATGTTACAGTGATACGATTACCAACCAAGGCTATTTCATTTTTATTCTTATAGATAATGGGATCGTGCCCTTAAAACAAGAGAAAAAGAAAAAAAAGTTTGGTTAATAATAGTCACATTTCCATGATTTTTTTTTATTTCGCAGTGAATAAAAAAACGTTTCCAATTTACAAAATTAAAATGATTGGATAGTTTTTGACGTAAACGAAAATTCTGATCCAGGGTGATGAAACATATATGTACTGTCCCATGGCAGGTTTAGATTCCTTCCGTCAAACTTTGCCAACTACCGTAAAAATCTGATTCAGACGATTACTTTTATTTCTGTCTATTTAAAGCAAAGTCAGGCCAAACTGTCCAGCCGTTGATTCGCGATTCGAATGCCAACGAACATCACTTCATTTTCATTAATATAGATACAGTTCAGAATTTCAATAAATATGTATAAATAAGTCGTGTATATCGTATACCTTCCTAATTGAATTATGGCTTGATGAAAAAAATTTGCAGAAATGTAGGGAAAATCTATCCGCTTCACTGGAAATTATTAAAATAAGTTTATTTTGCTCCAAAAAAAAAAAAAATATAATTTTACAAATTGATTCTTATTTAAATTGTTTTCAGTGGTTTCATCTAACGGGATAACGATAAGATGAAACAAGAGGACCGTGGATGGAGAAACTAATGTAGTTTACCTAGTGTTGGATATAATTAGCCGCTATCCGCTATACAACACCAAGGCAAATCCTAGATAATCTACATGCATTACTTCCGGGCTCCAGGTTATTTAGCTAAGATCGTGGACGGATTTGGAGAAATTTCCATCTAAAACGGAATTTGGATAATTAACTCTAAAACATTTAACTGAAATGATGTCAGAAAATCCCTTAAATTGAACGCTTGCGAGACTTTATCCTGGGGTGATGCAATTATATATTAAACGGTAAGTAATTATTTAACCTTTATTCTATTTTCTTTGGTTTTTATTATATTCGAATACTTTACAATAATCAAACATTTATCCCGCCCACTACAAACACAGGGAAACTTAACTCAACTAACTTACTGGCCATAAATATATTATTGATGGGAGAAAATTATAAAATAAATGAATAAAGGTCATATATGATGAGGGGAAGGCCACGAATCTTTTAAAAAAGTATAAAGATTTAACCCTCCGTCGCACAGTGGGACGAATCGCCAATCTAGGCGGAAATAGTTAACATCAACGAAATGAAAAAATCTTGTCGGTCTCTTGAAAACAATAGTCTAGCTAAGGCATTTACAAATCATTAATCACTTTAAGCAAGTACTTACAGAATAATGGGGGTTTGAATACGGTAGTTCCCTCATAATGCTTAGTCAGCTTATTTCCAAATTATATTGCAAAATCAATAGAATCATAGAATGGATCGTGTTTTTTTGAAAAATATTTATGCTAGGCAATAGAAGACGATTCAGAAATTAAGTTTATATAAGTTCTTGGTTCTTTAAATGTGGATGTATTACAGAGTATCCTCCTTTCTTTTCAATAGTCGATAAGCCAAATTTTTTTCTTACAAAAAAAGGGGTTACTAAAAATCTACACCGATCTACACCGAGATATTTATACAGAATATAGTCCACACTATAAAGAAATAAAGTATTCATTATGAACTGCTATTACCTGCTAATAAAGGTGTGCGTTTTTTTTAAAGGTATAAATCTCTCATTCTTGAGAGCCTATATTTTTAATATTTTGAGGCAGTACGGGGGTGCTAATGAAATTTATAGATATATAGTGAACCAATTTCATTGGAATACACTACGGCAATCTCCGAAGCCATGAAAAAACGAGATTCGTTGCCCATAAGTACAACAATTAAAAGCAAATAGCAAGATTTTTACCTTTCTAGGAAGAAAGAAATAAAGCATGAAAACAACAGTATACCTTAGGTATCTACATACCATTAATCCCTTAATACAAATACCAATGGAATAACAAAAGAATAAACACGCCACATTCGTCACAGTAAGTCAGATAATTTGAACATCTTATTCATAAAGCGGCAACATAGATCAGCGAATTTCATATTGTTTTGGAAAAAAATTTATACCACGGTATGGAAGACGATTTGGCAAGTAAGTTTATCTGTATTTGGCTTTTTAAGTGTGATGTACCCTTCTTTATTTCCAGTAGTCAACTTAGTAAGCTACTTAATTTAAACTACTATTTATTTAATTATTGTTAGTAAAAAGCGATAACTAAAAATCTTTAATGACTTAGATAAATAGACGAATATTTTCACAGAATACAATCAACATTATATAATAACAAATTTTTCATTACGCATTTCTTATTCCTGCTAATGTGTGGTACGGTGTTTTTTTTCCAGGTGTAAACGTGTCATTATTGAGATCCGATATTTTTAATATGTGGGAACAGCACGGTGGTATAGATGACATGTATATTTCAGGCTTTTTCTTTCTTTCCTAGCTAATTACCTCTCGCATAGGTAAATATTCAAAAAGTCTTTATTATGTGGAGTAGTGGTGGGGGATCGATATCAGTAAGGAAAGATTGGGCATGATTACTCGACTCGAAACGAACAATAAATAGGTTCAGGGAACGTACCAGGTCTAAAATGAATACCGTAAGATTGTTCCAGATACCGGAAGATTATTCCGGTACGTCTGGAAGCATCCTTTTCTTCAATATTTCCTGAATATCTGGGTTAATTCCAAGGACTAGGGAGCATCTGAAGGTACTAGTTTTAAGGGGTTCAATTTGATTTAGGATGGCAACGAGATTGGATGTAATGCATTCTACCATGTCGTCAATTGATTCATAGGAATAGTTGGATCCAATACAACGGGATAGTAGATCAAGGGGTAGATTTATTTCATCTGCTGTCAGGTAATCTAGGTTTTTTCAAGATATATATTTTAGAAATAAAGTAGGATTAGAAAGATCATTGGAAATATGTATTAAATCGTGGCTAAGTCGTCGCTCACAGACTTTGTGAGTATAATACTAGTTGTTGACAAAAGTCCTCGAAAATATGATCGATATCAGTAAGGAAAGATTGGGCATGATTACTCGACTCGACACGAACAATAAATAGGTTCTGGGAACATACCAGATCTAAAATGAACTGTTTTTTGGGAGAATTGGCTAGAATATTTGTATTAAAGTCGCCGGATGTATGCATTCAGATGGATGGATTCAGATCCATTAGATTCAGATGATTCGGAGTGAAAAACAATTTTTTTTTTCATTTCGATATTAGAATTTAATATATAATTTTTTAAAAATGGATTTGACGTTATTTTATAGTTAATATGTTTTCTTTCTTTTTGAATAATTGAAAATTGAATAAAGAGATATAAATAGAATTACTCCATTATTTACAATTTTTCTAAATAATTTTAAATTGGTTTTTAATTTTTTTTTTTTTTTTTTTTTTTTTTTTTTTTTTTTTTTTTTTTTTTTTTTTTTTTTTTTTTTTTTTTTTGACCATTGCCAAAAACCACTATTTTGACTTTTATTTAATTATTCATGCTTAAATGCAATTTTCTACAAACATTAACATAAAAAAAGTCGCTTCCAGAATTATTTCCCCCTAGATTGGCGATTCGTCCCACTGTGCGTCGGGCGCGTTATCTATGGGATACACATTTTAAAGAAAAATATTCACAAAACTGCCTTCTTGAGGGTGGTGGTGTTGTGCTCCCAGTTATGTGTTCCGCAGGTCTTTCTGTAAAGTTCAGTAGTGCAATTGCATTGGATATTGTTCTGTGATTGACTTATTACTTTATTTTTGCTTTTGGCCATTATTTTTAATCTGCTTGATACAACGCGCTACCGTTCACGTAAGTTTTTTTCAATTCCGTATTTCTTTTTTTTTATTTGATTTATTGATTTATTGATTTAGTGTCTCTATGTAACAATTAAAATATACACATATATTTTTCTTATTTTATTTCATACTAACTGTATATACCGGTTTCACCCGGAGAATTTCATTTTTTAAATCTATAAAATCTATAAAGTGATAATGTAATGATAAAATCTATAAATTTATCGACTCAAACGGACGATTTCGTAAAAACCAATGCAAAGCGTGATCAAACCGATTTTTATAACAATAAAGAATATCAGCTGAAGATCGGCTGAAGTTATGCAATTTTAATATGGACAGGTGTTCGCACCTGGTATGAAAGAACCACTGAGCGAAATTTGGAGAATTTAGGACAAACGGTATGGATTTCTATAAAGAACAAACAAACAAATAAACCAACAGAATTTCATCTTTATTTATATAGATCTGAATTACTGTAAAGCCTGTTATCTGAGAGATACCTGCACCCGGTGTCGTATTTTTCTTGTTTCCGGAATGGAATACAAGACTATTTTCGATTTGGATAAACTGGAAGACGTAATTGCTATTCATAAATTGTTAATGAATGATCTTAGTGATCATGAAATTGACAAGAACAACGCTGATGAAATACTGACTTCGAAGAAAGGGATGGCCGTTCAGGCACGGAAAGGGATGGGAACTCCGAATCTGAGGTAGGCGAGAAATGTGTAAAAAAATAATAAACGGCCAAAATTTTTATAATAATTTAAATAAAAATGAGTTTCCATGCAATTATTTAAGCCTATTTATTTTTAAATTGCATTTGGGCAATTTTTTCCAGATTGGAAATGATTCATACAAAATATTTGTATTTTTTTTTTACTTTTGTTTGTATCAGATATGTTATTTACATATACAATATCAGTTGCAAATTTAAGAATTTTATATTTTTAAAATTCATTTGTATGTTTTTAAAAAATTTGTATTGATAAACTGTGATACAGTAATATTTTCCATTGTTTGTAATAATAAAATCCTATTTCGTACTTGGATATTTGTTTTATCTACCCTGATTTTTATTTCCATTTTACTCTTAAATTATTTAAATATTTTTTTTTTAACTAACGCTTCCATACTTAGGGATTCAAATGAAACACATAAAGTTTAAGTTTAAATAAAATGAAATAATTTTTTATGATGATTATGGTTGAGAAGATCTCGGAGGTACAGGCGCCCGACAGCGTAACATTCGTGACCTGCCCGACGGAGGGTTAAATTGGAGGTAAAACCTTAAAAGAAAAAATCTGGTGCGTGCGCGCAACACACAACTTTCACTTACCAACTTACTTAGATAAGAAATTAATGCGTTTTGTTAATGCCACTTCTCAAAGTTACACATTTTCCACATTCATTTCTTAATTTTGTTTCCATTTGCTCTATAAACCCCTCAGAACATTTTAATAATGATAACGCTTACCTGATATTAAATAACACTCAATTTTCATTAAACATGGCGAATATGAAGAAAATCGTTAAAGCCGTTTTTGAGATAAGTAATCTAAAAATTAGAAAAAAAGTTATGAAATAAAGTGTCCTCTTCGGTTGATCAATCTTGATGAAATTTTGGCTATCACATTTTTGGCATATACATACATTAAATACCCAGTTTGATCAAAATCGTGAAAACCGTTTTTGAGTAAATAAAAAAAACACGTGAAATTGATACAAAATTTGTTAAGTAAAGTCCCCCCTCCGGTTGATCAATTTTGATGAAATGTTGGCTATCAAATCTTTGGCATATACATACATCAAATACCCAGTTTGATCAAAATCGTGAAAGCCGTTTTTGAGTAAATAAAAAAAAACACTTGAAAATGATACAAAATTTGTTAAGTAAAGTCCCCCCACCGGTTGATCAATTTTGATGAAATGTTGGCTATCACATCTTTGGCATATACATACATCAAATACCCAGTTTGATCAAAATCGTGAAAACCGTTTTTGAGTAAATAAAAAAAACACGTGAAAATAATACAAAATCTATTAAGTAAAGTCCCCCCTCCGGTTGATCAATTTTGATGAAATGTTGGCTATCACATCTTTGGCATATACATACATCAAATACCCAGTTTGATCAAAATCGTGAAAGCCGTTTTTGAGTAAATAAAAAAAAAACTTGAAAATGATACAAAATTTATTAAGTAAAGTCCCCCCTCCGGTTAATCAATTTTGATAAAGATTTTACAGTCATATCTCGGGCATATAAATAGATCAAATACTCAATTTAATCAAAATCGTTAGAGCCGTTTTTGAGAAAATCGAAAAAAACTTAAAAAGTTATTAAATAAAGTACCCCCTCCCTTTGAGCAATTTTGATGAAATTTTTGCTGTCACATCGCGGGCATATACATACACTAAATACCCAATTTCAGGTTCGCACGGTTTATAGTTTTTGAGCTAGTCTGTTCACACACACACACACACACACACACACACACACACACACACACACACACACACACACACACACACACACACACACACACACACACACACAGACCATTTTGCGGGACTTGGTTAATTGGACTCAGGGGACCCCAAAACGTGTATTTCCGTTGAAAACCGGAAGTCGAAATTTTTCACGATCGCAATACTTCCACTTACTATATATTTCATATATAGGTAAGTGAAAGTAAAAATAAACTAATAATAATAACAAAAATGTTTTTCAATAATTGGTTGACCAGTCTGTAGCTACCATCTTCTTAAATAGATATCAAACTTTGGACTAATTCCTTTTTTTCACAAGAAGGCCACGAATGTATAAAATAATTAATAATAATTGTTATCTCTTACCAACTCTTCCTCTAGAAAATGAAGAAAATTCTTCCCCCGCATATTCCAAGCCACTTTTAACTTACCCCATATCTTAAACATTCAAATAAATTAAAGCCCTATGAGAACTAAACTAGAGCTCAGTTATGTAATAATTTGTTTGTTAAATAAAATAAGTTATAAGGCCTGTAGCTTGATCGTTCAAACGTGAGCGCTATTTCTTTATTACAATAAATATGTTTTAAAAATTGTGGAAATTAGAAACCTATGAACCATTAAAAACTGCGTTTTGGTTAAACCCTATTCATTTAATTTTTCAGTTCACTCTAATTTCAAGTAATTTTTTTCTTGTACTTTAAGAATTTAAATTAATCATTAATTAAAGAACTTTGCCAGTCCATTTTATGCAGTGTATAGTTTGAATTGTAATATTACTTTTTCCTCTTCTGGTTTAAAAGTGAGGTTTTGAGTCCATTACATCATTTCTGCTCCTCAACAATTGCTTTAGGACTGAATAGGTATGAAGGAATTCGGATGGGATTGTTCCGCGAAGAAGTGTTTTTTGAGTGAATCGAGAGGACGCCAGAGGAGTCCAAGCTAGGACGATTCGGTCGAGGGGAGAGCGGTTTTATCTTGGAGTGATTGGACTGTCCATTGTCCGCGATCAAAATAGGAGAGGTCACTTCGCTTCACAACATAAGTCCCTCCTCCCATTTCTCTTTCTCTCTCCTTCCGAGTTGTTTTATTATTCTATATTCAGCCGATGAATCATTTCTTTAGGAATGGTCTTTTAGAGGAAACTAAAACATTTATAATTGTATATGGTTTTGATTTAACAACAAGCGCTAAATTTCTACCTTCACTCACCAATATCTGAAACAGTATATAGTAAGGGAAAATATTGTGTTCGTTAAAAATTTCAAATTCGGGCTTTTAACAGAAATAAACCTTTTTTGTCCTCTGAGTCCGAGAATCCAAATAACTCAGAGAGGTCTCGTGCGGCATGTGAAAACAATCTAGGTTAAAAACAAGATATCTTTGCATTTAATTGAGTAGGAATATACCATTGATGTGACAGTCAAAATTCGATCACTGGAATTGGAACTTAGTACAGTAAAATTAAAACATCTCTACGATTATCACAAAAACGCCTTAAAGTTACAATTTATTATGGGACGTAAAACCAACACTATCGATTTCGCAGAAAAACAGTCTAAAATTAAACTTGAGTGGCGTACCTAGATCGTTTGGCTCCGGGGCAGATTTATAAATATAGCAAAATTATGAAATGATTACCCGAGCACTTAATAAAAACATTGATCAATAACAATGCTAAAACTCGAAATTTTTCAAACAACTCATCCCAACCACTGATCTCTACTTTCCAATATAGATCTATCTCATATATCCCCATTCTCTCTAACAAAATTTAAAAAAACCTTCTCATTCAGTTTCCCAAACATACGCCTAGTATTACAAAATAACAAAAAATTAAAAATCCTGTATACCAAACTAAAAGACCCAAAACGTCTCCTAGACAAGTGTAATGTAGTTTATCGTATCCAGTTCTCCACGCTTAATTGCAACAGTAGTTATACCGGGGAAACCAAAAATTATTTTTAAAAACGGATTTACCAACATAAATACAGTATTTCCACGCGTAATTCGCCAACGTCAATAGCAGAACATGCCATTGCCCACAACCGTTCCTTTGACTTTGAGAACCCCTCCATATTAGCTACTGTACCTAACCACAATAAACGACTCCTCTCAGAATCCATTTTCATCCATCTGGAAAAAAATAACCCTGTAAATCATAAAACAGATAAAGAGATAATTTCATCAACTTATTCTAACATCTTCCGCATCCTCAAATCCTTGTTTTGATTTCATAGGTATCCGCAATTATCGATGTACCTCTTGTATTATTATTATCTTTAGTATTGTATAACGTCCTTCTGTAGATTTTTCAATTTTTTATGCATTGTTACCTTATCTATTATCTCTATTTTTTTGTTATTATCGAGTCCAGACACAACAAATTGTGTACAGTACCATCTATTTTGTCAGTTTTTAATATTTTATTATCAGTTAGTTATCATGTAGCCTTTCACTTCAAAAGCGTTGGGTTTCAGCGTAATAAACCTTTAAAGTGGGCAAGCTCTTCCTCTACCTCTCACCTTATTTTACCTTCAGTATCTCTCTGGACTCAGAAGGTAAATATCAGATTTTATTTTATCTTGCTAACCAGCCACTTATTTAAATATTCATGTATAATGTTTACCATCTTTTATATTATTATCAGTTTTGTAAAGTATTCATTTATTGTCATCCTCTAGATAGATACTCATATATTTGTTTTCTTTTAACCCTGATGAAGATTGTCAAGTTGGATCGAAACGATGGCTTTCCAAAATAAAAAAGTTTTAACTGAAAATTCTGATAATCGTTTAACCTATCATATAGAATAACAGTTGACTATCTCTTACCTCTAAATAAAATTAAATAAACTCGTATCACTTGGCATGAGATCGAGAGGCTTGGCATGAATGGACCGAGGCACCTCCACGCTGAAAGGCACAATGGAGGGAGAAGAAGAAAAAAGAGAAACTAGTATCACTGTATAATTTTACTAATTAATTAATATTGTACGTTTAAATAGTTCCCTTACGTAAAATTATTATACAAAAATGTCAAAATTAAAACCATAACTCAAATTAGTATGTTTCTAATAGTAACTGAAAGTGATAACACAGCGACTCAAAAGTAACCTTTTGCTTTGATGCCCCTAGTCCATCTTTTCTTATGTTTAGTACGAAATGGAACAATCCAGAAAGGTTTAGATCATTCCAACATGTTACGCAGTAATATATGAATGTAACAGTTCCATAAAAGCCTAGAACTCTTTTCGATTTAACAGAAATAATCATCAGTTTTTTTTTTTTTTTATCAGGTTACAATATTTTTTTCCATATTTACTTTTATGTACATGAAAATAAGATAGAAAAAAAAACATAGAAAGGCATTTCTCGGGCACCAGTTTCTATGATTAACAATAATGGTCATATATGAAAAAATGCATATAATCAACATAATTTAATTTGCAAATAAAAGGGCAACAAAAATCTCGATTTTATTTTTTTTTCGAGTCAGTTTGAATTTTGTTTTTTGTAAGCGGAAAAGAAGACTTAAAAATTGGTAAAAATGAAGAGGTAGCTTTGGGAGCGGACGGGGACTGAATAAGCTAATCCTGTTTGCACAGAGTGATTGCTACGAGCTAATTAGTCTGCTGCATCCTTGTTAATCAAATTGCTATTGATCCTTAAATAAACCCTTGCGCAAGTATCACAGGGATCATCGCAAGTGGGCGGGGATCTGCGCTATGTATAATTGAGCAACGATTTTGTTTTCAAGTAATTGAGACAATAATGAACATAATAAATCGTAGATCCTTTCTACTTTCGGTAACTGTCTATACCGATACTATTAAAACTGACTTTTTAGAAATTTTTCGATAAGATCGGTTTATACCTGTTTCGATTTTTTACCGACAAAAACACCATTTTCATTTTTTTTTAATTAATAGTCAAATAGATAAGTATACGCATACAAAAATTAAAACTTACAAATAACAATATAAATATTCTTAAAAAACATAAGTTAAGACCTAAAAAGTTGAGAAAAGTTTAAAATTAATTGCATAATATGTTTCTATTACGTAAAAATATTTTTAGTAAAATATTCTATCCTAAAAACATTTTATCTGATGAATAATATATTAATATGAGTTTTTCCAGGTATGGATAAATTTGTCCAAACGGCTTGGTAACTTTGAAAATAGAGGTAGATAGAAAGAATACTTACACCTTACCTCTTATTTCATCGATCCCTTTCCTTACAACATGTAATGTCTTATTATAATATATATTTTTTTATTCAACTCAAATTCGATAATTTTCTATTAGAATCCGATTTTTAAAACAGATTACTATGACTTCCCTGAGTTTGTCATTTTCTGGTATTAAATTTCTACATAATACAAAGTGATGATAACATGAGCTTATTTAGTTCAAAATCTTTCTAAAAAAATATAATCCTTTAAGTTAATGTGGGAAACTCTATTCGTAATAGGAAGTAGTTCCAAGATGCCATAAGGTGCTCAAGAAAAAAAACATTTATATATTTTTATTTTCTTCTAAATTTGGTAAGAAGATTTTATATAAAAATTATAAGTAATGATTAACCAGAAAATTTATCTTCCTTTTTTCCACAACTATTTATTTTCACGCTACAACATGTTAACGTTTTAGGGCTTTGTCCCCATTTTCAAAACCTGTATATTAGTTTATCTATTAACATTTAATGATTCAATAAATGTTATAATAAATTAAATTAAATATAACTTACACAAAATAATTTCTCAATCGTATGATTGATAGTCTTTTAAACATTTTTTGAAACTATATCACTGTCAAATGCTAAAATACAATGTTCTACATTTTTTATATATGTCAGCTCATATTTGCCCATATCTAATTGACTATGCTGCTGGACTTCGTCCTCTATATTTTCACTCTGTTAACACTAAATCCCTTGTTCCCCAACTGATTGTCATAATTATGTTTTTTCTAATAGATTTGTATTTTTTTCTATTAGATGATGTACATATGTCATTTTTAAAAGATTTATTTAGTGTTCATTCTATTGGTAAAAAAATGACAAATAAATGCGGTCTTAACCCATTATAGGATAGTAGGTGATATTTGTCCCAGTTGTAAAGCAAAAAAGTATCTTTCTCATGCTCAATATAAGCTCCTTCCTTCCTTTTTTCCACAAC
The DNA here is from genome assembly GCA_911387785.2 of Aelia acuminata. Taxonomy (NCBI): domain Eukaryota; kingdom Metazoa; phylum Arthropoda; class Insecta; order Hemiptera; family Pentatomidae; genus Aelia; species Aelia acuminata. The sequence goes on along the minus strand of OU426983.1, from coordinate 62,996,595 downwards.
TATTTATTTTCACGCTACAACATGTTAACGTTTTAGGGCTTTGTCCCCATTTTCAAAACCTGTATATTAGTTTATCTATTAACATTTAATGATTCAATAAATGTTATAATAAATTACATTAAATATAACTTACACAAAATAATTTCTCAATCGTATGATTGATAGTCTTTTAAACATTTTTTGAAACTATATCACTGTCAAATGCTAAAATACAATGTTCTACATTTTTTATATATGTCAGCTCATATTTGCCCATATCTAATTGACTATGCTGCTGGACTTCGTCCTCTATATTTTCACTCTGTTAACACTAAATCCCTTGTTCCCCAACTGATTGTCATAATTATGTTTTTTTCTAATAGATTTGTATTTTTTTCTATTAGATGATATACATATGTCACTTTTAAAAGATTTATTTGGTGTTCATTCTATTGGTAAAAAAATGACAAATAAATGCGGTCTTAACCCATTATAGGATAGTAGGTGATATTTGTCCCAGTTGTAAAGCAAAAAAGTATCTTTTTCATGCTCAATATAAGCTCCTACCACTGTTTCATTGAAAATATTTTTAACATTAGAGCATAAGTAGTGCTGCCCTCTAAAGGGTTAAGCAAGATCTAATAAATATGATGACAAATATGGTTATATACGTGAGAATTCTAATTTTTCCTTTTAAAATTTTTTATTTGTTTTTCTTAATTAAATCCTGCTTATTTTCCTTGATTACATAATCCCCTTAATTATTTATTTAATAATCATCCTTTTAGTAAAAAAAAAAGGCAATTAAGCGCGGGCTTAAGCAAGATCCAACCAATTATTAGGATGACGAAAATAGTTATAAGGCGATAATTATCATATTTCTTTTGACAATTTTAGTTTTGCATCCCTTGTTAAATCATTTAAAAATGTTACAAATGAAAATGGTGCCTTAAACGCCTAAATCTTTTAACAGTCTATAATAAAGACAATTTGAAAGGGTTTTATATACTATAAAATATACTATAGTCTAAAATATTGCATAGTTATTATATTTTTAATTATTTAATGAAGAGAAGGATAGAATAGCTTCAAATCATTGAAAAATATCCAGGCCCGCTTAACCTAATTCCATTTAAAATCTTCCCAAGGAATCGTGCCGAACGTTGTACTATGTACTACATGCAATCCAAACTTTTTCACGCTTTCTTGTGATTAAGCGCCAATCTTTCATACAATATTTTTGACGAATTAACATCAGCCTTGTACTGTTAATATTCAAAAATACTGTATATTATGCCAGCTGATTTAGGCAGTAACGGAGCTACAAGAGTTTAAAATTTTACTCCTTGATATATGTGCTACAGGCGAAAAACATCCTCTGGTTCTCCAAGGTTGCAGAATGAACAGATAGCACTGTTACCTTGGCTCCAAGGTTTTCTATTGAGGCTAAGAGTTTCGGTCCTTGTCTTCATCAACGTGCTGATCATGTGTAGTCTGTTGTCATCGCTGATATAGGAAAGCTGGTCTGATTCAAATTTCAGCGTTTCGTAGGGTAAATGAAATTGTGCCTTCGCTAGTCTCTCATGCATTAAGCTCCTTTCAGACTTCGCCATGGCTAGTACAATATTAATCACGGCATTCTTCCTTTGTATCTCCGGTGTGTCCAAAAAGTTTTGGATAATTGTTCCAGTTTTTATGCAGACATCTTGGAGACCGCAGAATCACGCCAACTTCTTTGGAATAATTTTCTTAGCCAACGTTTTCTTTAGCCTTTGGTCTGGCGAGTTAAGAACTCTGAGTATATAATTGACTTGCAGCCTGAGGGTATAAAGATACATTGGCAGCCTTCCAGTTTCCAACAATAATGCATAGGTAGGTGTGGCGTTGGGTAAGTAAAACAAACGTTTTATAAAACTTCTCTGCACCTGTTCTACTTTTTCATTCCGCCTGCCTCCCCATATCTGGGCTCCATATCAAAGAACAGCTTTTTGTTACTGCATCGAAAACCTGATATTGGAACTTCTTTTCTTCTCGTGTAGGAATTCCCCGTGCTGTGTAACATCGCTGTTGAGACCTTTTCCTCGAAATGATTATGGAGAGAGAGTTTTGGAGTCAATATTATGCCCTAATAATATTCAATAAGTATTTATATTCAGTTACAACTTCAATTTTTTGCGCTTTGTATGTCCAGAATTCATCTTCAGCTGAACGTTCACCATTTCGAAAGACCATGATTTTGGATTTCCGTAAAAGATATATTTGCGACGGATGTATAATTAAATCAATCTGACTTAAAAACATTTTTTTTAATCTTAATCGTTTCAAAAGAAAAATGAATGCAGGAAATATGATTGAGCTCAAAATAAAGAATAAATGAAGCACCTTTTTATGAATTTTCTTCTTTTAACTATTTAACTCCGTCCTTTGGACGCTTGGTGTGTAATAACCTAGTTGACCACAAGCTAATTGAAATCCTTCTATGATTATTCTATGTGGAACAGATCGCACCCATGGATTTCACTTTCAGCTATGATAGCAATAAACGATATTCATACAAAACATTAAGTTATAAAAATATAACTAAGCATACCGAAGAGTAATAAATTAATAATCATAGACTTCATAGTCAGGCATAAGAGGTTATAACAAGACTGAGGATAGGCCACACACGACTTACTCATGGATTTCTAATAAAAACCGAAGCCACTCCGAAATAAATAGCGTACAATGTGCAGCTTACCATCGCTTACATTTAAGAAGACTGTCTCCAATACGCCGCATAAATACAAAAGTTCAAAATCGAAAAAAAAAAATTTGTCATGATATTTGGGAAGGTTAGGTTAAAAAAGGGGGGTAATTAAGATATAGAAATACTGTACAATAAAAAGAATAAACATGAATAGAATAATTAAAATTAATAGAAAAATAAAATACTACCTAAATAATTCAAAGGACAGAAACGACCTTAGGAGTTGAGTGTTCACAAACAACACAACCAAACCTATCCCATGGATCTCTGAAGGTGATTCATTAAACACAACACAGGGACCAATAGTAAAGATGCAATCAGGGTCCTAAATGTAAACAGGTGACCTCTTTGAACCCAATGTGTACTCACCCAGATCATTAGTAAGGAAATCTACTCCACACGCACTCAGTATATGCTTCTCTAGGTGGGGTTGACTCAATGACCCTAATGACTGACTCAGAACAAACATGAATGAAACAGAAACGAATTTATGAATATCTCTCAAATCAAAACTTCAGGTCGTACATGCAAATTGAAAAGTAATTCTACAATTGGGCATTTTTTTAAACAAAAGTTATATTCAGTGATATAACTAGAAATCGAGTGGAGTTGGGTTATTTATTTATAAGTAACATCTTGAAGATGGCCGAAAAATGGTTCTTGTTTTTACGAAAAATTAATCTTTATGTCAAACTTTAATGTATTTTTTTTTCTTTATTATCTTGCATTGTCCTCTTGTTTTCACTGTAATTCACCTATAATATTACCCTTTATTCTTTTCCCAACTTATTCATTTATAATATTATCCTTTATTCTCTTCCCAAGCAACATCTAAATTTTTGAAGCGATACTACTTTCTTTATTGTCACCCATAATTTTTATGTTACAATTGTATTTATAACTGTACTCTTTTCATTTTTTTTGCAAATGTTGTATAGGGGCCAAAACGACTCAAGTGGTTGAATAGCCCATTTTGTTATAAATAAATAAATTTATTTAAAATTGATTTTTTCTCGATTGATTTAATTTTTGTTTTGGAGTGTTTAAGAAATAAATATTGTTCAGTCTCAAAAAATGTATGTACGCTACTGATCGGTTGAGATTGATATGGTTTTCAACAATATTCTGAATTTTCAAATTTTGAATACTTTTGTCGATTCCAAAAATGACGTGCTCAGCTCAAAATGTTTATTATTAAAAGAAACATATGGCAACCTGTAATCTTTAAGAAATTCTCTTGACTTAACTAACTATTGTATTAATGAAATAACTGAACGAAGAAATAGAAACAGGCGCCTGATAACCTTTGTATGAAGGATCAGTACATAGAAATGTTATACCTTGTACACTATTAGAAAATTCTTAACCTGTTCAGGGATTATTATATCTATCCTTTCTTAAAAGTACGTAAGTATTCAAAAATTGAAAAAAAAAAAAATCAGCATTTAATCAACAGGTTTCCATTAACGATATATTCTTAGGTTTTCTTAACGATAATAAGTGTTCAGTTGCATACCTTAAATTCTGGGCAATGTTGCAAAATTGATCCTGACCTACTTCAAAATTATTAAGTCATTAAATAAAATTCAAACGAATTCCCGAGATTGGATATCCTAAAGGTCATTGGAGCCTACTCCACACAACTTTTAGGTTCACCACTGCATTTAAATTACAGTAGGACCCCCATTATCCGGGCCTCTATTAACCGGGGTTCCGAGGATCCAATTTTATTTATTTATTTTTTAGTTAGCCGTTTTAATTGTTTTGCTACTGATTTTGTATGTATAATAATTATTTAAAAAAATAATAAGTAAATATTAATGGATAAGGGTTTATTATCTATTGTTCTTAAAAATTATGAAATAAAATAATAAATGGAAAAACACGGCAAGATGGTATCGTGTGATGAGATGTTTCTGGTAACTATTACTCCAATTCATATGCTAGGAACGATATTGTTTTCAAATCTTTCTAGGAAACTCCTACTCTGGCCTGTTTGACTACAAAACAAAATATTCTCAGTTGTGATTTAGTCTCTATTTAAATACGAACTAACAAAATGTCGCAAAAAAGAAAATCTGTCGTTTTAACGCTTGGACAGAAATTAACTATTATAAACTGAGTAGAAAAAGGTGAAAGTGTTAAAACATCGTTGGCTGAATAAGGAATCGGCAAGCAAACTGTTCGTGATATTTTGAAGAAGAAAAAAGACATTTCCGACTTGGCATCGTCGTCGGCTAAAACATCGTGTCCTCGGTAAACAATGAAGAACTCTACATTAAAAGACGTCGATGAAGCTGTCTATCAGCGGTTCATACAAAAACGCGCTGAAGGAGTTCGTTTGTTGTTTTTTATAACGTTCGTTTGTTACTTTTGTTCGTTTGTTAATAAAAGTGGTATTCTGCAGAGTTTTTTTTTTTTTTTTTTTAATCAACCTTCTTTTCTATCACATTAAGTCAATAAAATGTTGTCATTCGATTATCCAGGATTTTCGATTATCCGTGGACCCCCGGATCGTATCATTAACCCGGATACAGTGGGTTCTACTGTATAATAAGTACCGAAAATGCCTAGTCACTATATCGTTGTATTTTTTAAAAAGTATACAGAAAAAAAGGCTGTTTTGGAAAAAGTATTACATGTTCCTACTGAGTTTCTAATATAGCACATAGGCTTTTGAACAAAAATAAGCCCTATCGTCAAAATAAGGAGGGTAGTTAGGGAATGTTGTATAATGCGCATACCTTTTTTTGTTGTTGTTGTTTTGTTTTTTATATTTTAAGAACAGCAACATGAAGCTGTTCATACCATGTATACTGTAGATTGTCCCATATCGTGATTTGAAAAAAGGTAGTTTAAACAAGATTTTAATCGCAGTCCTGTTGCTGACTCCACGTCAGCGAGTACTCGTGGGTTTTTTTTATATCTAAAATTACCCCTATTGAATTAATTAATATTTCAAGCGTTGCCGTTCTTAAAATAGTGAAGAGTGAGAACCACTCGTGAAGGAGGTAGCTGTTTCATTGTTTCTCGAATCCTGGCTGCCGTTCAAAGGCCCACCAAGTTTGACAGAGAGTTCTTTACCTGCCAAGTTCACAGGCAGCGGCATTGTTCCCGTCACGGGCCTAAACTCTGTCTCCAACAGCCTATTCACGTTTGACGAAAGCCTGGAAATAATCTTGTGTAACAGTAAAATTTCAGCGAAATACCGGCTGGATTTATATAAAGAGTAATTAGGATACATCCTCCATAATGAAAATACATAATTCCTATTTATTTAATTTTATTAAATAATCGAAAAGCAAATTTCCAAAAGATTAATAAAATAAATATTAAGATACAATAAAATAAAAAAAATCACTGGTATGCAAAATTAACGCTAAAGATCTTGAAAATGTTGTAGACAGATACATTGATACATTAGAAAACTACACTGAGACATTTAACAAAGAAAAATGATTATTCAAAATGCATTGTGTTTTTTTATTTTTATTTAATCTTAATTTAATAAACTATTAAACAATATTTAATTTTATTTTATTATTATATTACTTTAAATAAATTAATAAAAATTAAACATGATTGGCAAAAACCTAAGTCCTAACGGACAGAGCAGACAACCTTGGTAAAACGTTCTACAGTACGATGACTTAGGGCCTTATAATACATGCCCTTAACAAACTAACTAAAATACAGTACACGTTATTTCAAAATCTATAACATTAAAAAAAAAACTATTTGTATATAATATTTATATGTACACATTAGATAAAGATATTACAGCCATCATCATGCACAAAAATACCAGGACTAACAATGTACACTGTGGTATTGTGTTTAGTAGTTAAGGTATTTAGGTTAAACGAAAAGATGAGAAAAGAAAAAAAATAATTAACCAAACAACGAGTGCTGACAAAATTAGGTTTAGTTATGAAATAAATCCACTGATATATTAAAGAACAAAAGACAAAGTAAATGTAAGAGAATAGAATTAATGAATGAAAGGATAAACGACAATAATACCTATTATTGTCTAACAATGAAAAAAAAATGAAATAGTAATTAAGCACTTAAGCTTAATCTAAGAACAATAAAGCATGCACGCTAGTGGGCCCAATTATAATAGTTATTAAAGAGGAACAAAAAATTTATTACAATAATAAGAATTATGAAATTGCTGAATAATAATACAAAAAAACTAATAGCAATTAGTTGACAGTATTTGTATAATTTTGGCTCACTCAAGCATATGCGGCGAACTAAGCACTTTGATTTATATGGTTTTACTATGCTGAATCTTGAATTAATTGTCTTTAATGGGCAATGCTCGTAAATAGCTCCACCTGAGAGCTTAAAAAAGGTAAGTTCGATGGTACTCACAGTGCTGCGGCGAATAATATCAAACTGTCGTCCATTAGAGTAGTAATGCACCATGATGGGAAAATATACGTTAATTAAAAGACAATTATCACACTTACCAGTAGGATGCAGGCGATGAGCGCCGATAACCCGAAGATAGCCAGTTCAAAACCCGGAGCCAGCAGATATTCAATCATACTTGGCATAATTCCCCGTTCTTTTGTCCCGGGGAAACCCATATTCAAAAATTCTTCATACAACCATCAACAAAACTGTGTTATCTACCCGATATCTAACCTTTTTATTTATTAAAAAGAAAAACTGTATAAAACATCATTAGAATTATTATTATAAATTTAATATCCGATTTGAAATCAATTAAAACGTAGTCAAATATAAAGGTATAATAAAGCAGACCAATGAGTTACGAATTTCTCAGTGACAGGGGGTATAAAAATCCTTTTAGTAGAAAACAATAAAACTGACAGCTCTGGATACAGGGTCGGAATAAATTATTTTTATTACTTTTATATTGATCGGCCCTTTAAAACCACATACATAAAATATATTTTTTTCTTAAATTTATAAAATAAAACGTATTTTATATGGTAAGCAGTTTTACGGCCACAAATAAATGAGAACATTATAGAAACCCCTAAACCAGAAAAAGTAAAAAAAAAATTTTGTCTGATCAAATTGCCAGTAGATTTATACTATGCTATTATATTTATTAGTACTGCAGTGGGGTGAGGTTAGAGTTTTTATGTTTTTACCATTCTCCAGTTTTAATTACTGAGTTATATTCAGTCAAATTTTATATAACTGGTACTTAAAATTAACAGTATAAATAAATATTTTTTTGATAAATTTTTGTAATCGACTGAACAGTAAAGTCACTGAAAGATAAGAGTTTAAATTAATAAAAAACAATTATAATAGCAATGGAGTAGATGTATTTGAGTTTGGATAAAATTGAACAGCTAAAATAAATTACCATATGAATGAATGAATGAAAATATAACTTTATTCTGGGACTAATAATAACAAAAAGGAAACATATGGTAGTACATTTGTCTGACTAAAATTAGATGAGTGGGTTGAAATTATACTTTATATATAGGATAATACAAATAGTGTTTACTCATAGTTCTAAATATTGACCATTTGTGGCGGAAGATTGATTATCTAGGAGATGGGTGAAAAAATGGTATTTAAATGTTGCCAAGGAGGATGCGCTGCGTATGGAGTTAGGCAGGGAATTCCAAAGATGGGTTGCACGTACTGCAAAGGATCGCTCAAAGGAGGCTGTTCTATGGGTAGGAACATACAGGTCGGTGGTATGGGATCTTGTGTTTAATAGGTGGACGGACGAACGAGGTGTAAGGAGGTCGAGGATATAGCTTGGTTTTTTGTTCTGAAGGATTGGAATAGAAAGGAACCAAGGAGATAGTGTCGTCTGGATTCAGGAAGAAAGAAACCTTGCTCAGTATACAATTGGGAGACGTGAGAGTGCCTGGGAAGATCGAGAATGAATCTAATAAGGCGGTTCATTAACTTTTAATATCATCTCCCGTTCACCAGACAGCCCTCCGTATACCAGGCATCCATAATCAAAGTGGGGAAGGATGAGAGAGGAAACTAGGAGATGGCGGATGCTTCTGGGGAAACATCTGGGGAATCTAAGGAGCTGTTTTAGGACTGCAATGGATTTTCGGGTAATTTGGAAATCTTAATGGTTCCAGGAGAGATATTAACAAAGGTTAGACCAAGGTTTTTTATATAGTCTTGGAACTGAATAGGAGTGCTATTGATATATAATAGTGGATAGTAAGGAAGGGAATTCAGGAAGAGTTTTGAGCCGATAAGGATTGCTTTTGTTTTCTCTGGATTTAGACGTAGTTTGTTTTCTGTCGCCCAGTGGTTAATACTGTCGATGTCCTCTTGAAGTTTTAGAGCCGCTTCTATTATATTCGAAGGGTGACATGATATGTAAATTTGGAGGTCATCGGCATATAGATGAAAGTGGCTCCATATCGCTCAATCCTTTCAACTTCTCATATCCTTGAATTCTACTATATATAGTTATGAATGATTTCTGAGTAGCGTATCTTTGGCAAGATTACCAAAATCATAACTTAATGCAAATATCACTTAAAGTGATAAAATGAAATATATTATTTTCTCCATCTATAATAATAATAATAAAAGTAATAATGAAGGATTAAGGAACCCGAAGTTGCCAACACCGTTAAAGATTATATGGCAAACATTTTAGGTGGTATAGATTTAAGTATTTTATTCAAGGTAAGAATTTAGGTAATTTTAGTTAAGATACTTGACCTCCGAACCTCAGAAAGAAGAAAAACATTCATATTTCCTTTTAGGATACTAATTAAGATAATAAATGGCACAGCTATATATAAAGCAAGTCCTAAACACTTACCTATGTTTTGTATAGTTGACTAAAACTCGTTAGTATAATTTTCCTGTTTTCAGAGTGTAACATTTTTTGATGTATTATTATATTTTTTTTCCTTTTGCAAAGAGAAGAAGGAGTACAAACGACCAGAAGAAGAGACATACCGTTAAAAGGAGATAAGAAAATGATTAAGATGGAAAGTTAAGACAGTCGCTATCGGCAAGTGTATCTTCGCCAACAACTGTGAGTTGGATTAATTTACGGCAACTGTCTGCTGCTACACGCTAACTGCTTGTAGTTCTGTCTGCCTGGCCCACTTTGTCGTGTTTCTCCCAATAATGTAAATCATGTGGGGGTATGCATGCAACCTTCCGAAACCATCGAATAAAAGCCCAATTTCTATAAATATTTTAAAATCACTATTAATATAATTTTTAAATTAACAAGATATATGTTTTACAATTAAAAAAACAAGAAAACAAATAATAAATAATCAGCTGATTAGTGTCATGATACGGTGACATTTAAGGCAAGGAATCTAACTGATTAATAAACTGAGGATTTGGATATTTCCAATATTTTATTTGTTCATTTTATTCTTTTCTGAATCTTTCTTCTATAATTTTACCATTCGTTTACCAATGATTTCCAAAGTAGTTCCTGATGGCCACTGTAATAGGTTTTTTACAGGTCTTTAAATACCATATGAACTCTCCTAGCTTTTGCTGCTTGTTTTTCCAGCAATCACCTGAGCGTAAAAATGTGATCAGTGCTAATGTGAACCCACATTACTCTTCAGAATGAAAAAATTGGGCTTCTAATTTATTATTTAATACTCTGAAGAAATAATGATACAAAAGTTTCTAAATACACATAAAAAGGCATCCTATGTCTTTGATATCTCAAAAAATCGGATTTTAAATTCGTTAGTTTACTGGACGATATGTAGGCGTGTATTTTCAGTTATTTAAAGCTTACAACTGAGGCTAAAACATGGACACTAATTAAGCAGTATACATCACTAGTAAAGGTTTTATTAATTAGCAGATCCTGTTTATGTAATGTAATGTTTTCATTTGTCTTTAGGGATGAACCCAATACAAATAGAGTTAGCCATATAATATACAATATACCTACAACATTATAAGGTATACATTTTATAAATAGAAATGTTACAATAATAGCATTATTAAGTATGTTAATAATATTAAAAGGTCCATTATAATGAGTAGAATATTAGTATAGTCCATTAATACTTAATAGACTATTGCTAATAGAATATTAAACTATAAAATCATAATACATTTAACTAGAATAACTAGGAGATAGTGATGTAAAACTATTAATAGTCTCCGCTATCGATGGTTTCAATAGTATCGGAAATAAAACTATCGATAGTATGTGGTTGGCCGGTGGGGGGGGAGGAGTAGAATATTAGAATTTTTCATTTGGTACGACATGAGCAATTATGCATGTTTCCATTTGCACTTTTTCTTTCCTTTTTTCTTTCGGAGTAAGATGAACGTTTCAAGCTTAGTCGGAATTGCAAAGAATAAAAACTTAATCAAAATGTAATCGATAGTACTATCTATCGATAGTAGTTTTACATCACTACTATGTGATAAGAATACACATAGATAAAGAAATGCATGCACTCACACAAAACAAAACATATATCCTAATTACATTTATCTTAATATTGTCTATAGCGAAGCGTTCTTATATTTTATAAAGTATTCATTAATAAAAAAATATCTCAGAAGAAGACTGTTTGAAAAAATAATAATACATTTTAGCTGTCGATTCTTCGTTTACTGCTTTTAACTCGTTCACGACGGGCCTGCAATTCATGCTACTCGCCCATTGGCGGCTTACCTTAATGATTTTCGCTCTATCGGATGGGAGTTATTCAAGGTCATTATGCAATATTGACAATCCCACATTAATAAAATAAACAATACAATCCTACCTCGTTATACATCGTCGTGAAAAGTTTTGTGACTGACTAAAGTGTCCGATGCGGTAGTCTAGTGTGAGCCACCGGTGGTACACGCCGGCGTGAATGTGTTAAGCAATTCGATGATTATGAAACATTCCTCTTTTCACCGTGGGGAATATGTTCTCTAAGTTAAGAATAAATCGGAGAAGAAACAAATATATGGTGGAGGGTCTCTTTTGTTTTGAGTTTACAAATTGTATAATTGAATTCAGGTTTATTAATAGATAAATAGTTTTTATAAGTATTTTTAATAATATGTTTACCAGAGAATCTAAATTGGGCTAACATTCGTACCACTGAGAAGTGACTATTTATTGATAAGTATGTATATTTGCATACGCAATAAATTTAAATAAAATTGGCTATATGCTTAATTAGGTAACTTCGCCTTATCCTCCATTAAATATGATCCTGTTTATCAACGATTAAATATCTGCTTTATGGTAATGGTATTGGCAAAAGATAAGAAGACTACGGAATTTTGTATGAGATCCCTCAGTTCAAAAATATTAATTCAAAGACACACAAGAAAAAGATTATAAATACTCATTTTCTACAGTTCATTCGCCGACCATATCAGATTCATTAACACGTAAAGTAAAGACAGAAAGGAAAATAGCTGACCATTTTAAACTATTGTTAACAAAATTTTTATTATTAACAACTCATGGACGAGTCCTTGTCTCCTCCCCAAGCATCCCCCAGTCATCTCTGCTCTGTGACGCGGTCATTCAGCTCCTGACTCCCGGGATATCTCTAGCGTCTCCCGCCATACCATCAGACTACTTGAGTTTCTGTCTTCCCCTTCTTTTATTGCCATGCATGGGTTCAATTGGTAAATTTTCAGGAATTGCCTCGTAGTCCATTCTACCCACGTGGCCAGCCCATCGCAGTCTTCCTAGCTTCATTGTCAGAACATCTTTGTCATCAAAATTCGTTGTTCTTCCGCCTTCACCAGTTTACTCTAATCTGCTAATATGTACTCCTCCGAAGATCATAAGAATTGTTCTATCAAAGACAAAGAGGTCTACGAACTTTGGTTTGACATTTTCTCACTGTTGTTGCTTAATTAACATTTGTTGGTAGCTAATTCCCAAAGTGGGCCCTCAAAGTAATGAATGCAGGAGCCGACAAGAGGAAGCACCGCGATGGGGGAGAGGTAACGATTCCCGGAGGCTTGATTAATTTAGCGGGGAGGAAAGAGATAGGAGAAGACGGAGGACGGAGGGGAGTGGAGTGGAGTGATGAATGTGGTGGGAAGCTGCGGGGAGGATTATGAAGCCTGCGCCAGGCCCACAATCAAAGGAGCACGATACTCTCTGTCGTTTATGGAGCGCCTCTTTTCTATCCCCCCCCCACACACACAAACACATAACGGTCTTCTCACATATTACTCAACCTCTATTGTACAACAGAATTATTTGTTTGTTTTTTTTTTGGGGGGGGGGGAATGCTCTTCTACTTATTCTTAGTTCTTTTCTAAAAGGGACCGAGTAAAAAGGAAGCAAAGTTCTTCGAAAAATTTAACGTGTATATATGTAGTATTAAAACACAAAGCAATTATACAAACTCCTATTTAAACTCATCATTCTTAATGTAGGAGCAGGATTAAAAAATCAGGTTGGTTACAGATGGCCCAGGTAAATAGGACAATCTTTATTTAATCAGGGATGTTTTTAAAAACATGGATAGTATTGATATATATATATCGTCTTAGTAGACCCTAATTTTGCCTTTTGCTCTGTATTATGAAATTATACCTGGAGAGCTTCAGGATGAAAGTCATTCGCAAAGCTCTTCTGGTAGCTATTAAGTCTACGTACCAAATTCCCAAAGCAATAGTTCGATTACGCGGCCGAGAGTGTTCGCCGTGCATATTGGGTTACAGCAAAGTGATAGCTTAAGTCTATATGTATTCTTAAGCTATCACATGTAGATACATCACATACAGATACCCATAACCCATATAGCTTTAGCTTACGTAAATATTGGTATCTGAAGGGGGGGGGGGCAACTACTCTCTAGAAGATTTGATAAATAAAAAGTACAAATTAAAGAAATTCGCCTTATGTACTATATTTATTAAGTACTACATAAACAAATAATTTAATTTTCTTATAACAAAACATTTTATTTGAAACATTGAGCTTTAAATTGTCGGAATACCTCTATGCCCTCCCCCTATGATGAGAATTTTACCAGCATCCCCCAAAACGAAATCTTGCGGACGCCCATTGAATATATTGATTATCTTCTTGGACGAAATCTACTATAAATGCGAAAACCTCAAATACGATGTTCAGGGCTATGAGGTTATATTAGGTCAGAACCTTCTTAATCTGTTCAGACCGCCATGCTTTTGGCAGCTGACTACAAATGACAGCACTGGAGTAATTTTATAATACTTCATATTTCATGCTAAGATAATAATTCATTTTGCCTTTTTCATTTATTGTACTCCAGAATTTATTGCATCCTCCCTGAAGATATGTATAATTGTAATAAATGCAAGTACATATATCTATCCATGAAGCGCATGGAAAACCTTAAGTGAGGTAACTAGAATCATCCTACAAGATTCTATTACAAGGACTTTTGACTGTATTTTTTATCGAAACTACCGAATATTGCTCGTTTTTCAGACACTAGACAAATGAGGCGTTTTCGCAAAAAAAATGTGAAAAAATCCCTTGTTACCCTTAAGAAAAGCATTAAAATATTTTTAACGCCAATTAAGATTATTAATGCTCGATTCTTTTGATTCTCTTGAGGGTAAATTTAATTTAAACGTTTTCTTCATGTTTCTGTTGAATGACCTGGCGTAAATAGAAATAAATATGAGATCAACACGGATTAATAAATCATGCGGATTAAATTTAATCCAGTGAAATAATTCTGCTATAATACTGAAAACGTCTCTGAAATAGTGGCACAGAACGGCTTATCTCTGATTAATAAACTAGAAAAGCCAACTGCAAGGAGTAAAGAAGCTTAAAGAAGGATCTCTCCCCTCCTTTTTATTCCAGAGCCGGCTATTTTTCAAATGGAAGAATACTGCTTATATTTTAACCTCCAGTAAATTATATTGCCTTTAAACTGGCTCACAATGGTATTTCGCAGATAATAGAACAGTTCTTAGTAGAATAAATACTTATGTTACATATTTGGTTAAAAATACATATGAGTAAATACGTTTTTATTTGCACGGAATCCGAATAAAAACGGAAAAACATGATATGAAAATGATTAACGTATATTTAACACACTGTTTTAGAATTCATTTAAATAAACTAACAAAACCGCTACAAGTCCATTATATCCCATTAATACAAATATAGATATTTGAATAAATGAGTGAATTTATATTCTTTCATTTTAGTGCTTTTGTTCAAGTTAAAACGGGAATTATTTAAACGAGCAAATCATGTTCGGCAGGGTTACAGTGTTATTTTAAGAAGTCCGATAATTTAGCATAGTGTTCTTGTTTTGAATTACCTAACCCACCCCCTTAAGTATTTCCATTAATAAGCACACGTGCTTTTTACATCTGTTTGTTTTACGCATATGTACAATAAATGTATAACTTGCTTAGAGAGACCTAATCCAACATTATGTAACATAGGTATTTTTTGTACTGCCATTTGGAAAGTAAAAGCCAATTTTAAACCAATTAATAAAATAAAAAACAAAAAGACACACCGTAATATACATTTCTTGCCATGACGTTGTTATTCAATAGAAAAGGGATGTGACCTATAATTATGAGGCCCAGGTTATAAATTGTTTTTTATTGATAAAAAGAAAAAGGAAATGCTCGTATGTTATATGTAATATATATGTGGGACAAAAGAATAAGGTAAATAATATACATACAAGGATCTAAAACTATTTATTTTTATATTGGAACACAACTATCATTCAATTAAATTTAATAATTTAATAACTAATAATTCTTCGGTGCCATCAAAAAACCATTTAGGCTACCTAGGGCTATATTTGGACAAAAGACTCACTTGGGACATACATACAAAACTAAAAAGACAAGAACTGACCAGACGATATAAACAACTGTCACACCTCCTATACTACAGATCATCACTTAACTTACGAAACAAAAGACTAATATACAACACGATACAAAAACCTATTTGGACCTACGGAGCAGAACTCTGGGGTTCCGCTAAACAAGTACACATAAACAAAATTTAAACCACTCAGTCAAAAATTCTTCGAAAAATTGTAAACGCTCCATGGTACATTTCAAACAACACAATACACAAAGACATGGACATTCAAACAGTAAAATCATACATTCACGAAAAATACACTACATTTCACTGTTCAACTCATAACCATCCAAACCCACTTGTTTCTTCTCTTTCTTCCTCCCAGTTATCCGTCTAACAAAGATTAAAAAGACAATGGCCGGGGGATATGCTTGAGCACAGCAATTCAATAAATCAAAGAAAAACTTAGCACTCCACAAATTTGCTAGATGCTTTTGTTGAACCAATATATTTTTTTATTATTATTTTTAAATAATTTTATCAAAAGAGAAAAGATTGGCCGTGGCCGGGAAACGGATCAGGATCTCTACATCCACTTCCCGGTTATTTCTCTGCAGTGTGGCGACACCTGGTGGTTGGGATCTCTGGAGAGAGAAGATTGATAAGACTAGGATAGGCACCACGATCAGCTCAATGGTTAAGAGTGATGTAGAGATCCGGGTTCGATTCCCAGCTATTACCAATCTTTCCTCTTCCAATAAAATTATTTAAAATTAGTAATGTTCTTACGTGACGTTCAACATAGAGGCAACCCGTAGACATCACACGACCAATGTATATCCGTAAAGGTAAAGAATTTGGAGGGAGGAGTGAAGGAGGAGGGCGGTGGAAGAAGGGAGGGAGGGAGGAGAGGAAGAGCTTAAAGATGACGTTTCTGATTTGGGGACTTTTGTCTCGAGCCTCCCATCCATCATCACCGAGGAGGCAATTTGTATTTTTGCTGGCAACTCCCCTCGCTCTTAAACCTGTCCTCCTGCTGGGCCTGATCAATTTTTGGCAACCAAAAAAAAAGACGAGGGAGGCTGTGTACAGTAAATGATATCATGGCTACGAAAAATATAAAACGGAGTAGAAATTTTTTTTTTTAAATCAATCGTAACGTAATGTCATTAATGTTTATACCTCTATCTTCTATATATTATTTCTTAAAGTTTTTTTTTTTGCCATAATAAGCCAAAATATTTTTGAAACTTGATTATGATCATGATAATGATATATATCATGATGGTGTTACTTAAAATATTTCCTTCCCCTCCAGATGGAATTTCGGATCCTCCAGAAAACGACTGCTATGAAAAAAGATAATACTTTATTTGCACATAATTAAAAAACAATCTATTATTTAAAGGCCTTTGCAATCCCCAAAAAAAAGAAATAAGAATCATGAAAATCGGAATATTAGTAGAAAGTTACAACCTTTTGAATCCTGTTATAGTGCAAGTAGTTTAGAATTTACAACACAGGAACATAAAGAAGATAACTGTTATGTCACCAATGAGACCTTACACACTGACCCTTACATTAGTTACGTCGAAGTAGCAGCCATAGATCGCTACCGTAACTTTCATGACAGACTTACTCTAAATTCCAACCCACTAACGCAAGCTCTACACACTCCCACAAACCCTTATAATCCGCCAAGAAGACTGTTGAGGCGTTGGCCACGAGATTTTCTGCATTGAACAGTTATACGTTTTCTTTTACATTTATCGATTAACTCGGTTTTGCTTTCCGAAAATATAAGAAACATTTTCTTATATTTCTGATTGTTAATTCGTTTTGTTTGTATGTTTTGAGTGTGTTTTTCTTTTTTTCATATCACGTCATGTCAGCATAGTTCCTTATTATGCTAGTAGATAGCAAAATTAATAAAAATGTCACAGGTTATCATATGTAAATAAAAAATCTGGTGCGTGCGCGCAACACACAACTTTCACTTAACAACTTACTTAGATAAGAAATTGACGTGTTTTTTCAAATATAATTTCCCAGTCACACATTTTTCTACATCCATATCTTATTTTTGTTAATCGTTAAAGCCGTTATTGAGTAAATAAAAAAACCCGTGAAAATGATACAAAATTTATTAAGTAAAGTCCCCCCTCCGGTTAATCAATTTTAATGAAATTTTAACAGTCATATCTCGGGCATATACATACATCAAATACCCAGTTTGATCAAAATCGTTAAAGCCGATTTAGAGTAAATAAAAAAAACACGCGAAAATGTTACAAAATTTATTAAGTAAAGTCCCCCCTCCGGTTAATCAATTTTAATGAAACTTTAACAGTCATATCTCGGGCATATAAATAGATGAAGTACTCAGTTTAATCAAAATCGTTAGAGCCGTTTTTGAGAAAATCTAAAAAAACCTAAAAAGTTAATAAGTAAAGTACCCCCTCCCTTTAAATAATTTTGATGAAATTTATGCTGTCACATCGCGGGCATATACCTACACTAAATACCCAATTTCAGGATCGCACGGTTTATAGTTTTTGAGCTAGTCTGTTTACACACACACACACACACACACACACACACACAGACACACACACACACACACACAGACCATTTCGCGGGACTTGGTCATTTTGACTCAGGGGACCCCAAAACGTGTATTTCCGTTGAAAACCGGAAGTCGAATTTTTTCACGATCGCAATACTTCCACTTACTATATATTTCATATATAGGTAAGTGAAAGTAATAAAAAAAATATATATTCCTGTGTTTTATAAGTAAAAACTGAAGGATTTATATTTTATAAGTAAAAACTAAGGTCTCGATTTGAGGTTGTAGCGTCATTGATTAATATGCGAATTATTCACACGGGCCACCTAGTAAATATATATTAAAATATAAGATCATTTAAGTTTGTGATCAACATAAAAGGACGTCACTTCCCCTCAGTTTATTAATCACATATAATACCGGTCGACAAGTATAGTTACACAAAACATGAATGAAATATTGTAAATTTCAAGCAAGGATAGTGTCATAACTATATCAGCAATGCTTTTTACTACCTGTTTACAGTTTACATTTTAAAAATGAAAATTTTAATCTTTTCTTTTGATAAATTTAG
Source organism: Aelia acuminata (assembly GCA_911387785.2). Taxonomy (NCBI): domain Eukaryota; kingdom Metazoa; phylum Arthropoda; class Insecta; order Hemiptera; family Pentatomidae; genus Aelia; species Aelia acuminata. The sequence goes on along the minus strand of OU426983.1, from coordinate 62,977,940 downwards.
AATTTACCATTCATTGCATGTGTAACCATTCATAAAGAAAATCCAATATGAGAACTTTATTATAATAATTATTTAAAATAAACTTTATCTTACTAAAGAAAAATTAAACCAAAAAAGTCAAGGAGAATGCGGGACTTGGTTGAGTAAAGTCAACTTATTGCGGCGGGTCTGAAGCTAATCTCTCTGAATAATCAGAACTCTGCGGTAATTAAGCACAACTGCCCCTGCTTTATGACGGCAATAAATTTGATTAGTCCGTTTTTGGAGGTAATAATAAAAAGCCGGAATGTCGGTATACCTGATGACAGGATTGATGTGAATTAGGTATTGCACTCATTTATAGTGAGAGCAAGGATATGGAAGCAACATCAGGAAACTAGTTAGTTTTTGGACATAAAAACAATTTTTATTAATATTATAACAAGGCAGCATACAAATGCACCATTCAGGTTTTTATCGTGATTCCCTTGATATAAATAAGAGTGCTCGGTTCTTTGAGTTATGTATACATGTATGTAAACAAGTAGAGGAATTTTGACCGATGGGAAACAACAACCAAAAATACAATTTTTCATCATCAAAATAAAACTAGAAGTATGCTTCGAAATAGAAGTATACTTGTCTTAAACATCGAAGCATATGGTTAGATTGAGTCACTGGTATACGGTAACACAGTTAATAATTTGAGTATTTATTGGTTGTTTGCTATTTTTGTACTACAATTTAACGTTAATAAAATTATTTAAACCCACATTCGAGTTACAATATTTATAAGCAATTAGAAATAAAATAAAATTATTTTTTTTAACATACTTTATGATAAAAAAAACAAAAAACATTTTTTATCTCGCCTGTTTACATATTTCAGCGAAAAAGGTGGGTACTTGTGACTGTATTAAATCTAAGAAAAATAGCCTGTCAGACGCAAAAGGAAGACGATTCAGGTCGACAGTATTTTTCTTCCAGGCCCGAGGGGAAATCGGACAGCTTAAAATGAAATAGATCTTTTGCCCACTTTTTCTTCTAACATAAATTTGCAGAAGGTACTGTTGCTCATATATATATATATATATATATATATATATATATATATATATATATATATTATAATAGTATACGGACTCGTGCCCATTGATAAAAACAAACATTTTTTTTCTTTTTTAAGTAAAAATATAAAATGCTGAGAGAAGAACAATCTACAGGTTGCAGGGAGGTCTTGAATTGACTAACAAGTGCACAGTGAAAGGAGGGGAGGAGGGTGAGTTGGAAATGAGGTGGAAAATGTTGATGAAGCCGCTTAGCTATGTAAAAGTGAAAAAAACATTCCACCAGAAAATTCTAAAGTAACATAACAGTTCATGGTATCATAATGATGAGACCATAAAAATATCTGATCGTTTTATTATTTTTAAGTGATAACAATAATAAAAATATACCTACATATGGAATAACGACTAAAAGAATGATTACGCTTATGCAATGTCGTCTGAATGATTAATGTCTGTCTACTCCACACCACAAACCTCTTCCGCAAAACAAAAACCTCTATATAATAATCTAGCCACACTACCCCTTCACAACTTGAACACTCAGTCGAGTTTCATCTCTCTCACACGACAGAGGAATCTCCATTCTTCACTCATAACACAACCATTCCTCTTCAAAATGATAGAGGGGCAATTGAGAATCCTGTTTCTATTTATGCAAAGAAAGAAAATAATGCAACCGTTAGCTACATATATACCTCAGAACTGGCGACGAAACCGAGTGCACACAATCAGAACAAACCACAGCAATTTGTGACTTTAGTCTAAAAGACCACCATTTCAACAACAAAGGCAGCCAAATATACAATTACCTGTGAAATAAATTTTTAAATATATTGGTTATGAAGAAAATACAGGAAAAAGAAGAGAACCCCCCAGAACCATAGATTCAACCGTAAAGTTTGCTTAATTACTTGGAAGGGGAAATCCGAGCGATGAATATGAGGCCCTGCCGCAACAACATCCCATCCCATTACTTAGACCTCAACTACCTCAGCCCCAGCCTCAATAACCTACACCTCTAAATTTACCTAATCACTGACAATCACATCAATTCAAATTCCTCATTTTTCTTCCACACCTAGTTCTAAAGATCTTACTAAATTATTGACATCCTTCCTCCCCGAATTCAAATCTGTTAGTTACTCCTCTTCTATCATACCACTTCTTAACCTTCCGCTGGTAACACTATTCTGACTCCTTACAAAGGTAACATTGGGTGATGAATCACCCCAGGGGTTTATTCCCAAGAAAGAGGAGACTATTTTTATTTTAAGATTGGTATAACTAATTTATAAAGTAATACAATAATAAACTTATAAAGAAAAAATTATTTGAAAAAATCAGTTCTTGAAGCAGTTGTTACATACTTCCTTTCGATGCTTAATGCTCGTAGGCTTTCCTCATTTTGTGCACGCAGTTTTCACCTTTTTGTCATCAGCTCGTGCACATAGGCATCTTGACTGTTTTTGTAGTTTTGATGGAAAATAATGCCTTTCTTCTTCTTCCGATAATTTTTTTTTCAAGGAATGTACCGACATCGTGTGCAAGTTGACGAGGCAAATTCGTGCTTAGCCGACGTTCCATGTGAGGCTTGAAAAGCTGCTGTGCCAAGTTTCTCAAAAATGTTTTTCTTTTGAGAGTTTTTTGAGGGTTAGCAATCTTATGGAGGACAAAAGCATTTATTCCTGCTTGATCAAGCATTCCGTAAAACATTCGAAGAGGCCACCGTCGTGTTCTGAGAGACTTTTGACATAGTACGTAGGGAGACTATCTGTCGTATTGCGTTGTTCTTTTCTATGTAGGGAATTGCATCTATCATGTAGAAGGTTCTTGCATCACACATTGTTACTATTTTGATGCCGTATTTATCTGGCTTCGAAGCTATGTAAACACGAAACGGGCATTACCCTGGAAAACCCAATACTGCTCGTCAATAGTCAGATATAAATGAGGGCTGTACATTTCACGGCAGTTTTTTATGAAATGTAACCATAAACCTCTTTTTGGTGCAAATTTATCTGATCTGTCTCGAGACCACCTGTCGTCAAATCTCAAACAAATAATTAGAAATTTGAATCTCATTTCAGACAGAACGAGTTTGTACTCAGATGACCCAGACCACATTTCTTCTGTGCTCAAATGATCATCTTTCCTCATTCCAGCTAAGTAAAGTATTCCAAAAAGGGCACGTATTTCAATTACATCTGTATCCTGAATAAATCTTTGGCCAATATACTTTGCACGTCGAATACCTATTTCTAGGTTTCTGAATTCAACAATTCTCTCAATTATTGTTTGATCAATAAGTAAGCTTAGGGCATCAAGTTCAGAAGAAATGCCTGAAGGGGTTTTGGATTTTGGAATTCTTACAATATTATGGGCACGTGTTCTAGTTTGTTTGGGCGGATTTAACGACCAGATATGTCCATTTTTACCTTTTACTGTGTTTGAAGGCGACGTATCTTCCTCTCTTCTGAAGAGTCCCCTTCTATCATGTCATCAACATCACTATCTTCCTGCAGGTTATCTTCTTCCCCACTTGAATCATCACCAGAAACTATGTTGTCTTCATCCTCAAAACATTCTCTCACAAAATCGGCAAAATTTGGGTCATTTACATTACATGATTCCATTGTAAACAAGAGACTACAGATCAAATTTGACAACCGAGAAAGGTAACAGGGGTTGCTGGTCACCCCAAGAACGAGATATCTCAGGAATAAAAGATCTGACAAAGGGCCAATTGCATCAAATGAAAGCTACTAACCTGCAATGAGATAACCTGCCGCCTCAGGCATGTCCTACCACATCTACCAACATAACATAAAAAAAGTTTTTCACTTGGGATGACCCGTCACCCCTGTTACCAACCGAAGGTTAAATATCTAGTATCCCATTACATGCCAATCATCCCTGACGTTAGAGCCGTTGCCGGTACTGCTACCATTGTCCATCGATCCCTATCCCCTGTCAACGACTTCCAACAATCCACCAATATAGTCATCAAAACCTTTCATTCCTGAAACAGCATGAAACTCAAACCTAAAAAGGCAACTTACCCTTAATGCACACTGGGGTAAAAAATAGCTTAGCAATATAAACAAAACACATATGATTCACCCTTCGACGCAGAAGCTGACAAACAATTTATTTTATTACTTACAACTTTTTTCCTCTGAGACGGTTGGTATCTTGGCCATCCTCTTTGGCATAATGCTAAAGTCGAACCAACATACTACGCTTAAAAAGTAAAAGCTCAACCAACGATACAAACTATTAAATATTCGAGGCTGAAGCAGCAGTGGTCAAGAGATCTAATATTAATATCGGAGCCTAATTGTTCAAGTGCATACTGCTAAGCACCCTCGCTCAGCCTTCACTGGCTTAATACAAGTGATACGGCGGGAAGCGCGGGGATCTCCTGTAGTCGAGCTCTTCCCTCCACACGTGGTTCCACAGGCTGATTGTAAATGGTTTATGATATTTGCTTTAGTTGGGTTTATTTTAATTCATTTGATTAAATATTTATTTAGATTTTTTTTAAATACTGTATGAATGTGATCAGTGAGCATAATTACGATTGCCCTACACTGTGACAGATTGCTATATTATTCAAATAAAAAACATTTTATAAAAAAAATTAAACCGACTTCGAAACCTAGGAACTAGTAAAAATAATTGCACTGAAAAGTATGAAATAATTACCTTCTGATTTTTATGAATACACTGGAAAAATGCAATAAGACGAATAATTTTATTTTTATATTTTATTTATAGATAGCCTTTCTAATTTATACAACTCAATAGTTGCAGAAACAAAATTAGAAACCTAAAGTAGTAATAGGATAACATAACAGAAGTGTCACTCCATGAAGAATCGGCACAAGATATCATGATTACATTGTATGTATATTAATATGACCGAGTGATTCCGGAAGAAGACAGAGGTACCTGAATCCTTTGTTAAGGCCCCCAAATCAACCAAAAATAAGCTTTTCCAGGAATACAATAATTCTTTTTTAACGTGCATAACGAGTGAAAGTCGGAAATCAAAATCTAATTTAAATCAGTAATGGCTACGATTTTAAATTTAAACGAACCTTGGGGAACTTAAAGAAGTCTTAAATTCTCCTTCAAAACGGTTATCAATACTCAGTCTTTCTTGGATTTCCAATGGATTCCGTCTAAGGGTCTGGCCACACATGTCCGCACCGGATCCGCACCGTAGCAATAATACAGGTTATGTTCAGAATATTTTTAATTTAACTTACATATTACCTTTAGTTATGCCTAAAGTGGCCTGTGTCTGACATGTGTGGCTTGAACTTTAGGCATAACTAAAGGTAATATGTAAGTTAAATTAAAATTATTCTGAACATAACCTGTATTATTGCTACGGTGCGGATCCGGTGCGGTCATGTGTGGCCAGACCTTTATGATTACTGTGTCCAACCGTCGACTAGATCTAAATTAAGAAGTTTTACTGTTATCGGTGAATATATATATCTATCTAATATATATACTAATATCGCTACAGAAAACGACAGTGATATTATATTTTGCGGATATCAAATATCTTTATTGAAATTTACTGTTGAAAAATTAGTTAAGGTTATGTATACATTGGTTCCAACAAGCATTTAAAACACGTCGATAACTAATAGACTGCTCATGTTCTCCCCCACTCATTTGATTCTAAATTTGATTGGTTGGTTTTCCCATATGAATCATCCAGCATTAAAACAATATTGAGATTTGTTAGTTACCAATGAGTTCAATAGCTTGTTGGAGCATATCTTATGTTATATATGCCATATGTTTTTCCAATAAGTAAAAATTTTTAGCGATAATTAAATATTTATTTTCATGTTTTTTTCCGATAACTTCTTAAATAAATTAAGAACCCAAAAAAGGTGTTAATGGGACCACCTTGGGAAAATACTCTACAAGATGCAAAAGGTTTCGTTCCAATTGGTCCATCCATCTTGGAGTAATCGGTGGACATACATAGAAAAAAAAATCTGGTGCGTGCGCGCAACACACAACTTTCACTTACCAACTTACTTTGATTAGAAATTGACGTGTTTTGCTAAATATCATTTCCCAAAGTCACACATTTTTCTACATTCATATCTTATTTTTGTTAATCGTTAAAGCCGTTATTGAGTAAATAAAAAAACCCCGTGAAATTGATACAAAATTTATTAAGTAAAGCCCCCCCTCCCGTAGATCAATTTTGATGAAATTTTTACAGTCATATCTCGGGCATATAAATACATCAAATACCAAGTTTGATCAAAATCGTTATAACCGTTTTTGAGTAAATAAAAAAAAACATGTGGAAATGATACAAAATTTATTAAGTAAAGTCTCCCCTTCGGTTGATCAATTGTGATGAAATGTTGGTTATCACATCTTTGGCATATAAATACATCAAATAAGTTTGATCAAAATCGTTAAAACCGTTTTTGAGTAAAAAAAAAAAAACATGTGAAAATGATACAAAATTTATTAAGTAAAGTCCCCCCTCCGGTTGATCAATTTTGGTGAAATTTTTACAGTCATATTTCAGGCATATAAATAGATTAAATACTCAGTTTAATCAAAATCGTTAGAGCCGTTTTTGAGAAAATCGAAAAAAACTTAAAAAGTTATTAAATAAAGTACCCCCTCCCTTTGAGCAAATTTGATGAAATTTTTGCTGTCACATCGCGGGCTGATACATACTCTAAATACCCAATTTCAGGTTCGCACGGTTTATAGTTTTTGAGCTAGTCTGTTCACACACACACACACACACACACACACACACACACACACACACACACACACACACACACACACACACACACACACACACACACACACAGACCATTTCGCGGGACTTGGTTATTTTGACTCAGGGGACCCCAAAACGTGTATTTCCGTTGAAAACCGGAAGTCAAAAATTTTCACGATCGCAATACTTCCACTTACTATATATTTCATATATAGGTAAGTGAAAGTAAAAAGGGCCGGGATAGCCGAGCGTGTAGGAGCGCGACCCGCTGTTGCACGCTCGAGCCGAACGGCGCACAGTGGGACGAATGGCCAATCTAGCAAGAAAAAATTCTGACTCACTTAAATAGTCATGTCATCTTGTTCTAAATAAAAATCGAGTTGCAATGAGGTAAAATAATACCACACAGGTAACAAAGAAGAAAATAGAGTATTTGACATAACCGGAAATAATACAGGTATAGTTTTTGTAAAACCTAATACTGGAAACAATATATAGCATTGTGCATGGTATATTTTTGCTAATTGCTTATTTTCGACTCATTATCAGTCCATGTTTTTTTTTTTATCTAAGAATCTTCATCTTATCTAGAAGAATCATCGGTGGATGAGATGCACGAATCATCACTTTCTGGACCTTTCACATAATCAACTGCAATAGTGTCTGAAATAGAAGTTTATAGGAAGGTTTTTTTTTTTTTTTTCTTTTGGCTTTAATAATTAATTAATGGGTCCGATGTTCAAAATAGAGTTGTGACTAAATCTGTATAAATAGCTGTGAGAACAAGTAAGCAGTTGTCGAAATCTTAAGTCCTAATTTCAAGCCTCTTGCTCTTTTTCTGAGCATTAAAATACGAATAATGCAGTTATTGATGATTTCGGTGCTGTGAACAAGTAGCTTATGTATAGTAGAAGGCATATGGTACGACGAATATAAATTTAGATATCAGTTTCTGGTCTCTCCAACATATTTAGTGAAATCGTCCACATCGATCACATTTAAACAGGGTAAGGCTGCTCTATGTCCACGATTTTTGGAAAACCGTATAGCGGTATTCCCATCATTAGGATTCCTAAAACTAGATTTCGGTTAAATTCACGCTTATATTAAACTACTTATCAGTAAATCGAACTTTTTTCTTTTTTTTAATTGATTTGTAGTTTCGGAATTGCGGAAACCTTTGTATTATGTGTAAAGGAGAGATGTCATTAGAACAATATTAGAGGTTATTTTGGTTTTAGTAGGGGGATTTGACAGTAAACATAACGATGTAAATAGTACTTCGCTTGACCGGTCACATTTTGTTTAAATTATTCGTTTTTTCAGTCGAGCTTCAGATATCATGGTATTGATATTTTTTTATTTTTACTTTGTATCGAGTAAATATTATTACTCGATACAAAGTAAAAATTATTACTCGGTACAATTATTTTTTAGCATGTTGTAAAGTAAGCAATTTTTAAACTTAAAAGTTATTTTACTAAAAAGTACCCCAAAGTACCTCTCTGAAATTTATAGTAGAGGTCACTAAGAAGGTTTTTTAAAGAAACATGAAAAAATCAGCTGCCTTTCTTTGCCTTTATATACTTTAGGAAAAGAAATTTCAATTCCACGTAAGGAGTTATTATGTATTATTAGGCAAAGTTGTATCAACACGGATTCAATATAATTGCAACAGTTTAAACAAGATAATTTTATTCCAAAGTCTTTAGATGCGTTGAATACTCATTTAAAATTAGCATTCACTAAAATTAAAACGAAATATTCAAGAGGCTGGAAGATATTCGGACAGATTTAATATTGGCTGGACAATAATTTAATGTTCGAGTGTTTTTGTGAAGAAACTTTGCCATCTACTTAGTGTAGTAATTTTGGACATCCTGTTAAACGATTCGAGGACTGAAGTGCCGGTGGAAAATTGAATAAAGTTAAATAGAATAACGAAGTACGGAAGAATTAGCGTCTGCAGCAGTATCGGTTCAGAAGTCGGAGAATCGCGGTAATGTAAATTTTATTGTTCCATGAAATTCATATTGTTGTTCAATTTTTTTGTTTATTTCTAGAGTGAAACAAAATGTGACCGGTCAAGCGAAGTACTATTTACATCGTTATGTTTACTGTCAAATCCCCCTACTAAAACCAAAATAACCTCTAATATTGTTCTAATGACATCTCTCCTTTACACATAATACAAAGGTTTCCGCAATCTTGTTCAAGACTTTTTTCCACCTGGATTGGCCATTCGTCCCACTGTGCGGCGGCGGTTCGAATCCGCCCTGGGAGGGTTGACTTTTATTTCGTGGAGGCCCCACGGAATAAATCTCGACCCTCCCACCATGGTTAGAATAGGTTGGTTACACCTCTAGAGTAACCCCCCGTATGCCACACATGGCCAGGTAGGGGTACCGAACAAAAAAAAATAGAAAAAAAAAGCACATACGTATGGAATTGAGTAACCTCCTCTTTCGAAGTCGGTTAAAAAGAGTTTTTATTTCTAATAACAAATGTTTGTTTGGACGTGACACACTTTAGGGTGCAAGCACATAACTATATTAACTTAAAATACAGATAACTAGCATAATGGCAAAAATAAGCTTAAAGATTATTTACTCATTGGAGCAAAAAAAAAAATATATATTCTATACATTTAGGAATATTTTCTTATTAGACGCTTGGAAGGATTATGTGTAAAGGTCTGGCCACACATGTCCGCACCGGATCCGCACCGCAGCAATAATATAGGTTATGTTCAGAATATTTTTAATTTAACTTGCATATTACCTTTAGTTATGCCTAAAGTTCAGGCCACACATGTCAGACACAGGCCACTTTAGGCATAACTAAAGGTAATATGTAAGTTAAATTAAAAATATTCTGAACATAACCTATATTATTGCTGCGGTGCGGACATGTGTGGCCAGACCTTAATGTTTATATAAAATTTGTAATGCGTAGGTGAATAAAATAATAACTAATCCATGGATTCAAAGAGTTTCTGAGTATATTTATTTTTTATTAAGTTATTAAGCTCACAAAAAAGTGACTTATGACAAAATATTTTATTACCAGCAATGGAAAATAATGCCCAGGAGTGAAACGAAATTCATTTTGATCTTGATTGAGGCTGTTTTTATTGTTCCATTCCTTCAATTTCATTTTATGTAACAAACATTCAAAGGTCGTACTCGCTACGAGAGGTTATGGAAGCACCGAAAATATATTCAGATACTCCTGCGTGTTATGGTTTGATTATGCAACCATAACACGCTTCCTCGCAACCAATCGAGAAACAAACCTTCCCAGTAATGGAAAACAACCCCAGAAGTCTTGTTCACAATAAAAATGTTTGTGCTATTTTTTCCAAAATAAAAATATAATGTCGATGGTAAAACATAAGATCAGCTGTTCCAAAATACGATAATGTAAAGAACTAATATTTATATGTTTTTAAGAAGCCGTACATATGTACGAAAAGAGTATGCATATCTATTTTAGTTTAAATGACAAAATATACGGAACTATAATAATTTGGTGTATGTTTTAGAAGCCATATTAACGAAATCAGACATAAGTACTTTGAGAAGAAAAATCAGGGTTTTATCACTGAAAGTTGAAATAAATTAAGTTAAAAGTCTGTTAGGAAAGTAATAATTAGTTGGGACATAACTAGAAGTATATAGCCTAGGAGCCATAGAATGCCGGCCACTTCCGATATCACAACGAAAGAAAGAAATATAGTGCGTGCGCGCAACACACAACTTTCACTTACCAACTAAGATTAGAAATTGTGTTAATGCCACTTCTCAAAGTTACACATTTTTCCACATTCAGTTTTACTTTCACTTACCTATATATGAAATATATAGTAAGTGGAAGTATTGCAATCGTGAAAAATTTCGACTCCCGGTTTTCAACGGAAATACACGTTTTGGGGTCCCCTGAGTCCAAATGACCAAGTCCCGCGAAATGGTCTGTGTGTGTGTGTGTGTGTGTGTGTGTGTGTGTGTGTGTGTGTGTGTGAACAGACTAGCTCAAAAAACTATAAACCGTGCGAACCTGAAATTGGGAATTTAGTGTAGGCATATGCCCACGATGTGCAAATTTAATCAAAATAGCTCAAAGGGAAGGGGTACTTTATTTAATAACTTTTACGTTTTTTTCGATTTTCTCAAAAACGGCTGTAACGATTTTGATTAAACTGAGTATTTGATGTATTAATATGAACGAGATATGACTGTAAAAATTTCATCAAAATTGATTTACCGCAGGGGGACTTTACTTAATAAATTTTAAATCATTTTCACGTGTTTTTTGATTTACTCAAAAACGGCTCAAACGATTTTAATCAAACTGGGTATTTGATGTATGTATATGCCAAAGATGTGATAGCCAACATTTCAAACGGAGGGGGCACTTTATTTCATAACTTTTTTTGCAATTTTTTACCTATTTTTTCGATTATGTCAAAAACGGCTTTCAAATTCGTCATGTTTAATGAAAATTAGGTGTTCTTTAATATCTGGTAAGCTTTATCATTATTAAAATGTTCTGAGGGGGCTTAAATGGGGTAGGGGCCTTTTTTGTTTGTTTTTGTTTTTTATGAAGTAGCTTTGCTTTTGTCTATTTGGAGAAATTAACTGTCTCTCATTACGCCTAAAAATAAGAAATGGCTAAATATGAGATATGATAAAAACCAAGTAAACATATAGAGGAGAAAAAGAGAAAAATATTCAGTCAACTCATAAAACACGTTGAGCCCACGCGTGCGTAGTACGCCTTTAATGACAGATCATTATTCATGAATAAAGCCGTTCTGTTCATTTAATGGAAATTATTGGTTTCATGGTAACTAAATGAAATTTTCAACAAGTACAAGGAGAATTATAAAATCTGACGACTTGGAGTATTATGCTTGCATTTCCGAATCATTACAAGTAAAAACTTTTATTTAATAATTAAAGAAATTAGTGTTTGTTATAGAGAAAATTAAAGCAAAAATAAGAATTGAATGTGGAAGAATGTGTAACTGAGTGAGAAGTGGCATTAACACAATTCATTAATTTCTAATCTAAGTTGGTAAGTGAAAGTTGTGTGCTGCGCGCACGCACCAGATTTTTTATTTTTGTTTTCATTTGCTCTATAACAAACACTAATTTTTTTTATTATTTAATAAAAGGTTTACTTGAGATTCGGCAATGCAAAAAGCATATTCCAAGTCGACTGATTTTATAATTCTCTATGTACTTGTTGAAAATTTCATTTAGTTACAGTCATGATGAAATTTTTACAGTCATATCTCGGGCATATTAATACATCAAATACCCAGTTTGATCAAAATGGTTAAAGCCGTTTTTGAGTAAATAAAAAAACACGTGAAAATGAGACAAAATTTATAAAGTAAAGTCCCCCCTCCGGTTGATCAATTTTAATGAAATGTTGGCTATCACATCTTTGGCATATACATACATCAAATACCCAGTTTGATTAAAATCGTTTAAGCCGTTTTTAAGTAAATCAAAAAAACACGTGAAAATGATTTAAAATTTATAAAGTAAAGTCCTCCCTCCGGTTGATCAATTTTAATGAAATGTTGGCTATCACATCTTTTGCATATACATACATCAAATACCCAGTTTGATTAAAATCGTTTAAGCCGTTTTTGAGTAAATCAAAAAAACACGTGAAAATGAGGCAAAATTTATAAAGTAAAGTCCCCCCTCCGGTTGATCAATTTTAATGGAATGTTGGTTATCACATCTTTGGCATATACATACATCAAATAAAATTTATTAAGTAAAGTCCCCCCTGCGGTTAATCAATTTTGATGAAAATTTTACAGTCATATCTCGTTCATATTAATACATCAAATACTCAGTTTAATCAATATCGTTAGAGCCGTTTTTGAGAAAATCGAAAAAAACTTAAAAAGTTATTAAATAAAGTACCCCTTCCCTTTGAGCTATTTTGATGAAATTTTTGCTGTCATATCGCGGGCATATACATACACTAAATACCCAATTCCAGGTTCCCACAGTTTATAGTTTTTTGAGCTAGTCTGTTCACACACACACACACACAGACATACGGACACACACACAGACCATTTAGCGGGACTTGGTTATTTAGACTCAGGGGGCCCCAAAACGCGTATTTCCGTTGATAACAGGAAGTCGAAATTTTTCACGATCGCAATACTTCCACTTACTATATATTTCATATATAGGTAAGTGAAAGTAAAAACTGCTGTACAATAGGTATACAAATAATAGCAACACACATCTCACTAACATAGTAAAAAGAAAAACCAACTAGTGAATGGCAGATCACTCTATGACATTCAAACACTAACTGAACCAATAGAAAACAGGCACAAAAACAGCTGAGAAATGTTAAAATTTGAATTATTAAGAGATAAAAGAAAATTTAATGAGATGATGATGAAACGTTGAAAGATTATTTTCAGTTAACTTATCAAAAAATGCTAAAATAATAATGTGATGTTAGATTTTCCCTTGCAATGGTTATTGAAGAGAAAATAGATTACAATAATCAATTAAGCCGGTTCATTTATCTATTTCACTAATTTCTATATTTTTTAAAATTAGAAATTTAGTATTTTTTCAATAACAAAAATATGTGTTTCTACCTGTATGTGGCTGCTGCATATGCAAGTCAAAATTAAAAGAAAAAGTAATCCAATTTCTCTCGTATTCAATCCTCACGATCCAAAATCCTTAATGCTGCTAATATTGCCTCAAATAAACTTATGCATAAACACCTTGATGTTCCATATTTCGCCGATTTGTCCTAAGACTAAATGCCTATCCTTTCCCCATAAACCCTCTACTCATCTTAACTTCTTAACATCTTAACTTTTCATTCTTGCTTCTTCCTTTATTGACAAACTAACTTTTACTAGATCCCTGGGTTTAGCAACTATATATTACAGTTGTAAATATCAATACATGCAATACAAAATATATATATATATATATATATATATATATATATATATATATATATACATTTTAAAGGAATAATGTTTTTAAAATATTGTAATAATCATTCATAAGTTTACGATTTATGTGGATAGAACAGAGCGGAAACAAAATATTAAAATTTAAAGAGACAATTCTGGAGATAGGATAATCTAAGGATCTATTGTCGCAGGCATTGTGGCTGCCTGCGGGGTGCCGCGAGCTGGAACAAAACACGGCCTCCTAAATAATGGAGCCGAGTTAATTCTTATCACAACTTCTCTCCGCGCTATGCGTCACGTTATCAGCGCGGGGATAAATCAGCGGGAAAAACCGTAGCAGAGTCGAAAAAATTGGCTTCTGGCTCTGCACCAAAGGCACGAAATAACTAGGTCAAATTCGACAGCTTCGACTTTATTGTATGTCATTCGGCCGCACAGAGTCTGTCAACAGCTACTAATTCAAGAAGAAAATGGATGTATTATAACGCCCTTATCAAGATTGTCTTTAAAAGCTCAAAGACGTTAGTATGGTAATAAAAATATAAAACCCCTAATGAATGAATCCGTAATGAATATCGGCAGATTATAGGCTGTTTATTATACCTGAAACAGGAGGAGAGTTCATCAAATGCTTCCGGGAGCTTGCTCAGTTACCGGAGAATTGAATAAAAAAAAAAAAAAAAAAAAAAGCTTTGTTGTACTTTCACTCATCTAATGGAAAAAATCTGTTATTGTAACGTATTAAAACAAAGACTCGTCATCCAGCAATAGCCAAATAATTAGTGTTGGAATGGATGGATAAAAATAAAGAGGTAGTCTATGTATGGCAATGAGAAGGATTATTCTGCTGCTAATTCAGCTCTACTCCTAGATGCGCCGCAATCTTCAATAATCGACAAATATCCGCACGGAACTTTTTCTTATTTCAAAAAGAAAAGTGAAGTAAGATTTCCAAAAAATCTGGAAAAGGAAATAAAAACGATTGTTCAGGATGGGAAACGAAGATAAGGTAAGCTGCCGGCTCCGTACGGGCCAATGTGAGTTAGAATGCGGCAGTGGCGCTCAGGAGTGTTGGGAAAATCTAGAAATATATAAACATTTAATAATATAGAATGCCTCACCAGATCTACGCTAAATTGAGCCTTTAAAAAAATAATAAATAAAATAAGGAGAGAATTCTACTTTCTGGATTAAATGAAACGCTTGTCTACCTCGGATATCAAAGAAGCTGATAATAATACAGCATTGAAATAAATTTATTTTATTATTTTTCCTTTTAAATTATTTCATCATGTCACAGATATAGTGTATTGAGACCGCCATTTGCCATTACGTATTTTACGGCAATTAAGTTAATGAGTGGTAGTACTTTAACTAAGAAAGATTACTGGAGCCAATAACTGTGACATGACTACTAAATCACCACTTCATGAAACGAATCAACAGATGATTCAGATGTGATAAAAGGCTAAGGTATGCAAATTAATATTGGATTTAAATATGGGATAAATTAGAGGCTATTAGTGGATGAGAGGTTATTTACATAGACCCCCTTCCAACAGATGAAGGATTAATATTTGAAAGCGAAACCGTGTAGACAGCAGTTTGAAGGTAATTGCCAATTATTCGGGAGATCGCTCCATTTCCGTCTACATTAGATTGTGATCCCTCCCTAATCAACTCTGCCTATCCAAACCGTTCCATCATCTTTTATTTCTCATCGTCAACATTTCCTTCTGTCACTGGCGTATCTTGGACAAATATAATCAACCAACGACTAAGGGCACATTAATTGATCCACGTATTAGTTACATTTGAGCCTGGAACAACCAACCTATCAAATACTTTGCAGTAAGTTATGTGAATGAAAAAAAAAAAAAGTTCTCTAAAGAAAAAATGCTATGTGACCTAGACCATACTTCAAACTACGGACAGCATTTTATTCTAAAAAAAAACATATTTACCCTAGCTTTAATTAATTGTCTGAGCTAATTTTAATCTTGAACCCAAATGAGCTAAACGATGAAACTGGATCTCTGACGTACCGACTCGAATAATATTTGGGATCTTAATATACAGTTTTAGTTTCAATTTCCAACCCCGATGTATAAATTCCATTGTTTGCTAGGAGTATTCCCAACTAAGCCGAGAAGTGAAGCTCAAATAATATTATTGTAGTTATCAACAAATATTCCTTGTTGCTGTTTGTTAAGGATCTTTAACGAGTACCTGACATTTTACGTCCTATCCGAGGGACAGCATAGCCAAGGATTTTTTACTCCCTATAAAAAATCCAAGGGCCACCGTGGGTTGCGAACCTGTGACCTTCAGTATTGTAGGTTGCAATAAAAATATTCCTTAACAGAGTCACGAGGAGATAATTTTCGCGGGTTGCACCTTTTTCTGTTTAGCGTCCAAATTAGCGAGAAAAAAAAAATTACAAGAGATCACCTTGGAATAGGGCGTTGTGGTTTCACCTACAGATATCTCCACAGAAGTTTGGAAGCACCTACATACCACAAAAGTAACAATGTGGCCGACAGAGTAAACACTTTTGACTAGGCTACCTAAAATATACAGAACAAACTAAAAATGGACTGTTGAAACATGATAAAAACAAAAGAGGTACTCTGTTCCTATATCCCAAAGAAGCATCAATTTCTATTTATCTAACGAATTTAATTCGTTCTCGAGATTGTTGGTTCTATTTCTGGTATTCTGTTTTTTTTTTTTTTTTTGTTTCTTTTTTCCCTAGAGTGGACAATGTGGTTTTCTATCTTAAAAGAACAAAAAAACTAACAGCTACTCTATTCTAATATTTAAAAGAAGCGTCTTATTACAAGAGAATATAACAGAACAAATCTCCAATGACTCTCTAGTGTAATGTTTAAGACAGAGAAAAAACTTCAAATGCATATCATGAGTGTTGGGTTTAGCAGTTATAAACAGGTAAGTAAACATGTTTAAGTGCGAAATTTCCAAAGAGACCATCTTAATTTTTTAAATGTATTTATTAAAAATAAACGTTTATGAGGATCTTAAAATATTTTATTGTGATAGAATATAACTTATAAATTGATTCCTCAAAAGTAGGACTAAATGTGTAACGTTTGTTCCAACATCACGTGCAAATTATCAAATTAAATCTATGACGATTCCAAAAGAGAATTAACATACCTGAAAAATTTGATCTCATATTCAATTTAAAGAAGGTACTCACCTGTAAAACAAAAAATCAATATTAATAGAATACAAAATGTACAATAATTATTATTTTATTTTACTGGATTTTTTCGTACTGCGCAGCTACTTAAAAATAACAAAATAGCACGCCAAATAACAGTGTGCGTGCCAAGTTAGGTATTTGCTTAGAATGATAGGTTACCTATGTCGTGTCTAGAATACTGGCTGGGACCTACTGTGTAATAGCGGACCCTGAATTAATGATAAGGGTTCCTATTGTGATTTGCCAAGGGGTTTGCGATCAAATGCAACGCCGCAGAACCTATTCACTGTAACTTCTTATTTCTTTTTCAGCTAAAATTAGATTTTTCAAAATCTACTAAGTAAATCTATAACCTTTATAAAACCCCGCAGAGGGAATCATTAGCAACGAAACTCAGAATAGACAAATAGACTAGCCTCTACTTCGTTATTCACTCGCAATATTGCTTTAGGCTTAAAAAAAAATTTTATGGTATTCTGACCTTTTTACATAAACAGAATCGATATTTTTCTTCAGTAAACAAGTTTATATATATTGAAAATTCCGTTAATAGCTCACACATGTCCTTCATATTCGTCTTTGTAAAAATGTAAAATTCAATTAGCATTTGTATTTCATACAATTATATTTCATAATACATTTGTATTTCATATGCGAACAACAATAAGCTGTGTTATATTTTTTTAAGTTGTATTTTTAAAAACCCTATAACATGACTGAAATAAATATTAAGTAAAAACTTAACTTAATCGGCAAAAGCTACAAGGAAGGCAAAATTTCAGAAATTTAGTAAAACTATTTAATAGCAATTTTATAAATTCTAAAATAATAAAAATTCTATTAATAGTTATATCCTAGCTGTATATACCAGTTTCACCCGGAGAATTTTATTTTTTAAATCTATAAAATCCATAAAGAGATACTTTTATCGACTTGTCGATTTCGTAAAAACCAATGTAAAGAAAGTTCAAAGTGATTTTTATAACAATAAAGAATATTCCCAGAGATTGGCTGAAGTTATGCAATTTTAATATGAACAGGTGTTCGCACCTGGTATCAAAGAACCACTGAGCGAATTTTGGAGAATTTAGGACACACACTATGGATTTCTATAGAGAACAAACAAACAAACAGAAGTTCACCTTAATTTATATAGATTAAATGAAGTGATATCCGTTCATAAATTATAATAATTCGACGTAGGTCTAAAATAAATAAGCCTAAAATAACAGCTCGAAGGTTAAACGTCATAACTTAAGAGTAACGAAACGGGCTGCTAGACCAGCATTGGGACTGGGATACCATTGTCGCAATAAATATTCCAAAACTTGCAAACGGGTGCAATAGGAACTTGCTAACCGGCACAGTTCCTCAAATCGGCTATTAGGCAGTCAACCAACCAACTCCACCGTTGGGAAACGCTTATCTTATGCATTATTTAACACAAGAAGGTGAATGGATGAACAAAAAAGGAAATTTATTGTATATAAATTTTATCCAATATGATTTTTTATGGGATATAATAATGTATTAAGTCAGAAACTTAAAAATAAATTAATACGTTATGCTTTCTGTAGTTGTCAAATCTACTCAATTTTCCAAAAAAAATAGTAAAACTAGTTTAGAAAAATACATACATAATGCGCATGGTGTAAGTATGGATAAAAAAAAAAGGTAATCTCATTTTAATATCAATGTTGCTTCTGGGCGTGGCCTGTTTTGGGAGGTTATGTGACCGTAATTTTAAGAACTCTCATCGCTTCTTTGTCAGTTAAAAGGGGTTTTTATCACTTTTCAGATACCAGCTTTCGATTACCGCTCGCCAAGCTCGCTCTTCAGAGATTATTAAACCCCCAAATAACTACTTTTCAGTTCAGATCGTGACTATACCAACGGCTATTATTAACGGTCAGAATCAACATAGGAAAACTGGTACAAAAATCGTAACGCAACTTCGATAAAAGTTATTAAAAAGAGAAAGTTCGCAATATCGTAGTTAGTAAGTTTATGGTTCGATATGCGATTAATTCAGCTTCCTTGAGTAATTCAAGGATTAATTCAATTTCCTGCGATTAATTCAACTTCCTTGATAACGTTTCTGTCCATCACGAGACAAGGCTAGAGTTATTAATGAAGTGAAATTGAAATATACTTAAGCAAAAGAAAAAAAATTCAAAGCAGATGATGTACAATAATTTGACGAAATATAAATGGCATCAATCATGAGTCTATATCAATGCACACAATCAGATCAAAATCAGAACCGTAGCAAATGATATGGATATCAATCACATGGTTTCAAGAAAGAGAGATCGTGAAGGAATCCATTTGGCCGTTTGATGTCTAAAATGTAAGACATCAACATTTTGAAAAACAATTTGCCATCTTTACAACCACTCAATTTAATATACGAGTATAACTTATAAAATACTGGGGCTTTCCTGGTTCTAAAAGAAAGCGTTCTTTAATTTCGGGGCTTTTATCACTTCAAAGAAGATGATGTACAATAATTTGACGAAATGTATATGGCATTAAGTATGAGTATATAACAACGTACACAATCACATCAAAATCGGGACGGTAGCAAATGATATCGCCATCACATGGATTTCGTGAAGGAGAGTCCGTGAAGGAATCAATTTCGCCGTTTAATTACAAAAACGTAAGACGCATGTAGAAATTTTAGATCTTTTGGATAATACATTTTTTTTAAACTTGCTTGAAAAAAGAGTTTATCGTCTTTATAACTACTCAGTATAAGATCTAACTTATAAAATACTGGGGTTTCCCTGGTTCTAAAAGAAAAGGTTCTTTAATTTCGGGGCTTTTATCAAGATTTTCTATCCATGATCAGCCTAAAGAAAAATATCACAAATATTTTTTTTTAATATTTTATTTTTGAAGGGAAAAGACTGGGCCGGGAGTCGAACCCGGGTTTCTCGCCTGACATGCGGGGTATGTTAACCACTACACCGTAGAGCTCGCTTCCAAGCGGAGCTAATCCTCCCTCTTCAACTTATACCTCTCCCCCTATCTCGCAATTTTAGCGAGTAGTAACGGGAGGTGGACAATATTTGGTATCTCTTGACACCTTGATCCTTAACCTCCTTGACCCAACATTACGTAACTCGCTTGGGTAATATATTGCAATATTTTCACAAAACTTGTCATCCCATAATTACAAGGTGCCCTTAGCAAAACAAGCAACCGGAGGACAGACAGACACAAAGGGGAACGCAGGGCTGCGAATCTCCCTTTCGGAAGATGGTTAATACCGAGCCTTTGAATGCGGCCCTCATTTGTCTCGATTAGCTGGCCACTGCTCACCCCTGTCCGCTAGTTCCTCTAGGGGGCGCCATTGTCAATGCTATTATTCATCCTGCGGGGCGTAGTGTACTTGTTCTTCAGGAGAAAACATAATATATGAGTTAAAATACCGAAATATATTTCTAAAATAATCGGAAACAGTACACTTAAACATAAATAGGTGATCAATATCAATACAAAACGACCTGCCAGATAAACACTTTGGCGTGACACGAAGAAGTAGGTATGTCAGACTTATATAGTTCTTGTTGCGACAACCGATAGGTTATGGACATGCATAAGGGTCTAAGTGCCAGAAAAATAAAACAAAGTTTTTTTTTTGCCAAATTGTTATATTTCCCAAAGCCATTCTTCAGAAATGGGTATAAGTTATGTTTTGTTGTTAAAAAAAGAGTTTATTAAACGTATGAAAGATGGCATGGGTGTAAGCACTCAACGTAGTTCACCCTAGAGGGTCTAAGTCACATCATTTCTGTAAAAATTTCCTAAGGCACTTATACCCTTATGCATTTTCAAGCTTCAATTAATATTAACATATTATTTTTTATAAGATACATTAAAAAAAAAAAATATGAGCCGCTAGGTATCTATCTGAAGTATTAGCCAATATCAAGGAAGATTGAGCAAGGCCAGTACCCTATCTAATTCTAGTTCCGTATAGGAGCACGTAGTTTGATTCCAGCGAGCCAGCCTGGAATAATTGCTTCAGGAGCAATGAAGCTGGAAGAAACGTAGAGGCATAATACAGAAAGCGGCCTCTGTCCTAAAAAACGTATCAGTTTTTTAAATATAGAATATTACTTAAATTGTTTCCTATTTTTTCTCATTCTATTTTATCAGAGGGATTTATTTCATTAATAAACTTGATTGCATTTGATTTGTTTTTTCTTTTTATTTAACGTCCCTTTATGCTAATAAGGCTAATCGAACGATGCTACAGTGAGTCCTATTAACAGCACATATTGTAAGTCTACAATAGGCCATTTGTAAAGGATTTCTTACTCCCTTCAAAAATCGTAGGACCAGCTGGGTGGATGAGAACCCGCGATCTTTAACATATCTTACTCATGCCAGCCACGACACCACAGATGACCAATATGGCCAATGCCATTTTCGACATTAGCCAATAAAGTAAGAGATGAAACTCGAATTATAATAATACATACACGTTGATGTTGATGAAAACAAATTTAGTAAAAGGAACGACACACATATTTTGAGAAATCTAATTAAAAATTCAATCAAAGGGACGAAGAGTGTTTCCTTTCCCTTAACTTAAAAAAAAATCCCAAAATTTATTATTTCATTTCCTCACTTGGGTTTTTCAGAATGTGTAAAGGGATTAGTTGTATCAACGTACATCCTTCGATTTTGCAAGCCTTTTATTTTATTTTTTATGGATATAAACTTCGATTAATTTTGGCTAAGCCTCTGTACTTAGTTAGAACGTTTCCACTCAGACTTTAAAATTAAAATTAATTTGAGTTTTGACGCGGGTGGGTGGAAGGTGTGTGGGTGTCGAACAGTGCTTGCTGTTGGCATCGAACATTCGTGTTCGGCAGGAATTTTTTATACAACTAAAATGTAATTTTTTTTTAACTGTAAAAAAATTCATTTAAGTTTCGTATTCCTCGAATCTTATTGAATAAAAATTCTGATTAATTCATTTTTAAATTTTATTTTTATCAAAAAAACAATAAAAAATAAATACCAAATACGGTTAAGAAGGCTAAAAATGGAATCTTGCCAAAGCTAATTGATTCCTGGACCTTATTTAGATGGAAATGGCCTAGCCAAAAACAAAAACAAAAAACAAAGATAAATGAATATCAATCACATAAAAAAGAAAGGCATTTAACCCTCTTCTAAATGATTATATAATGTTTGGTTCGATTGTAACGAAGTCCGTCTAAATTTAAAATAAATAATTAAAAATATAGTGTAAATTAAATACGTAAAAATATAGTAACCCATGTTTAGTTAGTTAGTAAACGATATATATTTTACTATACGTGTAAATGTTAAAGCCATTTAGCCTATTGTTGTTCGCTTTTTTTTTTTTTTTTTTTTTTTTTTTGCATTTTTTAAACAAAAATTTTAAGATATTAAGAGAAAGAAAAATAAATGCCATTCAGAATAGCGCAAAACTAAATAAAATTACCGTTTTTATTGAGTTAGCAAGCAATCGACTACAACGCAGATTTCCTTAACAAATGAATACTTTTTTTTTTAATTTATTTAAAAGTTTAGTGTTGGGAATGAGGAAAACGCTTTGATACGAAGGGAGAGGGAATTGTTTGAGTATCGAAATACCGATCTCATTTTATTTTATTTATTTCGAAACATACTTCAGTAAATTCCTTTTATCCGTCCTAAATGAGAGCTACTCCAATTTGAAAAGGTTTATTTAATATTCACTATTGGATAAGGGGCCGCACAGTGGGGCAAACTAGGAAAAAGACCAAAATGCAATGTTCATATCTGGAGTTAATTTTTATTGTATTTCATTCTTGAATAGTTAACACATAAAAAACGATTAGTTCCTGTCTTATCAAAAATTTCTTTTAAGCAGAAAATTAAGGTTTTGTCGTGGTTGTAAAAATTTTATTTTCTTTTATAAAAATATTTTGAGCTATTTACAGCACATTTGAGTGATATTTGTTTTACAGCCTTTATGTGCATATACAGGCATACTTATAACTTTATAAGTATAGATATAATATAAATTTATAACAGTAGTCATCCTATATAAACAATGAAATAAGCGAAAATCTTTCACACAAAATAATTAATTTGTAGCATAATTATAGTTTGGGGCTTATCCTGGCTTAAATTTGCAACGATTGATCTAGGACCGGGATGTATCAGAGAATATATTCCTCTGACATCTTTTGCCTTTTTTTGACGGTTCGGAAATTATTGTCATTTTTGTGAACATTTTCGTGGGGCGCAACACACAGTGGGGCAAACTAGGCAAAAAAAAACAACAGTTAACAGTGGATTTAATTTTCATTGTTTTTCATCCACGAATAGCCAACAGATAAAAAACGATTAGTTCCTTTCTTATCAAAAATTTCTTTTCAGCAGAAATTAAATAAAAATATTTTGTTTGACAGCCTTCATGTACATATTGAGACTTCTTCTTCTTCTTCTTCTTCTTCCTCCTCTGTGCCTCTCAGCGTGGAGGTGCCTCGATCCAAGTATTCCAACTGTCCCGGTCCCTTGCCAGTGCCTTCATGGAATCCAACTGCTTTCCTCTTTTCTGTCCTATTCGAGCCATACTATCCGACCACGACATCCTTGACCTGCCTCTTGGTCTTTTGCCAGTTGGTCTAGCTTCGAAGAACTTGCGTAGTCCGCGTTCTTCATCCATTCGGCACACATGGCCGAACCACTTTAGCTGCCTCTTCTCCAGAATATCAGTTAGAGGTTTCACCCCTAGCTCATCTCTTATTCTCTCGTTTCTAATGTGCTCTCTCCGTGTTCGGCCAGCTACTCTTCTGAGGTATTTCATTTCTGAGGCGGTGATTCTGTTCCTCAATCTGTCGAGTAAGATCCAGCTCTCACTTCCGTAGAGTATGGTGGGAAGGTAAATTGAATTAAATATATGCAATTTTACCTTTTTTTTCGACCTCTCGCTTCCCAACAACAGTATTGCAGATTTGGTAATAAATGCTATTCTCTTTTTTTATCCTATTTGATATTTCTTGTTGAATTTTACCATTTCTGCTGATAACTGTGCCTAGGTAATTATAGTCATCTACTGCCTCAAGAATTTCTCCTCCGCAAGCGATCTGTACATCTTCAGGTTCTCGCCCTAATTGCATGACTTTACTTTTAGCCGCATTTATTTTCATGCCCTTATTCTCCAGCTCGGCTTCCCATTCTATTATAGCTTGCTGAAGATTCTGAATAGAGTCTGTTATGAGCACTATATCATCAGCATAGAGAAGCGTCTGAGCGAGAACTGTTCTCAAGTTCCACTTCCCAACTATCGTTCGTGCCGTCCTTCTTTTACATATTTTCAAGACTTCGTCCATCAGAACAATGAAGAGGAGAGGGCTAAGACTATCTCCTTGTTTAACACCTTTCTTCATATCGAAGCTCCCAGACTCCCTTCCATTAATCCTGATTTTACCCTTTGAACCTTTATAGGAGGACCTAATGGCGTTTATAAGTTCTACAGGGACTATCTTCGCCTTCAATGCATTCCATATTTCAACTCTTGGCACTGAATCAAATGCGGCTTGTAGATCTAAAAATGCCAGATATAAATTTTTATCCCTTTCCCAAGCCTTTTCTTTGATTGTCCTAAGTGAAAATATTTGGTCTTGGGTTTGTCTAAAAGGTCTGAATGCGGCTTGCTCTTCTTCGAGGTCTTTTTCTACTACGTCTCTGAGTCTCTTCTCGAGGATTGATGTATACCATTTGTGGACCACTTGTGACAAGCAAAAATTGAGCGAATGGTTATCGAGGTTACAGAAAGTTCTTCTTCGACATCGTATTCGGACACGTCCGATTTCAGAAACAATGGATAGCCAAAATTTGGGCTGCTCTCTTTTATAATAAGATCAATAATAATATTTTTTTTAATTTTGTAAATAAATTACCTTTCATTTTAGTTCCTTTTGTTCATTTTTATAAAATAAAAACATAAAACATAAATTAACAAGATCGATAACAATATATTATATTGTCATGTTTTATCGCTTTTAGAACAACATCGATAACTGTATATTATTTAATTTTGTAAATAAATTAACTTTCGTTTTAGTTGTGTTTGTTCATTGTTTAACAATTAAAAATGCAAAACGGTTTAAATTTAAAGATATTCAGCCTTTTTCGACGTTACAATAAAAAAAAATAGAGCCGGACGGAGTAGCGATCCGTAGAGTGTTTGGGTGAAGTCCACTGATCTAGCTCTCCTCCTGGAGGGGGTAGCCCGTGAAGGGGTAACCCCCACCACCCGTGTCGCAACATCCTTTAAACATTTCAGTAATATAATTATAATAATTATGTTTTATATTTTCCCATCCCCATCCATTTTAGTCCTCTACCTCCCATACATTTCCAAAAGTACCCAATGTAGGAAAACAAAATAGCAATAATTATGGTTTAGATTTTTTTACTCAATTAACGAAAATTGTGGCCTCCCTTTTGAAATGCAAATGCATTGCATTACCACAATAATCATTGCCGAGGTTCTAGAAAGTAGATACTACAAAAAAAGAAAAAAACTTTTATAGAGCTTGCGGTTTGGATAAATTCCAAGCAGGACTAAACAGAAGAAGGAAGATAACCCCGGTTAGGGTAGGACTAGCATTAGAGACAGATAATATATGTTGGCAATATATTAAATATACGGTAGCGATTAGCTTGCGGGGGGGGGCAACTGGAAGGGGAAGGTCATTCGAGGAATTTGTAGGCATTATCCTTCCAACCCTTTTTAAATCTTCTTCCTTAGATAGTAGTAGCCTTGCATTCAAATGAAAAACCTACTATCTCATTTTAAATACTTATAAAACTTACCTTTTAATTTTATTATCATCTGTAAAACCATAAAAAAAAAATATTTATAAATAAAAAGTGATTCACTGACCATGACTTAAACAAATTCATAAGTTAAAGGCTATTGAATTTAAATTAAACAATTGAAAAAATATGAATAATAATAATAATAATAATAGAATGCATTTATTAAATGAAAAATCACATCAAAATGTTATACAATGTTATACAATATGCATTTTACTCTTGGTCAAAGACCATCAGAGGAGAGAATAAATATGAATATCTTGATGATAAATTGGTCAGTTTCAGTAATTACTGGAAAGATTCTACTTTCCTAGGGATGTAGTTATGGCGTTTCATGTAATTAACGTTAATGATATCAAACCTTAATAGTATCAGACGTTAATAGTATAAAAACACAATGGGGCATTATGTGAACAAGAACAATTTTCTAACAACAATGTCACAGAATGTAAAATGAAATAAGTGTAATTCAGAAAGAAAAGAATAAATAAATATAAAAATATATAAACTGGTTTGAACAGGCGAAATGGCATTGAAGAAGGGGTGGGAATAAGAAAAAAAAAAGTCCATAAGTAAAGGAAAACTGAAAGAGAGTTAATAACGGCCTTGGGCAACTTTTCAGTAAAGAAATGCTACGTAATTGGATCATTTTATGGAAAAAGATTCAAGCTTTTTTTTTCCCCCCACCATTATTCAGTATACTTCAGGGAAACATGTGATGAAAAGCGTTCACAAAGGAATTGCTATTGAATCAAGTGGAAATTAAAATTAAAAATATCATACTTAAAATAATCCTTATACTTCATTTAATGGAGCCCTTTATTTATGATTATGAAAATTATCCAAGATCTTGGAAATTTTGTGAACATATTATTAGGACGACGTAGATATTACAGGAAGGACCTAGGTTGCAGTGCGTGGTGCTTTCCTGGCTCTTGAAGCAAAGCTGGATGATTAGGATTGGATGTTAATGAAGAAACAAAAATTTATGACCAAAAATATGACCGCCGAAATTAGCAACACGGCAAATACCGTTCAATTTGGCCAATATAAGTTCGAAAAAGTAATCGCATTTACCAGGGGACTCTAACTGTTGCATGGAAAGACATAATAAGGAAATCGAAAGGAGAAAGGGGTTTCTTACGAAGCAAGATCTTCTCAAGAAAAACCAAACTATATCTTTATAAGAAGTTGATCAGTTCATAATACTAAGGTTTTCGAAAGTCGAATTCTAAGACGACTTTATTGGCCTAGAAAAGTCGGATAGTTATACCTCAGAAGAGGTGCCAAAGAAATACAGCCATGTCCAAAAGTATTAGGCACCTACATATTTTCTTAAAAAAATATAAAGAGGGAAAAAATAACATCTACTATCATAAAATAATTTATTCAAAGATAAAGCAAAGTCAAATTAATATTTGGTCATCAAGCCATAGGCTTTTATTACCTCATTTTTCCTTTTTGGCATAGAATTCACAAGTTTTGATCAAACGTCTTTCCCTAATTTTTCCCACTCTTCTTTTAAATACAAAAATAAATTGTATTTTTTTGTTGGGTTACGTTTACCAACTGCATTTTTAATTATGCAAACCAACTATTTTTTTTAAATTTAGACCTTATGTGCTCAATGGGATTGAGGTCTGGGGCCTGAGGAAGCCAGTCAAGTACCTTAATGTTGCTGTTTTTTGAACCATTCTCTACTTTTAGCGTGAAACGTGGCATGGAGCATTATCCTGTTGAAAAAAAAAATGTTTTTTCTGTCATCTAGCATAAATATTTTTTCAAACGAAGGCTTCGAAATTTGATTTAACATGGAAATTCAGGCATCGCTATTCCTTCTTCCTTCACATAAAATCATTTCTCCAGCACCTGAAGTCCTCCTACAGCCCCAAATCATTATATTTCCTCCACCGTGTTTCACAGTATGGATAACACAATCTGGATGATAGGCTTCGCCTTCCCTTCTTCGTACGAAAACAGCGCCAGGAGTTCCAAAAGTCTGTATAAAATTCGATATTTCTATGAGTTTTTAAAAATAACGTTATCCATATATTCTACATTTATTACAGGAAATTTTGGCAACTTTTAATGCCAATTTACATAAATTTATTTACCGTAAAGTTGCTTTCATCTAGCCAAACCACTTTTGCCTAGTCTTGAGCATTCAAGTTTTAGGTGAAATTTTGCCCAGGTTAGCCTCTTCTTGCGATTGGCTTTACTAAACCAGAGTTTCTTTCCAACCTTTCAGATCATTCTCTCCCAGTCTTCTTCTTGCTGTCCGAGCAGAAATGTCAACAGAACACAAGGTTTTCATCTCTTCAGCCAGCTTTTTCGAAGTTTTCGTGCGATTTTGAAGAGATGTTCTCACTAAAAACTTATCTTCACGTGTTCTTGTTATTTTATTTCTTCCTGTTCTAGGTAGAGGGGAATATGTTTTATGCGTCAAAAGTTGTTGAAGAGTATATTGAACAGCACAACGAGAGCACTTCATAGTTTTTGCTATCTCGGATTGGCTATACCCTTCCGACGGGATAAAACGGTTTTCGCCCGTTCGATCTCACTTAGTGCTTTTACTTCGACCATTTTTAATCATAAACAAAAAGAATTTTTTTTTTTTTTTTAAATAAAACAAAACAAAACCTTAGCTGCTACCAATAAGAGAGCTAACATTGTACTGGGAATTTTTGTTTATATTTCATTATGTTTTTCTAGAGTATTAATGAAGAGTTTGGAATTGCAAATAATCCATTTAAGTGATCCATTTTTATCAACACAACAAGTTTTGGAAGCCACAGTTTATATAGAATCATTAAATAAAGTGAAATAGACAATTTTTCAAGGTGCCTAATACTTTTGGCCAAGGCTGTATATAATCTCAAAATAGTACCTGACCTTAGCATAGTACTTCAGTATCTCGCTCACTTAGCCACCCCTTTCGCTTATTATCATTACCAATTAGTAAATAAAGTACCGTTAAATATTGTAACACATCTGTGGGTAAAAAAAAAATATTTAAATAAAAATAACAATTTTCAATGACACACATATAATCAAAACACAACAAATTGAACAGGATACTAATGTTCCAACTATTAGTTCGTTCCAACAAAAGGACTGGGACTTTTTTTTTATTTTATTTTTTGTTTGTTTAATATTACGATACAATACTCGTATATTAATACTTGAAATTTCTTCTTTAGGTCCACAACCTAGATTTGGGGCACATGGATGGCTGAGGTTATTCGATAAATTCGCTGCGAGGCGAGACTAGCGTTTACCCAGTTAGCCGGCGATAATCCAATGAGCGCTCGGAGAGGGAAAGTCTCCGTAATTCGATTGTCTTCCGCGGGGAAAACAATACCTCTTTCCCGCTTCCGCCTCCATTGTCCTTTTTAACATTTATAATGAACAAGAATCTTTGCCAAAGAGATTTGACATCGAATTTCAGGTTGTAATCTGTTGCCATTTTTAGGGGGGGGGGAGGGTAAACTAAGTACGAATGATATCTCAAGAAAAGAAAAATAATGCGATGAAAGCCTATATATCTATATATATGTGCCTTTAGATTACTGTTAGCAGTTTTGCCAAATAACTGAAGAATAAGATAAGCCCATATTAGGCGGAAATTAAAAATAATTGAAAACTACAACTATAACTCATCGAGACTATTGTTGAAGTACGCGATGGAATGAAATATTCATGCAGAAAAGGAATGAAATATTCTTCTTCTTCTTCTCCTTTAACTTCCTCTTATGCCATTAGCTAGGGCGTCGAGGAGCCTCAATCCAGCGTAACCAATCTTCCCGGTCTCTGCTTAGCCGCTTCATCTCATTGAGGGATTTGCCTCTTTTAATTCCAATTCTTTGGATGTACTCTTGGTACGTAATTCTGGGGCGTCCGCGTGGTCTCCTTCCTGTGGGTCGAGCCTCCAATACCTTTATAGGGTTCATCTCCTCATTCATGCGGTAGACATGTCCGAACCACTGGAGTTGCCGTTTTTCTAGAGTGGCTTTAAGTTCTGCAACTTCTAGTTGCTCTCTAATAATTTCGTTTCTAATGCGATCCCTTCTAGTTCTCCCAACAGACCTGCGAAGGAACCTCATTTCCGCTGCCGTTATGCGACTAGAGTGTCTGTCCATCATTGTCCAGCTTTCTCCGCCGTAGGTGAGTGTAGGTAGGTAAACAGACTTATACACATGCATTTTTGTCTACTTCGCGTTGGCCGATAATGCTATTAGTAAGCTGGTAATAAACTTGATTTGCCTTACATATTCTGTTTGATATTTCGGCATCTATCTTACCCGAGCTACTAATTACGGTCCCTAAGTAGGTATATTCATTCACTACCTCAAGTGTCTCGCCATTGCAGGTTAGTTGGACATTTTCCTGTCCATCCCTCGCCATAACCAGCACTTTACTCTTGGAGGTGTTGATTTGCAACCCTTTCCTGAGCAACTCTTCTTCCCATTCCACCAGAGCTTTTTGTAGTTTGGTTTTGGTGTTGGCTATTAGGATTATGTCATCCGCGTATAACAGGCTTTGCATGAGGACAGTTCTCACATTCCATTTTCCAATTGTTGGCCACGCAGTTCGGCACTTGCAGATTTTGTGTATCTCATACATAACATTTATAAATAGAAGGGGGCTTAGGCTATCTCCCTGTCTAACTCCTCTAGCAATCGGGAAAGGTTCTGATGCCTTACCGCTTATTCTTACCACAGCCATGGCTCCTTGGTAGGCTGATTGTATGGCTGCCAGCAAGTCTCCAGGTACACCCTTGGCTCTTAGTGCATTCCAAATTTCTTTTCTTGGGACCACATCTAACGCTGACTTCAGATCAAGGAATGCAAGATATAGATTCGTATCTCTGTCCCAAGCTTTTTCAGCAATATTTCTGAGTATAAAGATGTGATCCTGCGTCTGTCGGCCTGGACGAAAACCAGCCTGTTCCGCTTCTAACTGTCCTTCTAAAATCCGCCGGAGTCTCCTTTCTAGAATAGAGGTGTAAAGTTTATAGACTACAGAAAGCAAACTAATAGGTCTGTAATTTTTGCAGTCTGTTGTGCATCCTTTTTTATAAATGGGGAGGATTATACTATACTTCCAGTCCTCAGGAATTCTCTTTCTGTCATATACTTCTTGGAACAGCGATTGAAGTGCTTTAAGAAGTTCTTGACCACCATATTTATATATTCTGGTGCAATTCCATCCCTACCTGATGCCTCCCATGACTTTTTCTTGGCCTGGCGTACGGCTACCTTACATTCATTCCTGGCTATTCGATATACCTGCAGCTTTTCTAATGAAATATTCATGCATTTCAAATGCTCTTTTTAGGGTCCGCATTCAATTTATTATTTTTCTTCAATTCTTGAAATAACACTTCATTTAAACTTCTCTAACTTCCGGTCGCTACTTCAGAATTTTTAAAATTAAAAAAAAAAATTAATTCAAAATTTGTATTCACTTGATGAGCGAAAGCCCAAAACAAATTATAAGAATTAAACAGTGGAGAATAAAGTAATAGTTATAAGTTCCTTTTGATGCGATAGAGAGGAAGATATGCCAATAATTTTTTTAAATATTTAAATATGCATTATATATATATATATATATATATATATATATATATATATATATATATAAATATTTTGATTTGTACGCAGTTAAGGGGGAGTAATATTAGGTGAACCGAATTCGGCTTGCCCCGGTTCAGAATTTAATCTGTTCTGGCTCATTGTCGAATGCCGACTGTAGGGTTTTGTGGCTTGCAATGATAACATCTCGTCTTTGTATGGGAATAGAAGCGGTTAATTAAAGATAGGACTTTAATGCAAAGCATGCCTTCCTGTGTTCACCATGTTCACTCGTCTAGTTTATCTTGGGAATAATAAGTAGGGAGATCCCAAAACAAAAAGGCCTTATCTGTCTCTAAGGTTTTATACTTTTTTTGTTATTCATTATTAAAAAAAGATAGCATAAATGATTATAAACTAAAGCATAAAAACTTATTTCTCTCTCGTATATAAATAAGTTTTTAGTGACTCTGTAGTATTTTATTATTGTTTAGGGCTAGAATTTTTTTCCTGCTTACGCTATTTTGAAAAAATATAAAATTTAATTTTACAAGTGTTCTTAATAGATTTTTTTCTTTTTTTTTAAATAATTAAAAATATATCTGTTTTTAGTGGGAAGGAAAAGGAACTATCTTAATACAAGTGTTCGTAATACAAAATAAGCTTTTTCTCTATTTTTTTTTTTAAATAATTAAAGATTTTGTTGTTTCCAGTTCATGCAACAATCATTAAGAAAAGAAAAAAAATTGGACTACCTCTTCTTGAATGAAGGTCAATTGACTAGATATTGCTTAAAACCCACATTTGTTGATCCTAAAAAACATTCAATATGACAAATTCGACTAATTGTATTTAAAAAATCTGGTGCGTGCGCGCAACACACAACTTTCACTTACCAACTTACTTAGATTAGAAATTAATGCGTTTTGTTAATTGCCACTTCTCAAATGAACAGAACGGCATTAATTGTGAACAATGGTCTGTCATTAAAGGCGTACTCCGCATACGTGGGCTCAACGAGCTTTATAAGTTGACTGAATATTTTTCTTTTATTCTCCTCTTTATGTTTTCTTTTTTTTAATCATATCTCATATATAGTCATTTCTTATTTTTAGGGAGAACGAGAGACAGTTAATTTCTCCATATAAACAAAAACCAAGGTACTTTATAGGAAAACGAAAAAGGCCACCCCCCCCCACCAAAAAAAGCCCCCTCAGAACATTTTAATAATGATAAAGCTTACATTATATTAAAGAACACCTAATTTTCATTTAACAAGACGAATTTGATAAAAATCGTTAAAGCCGTTTTTGAGATCATCGAAAAAAAGATAAAAATTGGAAAAAAAAATATGAAATAAAGTGCCCGCTCCGTTAGACCAATTTTGATGAAATGTTGGCTATTACATCTTTGGCATATACGCACATCAAATACCTAGTTTGATCAAAATCGTGAAAGCAGTTTTTGAATAAATAAAAAAAACATGTGAAAATAATACAAAATTTATTAAGTAAAGTCCCCCCTCCGGTTGATCAATTTTGATGAAATGTTGGCTATCACATCTTTGGAATAAACATACATCAAATACCCAGTTTGATCAAAATCGTTAGAACCGTTTTTGAGTAAATAAAAAAAAGCACGTGAAAATGATACAAAATTTATTAGGTAAAGTCCCTCCTCCGGTTGATCAATTTTGATAAAATTTTTACAGTCATATCTCGGGCATATAAATAGATCAAATACTAAGTTTAATCAAAATCGTTAGAGCCGTTTTTGAGAAAATCGAAAGAAACTTAAAAAGTTATTAAATAAAGTACCCCCTCCCTTTGAGCAATTTCGATGAAATTTTTGCTGTCACATCGCCGGCATATACATTCACTAAATACCTAATTTCAGGCTCGCACGGTTTATAGTTCTTGAGCTAGTCTGTTCACACACACACACACACACAGACACAAACACACACAGACCATTTCGCGGGACTTGGTTAATTTGACTTAGAGGATCCCAAAACGTGTATTTCCGTTGAAAACCGGAAGTCGAAATTTTTCACGATCCCAATACTTCCACTTACTATATATTTCATATATAGGTAAGTGAAAGTAAAAATGATCAAAGCGATGTTGATGAATTCCTAACCTCAAACATTTATAATCAAGCGAAAATTAAAAATCTTAAAAAGCGCAACACACAACTTTCACTTACCAACTTACTTAGATAAGAAATTAATGCGTTTTGTTAATGCCACTTCTCAAAGTTACACATTTTTCACATTCATTCCTTATTTTTGTTTTCATTTGCTCTATACACCTTCAGAACATTTTAATAATGATAACGCTTACCTGATACCTTTCTCGTTTCATGATCAGCTGATTACTCTTCGAATCACACTAAAGAAAGATTATGTATGTATGTATAATATCACGTCAGTATTTAAATGAAGCTAAGCGTTAAAAAAAATCTTTCCAAACCATATAAAATTTCTAACTTTAAGTTTGATTTATTGAAAATGGAACTTTTCAATAAATCAATAATCCGATTTATCAACTGACATAATAGATGTTGGAACGTAAATCGGTAATATGAAAACCATTAAATAATTTATATAACATAAAGTTTCCATAGCTTTCATGCCTATGTTTACATTATAGCCCCACATGGGCCTACTTTGCCCATTGTTGGACCCCCGCCCTTTCATGGGATACTACCCCCCGGAGTTGCGGGCCGACTCCCAGCTGAATAATAGAAGCCACCATCATTACTGGGACACTGCCGAGGGGGCTCGCTATTCAACCCTAACAGGATAACTACCTGTCAATCCCCGCCAATTTATTATCAACCATTAAAGGCAACAGTGATACGGAAGCGTCGAAGAGCTAGGTCCTTCCGACTCCTTTCGGAGTTGAAATAAACTTAGAGAGAATGTATATGAAGAAAAGGGAGGAAATACATTGATAACGAAAAAAATATTCATAATATATATATATATATACCAACGAATCCTATAAGGGGAAGATTTACATTGAATTATTGAAGTGAGCCATTCATGGTCGACAAACCACTTTGATTTGAATTGCTAAAGTAGTAATCTAGTTCGCACATAATTCAAATTTGTAATTAGTGGTAATATTATCTGATATTGATGAGAAATCCCAAGAAAAGCTTCCAATAACATTTAAAAACCTATGCATAAAACATCTACAAAAGACAGAATACACATCAACAAAATTCCTCAAAGGACAAGAAAACACGAAGTATTATTCAGAACAATTTAACATCATGCATCAACTGGCACATAGTATTCACATTTTCAGACACACAATTTCTGACTGCAGTTTATTTGACAGATAATGATTCAAATTTTACCAAATGTTATGATCAAACATTGAAACTCGTCTGAAACAGACTCGGGTTATTCTCGAGTTAGTCTATTTTAAATCCTAAAAGCGTACCTTTAAAACATTTATTATACCCCCTTCAAATATAGCGACCAGTGTAATATCTAAAACGTAATTGCAGGAAATTGTATTAAACTATTTTTTCTAAAGAAATTGCAGCTGAAGGATTATGATTTATTGTGGAAAATCGTGCTCTATCAGAAGAATTTGCAGAAAATGAGAGAAAATAATAATTTTTATCCCCATCAAGATCATACATTTGGGGATCGAAAGGTTTCGTTTATTACGAGCTGTTTAGCTGTTTAGACACGATAACGTACCTCCTCCATCTTCCATTTCCTTTAGCCAGTAGTGGATGCTGGACGGTAACCTTCCCTTCAGTTAATCATCACTTACGTATTCAACCGAAACTTTTGATATGAAATTAGATTCAATATAGTTCATCTTAAAGGGTTAAACATTCACCACCTACATTAGCAACATGATGCACCTTAAGGAGTATTGAAAACATTAAAAAATTTGCATCATCACACCTAAAATATAGCCTTTTTGAAGAAAAAAAAAGTTTGATTATTTCCAACTGATAAATAAGAATAGCTTTTTGATACTTATGATAACCCTTTTTCACATTAATTTTTACTTTCACTTACTTATTATGAAATATATAGTGTTGCGATTATTTAGATTATTTAGTATTGCGATCGTGAAAAATTTCACTTCCGGTTTTCAACAGAAACGTTTTTAGGATTCCCTGAGTCCAAATAACCAAGTCCCGCGAAATGGTCTGTGTGTGTGTATGTGAACAGAGCTCAAGAGCTATAAACCGTACGAAACTGAAATTAGGTATTTGGTTTATGCATAAGCCCGCGCATGGACAGCAAAAATTTCATCAAAATTAATCAAACGAACGGGGTACTTTATTTCTTAACTTTGTTTCCCGTTTTTATCGATTTTTTCAAAAACGGCTTTAACGATTTTGATCAAACTCGTCATGTTTAATGAGAATGAAATATTCTTTAATATCTGGTAAGCTTTGTGATTATTATAATGTTCTGAGGGGGCTTAAATGGGGAAGGGGCCTTTTTTGTTTTCCTTGATTGATTTTGTTTATATGGAGAAATAAACTGTTCCTCGTTATTCCTAAAAATAAGAAATGGCAAAATATAAAATATGAAAAAATCAAGTAAACATTTACAGGAGAGAAAAAGAAAAATATTCCGTCCACAAATATCCCACCCATGCGCAGAACCATTGTTTATAATTAAAGTTTATAATGGAAATTATTTGTTTCATGGTAAATGAAATCAGACCCGATGGAGTATTATGCTTGCATTGCCGAATTATCACAAGTAAAAACTTTTATGTAATTTTATGGTACTTTAGAGAGCAAATAGAAACAAAAGTAAGCAAATGAATGTGGAAAAATGTGTGTCTTCGAGGAATGGTATTTAACAAAACACGTCAATTCAATAATCTAAGTAAGTGAAAGTTGTGTGTTGCGCGCATCGCAGCAGATTTTTTATTTTATTTATTTTTTTTTTTTTTTGGTTACTTCTATAATCAGCTACTACAATTACATATTTATTTTTTCAATTTTACTTTAGGAATAGTTTTCGGAATATTTCGTTGCAATCATCATAATTCATTATCTCTTCAAAGCTATACATTTCAGAAGGCGGAAAAAAGAAAGAAAAAGAATATGACGGACTGTAATTAAGATAAAATACGAAACGAGTAGAGATAACGCCAACGGATTTATCGTTGAGGATATTTGCATGCGATGGGCGTGGTCATATTGGCTCTCGGATATTAGTTTTATTATTGGCTGGATGGTGGCGGGGGGCGTGGCATTGTCCTCCCAACGAAAACAAATATGAGATATTGGAGGAAGCCCCGTTTGTTCTCGTCACAACGAAGGCGTCTTTAATTGAACACCGTGCGGGGGGGGTCGAGGGGGGGAAGCTTTTATTTTTCTTCATAGTCCCCCCCCCACCGACGTGACCCATTTCCGTTCCTTATTCTTTAACCGATAAGGCTTCCATCTTTTCCCCTGCTCGGAGGGATTATCGCGATTTAGACTTATATTTTCTGTCACGGTCCATCTGGCCGATGTCCCAGTAGTACAGATAGTCTTCAGCACCAATCCGAACGTATCTCAAAACATTGATTTTTATCACAAAGTGTTGCGAATGCTTGGATACACCATCCTAAAAGATTACTTCCACGGACTATATATTCCCTTATCTAAAACTAAAATGATAAAATAAGTATTTGCCAAAACTATATACCACATACAATATACTCATAGAACCTACATAGAAGAACTCATATGACAAAGAAGTTTTAGAATGTAACAAAAAAGAAATGGACAGTATAATTGTTCTTGAAAGGTGTTTATTTATAGTTAAAAAAAAAATGTGTAAAAAAAAATTACTGAATATATTTTAAATATATAGTAAATTTATTAAGTAGGATTGAAAAAAACGTAGATATTACTAGGTTGTTACAAAAGTCCTTGTTCACAAAATTAGTTTTATTCAAATGTGAGTACAAAATTTACAAATCAAATTTATTATTCAAAATACAGGCCATCATTTTCAACTACTTTAACCCATCTTTCAGCCAAAAGTTGTATTTGATGTTGATACCACGACTGAAGGACGACCTCATCTAGGTTCATCTTCAAGGCTTGTATTCCCAGAATTAAACCGCCTGAACCAAAATGCGGCCGTGTTTCGATGCACCACACTTTCCCCTTCCACTGCACAAATTTCCTCGGCTGAGGCCTTTGCACTAAACCCTTTTTTCCAATAATTCCTAAGAAGGCCGCGGATGACAAATTTTTCTTCCGACATTTCTAGTGAAATTTAATAAACTGAAGGAAAGGCAGGGACAGTTGGCGTACATAGATAATTAGAGGATTAGTTAATGTAAACATTGACATAAGAATTGTATTCGTCAGAGATTAAATAAGGATTAAATTAGAGACCTCAATGTAAACAACTTGATATGCACAAGGACTTTTGTAACAACCTAGTAGTTTTAAAAAGGAATTGAATTAAACTTGCATGGCTCAATATTTTTCTTTCTTTCTTAATCAGTTCTCGTAATTATTAACTTTTTATAGACTTATAGAAATCTTGGTAGGAAAAACATGAAACAAATGACAACTAGGGTTCAACTAATTAGCTACAACTATAAAGCAAATAATAACTATAAGCGATAACTAACTACATTTGGTCGTTGTAACGCCAAAATGAGGTAAGCGCCAAACTCCAAACTTCACTAACATAGTTTGAATATTCAGCTCAAGAAGATCATTTTAAATCAGAACTTCTTTTGAGAGTTCACTTTGACCAAGCATTCTCTATTGAAGGAACGCAACAATACCACGCGATCCTTCCCAATAATACACCAAAAACATTAGTAAAAAAGTTTTCTATGGATTCAAAAACTTTGACACTTACTATTCAAAGTAAGAGACAAAATCTCCGAATTTACCTCAACCAACGGACATATAAACGCTATCCATCAAGATAGTTGATTCTATCAAAAAATGGTCGCTATAACGCTATATTGAACTAACTGTTTTCTTGATTAATTAATCAAATATTATTTAATATTTAATTTAATTGAACTTTAGCTTTCTCAAAATTTGAAGTTTGGCGCTTACTTCACTTTTGCATTATAACAAACAAATGTAGTTAGTTATCTCTCGGCTTATTAGTTGAACCCGTGGTATCATTTACGAATGTACCAAATTTAAAAAAAATCTGAGATGGTGAGATTCAAAGCGATATATTTTTGTGTCGATTTGACGTGGAATGGCCCAATAAGATAATCAAACAAAATTGGTTGATGGAAACAAAGGAGTATTTGCCAGAACTGAATATCACAGACAATGTGCTCACAGCCGAATCTGCACAAAAGATCTCAATAGACAAAGACATTCTTTTTGGTTTAAAAATGAAACCAAAAAGAAATGTACGATCCAAATCTTTATGGAATAAAAGAAAGCAGAATCAAAAGGAATAAAACATCAAAGAAGTGCAAGTTAGGCATGGACTATTTTGAATGGAATAGTGATTGATTTATCGTATTCCGAAGTTAAGGGATACGAAAAACTATCAATAAAATTGAAATGTAAGAAAAAAATAAAAATAAGAAAATTAACTTGAAACTTGAAAACTGTAAAATAAACATCATCAATTGATGCCTACTCAGATACTTGAATAATAAATAAATAAGATATAATCATATTCAATACTATAACATTAGTTTTTATCTATATAACAGTAGGCTAAGGTGTTCCGAACAAAATAATTATATAGTAGATTTATGATTCGATATGAATAATAGATTTATTCTCTTGAAATTGTTCTCTTCTAGAGTATTAGCGGGACTATATTATGACCCCATACACTGCTAATACAGTAAAGAAAAACATACGTTACGGTAATGGACACACATGTGTTAATGAACTTCTTAAAAAGTCAACAATCTATTTACAGTCATTCCATTGTATAATGAGGATAATAAAAAAGAAACTTACTCCAAACTGGACAATCTATTACCAACTAAAGGATTTAGTATTAACAATAACACTAATTTTACTTACACATAAACATAAAAATTATATATATTTTTTAAAAATACTATCAACATTAATCCCCTGATCAATGTTTTCATACATCATTTACTTACTTTTTTTATTAAAATTATATAAATATTTATTGTGTTTTTTTATTATGTCATGAAAAATTAGGAACCTACATTACAAGAAGCGAAAGTGTTTCTACAGCATTTGGTCTAATTAAACCCATCCATAAAAGACTACTTTTGATACTAGTAATGTAAAGAACTACCTATTTTATTTTTTAGAAAAACAAATCCATGAAATATTGTATTAATCAATAAAGTTTAAAAAGAGAATAATCAAAATGGAACCGACAACAAAAAAATACAAAAATATCTTTGCACACCAGAACACAATGAATGAGCTTCTGGTAAATCCTTCCCATCCCAACCTACGGCTCAGCATCAATTATTAACGGAGAAGAGAAAAAGTTTTTCCACAGAAATCGTCTGCTTTAATTTTCATGAAAACCTCCGCGACTCGAGAGCGGAGGTCCGGCGAGAACCGGGTATTAAACCCTAACCTTGTTTCAAAGGGGAAAGTGGTTTTGGGTCCTCGAGACAGGGAAAAATACTCTTCCAAACTTTGACTTTGGAATTAATTCAATTAAAATTTTAATTATGAGCTGAGATAAAGTAAACAGTTTTCAAATCCAGTATAGAAACTCCGAGGAACAATCCCGCTATAAAAACAGCCAATCTAATAATAATTTTTTATAATATTTTCATATTATACCACAATTTCATCCGAGTTCTTTTGGTATTATAACTGACATTATACCCGTAATGTTGAAGTCTAAGCAGAGCTAATATGTATTATTAATCAGGTATTGTAATCACATTAATGCGGTGTAATTGCAGTTTAATAAGTAATGAAGTATAATCGGTAATTTGACCTAATCAATTAACTAATAACCAATTTAATAATAACTGATGCTTAATTTACATACATTAAACATTTTATACATAGTTATATTATGAATAAAATAGTGTTATGCAATGTAATTATAAATAAAATTGTAATTCGTTATCCTTTTTAAATTTGTGACTTCAAACGAAATCAGATTTTCAGTCACAATTTAGGGTCCAGACTTTTGTTGGAAACGTTACATAACTTTATTAGTACTTAATCACATGTGCTGGATGTGACGAGGGCCATTCTGGAATGTTTAGCTTGTCTTGAAAATCGAAGCACATGGTTACTGGCACATGGTTTTGTGTCACTGCATTGTCATCAGTAGTTTTTTTTTTTTTGTGACTTTACAAATCATATGAGCATTTATAGTTTACCTGACGTTGTGAATTGCAATTTTACGTCAATAAAATTGTTTTAAATCCAAATTAGTGTTACAATATAATTGGAAATGTTATGTGCAATATCAGATATACAATTACCTAAGACAGTAGTATTGTGTATTATTTCACGTTAGCAGCTGACGGCATGTAAAGTAACAATATCTAAGATTATTTTCTTAGTTAAGAAAAAAAAATGACAATACGTTTTGTAATGTTTATTTAAATTTACTCTTTTTAAAGATTATTTTACTTCAAATAACATAAACCTTAATAGCTCTATAAACCACATTTATTTATAAATTTATATTTTTACTTATACTTACCTATAAATGAAATATATAGTAACGGAAATACGCCGTTATCAACGGAAATCCACGTTTTGGGGTCCCCTGAGTCCAAATAACCAAGCCCTGCGAAATGGTCTGTATCTGTGTCTGTGTGTGTGAACAGACCAGCTCAAAAACTATAAACCGTACGAACCCGAAGTTGGGTATTTGGTATATCCATACGCCCGCGATGTGACAGCAAAAATTTCATCAAAATTGGTCAAAGGGAGGGGGTACTTTAATTACAGAATTTTGTATAATTTTTACGTTTTTTTTTTTCAATTTTCTCAAAAACGGCTCTAACGATTTTGATTAAACTCTGTATTTGAAGTATGTATATGCCCGCGATGTGAAAGTCAAAATTTCATCAAAATTGATCAAATGGAGGGGCACTATACTTAATATATTTTGTCTCATTTTCACGGTTTTTTTTATTTACTCAAAAACGACTTTAACGATTTAGATCAAACTGGGTGTTTGATGTATGTATATGCCCCCGATATTACAGCCAAAATTTCATGAAAATTAATCAAACGGAGAGGCCACTTTATTTAATAAATGTTTTTCCAATGTTTAAGTTTTTTTTCGGTTTTTCCAAAAACGGCTTTAATGATTTCAATCAAACTCGACATGTTAAATGAGAAGTCTTCTTTAATATCAGGTAAGCTTTATTATTATTAAAATGTTCTGAGGGGCTTAAATAAGAAAGGGGCCTTTTTTTGTTATCCTATAAAGTACCTTTGTTTTTGTTTATATGGAGAAATTAACTGCCTCTCCTTAAACCCTAAAAGAAGAAATGGCTAAATGAAAAAAAAAAAAAAAAAAAAAAAAAACCAAGTTAACATCTACAGGAGAAAAAAGATAAATATTCCGTCATCTCATAAAATGATACCTTTAATGACAGACCATTGTTTATAATTAGGGACATTCGGTTCATTTAATGAAAATTATTTGTTTCATGGTATCTACATGAATTTTTAACAACTGCATAGAGAATTATAAAATCAGATGGAGTATTCTGCTTGAATTGCCGAATTATCGCAAGTAAAAACTTTTATTTAATAATAAAAAAATTAGTGTAATTTATAGAGCAAATACAAAAAAAAATAAGTAAATGAATGTGGAAAAAAGTGAGACTTTGAGGAATGCTACTTAACAAATCTCGTCAATTTCTAACCAAGTTGGTAAGTGAAAGTTGTGTGTTGCCCGCATCGCACCAGATTTTTCTTTTTATCAACACAACACAGCACTGTAGAACCTAGTTTTTTCTGGACTAACTCGCACCAAAGGCAATCCGGAGAATCGAAAATCCGGATAATCTGGAAAATGGTAATGAAAAGAAAACAAAACTTTCATTTCGAAGAACTGTCTGCTGTATTGTTTCAAAAGCGTGCCTTATTTGAATGAAACAAAAATTGTTGTACAAACAATTGATTAGAGGTTACGGAAAAATCACATAATTGGAATGAACAAGACCGTTCATATTAAAGGAAATAAAATATTTGCTAATGCTGTCGATTCTGCTTTCGGCCCTGTTCATTTAGGGATGGTCATGTGACCATAATATAAGATTACTCCCATCGCTACCTAGCTTCCGAATTCTGCTAGCTACGCTCGCTCTTCGGAGATAATCCCAAAAATTATTCCTAAAACAGGTCTTCACTAAATGGTGGCATAGCGGCCACGCCTTTGGTAAGGCGCACATCGAACTGTGTCACGCAGGCGAC
The DNA here is from genome assembly GCA_911387785.2 of Aelia acuminata. Classification (NCBI taxonomy): domain Eukaryota; kingdom Metazoa; phylum Arthropoda; class Insecta; order Hemiptera; family Pentatomidae; genus Aelia; species Aelia acuminata. The sequence continues at coordinate 62,935,087 of OU426983.1, read as the reverse complement.
GCAGAGCAGAGCAGAGCAGGCGGCACGAAAAAAAAACTGCGTCGCACAGGTACCCGCGCACATTGAAGAGCAGTTTCTGTGCCGCAGTTTCGGGAAGGCAGAGGCTTTTTTAGTTAAAGTATGTTAGATTTCTTGGATTTAAGATCAGAATCTGATTCGTATATAGAGTTGAACACAAAAAAAATTGCATTATCAAAAGTCAACGTAAAAAAGATTGTGATAAAATGAGGAAATGGAGAAAAGACCAGCTCACGAAAGAATTTGCAAACAGATTATTCTTAACAATCTATTAAATATTTCCGTCTGAGTCTGGTGAATTACATAATTACATTGAAGTTACTATTTAGTCTGAGGGATCCAAAGCTTAAAACCATTACTTATCGTGAAGTTATAAAATCAGGTAATGAGAGATCTGGTTAAGCTCTAAGTTTATAGAATTATATTAGGCACAAATCTCTTAAAATCCTTGGATACGATTTTAACAGCATTATATCATTATGGAATAAATTTTTTTTCTCATTAATTTCTTCTTTTTGTTTCCTTGGACATTTATTGTAATTTATTACCGTTATTATTTATTTGATAAATCAATATATTATTCACTACTTTGTATACTTTTATTTTTTATAACTATTTATTATGGGTTTTTAATGAAAATATTATCTTTAATTATCCACCATTACTTTAATTATTTGACCAGTTGTAGTTTTATTTTTTGTTCCGGTCTGTTATTCTTGAGGGACCTTGTCCCAGAACAAAATTTATTTTCTCTTCTTTTCTATTCTGTATAAGGATATAATAAAATTAAGAAGATAATATAACAGAGAAGAGTTATATTCACATAAAATTTCTTATTAAAAAAGTTCCAATCAACACATGGTTGATTTTTAAATAGCAGTTTTCTTTTTACTCAAATATATTTAATAAAAGAAGAAATATACCGTTAGAAATCGAGATGGCCATGTGAATTAAAAAATATAATTAAACTAAAAACTCGATTTTTATATAGCTTAAATTTGTTCTGTTGAACGTGTTAGGTTAAATGATTTGATTGTGTTTTTTGTTAATTGTAAATTATTTAATTGACTTGTTTAATTAAAATATTAAGTACTTCAAGTTTGTTTTATTTTGTATCTTAAAAATTTGCGCTTGGTGAACTCAACAAAATTAACGAAGTTTGGTGAAGGATAAATCAATTTGATTTATTGCAATCCCAACAGATATATTATTGGTTGTAATCAGCATTTCCATTAACTAAATGTCCATAAAGCCAATTTTTTTTTCATTGAAATAATATCAGTCAAATTTTCCTAAGATCATAACTTGTTGAATCGTTTAATGAACTTCTAGTATCTATGAGAAGAAAACTTGTTTTTCTAATTTTTAAACGTGTCACAGTAAGACGAATAAAAACTAACGAACACCGAAATAAGTGATTACAAATAAAATAACAATGTTAAAAATATTTAAACAAAAGTATCTGCTTTTAGAACTTCAGAAAGGCCCTCATCTAAATTTTAATATTTCTATATATTTTTTTAAAACTAATTTTACAGCTACATTTTCATCCTGAAATTGTTTAGTTTTAAAAATTCAAAACACTCGTATCATGCGCTTTTGGAATAGCGAGAAATTTCAAAATTATATTATGATTTTGGAATCTAAAATAACAGAACATATATATATATCTTTTAAATTATTATATTTTTAAAACCTTTTTTTTCCTAGACCTTATCTAGAACACCCTATATATACAGAAGACCTACTTAGTTTCATTAACCTGCTTAAGAGAAAAGTAGAACTTCTCAAACACTAATATTAAATGATAATAATAGATATTAAAATAATCAAATATTGAAAACTACGTCGCATCGGCACAGTTTTCTGTGGCAGATCCACGAGTGCCACATCGGCCTGCTCTGCTCTGCGTCCCAATGTGCGCGGTTCCTATATATTTCAGTTACCACAAAAACTGCTCTACTCTGCTCTGCTCTGCTCTGCGTCGCGAGTGTCTCAATGTGCGCTCGGCCTTTAAGTCGCATAGCGATACTAGCAGAAAATTATTGAAAATGTTATAGGGGAGTTTAATTGAAACAGAAAGAAATCGAAATAATTATTATTTTTTATAACTATAATTTTTTAAATCATTAATGTCATAAACTGAATAAGCGATTACCGTTCCTGCATTCAAACAGTAATGTTTTAAAATCCAGGTACGCCTACAGCAATGAAGAGGTGTCAAAACGATTCGCTTTTAAAAGGTAACGAGGGAAATAATAATAAATTTTAGTAGCATTAAAAAGAACTTTTAAAAAATCGTGATATTCCCTCAGAGAACTCGACAAGGCATAAAGATAACAAAGATCAATGAATGCGTTTGTTATTCGCAAGGCCATTAAGTTCTGCAATCAGGCTGAAAGCACATCATGACCCGAGGCATTTGTCCATTTCAAACTAGATGAAAGCCCTCCAAAGTAAAATATGATTCTCGAAAATGAAGCCATTTATGTTCAGGAAATATCAAATGTCGAGACATTAAGCAGAATAATTTCTTCTTTTTACATGATCTACGGTTTCATAAAGAAATATTTTTTTTGGGTTAAATAAAAAGTTTACAATGACATTAAATGTAATAATTAAACAACCTACATAAAACATAAGATGGGGGTCACCTGTGGTATAGTGGTTAGTGTGGAAACCTACAATACTTAAGGTCGCAGGTTCGCATCCCGCGGTGGACCTACTATTTTTAAAGAGAGTAAAAAATCCTTGGCTATGAGTTCCCTCGGATAGGATGTTAAATGGAGGTTCCGTGCCAGTACGATGTCAGGGAGTCGTAAAGATCCCTATCCTAATTATACCTGGATAGGCAAATACTCCCATTGTAGCATCGTCCGATTAGACTCAGTGGCATAAAGTGACATTAAACAAACAAACATAATATGGGCTGGCCAGATGACATTTGTTTCAGGAATAGTACACTATTCTGAAAGAAAAAACAGTCTTTTGGGCACCATATGACATCAAATTTGTGCTTCGGGTAAACAAAAATGAGGTGTTTATCAACATATTGATAATTTTTTAATGATTGAGTTGGAATCTTAGAATATTAGAATCTAACATGAACAAACAACAAAGAAACAAAACATGAAAATTTTTATTAAATTAATTGCAAGACTGCATGAGTAAAGCTTGAAGAATTGGTTTGGAGTTTTTGTTGTGAAATAAAGCTGCAATTTAAAATTTATTTTTTCAATTTTTCTTTTTACTTCGTATATTTGAAATATATAGTAAGCGTAAGTATAGTTATGGTGAGTTTTTTTCCCCCTGGATACTTGGTTATTTGGATGGGTCCTCTGATTCCAAATAACCAAGTACCTTGAACTGGTCTCTACCTGACATTAAGTACTTGATTTATGTCTATGCCCTTGATGTGACAACGAAAATTTCATCAAAATTGGGTAAACGACTTCATTTCATCAAGTTTATAATATTTTTTGGGATTAGCTCAAAATCGGCTCCAACGATTTTGATCAAACTCGTCATGTTTAATAAGAATCAAGTATTCTTTAAAATTAGGTAAGGTTCTTTATCATTGAAATGTTCTAATGGAGCTTAAATGGTGAAAGAAAATATTCTTCCTATAAAGTATTTTTGATATTTTTTTACATGGAGGAAATACCTGTCTCTCAATATGTCCAGTAATAAGAAATGACAAAATATAAACATAAAAGAATTTGATAAACATAAACAGGAGAAATAAAAGAAAAGTGTTTCCTCAAGATGAAAAGTCCCGTTAATGAGTGCAATAATATATTTGTATAATATATCGTTGGAAAGCAGAGATTCTCAGATAGAACAATATTTAGTTTAGAAAGTCGTAAAATGTATATGTGCCCCAAAATAATTTAACATAAATGCATTTTTAACATAAAAAAATATTTGGTTTGTTCCAAAAAGCACAGAAACACGTTGACAACTCCTTTGCATGCACATTAATCCTTCACTTCATATTATTATTAACAATTAAGGCGCACTTGGCATGCGAAGGAGTTGAATACGTATTTCAAGTGCTTGTTGGAACATACCTATTTAAGAGAAACCATTTTTTTCAATGGAAACTAAAGTTTTCATACCAGATAAATAATAAAATGAAATAGAAAGATAATTTTTATATTTTCATGCTGTTGCAGTTAAAATAATACCAATTTGATTGTAAATATATCAAATGTTGTTTTGTTTTAATCATATTATACATTATAATATTTATATTATTATATTATTTATATAATATATAAATATTTATATAATATATTAATATTATAATATTTATAATATTATCCGTCATTCCAACACTCTCCCTATCTTTAAATCCCGTCTGTTCAATCACTTCCTCTCCACCCAGTTTCCCGAACAATTGTAAACAGTTTAATTGTAAATTGGTATAGGCCTTTATTATTTATTTATCTTTAAAATATATGATCCATTTAGTGTATGTGTAAATAAGTTATTTTTCATTTCAAGTCAATAAGGATTTACTTAGTTTTAATTTTTTTATCACAAGAAGATTTCCCCAATGTTTATAATTTTTTTCTCAGTTTTTTTTATTTTATTTTATTTTTTCATTTTAATTGGCTCTTTTTGTTTTGTTTTTTATTAGTACTCTAAGGCACTGAAGCCTATTATATGTATCTGTATAATTTGTTCCTGAGGGACTAGTTCCCGGGACAATCAATAAAGAGTTTATTATTATTATTATTATTATAATCCTCGAAAATTATATTGTAGTTTAAAACTTTAGTTCGATTATGGATTTTTGAATAAGGTTGTTTTTACTGAAACAATTATTGATAATCCATCTTCGTCTGTTTCTGGAAAGGCATTAGAGACTAAAATTCGAAAACTAAATTCCAATTTTCTTCGAACCTTAAATACAATAACCCTTCTATGATTTCCATTCACGTTATACATTTTTACAAAAACGGTTTAAAAAAACTCGACTAATAATAAAATTTATAATTTTTCCTTAAAAATGAAAATGAATAAAAACAGGGAATAAAAAATTTGGGAATAAAAATTAATAAATTATAGAGAACCGAAAATTACTCAAAACTTCTAAGTTTTGCAATAATAATTATACTCTATACCTTAAGGAGAATAAGAGACTAAATTACAAAAAAATTGATGTGGATAAAGCGATTTTCTTGGAATTTTCCAAACTTCTTTTACACAATTATCAAAACATGTCGGTTTCTACTCCAACTAGGTTAGGTAAATTAAGGAACGTTATGTTATGCACTTTTTTTTTTTAAAATTAATAAAGAAATGCTGAATATGTCGAACTTCTTTTCCATTCTTTATAATATATAGTAGAAATATATCGAAATAGCGGAATTCAAGAAGCCGGTCGTTGAGAAGTCTTTAGTCTTCAAGCACTTTTTAAAACCAGTGAGACAGTGAAGATTCGTCAGTACTGGTCACGATAAATTTGTAGAATAATGGATGTAAATCACATATTTTAGTCTGCTTAGCTTATTGAGGATGAATCAAGGTAAATCCATCATCATTTACTGTAAATTAAAAATATTTAATTACACATTTACTACGCTAATTCAAATTTATTGAAATAAAATAAAAATTGGACCCACGGTTTATTCCTATTACATTTCTTTTGATAATTTTTTATTTATTATACTAGAATGTCCTGAACCAAGCATGTCCGACAGAATATATCCGTAACATGTATAGGCCTAAGGATGTTTGTTATCTATGACATCAAGGAACATTGTGCAGAGAATAACTATTACCATAAAATGTTTACGATGCTAACTTTGCCACTATTACAGGAAGTCCAGTTATTGCAGTACTATAAGTGAATCATATACACCAGGGCAATAGCCACTCTCCAGCTTGCACCGTCGTATTTCAAAACTTGTAACACTTTCAGGCGGAACGATATCATCAAAATAGTGAAATATTTGACCAACTTTAATTAATCATTGGTCAACGAATACAGAGCCATCCTAATATGCATTTGATTTTTATATTTCGTATTTTTTTAAATATGTAATACTAGTCATCTCGAAGGAATACTTAGAATAAGATAGGCCGGGTGTATGGTAAACTAACAAATCTGAAATATTCCGGGTTTGAAATGTTTGGAACATAAACTGCATTGAATGCGTGTTTATAACCTTTAAATGAAAAAAGTCATTTTCGCGAATAAGAATACATTTCTTACAATTGCGATCTTGGTAATCTTCCTGATGAATCGAAACCCAGACATTTTTTTATATTACAAAATAATATCTACAAATCACAAAGGCAAGGGCCGAATTACACTAAAAGTAAAATAATACAAACATTATACGCAGAAAAAAAAGTATGAAGATGAAAGTTCACAATCCTTAGAATATATTTACTAATATACATAGAATTTCGTATATCAATTTTTATATGAGCTCAAATCATACCTTTCTTTTTTGCTGTTTTATACTAAGCGAAAAATATTAACAGTAAAAAAAAAATCTGGTTCGTGCGCGCAACACACAACTTTCACTTACCAACTTACTTAGATTAGAAATTAATGCGTTTTGTTAATTGCCACTTCTCAAATGAACGGAACGGCTCTAATTATGAACAATGGTCTGTCATTAAAGGCGTACTCCGCATGTGTGGGCTCAACGAGTTTTATGAGTTGACAGAATATTTTTCTTTTTTTCTCCTCTTTATGTTTTCTTTATTTTTATTTCTTATTTTTATGTCAACGAGAGACAGTTGACTGAGAGAGTCGATTGAGAAAATCGAAAAAAACATAAAAAGTTATTAAATAAAGTACCCCCTCCCTATGAGCAATTTTGATGAAATTTTCGCTTTCACATCGCGGGCATATACATACACTAAATACCCAATTTCAGGTCCGCACGGTTTATAGTTTTTGAGCTAGTCTGTTCACACACACACACACAGACACACCCACACACAGACCATTTCGCGGGACTTGGTTAATTGGACTCAGGGGACCCCAAAACTTGTATTTTCGTTGAAAACCGGAAGTCGAAATTTTTCACGATCGCAATACTTCCACTTACTATATATTTCATATATAGTTAAGTGAAAGTGAAAACCGGAAGTCGAAATTTTTCACGATCGCAATACTTCCACTTACTGTATATTTCATATATAGGTAAGTGAAAGTAAAAAAGGAATGTCAAAAATAATATAAGACATCTGACACAAACAGATCTTAATAAAAGATTATTCAATTTTTCGAGCAGTATGGGAATGAAATGAAAGCGAAACCATAAAACAAAAACGAAAAAAGTATTTTTTTTTTTAAGATATCTCTTTATATTTTAAGATAAGTTCGTCATTAAAAAACAACAATGCCACCCATCAACAGTAGCCATCAGTGCGGCATATGGCATTGTTTTGAACATAAGGGGCCACAGGGAAATGAAAACAAAAAAAAATGCAACTGTCACTTGTAAAATATTTGTGAGGAAGAATGGCCGGTAGCAGGAACGGGGCGAGGGCCCAAAGGCAAGCAGGTGGCGTAGCCCTCCATCTGCCCTGCCCTTTATGTCAAATCGGCTATCATTTTTAATATGGGGCATGTGCCCCCCACGGACCCCCGCCAGCTTCGCAGGTTACGGGCAGTTGGTTCTTTATTGCTCTCTATCCGGCCAAGTGTCGAGTCAGCATTGTTCCTTAACACTATAACATTTAGTAGGTGCTCTGCAGGAAGGTTTAAGGTTACAACAAAAAATGCCGATTTTGACTTCCAAAGGTCCGGCCAGTTAATGTTCCTCATGGGAGGGAAGATAAAATCGATAAATGAAAGGCACTGTTGCAGCCACCGATAACTTATTTTACTAATTAATATAATAAATTATAGTTTATAACACATCGATGTGAGCAACCCGGCCGCGTTTTGGTTTTAGTTAGCAACCGACCGAGTTACGGATTCGGCCGAGGTTTCGGTTTCGGCTAAAAAACGGTCGAACCTTTCGACCTAGCCTAAGTTGCATTCCTGTCTGTTATTCCGAACAGGGAGTAGGAGTACACGATATATATGGTAAGCTAAATCTCGTTCATGGCTTTCAGACTAAAAAATTCAAGTAACGTGTGGTGAAAAAAATTTCATAGTGACAAACAGGGATGGGGCACATAAATTACATAAAGTCTTAAGATGTAAAGAAAGCATTCTTTTCTTGCGAAATTCTTTACGTTCAGTGTATTATCCTTTACTTGAGCTTTCAAAAAAATTTTTATTTTTAATTATCTCCTTATCAATAATCAAATTTCTAAAAAGATTCTAATAAGATTTCTAAAAAAAATAAGAGCAACACTAAATAACAATAAATCTTACAAATACTTAAATTTGAAGTAGTCGTCGGAGAAACCCATATCCACAGAATCAAATCAATTGAAAAGATAGAAAAAAAATATATCAAGCAGTAACATTGCCTTAAAAAGGAGGGCTCAGGTTGCATGCATTAAGTAGTGGTTTCGTTTTTCGTACCTGTATGTGATGCGACTCATATGCAATAGCCAATTTTACGACACTAACAGTCTCCCCCCCCCCCCTTCATCACTTTTGAGCATGCTCCAAAAAAAACTGACCGAAAAACTCCAAAATTTCGCACTTTTTTTTTCGATTTGACTATGAAAAACACTACTTAAACGTATAATGTTAATTCTGCAAAATCAGAGTAATGAAGGTTTGGTTTGAAGAAATTCAAAAACCCGAATTCCAGGCTGCCGTAACAGACAAATGGACACTAATAAAGTATATAATTTTTTTAAAGAAATTAAATACAAAATCCATGATTTTTCAAAGTTGTAAAGTTTAATCTGAACAATGCTGCCAATGAGACCTACGTCACGCCGAACAAAAGGAAAATTCCGCCGGATTTATTGACACTGTCATCTTTGACCGGAAGATCCGCTACCCTGAATGGCTACAGTCATCTGTATGTCGAAACAAAGGGCTGATATCCCAACTTTTGTAGTATTCGCACCACATTCGGTCGTTCTTTGATCGAAAAGAAACTTAGTCAACAAACATGGCAATATTTTTAAATGTCTAAATTATAATTGCCATTATATGGTTTTTAAACAAAAAAACATTTTATTAAAAAATAGAAAAAAAAATGAAAAGGAATAGTTGTAAAAACATTTGTTTTGGAAAAGAAAAACCTAAGGAGCTTAATTGATTAAAATTACGGAATACTTCAATAGAGTTGTAATAGATAGAATAAAAAAAATTAAAATAATTAATTGTCTATATAATCTCAATTTTTTTGGGCCACGGATAGCCGAGCGTGTTGGAGCGCGGCCCGCTTTAACACGGTCGAGCCGAACGTTGGCGGTTCGAATCCGCCCTGGGATGGTTGACTTTTATTTCGTGGAGGACCCACGAAATAAATCTCGACCTACCCACCATGGTTAGGATAGGTTGGTTACACCAGTAGAGTAACCCCCCCCCCCGTATGCCACACATGGCCAGGTAGGGGTACCGAACAAAAAAAAAAAAAAAAAAAAAAAAAAAAAAAAAAAAAAAAAAAAAAAAAAAAAAAAAAAAAAAAAAAAATCTCAATTTTTCTTTGTTTTAAGTGATAAATTAACAAAATCGCAGATGGTCTTAAGGATAACTACTACTAGGATAAGCACTAACAGAAAAGAGGTCAACGGATATAAAATTTATAGTTCAACTTATAGTATTTTTGCTGTGAAAGAAAATAACACCAATTTAATCTAAACTATAATACAAAATAATAAAAAAAACAAAGATTGACCAAGGAAGCTCAGAAATGATACACTACTAGAATTTCAATTAATTAAAAAAAGGAAAATGTCCCAAGAAAAGATAAATTTCAATTAGGTAAGTACACTAAATAGGTAAGTAAACCTGGAAATAGGTAAGTATACATTTTAAAGTACTAGGCACGATTATTATTATTATTTTTTTTCTTGAGAAGGATATATAGAATGAAAATACATTGCATTATATAATTTACATTTGAAAATGTTTCAAAACAGGATTTATCTTCCACATTCCAACAGGATATCTGTTGACCTGAGTTCGATGGAAAACCCGCTATCGTAATTAAATAAGAAGACTAATAGGTTTTTATCGCCATACTGATATGTCATCGGTTTATCCAGTTCGAAAGGTCGATCTATTTTGAAAACTTACACGGAAACATTGTACAGCATTTAATACTAGCATCTGCCTGGACTGAGCAACTCATTTCGAATCTATTTAGAGCTAAGTAACACCAGACCGTTTAATTAGGAAGCTAATGAACCGTCAGCCACTTTGATCGAGTACAAACCCGGTGGAGGGGTTGTGGTGGTGGAGGGGGGGGGGGGGGGGTGAGGGGTGTGAAGTACTTCAACATTTTCCTCAAGTTCGTTTACGAATTCCTTTTTTTTTTTTCTTCATTCGCTCCTTTCATAGCTTCAGCAAATTCAAACTCAACAAAAATAAATAAACAGCAAATGTGTTTAATAATGACTAATTAATCTTGTAGTTTTAACTTTATTTACATTTATATTTGTTTTAACTGTCACTTTATGCCACTAAGGCTAATTGGACGATGCCACTGTGGGAGTCCTAAATTTTGCCTATCCAGGTATAATTAGGATACGGATCTTTAACAAGTACCTGACATCGTACAGGCTCGGGACCTCCAATTTACGTCCTATCCGAAGGATGGCATACGCAAGGATTTTTTACTCCCATTAAAAAATCCTAGGGCCACTTCGCGACGCGAACTGACTAATTAATTTTCAGAAATAAATTCAAGGTTTTATTTATTTAAATTGAACAATATGTGCATATTCAAAAATATATATTAAATATAAATAACTATATCTAATTTTTACCGATTTTTCGTTCACACAAGCCAGTAAATTAATGGAATAATAATTAGTATAAAAATGTAATATTTTGTAAACAGATGACAGAGGAATTCTTCGGATTTTTATAACTAAAAAAATTCTCCTCCCTTCACCGGAGCCTGATTTGTTTCTCCCTCTGTATTTTCCTGAGCTTGACATTTTTCTAGTGGAAGAGTTATAGACGGAAATTTTTCTCTCTTTTTAATGCTGATGAATCTTCTCACAATTGAGTTCACTCAGTCCGTATATTTTGATTTATTTAAGTTTATATAACAGCGGCTCTTATCTATTGAAAAATACCAAAGTGTATAACCTATCGACCGTCTTTAGAAAAATATAATTAATTTTCTCATGTTGAAAAACTGTTAATTTTATGTCAAAATGTGGACAACCGTCAGAAATAGAATCCCTATTCAAGCTTGAAACGAAATGGAACTGCTCCTAGGATCTGATAAGAACGACCGCCAATACACAATTTATTACTGAAAACTTAAATAAATGAAAACTGTACATCATAAGTATATATACTGAATCACTAAATATATGGTTTTGAAAGTTGTTTTTGAACCCAAAATGTTCACAGGATTTGGTTGAATTTGTAAAACAAGGCATAAAGTTCGGTTTTTACTATTTGTTTCTGGAGACAGGAGTCGTGAGCTTGCCTTATCTGCCACATGCAGAAATCCGCGTGGGGCTGATTTTCCGAACGTCGGTTCCGGGAGATCTGCTGCTTAGTATTCCTCCAAAGCCTCTGGGCCCGCAAAATTGCAAATAAACGTACCTACCTAGCGTTGTAAATGATCCTCGTTTTTTTTTTTATCTCATCATGTCTTTTAAAATTTTATTAGGTTGAAATTAAAATTTAAAGAAGCGTATTCTATTAATTATAAAAAAAAAAAAAAAATAACGATTTTAGTAGTAAGTATTTCAAGTGGTATTTTTAAAACTAATTTAATATACAATATTCAATGCCTGTGTCAAAATAATTTCAAAATTTTAATTTGCAAATCATTTTTATGTTACATCATTAATCATATATTAACGTAGATTTTATTTGCTTTTAATTCAATATAATTTTAAATGAAATCTTAAGTAATTGATAAAAAGAAGTTTTCATAATAACTGAAAGAAATGAGGTACGTGATTAACACTTGTAATGTATCCTCATGTAACTTAAGCAAGGCATGTATCACCAAGAAAAGCTCCATACAAATTTAGAAATTTTCAAGAGAAAAATCTTTCCATTACATGACTATCAGTTTTTATGGTTTTTTTTTTACTTTCACTTACCTATATATGAAATATATAGTAAGTGGAAGTATTGCGATCGTGAAAATTTTCGACTTCCGGTTTTCAACGGAAATACACGTTTTGGGGTCCCCTGAGTCAAAATAACCAAGTCCCGCGAAATGGTCTGTGTGTGTGTGTGTCTGTGTGTGTGTGTGTGTGTGTGTGTGTGAACAGACTAGCTCAAAAACTATAAACCGAGCGAACCTGAAATTGGGTATTTAGAGTATGTATATGCCCGCGATGTGACAGCAAAAATTTCATCAAATTTGCTCAAAGGGAGGGGGTACTTTACTTAATAACTTTTTAAGTTTTTTTCGATTTTCTCAAAAACGGCTCTAACGATTTTGATTAAACTGAGTATTTGATCTATTGATATGCCCGAGATATGGCTGTAAAAATTTCATCAAAATTGATCAACCAGAGGGGGGACTTTACTTAATAAATTTTGTATATTTCCACGTGTTTTTTTTATTTACTCAATAACGGTTTGAACGATTTTGATCAAACTTGGTATTTGATGTATTTATATACCCGAGATATGACTGTAAAAATTTCATCAAAATTGATCAACAGGAGGGGGGACTTTACTTAATAAATGTTGTCCAATTTTTACCTTTTTGATCGATTATCTCAAAAACGGCTTTAACGATTTTTATCAAATTCGTTATGTTTAATGAAAATTAGTTGTTATTTAATATCAGGTAAGCTTTATCATTATTAAAATGTTCTGAGGGGGCTTAAATGGGGAAGGGGCTTTTTTTGTTTTTCTATAAAGTACCTTTGTTTTAGTTTATATTGGGAAATTAACTGTCTCTCATCACGCTTAAAAATAAGAAACGGCTAAATATGATATATGAAGAGAATCAAGTAAACATATACAGGAGAAAAAAAGAAAAATATTCCGTCAACTCATAAAACACCTTGAGCTCACGCATGCGCCGTACGCCTTTAATGACAAACCAATGCGTTATAATTAAACTGTTCTGTTCATTTGATAAGTGGCAATTAACAAAACGCATTAATTTCTAATCTAAGTAAGTTGGTAAGTGAAAGTTGTGTGTTGCGCGCACGCACCAGATTTTTTTTATAGTAAGTGGAAGTATTGCGATCGTGAAAAATTTCGACTTCCGGTTTTCAACGGAAATTTATTTAATAAATTTTATATCATTTTCACGTGTTTTTTTTATTTACTCAAAAAAGGCTTTAACGATTTTGATCAAACTGGGTATTTGATGTATGTATATGCCATTGATGTGATAGCCAACATTTCATCAAAATTGGTCAAACGGAGGGGGCACTTTATTTCATAAATGTTTTCCAATTTTTACCTTTCTTTCGATTATCTCAAAAACGGCTTTAATATCGGGTAAGCGTAATCATTAATAAAATGTTCTGAGGGGGCTTAAATGGGGTAGGGGCCTTTTTTGTTTGTTTCCTATAAAGTACCTTTGTTTTTGTTTATATAGAGAAATTAACTGTCTCTCGTTAAGCCTAAAAATAAGAAATGGCTAAATATGAGATATGATAAAAATAAAGAAAACATATAGAGGAGAAAAAATATATATATATTCAGTCAACTCATAAAAATCGTTGAGCCCATGCATGCGGAGTACGCCTTAAAATGACAGACCATTGTTCATAATTAAAGCCGTTCTGTTCATTTGAGAAATGACAATTAACAAAACGCATTAATTTCTTATCTAAGTAAGTAGGTAAGTGAAAGTTGTGTGTTGCGAGCACGCACCAGATTTTTTTTTTGTTATTTTTATCGAAATACTTCGTCAAAATTTATACCAAGATAATTCCACTACTTCAGCACTTAGAGGTTTTTGGGAATTGCAATTCTAGAAAAATCAGCTTTTGAAGGTTTAACCACCATTTCTAACATAGCAGTACACTGAACATTATTAAAGGAATAACAAGAAATATAGTTTTAATTATTTTCAAATACCAATTTTTTTCTTGGTGAAATTTCAAGGTAAAATGTGAACATACGATAAAAATAGAAGAAACACAAACAAGGGTAGACTAAGAAAATATTAAGTAAATCAACAAAATTCGGAGCGATTTTGCAATTTACTTCGGTTAAAACTGGCCGGTTGTAATTGAAGGAAGTAAGCAGTTAATTAAAAGTAACCTAAATCCCCTACTTCCCAACAAATGAAGGAAGCTTGGAGGTAGATTTTGGAAAAAACGCATCACATTGAACGCAATTTTCACATTGAAGGAGTAGATTCTGTTTATTGTCGCATAGTAGTATGATTTTGTGTATGGAAAATATCCGGGAAATAGAAAAAATACATTTCAGAATTATATAGATAGAGCAGGCTTTGAAGCTACATGCCTCAAAGTAAATAAAATTCGAAGCAACTCAATTTAGTTGGGCACTTTATAAAAGCACTCTACAGGGTGTAAATAACATCTATAATCGCCATAAGATAAAATAAAATAGGCAAGCAGATGTTTTATCCCCTTTTTTATTTAATCTATAAATAAACAGCAATATCCTTTGATGAGTCCGCAAGACATTCAATACACCAAAGTATTCTAACACTTACGTGGGTTAAACAATTTTGGTCAAATTATAAAAACACAAGTATTTGAAGAGGTTACAATAATTATGACTTATCAAGGTATCAGAAAAAGACTAACTCTCCAGTCTAATGCTCTTTATATATAATCGTAAAGAGACAGAACAATCCAGAACCTTGTGGGCCGGCGTCGATGGCACTCCAACATGTTAGTCCCAAACAAATGCTATGACTGTTTGTTTCAACTGTTAGTTCGTTCCAACAATTCTAAACGATACATTTTTATTGTTTTTTTAACGTTACAGTATTCTACATTTTATTTTATTTACTGCAATCTAACAAAATAAAGACAAAATATTGTTGATGGAAAATTAAAAAAAAATGTATACTCCACTAGTTTAAAAACCAACTTATTTTTATTGTAGGAAGCAACTGGAGATAGAGATTTTCACTATAAATAAGAGCCAATGTTTTTTATAAGGCTGTAGTAGTGGTAAGTGTTGCATTAAGTGGTCTTATTAAGCAAGAGAAAAATTGTCAGTAGAAAAAAAAGGAAAAAAGCGGTAGTGTAAAAGCCCACTCCCGACCACTCTGTTTTTGATTCCACTCCAAACTCCATCGGGTGGGATAACAGCGCAAGCGGAACTTGAAAAAAAAAAGGAACTTTTCCACTTGTTTTGCTACCTAGAGCTCTCGGGGGTTTTGTGAAATGCTTGGATCAATACGAAGGGCTAAATCAGATGCCGGCTGTAATGAGGACTTGACCCGAGGAGAACAGGATTACAACCTGCCGGTAAACCATTCCACAATTAATTAGCAACGGCTCCATGGTGCTCCGATACCTCAAGAACACCCACCTCCCCAAACAGCATTATTTTATATAAATTACGATCCCTTTGTTGCTACAAACTTTATCGTCTCTCTCCATCTCTAGAAGAACCAAAGACCTCTTCGTGTGAATAATATCTCATACAACAAAATAATATCTCGAAAATTAACAAGATAGTTATGATTAATAAAGTGGAATTTCCTCATTATCAATATTATTTTCACAAATGTTTTCTTTGTCTATCTTCTTTAGTATTTTAGAAAATTCAATGATAGAGCCATAATATAAAACATAAGGGAAAAGTAGTGTACCCTTAACACGGGAAAGGTAGCGCTACTCGAAGGGTTGATTTAGGTAGCGCTTCGTCGATGAGACAAAGTGACCATATTATCGTTTCGGGGATGCCTAATCATCATGTAAATGCATTAATTATAATACGAGGCGTGTTTTTTAAGTAAGTACCGTTTTGAAATTAAAAAAATCTGGTGCGTGCTCGCAACACACAACTTTCACTTACCAACTTATTTAGATTAGAAATTAATGCGTTTTATTAATTGCCACTTCTCGAACAGAACGGCTTTAATTATGAACAATGGTCTGTCATTAAAGGCGTACTCCGCATGCGTGGGCTCAACGAGTTTTATGAGTTGACTGAACATTTTTCTTTTTTTCTCCTCTTTATGTTTTCTTTATTATTATCATATCTCATATTTAGCCATTTCTTATTTTTAGGCGTAACGAGAGACAGTTAATTTCTCCATATAAACAAAAACAAAGGTACTTTATAGGAAAAAAACAAACAAAAAAGGCCCCCCCCCCCAAAAAAAAGCCCCCTCAGAACATTTTAATAATGATAAAGCTTACCTGATATTAAATAACACATAATTTTCATTAAACATGACGAATTTGATAAAAATCGTTAAAGCCGTTTTTGATATCATCGAAAAAAAGGTAAAAATTGGAAAAAAATTATGAAATAAAGTACCCGCTCCGTTTGACCAATTTTGATGAAATGTTGGCTATCACATCATTGGCATATACATACATCAAATACCCAGTTTGATCAAAATCGTTAAAGCCTTTTTTGAGTAAATAAAAAAAACACGTGAAAATGATACACAATTTATTAAGTAAAGTCCCCCCTCCAGTTGATCAATTTTGATGTAATGTTGGCTATCGCATCTTAGGCATATACGTATATCAAATACCGAGTTTGATCAAAATCCTTAAAATCATTTTTGAGTAAATAAAAAAAAACACTTAATAATGAAACAAAATTTATTAAGTAAAGTCCCCCCTCCGGTTGATCAATTTTGATGAAATTTTTAGTCATATCTCGGGCATAAACATAGATCAAATACTCAGTTTAATCAAAATCGTTAGAGCCGTTTTTGAGAAAATCGAAAAAAACTTAAAAAGTTATTAAATAAAGTACCCCCTCCCCTTAAGCAATTTTGATGAAATTTTTGCTGTCACATCGCGGGCATATACATACACTAAATACCTAATTTCAGGTTCGCACGGTTTATAGTTTTTGAGCTAGTCTGTTCACACACACACAGACACACAGACCATTTCGCGGTACTTGGTTAATTGGACTCATGGGACCCCAAAACGTGTATTTCCGTTGAAAACCGGAAGTCAAATTTTTTCACGATCGCAATACTTCCACTTACTATAAATTTCATATATAGGTAAGTGAAAGTAAAAATACGTGCAAAGATATCTCAATAATTTTATTTTTACATGAAAGCCTGTACCTTAATCTACTTTTCAACATAATTTCCTTCATTTCATACAAAAAAACACAAAGGAAATGTCACAAAAGCAAAATTGCCAAAGGAATAATGAAACAGTAAATGGAAAATAAACTACGAAAGCATATCAATGGGATTACACTACGCTACCAACTAAAAGGGAAAAATGAGTTACAAACAATAGAAACATTTACAGTGGACTTATAGTTAATAAATTTTCTCATTAATAATTGATAATATATAAGTCACAGCCTGGTTTTGCAATCTGGACATAACTTGACCCTATGCTCTACACAAATGCACTTTCCACAAAGACAATAAGATTTTGACATTCTTCTCTTCTGCCAAGGACAAAATAGACACATTTCTCGAGGTCCAAATAGTCCATAAATTTTCCACCTGCAGATAGAATTAGCTTTCAAGGCGAAGATTAGGCAGCACATCGTTTCCAAGACTGACGTTTGCCAGTCCATGAACTGAAGTAACGACGTCCAAGACTTCGGAAAGGTAATTAAATTATTGACTTACCTTTTCTACCTGCAGGATCTGTTCTAGTGGAGATAAAACTCCCGGAAGGTGGGCCAGCTAGGATTGGGGATTCATCTGTAATTAACAGAAATGTGCGGTCTCTTCGTCGGTAAGACGAACGCTACCTTCCCGGGTTAAGGAATATATCCTACCAAAAGAACTTATGAAGAAAGAAAACTTTCCTCTAGAGGATCTTTAATTTTTCCAACTCAGTGAAAAAAATATGGAAGACCATAATTAGCAAAGCTACAGCCTTTTGAATTTATAATAGTACCAGAAAATAAGGAAATATTTGAAGTTGAAATCGGTTTAGTGGTTTAGCCAAAATCGAACATCGAAGATTTTCGATAAAAATCATGTCTCAACGCCTTATACTTGAAAACGTCAACTCTACATGAAAAATGTTAATGGTGAAAGTTAAAAGGGTGACATTTTTTAATAAAAAAGTCCTTAACTCCAAAATTAACTTACATAACGTTTATTTATTTGGAGTAGCCATTTTCGAATTGTAGGCGTTGGAACATGAGCGTAATTCATTTTTCAGCCAGATCCTGCAAAAATTGTCGAATTTCGATAATTGGGTAAGAAAGGAATGACTAAATTGATTTTATCTTCAAGTACCTAAGTGAAAATTCATGTGTTCCCATTCAAACAGCAATATATTTTTATGGTTCATGAATGGTTGATTGTTTTAGGGTTATAAAAAAAAGACTAAATTTCTAACAAATAAAGTTAATTAACGATACTAAACTGTTAATTAATTATAAATAAACAAATATATATTGTGTGTGTTTTAATTAACGAATACTAAGATTATTTTCAAATTAATTAATCCAATACTTAAGTAGCTAGAAGGGACAAAATGAATAAAATCTACAATTTAAGGCCGTTATAAAAATTTCTATTTTACGATCTGGCCGAGGATCTTAGAGAGCAAAGGGATTTTTGAAGTGACTTAGAGGCAAAAACATTTTTCGGATACTTAAATCCTTAAGCCGCAGCTAATTAAAAGAGGGATCGTACGAAGTTAGGGCCACACAAGGATTGGATGCTTGCCCTGATTAAGATTAAGGCAGGAAGGTGCTTTGTACCCTATTTAGGGCTTCTCCTTACATCAAACATTCAACCGCTCACTTTGTGCGGTCCGGCTCAGCTATTCACTTTGGCATTTCACTCACTGGGCCGTAACTGTCATGCCATGACATCCACCTCCGTCTTAAATATATATAAGCATGTTGAATAATAAGGTTCTAGGAGGTTAACTATTAAATAATTAACCGCCACATTTGAAATAATACTAAATGAAAAAAAATAATTTTTTAACGTTATAGATATCTCATATAAACCAAAAAAAAAAAAAAAAGGCTATTTATAAAAAAAACTTTGAAGATACCGTCAACGAATACCAAAACTGAAAAAAGAAAAAGAAAAACATACCACAAACTACCTCGTAATCCGAAAATCCTTATATAGATCCAAAGATTCCAGGATACACTTCCCCAATGTGCCCTCAGTTTGCCTACGGACGCCTGATTCATGGAAGATCATCTACTCAACACGAGATGTGACTGAAAAGATTAATGAATTGTTTGGTGATCTATGTTTTGTGTTCTCAGACGCCCCACGGCTTGCAATGATATTCCAGGCTAAATTCGGAGAAAATAGGTGTGCTTTAAAACATAGCGTAACATTTTTTATTTTTTTTTATATTTTAACAACTTTTTTTATTCCCTAAAAACTATTTTTATTTGTCACGACTGTTCTAGGTAATAAAACGAATGCACATTTCACACCCTGCATTGCTTAAATAAGGAAGAAATATTTCTAAAATCAGGTGCCAATAATGCATGGGAGGTGGAACTGCGGAACGTGCTCATTAAGCAACCTTTGCAAGTGGCAGGCGTTACAAAAGCTTGGTCAACCCCCGTCGCAATCCACACTCAGTATGATCGTCATTTATTTTAATACGGATAATCAATATTTCTTTTAGCACTAGGCTAAGGATTCGGGAAAGAATGTGAAATATCTCACAACAAGAATAAAGTAGTAAGTAAGCATGATTCAACAAATCTATTGAGACTCAACGGCGGAGCGTGTTCGAACAGGAAAAGGAGGGTTAAAAACTACTTCGAGTTGGAACCAAAGAATAAATTTTGATCATCCCACCTGTTTAGAATAGGTTGGTTAGCCACTAGACTACCCCCTCCCCCACCACAAACAAAGCCCTGTCAATATTAATATTTCTACATATACATCATTATCATCCCTAAAATGTTATAAAAGCCTAGTATGTAACCTGATATGTTGTAAAATGTTAAATAGCAATTTAAACAAGTATAGAATTAATCCCAAATAGTAGAAGTACTTTATACTAGTCTGTGACCCATGAGAAGGAACCACGAGAGCAGGTAATTCCGCCACAAGTCAGGCCAAGTAACATCAATAGTACATTAATTCCTCTGGATCAAAGACCATAAATCAGATTTGGTTGCCAAGGCCCGCACCGGTATCGACTCCTGACTGATAATGGGCGATTGTGTTTTCCACCTCAGCCAGGGAGGAAATTGCACAATGGGGACTTAGCCTAAGTCCCCGCTACCCTGATCCGTCACAGGCTCAACGCTGATAAGGTCGTTCTATCATCCACGTCGCGGTGGCAACTTTCGCAACCCCTTCTAAGCAAAATCAATGTTTCTTTTCACAACCAACATAAGTTGGGGCGGCAAAGACATTCTTCAAAGTCCCCGATTTTTCTCAGCCTAGCACTGTAGACATTAGAAGAGAAGAAGACTTTTATAAATACCTTATCCATCAATGTAATTATTCTTAAATCAATGTATCACTACAAGACAAGAATTATTGCAAGAAACATTTTCTAGACACAGCTTTATTCAAATTTCGCATGGAAACGATGATTACTTTAAATAAAATAAAACAAGGAGCGGAGTAATCAAATTAAGGGTTCCCGTAAAAGGGGAAAATCCAACAAACGGGCAAGCTCTTTGAATCACTGCCGAGAGATGCTGGCATTAAAGTGCATCCTTACGAATATATCTGTGACCTACTTTAGACGTGTCCTTGGTCTAAAACTATTCCGTTATATAAGCTATTATATGACTGTAAAAACAACTATGACTATAAAAAAGAAACCGCTGTAACAAATTACAAAGATAAATTTGAAAATTTAATTTACAAAATTCTGAATGATCAATTCGTTTCAACAGACGGTTCCAAATATTGACCAAAGTTTCTACAGATTCAAGCAAAAACAACTTAATACTGTAATTAATACAGAGATAAACTCAATTGTAATGACACTGTAATATTTCCAAGCATTTAAGCCATTAAAAAGCATTTATTCTGATCATCCAGGGATCAAATGATATTCGGAAATAGGAACGTCAACGCGTGTTGTTGGAAAATCTGTGCAGTACACCTGAATAACTAGACATTTCGGTGTAAAGGAAAATGAAATGGGGGATATAGTGGTAAAAGAGCCACAATCTCTCATTGGCAGTAATATTGCTCTACTTATACCATCATAACTCGCGCGGCCGCTGGAAGAGAACATAAGCAAGGAATGTCAAGAGTCCTCTTAGTGAGCTGAAGAGGAAGAAGTAAATCCTTGGAGCCATGGCTCAGGATTGGACATTCAAGACTCCCAATTTAACATCAGCTAAAAATAACTACTACCGAGATAACATTTTAGCGAAACCCTGTTAATTTTTCTCATTTTTCAACAATAATAATAAATTAACCTTTTATTTATTTTAATAACATTTTATTTATTTTAATTAATTTAATAAATTAATTAAAATAAATTAGCCTGACCAATAATAATAAATTAACGAATTATAGGTTTTTGGAAACCATTAAACCAAATCTAGGGAACGAGTAGGGTAGAGTAGATAACCAGTTCAATAGAGCCCGTAAGCAGCCAATTTTTATTTATGACTTCCTAGTAAAAATTCATTCATTTAAAAATTTATCGATCATGCAATATAAAACAGTTTCAGCACATTCAGAAAACATTTATGGCTAAAAGTAACTAGTAGATTTTTTGAGATATCACGCTGACAAACGCGTCATAAATCAGTGAGGTGATCAACCCACGATGCGAAAATAAGTAAATTCAATTTTTATTCAAAACTTGACCTTTCCAAAAACAAAAACAAAAATAAAATTTCTGACTTTATACATCATGCATATTTTTCATGAACATATATTCAAAAAAATATATATTATATTATAAATTAAAAAAATAAATGTCCGACTTACGATAAGCCGCAAAAAGGATAATAAATTCATTTCTTTTTTAAATCTAAGGTGTCGGATAATTACTATTTTACTATGATATCTTTGAAAAGCTTTTGCGATCTATGTAGCTGTTTCGAGTTTGTAAATATTGATCCAGAGAGGACCTAAATAGAATAAATATCCAATTGATCTCGTCTTCCCCTCAAAAAAAGTTTTCAGGAAAAAAATACGTTTCCCTTTGATTTCAATGAACCATGTAATAGGATCTCACTTCGTCAGGATAAATACTCAAGGATTTTCTCTCTCAATTTGAATCGGAAAATGTTTAAAATTTTGTTTGGCGTTCTATTTGTATACTATTTATAATGCAAAGTACTTTTAGTTCACTGGTTGCTGAGTTAATTTATGTCTTTGAGATAATATTGCATCGTTTACACGATTAAATTTTGAAACGAAGTTTGGAACCGAACGTACGTTGCTTCCCTACTTGTCCGCCAGCTGAGAGTACTTACACTTGTAATTTTTTTAATCGATCTTCAAATGATAATTAACCAGTGAAGGTTATTATTCTTACTAAACCTGTAAACAAATGGAATAAATTTTAAAATATTCATCCAAGAATTAACAAAAAAATTTAAATTTGGTGCATTATAATTGTCCCAAAGTTTGGTTCCAAACTTCGTTCTAAAAATTAAACCTGTAAACAACAATGTTGAGACTTAAAAAATTTATGATGGTGGAAAATAGTGGACCGTAGATGTAAAGAACAGGAAATGGTTGGGGGTGCGGTCAAAATAAATAGCACGAATATGATTTACATATTTTATTGTAGCTGACGCGTCGCTACGTTTCGACCCAAATTTTAGTCAAAAAAGAACAAATCAGAGCAAATTATATAAACAGATGTAAATATATGTGAAACATCGAACAAAATTAAATAAATTAGATAAAATAAACATAAACATTTTTTTTGTAGAATTTTCTATCATGGCCTTACTTTAATAGCTACAAAAAAATTTTATGGTTATTATATCTAATTTATTTAATATTGTTCAATGTTTCATATTTGTTTATATAATTTCTCTGATTGGTTGTTTTTTGGTTTTCTGATTCAACCCTCATGATGACCTGAAAATTTTTATGATTTATTCTTCTTCATACATATCTAAGAAGTTTTTTATTATTTAAAATCAACTACTATGCAGTAATAATTTATATTGGGGGCTTCATATCTATTCTGAACACATGTTATATCTTTAAACTTTAAATAAAATACTAAAGGTCGCGTTTTCATATCCTGCCAGATGTCCCTAGAATTTTTTAATGGTAGTAAAAGATCCTAAGCTATGGCGTCCTTCGGATTGGACGTAAAATGCAGATCACGAGCCTGTGCAATGTCAAGTACTCGACTCGAGAAGTAAGACCTCAATGCTAATTTTACTTGGATAGACATTTAGGACTCCCTATGTAGCAGCATACCCCGCAAGGGACGTAAAAAAAAACTTCAAATTCACCCTTCTTAAAAATCATGTTATTTTGAAATATGGCCTTGTTAAAAGATGTGAACGATATGCAGATAATGGTATTGGAAAAATATTAATAAAACTATTTAGATACTATTGCAAAAAATGAATAAAATAACCAAGAGGCCTAAACTTTACATGACTTGATCAAGCATCAAGATGGCATTGTAGATATAAGTATAATGCTTATTAAATAGCACCTAACTTCTCAAGGTAAGTGCGATAGTTACTGAAAGGAATCTACTTTCAAGCATCTGAATTCAACTCCTTATTTCCTTTCGATGGTACTGTGACTAGAATGAGAAAATGGAAAACTAAAAGGTCATAAGGTAAAGATTTAAGCCTTCCTCCAATTACGTTTTAAATAGGCTGAAATAAAATTAAACTTGAGGATGGGAATAGGCAATGAGAGGTAAGGAGTCAGTTTCTATTCATGGGATCGGGTTTAATGAGAAAAATTGAATACAGAAGACCGACCTGAGGGTAAGGAGTGGCGAGAGGGGAGGAAGGAGGCAATGAATGATAACGACCGCTTGAGTGCACCGGCTGCAATGCCACTTCAATAGCCGCTTAATAACACTTCGCTTAGCCGTTATTAGCTGACAAAGTGGGTACCGCATCCACAGCCCCGTCCGAAACATAGCTTCCAAGCTTATAATTACGAGTTGACATGAAAGGGTAAATGGTTATCGAATCAACGACAAGCTCAAAATTACTTTACTCTTTAAACGATTTGACGTGAAAGAGTAAATGGTCATCAAATCAACAATAAGCCCTGACCTACTTTACTCTTTGACACGTTATAAATAAATTTTAAAAAAATAATACAGAAATAAGAGAATGATATATTTGTGTAGATAATAATATAGTATTATAAAATAAATGAAATTAGGCTAATTTTCGCCAAAATAAATAATGTCCTCCATTTCCATCCATTTGGAAACATAAAATAATTTTAGGATCGATTGTGTATAGTTTTATCTTTCATGCGCATTCGTCAATAAAACTTGGCGACGACGATTTGTATATCTCGTAATTTCAGTATTTTCTCTCGCCATATCAGACCATTCCTTCTCTCTGAAACCTCTCGCAACTTTTTTTTAAATCCTACATGTAGTTTTTTTTCCCCCCCTATTCTAACTACCTTGTTCTAATGAAAATATTACAATGAAATCATTTTTTCTATAGGCAATTATATTTCGGCAATGTGTTATATTATGTTCATGTAAGTAGTTCTGACCATTGAAACTGCTATTTTTTATTATTCGAATTTTTTATATCTTTTATCATAACCTTTATGAGATTGTAAAGTCACATTTTTTTTAAAAAACTTATAAATTCCCCGATGCTGTTCTTATTGACTCTTCCTGAAAGAAATCGAGAAATACAAATTTTGTACATATATTCCTTACACATGGGAACTTCCTCAATTGAGCACCTTAAAGTACTGATGAATGATGATGATAAAGTACTGATGTTGAAATTGATGTGCTGGCTTTTCAGAATAAAAGTACCTTAGAAGGGCAGTTGCTTTAACTATTTTAAGTTTATTCATCCATTTTCAGATGCCCAGTGTCTAGTCAATTGGCCATATAGTTTCCTATGATGCCATTAAAATTTAGCTATGCATTGCTGCCAAGATTGGCAAAATATCACTTTTGCTTGATGTTCTCATATTGTGGGGTCAATATTAAATTTATAAGGCCCCTAGTTTAAAAAACATTAATCGAAATCGTATTGTTGAAACTGTTTTATACGAGAAAAAAAATATAGGTATACAATTAGTTTTCTTAGAATAAAAAAAAAAAAAAAAACTTTCTGCGACCACCATAAATTTGGCAATCATTTTATACAAACCTTTTAATGTATTTCTGTACATTATTATCATAAATAAGAAAGTATTTTATGTTAGAACATGAACGAGCAGCAAATAACATGAGAAAATGGAGGTCCTAGTCAAAGATAAGGATTATTTTGAATTACATTCTTAAGAGATGGAGGGACGATAAGTTTTCTTTAGACTTGCCATAAGATCCCTTTTGTTTAAATTTGGTCTAGAAAGGGAGAAGGATGGAGTTAAAACCAAAGCACAAAGCACAATAGTGTCTTTTTCTAAGGGACCTCTTCTCTTCTTGGTAATGTGATAGCATCTTTTTTTTTTAACTTGAACTGCTCTCTAAGCTTCGAATAGTATTACTTTTCCTTAACGTCTATGGATGATAAGAAAAATAAAATGATTCTATTTGCCTTTCTTTCATTTAAAACATCAGATAGAGATATTTCAAACTACACAGACATCATTCAGTATATCCAAAGGTTTTCAGGGAGAAGTTATAAAAAAAAATGGATAAAAAACCAGAGAACATATTTACATATTTGGGATAGAATTACCCTCAGGGTATGAGGTGATAAAAAAAAAAAAAAAAAAAAAAAAAAAGAAATTAGATCAAATAAACAAAATATGTGATGGAACAGTTTATTGTCAAAACCCGGCGCTTAATATTCGTCTCAGTGGAAGTAAAGCAAAAAATATTTTTTTTTTCTCCCATTTTTATAATCAAGACATTAATACGCCAAAAGCAAGATCACTATTATAGATTTTTCACCTAATCAAATTAGATAGTATTCCAGTTTTTCCTAAGTTCGTATACTAAGAACATCTTGGGGAATAAACGTTTCAACATTTATATAATCGCGCACTTTAATGTTTTAACCACCTGAATTCTATCCAATAGAAGATTAAAACACATATTAAAAAATTAATTTTGAGAAAAAGGGAATATTTTATAAAAAGAATCGGGTTATAGTATTTAACTTTTTAAAAAAATTTAGAAAACCACCGGAAGACATACTTTAAAATCACTATTGAATGTTTAAATATTTCATACATTTTTAATTAAGGACATAAACTATTATAAAAAGGCTGTTTACGTAACAATAATTTTCTAGATATTTTTCCTAACCACTCGATAAATTTTGCTGGTGCAGCGATATATTAAATCAAACCAAAATGAAATAAGTCAATAAAAAAAATAAAACAGGGGAGACAAGAATTAAAGGAGATTCCAGAAAAATCCAGCCAGTGCACAGTGTCACGGGCAGTGTTCAAAAATAAGAAAAAAAGTTTGAATATTTTTTTTTTTTGAGGGCTAATATAAAATTTAGAATCATAGAACAGAAATAAAAGATCAATATTTCAATATAAAAACAAAATCTCAAAGCTGAGGATTAACTTGAATTGTTGATAAAAAAACTAAGTAAAAACTGGCTCGGTTAGTATATATTTACTTCGACTATTATCATGTTATTACTTAAACATTTTAATTCTTCTTTTCAACTGTTAATGTGCCTGTCTTAAGTGAATTGTTCATTGACTAATCTTGACCAAAAGTAAAAAAATGAGAAAGATCTATTGTTTAAAATTATATAAGAAATTTTCATCATTTGCTAAATTTTGGAAATGATTTTCTTAAAAACGTAAAATAACGGAAAATAAATTTATTGGAAATAAATTTTAAATTTATTAAGAAAATAATTTATTGTTCGGATGAAGTTAAGGAGAATATAAGACAATTCGTACGTTTAGTCCATAATCAAAATTAGTGATCATTATTCTTGTTGACCACTACCTACCGTCACGTCTGATTGATGCAAATAACAAAGTTTTGAGAGAAAATATATAACTTCTCTTTCAAGTTATATTGTTGGCTACTATATGTTATTTTCGCAAAGGAGACGTCATTAATAATTGAATCTCAGTACGTTACTACGGACTAAAAAAATTTCGAATCTGATCCCAAGTGAAGTACGAGTCGACCATGGTACTTGTCGCTTGTAGTGAAATGATTTTCACTATGATTGATGGTAGTGTATGTAATATTTCAAGTGACACGAATCCTACAATACTACAATGAAACTGCTAAGCTCATGAAAAAAGATTTAGTACAAGGTTTACCACCTAAAACCGAACATTAATAGTTATTTTCATCACTAGTACCAAAAGTAGTTGTTTTCGGTACGCGGTCAAGCTTAATTAGAAATTAGACCAAGCACCAAAAACACACTTTTGGTACGTGTTATGAACAATACTTTTCATCATACTGCTCATACTTGAGTTAAAACACTTTTGTGTTTCATTAATAACTTACAGATACAATATAGGAAATTAAATTGACAACTTTTTTTTTTTTAAACATCTGTTAATTAACTTATAATAGAAGAAAAGTAGTTATATATTAACATTAATATTTACAGTAAAATTCTGATTATTCATTATATTAAAACCTTTGATTGGCATTGCCTTTTGGACTACCGAAACATTTTACACACAACCCGAACATTTCTTCTCTGTAGCCAGTAACGAAATCTGTTATATTCGCTTGCATGTAAAGCGCGGGATTTAGCTGGAAGTAGTTCGTCTAAAGCTTTTTGGGCTTCTTCTAAAACATGTTCTGGTATATCCATGTTATTTTGCACTTCAAACATACTTCTTACATTAGAATGAAGCACAGTATAGCTACAAGTAACCTCCTTCAAACACATGTTTATTAATATATATTAGTAGCAGGTAAGGTTAGCGCACCAAGAAGATTTTTCAGGCCTAGGCCCGAAAAGTACTACTACTTAGGCCCGATGCACACGGACGACACTTTTCTGCGATCCGGACGATAAGCCAGGTCTGGGGTACCTGGAGTATAATGGTAAATCCGGTCGGTCCATTGTACTCCAGGTACCCCAGACCTGGCTTATAGTCCCCATCGCAAAAAAGTGTCGTCCGTGTGCACCGGGCCTTAGGGTCTGGCCACACATGTCCGCACCGGATCCGCACCACAGCACTAATATAGGTTATGTTCAGAATATTTTTAATTTAACATACGTATTACCTTTAGTTATGCCTAAATTTCAGGCCACACATATCAGACATTGGCCACTTTAGGCATATATAAGCTAATATATATAAGCTAAATTAAAAATATTCTGAACATAACCTATATTATTGCTGCGGTGCGGATCCGGTGCTGACATGTGTGGCCAGACCTTTATACGGACTCAAACAGTGTATTAAAAATCTGGTGCGTGCGCGCAACACACAACTTTCACTTACCAACTTAATTAGATTAGAAATTGACGTGTTTTGATAAATATCATTTCCCAAAGTCACACATTTTTCTACATTCATATCTTATTTTTGTTAATCCTTAAAGCCGTTTTTGAGTAAATAAAAAAAAAAAACCGTGAAAATGATACAAAATTTATTAAGTAAAGTCCCCCCTCCCGTAGATCAATTTTAATGAAATTTTTACAGCCATATCTCGGGCATATAAATACATAAAATACCAAGTTTGATCAAAATCGTTAAAACAGTTTTTGAGTAAATAAAAAAAACACGTGAAAATGATACAAAATTTATTAAGTAAAGTCCCCCCTCCGGTTGATCAATTGTGATGAAATGTTGGTTATCACATCTTTGGCATATAAATACATCAAATACCAAGTTTGATCAAAATCGTTTAAACCGTTTTTGAGTAAATAAAAAAAACATGTGAAAATGATACAAAATTTATTAAGTAAAGTCCCCCCTCCGGTTGATCAATTTTGATGAAATTTTTACAGTCGTATCTCGGGCATATAAATAGATCAAATACTCAGTTTAATCAAAATCGTTAGAGCCGTTTTTGAGAAAATCGAAAAAAACGTAAAAAGTTATTAAATAAAGTACCCCCTCCCTTTGAGCAATTTTGATGAAATTTTTACATCGCGGGCATATACCTACACTAAATACGCAATTTCAGGTTCCCACGGTTTATAGTTTTTGAGCTAGTCTGTTCACACACAGACACACAGACACACACACACACACACACACACAGACCATTTCGCGGGACTTGGTTATTTCGACTCAGGGGGTCCCAAAACGTGTATTTCCGTTGAAGACCGGAAGTCGAAATTTTTCACGATCGCAATACTTCCACTTACTATATATTTCATATATAGGTAAGTGAAAGTAAAAACATAAGTTTTTGATGCAATATGATGAAACAATATTTATGTATATTAATACATACTTAATGCTAAGGGAGAATGATAGTCGTTTTTACAATCTAGTGATTGTGAGGAGGAATAAGTTTTGTTTATTAGTAATGCTCAGTGTTTATTTTTTCAATTTCGTCAATTTCATGTGTAAGTCTGTATATACATTTTATGCCTCAATAAATTATTTTTACTTTCACTTACCTATATATGAAATATATAGTAAGTGGAAGTATTGCGATCGTGAAAATTTTCGACTTCCGGTTTTCAACGGAAATACACGTTTTGGGACCCCCTGAGTCGAAATAACCAAGTCCCGCGAAATGGTCTGTGTGAGTGTGTGTGTGTATGTGAACAGACTAGCTCAAAAACTATAAACCGTGGGAACCTGAAATTGGGTATTTAGTGTAGGTATATGCCCGCGATGTGACAGCGAAAATTTCATCAAAATTGCTCAAAGGGAGGGGGTACGTTATTTAATAACTTTTTACGTTTTTTTCGATTTTCTCAAAAACGGCTCTAACGATTTTGATTAAACTGAGTATTTGATCGATTTATATGCCCGAAATACGACTGTAAAAATTTCATCAAAATTGATTAACCGGAGGGGGGACTTCACTTAATAAATTTTGTATCATTTTCACGTGTTTTTTTTATTTACTCAAAAACGGTTTTAACGATTTTGATCAAACTTGGTATTTAATGTATTTATATGCCCGAGATATGACTGTAAAAATTTCATCAAAATTGATCTACGGGAGGGGGGACTTTACTTAACCCTTTAACCGGGGAGTTCCCTTTTAAATTACGCATCCTACAACGGGCGTGAGCTCTTTCACTAGGACGTGTATATACGTCCCGCCCGGTGCAATGTAACTTCATATTATTATTTTTTTCATTTATGCTTAAAATAAATGGGAAGGCTATGAAATATATTCGTTTTCGTTTATTTATATATAAACCACAAAGGAAAACACAAAATGACAAACAAATAGAAAAGAATATCAACAAAATTATAATAGTATCGAATTAAGAAATTATAAATTTACAGCCTTAACCTATTATAAAGAGTAAAAAAATATATATATAAATATAAATTAAATATATTATTATTATTATAAATATTATAAATATATATATATATATATATATATATATATATGTATGTGTGTGTATATAATATATATGTATAAATTCACGTCGTTACATGTATCGATGACTAATCACTCTGTTGTACGAAAATATAAGTCCCACCCATTCCAGGGCACAACATATATTTCAAGGACGTATACATACGTCCTGCCCGTTCACGGTAGTGTTTAGGTTGGACGCCTATATACGTCCCGCCCGGTTAAAGGGTTAATAAATTGTGTACCATTTTCACATGTTTTTTTTATTTACTCAAAAACGGTTTTAACGATTTTGATCAAACTTGGTATTTAATGTATTTATATGCCCGAGATATGACCGTAAAAATGTCATCAAAATTGATCTACGGGAGGGGGGACTTTACTTAATAAATTTTGTATCATTTTCACGGGTTTTTTTATTTACTCAAAAACGGCTTTAACGATTAAAAAAATTAGATATGAATGTAGAAAAATGTATGACTTTGGGAAATGATAATTAGCAAAACACGTCAATTTCTAATCTAAGTAAGTTGGTAAGTGAAAGTTGTGTGTTGCGCGCACGCACCAGATTTTTTATGTCATTTTTGTGTTGTTTAGTTACCTAAAAGTATAATGAATCTTGTAAAAAAATACGATTTTTGATTTCTTACCCCATAAACTCGAGACACTGTGCAGTAGAGGGGAGTAGGTGGAGGGGAGCAAGAGCGCAAGAGCTCTTTACAAATGAGTGGAGATCCAGATAAGTTTAGCGAGTCAATTTTAAAAAATATTTTATTCTTTCCTAAGGCAATGCTATTAAAAATGTTCAAATAAAACCGAACTCAAAATTGTAATAAATCTGAATCACTTAAAAAGATGGCTTTTGAAAGGTAGGGGATAAATATATTCCCAATTTGAGTCGTAAACAAATAGTTGCCATCAGGTGGGCAGCGGGGGATTGGATTTATGGTAGGCCATTCTAAAGGAGCCCCTTCACCAAATTCCTCCCTGGTCTTACACATCACTCCCGTCTCTTGCAAACATATTTTACTGCTCCTCTACAACGGCCATTAACTAAGGATTTTACCTGCTTCACTTTTTCAATTTATCCACCTCCCTACCCATACCCCTTCGATATTAAAACAATTTATATACTCAAAAGAATCGAATAGAGGTGATTCAGACGGAAAATCATAACTTAACCGTATACTCCAATAATTGTTACAAGATAGCACCACAGTAACTAAAAGATTAAAATATAAAGTAGCTAGAATCAATCTTATTAAATTATTTTTTTTTAACTTAAAATTAAAAGGAATCGGATCCGGTATCAACTTAAAAACCAATTAGAATAATTAATTCGGCAATTAGCTTTGCTAAAAACAACGGCTGACTGATTGAGAAATAATATGAATACGTAATAGTCAAAATTAAAAAACCTATTTATGGATTACTGTACAACAATATTTTAACGTTAAAAGGTAAATGGATTCAATATGAAAGAAATGGCATTGTGAAGAAAATGGATAGAGGATATTCGGATAATAAAACTAATTAAACGTGACTGCTACTGATACAATTGTAAAATGAATTTAATAATAAAAGATAAATAAATTATTATTGATAGAATTTTGTAAGGTATCGTTGAAGGGGCCTAGAAGCGCACGCCTGCAAGTAATGTGACCTCCAACAGTCTATAATATAAAAGCCACATCTAGTGTAAGTATAAAATATAAAAAATAAGTTTAATATTGCAATAGGTTTTATGAAAATAAATTAACTTTTTGCTTAATCAATTGAACAAATGATCTTTATTTCCACTATTAAATAACTGTCCAATAAACATGAGTTGACCATTAAAAAATATGTATACAAGCAAAAATTGATAAAACGAAAAAGTTTACCAATTCTATTTTCTATTTTTCTATTTCCCATTTAGCAGGCAATCTGAACGTTTCATATGTAAAATATATTTTAAAAAACAAATATACACATTAAACTTCCAACGAAACGATCAATAAAACAAATACAGAAACAAAATTAAATTGGCAATATTTGTTTTACAATCCGTAAAACGATGAAAAATGATAAAAAAAAAAAAAAAAAAAAAGGGCAAACAGAAGCATTTTAATGTTTAAAAAACAGGGTGGCGACTTATCTATAGAAACATAACCTTAATAGATTTAAAAAAAAAATGTAAATAGGTTTAAAAGACTTTTTTATAACCATAATACACTTTTAGATTTAAAAGAGTCGACGAAAATAAATTAAATAGTTTTAAAAGAACCTTTTTAGATCCATGATATTTTTTTAATAGAAAATACATGAAATTTTTCTCGACACACTATTTTCGACTTATCCAACAGCCATTTTTAAGCTTGTTTACACATCGTTTACTTTCCCTTTCCATCTCTTTCTCCCTACTTTTTTTTTTATTTTTTTTGTTTTTCCTCTTTTCCCTGACAGGTCTGACGGGGGCAAAGGGAGCAAAGTTATCCGAGTGTGTAAATCTCTGGAAGGCTAAGGATAAATCAAAAACTTATTATAAGTGTGCGATGGGTTCGACTTGGACTCAAGTTTCCCAAAGTCGCCCATCTTCGGAGAGCACTTCAAAGAAACAGGAAATGAGATTTATTTAGGAGCGAACCCCCCGACCTCAAAGATTGCCCCCCCTGCCCCCCACTTTTCGGGGCCTCCTCTCATCTTCTTACTTATTTCTTAATTCATTGAATGAGATTAAACCTAATTATAAAGACGAAAAACAAAAAATTGCTTGATTAATTGATTTATTTTAAATATTTTCGAAATATTTGCCTTCGGAGGAATATTATTTATTTTTTTGACCCGTTTAACCGATTTCAACATTTTTTTAAAAGTATCACGTCCAATTAATCCACTCCGATCTCTTTACCAATCCGTATCTAAATAGATTTTTCAAAAAAGCCGCTTGCCCCCACATCTTCCAAGGTCCTATAGTCAAATTCTAAGGGAGGTTATATTGTTATTAAGATATTTACTTCATATGTTCCTAAATTACTTGATTTTTATTTTTTTTATTTTCATTAATACATAAATTAATTCTATTTTTTTTATAATAATTAATGATATAGTATTATTTTTGTTTTGTATACAATAAAAATAAAGTTAATATATTTTAATTATCCTATTTCGAATATTTTTAGTATTCGATAAGTTTTTTTTCTTTCTCAATTTTCAGAATGAATTCCTTAAAACGCTTGAGTGGTTTTTAGAGAGAAAAAAAAAATGAATGTATCATTTACATTTATTTATTTTTTATTAAAATTATTCATATTTATTTATCTTATATCATATTCATATTATTAGCGATTAGATTTAAATGATTAATCAAAACATAAATTAATCACAAGATAATAGTAATAAAAACTCTTTAAAAAGTGTAATTGAGTTCACCCAAACAAAGAAGTTACTCATACACACACACATATATATTATATCAAAATAAAAGAATATTTTAACAGGAAAAGCTTATAATTTTTATTTTCTTTCAGCTTAAAGTAATAGACATTTAAACTATGAAAATATTAGGGGCTTGAACTTAGCTATTCCGATTATGCTATTTCAATAGACTCGTGACCTATCAGGGAAGTCTTAATTGAAATTCCAGTATCAGAGACCTTGAACAGTTTAAGGATGAAGACGAAATGAATATTTAACTCAAACTTTGGGAAACTCACCCCCTGGTAGATTCAACTACTGCCATGGGACTACCTACCAGAGTCCTGAGAGAAAAAAATAGTTTTTTTTCTGTTTAGGGTGAGGAAATTTGATAAATACCTTGCATGGAAATGCGCTGATCAATTTTATTGATTTACCATTATTTACATTCGAAAATCGGATGAACGAATGATTGTATTGGCCATAATAAAATAAATAAGTCAAAAATAAATAAAACCGAAAGTTTGCAGTATTTCTATATACCTTAAAAAAAAAAAAAAAAATTGGTAGATTGATTCGATGGACAGAATCAATGTTTAGGTTTAGATGGAACATGGGATCAAATTCCCGCACATGGAATTTTTCCGGGAAAAGAGAGAACGAAATTCCCAATAGAACAAATTGCTTTTTAGCTATTTTCACATTGACTGCACACAGTGCTTTTCAGGGATATACCTAGTCTGAAAAACCGATTTATTTCGTTAAAGTATATTAAAAAAGTTCATGTTGGATTAATAGCAAGAGCATAGTTAAAAAAAAAAAAAAAAAAAAAGTATGGCGCCTTGGTAAGAATTAGGAAATGAAAGGAGAAAATATCATCTAAAACAATAACTTTCAACAAAAGAAAGAATAGGCTCCGTTTAGATTAGCGACCTAATAATAAAGATTTGCAAGCATACTCCTGTACTCCAGGCAAATTAGGAAAAATTAGGGTAATAATTTATCAAGTTTTGAAACTTAGGGAAAACACTCATAGGGGATGTAGCAATACGTAATGGAAAAGTTCTCACCCCTAAGGGTATAATAGCGTAATACTCCATCGGTTTTCTCTTTTTAAAACATGCATAGCATTTTTTTCGAAAAATATTTACAATGAATGTTTTTATAAAAAGATCAAAATATAAACATTTTTTTCTAAAAAAGGATAAACAGTAAAAGTGAGAAATCAGAAGGTGAAAACAGAGGACGCCCCCCCCCACTCCCAAGGGTAGGAGCTTTTAAATTTCTTACTACTGAAGTATTATACCTAGGTTGTTTATGTTTTTGTTGTATTTTTTTTATTAATATGCTTATTACTATTTGTAATTTTCTTCCAATTGGATTATCTCGAAAAAGCCACCAGATAAATTTTGAGCAGAATATTACTAGAAATATTTTTTATACAAAAGAATTCTAAATATAAACCATTAGGTGTAATACCTCCACAAACATTTGAAAAATGGGATAAGAGGGAGTGGAAACAGGATAAGCCTCCCCTAGGGTTACCTGTGGTGCAACATTATTTTTTGTATATATTTCTTCAAAATAAAGTCTTTCAGTCAGAAAAGTGAAAACACTAAAAAAAATGGGAATTGGTAACTACGAGGAAGTGGAAAATTCTGTTTCTTACAATTAAACCCCTTATGAGTATTTTCTTCCTACAGTTTTAGAAAATTATAAATTATTTATCCCATTCGCTTTTTTATTCTCTTTTTTTTATACTAATTATCCAGGACTAATTGACTGCCTACTGCATTATCTTGAAAACCAGTTCTCTCACTTAAAAAAACACAGAACCAATTTTGAGCATAATATATAAAAGAATTCTTCCAAATATAAACCACTTGGTTTAAAATGTGAAAAAAATAAAAGATAAAGCACAAAATAGTCGGTAGAAACTTTTTTTTTCTGTTTTTTTTTTTTTACGTAGATGTCTTTAAGATACAAACATTTTTTTCAAGGAAGTGAAAACATGTAAAAAATACAAATGTAGAGGACTGAAAAGGCGGACGCTTTTTCCAAGTCTGCTTCTTACTAATGAAGCACTTATGAATATTTTCCTAAAGATAAAAATCATTATGAATTATATCTCCCATTAGCTTATCTCTTATTTCCTAATTTTCTTGGATGGACTAATACGACAATTTTTAAAGTGGTGGTCGTGTTTGTAACATTTCTACATATCAATCAGGAAAAACGGGAAGGCTAGAAAATCTAGTATTCTAGTATTCTAGTAGAAATTCTTGCAGCAGTTGTTTGCTACCCAGGAATGGGTAGCATCCAACTAGTGCTAAAACCCGTTTTGCCAATCAGGCAAGGTAGGGCTGCAAAATAAATAAATAAATAGTAAAAATTCTTGGTACAAGATGAAATTACCAGTGTGGGAATAAGTAATTCGGAATAATTTTGAAAAATGTAATAATTTAGCAATAGATTTAAATTTATTCTTGAACTAAAATGGGCAAAGAGAAAGAGAGACTGAAGGAGAGAGAGAGAGAGTGTGAGGGGGGTAGAGTAAGCTGTCCTTCGTAGTTGATGGAAGAGGGTCCAGCAATCAAGGCAGAGTAATTAAGCAGGTATATAAGACCGGCTCTCTCTGTAGGCCAGCCACTCCAATTCTCTGTCACGGTCTACAGGACCGCTCTAATGCTCTAGGGTAGAGATATCTTGCACAAAAGAAGTTCTACTAGTCCGGGGGGGGGGGGGGGAGGGCGGAGAAAAAAACTACTCACAGACGGCTGCCTCCGTTTTTCCATTATCAAAATCTACTCGATTGAATGACCGCCAGCCCGATCCAGAAGAAACGGATTGATTTATCAAATATTTTTCCAGGAAATGGGGAAATTATCGAGCTTCCGCTCTATTTACCCAATGTTCCTACGATGAAAAAAAAAGGTCAAAAACTTGTATAGACGATAACCAGTAGCTTCAACATAGTAGTTTCAGCCATTTCCCATTATGTTGTCAATAAAGGCGCGTGGAATGGATTTTATTTCAGAAGCAAATCATAATTAACCGATCGGAATATTATTTTCCTTTTATTCAGAATTTGAAAATGAAAGTTATAATTGAAAAGGACCCTCTTTCCGACCTGATTCATGCTATATTATTCATTGTATACTTCATCCACTCTTCCAGAATAACGAAATTCTTATGAAAGACATTTACCTTACGCGTGATCACTCATAACGGGCTAGAAACCCGTTGCTAACTAAATAAAGTACTTTAAACTTTTTCCAAGAGTTTTATTAAAAAAGAAAGACATTGGTACTGGCGCACTATTTTTTTTAAAAAACGAAATATATCCGATTTTTCTTAACTCATCCCTGTATTTCAATACCGGCAAGTTAACTTAGCTTCATAACTAGGGAACCATGAAAAAAGGTCGGGCAAGACTTTTTACATATCATTCCTTACATTAACCAAAAAGTATATCCTTAAAATAAAAATACAATGCGCGTAACACACAACTTTCAATTGCCAAACTACTCACCGTCGAAATGGACGTGTTTTTCAAACCTTTAATGATTCAAATCGTTTTTTGACAGTTATGATAACTTATTATCTATTGTTATTTCTTTAAGGTCCTATATAATACAAAATTTAATTCGGCATCAAAATTATTTTTTTTATTTGGCCTCAATAAATCCATTTTGTACCTAACTAGGATGGAAGGTATGCTGCTTCATGGTTTATCAATATTTAAAAGGATTTTAGTCGATTTATTGTAAGAGAATCGATAGATGGGGCATTTATCATCCTTAATTACATTAGACGCATTCGAATTTTTAATTGAATTCTCAAACAATTTCATTATAATTCAAACAAATGCTAGTTTTAGAGCAACGAAATTTCTCTTGATATAAGTACCCAACTAATGTAAAATCCGTCGTCTTATAATCCATAAAAACTTACTGCTACTCTTAAAATGGACTTTTATAGTATAAGAGTTTCTTAGAAGTTAACATCAATGTTTACCTCAATATCAACGCCGAGCCTTAAGGGACTTAAAAAATATTAAAAATAAATAAATATAAAAAAAAAAAATAAAAGCAAAGAAGTATATATTTTGAAACCATGCTATAGGAACTCTGAAGAATATAAACTTACCCACCCCTACAAGTCAAAAGCTGGAGCAATTTTATTTTTGTTTTCGAAAAATAAAACAAAAAAATGGGTTTTCTAGGCTTAGTATTAAGGGGATGAATCA
Organism: Aelia acuminata; assembly: GCA_911387785.2. Taxonomy (NCBI): domain Eukaryota; kingdom Metazoa; phylum Arthropoda; class Insecta; order Hemiptera; family Pentatomidae; genus Aelia; species Aelia acuminata. The sequence continues at coordinate 62,896,659 of OU426983.1, read as the reverse complement.
CAGAGTCGAATGCTCAGCACTGGGGCTCGAAAACGTAATACTGGCGAGGGAAGTACTGTTCCTATGGAAATTCTAAAAATTCTATAACCGAGCGGTCTATTTTAATTTTTCGTCTTAATGAATATGTACTGTATAAACTTAATGCATGTATTATTTCAGAGAATCGTCCTCTTTCGAGCAGAAAAGCATGTGAATAACTGATCTAATTAGTAACAAAGCCGCAGGAAGCTATTGTATGAAAACTATATAAAGGTTGAGATAACTCCGAAGCGAACTCGATATTAAACTTGAGGGGACCATTTATCCTCCCTGGCGTCAGGCGACAAAATAAATGACACCCGTTTGTATCTGCCCATCAATGATAATGACCTGTAGGCTGACGAAATACGTAATGAATATTAAGCAGATGACATTATCCAATACAACAACCGATAATGTTCATCTCCGAAATCTATTCAATCATATCTCTCCTCACTTTATTCCAAATTCAAAAGCATTCCTTTTTTCGTAAATATTCCGATGTTTTTTTTTCTAAACTCTCTTCTTTGCTAAACTCCTGAAATGTTAATCCTGAATATAATTTCATTTGTTTTCATTGCATTAATTTGGGAAATCGTGTAATTTAAAGAATAACTTGTCGATAATTTAAAGTATGCAATGAATGTTTTTCATTGAAATCTCCACGTTTTTCCAATATAAAATTGTTATGCCTCATGATCTTTATAGTTATTTTTCTTTATCAATAAATTTAGTAACAATGTTTCTAAATTGTTTTTATAAATAAATAAAATTTTTAAACGTTACATTACAATTAAAGAGTTACGTTACATTACTATAATAAACAAGAAAAAATTGCGATTCCAAAACAATAGTGGTCTATTGTTTCTATTCTAATCCTGGGATGAAAATGTTGTAGTTTAGAATTATCACAAGTAAAAATTTTTATTTAATAATTAAGGAAATTAATAATATCTTTGGTTGGATAGATGATAAAAATCTCATTTGTTTACATGTTATGCTTACATGCAACATAAACCAACTGTAAGAAATTTCAACCTGTATATTTGAGTACTGCGGTAGCTACGAATTTTTGAAAATGGTCATTTTCGTGCTCATTTAACAATGCGTATACATGATCATACTGTTTGTGAACTTTTAACTTTTAATAACCCTTATTAATTGTTTTATTTTTTAGTTTTATCTATATCCAATGCAAAAAATATTGGGTTTATTTATAGTTAAAATCTACTCAATTAAATTTGTATTATTTTTTTTAAATAAAAACTATTTTCCTTTAGACATAGATAAAATTAAAAAATAAAACAATTAATAAGGGTTATTAAAAGTTAAAAGTTCACAAATAGTAACATTTTAATGAAATATGATCAAGTATAGGCATTATTAAATGAGCACGAAAATGACCATTTTCAAAACTTCGTAGCTACCAAAGTACTCAAATATATAGGTTGAAATTTCATACAGTAGGTTTATGTTGCATGTAAGCTTAACATGTAATAAAATGGGATTTTTATTAACTAGCCCACCAGAGATATTAGAGCCTAAAGTTAAGAAAAAAATAAAAAATGTGAAGTTTAAAAATTCATAAAAAAATAAGGTAAAGAATATACCGGTTAGGAGTACTTTTAATGAAAGCTACTTAGTTAGGTTTATTATCATGCCAGAAATTAGATTTGGCGTACCTGCCCTTATGCCCAAAACTTACCCTCAAAAACGGTGTTTTGAGAATTTAAAGCAGTTGTATTCAATAGCACTTTTCAAGTATTTGACTTCAAAATATTCAAATAATAAAGAGAACACGAAATATGGAACAGACTTTAAGGAAAACGATCGTGTTTGAATTATTAGTCTATGACTTACTATTCTTGAGAAAATGAGTTTTTCTTCATTGTTAAATAAGCACTAAAATGACCATTTTCAAAAATTCTTAGCTACGAATGTACTTAAATATACAGGTTGAAATTTCTTACAGTAGGCTTATGTTGCATGTAAGCTTAACATGTAAAAAAATGTGATTTTTATTAACTAGCCCACCAAAGATATTAGAGCCTAAAGTTAACAAAAAATTAAAAAAATGTGAAGTTTAAAAATTCATAAAAAAAATAAGGTAAAGAATATACCGGTTAGGAGTACTTTTAATGAAAGCTACTTAGTTAGGTTTATTATTATGCCAAAAATTAGCTTTGGCGTACATGCCCTATTATACCCAAAACTTACCCTCAAAAACGGTGTTTTGAGAATTTAAAGTTGTTTTCAATAGCACTTTTCAAGTATTGGACTTCAAAATATTCAAATAATAAAGAGAACACGAAATATAGAACACACTTTAAGGGAAAAAATCGTGTTTAAATTACAGTTGAATTAGTCTATGACTTACCAGTCTTGGGAAAATGGGTTTTCTGTGAGAGCTTAAAAATTAAAAAATCGGCCTGAAAGGTGAAACAAAAATGGCTGCCATTTTGAAACGGTTGATCCTAAAAGTTAAAAAAAAATTGATTTGAAATACTGATTCCATACCTAATTGGTGGTAAAATTATAAAAAAAATTCTAAAATAATAGAGAAACCAAATTATTTTTTTCTGGTCCATTTCAAATGGATTGACCTAGATGGAAAAACATGTACAAATACCTTCAGCTAATAATTATTTATTATCCCCTTTCTGATCCTCCGATAAAAGTAAAAAAAAATTATAAGGAGCAAACAAAAAACTTCAAAAGTCCGAAAGAGAATTCAGCAGACAATTTATACTAAATAATAGTTGCAAAATAACATGTTGCTGATTCATATTCGTCAGTAAAATGAAATACTAAGTAAAAAAATAACAGGTGGTTTCTTTATATTCTGCCAAAGATATTTCTGTATCTATTTTTACTGATGGTATGTATAATGGTGAACAAAGTTTTCATTAAATTAAAGTAAACCAAGTTACATTTTACAAACCGACTCCTAAATATGTACGAACATATAAATAAGAAAAATAAACAAATAAATAATAAAGAAAATGAAGAACTAGTTAAAATAATCAGGATGGCCGATGAATAGGGACAACTTATCACTGAGGGCCAATGTATTAGTGAGCTGTGAATCAGTAAATCAGTCATTTAGTGAGCTGGGCGGTTATCACCGCACCCCACGGTCGCGGGCCTTGGCTCAATACTTCATTCCGACAACGCCTGCAATTCTCGCCGATATGATGAAAAGCCGTGGATTGTGTCACTCCGATACCATTGTGAGTTATCTCGTCTCATTTGACTATCATTGTCCAAGAGAAAAAGTCGTGTAAAGAGAAAAAAAGGTTAAATTGATGAATAGATATTTTTACTAAGATAGTGTTATTTATATTGTATCACCATTTTGGGTTTAAAATAATTTTATTCACGTAAAAGTATAAAAAAAGCATATCAAACAAACGATTGCAACAGAAATTAGTGAAAACGTTACAATATTAAACAGTGACTCAAAAGTAACCTCCAGCTTCAATGTTCAACTAAGCCCATAGTCTATATCGCTCCTTACATTTAGTCCGAAATGGAACAATCCAGAAAGGTCTAGATCATTCTAACACGTGATTACGGATGATCAATGCGTGGTTACATTCATGCATTGATCATAGCTCAAAAACTATAGGCCGTACAAAACTGAAATTGGGTATTTGGTGTATGTAACATAGGAATATTAGAGATTAGGAATGTCAGAGGAACTGTAATCGTTCTTGATTTCCAGAAAGGCATTAGCAGACGTAAATACTCCTATCGATTCACCTTTACGATATATTTACAAAAATCAACTCACAATATAAAACAAGGAACCAGTAAAAAAAACTCAACTATTGATGAAATTAGGTCCCTCAAAAAAAGTAATAAGCAATAATAAATCGAAAAGTACTGAGAACTTTCAAGTTTTGCAATACAAATCCTCTATAACTTATGGAGATATACAAATATTAGTATATACTTAAATGTAGAAAAATGTGTGAAGTTGAGGAAGCGTTTACATATTGTCGAAACACGTCGATTTCTAATCTAAGTAAGTTCGTGAGTGTAAGTTGTGTGTTGCGCGCATCGCACCAGATTTTTCATCACTCGGTTATAAATGAAGCAAAAGGAAATTTATGCAGGAATTAGTGATATCTACGATGGAGCCAGAGTATCATCTAATGTATATAAAACTTGATTTAAACTTTAATTATGTAAACGATGATAACTCCATAGAACTAATTCAGACGGTGTTCAAGGCTAGAGGGGTGTTCAACTTAAACTGCAAACCATGGCTGGAAGATATAGTATACACCTGCTCCATGTGCAATAGTAAGGATGATGAAACCATGTTTCATTTTATTGGCAGATGTCCGATTCGAAACTCATTCAGAAAAAAGTATTTAGGAAAAAGTATCTTAACAGAAAAGGAGGTTATAGAAATTTTAAATGGAAAATGTTGGAGGGTGTTATTTTTCTATATAAAGGAATCTTTAATTTATGGACAATTTCTGATAAACAAATTTAATTATAATGATTAATTTTGAGTTTGTAATGGTTTTGGTATACTCTGTAGTTTTAATTGCATTAAGATTATTAAAATTTTGGCTTTTTTATGTGAACATTTTGTATTTTATATAAAAGGTAATTTTATTTGTTGTTATTTGTTTATAATTTATTAAAATTAAAGGTTTCCTATTTTAATTTGATAGACCAAAACAATAAAAAAAACATAAAATGAAGGAAAAGATTATTGTAATTACTATTTTTGGCCATCTGCTGATTCCCTGGCATATCGGCATATCCATGCCAGAATTTAGTGTTTTGTATAAAATGTAAAATTTTAAAAAGAAATTTTTTAAATAAAGCACATTTATCTATCTATCTATCAATCTAATTATTTTTTTCATCACTATTTCTATTTGTTTTTCTCTCCAAAGGACAGATACATTACATAGCCATCTTTAATCAATTAAAATATTTTTAATCAATTAAAAAAAAAAAAAAAAAAAAAAAAAAAAAGCCTCGGGTTCGTAGTAATCTATACTGGGTGTCCCAAACCTAGTATAAAAAAGTTGGGTAATGCTGCATGTTAAACGGGGTAGAATGGCGCAGAAACGAGTTTCCTATCTCGATCTGTTGAGGAGAAAGAATTTTATTTATTTTAAAATCTTACTTTTTTCTGAAAAATTACAGTTTTCTCTTCTTTGGTTTAGCGTAGAAACAATAAAAATGATATTTTCTTAATCAGCGTTAAATTTTCTAAAAGATGAGATGGGTTTGGTTGTACTTTTTTGCACTTCACCTTTTAAGTCTAAAAGAAGGTTTTCTGATGAACATGAAGAGAATGTCACTGCTGGGGCAATCAGGAAGCGCGCTAAACCCTGCATCCACAGTAATGGATGCCGAACTTCCCATGAGTTAGAGTTAGTTTTACTTTTTTAAGACAATGTATGAATTCTAAATAATATAAAAAGGGTAATAATAATCTGAAATTAAAAAAAGAAACTCCTTAGTTTAAATTTAAAGAAATACTTTCTTTAAAATAAATTAAACTTTTTTTTTCTCTTCTACTAGAATTTGAAAAATCCTACATAAAAATGTTGAAGATAAAAAATAATATTATTATTGTAGAACCATGTTAAAACGGATTATTGCAGCGCGTGTTCAAAATTTCCTCCATTACTTTGGATGCAGGCTTATATTCAACATTTTTTATGTAGGATTTTCTTTTTTTAATTTTAGATTATTATTACCTTTTTTATATTATTTAGAATTCATAAATTTTTCTTTTTGTCTTAAAAAAGTAAAACTAACTCTAACTCATGGGAAGTTCGGCATCCATTACTGTAGATGCAGGCTCTAGCGCGCTTTCTAACTGTCGCAGCAGTGACATTCTCCAGCGCGTTTTTTATCAGAAAAACTTCTTTTAGACTCAAAAGGTGAAGTGCAATTATATCATGGGTTACACCACTAAAAAGCTAACTAAATTCCGCAGTTTTTAAGAAATTTGACAACTTCTAGCGTGCTCCAGTGGGGAGTGAGGAATTTTCAAAAACTATTAAAAATTTAAGTTTTAATAAATGTTTTGTGTTTAGCGCGTTAAAAGTCCCACTTAAAGTGGATTTAAAATAACCAGACCCATTTCATCTTTTAGAAAATTTAATGTTGATAAAGAAAATATCATCTTTTTTGTTTCTACGCTAAAAAAGTAGAGAAAACTGTCATTTTACAGAAAAAATTAAGATTTTAAAAATAAAAACAAAATAAATTCCATCTCCTCAACAGATTGAAATAGGAAACTCGTTTCTGCGTCATTCTACCCCGTTTAACATGCAGTATTACCCAAAAAATTTTTTACATTAGGTCTAGGACACCCAGTATAATTATTAAATTATTTTTATTGTAAATAATATCAAAGGAATTACATTTTTATGAACGCTTATAAGGAGAGCTATAAACGTTCCTAGCTACCTGACTAATTATGCTAAGAATAGGCGAAGAACCTACAAAACTAATTAGTTTTATTTTAATTAGTTACATATGTGATTAATAAAATAACCTACAAAACTAACTTAGACCAGCAAGTTAGGAGATAATTTATATATTTAAGTAAACATACTTTCTTTTAAGGTAAGGCGTAATGCATTCGCAATGTGTCAGTTGCAAAATATGAAAACTTTGCCAAAAGATCCGAAAACATAAATTAACTAAAAAGAATGCATGTCTCCTATAAAATTACAAGTAGGAAACTGTTTGGTAATAACTTTCAGAAGGTTTAGGATAAAAAACTGATTTTTTTGAATCAGTCATATGGAGCGTGCATTATCTGATTACCGTTTTATTTGTTTGTTTTTTTTTCAAATGTAATTTCAATTAATGATATTTAATCCAAAAATATTTTTACGTATTTTAAATAATATTCAAAGAAGATAAAATGATTTTTCCATGAACGTTTAGAGGGTAGCTACCTCTAAATGTTTCTCAGAAACTGTTCTGTTAACATTAAATTTTTAAATAAAAGAATAAATCAAATAAATTTTCCGAGCTGATTCTGTGAATTCAGTATCCTTTGGTGCGAATCGAGAACGGTCCAAATTAATTAGTAGACTCAGTCAAAGCCGGCCCATTAGCAATGTGTTATTATTTTACGAAATGAAAATACAGCAATTTACATCTCATACGTCGTTTGCGACTATAAATTGTTACGTGTAAAAGCAGTCAAAATATTTATTTCGCTACAAGTAACGAATTATAATTAGCTTGGTGTAGTTAAAATTGATGAATGGATGTAATTATTTAAGTTAAAAAATATATTTATAAGTTATTTAGTCATAAAAATAATCATAATTTATCAATGATGCTTAACAACGCTTCCAGCCTTCCGTATGTTTGGGGATATGTCCCTTATTATTAAAAAATAATTAATATCATTAATAAAAAAATATCACATATTTTAACACAAAAATGTCCATTTAATCTTTCTCAGAAAAATCTTTATTATGAGGAATTTGTAAATAATCGAAAAAACGTCGACTCTCCTAACGTTCAATTATCGGAATCTTGTTTTTTCAGAAGTAATTAAAATAAATTGATCATGTCATTATGTACTTACTTTCAGTATTAAAATTATTGTAATTTCCAGATTTAACGAATAATAAATTGCTTTTTACCATGAACGTCAATATACGGTCCCACCCCTAATTCTACTAATTACCCTAGTTAATAATTAATTCTACACATTAATGATTGCTAAATACTAATTATTTCTCAGAAACTGTTTCGCTAACTGTAGTTGGTATGCATTAATTAAATAAGAAGTTCAATGCAAAGGATTGTATTTCTAATTATATATAGTTTACTTCGATTATCCGAAATTTTAATAATCCGATCCACCTCTGATAGCATTAGATCGGATAATTGAGGCATATATTATCATCCTAGATCATGTATTAATTTGCAGGATAAATTAAAAATTAACAAATATGGACAGAATTAAAATCCGAAAACATTCGTTTAATTTAACTATCCATAAAAAAAAAAAAAAAAAAATAAAAAATAAAAAAAAATAAAAAAAATCCACAACAATTATAAAAAATGAAATAAAAATGTTAAATTTAAATAACCTTTATCAAATGAATTAGTTTACCAGCAATTAAGACTGATGAATGAGAAAAACATTCATCAGTCTCGTCCCAGATATTTAAACCACTTTTCATTTATTTAAGGAAATAATTACTTAATTGGTTGCATTTATTTATAAAAATTATCTACTTTTGTAGCTGAGGGCTCCTGAAAGATTGGCGAATCAGTAACACTACATTTTTTGTACGATGACTAAAAACAATAATTGAGAAAAAAACAGTATGCTAAATGGTTTTTCATACTCCGTATTTTAGCAGAAAATTTTCTTTATCTATAAAACAGACCTTTTCGATGGGATGTCTATTTTTTTTTTTATTTTTATTTTTTTTTTTGACGAAAGAACTGATTATAGATTCTTGTTGTGGACATTATATCTTGATACAATAATTTCAAAAATGCTTAAGTATAATCAATCTTTATAATCAGTAATTTTGCCATCAGCAGTCAAAAGCGGTTGCGAAGGCAATTACTCAAATACTCAGTGAATGATTTCCCCCAGGGGCCAAAGAAAGCTTGAATTAAGCAGCCTTACTGTGAATACTTTCCGTTTTTATTTACTCCAGAATTACGACGAGATTAGTTAAATGGTCTTGATTCTCGATATTGGTACAATAAATAATATTGACATTGAAAGGTTTAAGGGATGTCTCAAAGTACACGTACGCGTTCAGGATGGCCTGTCAGTCAGGGCTAAAGTTTGGCGCGCCAATCAGCAAACCTTTATAACCTGAATTAATGATAGTTCAATTCCTTAATCGTCATTCCTAGTAAGAAGTCCTAACAATACAATAATTTGTTAAAAAGAGTTCGGGTAAATTGTTTCAAAAAGGGAATCAAATGAAATTACAAATTACACAAAACGAAAAGAAATGCTTATACCAGATATACAAATCACCTATCGACAATGCAATCCCATCCACACAAGCTCCATCTGATGGGATTTCTCAGTTGATGAATCCTGAACCGATTGGAGTATCCGCCTCAAAATTGATGCATCAATCGATGCAGGGGATTGGGAAGCACCAGATTGTTCCATGATCCTAATGAAGATACGTGCTTGAAAGAGTCGAACGATTTTTAAATTATCACTCTCTTACAACGATATCAGGAATTGTTATATAATTTTATCAAATAAATATACGATATTACGTCTATTTTTTTTTTTAAGACGAGAGAGTTATAATTTTAATTTAAAAAAATAGAAATCGACGTGTTTTCTTTAATGCCATTTCTCGAAGTCACACATTTTCCCACACCCTTTTACTTATTTTTGATGTATTTGCCCTCTAAAGTACACTAATTTTTTTTTATTGTTAAATAAAAGTTTTTACTTGCCATATTCGGCAATGCAAGAATAATACTCCAAGTCGTCTGATTTTAAAATTCTCTATGAAGTTGTTGAAAAGTACATTTAGTTACTATGAAACAAATAATAAGCATTAAATGAACAGAACGGCTTTAATTATAAACAATGGTCTGTCATTAAAGGCCTACAGTGCATGCGTGGCCTCAACGTGTTTTATGAGTTGACGGAATATTTTTCTTTTTTTCTCCTGTATATGTTTACTTGATTTTTTCGTATTTAGCCATTTCTTATTTTCAGGCGAAACGAGAGACAGATAATTTATCCATATAAACAAAAACAAAGGTACTTTATGGGAAAACAAAAAGGTCCCCTTTCCCGTTTAAGCCCCTCAGAACATTTTAATAATAATAAAGCTTACCTGATATTAAAGGAGATTAGATTTTCATTAAACATGACGAATTTGATCAAAATCGTTAAAGCCGTTTTTGAGAAAGTCGAAAAAAACGTGAACATTGGAAAAAAAGTTATGAAATAAAATGCCCCTTCCTTTTGATCAATTTTAATGAACTTTTTTCTGTCACATCGCGGGGAATACACCTACATCAAATACCAAGTTTTATCAAAATCGTTAGAGCCGTTTTTGAGAAAATCGAAACAAACCATGTCCGGAGATTGTGGTGGAGTTTTTAATTGCTTGGGAACATTGTAGAGCATCCACTCTTTTGTTTTCTTTACTGTGTGTTTGGGGTCGTTGTCATGCTGAAATATATATGTCTCCTTGACCCCCAATTTTTCAGCACTGGTTTTCAAGCTATGGCGCAAAATGACGACATATTTTTCGGCATTCATTCAATATTTTCAATGAAGGTCAAATTACCTGTACCGTTCCACGACATGCATACCCAAACTAGAACACCTCCACACCCATGTTTCACAGTGGGCCTCACATGTCGAGCTTGGAATTCGGTATTGGGTTTTCGCCAAACATACTTGCGGCCATCAGAACCGAAAATATTAAATTTGCTCTCATCTGAAAAAATTACATTTTTCCAGAACTCTAGGTCGTTGTTAATGTAATTTTTAGCAAACTCGAGCCTTTTTTTGCGGTTGACCTCCGAAATAAACGGTTTTCTCCGTTGGACCCTGCCATAATAATTAAATTTATGAATGACATTTCTTACTGCCTGTAAACAGAAGGTGGTGTTAGAAGTTGTTGCGACCTCTTGTGCTATCATGGCTGCTGATGAAGTTAGATCTCGCTCAACAATCCGGCGTATGCTCCTTTGTTCCCTTTCATTGAATTTCGTTGGTCGTCCCGAACGAGGTTTGTTTAAAACCGAACCCGTCTTAATATACTTCTTTACGATATTTCTAACTGAACAAATACTAATTTCTAGCCTGTTCGCTATTTGTCGGTAGCTAAGTCCTTTTAAATATAATTTAATTATTCTATTTTTGAAAATAACGCAATACTCTCCGGTTTTGGCCATGTTGCTAGGGCAAAGATTGAAGAAAAGACTGCATCTTAATGTTGGTATAGAATTAGTGTCAATCTTCATTTATAATCTATTGAAAGAAAAGGGATTTATTTGTTTTGACTGTAGCTAATAGTAAACATTTAAAACTGTGCCAATACTTTTTTGACCATCAAAATTTAATCTTTTATGTTTACTTTAAATTCATTACTTGAATTCCAAACATTCATCATTTCTAAAATCTAATTTTCAAGAGCCTCTTTTAAATTAAATGTTATTTCTGGAAAATGTCTTAATCCTATTGAGATTTGTGCAAAAAGTGGGGTGTGCCAATACTTTTTTGACCCACTGTATATATTATGATTAATTTAAAATCAAACCACTACTGGAGAGGAAAACCAATTAAAACATGTAAGTATTCATGCATCTAATGGTCTATAATCCATGAAGTGGCCATTTTCGGTTTCTGGCATATAACTACACATCAAAAAGTTTACTTTCTCATTTTTTCTAAAAAAGGGTATGTAAATAAAATGCCCCTTCCTTTTGATCAATTTTAATGAACTTTTTGATGTCTGATCGCGGGTATATACATACACCAAATACCCAATTTCAGGTTCATCCGGTTAATAGTTTTTGAGTTTTCTTTGAGCTAGTTATTTCGGGGGACTAGGTTATTTTGGTTATTTACTTTGGTTATTTGGACTCTGGGGAACCAAAAACGTGCATATCCGTTGAAATCCGGAAGTCGAAATTTTTCACGATCGCAATACTTTCCATTACTATATATTTCATATATAGGTAAGTGAAAGTAATAAAAAATATGTCCGTTTTTTATGATGTAACCTAATGTTATAATAACATAACGGTATGCTTAAAGAGTTTCCTGACGAGTTTTTTTTTTAATTGATTTTTTAAAGTGGATACTTAAAATTCATTTTGTGGTCCCAAATAGAATAGGTACGTCGAATAGGTAAATTGCTATTAATTTATTCAACATCAGAACATTTTATAAAGCACTAAATCAGTAATGTTTAGCGATTTTATACTACTAAAACTTAAATTATACGATTGAATATTGAATAGGAAATACTTTATGTAATATTTCTAATGAAAAAAACAATAACTGCTGTGAAATGATAAATTGATTATAAAGACGAGGGCTCCTCTAAGGACATGGGAACCGATAATAAAGAAAGCAATGAGATATTTTATTGAAAAGCAAGGCCTATTTCACGTTATAATAGTGTTCCGATGAAAGGGAGAATTGGATTCGGAGGAATAGGACCGTTGTGGATATGGTCCATGGAACTCCGAGGCTTTCGCGACATAAAAGGGAATGGCGTGCAATGACCGGCAAACTTGGGTAAGAGGATCCAGAAGAGGAAAGTGAAAATAAGGGACTTGTGAAGATTTTTTGTATCTTGGAAGGATTTTGAGAACTTAAACAAAGTTATGAAGAATTAGTAATTAGTTGGAAGGAATCGTAGAAGAAATCTTAAAAAGTAACCCCAAAGATAGGAAGGTTTTAGGTTAAAAAGAGGCATCGCATAGTAGGTCGTTTATAAATCGGATTATAAATAGTTAATAAATTTATGTAAATTATAAATAGTCGAGCATGCAGGGCATTACCTGCTAAGCTCGAGTCTAGCGGAGATTATAACTTCTCATCCCAGTGAGAATATGTTGGGTTCCATCTCTAAGATAAACCCTAACATACAGCCTGGTATGGATAGAGAAAAAGAAAAAAAAATGGTATATAACTCCTCATTTCGTGCATAAAAGTTGGAGACAGACTTAAAAAATCAATGGTTAAAAAATAATCTCGATCATTAATGATTAACTTTATAGTTTAGATAACATATTTTAGATATGTTCTGTCGTTAGGTCATATCGATAATAAATTACTTATAACTGGTTTGATTCTCTTATAAATTATAAAAAATGAACTACATTTGTTATCAATGAGGAAAAGAATAGCATCATGTCTACCGACGCTTTCAACGTGAAGTTTTTTTGTTATGTTTTTTCAGATGTCCAAAGCAGACCTCCAATGGCAGAAAGGCGGAGGTAACCGAGAAGACATGCGGTGGAGGGGTGTCACTGACATTTTTTTATAAGAGGAAGAGAGAAAATAATACACCGCCTAGCCACCCTCCACCACTGTCAGAATTTATTTCCTAGGATCCGCAAGCTCTACCTTAGATATTTTATATATTTCACTTACGTCGGCGGCATTCAGTTACGAACAAATTTTAAATTCATGAGGGTCATAACGGGGCACATACATATTCATCTTCGGGCCAAATATTCCTCGCAACGATCATCTCTCAAACCGCTAGTTGAGACATTTAGGAGCTCTTACGTAAATATGAATTAAGTAACCTATTCAATTCAAAACAAAACATGATGAGGGTAATTCTAGTTTTGGAATGGTTCTCAGATAAGATTCTTGAACAAGCATTTGAGCCACCATACAATTTCTTTCATCCTAAAATGTAAAAGGGAGAGCTCATCTTCGAAATATAACTGTTCTATGAACAATAAAATCAATGAATATGGCATATTTTAGCGACCTAAGTTAAATGTTGATTTAATGAGGCTATGCCAAATCACGTTTTTAGCTTTTCAAAGTATCCTTTTACAGTCATCACCAATGGTTTTAAGTGTTATGTTATTCAGAAGTAAACAATTAGAAGAATTTAAAGTTCAAAGATAACAGACATTTTAAATGATCCCCAAATGTGGCGGAAATCGGTCAATCAATCCAGAAAAAAATTGGAACCACACCATCACAAAAGAGGATATTCTGCTTTAAAAGTGGAGGATATTGCGAGTGTCTCTTAAGAGTTGGAATCATTCTTGCTTGTAATTCCGGATTTATGTATGTTTTTTTGGTGGTGAGTCATTACTTATAGTGGTCAAGATATTTTAAATGTGTAAAATGTAATTCCTATACCAGGAAAATGTGGAATTAACTTGTTGAACTCTGTAATGACCGTGGGTTAAACATTTCAAAGTTTTGAAGGTAAAGACGGTGATTGATTTGTGAATTAATGCGTTTTTTTTTTGTTTGATTTTTTAAACGCATTATTTCCAAAAACATTCAAATTTTATTTTAATTTTAGAACTATGTAAATAACTGTAGATTTTTAATTTCAGAACTATGTCAATAACTGTAAATTTTTACACCTGGAACTTAAAGAAGAACCTTGAAAACTGCATTTTCAAGTATAGACAAACAAAAGTTTTACTTCTGTATACCTAATCTTGATTAAAGGAAAGTAATCATTTGGGCACATTTATTTTTTCTCTTTTGACATTTAATGTCCCAAAAGTATGTTTCAGAAAATAAGGGTTCCCCCAAGGGCAATAATTTTTAAATTTAAAAGTTCCATGTTTTTCACCAATATTTCACCAAACCAAAATTCACCAAAAAAAAAATATTTTGACGGAAAAAAGGAAACAGACGTTTATAAAAAGGCCTAGAACGTTGGAGAACGATATCGGGAATGTTCGTACAATACTTGAATCGGGCAAAATTTTCTTATTTAACCGTAAAATTCCAAAATACAAGCCATTGCAATATAATTACAGCATCCGGCGATCCAGGAGGTTATAGAAGCTAGATGTTAGAGGTAGCCTAATTGGGAACTAGCTTCCATAACAGGTTTAAGTTGGTTGAGCAAGAAGCCGGTGTACATAGCTTCAAGTTTCCAATAGTGGTCTCCTAAGTAGAGGCAAGAAACCGGAGAGGAGCTAAGGAGAGCGACTTAACCGCCTTTTAAGGCCTCCTCCAGCCTATATCCCAACCAACTTGGCTAATAGCGGCTACTCAAGTTTTTGCATCTGTCGCCAACACGAAGGAGATAAATATCTTGGCAGAGTGCAGGAAATTCGGCTGATAGTATATTAAAGGAGTAATTTTCTCAGAAATACGAGTAATTCTCAAACAGGAAATCGAAATTCGACCATGGCCAACATGGATTACGTATATAATTACATAGGTGATAATAATACTAATAATAAATCAAGTGGAATACTAACGTTCTACAAGGTAGTGATAACGTTCTCCAAAATGTTTTTAGATATTAAACGAATAATAAGAAAAATAATATAAAATTTACTTTTTAACCAATTCGTAGAATAGCATCTGCTTTCACCACAAATGACCCTCAAGTAGGAACGTATCGAATAAATAAATATACAATAAAGTTATTTATTTATTTATTAACTACAAATGATTATAGCAGAATTTCAAATTTGAAATCTGCAAGTAGCTTTCCCATTATCAAATTTGGCGGGCTGCTTCGACAGCGTTCCTTTACATGAATACTAATTAACTTAGTTGGCCTCTTGGCCAACGCCTTCATATTCGCCGGGGTGGGCCGTAGGGGTAGTTTTAAACTTTAAAAATAATCCCAGCAAGTTATTTTTAAAAGCCAGTGTTTGGTGATATTTGATAAACTATCTTTAGCTACGAAAACCGCTGGGATGTTTAAGTCCGTAAGTTGCTGGCATAAAATGGTGCGTCTACTATTTTTCGAACATTTTTTTTTTTAACGTGTAAAACGATGGAACAGAGAAAAATCCCGAAAAGGTCGTCCGAGGTGAAACGTTGCGTTGCATCTACTACATAGTCCAATAATTGGTCCTTTCAAAGCCAATCTGGGTCAGTCTTCGAATCCAGTCGGCGAAAATTCAATTACTCAGGCTCAAGAGGAGTAGTATATCCGTCAGGATCCACCACGGCTCTTCAAGAGAGCATATATACTATTTCCCAGGATGATCATTTTTGAGCTAATAACTTGTACCTGAGGAGTATCCTGCATGATCTCGCTAGGCATATGAAGTCAGCTGATTGCGGAAATAATAGCTCGAACATCCAAAGTGATGCAATATTTAGGAAGAAATGGTAAAAATCACTAATCGAGCATTAATTTTAGATACTATATTAACTATAGACGGATATATATTGGATATTTATTGGACCATAATTGTTTTAAATCATAATAGTTTTTTATAATTTTTTTTCACTGTTACTACCTAAGAGTACAGCATCCGATATGGTGTAATGCACTTTTTATATATTAATAATAAGTAATTGACTAAGAGTAGGTAATGAAATATTGTATTTGTACATACAACTTTTCTTACAGACAATTTATCAAAGAAAAAACAAAAGAGGTTCAGAGCAATAAAAATCCATATGTGACCGTTTTTACACATGTAAAAATGCGTATTGTTGACTGACTATTTTTTATGGCATATGCATATCCCATCACAAAAAATGGAATAAATCTGTATCGTATGGTTGAAATGTTAGCCCACGTTCCGAAGATTAACCTGAATATTTAAAAATTTTCCAGTAAGACAAATTTGAGGAAGTCTAAGCCTGATACCATTATAAGGAATATTGTGTGCGTATTCAGAGAAGCTGAGAAGCTGCGCTAAACCCGGAACTTAACAAGCATATTAGGCTCCTTATTTATTCATACTACCTTCTTTCCAACAACAGCCAGCAAAATTTCATAAATAGGAAATTTCACGGTGGAAGCCGCGAGAACAAGGCGCTAAAATAATCCCCATTGTGCTGAGCCCTGGGGAAACTTTATTTTAATAGAATTTGAGCTTTAATAATATACCTGGCTATCTCTGATATATTTATTAACCGGTTGGTACAATCTAAATCAAAGAGAGTAATTTCATTCTGTGTATTATAAAATCACTATCAAAGAGATTTTAGTCAGAACAAAAATGCCTATCTATTTCAAAATAATATTTTTCCAATTAAGTTGATGGTGTCCTTGCCATAAGTTATCGAATTAGTTACTATTATATTTAGGGCTTAAGTCGTCGAATGTGAAGCTTAAACAACAATTTACCAAGCTATTGATTGAAAATTATTAAATTGAAAATCATTTCAATTTCAAAGAAGCTATTAAATTGAAAATCATTATAAATTCTTTCTGATTGTATTTCTTTTTTCCAGAATAACAAATTAAAACTATATTCTTTCAATAGAGGCTGTAATAAATTATGCATAACGAATAAATGATAGTCAATTATGAATTTTAAGAAGAGACAAAAAAAAAATTTTATGACTACAGCTCTGTTGCCCAAACATGAATGATAAGTGATCCCAGTGATCAAGAGGTTAAGTTGAATTTGGCCCAAAAGGGGTTGAGGACGAAAAGAAGGCGGTTCAGGAGTAGTTTCATAGTTTCCGATTAATCTTTTGCAATTGGTTGATGATCAATTATTCAACTATAATACCTTATTAATGATAAGATCTATTCATTTTATCAGTTGCCACTTTTTGGTATTTTTGACGAAATCGCAACGCCTAATAATGAAAACCTGATTTTATACCAGTAATCTTAAAACTTTAACAATCGTGCTGAGAAAAGTAGACGTAAAAAATTATCCAGTGGACAGATATGACTCATTCCCTTCAATAGAGTCATATCTCAAAATACATGATATTTCAGGAAAGTGAATTTAAAGTTCAAAATTAAAATCAAATGTGTTGAGATTAGGTATAAAGCATCCAATTGAATTCTGAATACTCTTTCAGTGTATTCAGAAAATATTCAAAAATAAAAATAGCCGATTTTTTAGGTATGACAAAACAGAGGAAAGCAATCACAAACAAGAAAACACGAGTTAGAGATGGTTTTTAATTGGATCTGGTCTTCAATATTTACACAAAAAAAATATATGTAAACGTATGATTTTTTTTGGTTTCCTGACAGATTTAAAATTTGTTCAGTGAACTTAAATGTTGATGGTTTCTCTTCCTAAATTGCAAGGACGATTTGGTTCTAGTTTATATGAATCTTCGTACCATGATTTTGCATAGATGGTTAGGGCACATCTCGTAAATTATTCTTCGTATATATTCTTTGTTGCTCAATTCAGTGTATACGTCGCTGATGTACACTGATACATAATAGAAGTTTAGTCTATATGTGTATGTAGTATTTATGTACTTGGTTACTTCAGCATGAATACAGTGTTGTACATCTCCGTTTAGTATATATATATTTTTTTTTTTTTTTATGAGTCATGACATAATTAGACCTAATACATTTCAATAATTTCTTATAAATTTTCATTAAAGACTTAGTATATTTAAAAAAGATTCGTAAGAAATCGAAGACGAAAAACCGAAAAGGTGATAGGTCGGCAATAAAAACAAGGAGAGTAAGTTTTATAAGTTATTTTCAAGGCTTAAGGCAATCCATATTTACTTAATGGCTCGAGCAGTAAACAGACCGATAAACCTCCGCGGCATCACGAGTGCTCTTATCAAAACTGGAGTTAAATCTTCGGTTATGGCCCATTCCCTACCTTAGATTTATGTCAGTTCACATTTATATATATATATTATCTAAAATACGGTGCTGCAATATTTTATGCCCGATTCGAGTATTAAAAGAACTATAGTTCTATTTAAAAAAAGATTGTCTTAAGAGATTTTCCAATATTTATTAGCGGCGAATGTAGTCTCATTCTTAAGAAAATACTTCTTATGGAGCGAAAAATTCTTCATATAAAGCTAAGTAAAAATTGAATAGATAATGTAATATAAGATAACAGTTTTGAATAAAAGCGAAAAAATTAAATTAATTATTGGTTTAAAAGAAATACGTTTCAATAAATACTAGAAAACATAACGCTCTAAAAGTGCATAAGTTACGTAACTATTTATTTATTTTTTAACCCTGAAAATAATATTATGAAAAAACTACTTTTTTCTGTAATCGTTGAATAATGGTAACATTACTAAACTGAAATGAGTGAAGAAAGTGAAACATTTCGCAATAGAGTGAAGAAAGTGAATTGCCTTCTTAATTAGTAATAAGTATAAATTAAAAAATAATTTGAAGTTGGAAATTAAATGCTTTTAAATGTTTCTTAACATTGTAAGAATTTATTTTAACAAAATAAATTGAAATGTGAATGAATTATTTGTGGAAATAATCAATATATTTTAAAATTTGAATATAATAATAATTACCTTCCTTGTTTATAACTGCACTAATTCACAATCATTTTATTTTAAACAGACATCTTTGATATTACTAAAAAACTTCAAAAAACACTGTTTGATTAAATATTATTATTATATTATTTTTTATTTAATTAAACATTTTCAATTTATTGTTATAACATTTTATAACCTTTCACAACCATGCTTATAACCTACCAACAACATACCATAATCTTCACAACATCCTAATTTTGTTCATATTCTGGTTAGATCTGATCATGTATTACACGATTACAGAAAAAATTTAATATTACACTCGTGAAAAAAGTAGAATTTACAACTCTCGTGAAATTACCACACTCGCTTCGCTCGTGTGGGTAAACTTTTCACTCGAGTTGTAAAATGATCTACTTTCGTCACTTGTATAATAAATAACTATTTTGCACATTATTCTTTTGTAGCTCTGTAGCTTATTCTGGGGATGCTGAACCCTAAGAAAAAAATGAGACATAATTTTTTAAATAATACTAAAATTTTAAATAATACATTTGCATACAATGGTTCTGAGTTATTTTTTGGATTTAGATTATTTACGGGAAGTTGGTTTTTTTCACCAACACATATTTAATTAATAGTAATCCTAAAATTCGTCTAATAGACGATGTAAGTATTGTTTAGACTACTAATGGTCCGATTTTAATGATTTTTTTTTTTCATTTTTTAGGAAATACAAAGACAACTTTTAAATTTAAATAATTGATATAACATTGATTTTATCGTTTATATTTATAATAATTGTTTTCTTCTTAGCTCTTCTCTCGTGATTTTCTAGGGGATTTACCTATTTTTCAATCATCAGATATGATCAAGAATTAAGAAAGTTTTGGCGTACTTACAAAACGAAAATACACCTTTTAGAAATGATATATAACACTATACTGCACTAATCGCTCATAATAAAAAAAATTACATAATCCTAACATTGATTATAATAAGGAGATAAATTTACATTAAACATCACTAAAACCTGAATGACAATAATACCCCGTGTCTAAATGCGCGATCCGGCCATTATTTTTCGGACAAATAGCGGCTTAAAAGTAAAGCCGAACTGTCGGAGATTCGGTAATGAAGTCTATTTGTCGGGAGGTGGGGGAAAGGTCGAAGAAGGGACAAAAGAGGAGGAAGGGTGCGGAGGACAGTCGGTAATTAAAGGACTAATCATGAGCCGGGATCGAACCCGCCCGTATTAATTCACGGTTGGGGCCAGGTGCTCTGCGGTCGCTTCCTCAACTGTCTCACAATCTTAATCTCTACGGTAACACTTCTCACTTGGTTAACACCTGCTTCTAACCAATTTAACTTTCGAGAAGTTAGCCGTGAAATATGTCGACAGTCTCACCATCGCTCTCTCTCTCTCTCTCTCTCTCCTCCGCATTAAATTATAGAAGGAGAACTTGGCCAATATTGAGACCACTGTATCAATGAATCGATAAGGGTCCGCCCATATAATAAGCAGCCCAAACAACCGGATAATTATTCGGTCCTAATAGAGAACGAACAAAGGATGGGTCTTGTTCCTAAAACACAACTGTTCTGATTTCAATTGAAAAATATAACAAATAAAAATTAACCTAGGAGCATAGTTTTTACACATAGTAAATGTAAGTTCGAAAGGAGAGAATGTGACAAAGGGGCGATAACAGAAAACCAATCAGAGCGCTTGAAATCTCGGTGAAGTTATCTGAACATCTCTTGGGTTTTCGTTTATATAGTACATTCAGTGCTTAAACGTGAATTGCATGGGAATGGCCGTTTTTGTCTTGTTTCAGTTGGTACATTAAAGTGAAAATAATTATTTAAGATGCCACCAAAAAAGGTACGGTTAGGAAATCATTTTTAATATTTGAACAAAATGAAATTTTTTCCTTAAGCCTTTCAACAGTTCTGACAATACCACAAATTTAAATTTGAAGGCTAATTATAGCTATATTAAAAAAAAAAAATCGCATCAGTAATGAAGTGTAAATTACTCAGTGGAGATGCTGCAGACCTTGATATTCCAACCACTTTTTTGAGAATTTCTTTCTTGGATTCCCCGTGCGAAAATATTGTGCGAAATCTAACTATTTTGTATTGCTCCCCCACCCCCATTCACAAAAACTGAAAGATTTTTTTAACATCGAAGTCTTAAAAAAACAGATTTTTTTAACTTCGATGTCTTGAAAAAACAAATTTTTTTTTAACATCGGTGTATTGAAAAAGAAGTAGGGCAATCACCTTTTAGGCGAGTATAAAAAGGGGTCAGGTGAAAAAATTCATTGAGTCGAGAATGCGTTGTTTTTAGAAAAAGTCGATTAAAAAAAAAAAAAAAAAAAAAAAAAAAAAAAAAAAAAAATAAATAAATAAAAAAGGCAGAATTACAATATTTATTAAAAAAAAAATTGGAAATTTAATAAATTTATTTTCTTCATTAGTAATAAACTAAAAATATTTAACTGATTTCGATGCGTAAATTTATTCCGCTACTTTTTTTTTTCCTCAAAATTGAAGGTGAAATCCATAACATTTATTTCCGCATTTAGGACAAGTTGAGTGTGTCGATCATCCATTCTAAGCCCCTGTTATTTCTTTTAATGCGTAGAAGTATCGGCAAGACTTAAATCGACGAATCAATTCAAGGCCGATGTAAGAGAAAATTAATTTTTTCTGTAATCGTTGAATAATGGTAACATTACTAAACTGAAATGAGTGAAGAAAGTGAAACATTTTGCAATAGAGTGAAGAAAGTGATTACTTTCTTCACAAGTGAAGAAAGTGAATTGCCTTCTTAATTAGTAATAAGTATAAATTAAAAAATAATTTGAAGTTGGAAATTAAATGCTTTTAAATGTTTCTTAACATTGTAAGAATTTATTTTAACAAAATAAATTGAAATGTGAATGAATTATTGGTGGAAATAATCAATATATTTTAAAATTTAAATATAATAATAATTACCTTCCTTGTTTATAACCTGCACTTGTTTATAACACATAACCTTTCACAACCATGCTTATAACCTACCAACAACATACCATAATCTTCACATCCTAATTTTGTTCATATTCTGGTTAGATCTGATCATGTATTACACGATTAAAGAAAAAATTTAATATTACACTCGTGAAAAAAGTAGAATTTGCAACTCTCGTGAAATTACCACACTCGCTTCGCTCGTGTGGGTAAACGTTTCACTCGAGTTGTAAAATGATCTACTTTCGTCACTTGTATAATAAATAACTATTTCAGCCCAAGCCAGGCTCACACATAAGACGAGGAGCCACCTGACTTTTTTAACTTATTACTTTACACATAAGGTGAAAGTATACCGGATAAAATATATGCTTCATATACATTATATTAGGTGGCGGGATAGCCGAGTGAGCAAACGCGTTGCCCATGGCTACGCATGATTGGCAACACGAAGGTAGCAAGTTCAAAACCCTATATAACCAGGGGAAATTTAATAATAACCTGCATCTATCCCCCACCTTCTCCCTGGCCCGTGAAACCCCGTATAGCCTACAAGGCGAGGAAGGGGAGGAACAAGAAAAAAATATATAACATGTATTTGAAATTAAAAAGAAAAATTATAATCGATTTTGATCAAAGAAGTCTATCAATGAACTGGAGTTGGAGGAATCATTCCAGGGTATCTCATTCAAAGGAATATTTTATAGGAATCATAGCCAAATATATCAGTTACTTTATTGATGAAAACTAAGGTCAATTCCCTTTCTTAGAAATGTTGAGTGTGGAAGACAAAAAAAGGTAGAATCGATTTCTTTTTATTTTATTTTTTTACTCAAAGGTAGCGTTCTCTCTAAAGGCTATTGTCTTGATAACTAGTCTCGTTTTATTCCTATCACATTACCAGTCACCCTTCCATGAATATTTAAAACCCTTTCCAAGTATTAATAAAAAAAACATTAAAAAAAAATTCCTGTTGAGCAAAGTCAAGAGGATATTGCATAGAGCTTTTTAAAAGCCGTTTTCAGCTTAAAACGTGATCCTTGCCACCATACATGGTTGTTGTCAGAAAACTGAATTAGAGAGAGGAGTGAAAAAAATTACTACTTTAATAAAATATTTATAAATATGTAAATACTTAAATTTATTGGACTGAAAATATTTTTTCTTCGAAATTTCTGGAAGAGAAACATATTCCCAATATGCCCCCCCTCCTGGAAAAATAGATAAACCTTCCTAAAATGAACAGAAATATAAATGTATATTTAAGCAGTATTATTATGAAAGTAGTCAAGATACTGTAATGAAATTTAATTTTTTTCCTTGAAATGAAATCCTTGAATTGAAATGTTTGCCAAGTGCTTATCTCTTAGGAATTTTAAAAAGTTTATGAATCATACTTTACTAATTTTCAAAAAAAGGTAATTTTAAATCGAAAACAATATTGTAGAATATTATTATTATTTATAGAGATCAATTACAGCTAAACATGATTGGCAATATAAATTTTCCCTGATATTTCCTAGTTTTATTCTTTTAAACGCGGATTGATTTGTAACAATAAAACAATAAATATTATTCTTTCCTGACTAATATAAAAAGGATTAATGTAAATATTTGATTTACAAAAAAAAATAAAAAAAGTGACGATAAATCTAATCTGTTATCTTCATATTTCAAACACACATCGAAACATTATTCGTATATGTTTACTTAACATTACGAGATTAAAGTTACATTTCAAGTCTCCGCAATCAGCAAAGAAGTTTATAGATTTAGAAAACATGCAACAGAGACTTTATTTTCGAGAAAGAAAAAAACGGAAATTTATTTCAATTTTATCAGTTCACATTTATATCAGTTAGACTCTGCACGCTTGGGTCTCCCAGTATGAGTCCAAATGAAGAAATTCTTTTGGGAAGGTCTCAAGGAAATAATAGTTTAAATACATTTAAAAACAACAAGCTAATTAAAAGAGGTACAATCCTACAAATAAATACTTTTCTTGAAAATACTAATTAATTAAAAATTGCTTGTAAAGTAAATTTCATTTATTAATTAATCATTCAAACTATAAATTATTGACTATATAGCTTGAACTTCTTCTTACCTGTTGGTTGAGGCGGGGGAGAAGACAGGACCTGAGACAGAAGGCTGAAGCAGGAGAGTAGGGCCAGCATTGGAACACTACTGTGGGTCTTCATTTTCTTCAACATATCTTCATCTTCCCATTTCAAATACAACCTGCAATTGATAACAAACAATTAAAAAATGTGTTTGATAAATCCGGAATGTCATATCAAGTAGGCAGAAGAGATACAAATATCCCAATCTGCCATCATATATAGATCTTGGTCCATGTACTTGTTAAATGCATCATTTTGAGGAGGGAATTCCGTTTAACTAATGGTACAATCGGTTAGTCATTATTTCATGATGCTTAGTTCGAATGAATGAAAGGTGTATTTTAATTTAATTCGTGTTGTTAGATGAAGGTTTAATTAGACAATATATTCCTAAATTTATTTTATGTTCGAAGGAATTGTTGTCGGATTCTTTTTGTGAACTTAAATCTAAGTAGTGATTCATAAAAACAGTTTGATTAAAATTAAAAAAAAAATCTAGTGCCCGCATCACATACCACACTCTTAGGGTCTGGCCACACATGTCCGCACCGGATCCGCACCGTAGCAATAATACAGGTTATGTTCAGAATATTTTTAATTTAACTTACATATTACCTTTAGTTATGCCTAAAGTGGCCTGTGTCTGACATGTGTGGCTTGAACTTTAGGCATAACTAAAGGTAATATGTAAGTTAAATTAAAAATATTCTGAACATAACCTGTATTATTGCTATGGTGCGGATCCGGTGCGGACATGTGTGGCCAGACTTTTAAGCGTAGACATGAACATTTAAAAAAAAATAACAACTGGGTGCAATAATGCTTAATATTGAAAATTAACATGGAACATATAAAATCTTTTTCCTAATGTGAGTTTTTTAATGGTAATTACCGCCTCAGTAAATGTCAATCACTTATAGTAGTTACCTACCTAGAGGAGAGTGAAGTGGTCTTCACTTAGAAATGAGAACAATAGCCAAAGCTTCCCTTGAATAAATAATTTTTATCATTATTATTTTTTTATTTGTGTAGTTTAGTCTCAGAAATAAATTCGGCCGAGGTCCAAATGATAAGGTAACCCACTTAACAATCGAGTTTTATACCGTTTTTCAATGACAGAACCACGAATGGAAATCGTCAGAGGTGGTTTAAAATGATAACTCAGAATATCATTTTAAAAATTTACATGAGATGAAAAAGCATAACAGAGCGAAAAGAAACGCTAAGAAACCGATAAGAAGATCGGATTAACTATGTAACCGACTATAAGTTTCTGCAGAGAAATGTGACTAAGTGGACTTTGCAGAGTTTGTAACAAAGCTACGCACTTACACTTACTATTTTACTTAGTATTGTAATCTATATACTATTCAATACTTAGTATTTTATTGTATATACTATTTAATACTTAGTATTGTATTGTTAGTATAGTTTTGTATATCATTTAATACTCACCAGATGGCTAAAATAACAAACAGCATAAGTTTTACTATAGCCCTAAGCTCATTATTCTTTGAAACAAACAAATTGTTCGTACAAAGATAGGTATGATACTTCGAAAACTACCTGGGGGCAAATGAAATCCGAATCCGAGATATTTGGAAGGACTAGAAGACTTACCTGTCGAATTTCTTGAATATTCAATGCTGGCAAATAGAAAATGATAACGCCACCGGGACCAGTGAATATTTATGGATTGGTTGCTCTTCCCTTCCGCATCTACAACTAGTCGTGGAATAAATGTTTGATCAGAGTAAGATTCGCCTGAACCACTGGTTTTATAATTTAAAATGTTTAGCATTAATAATAATGATTATAATACTTTTTAAAAAACCTAATCTTTGTCCTTTTTAAATATTTCTTTGAAAAAAATCATTAATGACAATTCTTTGACTAGAATATAAACTAGATTTTAATCCTGTTCCGATAGGAAATAAAAAGGAAATGCAGAAAAGACATCATTGGCACTTCGTTATACTTTTATCAACCATCTCTTTGGTCTGAAACACAAAGGGTGGGGGGAGGGGAAATCGGCCTTCAAAGGATCTTTGTAAAGTAACGAAAGGCTTCCTTTGAATGTTAACTCTTTATTGTTAAATAATATTTCTTATAAAATTCTTCAGATAACACTATTTTTTTATTGTAGTAACTCACTTCTTACGGTTTTTATTGACTAGAATTTTCTCTCAGTGGCAAATACCACATAAGCTCCGATATATTCAGCCTGTTTGGAACCAACATATATAGATCTCGACTTAAAATAAACTTTATGCTGTCTCAAAGAACTCCAGTTTTTTGTTTGCATTATAAGAATCGTATAGTAATATGTAATTACGTATATATATATACATTAATGTATTAAATACAACTAAAAACTGAATTAATATTTTACTAACTTTTTCATTCTTTCTACAACGGTTCCGAAATAGTAATTATATGGATGTGAAACTACTATTTTCAATGGCTTATCTTTTAGGTGATAGACGGAAAATTATGGATGCTTGCCAAGGCTGTCTTGAGGATGAGAAATTTTTTATTATAACTCAACACCCCCTCTGAACAACAAACGTCACATTCATGGAAACATAGAAAACATCATTCAATATGTGGTAAAGTGGTTGGTGAAAGGTACAAGTTCTACGAAGGAAATTGAAATATAAAATATATTGTAACGTTGAATCGTTAAATAAAAGCAAATGGTTTAAAATCCCTAACCTTTTGTTGGAACGAACTAGCGGTCGGAACAAACCGTCAGAGCACGTGTTTGGGTCTAGATTTTTCGAGCCTAGTCCACGCAGACGTGGAACCTTCCACGAGTGTCTGGAATCTTTGTTTGACTGTGAAGCCATTTGATATTTTTATAACCTGCTCGAATATTTATGTAGTAATTCGTTTGGCATTGATATTGTTATAATTTCGTTAATAAATATTGTTAACCCACAGAAGTGTTACAGTATTTAATTTTATAAATATTAATCATCAATCGAAATTAATACAAGTGCTTAGCTAAACATTTACCGAGGTTTGAAAAGTGAATGAGAAATTGTATGATTTCCGTATGGCGTACATTACTTCATAATTAACAAAAATAATAAATCAAATGTAAAATATTATCGAAGTAAATTTATATAATATTTATATAATCATATAAATTTGAGGCCAATCCTATTTTATTTTTACTTAAAATGTAATGAGGACATTCTTCAAATATATGTACGTTTAAGAGCCAAATTTGCCAGATTTGCATGCTGACACAATGGAAGTGCTAGAGCCTTAGAAAATTTCGGACTCAGTATTTGGAAATTCACTGTTTTGTTTCATAAAGTAAAATCGTTTTATGATGTTAAATCGTTTTAAATGGAGTTGAACCTAAAAAATATATGAAGAAACGTTATCTGTTATCCATTTTAATTTTTTTTTCCTCCCTTCCTTCTTTTATACTATATGGGGTTTCCCGGGGCAGGGCATAGGATGGAGGAATAATGTTAAGGAATAATGTAATGGAGTACCAAATGTCCCCTGGCTCTGGGTTTTGAACTGACAATCTTCGGAATCCCAATCATAAGTTGACAGGGGCAAAGCGTATTTTCTAAAGCGTTTGTCCACTGACAACTTTAACTTTTGAACCAACATACCTAATTATTTCTATGTTTATTAATTTTTTATTAATTCTATGCAATGCGCGCAAAATACCAAATAATTTTGTTAATCTTCTGGCACATTAACTGACCATAGTTACCTTTTGATTATTGCTACGCTTCAATATCAAAAAATTATATGCTACGCTTCAATTGATACTGAATCTCAAATAATTTTTTTATTATAAAAATTAAATTTCGAAAGAAGACAGATTGATAAAAACGTCACCGATGGCAAGTTAAATCCTTGAGAGAGTCGAAAAATCGAGCGATGGCTCTCCTACGAACGGCGGCACCTTCCTGAGGCGTTTAAGGCCCTTCAAGGAATAAAGATTTAGAGGATCCGAAAGCCTTTGATAGGAAGGAATCAGATTTACATCTTAATGGAATGGTCCTTTCCTTTAGAGAGCTAAAGGCCCTTTTTACAAGCTCTCGCTAATCACTTAAACTCTTTTAAACACATTAACCGTATTTACCATAGTCTCTAAACTTTTCTTTAGCTTCTCAAATCCTTCCCTAATAGCTCAAGTCAGGGCCTTGTTAAGAAGAAACATAAATCAAGTCTGTTAAGACAAAAAAGAAGAAATCATGATTCTTTTCTAATTAAAAAACCTTTGCTAACGGATTAAAAAAATAAAGATAATACATATATATTATTAGATCAAAGGACAATATTATAAATGGGCCCAAAGACAATGAAACATGTCATATAATATACAGTGAAAAGGATAATTGGATTTGTTTATTATTTATTTATTATAAAATATGCCTCAACCCAGGAATCATTGGCAAACCTCCCGATTAGAAATGAATCGCCCGAGTGCTCTGTTGGACTTGCCTACTCCTAGCGCCTGTCAGTGGCGTTCGAATAAAAGAAAGAATTTTTTGAACTTTTTACTTTCACTTACCTATATATGAAATATATAGTAAGTGGAAGTATTGCGATCGTGAAAAATTTCGACTTCCGGTTTTCAACGGAAATACACGTTTTGGGGTCCCCTGAGTCCAATTAACCAAGTCCCGCGAAATGGTCTGTGTGTGTGTGTGTGTGTCTGTGTGTGTGTGTGTGTGTGAACAGACTAGCTCAAAAACTATAAACCATGCGAACCTCAAATTGGGTATTTAGTGTATGCATGTGCCCGCGATGTGACAGCAAAAATTTTATCAAAATTTCTCAAAGGAAGGGGGTACTTTACTTAATAAATTTTTATGTTTTTTTCGATTTTCTCAAAAACGGCTCTAACGATTTTGATTAAACTGAGTATTTAATATAATAATATGCCCGAGATATGACTGTAAAAATTTCATCAAAATTGATCAACCGGAGGGGGGACTTTACTTAATAAATTTTGTATCATTTTCACTTGTTTTTTTTACTTGCTCGAAAACGGCTTTCACGATTTTGATCAAACTGGGTATTTGATGTATTTATATGCCCGAGATAAGACTGTAAAAATTTCATCAAAATTGATCAACCGGAGGGGGGGACTTTACTTAATAAATTTCGTATCATTTTCACTTGTTTTTTTTACTTGCTCGAAAACGGCTTTCACGATTTTGATCAAACTGGGTATTTGATGTATTTATAAGCCCGAGATAAGACTGTAAAAATTTCATCAAAATTTATCAACCGGAGGGGGGACTTTACTTAACTAATTTTGTATCATTTTTACGTGTTTTTTTTATTTACTCAAAAACGGTTTTAACGATTTTAATCAAACTGGGTATTTGATGTATGTATATGCCAAAGATGTGATTGCCAACATTTCATCAAAATTGACCAAACGGAGGGGGCACTTTATTTCATCATTTTTTTCCAATCTTTACCTTTTTTTCGATGATCTCAAACGGCTTTAACGATTTTTATCAAATTCTTCATGTTTAATGAAAATTAGGTGTTCTTCAATATCAGGTAAGCTTTATCATTATTGAAATGTTCTGAGGGGGCTTAAATGGGGTAGGGGCTTTCTTTGTTTCTTTTGTTTTTTTGTTTCCTATAAAGTACCTTTGTTTTTGTTTATATGGAGAAATTAACTGTCTCTCGTTATGCCTAAAAATAAGAAATGGCTAAATATGAGATATGATGAAAATAAAGAAAACATATAGAGGAGAAAAAAAGAATGCGGAGTACGCCTTTAATGGCAGACCATTGTTCATAATTAAAGCCGTTCTGTTCCTTTTTAGAAGTAGCAATCAAAAAACGCATTAATTTCTAATCTAAGTAAGTTGGTAAGTGAAAGTTGTGTGTTGCGAGCACGCACCAGATTTTTTTTTACTATAATTATTAATTTGCACCTGTCAGCAAAGTGCGGACAATCAGCAAATGAGATGGCGGTAATATGAAATAATGACATGTCAGGCATGAGGAGGGAAAGCACCCAACAACACCCCCTTCCTGGCTCGATTCAACTTGAACCTCGGCTGTCTAAGAGAACAGATCTCTCATCCAGCGCCTTTTTAGTCTTCTCGTATCCATGTGTGTGTCAACCATATTACTGATTAAACTGTTTGGATGTCCTTACAAATTACTAACAAATAGTTTGTAAAGTGTCGTTATGTGTTGGTCGACTGTCGGCAGATGTAGGTCAGTAAGTGAAGTGTAGTTAGTCACGTACCAAGGTGTTTTTGTAATGAGTCGTAACAATTTTGATTGAAACGTTTGTAAGTGAGTCTTCTTAACTATGTCGAATTATTTTATGTCGAATATCTGTGAGGAATATGTCCTTATGGGCTTGAGTAAGTAAGTGTACGAACTTAGTTTTTGTTTCAGTTTGTCAAATTTATCATATTATTGTTACTACTACTATTAATCTTAACTTGATTTAAAAATTGATAAAGTCGATTCGTGGTATATAACGTCAAAAAAAAATCATTTCACTAAATATTAAATCCAAATTTATTAATAACTTATAATGTATATAGGTATAATTAATATAAATGTATAAGGGGGTTCAGTAGTTGGTAGAATTTAGGCGATTAGGGTTCATAAAACAAAGTTTAGATAAGTTAAAAGGTTTTATTAACTTAAATAAAACAGTAATAAGGATTTCATATTTTATATGAAGAATCAAAAAAGCCTACTTCGAAATTACTTTTGTTTCATTAATTCTAATTTATTCTACTTCAAATACTTTGAATTATTTTATTTAAGAGATTTTTCAGAATTCGATATTTTATATAGTGGACTTTCGCCGACTCCAAATTTAAATCACTGAACAAATATAAAGTAATTGACTAAATCACATTTTCATTCCCACTAAAATTACTGCCGATTACAGATTTCATATGCATGTAAGTGCAGGTTGAAAAAAGAAATGTTATAGAATAATATTGTCAAACTCATTATAACAATTCTTTTTCTTATTTTTATAGAATATAAGATGAATCAGGCGTTTTTTTTTTATTTTATTATTCGAAAATTAGCTTTCTATAATTTAAAATAATTATTATATAACTCAAAGAATGCTTTTTATTGCAATTGTTCATTTTTCTTATTTAAGTTAATATCATAAGAAAAATGAACAATTGCAATAAAAAGCATTCTTTGAGTTATATAATAATTATTTTAAATTATGGAAAACTTATTTTCGAATAATAAAAAAAAAAAAAAAATCTTATTTAAGTTTATATCATCATACATTCGCTGGTGTGTGATGTCACACTGGCTGACAGGTGTGAATTTAAGTTTGAAGCCAAAAAAAAAAAAGTATATCATACAATTGTTTTAGGGAAAAAGCAAAAAAAAAAAAAAAAAAAAAAAAAAAAAAAAAAAAATGCATATATTATTAATGCATAACTCATATTAAATGCATAACTGAAATTAAAAATATCCTTTTTTGAGTTTTAACTCAAGGGCTAAGGGCTTGACTTTGTTATTTCCTGGTAAAAAATTTCTTACGATTGAAAAAAAAGTACAAATTCTTAAGAGGAAACTTCATTCTTGTAAAAATGTCGTATGGTTAACAAGTGTCTACAGACTGCAAGAATTGGTCAGTTGAATTTCATGACTTTTCCCTTCACCCAATAAAAGGTCCCATTTTCCCCAAAAAGATATAAAATATAATTCATGGAAGATCTATAATGGCGATATAAAATAGAATGTTTTCAATTGTTTTGTTATCCAACATTTTTTTTTTTTTTAATAGATAAGTATCAATAGATAAAATAGAATTCAGAATGCAAATAAAATATAATTAATAAAATGAATATAAAAAATAATTTACAAAAGATCTGTTTTGACATATAAAAAATATTTATTTACTTTCTTCTATCTAAAAATTTTGACAAAAATAAAAGTTTAAATTACATCTTTCTTTTATTCGAACGCTACTGCCAAGCGCCTAGGAGTAGGCAACTCCATCAGAGCATTTGTGCGATATAGGAAGTATTCGTTCATAAGGAGTTACATTGATTCGTTTTAAAAAAATGAATACTTGGAGCAATAATTTGATACTCACAGGTTTGATTTCGTTTTATGAAGTTGTTAAGAAAAAGAATAAAAGAAAATTACTTTGTTACTTAATTCTGTTATTGTTTTAAGCCAATACATTTTCGGAAATTTCCTAGTTTTTGTGTTGAGTTGACGAAAATTCCTTATATTTCTTTACAAATAAAAATATGTAATTCTATTTTACGCGGGACCACAAAACTTTCATTTACTAAAGAATTTATTCAAGAAAATAATTTACTCTCGAATTTACTAGAGAAAATAATGAAAAAAGAAAAGTAACAGAGTTAATCGATAGCTGCTCTCTTTTACAATAATCCGTACAATGACATTTTATTTCATTAAAATTGACTATGGTTTCGGAATAACGAAACACGTGTACATGCAAATGCATAATACAATATACGTAACAAAATAGATGATTATGGCTCAGTATCCTATAAATCTTTAATATTTTACGTTTTCTCAAAGAGATCCTCCTCATCATGCTATTACAACGACTCGAATAAATAAACATAGATAAATTATATGATTTCAAATATGATAAACATATGATTTTTAATGCTTTAAATAAAAGTTAGTAATTATCATCCTACATTAAAAAACGCGAGTTAGATTATTGTAATAAAGAAACTTAAAGCTTAAAATAAATAAAATGTTTTTTATTCGAAGCATTGAATTTCGATTTCTATTAGATCAAACTTTTCTCAACATGAACTTTTTCTTTTGTAAATACCAGCTGAATATTCAATTAGCTTGTTGTGAGAGGCTTGTATAAGGAAAGACTAAAAGGATAAGTTTTATGGAAGATATTTCATAATTTAATTAATCTTTATGGCTACATAATATTTTTGTATTTATATTTATATTATTTTTATTTTTAGTCAAATGTTAAATTTTTTTACAGATTAATTAAGTCATACAACCACAATAAATTTATTTTCCAACTCCAATAATGTATTTTTTTCGGACAGAAAGTGATAATCAACTAATTAAATTATTTAGAACTTCAGGTCTTTCCAGACCCAGCGAATTTATATTCAAGCCTAAATATAAATAATAAAGTTACTTTCTGCACAAGTGGTTCGTTTCTCATAACGGCCAAAATTGTTTTCAACGTTGATGAAGCCCCGGTAATAAATAATGAACTGAGTGGTGTTTGAATTCAGCAAAGAAGTGAGTGAGGAGAGGGAGGGTAAATACTCCTCATAATTCATAATAATTACACATACGGTACGAAATCATCATTTCATTATTAATCAACTATCAAGAATAGAGAATGAAGTAATAGAGAGAATAAAGTAATAATACTTTTCCTTAAAAAAATTTATATAAGTAATAATAACGTAATGTTTCAGTTTAAATTATTTGAAGTTAATGTAAATTAAAATTAAACGAAATTAAATCTGAAAAAAAGGTCTTCAGCATTATTATCATTAAATTAACAAATTAAAAATGAATATTAAAAAAAAAAACTATTTTTAGAAAGTTCTATGATTAGTTGGAATGATCAAACCAAATAGTACAGACAAGAAGTGCTGAACTGGAAAATGTGGGTGTGTTGAAAGCGCGCCCCAGACCTATGAAGCAGAAACACTTATTCGACAGCAACAACGTACACTCGAACACAGAGGTTTAAATTTTCTCCAACATCCAGGCATTGATTTAATGTTGAAAGAATACGTTCAATGCTTCGACTAAATAATTACTATAACTATTTTTAAGCTTATTTTTAATGTACCAACTCAAAACTAAAATTTCTAAAATAATCATGAAATATTTGCTGTCATCAATTGAGAGAATATTTCATGAGATAAAAATAATTAACTTTTTTTTTTACTTTCACTTACCTATATATGAAATATATAGTAAGTGGAAGTATTGCGATCGTGAAAAAATTCGACTTCCGGTTTTCAACGGAAATACACGTTTTGGGGTCCCCTGAGTCGAAATGACCAAGTCCCGCGAAATGGTCTGTGTGTGTGTGTGTGTGTCTGTGTGTGTGTGTGTTTGTGTGTGTGTGTGTGAACAGACTAGCTCAAAAACTATAAACCGTGCGATCCTGAAATTGGGAATTTAGTGTAGGTATATGCCCGCGATGTGACAGCATAAATTTCATCAAAATTACTTAAAGGGAGGGGGTACTTTACTTAATAACTTTTTAGGTTTTTTTCGATTTTCTCAAAAACGGCTCTAACGATTTTGATTAAACTGAGTATTTCATCTATTTATATGCCCGAAATATGACTGTAAAAATTTCATCAAAATTGATTAACCGGAGGGGGGACTTTACTTAATAAATTTTGTAACATTTTCACGTGTTTTTTTATTTACTCTAAATCGGCTTTAACGATTTTGTTCAAACTTGGTATTTGATGTATGTATATGCCCGAGATATGACTGTTAAAATTTCATTAAAATTGATTAACCGGAGGGGGGACTTTACTTAATAAATTTTGTATCATTTTCACGGGTTTTTCTATTTACTCAAAAACGGCTTTAACGATTAACAAAAATAAGATATGGATGTAGAAAAATGTGTGACTTTGGAAAATTATATTTAACAGAACACGTCAATTTCTTATCTAAGTAAGTTGGTAAGTGAAAGTTGTGTGTTGCGCGCACGCACCAGATTTTTTTTTTTAACTTCATTTCTATATTCACGCCTGTCTTAACTGAAAGACAATCAGTGAATTTGCTGTAATCAGGAGATAATTTTGGCATGATAGGCATGGGGAAGATTTGTGCCCAGCGGCAACTCTTCCTGTCGTGATTTGCACTCAGGCAGGGAAAACAAGCTCCCTTTTAGTCTTCTATGAGTGTTATCTTGCAAGTGTGTATGCCAGTACATAATGCTTGGGCGACCTGTGATAATTGCTCAAGGAGGCTTAACCCGGCGCTGGTCGCGCCCCTCCGTGGGACACCGTTGGTCGCGCGTGAGCAAATTGCTCACACCTCATTTTTTGGAGATTCTTTTATTTTTCAGCAGCATTCTTCGCAATATTTTTGTTTCTTTTAATTTAGAATATCTTTATCATTAAATTATTAATCTATTTAAGGTGTTTTCATCAGTTTAATGCATTTGTTATAATTTATTTATAGGAGTGGAATGAATAGAAGAGAATAAACAAGAATAAAAGTCTTTATTAACGCTATTTTTAGTTTAAAAAAAGAAGTAGTTATTATAAGAAAATTGCAGTAGCATACATTACTTAAAATTACAAAAAGAAAAATAAGAAATTTTAAGTTGAAAATAAAAAAAAATGATAAAAATATAAAAAATCGCATAAAGTTGATACGTTGATACTCGAATTCCGGCACTAGTTCTGGCAAGTCGGCGGATTTTTCGAAAGGAAGACTGGAGATATGGAACTCCAGTTTTACCACTTTGCTCAACTTCAAGAAGCCAGGAATAACGATCTAAAAATGAAATACCGCATTTTACTCAAAAATATAAAAACTAATCTAACCTTTTACTAAAAAACCTAAGAGAAGAGACGAAAATACTTAGTTTTTTTTTTTTCTCCGAAAGTAGTAATATCATCGCAGCACGTCTTGTTCCACTCATTTTCCGAACTAAACTACAAAACGGAACAGCTACAATATTTCATCAAATAAAGACAAACCTCTACTGACTAGATTTGGGCTAATTACTGCGGAGATGGACAAGTCCGTGCAGGTCAAGGAGCGGCCCGCACGGTGGCTCAGTTCTGTGTCACGGATGGTCGCGCTGCGAGCAATTTGCTCACGCTCCCGTTTTTTCGAACAAAACGTTTTATAGGGGCTTAGCGCGGCAATTGTTTTTTTCAAAAACAACTTCCTAAAGTGAGTTAATGTATAAATGACAAATAGAAAAAATGTCAGAATTAAATAAAAAGAAATAAGCGAAATACACAAGATTTTCAGCAAGTGTGAGCAAAATGCTCACAACGCGACCAACGGCGGGTTAAAAGAGGCTGGGCAAGGTTGTTCAAGCCACTAACCAAGTTGGTAAGTTGATCCGATAATGTGTTATTTTCAGTGAGCTGAGCCGGCTGATCGTTTCGCTTTCTGTTTTCAAAAGATTCGTGTTTTTGTTGGGGTGGTATCCTTTTAGGAATTGGTCTTGCAGGGTGCTGCTGATAGCGTGATTCCAGTTGAGCTCCTGAATGAGGCTGCTGTTGTGGGAGAGGCGGATACTCATCTATCGGCGGAGGGAGTTTGATTTGTGGATGTTTTCTTGGATTCCTGGCTGCTTTTAGTTGTTTCAGAGCTGGGCATCCTCTGTAGCTAGCAGGATGTGGCCCTCCACGTTCGTGGCATCGAAACTATTTTGGTGGCAATGATGTCTTTTACCTCTTCTATTTTTCTTGGTTGAGCATCCGCTTTGCGTTTTCGGCCGGTAACCAATTCCCAGGCGCTGATAGCATCGGCGTTTGGATCTACAGCCTCCATGTTGCTGTTCGATGCCAAAAGTGCATCCATTCTTTACTTAGCTTAGCGTTGACGTACCTCTATCTTTAACTTGTTATTAAGCTCAGTTCAGGATTTTGCATAAAATATTTTTAACCCTTTAGCTTGGGGCCCGGTGTGGCTGTGCGGTAAAGCGCCGCACTCCCATGCCGGAGCTGCGGGTTCGAGTCCCGCCCTGGGTGGCGCTTTTCTTTCGTAGGAGAAGTATCACCCAATGCCATGGGTGTTAGTATGGGCAGTATAGGGCTTCAGTAGAAGCCTTGAAGGCCCAAAAAAAAAAAAAAAAAAAAAAAAAAAAAAAAAAAAAAAAAAAAAAAAAAAAAAAAAAAAAAAAACCTTTTAGCTTCAGTGGTTACCATATGATCAATATTCACTATTTTTTAAAAATGGAAATCGGAAGGAGGGCCGCAAATAGCGATTTCATGTAATCAGTAGAAAACTCTAATCCACTTAAAATAATTTTAATGCAGATCAGATATCAATTCCATTGCTATAAAAGTTTTAACACTAAACTATTATTGATAATCTAAAAAATGATTACATCAATAAACACATTTGAATGATTAATAATGAGTTTGTTGTAAAAAAAATTTTTGAAAAGCATAAAATTTAAGTTTAAAATTAAAAATATATATTTAATAGTGCTCATTAAAATTGCATAAACACTTATGGCACTACAAAACATTATAATTTTTTGAAATCTATGTTTTAATTCATGCAAAAAATAAAGAACGTAATTTGATAGAGGGTCCACTAGTTTATATAGGAAACCATTTAAGTCCTCTGATAGACAAGTTACGTTACCTTGGATTAATAAATGATAGAATGGCGTCTTAGTGCCTTTAAGTTTAACAAGACGAACCCTAAACAAAGAACTGAAAAGACTTCACTCGCTTTGTTTTTCAAATCGTCAAATTGGAAATCAGACATAAACTTATTTACTACCAACCATATGGATAGATTTGTTGACATAACCAATTGTATTTTAAGACCAATTATAAACGCTCCTTGTTACGATAGTAACAAAAATCTACATACCGACTACAACAATTTTTTATCGAACAACAAATACTTTTTATTTCCGCTACAATTGATATTCATAATTAATAACAGGACAAGATAATTTGTGTAGTAAAATAAATTTTAATATTCAAAAACTTTTAATTAAATTTAGTGTCCGCAGATAATCCCACAAAAGCATATTTGATGTTCAACAATAATTTATGAATATATAAATACATTAACATATTTAATATGGATATCATTTTCAGACTACCATTTAGCACAGATTAGCATTGAAATGGTATGCGCCAATGTAATCCATATTAAATATTAATATATACTTATTCACACTTAATATTAAATATAATTTTGTTGTTTAGCACTATCTGTTGCCCCCGACCCCCTTCATTGTATTTCATAAATAATAAGTATTATCGCCTGTAGTATGAATAGACATTCATTAATCCAACATTATTTTATCAGAATTACAGAATTTTATCAAAAATTAGAAGCGTATCAGATAGGTAGTCCATTTTCATTAAGTGTGATATTACTGATAAAAATTTAATCCATTCTAATGGTTTATACAAATATTTATAGCTGAAAACTTGAAAACTTGAATCAACAATAAATTTCAGTATATATATATATATATATATATATATATATATATATATATATATATATACTGTTTATTGAAAAACATTTCTGCATCAGTATAAAAAAGCGCAGCGACAGAGATTTAAGCATACTAAAGTTGAATTAAGACGAGAATGTTTTTTGTTTTTTTTTTGTCTTTTAAGGAGTGACCAAAAGTAAACTGCGTTTGTATTGTATTGTATTGTTATACTAACATTCTAAAGAAGTAATTTTTTTTTTTTTTTTTATGATTTAGTGTTATTTTTATAAATAGCTTAAAACGAACCATGTTTTTGTCAACTTTATTCTGCAAACTCAAATTGTGAAACATAAGATATAAAAAAATATAGGTAACTTCCCGTTGATATTTTCCTTCTGTTCCACACATCAATTTATGATATTTAGTTATCCGAATTCACAAGCAATCACCATATGTACGGGAAATAGCGCGATATTTAAATTTAAACAGTATATTGCAGTCAAAAGTTAATCGACTCAAATATTATAATGGAAAAAACTTCTGATGAGTTACCAAACATTGCGAATACAGGCTATGATTAGTATTAAGTAATGTTTAATAAAGCATATATTTCTTCATGGATTTATTGCGGAAATTCAAATATATCAATTTTTTACAAAGCACTTTTTTCTCCGTCTTGGAATGTTTATGTAAAAAAATGAAAATGATAAAGCTATATACCTTAATAAGATATCAAATAAAAATATATTATTACTCGATACAGAAATAATGAATGCTACATATAAGTAGTAGTTAAGTTCCGATTTCTATGACTAGACAACCCTATCCTGATCACCGAAATCTGAATTAACGGAATTCGAAATAAAATGAATGTAAAAAAATATTTTGCCTTTTTTTATCCCCCATTATCATTCATAAATGCTCATATTATTTAAATATATCATTAAATTAAAACTTCACCCCATCAGCTGCATATTTATGTTTTATTTTTTTATTTTTAAGAAATGTATTTGTATGTATATGCTTCAGAAAATATATATATATATATATTATGTGTTCTTTCGGAAAGCCTAATGAAATACATATTTTTACAAATTAAATCAGAAGACCTATAATCCATGAACAAATAAACATAATGTTAATATCTAACTTTTAAAAGAGCTTAGAATTACTATTAAAAAAAATTATCTCTGGATCGAATATTTCTACAGGTATATCCAACATTTAGAAATACATTTACAATGAAATTAACATTACGAAAAGGACATCATCAAAGCAACATAAAACTGAATGATAGCTAAATAAAATAAAAAGACATTTCAGGAAGCAAATAAAGTTCCAAGAATACATGGCTAATAAACAAGAAGCGTTTGTGATGCCAGTGGGAATGATATTATCAGAATCTCTTTCGTTACATACGATGAAGTTTCAATTTTAAATTTGCCTTTTTTTTTTTTTGTTAGCATGAACCCAAAACGATTTAATTTTGAAAAAAAAAAAAGCACGACTTAAAAAGAAAAAGCGAGGTGATAAATAAGATCAAATATGTGACAAAAATACAATAGAAGTTAGGAACTGTAAATATAATATCAAATATATCAGTTATTAAAACGTTTGAGAGAACAAAAGATCAAACGACATGATTTTGATAAAATTGATGAAGGGGTGTGCAGATAACTATAACAGAATAATATTCATAACTTGTGTGATATTAAAAAAAGAAATGTTTGCAAATTTACTACATTTATTTTCATTTTAATTTCTTAAAAACGTCCATGATGTTCGAAAATAAAAGTTTAGGCTGTATTTATATATAAACATATTATTATTATTAATATTATTTTTATTAATCTAATCTTAATTTGTGGGTGACCACCTTTTTTAAATTATTTTTAAATAATTTACTTTATCTTTTCTCTTCAAAAAATAAATTATTTAAAATATTATTTTTAGTTTACAACAGATAGAGATACAATATAATATCAAGGAATAGGGATACATATAATATCAAACATCGACTACATCATAAAGTAGTTATGAACTAAATTGCAACGATTTAGGCCATTTAACATTGATCTATTTCACATTTTCTACAAGCACAAATATAGTACCAAACAACCGGAACGCAAAAAAAAAACTAATAATAAAATTGAAATGAACTTCATATCACATCCCAATTTCCTAGTTCAAGAAATATTTTTAAAAATTACGAAATCAATGTCACATTTCTCACCCTAATATCTTAAAAATCCATTTATTTATTTGTTTATTTATTTTTTTTTTTTTATGGTACCGTTTACAACTTGTGTGGGTGTTTTCTTCAAAACATTTAAACTGAGTTTCTAGATATTTTGGTTTTAAAGCTTGAGTTAAATAATTGAAATGTATTTACTTGATATTACGGTTTTTATTTAGTTTTCTTATTCCTATACTATTTTTGAAGGATAAACGAAAAACTATTATATTATTACATTATAAAATTATATTATAAAAATTGGCAATCGAACTTTGGGAATAGTAAAATAAAAGAAAAAAGTTCAATCAGCTCGTTTCCATTAAAGCATTTGATACCCTCGAATAACGCGCTTTGATTTTATATTCAACTTTATCAATTATTAACTTAATAGATTAGAGAAGTCAAAGTCACTGAAAGCTTTTTATCACTAATAATCCAAATTTAGAAACCTTTGAATCCTTGATAATTGCCTTTATGGGTTTTAAATAAATTTCAACTATTTTGCTTACCTCAATTATCAAACATAACATTATTAAATGCAAAAATGATAAAAGGTTTTTATCAAAGATTATCACTTGCTGGTTCAGCTTCTAACACTCTGAATTGAAAATTAATATTCACGTCAGATTTATCGTTCAAGCTTTCAGGCTTAAAACGTTGAAAATTTTTAGGATCTCATTATTATTTTTTTCTACACTAGTACAGAGTAACGAAAATATCGTTTCCTATCACAATAAATAAAACTGAAGTACAAACGTTTACCCATATTGATGCATTGTGAGACACGACAAAAAAATAAATAAATAACTAAATAAAAAACATACACTTTAGATAGACTATATTAAAAGAAAAATCCACTTTGTATACGGGTCGCTTCTAGACTGACAATCTGAAGAGAGAAAATCCATCATAGAAGAAAAAAATCACTTTTTTATGGATATCACAAATTGTTCTTTTCGAAAATAAAATTCCTGAATTGACATTCCATAAAACATAGATTTTTTTTCTCTTTTAACTATTTTGTATTTCAATTGTCGTACAGTAAGGATCCTTTATTAAGAGATTTCCTTTTATTCCTTTAAATATGTTATTAGATGAATATTTATATAAATTTTAATGGATAAAGTACTTACATACAAAATATTTAAAAAAAATCTGGTGCGTGCGCGCAACACACAACTTTCACTTACCAACTTAGATTAGAAATTGTGTTAATGCCACTTCTCAAAGTTACTCATTTTTCCATATTCATTTTTTATTTTTGTTTTCATTTGCTCTATAACACTAATTCCTTTTATTATTAAATAAAAGGTTTTACTTGAGATAATTCGGCAATGCAAGAAGCATAATATTCCAAGTCGACTGATTTTATAATTCTCTATGTACTTGTTGAAAATTTCATTTAGTTACAGTCATGATGAAATTTTTACAGTCATATCTCGGGCATATTAATACATCAAATACCCAGTTTGATCGAAATCGTTAAAGC
Organism: Aelia acuminata; assembly: GCA_911387785.2. NCBI lineage: Eukaryota > Metazoa > Arthropoda > Insecta > Hemiptera > Pentatomidae > Aelia > Aelia acuminata. Next base: position 62,854,722 of record OU426983.1, on the reverse strand, counting down.
CGTTTTTGAGTAGATAAAAAAACACGAGAAAATGAGACAAACTTCATTAAGTAAAGTCCCCCCTCCGGTTGACCAATTTTGATGAAATGTTGGCTATCACATCTTTGGTATATACATACATCAAATACCCAGTCTGATAAAAATCGTTTAAGCCGTTTTTGAGTAAATAAAAAAAAGACGTGAAAATGAGACAAAATTGATTAAGTAAAGTCCCCCCTCCGGTTGATCAATTTTGATGAAATTTTTACAGTCATATCTCGGGCATATTAATAAATCAAATACTAAGTTTAATCAAAATCGTTAGAGCCGTTTTTGAGAAAAACGAAAAAAAACGTAAAAAGTTATTAAATAAAGTACCCCCTCCCTTTGAGCAATTATGATGAAATTTTTGCTGTCACATCGCGGGCATATACATACACTAAATACCCAATTCCAGGTTCCCACGGTTTATAGTTTTTGAGCTAGTCTGTACACACACACACACACACACACAAAGACCATTTCGCGGGACTTGGTTATTTAGACTCAGGGGGCCCCAAAACGTGTATTTTGGTTGAAAACCGGAAGTCGAAAATATTCACGATCGCAATACTTCCACTCACTATATATTTCATATATAGGTAAGTGAGAGTAAAAATCAAACCTTCGAAAAATCCCTCGACCAATTTCGCTGAGAATTTCAGTTTTTCGATATGATGATATGATAGATTGAAATCGCACGTTTTTGCTTGTGACTCGCAAACGAAGGGTTTAATCGAAAAAATGTATATGACCGAAAATGTTCTCCTTGAAAGCCTGAAGAGATCGATATCATTTAGAAATCTCTAAGACCATTTTGATTTTCTCGAACCACGGTTTTGCGCTTATAACTCGCACTCGAAGGCGAAATGAGAGATTTGTTTATTTTTCCGGTGTAGAAGTTAAGGAAAGCTTTAAAATGATGCTTCATTCATGAAATTTTATGAAGTATTAAGAAGTTATGGCGTACCGACAAAAAAAAGGAAAAATCTGATGCGTGCGCGCAACACACAACTTTCACTTACCAACTTACGTAGATAAGAAATTAATGCGTTTTGTTGTTAATGCAACTTCTCAAAGTTACACATTTTTCCACATTCATTTCTTATTTTTGTTTTCATTTGCTCTATAATCCCCTCAGAACATTTTAATAATGATAACGCTTACCTCATATCAAATAACTCTTAATTTTCATTAAAAATGATGAATATGATTAAAATCGTTAAAGTCGTTTTTGAGATAATCGAAAAATTGGAAAAAAAAGTTATGAAATAAAGTGCCCCCTCCGGTTGATCAATTTTGATGAAATGTTGGCTATCTCATCTTTGGCATATACATACATCAAATACCCAGTTTGATCAAAATTGTGAAAGCAGTTCTTGAGTAAATAAAAAAAAAAAACTCGTGAAAATGATACAAAATTTATTAAGTAAAGTCCCCCTCCGGTTGATCAATTTTGATGAAATATTGGCTATCACATCTTTGGCATATACAAACATCAAATATCCAGTTTGGTCAAAATCGTGAAAGCCGTTTTTGAGTTTAGAAAAAAAACACGAGATAATTATACAAAATTTATTAAGTAAAGTCCCCCCTCCGGTTGATCAATTTTGATGAAATGTTGGTTATCACATCTTTGGCATATACATACATCAAATACCCAGTTTGATCAAAATCGTGAAAGCCGTTTTTGAGTAAATAAAAAAAAACACGTGAAAATGATACAAAATTTATTAAGTAAAGTCCCCGCTCCGGTTGATCAATTTTGATGAAATGTTGGCTATCACATCTTTGGCATATACATACATCAAATACCCAGTTTGATCAAAATCGTAAAAGCCGTTTTTGAGTAAATAAAAAAAAACACGTGAAAATGATACAAAATTTATTAAGTAAAGTCCCCCCTCCGGTTGATCAATTTTGATGAAATTTTCACGGTCATATCTCAGGCATATTAATACATCAAATACTCAGTTTAATCAAAATCGTTAGAGCCGTTTTTGAGAAAATCGAAAAAAACGTAAAAAGTTATTAAATAAAGTACCCCCTCCCTTTGAGCAATTTAGATGAAATTTTCGCTGTCACATCGCGGGCATATACGTACACTAAATACTTAATTTCAGGTTCGCATGGTTTATAGTTTTTGAGCTAGTCTGTTCACACACACACACACAAACACACACACACACAGACACACACACACACACAGACCATTTCGCGGGACTTGGTTATTTGGACTCAGGGGACCCCAAAACGTGTATTTCCGTTGAAAACCGGAAGTCGAAATTTTTCACGATCGCAATACTTCCACTTACTATATATTTCATATATAGGTAAGTGAAAGTAAAAAAATCACTATTGTTGAAAAATAGCAATAGATTTTAAAAGTGAATAAAGTTAGATATGAATAATTGGATTCAGAAGTGGTGTAAGCTCAAAACTGAAATTTTTAAATATTTAACTCTAAGAAAAAAAACATAGGTAGAATTAAGAAATAGAAAAATAGGTAGTAGTTAGAAGAATATTTCTCGGTAGGTAATAACAGCTTATTTTATCTGTTTAATATAGTCTCAAGCATATAAATGTATAACGCTTGTCCTTAATTATTAATTATAGTTATATCGTACATCAATTGTTATATAGTTTTTCCAAATCATTATTGCTCGGTGAAATATTTTCAATTTAATTATTACACTTTTTACTTTAACTTAGTTAAAGGAAACTAAAATGTCCTGTGACGAAAACTACACTAATTAATTATCTTTTTCAAATGTGTCTTTTTGTTTGATGCAAAGGTGTAACAGTTATCCGAACGTTCAATTATTGGAACAGTTTTTTTTTTTTTTTTTTTTTTTTTTTTCCCCAAACTTATTTTTAATTAAATTGGTCGAGTAATTGCTTATTTTTACTGTTAAAATTATTATTGTCTTAAATAAAATAAAATTATTTTTTCTATTAACGTCTACGAGGGAACTCACCCCTCCCTAATTATTTCTAAGAAACAGTTGTTACCTGTATCTAGTTAATTGGCATGTTTTCCGATCTATGTATGGTGTTTCGATGATCAGAGAGATATAATACCCATTTCTTCCCTAAGAAATATATTATTATAAGCATATTTTAATTAACATCTATTTTCCAGATTTTAATATAACCTGAACCACTCCTTACAACAGTAGTTCGGGTAATCGACGCCCTATTTTATAGATATGTAAATAGTGTCCAATATATTTGTTCGAAATTAAAATATTTTCTTGGGTTTATTTTGGCCAAAAAAAAAAATAAATAAAAAACATTGATAGAATTTGTTGATGATAAAATGATTTAAAATAAATAATTCTCAATACTTCAATATTTAATTGGTTTCTTCAATTACTAAAATGCACTTTTAATGCAATGTTTTTTTTTTAAAGAACTTCAAGGAACTGAATATTTTTTGTCGTAACAACCTGGCAGAATATATTTACTAAACGGTCATATTTTTTAAACTCTATTTAGTTTTTCCTAAATATAACATCGATAATAAATAAATAAATACTATTGGCTTACTTCTGTCTAACTTCACCGGTATATTGTGACAGGTTTAACCATATTTTACAATTTGTACTTATATTACACATTATGTAATATTTGTCATGTTTTCTCAAGATATTTAAAACGATTTAAGTTCATAACGATAAACTCCAGAAAAAATTTCAAACTCAGCAGTTAAGATTTCCCTTCGGCGCAGGTCTTCTCCAAATGTTAAGGTGCGGTCTATTACCCAGGGTTCCATGGGTATACTAAAAATCTGTTGAACTTACGGGTCTACTGTTCCACCCGAATCTTAATTGATTATATTAATTGTTTAGAATTATATATTAAATAATGAATCATCAATAAGTATATTCATATCAAGCTTATTAAAAAAAAAAAATGGGGGCATATCAACTATACAATATTCAAAATTACAGATCATAATTGATTCAATTCAAACATGAGAATATGAAATAGTCAAATGAGAATATATGCTGATTATGATTTCTCAATATGATAAGATTAAATGTATTTAATTTAATTTGAAATTTCATTAATAATTTTAAAATTCAAAAAATTTTTGTACGAATCCTTATAATATTTCATTTATATATGTTTAATTCAATATTAATCGGAAAATGAGAAGATAGTTACTCTAAGCACAAATAGAATAAGTAAGATTTGACTATTATACATTATAAAAGCCAAACGCAATTATATATATTTAAATAAATAAAAGAAAGGATTAATGAGTGCTTGAAAGTTTGTTGATTTATTTTTAAATAAATTAAACAATACTATATTATAGCATAATTTTTTATCAATATCTTGCAAATTAATATTAATTCATAATTTGGCAGTTGACACCATGGCAACAAATAGATATTATTATACTTTATTAATTAAATATTCTCTTATCACAGAGTCATATTGATAATATATTCTTGATATCAATACTTTGTACAATTTTTGAGGGTTTAAATGGAACAAAAATGTTTGAATAAATTAATATTTAGCATTGCAAGTAAATGCCAGGAGATTTAAATAGGATGTAATGAAGGTGTTAGTGCCAAGAGCGGACGAATTGGCTGCATTAGTGGTAGACTAAGTTGTTCAGTTGGTCGCTAATGATGCATTCAAAAGTAGGCGGCTAAACTTCTACTGCCGTAATATTACCTTTGATTATTGCAGTTTCGTGCTTCGGTGTTACGTGCCTAGCTCCTCGGAGGGTTATTACTGCTCACTGTTTATTTGTTCGCGTCACACAACACTCAGAGGGAGGAGGGAAGCACCACACACACACGTACTACACTGCGCAAAAATAAAAACTTGAAAAAATCAATAACACTTGGAATGTTATTTTTGCTTTATTTTTTGGAAGGTCGATCGACAAACTGCTGACTAGGCAGAAGAGAGGAGGGCTGCAGGGCAGGCGAACAGCTGGGCGTGCGGGGCGGTACTGAGGGACCAGCCCTGGCGGGACGGCCTTCGGCAAAGTTCGGCCGTTCCCGCCACCGCATCGGCACCCCCTACACCTATACATACTGATAGCCCTACATATAAAATTAACATAAGCCCCCAATTAGGCAAGCTGTTTATAAAAAAAAAAAAAAAAAGTCGGCTTTGTATTTAAACTTTGTTATTCAGTGTTATCTTTACAGGGAGAAAATCCCGACTAAAATGTGGTTTAGCATTTTTATACAAAAAACAAGAAGTTGTTCAATCATTCAAGAAATCGTTCGTACATTTATTTTGTGATAATTATAATAAAACGCTAAGCAAGGGGGAAGGTTCAATACCGAAACCACGAATCGCTGCCTACACAACTCTATCCAACGACCTCCAAACCCTTACAGAAACACCTTAACGCTATCCTCCCACCCTCTTTTTGCCATCCCCTAGGAGGATTAGCAGTCGCTAAAGCGCTTATAAGTCTATTATCGATTTGTTCTTTACTTAACCCTACTATCTATATTGACCCTTCCTGGGTCTTTTTTTTTTTTTTTTTTTTATTTGAACACTTTATATCCGAAAGAATTAGGGCGATGCCTACCCCTAAATATAGGTGACCAAATTTCACTTCCTTAACCCTTTAGCGTCTGTGGCCTGAGACCTAAGACCGGCTGCCGTGCCCGGTGGCCTAAATACTTTTTGCCACATTCTCTCTTCTTTATCTCCTATATTCATATTTTTCTTCTAAACATGCATGTAAAATTAATTTGAAAAAACCCGAAAAGATCCTCATGTCAATTAGTTTACAAGCCTCGGAAATTTTTGAGGAAACTATAAACCTCGTCACTGGAAAATACCAGACGTACTGGAAACTGATATATCAGTGTACAGTACCCAGGGACTGCAGCGCTCGAATTGATATATCACTCTACAGGCGTTAAAGGGTTAACACGTTCACGCCGGCGTGAACCACCGGTGGCTCACACTAGACTGCCGCATCGGACACTTAGCCAATCACAAAACTCTCCACGACGACGTTTATCGAGGTAGGATAGTATTTTTTGAGTTATTAATGTTGGATTGCTAATAATGCATAATGCCCTTGCATAACTCCCATCCGATAGAGGGAAAATCATTAAGGTAAGCCGCCAATGAGCGAGCAGCATGAATTACAGCCCCGGCATCAACGTGTTAAACATCCACGGAATAGATTTTTTCATTTCATGGGAGCGGGGTAGCTATTCTCATAGTAAGGCACTGAAATACTATGTTAAAAGCTTCAGGGATCCAGTCCGGATGTAAAAGGTCTTCATCATTCTGTAACAACTGCTGCGGATCGACCCTGGAATACACCTTACCCTGGAATACAGCCTTAGGCACCTTAACCTTAAATACAGCAATATATATAATAATATATATAAAAAATCTGGTGCGTGCTCGCAACACACAACTTTCACTTACCAACTTACTTAGATTAGAAATTAATGCGTTTTGTTAATTGCCACTTCTCAAATGAACAAAACGGCTTTAATTATGAACAATGGTCTGTCATTAAAGGCGTACTACGCATGCTTGGGTTCAACGAGTTTTATGAGTTGACTGAATATTTTTCTTTTTTTCTCCTCTTTAAGTTTTCTTTATTTTTATCATATCTCATATTTAGCAGTTTCTTATTTTTAGGCGTAACGAGAGACAGTTAATTTCTCCATGTAAACAAAAACAAAGGTACTATATAAGAAAGAAAGAAACAAACAAAAAATGCTCCCCCCCCCCCCAAAAAAAAAAGCCTCCTCAGAACATTTTAATAATGATAAAGCTTACCTGATATTAAAGAAAACCTAATTTTCATTAAACATGACGAATTTGATAAAAATCGTTAAAGCCGTTTTTGAGATAATCGAAAAAAAGTTAAAAATTGGAAAAAAAGTCAAGAAATAAAGTGCCCCCTCAGTTGGACCAATTTTGATGAAATATTGGCTTTTACATATTCGGTATATACATACATCAAATACCCAGTTTCTTCAAAATCGTTAAAGACGTTATTGAGTAAATAAAAAATATGTACACGTGAAATTGGTACAAAATTTATTAAGTAAAGTCCCACCTCCGGTTGATCAATTTTGATGAAATGTTTACTGTCGTATCTCGGGCATATACATACATCATATACCCAGTTTGATCAAAATCGTTAAAGCCGTTTTTGAGTAAATAAAAAAAACACGTGAAAATGATACAAAATTTATTAAGTAAAGTCCCCCCTCCGGTTAATCAATTTTGATGAAATTTTTACAGTCATATCTCGGGCATATAAATAGATCAAATACTCAGTTTAATCAAAATCGTTAGAGCCGTTTTTGAGAAAATCGAAAAAAACTTAAAAAGTTATTAAATAAAGTACCCCCTCCCTTTGAGCGATTTTGATGAAATTTTTGCTGTCACATCGCAGGCATATACCTACACTAAATACCCAATTTCAGGTTCCCACGGTTTATAGTTTTTGAGCTAGTCTGTTCACATACACACACACACACACACACACACACACACACACACACAGACACAGACACACACACACACAGACCATTTCGCGGGACTTGGTTATTTTGACTCAGGGGACCCCAAAACGTGTATTTCCGTTGAAAACCGGAAGTCGAAAATTTTCACGATCGCAATACTTCCACTTACTATATATTTCATATATAGGTAAGTGAAAGTAAAAATACATAATTTTTACTTTCACTTACCTATATATGAAATATATAGTAAGTGGAAGTATTGCGATCGTGAAAATTTTCGACTTCCGGTTTTCAACGGAAATACACGTTTTGGGGTCCCCTGAGTCAAAATAACCAAGTCCCGCGAAATGGTCTGTGTGTGTGTGTCTGTGTGTCTGTGTGTGTGTGTGTGTGTGTGTGTGTGAACAGACTAGCTCAAAAACTATAAACCGTGCGAACCTGAAATTGGGTATTTTGAGTATGTATAAGCCCGCGATGTGACAGCAAAAATTTCATGAAATTTGCTCAAAGGGAGGTGGTACTTTATTTATTAACTTTTTAAGTTTTTTTCGATTTTCTCAAAAACGGCTCTAACGATTTTGATTAAACTGAGTATTTGATCTATATATATGTCTGAAATATGACTGTAAAAATTTCATCAATGTTGATCAACCGGAGGGGGGACTTTACTTAATAAATTTGGTGTCATTTTCACATGTTTTTTTTTATTTTCTCAAAAACGGTTTTAACGATTTTGATCAAACTGGGTATTTGATGTATGTATATGCCAAAGATGTGATAGCCAACATTTCATGAAAATTGATCAACCGGAGAGAGCACTTTATTTCATAACTTGTTTTCCAATTTATACCTTTCTTTCGACTATCTCAAAAACGGCCATAATGATTTTGATCAAATTCGCCATGTTTAATGAAAATAAGGTGTTCTTTAATATCAGGTAAGCTTTATCGTTATTAAAATGTTCTGAGGGGGCTTAAATGGGGAAGGGGTCTTTTTTGTTTTCCTGTAAAATACACTTGTTTTTGTTTGTACGGAAAAATTAACTGTCTCTCATTACGCCTTAAAATAAGAAATGGCTAAATATGAGATATAATAAAAAAAAAGAAAACACAAAGAGGAGAAAAAAAGAAAAATATTCAGTCAACTCATAAAAATCGTTGAGCCCATGCATGCTGGGTACGCCTTTAATGACAGACCATAGTTCATAATTAAAGCCGTTCTGTTAATTTGAGAAGTGGCAATTAACAAAACGCATTAATGTCTAATCTAAGTAAGTTGGTAAGTGAAAGTTGTGTGTTGCGTGCACGCACCAGATTTTTTTAATTATAGTCAATCCTTAGATTTATTGTACGACATAACGTATGGATCACTCGCTTATTAAATTTTAAAATTGAGGACTAGGACTCCAAAGCTAGCTCAATATTCATCTACGTTTATTCAATTAACCAACCACATTTCTTTGTTCTGGATCATACACTAATAGGTGACGTGTGATTTAACAATTTTCGAAACACACTATTTTACCCTAAATGTTCTCTCTCTCTCTCTCTCTCTCTCTCTCTCTCTCTATATATATATATATATATATATATATATATATATATACACATACAGCTCTAAAACTTTTGTTAGTAAATATAAGCTTCTTATAATTGTAATAAATTCCAATAGTATAAGAAAAACTGATCGGACACTCAGTATAACCGGAAAAGCAACATATATTATAAGCTCAATGCTCATTTTTACTTGCGACCGTTTGGAAATGTAGGGTAACCAAGTAAGGAAGGAAAAGGAAACAATCCTTATATTGGAATACAGAGACCCTAAGCGCTTTACAAAAAGTAGTTTATGCAATAGTGATAAAAGAACTTCTCTTAGAGTTTCCTGAAACTTATTTGAGGCGAATAATCCAGGGATTTGATCGTTTCCAACTTCAACTGAGTCGATACTACTAGTGCCAATTTTCCTCCTCATCTAGAAGAGAATCACTAAGAATACTGATTGTTACATGATACCCATTACGGTTGATTTATTGCCATTAATATAACAACAAAAAATATATAACTATTTAATTTTTTTTAAGCTGGATTATATGGTAAAGACACACACACACACACACGAATATCCAAATGGACACACGCTTATAGATCTTTCATTCCTGATTTTATAATTAACTACACCCAGTATACACACTTTAATTGCCTTTTAAAAAGCTCCTAAAGTAGGGATCGAAAGTAAAATCGGCCAATAAGTATCGGTGCAATAAAAATAGTTGGACCTGAAATGCCTACACTATCGATGTTTGATAAATCAGAGTGAATATATATCCAAATGGAGATTCACCTTACGAAACTTTCATTCCTGCTCTAATGTAATTTTTCAAACCACCAGATTCATATAAAATCTCTAGTGCTTTCCGAAATCGTTTCAATTTATTACTTATAATGTGGTAGTGAGTTATTAGTCGATAATATTGAAGTAGATGGTATTTAAATTATTAAATTAAAGTATTTAAATTAGATGGTAATTGAATTATTTTTCTTGTCATGATAACATGAGAATTTTTAGATATTTTTTACAAGAAAAGATTGGCCTTGGAAAATATTTTCCCAATTAATTCATTTATTTTTCTTGTCATGATAACATGAACAGTCTTTATATATTTTTTTTATAAGATGGGAAAAGCTTGTACTTGTCCGGTATTTGAACAGGGATTTCGAAATATTTAAAAATTATATTAGTAATTGATGACAAGAAAAACAATTTAATTAATTTATATACACACACTTTGTAAATAAATGCGACAAGTACGAAGAAGGAGAAAATAGTGCTACATACAGCGAGCAACATTTCTTTTCAACTTTTGCTTAGTAGCACTGGAACATTTTTATATACCCGATAGAAGTTAGGGAGGGACGATTTTCCAGGAGCTCAATAACTTTTGCAACACCACTCATACAGATTGTCTTCTCAGCCTGGCACGAGCACCCCAAATCGAACTAGGGGACCATCCCAGAATAAACAAGTTTCGGCCATTTTCACAAATCACCGAGGAAGTTCGGCCTCACCAATAGAACAGCGGGTGAGGGAGAAAATAAATTTGGATGAGGGCGGCGGAGACTGGTAGTGGGGAGTTTCCCTCGTTTTTAAGGATTATATCGAGAGTGGCAAGAAAATTCACGAATTTGTCTTCAACATAAAGATTCTTCAACAATTAAAATTCATGAAAATAATTCAATGGTCAAAACTCTACAAGTCTTTATTTAAATTTAAAACACTAATTAAAATTCTTTTCATTTATGAGCATGGGTTTTCCTTCATTGTTTGTTTAACGTCCTTTTATGCTACTTAGGCTAATTGGACGATGCTTATATTAACATTGGGATTCCTAAGGTTTGCTTATCTTGGATGGGCATCATATGAATTAGGATGGGGATCTTTAACGAGTACTGGCATCGCACAGGCTTGGGACCTCATTTTACATCCTATTCATACCATAGGATTTTTTACTCCCTTTGAAAAATCCTAGGGCTACCGCGGGGCCTTTAGTATTGTTGGTTGCCATGCTAACCACTATATCCACAGGTAACCTCATTTTACTTTATTATTGAGAATAAAAATATATATATAGGAACTATCGTGGCTTTTTAATAAATTTTTAACCGAAAACTATTAGCTGTTTAGTGGGGTAGGAAGTAGGACCCAATTTGTCGGGCTTGATCAATGAAAAGAAATATTTATATATGATATTTTCTAATAAACGAAATAATGCTGCACGATAGGTAATATCTAATTAATTTAAATTTAGCATTTATCATTTAAAAATGTGTTAATAAAATTATATAATGTATTCTTTTGCAGGAAGTCTTAGAAACGTCACAATGAGGCTTAAATGTAGAAAATAAAGTATTTTAAAAGTATAAGCGTAGTGATTATTTGATAACAATGGTCTAAGTATTAACTTTAAATTAATTAACTTTGACTTATATTTAGTCGTAAGAGGACGGACCTCGACCCTTTTGGACCGGCATAGATGGTACCCGAACCTTGTCAAAACATGGTGGTACCCCAACCTAGTCACAAACATGTGATATGACAGTTTGTTCCAACTGTTAGTTCGCTCCAAAAAACAATTCTAAACCACATGTTTTGTTTTACGTTACAATATTATTTATCAAAAACATCTAGTTTTAATAAAAATAAAGTAGGCCTAATACAATGTTCATTCTGATAACAAAAGGGCGCTTTAAGGTAGTAAAGAACTTAATCATACACCCTTTATCACTGTAAAGAACAATATTGCTTGTTAAACTACGTGAAGACACTGGTTAATAAAAAATACGCAGTTATAAATAATGATTCCTAATCCTGATAATAAGGCGAAAGTAGAAGATAAGCACTGTTAGACATAGTTCCGCCATAGGGAGGTGTATTTCGACAAAAGCCACTCTTAATGCATTAGCTCTTTTCCAAGAGGTCCCGCCGCGCTAGGGCGGACCCAAATTAATGAGCTCGATTTAATCCGGCGGCTCATGCTTAATTGTACGAAATATATTTTAACTAAATCCTGCGGCCACCACAATCAGCCTATAAGGGCAGAGGAAGGAAAGGGGGGAGGGGAGGGATAAAAATAAAAAGGGAGAAAAATAAATAAGGTTAAGGGAGGAGAATGAACTAAGTAGAAATAAATTGGGGAGCGGGAGGGGGGGGGGGGCTGCCTATAAGGCTGAGGACAAAGCCTCTTAGCGGCAAACTTAGTATTTATGAGAGTATTCTCTTATCTACTCTCCGCTCTCTTGCGAACTGAAAGAAATACATCACAGGGACATTGTTTTCAAAAATTATCTTGACCCTGCTAAGAAAAAATGAAAAAAAAAAAAAAACCTGTACCACTACAACCCATAAAGGGTCTTGGGTTCAGTACTATATAAGGAAGAGTACTGTTTCTTGGTCAGCGGTCGTGCAAGGAGGTGATTTGACGCTCAACCGCCAGGTTCTTTCCCCTTAATTTTTCAATTAAGGGTACCCCCCCACTTTATAGAGGCTGGATTTGCCCCAGGAGGGTCTCTCGGCCCACGAGACGAACTGTGGCGAATAATAAAGATACCATAAGCCATGTCAGATTCGAACTCGGGACCTTAAGCACAGCAGTCCACTGCCTTACCAGTGGGTTACCCCGCTCCCCAAGAAAAAATGAAGCGTAAGTAAAATTTTGATACACCCACTAAAATATTTTAAAAAAGTCTCTAAAATAGTTGAAAAAAGTCCCGCAATAGAAAAACATATGAAAGAGGCTTTTTTGATACTTTCTCTACTGAGATAATGCGATCAAAGTGTAACACTTATGTGGGTTAAACAATTTTTATTAAACGAAAATAATAGAAGTGAGAGATAATCAACTGTTCTACAATTACGATAGGTTAAATGATAGTCAGGATTTTCAGTTTACAATGATTTTATTGTGGTAAGCCAACGTTTCGATCCCTCTCTAGCATAGGGTGACAATAAATATAATTTTTTTTTTTTTTTACGTTTAGTCTTAGTATCCACCAGGACTCAGTAGGTAAATATCAGATTCTATTTTATCTTGTTAACCTGCCACTTATTCTAATATTCATGTATACACCATCCTTTATATTATTATCAGTTCTGTAATGTATCCATTTATTGTCACCCTCTAGCATAGATACTCATATATTTGTTTTCTTTTAGCCCTGATGAAGATCCACGAGTTGGATCGAAACGTTGGCTTACCACAATAAAATCATTGTAAACTGAAAATCCTGACTATCGTTTAACCTATCGTAAAGGAAAATAAGATTTTTTTAATGCCACACAAACAATGAAAACACAAATAATTAAGTAGGTAAAAAAAAATATCACTTTGTAATTCAAAAATAACCATTGGACTTGAGCTCCAGAACAAGACTAACTCTCCAGTCCATCGCTCCTTATATTTATTCGTAAGAAGTACAGCCTGGAAGGCTCTAGGCAAGCGTGGATGGTAATTGAACATCTTAGTCACAAACATGTAGGTACTATGACAGTTCGTTCCATCAACAATTCCAGAACTATTCTAAACCATATTTTTTGTGTTTTGTTTCATTTTACAATATAATAATAAAGGATCTAAATTAAAAAAAAAAACTTGACTACTATCTGCTTACCCTCAAGACCAATAAAGAATTATCATAAATATTTTCTTTATCATAATCTTATTTGACGCTAACGACGCCGAAAAAATAGCAATATGTCATTAGATTAGCAGTGAAGGTTAATAAAAATTGATAACTATAAATTAAATAAAAAAAGAGGGTCTTTTCTATTCTAAATAATTAAACAGATTTTGTTTAGTTTTCCTTATTCCGAAACTCAGCCAGAAGGGAAACTTTTAACAAGAAAAATAAATCTCTATTATTCTTCCATTTCCCACAGAGAATAGTTATAAGGCTAGGAAAATTATAAAACACAAACAAAATTTTTAATTTATTTTAAGGCACAGTTAACGACGAACACAAAAAGAAAGTCAATTTCCGGCAGTCGAACAAAAACAAATATTTTAAATATCGATTCAATTTTATCAAATAAGGAAGTTGAATTGAATTTCCAGGTATTTTAAGGAAGTAATTGGAAATTCAGTATAAAATTCAATGTAAAGGACTTACTTGTTCTCGCAACACGATGATTACTGCCTTTTCAACTAAATATAAATTCATTATTTGATATGTTCCTGGACTAACAGTCATGGAATGTTAGTTCGAATACTGCTTATGTTCCTTCATCTACCCTTAGGGTTGTTAGTTTCATTACTAGTGTTGCTCAAGGAGTGCTGCGTTTACGCAAAAGTCGTGAAAGTAGTTCAACTGCTTGTTGGAAGAAATCGAAAGTTTTATTTATTTCTTAGAATTGTGTAGCTACGGTGACAAAAATTCGGGTATCCTAAACATAAAAGTTTTTACTTAAACATTAACAAAATTTTAGTTCATCCAATTATTAGTAAATCTAGAGTATAGGATTAAATAACTTATTTGTTCTTAAAAAAAAAAAAAAAACCACTAAAATCCATGGAGTGTCTTCGGTTTATTATTCCGTAACTGTTGAACAAGCAATTATTATTATTATTAGACCGAAATAACGAATTTTTCTAAGAAGCAATCACATTCTGCATGCTGAGTGTGCCTCTGGAAAGTCTTCCATACCATCAGGGTAAATCCATTACTGTTCTTACAGAATAAAAATGTTACTACTAAAGCCGGACTCGAACATGGGACCTTCACAGCATAGGTTTGGAAGTACCTTATTCAATGAACGATTCCATTCCATTCGTTTATCAAAATGGATTTTTAAATCACAATTGGATCTTCAGCATTTGAAAAAAAAGTATGGAAAACCTCCGGCTGGCCAGTAATGGAAGGTAGTAATCCGAAAGTCCGATTATTCCGAGTGATTTGGGGACCGCATTTGCCGAGGCCTGAAGATGAATTCATTAGCAGAGGGAGGATTGGGTAGGACTGGGAATTTGCAAACCTAAACACCAATGGCCAGCGGGCTAAGGTTACCACTGCCCCTATATTGCATCCCCCTCCCCACTCTCACAAGAGAGGAGATGGGTATACAACTTTTCTTTCATTAAATTGCAAATTCCCAAGCCGCAGAAAAAGATAAAAAATAAAATTAAAATAAGAATACCCTGGCTCCATCAAATTAAAAACTAATTAGGTTTGGATCGCCGACTTCGAATACACTAGCTTTCCAGGAATTAGAATGATATCATATAGTATCATGGTTAAATAACGAATACACATGTAATCGACAGAAAAAAGGAGAATAATTAAACAACTTAATAATGATTAAAGTAATTAAAGTAAACTTGAATAGTAAAGAGTGATAATTAATTGTAGACGTTAGATACATCTGATGTTATAATGATTAAAAAAAAAAATCACCCTAATTCGACTGAAACGCTAATTGCATGCTAATTGCAACATACCACCATCTACAATAATTAATACGGTTGCAAATATCTCTTCTCCAGATGGAGGTTTTTAATTTCATAGAAGAAATGAGGCGTATAATTTTAAAATGGAATAAGTCTATTTTACTTTTAACCTTTCTATTTTTTAAAACTTATAGCATCGTAATTTTATTTAAATATTTAGTATAAAAATGAATAAACTCTGCAATATAAAAAGATAAAAGGAAGGCTGATTGATATTCCAAAAAACTACTTTAATGAGAAACTGTTTCCAGAATTTTTATTTATAAAGTTTTAGAATTAGGATTTATTCCATTCAAATAATGTAATGCGATTTTTAAAGGACGATTTGTCAAAATTACAAGAGGCGTAGAATTAATCCAAGTCAATTATTGACATTTTTTTTACAGCTGGCCTACAAAGATAATTCATAATTTGGTACAAAACAGGACGTCTCGTAAACCTTTAAAGAATTGATTATCCTAATATTTTAAATCGATTCAGCGCGTTCGATTTAATAGAGATCGACCCTTTCCTTGAAATCGATATAAATGAACTTAAAACGGTCTCCTAGACACCGTATTATTATCAAAACACTGGCATTAATTGGACCATTTTCAATGTGATTTGAAATATTTAGGAAGAAATCATTCCACCAAATGTTAATCTAGAAGAAAAATAGAAAAAAAACATAAACTGGATATCGGATTTGACTGGGTATGCCGTTTTACGCCTCATATTGTAGTTACTTTATTATTAAAAAAAAAAAAAAGGAAGAAAAATTACACAAGGAATGATAAAAATATTAACATGAAAAGAGTAAATGTTAAATGTCTACGTTTACTTTTATAATAATATGCATATATATTTAAGCGTACACTTTTATATATGGGTCTGTATATGTTTTATGTTATACCTGTTAAATTTTTCGGCTATATGCTTTGCACAAATAATTTATTGTTAAAATCACACCACGATTATTGTGAAAACTTAATTCTTTTAAGCATGAAATTATACGAGAGTTAAGTCATCATTGTTCAATTTTTTTTACCATTATTTTTTTTACATACTTTTACACCTATGTTTCTTTTTTTTCTTATTTTTATACTTACTTTATTTTTTATCAGGTATACGAAGAAAATGCTCTTTAACTTTCATATTTTTTATTCTATATGGTAAAAAAATCTAACTAACTAACTCCCTGGCGCTACAGGCCAGCATGATCCTTGGCCTCCTCAGTTATTCTCCTCCACTTCTCTCTGTCCTGCGCTTCTCTCTTCCAATTTTGAACTCCGAGCTTCTTCGCGTCTCTTTCCACTTCATCCTTCCACCTACTTCTCGGTCTTCCCCTCTTTCTTTTTCCACTAAATTGGGCCTCTAATATTTTCTTCTGTGCGCGTTCATCCTCCATTCTGGCCACATGTCCTGCCCATCTCAGCCTGCTTGCCTTTATGCAATTAACAATGCTTTTATTTTCTAATATTGTCTCAATTTCCTTGTTATTTTATTATTTTATGATAAAAAAATCATAATAATTAATTTTAAATATTAAATTAAATACGCGTTATGTCGCAAGAAAAAAATGCACTTGTTACAGGATAACTATAATAAGAAAAATGTTAGAGTAAATGTAACAAATGAATATTAATTTCAATTTAAAATCATAATAGAACACACATATAAAATAATTTGTATTCCAGATTTACACAAGATTGAATCTAATCACATATTATGCCATGCAAATGAGAGTGTTTAATTAATAACAGTGCGTGCAGAACAAATAATATATACAGTTTATAATAATATACAACAGATTAGGGCTTAAATCAATTAAATGATCCACTTTTAAATTTAAGTTGTTTTAAATGTACAATCCAATATAAGTGTTATTTGTCTTGTTCAACTGGAGTGATGTTTGGCAGCTGGTAGCTAATTCCCGCCACAGAGGGGTGTCGGATGGCGTGCTACAGTATCGCATGCCCTCTGTAATTAGCAGTCAGGTTGCGAATAATTAGAAGCGTTATATATACAATAGGGTTCAGTGTTTTTTGGGGATGTTTTGAAAAGTTTCAACGATTTCGGGAGGGCTGCATCAATTGGTGTAATTATGCGGAGAATGATCGAGGGTATTGCTGGGATAATAACCGAATCTTTAATTGTACATTTAGATTTTAAGTTAAGTTCGAGCTATTACGGACAACGCATAACTTTCTATTGCTTTTACTTTGCCCTATCGACTTTCTAATTTTTGACAACCTTTCTTAAACAGGACTAAACAAATAAGCATCAAATCCTTTTTATTGTTTACCGTTTTAGTTGAATTAATCATCTAAAGGCATGTTAACGCCTGGGCTGTAATTCATGCTCCTCGCCCATTGGCGGCTTACCTTAATGATTTCGGCTCTATCGGATTGGAGTTATTCAAGAGCATTATGCGGTATTGACAATCCAACATTAATAAAATAAACAATACAATCCTACTTCGTTATTCATCGTCGTGGAAAGTTTTGAGATTGACTAAGGTGTCCGAGGCGGCAGTCTAGTGTAAGCCATGGGTGTTACACACCGGCGTGAACGTGTTAAATATTTGAAGGTTTAAAAAATGCAACTATTATATTTCCAACTGCAGCGTAAAGAGTTTTTAGTCCAAATGAAAAATTAAGTTTTTAATTTGTATTCACATGACTTCGTGAAAGTTTAAGTTTATTTATCAAGGTCTCGCCTACAAAGTATAATAAATCTGCAAAATTATATGGAAACAAATAAAAAAATATTTTTTAGTTTGGAATCAACAACACTCTTTACGCTCAATCCATACACAATCTGTGGGTAATAATTTCTATATGCTCTAAAATTCTCAAGCTTTTTAATAACCATGGTTGGCTAAAAACTCCTTTTTTTTCAAAATATAATTTATTTATTAATTTCTTCTCCACGATTCCCACAATCTTAAGTGTAATGTTAAGGAATATCAGTTTAGAAAAAAAAAGTTTACTCAAACTTTTAAGTTGCTCAACTTAATGAAATAGTTGTCCGTTAAAAAATGATTTTACATTTACCCTATGGAAAAAAAAAAAAAACAGTGACTGCTACCAGCTACCAGAGTTAGGCGTATTCGTATTCCCATATAGGAATACGAATATATTTGTATTCGCAAAGGTAAATACGGATATCCGCGTATTCGCAGGGAAAATCTGCGAATATTCTTATACTCGCAGCTGAAATACACAAATATGTTCGTATTTACTTGATAAAATTACAGATTTTAATTACACTCTTATTGGCTACCAAAATATACGAATACACTTATATTCGCAGAAAAAAATATGAAAACATCTATATTCTCAACTAATAACACTAATTAAGGTATTCCATGACTAAACATTATTGTATTAACTTTTACGTTAATATTAAAAGTAATTAGGTATTTAATTGTAATTTATTTATTTATTTCACTTACCTATATATGAAATATATAATAAGAAAAAGTATTGCCATCGTGAAAATCGTATTTGAATATTCGTATTTGTATTCGCAGGTTGGGGGTGCTTCGGGTGATATTCGTATTCGTAATCGCGAATACGAATACGTCCAACTCTGCCAGCTACACATCTTGGAAAATAATCTTGAATTTCATTGAATTAATACTATTAACCTGATTAATAAACATTTAACATGACAAATTCTCCAACCAAGTAACTAATTAACTACCACCTTTAATGGCGTAAGGAGTAGAACTACCGGGCTACAGTCCAAAATAAATCGTTCGAACAAACACAACAACTAAATAAATCGTTCGAACAAATACAACAACTAAATAAATCGTTCGAACAAATACAACAACTAAATAAATCGTTCGAACTAAGATTATTGAGGAAAACAGTAGTAAAATAAAAATAAAGTAAAACTATGTGACGAATTACTTGTTACACTAAGACTTAGACATTGCAACAGACACGATACAATTTTTGTTCCACGGCAATACAAGCAAAGTGGAGGGTGGTTATGGTATTTGTTTAGAGCCAATGAAGATTGTGCAGGGTTAACAATACTCTCTCCACCTACCTGAGAAAAATGATAAGTTCATTAAATTAACTAATGAAAATATAAATTTGATCTTTAGTAAGGAATGGTCGAATGTAGCGAAACAAACACATCAAGTAATAAAATCGCCACTGAACTAGATGGAATTATTTTAGAAAGGTAGTGTTACTAGTATTACCAAAAATTACGTTATTCGTAAAATTTACAGTTCTTCCAAGATTCAGTGTTTATCTAGCCATCTATTATTGATTGATGTAACACCTGCAGTCGATTATAATATTAGTCGATATTGATATAATATATAATTAGATTAAAACCGTGAATACAAGTTTGAGAAAAATTGCTTGGAGAGCCCTATTAGACTAGGATGGTTCTATGTATCTGTTTTAAATGTAATTTACTAATCATTTCTATGAACACGTTTCTATTGCAGCCACATTTTCAAATCAACGTTCTATCAGATATTTAAATGTTTTAATAAAAATTAAAGCACCCATCAGCCTCTAATGCATATATTCTTATTTTCCTATTATTGCATCAAACTTTTTTAACTTATTTAAAACTATACCTTTAAAGTAAAGTCTGAATCTAATAATAAAAAAAAGAAAAACATATTCCGCTAACTGTGGCCTGATCAGAATATCAAAATCCTTAAACCGTCAACCATTTAGAGGAACAGCACGTCCTCTTAGTCCAGGAGCAAACTTTCACGGGACTGCCGTGAAATTAACAAACTCTACTAAAAGCTCTAAAAGTCTGGCTTAGAAAGGGCTACCTTAAGAAGAGGCTTTCCCCCTTTGAAAGCATAGAAAACATTTCCTTTAAGAGTTTTTGCAGGAATACTATGTCACCGATATAACCATGGTTAATAAACGCTTCAAGATCATACTAATTACTAGAATAGAGAATTAACTATTATGAAAATGAAATGTCTATCAAGAAAAACAGAATAGAACAATAGGATCACCTTTACTTTCATTTGGTGCATAAAAAAAAAAACGGGAATCAAAAGAGATATATGTTAGAAAAAAACAGTTAAAATTTGATGTTTTGATTTTTACTTTCACTTACCTATACACAAAATATATATTAAGGTGAAGTATTGCGACCGCAAAAAATTCTGCTTCCGGTTTTCAACGGAAATACACGTTTTGGGGTCCCCTGAGTCCAAATAACCAAGTACCGCGAAATGGTGTGTGTGAACAGACTAGCTCAAAAACTATAAACCGTACGAATCTGTAATAGGGTATTTGGTGTATGTACATGCCCGCGATGTAACAAAATTCATCAAAATTGGTCAAACGGAGGGGGTACTTTGCTTAACAAATTTTGTCTCATTTTCACGTGTTTTTTTTATTTTCTCAAAAAAGGCTGTAATTATTTTGATCAAATTGGGTATTTGATGTGTGTATATGCCAAAATGTGTATAATCCAAAATTTCATATCCCGTTTTATCACTGATGAAAATAAGAACTTTTATTTAACAATAAAAATATTAATTTTACTTTAGAGAGTAAATACGTGATGCTCAAATTATTTAAAGCATTTAAGGTGTGAAAAAATATGGTATAAGATAATCTTTAATTAATTATATTTTAGTTTAGCAGCTTTAGTTCCATAATAAATTTGAGAAGGCAATATAAAGTAATTTTAGGGGAACTGTAATCGTTCTCGATTTCCAGAAAGGCATAACAGACAAACTTTACTACTAGTCGCAAATACTCCTCCTATCGATACTTACAAAAAGCTAATCGCTGTAAAAAACAACCAAGTAGTAAAGAAAACTCTACTGTTGATGAAATTAGGTCCCTTAAAAAAAAAAATAAGCATTAATGAATCGAAAAGTACTTAGAACTTTCAAATTTTGCATTACAGATACATTTTTACGTATGGGGATATACAAATATAAGCATATAAATGTGGAAAAGTGTGACGTTTACATATTATCGAAACACGCCGATTTCTAATATGTTAGTAAGTGAAAGTTGTGTATAGCGCGCATAGCTTCAGATTTTTTATTTATTGGTGGTAAAACTGATGCTAGACCGTTTGTAACTAACCGGTCAAGTTATCTCATCACTTTAGGTCAAAGTGCACAATTCTAAAGAATCAGGTTAAATACGTTTGCGGATAATTGGATGTATTTCAATTAACAGCTGTAAGTTTAAATAAAAAAAAAAAATATATCATGCTTGCTTAAAGCAACAAAGGTACATAAATATTGTGGCTTCCTTTATTAATAACTATTGCGCCATTAGAGGCTAGAAGCCGCCCCCACCCATGTGGTTACTTTTTAACATATAAATTAATTAATTCACTAAATAAAAACTCGACAAATAAACATAAATAAAAATGAATATTATACTAATGAGTCTATTCTCAGTCGGCTGGGAATAGTACTAGAGGAAAAACTAGAGGTATAGTATAGAAAAAGTATTCCTTATTGAAAGGACATAACGTATTATAATGATAATTCGAAAAAATATAGAGGAGTTTGTCTATAGAAGCAAATATATCCATCCATATCTGAGGAGGAAACGTGATCGACAAATAGTGATCGCGCCACGGGCATTTGCTAGAGCTAGTGGTTACATCCATTGGGTATTAGATTGCCAATTAGCCCAAAATAATCTCCAACCACAATTTAATTATACCACAGTTTAATTAATCTAATTTCCCCGATCAGGCTTTAGTTCGATTTCTATCCTTAATTTAGAATATATTAATTGGTTGCCCTTCGCAATTCACGCTTAAATTAGGAGATTCTTGAACTGCGGTGGGTCCATCAGGCTGCGTAAAATATTTCCTAAAAATGAACAATTTATAAGAACCGAACTGTATACAAGTTTTACACATGGTTCTTCATTTAGTTTATTAATAAATACTACTTATAGAGACGGTTTGGAAAGATCCTTTGCAAAAATGTTCAGAAATCAAAATAACTAATAATGCATAATTCTAATACACTTTTAAAAATGTAGGTAAAATTCGCCTACATTCCTTTACCGACATAGGATTAAATATCTCTTGAAATAAAGAACCTCGACAGGTATGGCTATCCAATTCTTATTTAAAAAACAAAGATTTATTTTCTTATCTTCGTACTTTTATTCCCACCTTTCAGCCATTAGCGACATTCAGCGAATATGATAATTTAAAATAACTAAGTTTATAGGCATTGTAGACATGTTGAAGGAAAGTGCCTAAGAGCAAATCTTTCCGAACTTGACTCTAATTAAGGAGAGGTCTTTCATCCACCTTCTTTTTAGCCGCCTTCTAAGGGGAATGTCAGCCATGTCGTTAATTAGACTGTTGTTATGTCCGTGTAATAAAACAAAAAAGCGTAAATAAAGAGTTCGTATGTGTTGTTCGACAGATGGTTGTAAGTCTGTAGAACATAAAATTTTAAAATCCACTAGTGCTATTTTTTACTTTAGGATACCAAATTGAAACTTAAATATGTTCCAAATGAAAACGATGGAAGAGCATTGAAAGGTTTCCAAAACGACTAACTTAATACAACTCCTTATTGATACAGTGCGATTATATATTTTTATTTGAGGAAATTAGACAAAAAAAAAAAAAAATAAACATACGTCGATCTATACTAGATAAAAGCATTAGAACCACCTTTGTCGGGTCCATCTAGACCTTTTAACGCGATCTACTGGAATACTACAAATGATACGAGAGACTAATGGTTAGCTAACTCAATTCATTCTTGATATATATTGTCCTTACTCTTTCTTCTCAGCACACGTGTCCCTGATTTTCCCACAACCCTGATTAATAAAAGAATAATGAGCGCAATTCAATAATTATAGAACACTAGCCACGTGTACCTTCAGTAGTATCTGGTCAGGATGACCGAATCTCCTTGCCCGCTTTTCATGAATGGCAGGAAAACAGCTTGACATAAGAGGACATAAAATAATGTTTTAAGCATGTAAATGCAAGCATGATTTATTGTAATGCAAGAGAAAAGGCTCAACATGTCAGCATAATCCTAGCGTTTGGAAGATTTACAACCTGTATATACCATTATATATATATTATATTATATTAAACTTTCCCGATTGATGGTTAAGATCCAGATAGCAAGAGAGCTCAAAATCAATTTTTTTTTTGTTCGAAATTGTATAAATTTCAAATCACCTTCGAGCAGTATCCGAGTTTGAAAAACACGCGAAGTCAGGAATGACAATTATTTTTAATTTTAATGTTTTAATGGTTTTAATGTTTAAAAACCATAAAGCATCAATTTATCATAGACAAAATATACTTATATACTATTTTTTGTTTGTTGATGACCTGGTTTAAAAACTATATGCTGATCTATTGTTTATTATGTGTTTATTTACTATTAAATTTATTAACTCCTTACCTTTTTACTCCAACTCAAACTCAAATAGTTAAGTGTTTTTGGATTTCTTGTAATATATTTACCATTACCTAAGAAAACATAATTCGTTAAAATTAAACTGCATGCCTAACCTTATTAAACCAAAAAAAACTCGAAATAATGCTGATTGGAGATATATTTCATTGAAAGAAAAACTTAGGTTTTTAGAATAAATGATTAATGAATCTAACTCCATGTTATTTCGTCTATAATAAATCACTTACAGGCAGGAACTGATAAATATTTACCCAGGAAACCTACCACGACATATGCTTTTCTCTAATTAACCGGAATTATTGGGCAAATAAACACAGTAATCACCCGCAAAGTTTTGGTAAACATGGCTAAAACATTCCAGTCTTTGCAAGGACATAGAATAACATAGAGGCATCACTGTTGTTTAGGCAAAACTGAAACGGAACGGATGTCCTGCGAGCAATTGGAGGCTCTTATTTCAGAATTTAAAATATTTTCCTCAATTATTTCCATAGTTTATTGCTCCTCAAATTTCCTGGGATTATGTTTCATTGTATTCCGTTGAGATAATCAACGTGGGTTAAAGCATACTTCAGGGCAACCTTAAATTTCTATTCATAAGTTTATTGACAACGTTTGGACCACACTTTCGTTATCGCGTATAAAAAAAAAAAAAGATTATAACTTACAAAAAGGAGCAATGGTATAATAACTTATTGATCTAACACATGTATATGGGTGATTCTCATTTAATTTGACCATTTAACTTTTTTAGAAATTGAATTTGGGGTTTGAAAAAATTCAACTTATGAATAAAATTTGATCTGAATATCGTCAATAAGATGTTCAAGAAAACAAAGGTGAACAAAGTTTGTCAGTTCGTTCATTATTAGTATTTTGTGATATTTTTTCAACTCAAAAATGAGTTTTGTGAGGAGCGTTTCTGTATTTTCATTTATTTATTTTTTGTAATGTTTTTTTTTTTTTCTTTTCTATTCTCGCTCACTCCATATCGCAGCGTAAAAACTCATTTGTAAGGCATCGAGTCTTGTTTTCCTTTTCTAGTACAATAATTACTAGGCTGGCGTCTATTCCTACTCCTTTACTTGCCAAGCTTAGTAGCCTATACTTTCTCGCTAGTTGACCTATGAATAAGTCGTTCTGTCAAGGCTTAGGTTTTTGGTCGGATATTTGCAGCTCATTGATCATCTCGTTGTGAAATATATATGATTTTGCTGCACAGTTTTTACCTAGTTCAGTGTCAATGATTCACCAATAATTAATTCGATCACTGATTTACATGTAGGTCAAATTCAAAGACTGAGAAGTATTTTCACAAGCTGAGTAGACTGAATATTTTTACAAGCTCCCAATTAGCTAATTTTCTTTCTCTTGGCCAACATCTCTTTTTTATTAAGAATATATTTTGCATTATGTACCAACTATCAAATTTCCTAGAAGAACGTTCCCTCATTAACCCTTTCCAATCAGGCTTCCGATCTGGGTACTCTACTCAATCCGCCCTCCTAAAAATTACCCATGACCTCCAAACGTCCATCGAACACCGAAAATTAACCATCCTCATCCTTCTTGATTTCTCCAAAGCATTTGATACCGTTGACCACAATATCCTTCTCACCAAATTACAAAAGCTCCACTTATCAAGCAGCGCCTTAAATTGGTTCAAATCCTTTCTTTCAGACCGTTCACAGTTTGTAGTCGTTCCAGGCCAACCTCCATCCAAGACACTTCCCCTCTCCTGTGGTGTTCCGCAGGGTTCCTCTCTATCCCCCACTCTGTTCGCCATTTATATCAACGACCTTCCTCTTCTGATCCATCACTCCCAATATCATATCTATGCAGACGATTTCCAGATATACCTATCCTTCCCCCCTTCCGAGCTATCCTCTGCAACAAAAAAGCTTCAGGATGATTTAAATCGAATCAGTCTCTGGGCAGAGGCTAACAAGTTGAAGCTGAATGCAGAAAAAACGAAAGCAATTTTAATAGGCTCCAATTACCTCCTTAAAACCGTCCCTAACATCCCTACCCTCCTCCTAAATAATAATCCCATTAAATTTTATCCAACTGTCAAAAACCTCGGAATGACCTTTGACCAAACCCTTTCCTGGAAAAACCACATCTCCAATATTTCCCGCCGTACCTTTTCTACCTTAAAGCAATTAAATCACCTCCGAAGCCTTTATCCATTTGAAACACGTAGGCTCCTGGTCACCTCCCTGGTATTTCCTCACTTTGACTATTGTTGTGCGGTGTATGGGGGTATCTCTGGGGACCTCGAAGCAAAACTAAAACGTTTATTTAATTGTTTCGTACGATTTATCTTTGGGGTCCCAAGAGACGTCTCCGTTTCACCTTTATACGAAAGATTAAAGTGGTTATACCCATCCTACCGCCGTAAATATTTCCTGGCCTCATTCCTTTTCCAAGTAATCCGATCCCGCCGTCCGTCATACATCACCGAACTTCTCCATTTCAAATCCTCTGTCCATTCCCGCAATACCCGTTCCAGGTCTTCAGATCTATACACTCCGGCCCACCGAACGTCAGCTTTTGAAAGATCTATCATTATCCGGTCCTCATCCCTATGGAACTCTATCCCCCCTTTTATTCGTCATTCCAACACACTCCCTACCTTTAAATCCCGCCTGTTCGATCACCTCCTTTCCTCCCAGTTTCCCGAACAACTGTAACCAGTTCAACTGTAAATTGGTATAGGCCTTTATTATTTATTTATCCTTAAAATATATGTTCCATTTAGTGTATGTGTAAATAAGTTATTTTTCATTTTAAGTCAATAAGGATTTACTTAGTTTTATTTTATTTATTTTTTTTTTCTTATCACAAGAAGATTTCCTTATTATTTATAATTTTTTTCTCAGCTTTTTTTTGTTTATTTTTATCATTTTAATTTGCTCCATTTTTTTTGTTTTTATTGTTTTCTTATATAGTACTCTAAGGCACTGAAGCCTATTATATGTATCTGTATAGTTTGTTCCTAAGGGACTAGTTCCCGGGACAATCAATAAAGTCTTTATTATTATTATTATTATTATTATTATGTCCCAAATCTATTTTTTCTTTTCTCTATTGCTCCTTTCTACAGCTTGTTAAAATGGCTATACAAAAGAAATGAATCATGTAGGCATTAAAACATAACAATAACAACACTTCCCCACAATTGTTTTTCCATCACGACTGTTACGTAACACTAGTGACATTTTCACAAAAATATCCATCCTTAGCTAAAACAAGCTAAACGGACATATGTAAGAGGATGAACTCGAATAAATGTCCCTAACCAACATCTTTTGCCCGTATCGTTCGGATTTTTCATTGAACACTGATACATACAATTAACGTAACACTCGTGACGAATAATTTTTGTGACATAAATTTTTTGCATGGAATATCAAATCTTCTTCTTTTTCATAGGCACGACAGACGCACTAGGCGGTCCCTGGCCTGCTCAATCGCCCTTGCCCACTCCTGTCGGTCTGCAGCAAGTCTTAGAGACACTTTAAAATTTCGGAGGTCATCTGAGACACTGTCCCTCCATCTGCTTAGTGGTCTCCCTCGAGCTCTCACTCCTTCTGGGTAGTCCTGATACAACACCTAGACGGTTCTGCTATCATCCATTCTATGGAGGTGACCCAACCACTTTAGGCGTTGTATTCTCACATAGTCTGACAGCTTCATGTTGCCGTAGAGGGAATATACTTCTCTATTTTTTCTAAGCCGGTATACTCCATCTTCTTTCACAGGTCCTAGAATGCGCCTCAATATTTTGCGTTCAAAGGTGTCCATCCTGGCTGTTACGTACCCATGTCTCGCTTGCATATGTAGCGACTGGTCTCACAAGGGTCTTATATAGCCTTAGCTTGGTTGTGCGGCTAATCAGTCGGCTTCTCTTAAGGTGAGCTATGGAGAAAAAAAGCTTTATTAGCTGAGACAATGCGCGCCTGTATCTCCTCTTCCTCCTACAATGCTACATTAACCAGTGCACCGAGATACTTGAAACTGGTGACACATTGGAAAGTGTAGTTTCCAATTGCGTAACACGTCTGGGGGCGCAAGGGTTCCTTTTTCCTCAATACCATAATTTTGGTCTTCTCCTCATTAATTTCAAGACCGAATCTCCTGGCCTCCCTTTCTAGTTTCCCAAACGCTTCTTTAACATTAAGGAGAGATCTTCCAGCTATCACCACATCATCCGCATACGCTAATAATTGGGCCCCTTTATAGAAGATATTACCGCCCTGATCCAGAGAGGCTCTTGCTACTATAGTTTGCAGTACGATGTTAAATAGTAGCGGTGACAGAGAATCACCCTGTCTGAGTCCTATGTTTACCTGAAATGAGGTGGTAAGCTTGCCATTAACTTTGACGTTACAGCTAGTATCGCTCATTGTACACATTACTAGCCTGATAATTTTTGACGGGATATCCATCTCCTTCATGGCCTGGAACAGTTCATTTCTCACCACTGAATCGTATGCTGCCTTATAGTCAATGAACAACAGCCACATAGTATTTCGGTACTCCTTCATTTTTTCGCACATCTGTCGCAGAGAGAAAATTTGGTCGATTGTTGATCTATTGGGCCTAAAACCCCCTTGGTAATCTCCCAACTTGCGCTCAACATACGGCAGAAGACGGTTATAGAGAGCTTTAGAGAAAATCTTGTATGATGTGTTTATACTTCAGGCTTATACCTCTATAGTTCTTGCAATTTGTCGTGTCCCCTTTGTTCTTATAGAGTGGAACGACTGTTGCTTCTGACCACTCTTTTGACATCCTCTCTGCTTGCCATATGAGTGATATTAGACTATGTATCTCACTGGCCAATGAATTACTTCCCACCTTTAGAAATTCTGTCTGTATTCCGTCTGGACCAGGAGCCTTATTACTTTTTAGCTTCTCCAGAATATCTTCGATGTCCTCTTTATCTGGTGGTACATCTTCATCGTCATTGCCAACACTCGCATAATTTCCAGGGCTCGGGACTTCTATATCATGTTCTGATTTCAGGAGTGTCTGAAAGTATTTCTTCCAGTGTTCTTGCAACTCCATGTCTGCGACCAACAGTCTTCCATATTCATTCTTCATTGTTGGGTTAGCATTTCTTATACCAGTTCTCTATTGCTGGACCTCCTTGTAGAATTTTCTGGTGTCATTGTTGCATCTGGATTTTTCAATTTCCCTAACCCTATCGTTCATCCAATTTCTCTTCTTAGCCCTGATGATTTTTTTAGCGCGGGCCCTAGCATCATAGAAATCTTTCCTATTTTGCCGCGTGTCCCTGCCCAGCCACTTGGCTCTTTGTATATTGCGTGCCTTGATAACCTCATTGCACTCCGCATCAAACCAAGCTCTGTTAGGTGGTTTTCGCTCTGCTCGACAGTATTGCTCTGCTGATCCAGTGATTGAACTTTTCAGTTCCCTCCATTGAGATTCTACCTCTTTGTCTCCACTTACAGCAGGAATGTTCCTTATCTTATCTTCCAGCATTTCTTTATACTGCCTCTTTATATCCTCATTCCTCAATTTATCTCTACTCCACTTGCTTGTTTGGTTAAAATGCCTACGATGTGAGTGAATTATTCTGGAGACAGCCTTCACTATAACGAGAAAATGATCAGAATTGACATCAGCGCCTCTGTATGACCTCACATCATTGATTTCGTTGAAATGCCTACTGGAGACTAGCACATGGTCAATTTGGGTGAATTGGAATATCAAATAACTGCCTGTTAAATACTTTCTTCACCAAGTTTGCACATCGACTGATTGCCAGTATTATAAACAAAGGTTATCATGGCCTTTCCCAACATTTTCAAAGAACAGTGTTTTCTACTATTTAATTTTTCTACTAACCTTGGGGACAGATTCATTTTCATGATTTACATTCGAAGTATTAGAAGTAACTAAAAATATCATTCACACCTTGAAACGCCACCGTATTACAATGAAATACCTCATTGTTCAAATTTAATCAATTATCAGGGGTTCATTTCAAGGTGTGGTGAACTAAGCATAACCAGCTTGGGGACCGTAACACTCGCGACATTTACAAACTTCACATTGAGATATTTTCATTTTTTATGGTGCCTAGGTTCATTTAAATGTTACCATCGTTTTGCTATAGGATAAGACTATAAAACAAATATCCCAAAAAAATTTTTGGATAAAAAACATATCTGAAAAACGAATGTTAAGTTCAGGGACACTAAATGGTCAATTCATATGAGAATCACCCATATATACCATCAAATTTTAATATGCTACTAAGTGATTGCATTTTTTTTTTTAAATTTCTTATTATAATTTTTTTAGACTAAAAATGGCCGGGTGGCCGTAGCATAGTCAATTAATTGATGAATGAAAATTGAAGGTAGTCTTTGAGTATGTTTCAACCCACGTTAATTAACATAGCTGTATACAATTAAATATTTTCCTCTACATTTACGTTTTCTTACATCTTTCAACTAATAAATTAATTTATTGATAAAATAAATTAACTTTACATTGGTTATAAAATTAGCATGAACTATAAAGAATATTACAGGAGCGCCACCTCACTCATACTGTACATAATAATAGTACTGTACGTAATGAGAAAATAGAATACATTGAGTAAGAAACTTTACAATTCTCTCAAATTACATAAACACTTACCTGTTATTAAAAAAACTGTCTTAAAATTGTTATGAATAACGTCATAAAATACCTAACTAGAACTTACAGAATACTGTTAGAATACCTAACAGCTCTAGTTTTTGAGTATATTTTTTCGATTGATTGATATTTTTGAGTAAGTCCGAATGTAAAACAAATAACGCTCCTGAAATGTTTTTATGGATTTATATGCAGATCACCCCTTGGACTAAAAAACTTCAATGGTGTGTCCATTGCTAACTTAAGTCCCCACCCACAATCCAGTTGGTACAATGAATGTCCTATAACTTATCGTACTGTTCAAGTATACCAATCTCGTCGATATTTCTGTGTTACTACGGAAGTATAATCAAATGAATTATTTCTTCCAGAGTTAAAATTAATACCCCCGTTCCATAACGTGCATTCTCAGATAAACCGACGTTCATAATTCTGCACAGCGCGTTCCGAATAAAATAAATTGCATGTTATATCTCGCTGTCAGTAACAAATATCAAGGAAAAGCACAAAAATGAATTATAACACCAACATATATAGAATATATTAGCATTTCGTGAGACACAGCAGTATGTAATGGAAGTTAAAACCAGGCGGTACCGCCAATAACAAGATATAAATTTAATCACGGTGTATATCCTTGTCAACTAGGTATTTTCTATGATTATTTTTATAAACATCTTATTTAAGTGGATCACGGAATATATACATGTTACCTCATACATTTTTATTTCTGTTGATTGTAACGTCTCATAACTTTGGAAGCAACTGAAGTTATTATTAGCCACTTCTATATAAAAAAAAGAAATCTAACCCTTCCCTAACTAGTGTGACTCGTAGTCCTTGTTTTTTAAACTCCCTTATAAATAACGCATATCCCCCACTAACATGCTAGTACATAGGATTATGACATAAATCGTACTTCGAATTCCAGTGCTTACAAGAGATTAAAAAATGTGATCAACTGATAATAGTAAATTCTATTATAGTTTAGCGTGAAACACAAAACATGTGATTTAAAAAAGTTATAGACTTGTTGGAACAAACTTTGGTTATACTGTTTTGTGACTGTTCTAGTAATGTTTGTGATTGTTCAAGGACAATCTATGCTATTTGGGAACGATCTGGAATTTTCTCATTCAAATTAAATATAAGGAGTGATGGAATGGAGAGTTAGTCTTGCTCTGAAGATCTAATCATATAGGTAGTTACTTTTGTGTTACTGTGTCTGTGCAAGTTGATAATTTTTGACTATTTAATGTTTGTCTGTCATTGTTAGTTATAATTTTTCCTTGAATGTATATGTAATATTAATTATTAATGTAAAAATTATTCAAAACTTCATAATTGTTACAATCTAAATACACCATTAAAGGAGAGTTTGAGTAAAATTTTTCATATCTCCGAACCAAATTTAAAAATCGCATATTATTTTTCTATATTTCCCGCCGACGAAAATTCTGTTTAAATTCCGCACGCTAGGACACCGTGTTTACCTGGACATATTTTTCAAACTTGTTCCTAAACATGCTTAACTTCTAACATAATTACTCTCCCAATTAATAATTCATTAAACCACAAATTAATGCCTGTTTCCTAAAGCATGTCATCGGTTGAAATGGCGTTATTTAGCAGGGGAGAGCGGGGTTGGTGGCATAGGGGGTAGGTTGGCCTTTGGCTTATAATTTCCGTCACACCTGTTTTGAAGTCGCCACAATCGTACCATGTGACCCGCTAGACCTCGGGAGTCTTGTCCTGAGGTTTCAGTCCGATGCTAACAGTGTAGAGAAGAGTGTGCTTCATTGGTTGATTTTACAACATTTAAGTAATTTTTTATATTTTAAGTAAACTTGGTTTTAAGGCATGGCAAAACATATGACTCCGATTCTGTTCACATAGCCCCAAACTCCTTTGAAAAACCTAACCTTTCAACTAACCAGTTTCTTGTTTGGTTGTTTGGTTCTCCCCTGTCCTGGCAGCCATATTTCATATGATTTCTCCTGTAGGGTTAGTTGGCTATCTTCAAATGGGTTTTTTTGGCGCAGTCACAAAAGTAAGGTAAACATAAACAAAGGTAAAACTACCACTTGTCTTTAGTTCCTACTTTATATATATTCAACTTTATATATATATATATATATATATATATATATATATATATATATATATATATCAGAGAGGAGGGTTTAATTTCGCTTATTTGGTAGGTTTTTAAATGTAAATGTGCTTATTTTATTTTAAATTTCAATTTAAGAATGAACTATTTAATTAGTGGGCGAGATCACTCAACACACGTACACTCTAACTTGATAATTCACTGTTTATTGCGTTAGAATGGTCGGACGAAGACTCGAGAACAACATAAACTCCTCCAAGACAGAACAAAGTTTCAGCAAACAAGGCCCCAGGACGAGAATTAAGATAAGAGGAGGAGGGTAGCAGGTGGCCCACCATCGATCCCACGGCTCCCTTGATCACGTAGCCACTAATCCAATCTTGGACGAGCCCTAACTTGTCTATAATTGTTAGGGATCTGGGGGCCTTTTATTCGGGGAGGCGTTTATAACAGAATTTAGGGGCTTAATGTTCGCCATTAGGGTCCAAGATACGTAAAAAGGGATGAATCAAGTCCTGGCAATAAATTAACGGTAACATAAATCTTGATTCTCCTCTCCGATTGGGGTTCCGTCCCTCCGGTGTCGGCGGGTGGATGTTTCTGGACCTTACACATTTTACCATCCGCATTACTCAAGTTAATTAACTGCGCATCAAAGGCTGACGTTGCTATAAACTTTAATTTTCACCACCAACTTTCATAAGAAAGCCCAGGAATGAATATTACTAAAGTTATAGTATATATTACACCCGCCTATCTCTTCATAGATTAGGTGAAGAGCAAGAAAGCCATAAGAACATGGATCTGAGGAAAGGAGTAGCTGAGAGATCTAGATGCATCGGGGTACTTCCCTATTCTGTCACAGCCTTGGATCGAAAAATAATTGGAGAGACCCTAATGGGCACACCCAGCCTTTATAGGTGGGCACTCTAAATAATTAGTATCCCATAAAATAACCTGGTCGTAAAAATGTGGCTCCTATCTGCAAAAGTGGCAGCCTTGAAATGATTTATGTCAAAATGGCTGACTTGCCAGAGAAGAAACAACAGTCCATCAAATTTTCTTTCAATTATTGAGAGAGATTATATAATTTACTATAATCGGTGGCATTAAGACTAGATCTCAAAGGACTTGTTCACACAATTTACATACATAAAATCCATTAATAATGCAAAATAAATAAAAAAAGATTGTAGATAATATCCACGCTTAATTTCGCTAAAACTGACTTAATAAAAACGTGAAAATGATACAAAATTTATTCAGTAAAGTCCCCCCTCCGGTTAATCAATTTTGATGAAATTTTTACAGTCATATCTCGGGCATATAAATAGATCAAATACTCAGTTTAATCAAAATCGTTAGAGCCGTTTTTGAGAAAATCGAAAAAAACGTAAAAAGTTATTAAATAAAGTACCCCCTCCCTTTGAGCAATTTTGATGAAATTTTTGCTGTCACATCGCGGGCATATACTTACACTAAATACCCAATTTCAGGTTCCCACAGCTTATAGTTTTTGAGCTAGTCTGTTCACACACACACACACACACACACACACACACACACACACACACACACACACACACACACACACACACACACACACACACACACAGACACACACACACACACAGACCATTTCGCGGGACTTGGTCATTTCGACTCAGGGGGCCCCAAAACGTGTATTTCCGTTGAAAACCGGAAGTCGAAATTTTTCACGATCGCAATACTTCCACTTACTATATATTTCATATATAGGTAAGTGAAAGTAAAAAACATTTTACAGACGGAAATGTATTCTTTTTTATATCTTGACATTTCTTCAAAACTTTAATAACTTAAAAATGATACAAAAGGCCCTAAAATATTGCAAAAATCCACCGAAATGGCTAAAATCACAACAAGGTTATGACCGTAAAAACTTAAACATGTTATAAGTATATAAGAATATAATTAAAGTATAATAAGAGTG
Source organism: Aelia acuminata (assembly GCA_911387785.2). Classification (NCBI taxonomy): domain Eukaryota; kingdom Metazoa; phylum Arthropoda; class Insecta; order Hemiptera; family Pentatomidae; genus Aelia; species Aelia acuminata. The sequence continues at coordinate 62,820,039 of OU426983.1, read as the reverse complement.
TAACTCAGCTCCCTGACGTTGCATTGCAATGAAAATGTAATCACTTTCACTCGTCGTCTGCACGATTTTCTCTGTAAAATTTTAAGCTCTAATACCGTATGCTCCAGGAAATACAGACATCCCAAAACCCAAGTTCGTTTCATCGGCATAATAGTTTGTTGATTTCGTATTATTTTCATTGCGGAATGATTTGCTTAACGTGGTGGAACTCTCGTACATTCCCAGGTGAAAGGACTAAACCAAGGGGTTGAATGCTATCTCGGTCAGATCACCTCTTTCCGCAACCGTTGACCTAGAAACTTACTGAGCTAATAACTCTCCATGGGTTTAGCGATTCAGGGTCCATCCTTATGGATTAAGAGGTACTACAGGAGAGAATTTTTACTATTTCGTTTATTTAATACATACAAATGTCGAGACATAACCCCAGGAAGCCAACCCGTTCCTCCCTAGAACTCGATAGGAGGGGAGGCATGGTCCATATATATTAACACTAAACGGTCACGTCCAGACCGTCGGAAATAGAGATTTAATACCCCAGAATAGGAAGTAACAATTTTTCTTCTGACAATTTCCTCTCCCTTAGAGAAAAGTCCTCATACGATATTCAACTCACCCAGGGATCAAACTCTTCTTTTAACTTTATATTTTCTAACTGTTATAGATGGTTGGTATAGAGTAGGACCTCAGTAAAATATTCAATAAGAGCCGCTTTTATGATATATTTTATTGAGCCAGAAGTCTCTCCCTTGATAAAGTGCTCCTGCTGTGAAGAGGCTCTTATGAATAGTTTATGCTCTTCGGCCTTTTATTTCTTTAAACAATACTTTCTAGCCATAAGCTGCTTTACGGTCCTCCATATGTGTGTACTATATAAAAAAAAATATTGCACGCTCAAGCATTATTAAAAGTTCGATTAAATCAGGAAATATTACATTAGGTGTCCCGTTGAAAGAAAATAGTCCCATTCGATTTTTTTTTTCGGTTGGGGGGGGAAGTTTTAAAGGGTTGTGAACTTTAGGTCACTTTTTATTTTTTAAAAAGGGAACTTTTAATTCAAGGAACAAAAGCAACAACATGGGGAAAAAAACATGGAACAGGACGTAGCTTATATTTATATGAGCTACAATTGTATTGATTCTTTTTTCAACACCATGATTTTTTGGAATAAGACAGCTATCAAATTTCTTGTTAAGGAGTCGAACCTAACGTCCTTGAGGGAATGAGCATTCCTGATCTCAGCTAAAAAATTTCTTGACAATTATTTCAAGGATATCAACATGTCTATGTATAATTAGCTATATTTTTTTAATTTCATTTACAGCTTTGATAATTATCATAAAAAACTGTTATAAAGCAAACGGGGAAGATGGAGGACAAGAAAGATGGGAATCGATTTATGAAGAATTCGAGCAACTGCTAAAATGGAGAAAGGTGACTTGGGGGTTTTGCGCCTCAACAAACGAAATGATGATTAAATAAGGTTTAAATGAAATTCAACGGCAAAACTTAAAACCTTAAACGCAATGCTCTTTAAATAATATGGGGCATAATTAAACTATCTTAAAACTTAAACAAACTATAGTTAATAATAACCAAATTATTTTATACATCAAAACACAACATTATTTTAAAAAGTAGATTATACAAATATAAAACAATTGTAAGTAGAATATTAACTTATAATCATATGGAATTTAATAATTACTTAATACTTTCAACAACAAAATAAATGATGTACTTTAAAAAATGTAAATACTGATACTGATATAAGTGAAACTGTTGTATGGCCGAAATTAATGCGAAAATTAGCAGTTAAAAATGAATAAAACGAGTGCAACATACTCAAGTGTGTCTGTTGCACGCATACTCATGTAGAGTGAAAATCAGCTAATTTGAGAGCTGAGTTGTGTTTCGGCATGGGTAAGATAATACCCATCAGGATATGAAGGAAAGATCTATTAATATTATTAATTAATTAATTACTTTTCCTGTATTAATCTACTTATGATCAATCATTATCAATATAATAATCAATAGTTGTTAACTTATTTTTCAACTCTCTAAAATATATAATCAAAAGTAATGAGTAATAAGAGGGCCTTGTAACTATTTGCTAATACAGTCAATACAAAAAAAAAAAAAAAATAAAGAAAGAAAGAAAAAAGAATATAAAACAGCTATTAAACAAGGACGAAAAGATGAAATAATATATTGTAGTTTTTATTTCCCTCAGGTCTCATAAATATCACAAGGAAAACTTCTCGAGCTCAAAGAAGCCATTTTATCATGGCACTAAAGGACTAATTGTCTTAAAAAAGTCACTTTGAATTCACTTTATTTATTTTTTTTAAATATTCTTGAAGTGAATTTAATTCAAAAATAAATTAAAAAATCGTTTTTTCAGTACTTAATTAAAAAAATAATTACTTAAATATATAAGGAAAATTATGCCAAGAATTTTTTTTAATTCATCTTTTAACGCATGTAACTTAATTTAGAAATATGAATCGTAAATTTAAAAACTATTGATGTCACGTAAATTACAAAAAAGGTGGCTGAAATGAGAAAAATAAATAGTCATTATAAATACAATGATAAATAATAATTATAAATGTCAAAGCTATTTTATTCATAGATGTAGGTAAGTTTTTTCAAATGAAATAAGTTAAAAGGTGTGGGGAAGTTGCTTAAGAAAGCAACTTAAAAATAAAACCTACAGAGGGATTTGGGTTCAGTACATTACATAAAAAAGCACCGTTTCTATGCCAAATATTATACAAGGCACTGATTTCACCTCGATTACGCTCAATCGGAAATTCTATAGAGGTGGGGGGAGCTCCAGCAGTGTTGTTCAATGGCTCTTGTACACGAAAGGAAATACCTCCTATCACAGGATTACATATATATAATAATAATAATAATTATATAAGTGTATAAAAAATCTTCCCTTATAACAATAAGTTTTATTTTAAATTTTTAAAGCCTCGGTCCGATGAGGAAATACATGGCAAACCTCAAACGCAGATATATGCGTTCAACTAAAGCTATAAAGTGGTTTTTCTAAAGCCATTAGGGTAATGGATAACCTCTTAGCTCGACAAGGGAGGGAATGACAAGATTAATTCACAGCGAGGAGTAGGTACAGCCACTTATACAATGCATTCAACCTTAATAGCTTTTGAACACGGCAAGAAATATTGTAACAATTTACTAGAAAACTCTCTTAGCGGAGAGGCAACAGTGCAACCTAGACGATATTTTATTACTTTAGATGGATAGAGTTGTTTTTAAGTAATTTTCAACTTGATTATCTTAACCCCAATGAGGAAGATCAAACAAGATACATACGAGACTATTCATTAGAGAGGAAAAGGAAAACAAATTGGTAATTGTATACAGTGCAAGGGCATGACCACTCTTGTATAATGTGTGGCAAACTAAAGGTTCCATATAATGAGCCTTCTATATTGAGTTGAAATGAATTCAAAATATATTGTCCATTAAATAACGCACAATTAGTTAATTACAATAATGCAAACATGTTATATTTCATATTAGTCAAACCTGGGCAAAAAGTATTTTAGTTACTATTTTAATATACTAAGTTATTTTAAATAGAAAATATTTTCTTCTAAAAAAATATAATGTACATTAACCTCAAATCATTTAAAATAGTTTCCAATAAATGTATTTTAAATACAAAATAAAGAAAGCATTTTGTATTTTAAGTAAAAATAAGTAAAATGAAATTACTAAATATTTGTGGCCTATTTGTTAGTGCATTGCAATATTTAAAAATAAACGATATTTCTTATTTAATTAATTTTGTTCGGTTGTTTTTGTTAGGAGTCATGTAAGTAACTCTCAGATCATCTTCGCCTTTGGCTTATACCAAATGCATTTTAGATACTTCAATGCTCGAAAGGAGTCTAAAATAATGACGATACTAGTTACTGTAGGACGGCCGCAAAGAGTTTAGAGGTGTATAATGAGCGTAAATAATGTAATTGAAATTTATAGGCTGACTCGCGTGTTATAAAAGAGGAAGCTCACTTGGGAAAACTTGGGTTCAGACTTCAATCTTTCAGTATAAATTAAAAAAATATCTCAGAATGTCTGCTAGGATCTCAGAATGTTTTGAGAACCTGAGACAGAAGGGACTGCATTATTTTTTTTGAGCATGTGAAAGATTTAGCCTTTTTTGCATGGTTGTATAGTCCATTTAAACTGGGTTTTGCGTTTTAGATTCACATATCAGATGATTTTAGAAAATGCCAATGCAAATCAAATCATTCTGTCATAGGCAGTGCAGAAAGGGGAGTTTCACGAAAAATAGCTCGAATTCTTTGAAATCGGATAAAAAGGTAAAAACTGTCAGCGAAGATTATAATCATTTCTTATTCGACAGTAATTTAAAGTAGGTACAGTGGCTCACAGTCAAAATGATGCAAACGAATATTTTTATTTCTAATGCTAATTACTTCTTCTTTGTTAAAATTTAAAAACCAATGCACATGAGGCCATAATGATTCACTGTTATACATTAAATTTATGTAATAAAATCAACTCAATAGCAATTATAGAAATAGAAAAAAAATCTTCATTAAAACTTGTAGGGAATGAAGGTCACCGTGAAAAAGATGCAATGTTTACTTCCGTTTAGAAAAAAAGTGAAAGTTACAAGGATTCTACAATTATCGGGTAAATGAATTTATTAACCTTTTAATTCCTTTTCATTATTTTAATGAAAACAAAAATAAACAATATGAACCCAAGTAATCAGTCTAGGTCGAGCTTTTGCTTAAAATGGGTCCGCATACAACTATTCATGAACGAGAAATAGAGATTAACAATTTAAAAATGGGTAAAACACTACCATAAATCGCCTCTACTATCAATAGAAGTTATGTCACCGTTCAAAATATTATTGAAAGTTTTTAAAACAAAAATATAATTATAAGAAAAGCTAGTGTGAGTGCAAAACATTTTTTTTCTCGTAATGATGAACGTTGGATTTTACGTCAAATAACAAAAAATTCAAAATTAGGTGCTCCAAATTTGACAACATCAGTTAAATAAAATTGTATGTGCTGAAACCATTGGTATGGTTTTAAGAAAACACCTATACAACGGCAGAGTAGCAAGGTAAAAACCTTATATCAGTGACAAAAATAAAAAGCTTCGAATAAATTTTGCTCGATTTCGATTATTTAGCAGATGACATAGACTTCTGAAAAAGTGTTCTGTATTCAGATGAGTCAAAATTCAATTTGTTTGGCTCTGATGGAAGAGGTTTTTTTCTGGAGAAAGTCAAACAAAGAGCGCCATGAAAAAAATCTTCGCCCTTCTACCAAAGTTGAAGGTGGTTATATTATGATTTGGGGGTGTCTTGCTGCCTCGGGGGTAGGAAACCTTCATTTCATTGAGGGAAAAATGAATAGACATTTATACTGTCACATCCTGAAAAAAAATTTTTAAAATGCAACCAAGCTTGGAATAATAAATAATTTTGTTTTTTAAAATGATAACGATACCAACCATTCTTCTTATCTTGCAAGAGAATGGTGTTTAAATAATTGCCCCAAAACTATAAAAACACCTCCCCAATCACCAGACCTAAACATCATAGAGAATTCATGGAGTAAATTAGAAACAGAACTGTGGAAACATAAGATATCAAATAGAGAAGATCTCAAAAAGGTGCTTCAAGAAGAATGGTACAAGATAAGCTCACCTTACACAGAAAAGCTTGTCCAATCTATGCCAAATTGTTTGAAAGAGATAATAAAATTACTAACCTTACCTAAAAAGTACTTAAATTCAAAATATTTTTGATTTTTTGGATGTTTTTTAATTTTGCATCCTTTTCACTGTGACCTTAGAAGTTTATATTTATCCATGACGTTTTAGTTTAATTTTAGTATTTGATCTCAAACAAACATTTAAGTTTTGTTAATTCTAGCCTAATGTTTGTATTTTATATTTGTAAACAAAGATAGTTGAAAATAAATTTTTGGCTTGGTATAAAATAGTTTTTTGAAAGTAAATTCCTTGCATCATTTTGACTGTAAGCCACTGTATGTGTATAATGTTGCTATGTATAATATTTTTTTTTTTTTGTCAATTTCATAGGAATATAATTATTAAATTTCCTAACAGTTAATGTCACACCAAGCTACAACAAAGCGTGGCACTATTTAGCATGCAAAAGAGTAAAATTTAAGTGCCTTAATTTTTTTTTTTAAATCATATACATTATACCATATATTCATTATACCTTAGGGTATGCATTATACCCTCTAGTAGTTTTCTAGAGGTTCTAGAGTTTTCTTTTAGGTCTTATCCTCAAGTAGTTTTCTATACAAAAAGTTCACACAGTTGCACTCAATCAATTCCGTCGAATCGGCCACGGCGCTTAACAAAAATTAATAAAAACACTTTTACGAACACAATAAAACAGTTCATGAAACAATTCAAACAGTTTAAATAAGAATAAAAAGATTTAACCAGATCCGAACGACACTATTATACAGACTGAATATTGTGATGTTTGCAAGTTGAAGAGAACTCTGAGAAAGAGAGGGGATAATTGAGTTACTGAGAATTCGCGGCTTCCGCTGCAACTTAGATCAAATTAGCATCTTTACAAAAAAGGTAAAATACCTAATATAAAGCTAGATATAAGAATATGAATGTATATTTAAGTTTTAAGTTAAAATTTTTAACTAAGCAAATATTTATTTATGATTTACTATAAATATATTTATACCCAATTTAAAAAGAACTAAATAAATATATCAACTACTCACTTAATTTGAACTTTTGTTAATGAAAAATCTAATGATATATTCATTACAACTCTTCATTAGATACAATGATAAAATGATACAATGATATATTCATTAGAAACTTTATGATAAATACATGGAAATCGAGTTTTCTAATAAATATATAAAAAAAGACTTAATTTTTAAATTTTTAACCAAACTTAGTTTCAATTACAAAAACGGTTTTACTTAACCCTTAGTTAAATATTTTTGGAATTATGTACATTATTTCTATAAGTTTATAAATGTTGAAAAAAAAAAAAAAAGGCGGATCCTATTTTAAAAAATAGGGAGTACATTGAGGCTTTCAGTGAGGTGCGAAGTGTTATTTCGACCTGGAGCTGAAATCGACTTAGCTGACAGACTGGTCTAGCCCTACGTGCCCTGGGTAAGTAACGGATCTATTACATCCTAACCAGTAACTTCGGAAAAACATAAAGCATTTCCTCCAGAAAAACCTATCACTTCGAGGGGGGTGAGGGGAATAGAAATTAATACGAACTTCTGATCAAAATTAACACGCCACTTCATTTTTTTTTTAACAAGGATTCTTTATCAATAATGAGGTTTAGCTTCTATCAGGGAGATTGGGTAATCAATAATCAAATATTAAAGTAAACATTTGCCTTCATAAGTGGCGGGATAGCCGAGTGGCTAAACGCGTTAGAAAATACGCGTTGCCACTGACAACCGGATAGATGATTTGAGAACCAGAAGATAGCAAGTTCAAAACCAATAATCAATAATACTCGGCATTAATCCCCCACCTTCTCCCCTGGCCCGGGAAACCCGGTATAGCCTAAACGGCGAGAAAGGGGTAGACCCAAAAAAAAAAAAAAAAAAAAAAAAAAAAAAAAAAAAAAAAAAAAAAAAAAAAAAAAAAAAAAAAAAGATTGATAATAAGTTTAATTAAAATATTAAAATAAAATTTTAAAATCAGTTTCTTAAAATTTCAAGAATATAAAAAAAAATTGAGTTTTGTAGTACTCGCTGAAACATCTGAAAGTCCAATGGGGCGCAGTTCATTCATTTGTAAAAAGTAGAATCTAGAAGCTATCTGGATAATTACTTTATTAAAAATTTAAGTTAAAACACCGTCATTTACCTTCTCATTACTTTTTGGTGTGCCAATGGGTAATTCTGAATAGTTGAATTTTAATTTTTTTAAAAACTAAACAATATCAAACAAATATATTCAATGAAGACTATATATCTGAAATTGTAGTGGGCCCATGCCTTTTCTCAATTGGAAATTCAGGAATTATTATAAAACGTATATATTACTGTTACATTTTTCTACCCACTTTTTATTTATGATTTGAATTGGAAAAGATCAATTTTAAATTGTGCTTTTTGTTTATCAAATATTTATCTCTTTAGAAAAGGATAATAAAACCGCCCATTCCCCACCTAAAAGAAAAAAAAAAGATTAAAATTGTTCCCACTCAAAAATTAAGATATTGATGCATGTAATAGGTTAGGGCATTCCAGGGAGTAACCTTGAATAAACTAAACAATCTTTTTTAGAGAACAAATCTCCCGACCAAAAAGCTTTTCTCGAAGCACTAGTGAGCCATTCTCGACGAACGATGGCGTACGCCTTTTAAGAAATTTCACGATCTCTTCTCAACCCTTTATAGGCAAATGTAGTAAAAATTACGACTAGCTGAGAGTACTATGTTAATGAAAGGATAATGGGTAGGGTTTTTTGAAGCTATCACGCTCACTAACTTAGTTGCTGTTGTTTGTTAAGGCTTAAAGGCGTAAAACCTTGATGGTTATCGTAGCCCGCACTAAAACTTCGTTCACCTCAGAAAAAAAAATCTATAGAAATACACATTAATAAATGTGCACACAAAGTGAGTGTGCTTTATGACCTCATTTCACCCCCCTTCCTTAGTTTTTTATTGACACGTCGTATTTATTAAGACAAATCCATTTAGAAAAATTCAAAGTTAATGGTCGTATATTTCACGACTTGAAAAGTTTTTTAAAACATTTATGTTATGAATGGCAAACACTACAAATAATTAAGTTGTCATGGTAATCAGTGCCCATAGTAGTCAATGGCTCCATAGAAGATGTTATGCACTTTTGAACAAATGAGGAAAACTTTTAATTACATTTAAACTTTTAGTAGTAAAACCGGTAAATGGCCAATGCAATTTTTCAAAGTTGGATGGATTCATCCTCAAGTCGAAAAAATAATGAAGTAAGATAAATTTATTTGCAGAGATTAATATATTTCATTGGCCTACCAATGCTAATGCCCTAGCAGTCACCAACGCATAATCGCGAGATTTCCTTAACATTAAAACCAATGATTTCTCGAAATTAATTCCATACACAAGTGATTCGCAAAATCATCGGGAAAAAAAATATACCATTTTCGAATGGAGGAAAGGAAGAAAAAAATTAAAGAATAAAATTAATTCCCAATGTGAAGGCCAATTATGTTTATAACACAGAGCACTTATATGTAGCGTACTTTTTTAGTAGGTTGTCTTATAAAACATATAGATAAAATATACACCCGCTTATGCTTATGCATTATAATTAGTTAGTTACTTTTCCAGGGTTTAAAATTGATATATGAAACAAGATTTAATAATCTTGGAGTTTATTCAAGATTAAGCTGCAGTCTCTTTCACGATGTCCCTTGTTCAATGTTTCGAGTTAACCACTCAGAAAGTTCGTATCCCCTCAAAAATTTTGCTGACGCAAGGTTCGCCAGTTACTCCACTTTGGGGCACCCCTGTCTTAGCTTTCTTCACATTTTAAAGCCGTTCAAGAAGTGCACTGCGTCTATTGGAGAATCCAGCCGGTGGTAAAGGGGGAGGCTCTGCTCTCTGCCCTTCCCCAAGATCGGCCAATTAGCTTTTTTACCTTTATGTTTCTTTCCCACAAATAAAATTTTACTTTTTCTGCATATTATTTGTTCTTTTCCTTACTTCTAGTTCAGTTAAATGCTATCTATAAACGAAACAAAAATTTCCAAAGAGGGGAGTGCAGCCCCGCAGCTCTCTTCCTGGATCTACCCTCGACTGTGCCTTATTGTTCTCCGAGATCACTAACCGGCCAATTATTACCGTTTCTTGACCACCAGCATTATAGCGCTCGTGAAGCAATTCCAACATTATTTGGGAAATGACCTGTTTTCTGCAAGATCTAACTTTATTTATATGTAAGATTTTTCGGTATGTACTTCTAAGTTATTATACTTCTATGTTTATAATACATATTATATGTCAATATATTATAATGTATAAAACATTATATGTCATGTACTATATAATACATATTATTTAAAGGTCAAAATGATGGGTTATACTACAGAATTTAATGTTTTAAGAGTGGATATGATTTCCAGGTATGGTGACAGTTTCTAGTATGTTCTATTCCGGATGACTGTTTTGTCGAGGTAAAGGCAGAGATACCTTTACTTTACTTTTTTTTACTTTCACTTACCTATATATGAAATATATAGTAAGTGGAAGTATTGCGATCGTGAAAATTTTCGACTTCCGGTTTTCAACGGAAATACACGTTTTGGGGTCCCCTGAGTCAAAATAACCAAGTCCCGCGAAATGGTCTGTGTGTGTGTCTGTGTGTCTGTGTGTCTGTGTGTCTGTGTGTGTGTGTGTGAACAGATTAGCTCAAAAACTATAAACCGTGCGAACCTGAAATTGGGTATTTAAAGTATTTATATGCCCGCGATGTGACAGCAAAAATTTCATCACATTTGATCAAAGGGAGGGGGTACTTTATTTAATAACTTTTTAAGTTTTTTTCGATTTTCTCAAAAACGGCTCTAACGATTTTGATTAAACTGAGTATTTGATCTATTGATATAACCAAGATATGACTGTAAAAATTTCATCAAAATTGATCAACCGGAGGGGGGACTTTACTTAATAAATTTTGTATCATTTTCACGTGTTTTTTTTTATTTACTCAAAAACGGTTTTAACGATTTTGATCAAACTTGGTATTTGATGTATTTATATGCCCAAGATATGACTGTAAAAATTTCATCAAAATTTATCAACAGGAGGGGGGACTTTACTTAATAAATTTTGTCCAATTTTTACCTTTTTGATCGATTATCTCAAAAACGGCTTTAACGATTTTTATCAAATTCGTTTTGTTTAATGAAAATTAGTTGTTCTTTAATATCAGGTAAGCTTTATCATTATTAAAATGTTCTGAGGGGGCTTAAATGGGGAAGGGGCTTTTTTTGTTTTTCTATAAAGTACCTTTGTTTCAGTTTATATTGAGAAATTAACTGTCTCTCATCACGCCTAAAAATAAGAAATGGCTAAATATGATATATGAAGAAAATCAAGTAAACATATACAGGAGAAAAAAAGAAAAATATTCCGTCAACTCATAAAACACCTTGAGCTCACGCATGCGCCGTACGCCTTTAATGACAAACCAATGCGTTATAATTAGAGCTGTTCTGTTCATTTTAGAAGTGGCAATTAACAAAACGCATTAATTTCTAATCTAAGTAAATTCGTAAGTGAAAGTTGTGTGTTGCGCGCACGCACCAGATTTTTTTTTATTGAATTTAAAAATTGAACTTCATTCACACTTTCTTTTTGTATTTATCAGCGAAATAACCACCCATGGAGTCTAAATAACTAAGTAATGTGAAGATAGTGGAATACGAGCGGGATTTCAGAGAACCCTAACAGCGGTAGAACTTCAAACAGGAAGGATTACCCAAGGGATAGGGTATATTTGAATATAAGTGTGAATCGCTACGACAAAGGGAACCCCCTAACAAGCCCCTCTTTCATCCAACAATCTCAAAGAGGAAAATTTACATTCGGAATGCAACCTCCCCGGGCGGGACCCGTAGCTATATCCAAGGTCTCGCCGACCTCCAACATCATCTCGCGTAAAAGAAAATATACATTTCCATGCGGAACCGGTCATTAGAAAAGGCTATAGCTCAGTCCAAATCTGGGTGAGATGGAGGTTGGCATGTACGCCACAAGGAGAGAAAAAGGAAAAGAGTAGGTAACATGATCGAGGTCTTAAATCGTACATCCATAAAGTCATTGAATATATGGCGCATAACAAAAAATAATGTAGAAAGGGATTTCAGATATATTAAAGCAGCTAAAACTTTATTAGACTTAAAGAAGTGAAACAAACTGGCACTATCCTAGACATCTCGTCAAAACCAGTACACAAATTTAAAAGGATGCTTATAATTCAGATAAATCTAAAGAACTTTGGAACCAAACAATACCTCGTGTACAATATATAATTACTAGACCAACTTTTCTAAAGCTTTTTTTAACGTCTAAATGCTATGAAACCATCTCCTTACTCGGACAGTATCAGACTCACTTAGGATGCCACTATTCCAGAGCAAAGATCAATTGAGCAGCAACAGCCTGCTTTCTTGGCGACCCTTTCCTTGTATTTTACTTTCAATTATAATTATTAAATTGCAGGCATTCTCATATATATATTTAAATATAGATATACCACATCCACTTGCATGCATGACTTTGTTTTATATTTGTTGTACCCATGGTAGAATTAAATTAACGATCGACGGAATTACATAGACAGGTAAACCAGGTAAGAAAATATAATTGAAGGGTATAACAATATCCTTGAAAAATTCAGCTTCACTCATTAGAAATAAAGGCAAGCGAGCTAATAAAGATGCAAAAGAAGTATTCAAGACTTACAAACCTTCCAAATTAATTTTTAGCTTCATAATTATATTCGGACCTGTCGCAATTAAGCGAAAATCAGCAAATGAGATATAAACTCCTGTTATATTTTAGTTAGTTATTTAGTCCTCTGTTGGCATATTTAGGCAGGAGGGAGGATAGTGCCCGGCAACACATCATCCCGGTCTTGTTTCAGGAGAGGAGATTAATTATTACATCGATATTAAATTTATTTATAAAAACGAATTGCCCCGTTCATCGTTTTAATAATCAAAATCAGAACCCACAATCAAAAAAGAAAACACACTTTTAAAACAATTGTTTAATTATGATTAGTGTAATTTGAAAACTAAAAACCTAAACACACCATTGCCTCCTCACACTAAAATGCTAAAGTTCGATAGCAATCCTAAGCTGCGGAAGCAGGTTAATCGTCTCAGGACCCCACCATCCTAAAACATTTAACTCTCAACACAATAGCTGTAGATTAACCCGACCATATTCAGGTATTTACTGATGTTTCCAAATCCGCCAAACAAACAGCATAGGCACTGATTGATCCTGCTAAAGCTCACAAATTGTCTACATCAATGCCAACTAAATTTAGCTTTCTCAATGCCGTAATTCTAATTTATTGAACTATTAGTAATTATAAAAGCCATTCAATGCTGTCGACGAGCATACACAAAATTCGACATGGTTATCCTCAAAGGCTAACCAGTAAATCAGTATAAGTATTCTATAGAAACAAAATTATAAAACCACAGCACATTGAAAGTAATAATCGTTATAAAATGTCATAATCAATCTGACACTCAGAGTCTGAGTTCACAAAACACACGGATGTTTGAGATCACAAATCTCACGACAAAGAGATTGCAAAAGTACCCTCTTTTGTGGTAATTAAAGGTAAACCGTCTAAATGTTCAAAAAAAAGTATTATCAAAATCTACATCAGTGGTCAAGTCAAATGAAGGGAAGAGCTTATAATTAACAGACGCAATACAAAAAACTGTCTTCTCTTGCGAACTGAGAAGAAGTAACAGTGGGAAGTAACAACAAATGCAAATTACCAGAAGATCCTCGCTACCTCTAAGGTAGATGCAGAAAGAACAGAAGAGAGTGAGAGAGAGAGAGATAGAAATGTTTCCTCAGCAAAAGAAAATATCTCATTCCTTGATTTATAGACAGGACATTAAACTCAAAAAAGATAACATATTCAGCACGGGGGGGGGGGGCATTTTAGGACAATTTAAGGGAAATCGTTTGAAGTTCTACTCGGTCGATTTTAAAAATGAAACATACTGATTCATAGCTCAAAGGTTTTTTTTTTTTTTTTTTTTTCGGTTGGCTCACAGACCTTGAAGATCTTTAGCCGCCTCAACTAGCCTATTCCACATCTGTCTATCTTGGGCGATGGCTTTCCAGTTCACCACTCGATGTTCGGTGGCTTCCTTCTTGATTACGTCAGCCCATCTCGTTCTGGGTCTCCCTCGCGGTCGAGTGCCGACCACTGTTGCATTCATCGTTAAGTTGAGGGAGCCTGATGGGTTGCTTCTTGCCACGTGTCCCGCCCATTTTAACCTCTTAGCTTTCATATCGTTCGCTATCCATTGTTGGGTTTCCCCTATAATCTCTTCTTTAGTCTTTCTTCTCCAGAGTCCCAGCTCATTATCCCATCGGGCCTACAATTGTCCTTAGCACCTTCCTTTCGATTCTTGCTTGTAAGGTGCTGGTCAATGTCCAAGTTTCACACCCATACATTAGCACGGGTTTGATTATTGTGTTGTTGACCCTGATTTTCAGTGGGCGGCAGATTTTCTTAGATCTGAGGACTCGAGAAACCGAGAAGAACGCACGATTGGCACTGGCTATTCGTTGATCGACCTCTGTTAGTTGGTCGTTTATTGAGGTTACTGTCGATCCGAGGTATTTGAAGTTATCTACTTTAGGGAAGGTATAGCTTCCTACACTTATATCGTCGATTACGTGTAGGTTTCGGCTTACTATCATGTACTTCGTCTTATTTTGATTAACTTGTAAGCCGATGTCTCTCGCTGAAGTGAGCAGGAAACCGGCGAGTGACTGGATGTCCTCTTTCTTACTGCCTAGCACAGTCACATCATCCGCATAGGCGAGGAACTTATGCATTTTCCCCACGAGCACTCCCCCGCTTGCCTTGGTACAGTCTCGGATGACTTTTTCCAAGGCCAGGTTGAACAGCATCGGGGATAGGCAGTCGCCTTGTCTTAATCCTGACTTCACGTCGAAGCTTTCAGTCATTTCTCCTTGTACCAGGACTCGGCATCGGGATCCATTAATACACGCCCGTGTTAATCGTACCAATTTCCCTGGGAAACCCAGTTCCGTCAGTATTTTCCAAAGACAGCTCCTGTCGACCGAGTCGTAGGCTGCTTTGAAGTCGATGAATAAGGCGTGCACATCTTGATTTATTTCCCAACGTTTCTCGAGTATCTGTTTTAGGATGAAGATCTGATCCGACGTGCTTCTTCCTCTTCTGAACCCGGCTTGGTAGTCGCCAAGGGACTTTTCATAGTATGGGTTCATTCTGTTTAGAATTATGTAGTTCAGGATTTTGTATGCGACAGGGAGTAGTGCTATTCCTCTATAGTTTTCGCACTCGTACATGGATCCCTTTTTCAGAATTGGGCATATGAGACCTGTGTTCCATACGTCCGGGATCTTTTCCTCTCTCCATATTTTCAGGATGAGCTGGTGTAGATGGCTCGTCAGTGACTCACCTCCTTCCTTGAATAGCTCACCTGGTAAGCTATCTATTCCAGGGGCTTTTCGCCGCTTTACTTTCTCAATCGCCATCTGTACATCCAGTAGATCCGGCTCCTCTACCACATCGCTGGGATGGTCCTCAGCGTGGTCCATGTCGTCATCCTCTGAGGGATCTTCACTGTTCAGCAGCTGCTCAAAGTAATCCTTCCAGATCCCGAGCACTTCGTCTTTGACTGCTGTCAGTTTGCCTTGTTTGTTTTTATTTGAGTGCTCCTACCCATATATCCGGTTCTTTCTTTCTTGATGTCAGCATAGAATTCACATATTTTACCGCCCTGCCAGTTATCTTCTATCTCCTTGAGCTTTTGAGACAAGAATTCTCTCTTTGCCTTTCTCAGTGTCTTGTTTACTGCTTTCTGAGCAGCCATAGCTCAAAGGTTACTGCAGGTAAATGTCACTGACGGGAGTTAAAAAAGCAACTTCACCAGCAACCATTTTCTCAAAGATAGGAGAAATTGAAGGAAGCGTGAACTTTCCTAAGGCCCACCCTATTAGAAAAAAATTAAGAACAATTGTGCTGAAAATGATGAGTAGTGTTCAATAATGTTTGAACTAATGTTATGCTACTACTAATAAATAGTTGAAACCTGGTATAAAATACAAAAACAAACCTAGACATTATATAACAGCTGAGGATGAGTTCCATAAATTTCTAGGAAGAAAAGAAACAAGTTGTTTAAAAATGAAGCTATACTACAACTAATAGTTAAATGGGTCATTCTCATTTAATTTGGCCATTTAACTTTTTTAGAAATTGAATTTCGGTTTTAAAAAAATTCAACTTATGAATAAAATTTATCTTAATATCATCAATAAGATGTTCAAGAAAACATAGGTGAACAAAGTTTGTCAGTTCCTTCAGTATTACCTAGTTCAGTGTCAACGATTCACCAATAATTAATTCGATCACTGCTTTACATGTAGGTTAAATTCAAAGACTGAGAAGTATTTTCACAAGCTGAGTAGACTGAATATTTTTACAAGCGGCCAATTAGCTTATTTTCTTTCTCTTGCCCAACATCTCTTTTTTATTAAGAATATATTTTGCATTATGTCCCAAGTCTATTTTTTCTTTTCTATATTGCTCCTTTCTACAGCTTGTTAAAATGGCTATAGAAAAGAAATGAATCATGTAGGCATTAAAACGTAACAATAACAACACTTCCCCACAATTGTTTTTCCGTTACGACTGTTACGTAACACTCGTGACATTTTCACAAAAATATCTATCCTTAACTAAACCAAGTGTCGGACATATATGAGAGCATGACCTCGAATACATGTCCCTAACCAACATCTTTTGCAACACTCGTGACCTATAATTTTTGGGACATACATGACTTTCCATAGGATACCAATAACTGCCAATCAGATACTTTCTTCTCCAAGTTTGCACATGAACTGATGGCCGGTATCACAAACGAAGGCTATCATGGCCCTTCCCAACATTTTTATAGAACAGAGTTGCCCAGAAGAGCCGACAACACTCGCCATAAATTTTCCGACTGACCTCGGGGACAAATAAATTTTCCTGATTTACATTCGAAGTATTAGAGGTAACTAAAAAAATCATTCATACCTTGAAACACCGCCGCATTACAATGAAATAACTGATTGTTTCGCATTAAGATATTTTGTTTTCTAAGATGCCTAGGTTCATTTAAATGTTACCATCGTTTTGCTATAACAGAAGACTATAAAACAAATATCCAAAAAAAATTATGGATATAAAAAAATATCTGAAAAACGAATGTTCAGTCTCAAAGTTTAAATTCAAATATTGAAACCTCCCGCTTATCCAATGCCTTCCCGCATACCATATCATGTATAGGGTAACCTTCAGGCCCGGGAGGCTGTGCATTACTTCCGCGCTTTCCTCCCCACTACCGACCGGAGCCTCCATGAGGCACTCTTCGCTTGCCAGCCGATGGGAACGCATCTCTCCTTCTGACTACCAGTGAAGACGCACCTTGCGGTAAAACCATGCGAGCCACAACTCCTCATTGATGCCAGTAATTAGTGTTCGAGAGTTGTATGCTGAAGTTCCAGCTCCTCTTATTGAGTAAGACCAGTATCGCCAATCACAGTGAGTAAAGACATTATTGTTTTAGTTCACCGGATACAACGTATCACTTACCTGAGACGAAGTTCGCCGAGATATTGCTTATTAAGACAGTCATTAATCAGTCCAAATATTAATGACCAGTTCGCCGCTACTAAGAAAAGCACTAACCATGGTTTTAGTTCAAAGAAATTTTCTTTAGTATAATTCTACTATTCATTGTGTTCTTTCTTCAGTTTTACTTAAAATAATTTTAAGGTCTATAATTTATCATTTCACAGAGCTCTTTCTTAATTGTATATATGGTAATTCATTAATAGAAGTTTCTTATAATTTTATAACTTTAATCCTTGTAAGATAAACATAAAAGCGTTCTTTGTTTTCACTTTGTTTGTTTAAACTTACTTAATTGATTGTTCATAATAATATTAATGGTGTTATCCTTTTAGTGCTATTGTTCTTTATTCAGATCAAATTTATGTTTATTTTAATAAATGTTTTTCTTTGAGCGTTTATCAGGTGTTGAAATTTTATTCCTATTTCATTACTTATTTTACAACCTCAATACCTTCAGTCAATCTTTGATCCGGGATCAAACAACGAATGTTAACTTCAGGGACACTAAATTCATATGAGAATCACCTAAATATGTGCCTAAAACATATGGTAAATATTCAGAAGAAAAGTTCTACTTCGTCGATTTATACAAGAAATATACTAGTTTAAATCTCAAAGAGTACAGCAAGTAACAGTTACGAGTTGAAAAAGCCAATTCTACAGGTACGAGCTTTTCAAAGATTATGGGGCAGTGAAGGCAGAGTGTCCTGCCAATGGCCCACCAGAAAGTGGGGAAGAACGCGAGGTACTCCTATAAGGCACACCCTCACCTAGATATTATGGAGAAATATCCTAATTACAAATTGTATGATTTAATAATTAAACTCTTTGAACAAGTATGCACCCTGTAGACAATGGCTATTAAACATTTAGGATATGGTGATAAATTTTTAGTATCTTTCAGGCATAAATATATATATATATATATATGTAATTGCATTTTAACAAAAAAAATTTTAGTGTAATTCAAGGTAAAATATAATATTAATAAACCTACCAGCTAGACGCAACAGAAAAACATGAAAATTCTAATTGCATTTTAACAAAAAAATTTTTAGTGTAATTCAAGGTAAAATATAATATTAATAAACCTAACAGCTATTAATATATATATAGCTATAAGCTATGAAAATTCCAATATATATATATATATATATATATATATATATATATATATATATATATATATATATATATATATTGGAATTTTCATGTTTTTCTGTTGCGTCTAGCTGGTAGGTTTATTAATATTATATTTTACCTTGAATTACACTAAAAAATTTTTTGTTAAAATGCAATTATTTTTTTGTTAGTCTTATCGCTATCTTTTTCCATTAGTATAATGCAAATAGCTAATAATAAATAATAAACTTAGGATATGTGTATATTCAGAATGTATTCAAAGTATAATTAGAAAAGACTGGGGCTATAAAGTTTAAAAAAAAAAACATGAGAAAAAATAATTGACCCATCGAAAAGTTGACGCCATCAAACAAGATTAAAATTGCCTTTGGTCGTTTTTGGAGAGACACTCGAGGGGATACTAATGAAGACGGATCTCGTTGAACAGGGAGCATGAATTTGAATAGCTGCTCCCCACAGGGGCGTGGGCTAGAACAAGAGTAGCGAGTGGGATGAAAGGCTCACTGCATTTGTCACAAGGAAGGTGGAATTCACTGAGATGAAGGCGAGTAAGTGACCCAATTCGTCCGCCGTCAGTTCTCTTACGGTGTTAGTCCGTCAGCCCTAGCGTCCCTACTTCCCTCTCAGGTCTTGAATTATCGATTACCGCATTTATATTAATTAGGATGGATGGTCTTCATATTATTTTTTTTGTTAAATTAAGTTAAACTAGTTTTCTTCAATAATTTTACCAGAACATTATCGTAACTATCCATGGTTGTCAGTGGAACAAAACCTTTTTTTTTTATTTCACTGAATTGAAAATTAAAACTATAATATATGACTCGTTGACCAGGCGAATAATTCTTGTACCATATTTAATCGCATTTACCATACTTACCCATTATTACCCGAGTTTTTCCTTACATTTAATTTTCAATTTAATGAAAAATGGATAAGATGGGATATTTCATGCGTTCCATTTTCGGAAAGCGAGATCATTATAACTGCTAATTCAATCAATCAATCATGGTTATTCAATCATGACCAGTTGCAAATTCATTAATTCTTTTTTAGTAATTAGAGAGAAAAAAACACACAATTTTATTCTAAAGTACAAGAAATCCTGCATGCCTAGTGTTGCAGAATTCCGAATTAAGTTTATTTCAGTCGAGCTAAGTAAAATATCATCTTTATTTTTTTTCTCTTCAAAATTGTATTCACACCTGTCGGCAATCTCCGACAATCAGTGAATGTCTTGGCTTCAATGCATTAGGCTCGGCATTTTGGGCATGACAAGGATATGCCCAGCAGCTCTTTTTCGCGGGCTTGGCACTAATTCAGGAGAGGAGGTCTCTCATCCAGCCTCTTTTTAGCCGCATTCTAACGGGCATGTCAGCAGTGGCCATTTCGTTAATTACTCTGTTATTATGTCCCTGCAATTTAACAAAAAAGCGTGATAAAGAGTTTGTAGGCTTTTTTGGATAGAATGTTGTTGTAAGTCTCTATTTAGAGTATGGTTAATTGGTCCAGGTACAGAGCGTCCGTAATTAGTCTTAAAATTTTGGATTGAAAGGTTTTTTATTTTTGTAAGGGCGTCTGTGTAGCTGAGCCAAAAATCGCCGAGGCATATATTTGTGTATACGTATTAAGGGTTTATACTTATAAAAATACATAAAATATATTTAAAGCAAGTCATTTTTATAATTACTTCTTATATATGAAATGCAGTCAAATTGACATTACTTGTAAATGTCAGCTTTAAGATAGTTCATTTTATAATTTTACCATACGACAGGTTCTTAAAACAACTCCATTCCTTTGTTTTCAGATATTAGGACTTAGAGATAGACATAGAGGACTTAAATATTCCATAAAAAATAAATAAAATTCCACTGTATATAAACAGATAATTTATGCGTATGTATTTACAAATTACTTAAACCGCAATGAAGTATATTCTTGCGGAAATGTTTTCGTTGTTGTTACAAACACCGATTTTTCCAGTAACATTCTCTCGAAAATCGTAACATAAGTGGCAAATTATTGCTTTATTAATTTTCTTCACGTTTTAGTATACATATGTATGTAGAAAAAAAAATCTCTTCTATATAATACGCTGGGTTAACTTATACTTTATTATGCATGATAGGTCACTTATTATATTTTCTAGGTTTATCAACAATAAATGTTCGCGTTCCATGATATATTGCTCAAGCTCGAAACATTTAACAGAAAGTCACAAGAAAAACAATCGATTGTTACATTCATTGGACAGTCGCCATTTTTCCAATCGCCATTCCTTTCCGTATTAAGGTGCGCTGCAGCCGGACATTCTTTTATCCCTGGTATTATAACGAGAATTGTAGTGAAGAACATGAAGTAGAAGCCAGTTACAGTTACATCAGTTAGGTCTCTTATTATATTTTCCAGGTCTATTAATATTATAAGTATATAGCACTAACATTTTGTGGAAAAGTTAGCTCCAAGTACTTATAATAGTTATAAAACATGATATAACTGATTGGTATTATAAACGATGTAATCCGTATTATAACTGATATAATACATGGCCTTATTATAAAAATATAATACTTCCTTCTTTCTAGTAATGAAAATGTTCCCTTTTTTTTTGTTTTTATTAAAGAAATGTTATTCTAGCATATGGTGGCTAAAGCTTCATTAAATTTCATAGAAGAGAAATAATGGGTTCAGAAGATGAAAAATGTTTGCATCTAGTGGCCTCGAAGAAATGAACTGTTTAAGTTAAAATGTCTCAACATGTGAACCAGTTGTACCTCCACTTTAAAATTTAACCCTACCATATGCCAGTAAATCTTATATATGAGGCGTTTGCTATAAAAACCAGCTCATTCCATTTTTGGAAATTTTACAGGAGAGACAAAAAACTTCTCACGTCCACAGTGCTATAGCTAAATTTTTTTTAAATTTTCTAATTATAGGTATAACCGCCTTGAATTTGATTAGTTTTTAATTTTTATTACACTAATTAGGTTGGAATGAGCTGATTTCGATGCAAAACACGATTTTTCATGTTGTTTTTTTCCAGTTTTTTGTTCAATCAAGTTGTGTGAAATGATTTTT
This sequence comes from Aelia acuminata, assembly GCA_911387785.2. Classification (NCBI taxonomy): domain Eukaryota; kingdom Metazoa; phylum Arthropoda; class Insecta; order Hemiptera; family Pentatomidae; genus Aelia; species Aelia acuminata. The sequence goes on along the minus strand of OU426983.1, from coordinate 62,798,296 downwards.
TCCAGTTTACCAGTTAATATTTGTGTCTTTACGAGTTTTAAATAAATGACATCCACTTAACGATCTGAAATTTAACAGTTGGTACAATGTGAAAAAAGTCATAAATTACAACGCCAAACGGAACAGAATTTTTTTTTTTTGATTTTTCTAAGAAAAATAATATTGTAAATAAAATGCAGAAAGCAAGGAGAGAAAGGAAAAAGAAGGCTCGTTATTGAAATGAAATTGTCGTCGTAATACATCGGCTCACATTCTTGGTTTTCTTCTGCTGGCCTTCCTTCCTTGAACGAGCAGGATTTGAGCTATATCCCTTCATCAGGTTATGAAGGACCCTCTAAACTTTCAAAATATGGAAAAAAAGTGGATTTCATAAAAATATGGAATGAGCTGGTTTTGATAGCAAACGCCACATATCAAAAAAAAAAAAAAAATCAAACATGGTACATTTAAATATTTAATAATAATTCAAGAAGGAAGCTCTCAAAAATTTGCTATGAAATCGCAAATTAATTTCTATTCGTGACAACTTTATGAATATGGGCATGATGAACGTCTAATATAATAAAAAAAAATTTCTGAAAATATCGGCAAAAAAAAATCTTAAATAATGTACTTATATTTAAATAATTGGCATTTCGGTAGTGATTAGAATTATCGCTAACCAGTCATAGTCAGGTATAATAATCTGAGCACTATTAATGGCATTCAATAAAGAACTCATCGACCCCCCCCCCCCTTGTAGATCTATTAGTCTGCTGGCTCGTTACACAACAAGCGTGCATTCGCCGAAAATTAACGTTGATCCAAGGAAGTGACTTTTATACAGGGGGGGGATCATAAAGATTTGGCCAAAGCTCCCCGGAGATGGCCCACAACGCCCATCCTGTCCGGATTAAATTAAGAGGGAGATATGATACCTGGAGCTCCGAGTTTACTGCGAGTTAGCTTATATCCTTAGGGTGCTGTAAAAGTTTATTTTCGTCCTCCTTCCCCTTATTTCCTGGCAGCGATCGTGGTCGAATTACTAAAGGAGCCGGAGGGGAAATAAGTTCATCCAAGACACTCCCGTCATCCCTTTGGATTACAGTGTAGAAGCAACACGTTTCTGGACGAAAACGAATCCTATTGTGCTCTGTCCTCTAGATAAGGGGCTTAATACATTAGCGTAACATTTCTTGGATTTAAATAAGTTCTTCTAGAATCCTTCACTGAAGAGCCTAAATTAATGATGGAATTACATAGAACTTATTTGAAAAAATAAAAATACCAACCTCCACAACCCCAAAAGTTTCGATTCAAAGGGTACAATAATTTTTAACTTCTTGCAAAGATTCAAAGCTACTAACTTAAGACAGAGGATGCATATATCATGAAATAAGCTATCAAAAAATATGAATACAATATTCAAACTTCCATATCCTTAATCCATATCATATCCTACTAAGGCTACCAACTTCCAAGAAAGTGGATGCATGCAGCAGGAAATAAGCTATCAAAAATATCTATATAATTTTCAAAACTACCATAGCCTTAATCATGTCATAACTATCAAAATAACACGATATTAGAAATGCATGTAGTCCTGAAAAAATAAGAAGAAAAAAAATACGTCCATCATCAAAACATAACAATGTTTAGTATTTCACACAACGTATCCTTTATGCGATAATTTAATGATTGTGGTAAAAATAATTAAAATTCTACTAATTTTACTTAGTACAATAAAAAAATCCGAATATTAAAATAATTTTAAATAGGGAGGCGATTGAAGTTTAGAAGGTATGAAAGAAGAGCGTTGGAAATAAACTCAACGTTTTTCAAATTAATTTTCATTAAATGAAGCATGGAAATGCAAAAGGGTATAAGTGCCTTAGAAATTTTTCCAGAAATGACATGACTTAATGCCCATAAGGTTGAACTAAGTACGGCGCTTGTACCCATGCCATCTTTCATACGTTTAATGAGCTACTTTCTAACAACAAAAAATTACTTATACCCGTTTCTGAAGAATGGCTTCGGCACATACAACAATTTGGCAAAAAAAATTTTATTTGAATATTCGGTGAAATAAAAAAAAAAAAATTAATATCGAATAAAATATATTTCAAAATCTAAACGAATCCCTACTATAAAGAAAAGACAGTATTATCCAATTAAATACGAGAAATATTTTTACTGTGGAAAAACAAAAAATTACGCCTTTTTAAAATGTCCATATCTAGTCAGGAGTAAAGAGGGTGTTCAGCGAAATCTGTGTTATGCAACGCATTTCTAACTTATTGCGTCATATGCATCATTTTTGTGCCCTTAATGCATGGTTCTATGTTGAATATTTATCTAGGCCTCATGAGACATTTACTCATCAAGAGTACCAAGCAGGCAAAATTTAAATTCAACGAAGTGAGGCCATGACGCTATTTTTTTTTTAATTTATATATTCTAATAATTTCTTTATAATTCTCATTCAACTGTCAATTCTAACGAATAAGTACAAATAATAAAAAAATCATGCTGCTCAAAGTTGTGGTTTAATAGATCTTCTGACTCTCATTTTATATGTAGAATGGCTATGGCCAAAGAGAAAAACCAGAAATTTTCGTTGTTTATTAAACTTCTGGGTTTAGTAGCTGGCTATATGTGTTATAAGCTCCTATAGCGTAGCAACATAAACACGAAGTAGGTACTAACTTATGACCTCCCGCCTGTAACTCCCAACTCTTAACAGAAGTTATTACATTTAGTTGCAGAGGAGGATTCCCAGGAAGAATTGAGGAGTTTAACTTGGGCCATAACTGGGTAGGTTGGGAACTCGGTGTTCTGGACAGACGCCGTAAACAGTGTGACAGCTGCCCAGGTCCCTCGGGAACTAAGGCGGGAGTACTTGGCCAACGTCACGCCAACTTTATGTTCTCTCTTGTCTCGACGGATCAAGCTTTCTTTCCAGCCGTTCGTTCCCCCCACTCGTTAAGAAAAGATAGCTTTGGATACGTATTGGGATACTGTCGGTTTAGGATTTTAATTGGAAATGCTCGAGTAGAACATAAAATCAGGTGGTACTGATTTCTATGCAATGCTAAAAGTATTCTCGTCTTAAAGCCGGCGAGAAACGTGTTAAGAACTCTCTCAAATGCTTTGTTAAAAAGAAATATTAGTAAAGAAAAATTTTAAAAAATGTCCAATTCAAGAAACAGAAACGGAGCTTCAAAACATAGTCATAGCCTTCAACATGATTTACAACAATTACAGGACTGGTTTAAAAAATGCAAAATCAAAGTAAACGGTGAGACATGACACATGTGCTCCGGTATACTTAAACAATGTTCCAATCCAACAAACCAACACAGTTCATTATTGAGGACTCACATTCGACAGAAGGATGACATGGGGGCCACACATAAAGCAGAAACGCCAAACCCTAAACAATCTAAGGCTTCTGTACTCTCTTTCACACAAACGTTCGGCTCTAAAAATAATACAAAGACATACTTACTAAAACCCAAATGGTTTTCACCACTTCGGACTTCACAAACTTCGGGATAGCAAAGAAGACTCAGATTCAAAAAATACAAACTTTCCAATCAAAAACGCTACGACTTATCATTCGTGCTCCGTATTATGTTAGTAACAAAACATTACATCCAGACTTACGCATACATATGGTTCATGACAGCATTCGGACATCATATAAGAAATTTCATCAGAAACATTATGGAAATCAGAAACAACAGACTTATACAAGATATGGCCACAACACAGATGCCAGAAAACATCCAAAGAAGGGTGAAAAGGAGTTGGCTAAGGGATCTCCTTGAGTAACCTGTTTTAAAGGTTGAAGTTAGGAGTAGATACCAATGGTATCAACCTCCCTCATGCCCCCTTGTTAGCACATCTGCTTATTGTCGCAGCTCAGCCGATAGGTGTAGATTAAAAAATGTAATAGATAAAAAATAAAATAAAAAAATAACATAGTCATAGGGATTAATGAAAACTAACTCACACAAATAGTTGTGAACTTCAAAAAAAAAAAAAAAAAAAAAAATTGTTATATTATAATTTTGCAAGCTCCTTGGAAAACTTGATAAGAAGACTGACACGTAGGTACATGAAAGTGAGCTCCTGATATGGCGGTAAAGTCGTTATTTAAGGGAAAACTGCAGCGTTCATTGTAGGCACTAGTGGTACTAGTAAAGTTCACACAGTGAGCACACTCACGCGTGGTCCGTTTTCTCAAACCCTGGACTTTAACAGGGTCATCCATAAATTGAATTGATACCAATTATATAATTCAGAAAAAATACTTCAAAATTCGAATGATTAAGACAATATCTTTAAAACGGAGATCGAATTCATATGCAGAAAACAATTAAACATGAAGATTATGTTCTCTAATTGATTATTAGTCTAAAAAAAATCTGTCTGACAAAATAAAATGTTTGATTTTTGGTTTTCTTTTGAGAGAGATAGAGAGGCTCAATTACGTTCTAGGTATGTATTACAATAAAGTTTTTATAATACTTTATAAGAACGACAACTCCAACATTAATAATCCCATCGATAGGTTTTAGATGAGGTAAAGGGGAAGAATTTTATAACGTTTATCCGATTTCAATGATTTTTGACGCAGGGGTTTTTAATACACTGATTTATTTAAACTTATCACTGTTATTAAATCCACATCAATCTTTTAGTCAATCAAAAGGGTAAAATTTTTACAACCATAATCCCACCCCTAGACTATTTTATAAAAAATTTCACCAATACCCCCTGATCTTCTAAGGTCTACATATAATATTTGATATCAAGGTGATTATATTATATGATATTATTTTATGTGATATCAAACATTTTGAATATTAAAATAAAAATTGACAAAATAAATGTTGAGCAACAATTGAAACAAAACTTCATTTAAATCCGCCATTGAGCGACGATTCCAAGCTGTAATAACTTACAGATCTAGTTCCTTGGAAACCAAAAATATGTGAAGTATGGATGAGTATCTTAGCTATGGTATCATAATATGATTAGTATATTATACTACCTCATATTGTAGTAGAGATTATTTATTATGTTTGATGCCAGCCTCTTTTAGGACCGAAAAAAGAAACAAGTTATCCTAAAGGTCATTCTTTAATGCAGAGATGCCCAAAACCAAGGAATGAGTTTGGTGAGCGTTAAGAACTATTTTTGGGATTCCTGATTGGCATGCTGCGGGCAAGGGTGTTCGCAGGATATCATATACGTAACATAAAACAAAAACCTCGTGATTTAAAAGAGCTCTTGACTTTTTGTTGAAACTTAAGTCACCAACTGTTCTAGTACACGTTCGTACGTTCGAATCTGTTCCAGAAACTTTTACGTTTTTTGGAAACCTTCTAGAATGTTCTATTTGAAACTAATTATAAGCAGCAATGGACTGAAGTCTCAATCTTGCTTTGAAGATCGAATCATATAGTTACTTTTGTGGAGCTTTATCGTTACAAGTAGATATTTTAGTAACATAGTTAATTATTTGAGTTTTATTTTTCTCACATTGTGAATTTTTATTTTCATCAATTAAAAATTATTTATGCCCACAATAGTGTTACAATATTTCTTTAAAATATAGTAAATATGAATGAATTGGTTTTATTTGTAGCTTTTGTTTCTCATATTTTCTGGGAGGAGGTGGAGATGGGAAAGCTGGTTTTTGTAAAACATACTTCTCCTAAATTTTAGGTTTTTAGCTTCAAAGTGCTTTGCAACACACTACAAGACTAATAGAACCTCCCCATTAATAACAGAAATCTTCTCACTTCAGGAAAGACAATATTCAGCCTACACCTTGCACTGAAAAGTATGTTTTATTAAATCAACATATGAAGTGGGTTAGTAGATTCAATAACCTTATTCAGCCACTTTTTAGTCTCCTTCCAAAACTATCACAGGTTTTCCAAGCATTCCAGCCAAGCAAGCCCAATGGTCCGATAACACCAGCAGCAGGCTGAGCTGCTGAGAAATCTCCCTGTTTAACACATTCATAGCTGGAGTAATTTTCGAACAATACCTTAGTTGCAGGTGCACATTTTTGGTGAATATTAACGGTAATACTTTAAAGTTCTACTCGGTCGATTTTATAAACGAATAATACTGTTCCATGGCTCAAAGGGTACTGCAGGTAATTGTCACAGACTGGGAGTCGAAAAAGCAGATTCCCCAGGTACCATTTTCTCAAAGATAGGAGTAATTAAAGGAAGCGAGTCCTTTCCAAAGGCCATTGGAGAAAAAATGAGAGCAATTGTGCTGAAATTGATGAGTAGTGTTCAATGCGTAAAATAAAGCTATGCTACTACTAATAGTTAAAACCTCGTATAAAATTCAAAAACAAACGTAGACATTGTATAATAGCTGTTGGGTAGAGGATGAGTTCCATAAATTCCTAGGAAGAAAAGAAACTAGTTAGTAATACAAGGGGGAAGATGAGAAAACGGAGGGGGAGTAGAGTTTTTTACTGGCCCGCTTATCAGGGGGCTCTCATTAGACTTGGGGGATGCTATAATTAAAAGGGGGCGTCCCTCAGTGTCTTCTTTTGTGGCCCTTCTTCATTTATCTTTTTACTTTTCTCTGTTTCCCCTCCCCCCCCCCCCTAATTCAGATATTGTTGTCTTTTGATATTTTAATCAGGTCAGGTCATTAGAAATTTGTTATTGGAGCAAAGCTAATATTTAATTATTTTATTAAACGACTATTTGCTTTTACAAGGTCTGAAAATAGACGACATTTTCTCTTCCATGAAGCTAAATCTTTTTCTTGAAATCCGTATTTCGACATTCCTTTTCCCTAGTGCGGCGCTATTGAACTTCAAGAACTAATTAACCTTGTTTTTTCTCTCTCACAAAATTTATTAAAACGGAGCTTCCTTCTTTCATTCTTTCTAATAATTTCAATAGCGCTCAGGTTTTTATCATTTTTTTTTTTGTAAAATGATGACTAATATAATTTTTATAAATATTGAAGTCCGATGTTTCATAAAAAACCCAAAGCTGAATATGTACTAACATGAGAAATAATTTAAAACAGAAAATTCTAAAATTTCATCGATAAGACTTTATTAAAATATTTTCATTATATTGAATATTAAAAAAAAAATTCAACTAAAAGCTATCAGCATGGGGTCACAATTCAATACCTCATGTAGAATACTTTACGACTTCTTTTTTAGGTTTACCGATTTCAAAATACGATGAAAAATAAATAACTTTTTAGAAGCTAAGAATCACTATTTTTTCCTATTATACTGTTTAAGTTGTATAAATAGGAGTTGTTGTTTTTTTAACAATCCTTGACTTTTTGAGGCATTTTTTCTCACTGCAATTACTGAATATATACCTCCACATTCTACGCTATTGATTAGTTTAGAAATGCGTACGCGTATTGAGATGCACCCGATGTTGAAGCGTACAGCTGAACAGCGTACGCAATTGCGGGACAGAGCAGAGCCATACCTCCCCAGACAGTTGATTGCAGGAGGTCGACGTGGAAGTCATGGATATTTTCCAAAAACGGAATTTTTCGACTTTATCTTTTCTTCATTTATGCCATTTCCAAAGCTGTATCAAGTGTGAATAAAAAAAAATTTAGTGTCCAACTAGCTGCCTTCAACAAATTTGTGGGTAAAAAAATAATCTGCGTCATACATATTTTATAAAAAACATATAAATAAATATTAAGTAAAACATATAAATCTGTGCCCTAAAAATTATATTTTACTCCTGCTTTTTCCTAACTCGTAGCCGATTAATTATTGCAAGTTTAATGAGTACACAGTCCCATAAAGTGTCAACAAGAGAAAACATAATCTCCATACCACAGTAATATCGCGTGTAAATAAGCATGTATCATGGAGAGATTTTCGATAAGACTTAAGTACAACACGCAACACAGTGCGTATTTTAAGTTTAATATGTTGGACAGCAATTAATAAATTTTATCTTATAATGGGCATCTTGTGCCAATTAATAAGAAACGTTCTTGATAAAATCAAAATCAAAATTTCAGCTGATTCTTCACAAAAATAACATATAACAGAATAATATGTACTATATATCAACTCTCATTTAGAAAATGTTAAATTTAATAGCCCTCAGTTATTTACTCTAAAACAACTATGTATTTCTCGCTTGTTTTCCTTATTGCTTTACGTTATCATTAAGAGTATTCAGATCAAATTTCAAAACATGCGAAATAGGATTTGCTAACAAATCTTGGGGCCAAAAAAAAAAAAAAAAAAAAAAAAAAAAAAAAAAAAAAAAAAAAAAAAAAAAAAAAAAAAAAAAAAAAACACTTATTAGAAAACACCACATAAATAGGTAGGTCGAATCTTATTATATTGTAAGGCAAAGGAAATGTAGTTTTGTACTTCATTAGTTTATTTAGCACGGACACGGGGACTTTCAGTACATGATTTGCTGGATAAAGCACAATATTAATGTTCGTTCAACAGATAAATTTTAATATCGACATTAGTATACACAGATTTTTTTACTCATCGGACACGAATACATTTTATTATTGAAATATCTTAATTTCACTAATTTCCGACATCTATATGAATTATCTTTAAATGCTTAAAAAAATTCACCTAAGACTATTAAAAATTACCTGTTCAGTGTTTAAAATCATTAATATAATTTTTCTAAAGCCGAAACCTCATCGATAATAATTCATCATTAAATTTATCCTGCAAAACCTCTCTTGTCAATATATAACCATAAATGCCACACAGAGGTGGCTGGTTAATAGATAAAGTGCAATATAAATGCACTTCAGTTGAATGCATATTTAATTTATATTATATTGAATTAATATATGATTATTTTCATATAATGAATCATCGATTAACCCCAGAACACTTTTATCTAAATGCCAAAGTAATGATCCCAAATCGCCAGTAGAATTCTATTATAGCTAAATTAATGAATTACGAATCATACCATCAAACGAAATTAGTGTTAAACAAACTGGTATGGTTAACGCTAACAAACATGGTCATATTGCTAATAAAAAAAGCAGATTCGCGTAATTTCATTTATATTCAACAGGAAAATATAAAGGCAACAGGAAAACTGGCATGCAATAAAGAACATACAAAGAAAAACGCTTGTTCGTGTTTCGCACATCTTTCACCAATTAAATTAATTTCAATGATTAGCAAACTATTAATTGTGGTAACGAAATTAGATAGACACTAGATAAATAATCATTACTAATTACAAGGGAATGCTAAGGACGTGGGACATTCAATGAAACTTTTTTGGTTTTATAAGGTCGAGAATATTCTGACTAAGTCCCAGGGAAAAAATTGTTTTTAAATATAATTTCATTGTTTTTTTTAAAATATTTTTGATACAATATGTGAAAAAGTATTGGTTGCTGTTTTTAAGTAATGACGTAAAAAATCACACGAATCAACGAACCGTTCAACTATAGAAAGCCGGGAACTAATTCATTTAACAAAAATATAGTCAGATTTGTAATTGGGATCTTTGAAAGCCCTAATGAATTTTTTTATATAGTAGCTTATTTTTTTTAGAGATCGAAAAATAAAAATTTTTGGAGCTAACTTCTCTGAAGTATTTTTTTTTTTTCATTTAACCCACAGAATCATTTATGATTCCTCAGAAGTTGCTAAACATTCAACGCTACTATATCCATTAGAATGCTATTTTATTTCACTTTTAAGCTGTATCAACAGTTTTACTTTAAAAATTAATTAATTATTTAAATGAACAAATACTGAAAACTCTTTAAAAGTTTTTATTTCTTACCCGAAATTCTGTGTATATAATTTTTTAACCATATTTAATAAGAATACTATTTCTACACTTACCATGAAGAGATTAAAAATATTATTTTCTACTTTTTTTTTGTTTGGAATAGCACTATTCCCCTACCGATTCATTCAATTGAACTAAAAAGACCAATGCCCTACCCAGGAAGCTAAATAACCCCGTCGATGAGAAAAACCATTCGTTCTCAGTTAGCTGTGAGATTGCACTTCAGAAAAAAAAAAAAAAAAAAAAAAAAAAAAAAAAAAAAAAATAGAAGAAGAAAACCATTTTGGCGGAAGATGCGCAGGGGTAAGGAGGTGGGGACGGAAGATCAATTAAAAAGTCATCCCCGAGCCAGTTACGGGGCCTTTTGTAGCCAGCTAATTCCAGTACCTCTAAGGGATGGCTGGAGGGGAGGCTTTCTGGAAAAATAAGTTTTCCAGGGCCTCTCAAGGATTTACGCAAATTACGGCGGTAATGTTTACGTCCTCACTTTATTAGCCGGTTCCGGCAGACCGTATTTTCATAATTTACCCTTAAGGACTTAGTAGGGTAACTTTTCTTTTTTTCATTCCCTTACCTCTTCGCCCTATCCCGGGTTCAAGGATAGTAACACTTTAGAGCTTCCTATAAATGAGAACAGGAACTAATTACTAAGTCGGATACGAATTAGAGCTTATTGTCGCAGGAACGTTATAAAACATTCTGCTGTCCGCAAGTAATGCGAATTTATAAAAAAGTTTCATTTTCGGGAGAAAAATATTAAAATAAAGACTAAATAAGTCATATTAATTCAATGTTGATCGTTTTTTAGTATTATACACACAACAAAAGCAGAAATTTCGAACCAAATGTTTGTTTGTTTAACGTCCCCTTATGCTACTAAGGCTAATCGGACGATGCTACAGTGGGAGTCCTAAATTTTGCCTATCCCAGTATAATTAGGACAGGGATCTTTAACGAGTACTTGACATCGTACAGGCTCGAGACCTCCATTTTACGCCCTATCCGAGGGACAGCATAGCCAAAGACTTTTTACTCCCATTAAAAAATCCTTGGGCCAACGCAGAACGCGACCCGTGACCTTTAGTATAGCAGGTTGCCATGCTAACCACTGTACCATTGGTGACCACTTTTTAACCAAACATATGTATATAAGGGAGAATTATTAATTGTCTGTAAGCCGACGAAATAAATCTTATTAATAATCAAACTAATACCATAATTATTTTTACTGTCTAAAGTTATTTTCTTGTCCTAACCTAGTTTTCCAGAGTTTAGGATTGATCGTAACAGGACTGATATAAGGACTTTTTATATTCCTCGTAATTTTTTTTTTTTTTTTTTTTTTTTTGTTACGGAATAAAAAATACTTTTTTTTTAGTGAATAAAACTTAAATGAAACAAACTTATAAAAATCGAATCAAACAAATACTGATTCAAGTAAAAAAAAAAAATTTAATATTAATAATATGTATAAAACTCCTAAATAATTTATAGGTTTCCCTGAACCTTACTCGGGAAAGCACAACAAGTTAATTCCGTATAATAAGCAGTATAATTCCAGAGAGAGAGGAACAAGATTACAACTAACCGAGAACTGCTTCTCCGTACTTATGTAACATTCAAATCAAAATTCCTCTCAGATCCTCAGGGAACAAGCTTAATGATACCAAAGGTGCAAGGGAGCCTTCAAGGAATAACTTGAGAACAGTTACTATTTCCTCCTCGGTGAGGCTAAGGTATTATTAAAATGATGTTATATCTTAATTTATTATTATAAGAAAACTAAGAGTATTTGAGCTATCTAAACTTTTTTTTAATTTTTTGCACATCCAAGTTTCTTTTTTTTAGGATTTTCAATGACTACTATAAAATATTTGTATTCCAAACGATTTAGTAGCATATTTAATTATAAGCAGGGATCTGTTTAAAGTGTTTACATTTTTTTTTCTAAGCTTAGTCGACACGTGATTTTGCGATTTGAATGCAAATTATGCACGTTTCTATTTGTTTGTTTCTACATGTTTGGAGGGTATCACATGAAAAAACTTCAGGACGAAATAAGGATTTTTAAATATTTTTGGTATATTCTTTTGTTATCTTCTACATTAATTCAAAAAAGAAACTTCGCATTAAAAAAATTCAGGACGAAATAAGAATCATGAAAATCGGACAATACGTTAAGAAGTTGTTAGGCGATTAATCCTGTTCATTTTAAAGTTTACATAGCGAAAAAAAAAACTATCTTATTTATACGATGGTGCATTTACTTAGTCTCAAATTAAGGATAGAAAGGTCATTGTTTATTATAGTATGCCAGTTATTCGCACGGGCCAACTAATTATTTTAAAGGTTTAAATTTACAAGGCTACTTGTATTAAATCTCTAGCTGTGGCTCAGTTGCACTAATACGTTGAATTAATTATACTTATCCTAATTTATTTAATACAATCAAATCAATTATCACTGTCCAAGATAAATACGTTCCATCTGATCTAATAGCCAACGGGATCGAGAATAGAACTTTACGTCAAATTTTAGTGTTTGGTGAAAAATTTAGAGAGTTAAAATTTTTATATATTATATTTCATATTTGACTATGGTATGCATTAATAATTCATTCATTAGGCAATACTTTTATGAATGAGGTATATAACGTTAGTTTATGACTATTTATAACAATAATTCATATTTTTTTTCAAATTCAGTTCATAATTTCTATGTACTAAAGTGCTAATTGGTGTACAACATTTTTACTAACAGAGATGAATTCAATGGGCTTCTCACATGTAAGCAGGCTGTATATATGTAATTACCCATGTGAAATCACGGAAGCCCAACCCGGAAAAATTCGAAAAATAAAATAAGCAACTGGATGCTTATTCAGGCAAAATATTGAAACAAAATAAAGTGTTTGTCGAAAAATTAACTTACACCGCCATCCGTTGGTTTATAGAATCTTAAAATGATTACACTTTATTGTAGTATAATTTGCGATAAAAAAAAGTATTGAGGTAAATAGTCGAGATAAAAACTATGCTATCTTTCAACTTCGTCAAAACTATAAACAATGAGCCAAATTTTATCAAGATCGATTGAGTAGTTTCGGATTTTATACCGGACAAACATCGGGCCAAGAGATTTTCATGTATATAAAGGTTTAAAAAATACATACACTTTGTTACACATCAGACATAACTAAACAGGTCTAGTTTCTATCACTCTTTAACCCTGGCCTATTTTTGTTATTAATCTTTAATATTATATTATTTCAATTAAAACAATAAATATGAAAAATAATTAAGAAATTAGGCTTAATAATTAAATTTGAAGTCTAGATTTGAAATAGTAAATAATTAAGCATACTTGATAAAATAATTAATGATTAGTCGCTGTCATACAATACGAATAGAGCATGTGAAGAGTTCAATTACGATATGCTAGGAGGAGAGATATAGCTTGACAAACGGTTGGATCAGTATCCCTGATTGGATCCGCGCCATTTCATAATTACAATAATGATCCACCAATAGCCGATCCGATTGCCTGACATAATCACCTCTAAATTAGCATCCATATCAACCGCCCCAATTTATTATAATCAATTCCCCTACAAATTCTCTAATTAGCTAAACACAAAGCATAGCCTATCCCAATAACGTATTGGTTGAATTACAAATAAAATGGCATCTTAACAAAAGTCACATTAAAGTCTCCTTTATTGTCCTATATCGGGGTTCATTTTCATTACAATCGTGGGCCTTTTAGGAAATCAATTTTCAGGAAATCAAAGTTGAAATTAAAATAAAAAACATTTTATAAAAAAATATTAAACCGACTTCGAAACCTAGGAACCAGTAAAAATAAATTCACTAAAAAGTATGAAATAATTACCTTCTGATTTTTATAAATACACAGCAAAATTGAAAATGGTATAAAAAGTTGAAAAGTGCAATAAGACGAATAATTTTATTTTGATTTGTACAAATACACACTAATTGTTAATAAAAATTATTAAATTTAAATATTAAACACTATGTTCAATACAACAAAATCTTTTCGGAGGCGGCGCAAAATAGAAATAACATGTTACTGATACAATTCCATTAGTAGGCATTGAAATCAATAGCTGGGAAGAGAAGATCCATTTAGAAGATTTTCATAATGTCTAGTTTAAAAAAATTTAAATTTTGCGCCGCCTCCGAAAAGATTGTGTTGTATTGAACATAGTATTTAATATTTAAATTTAATAATTTTTACTAACAGTTAGTGTGTTTTTGTACAAATCAAAACAAAATAATTCGTCTTATTGCACTTTTCAACTTTTTATACCATTTTCAATTTTGCTGTGTATTCATAAAAATCAGAAGGTAATTATTTCATACTTTTCAGTGAATTTATTTTTACTGGTTCCTAGGTTTCGAAGTCGGTTTAATATTTTTTTATAAAATGTTTTTTATTTCACAATTTTTAGTTAGAGAAGATAACAAATGTAGAAAACCGTACGTTGGTTTAAAAATTTCGTTGGTAATTGGTCGTTGATAAAATAAACGTTGGTTTAAAAATTTCGAAATCTTTTTACGCTCTACCACGTTTGTCTTTCCCAGGTCTTTTTATTATACAATAATTATATAAAATTATTATGAAATACACTTTACCTTTTCAATTTTATGAATGCACACAGAAAAGTGGGAAAGCGGTGCGTGTATTATACAACTTTCAACACACTACTTTTTATGATTATGAATGGATTTTTTTTTTTAAAAAGATCAATGTTCAATTGGGAAGGGAACACATAAAATGTTTTTCCACAATGACAATATTTTTCCTTTGCTAAATGTCGTCAGTACTTGTTATTTACGTAGAGAATCAGTGTTCCGAGATGTGTTGAGTTAAATATACATAAATACATAAATCCGGCCATTCCAAGATGAAGTAGATAAGTCACTGAACAGTCGAGATTTTGGCCGGTTTTAGACATGATATCGTAAATGGAGATGCTAATATGACCTATAGTAAATTTGAAAGTAATTTTTAAATTTTGATTGCTTGAATATCCTTCTGAACACTATGGCGATATTATACACGACTTCATTGGATTACATCATTGGATAGAAGTCCCTGCAAAAAAAGGGGCAACCATAAAATTTATCGATATCAAAAAGACTGCCCCGCTAGGATAGAAGCAACAGGGTTTGGGACTCACATATGGTTAATTTATTACTAGGAAGGATATTATTATTCTCCGTATTAGACTACTGACTTAATTCCAAAGGTTGATTCAATTATGTTCGTAATTCCTTTCGATGAATTTTTGACTAAATTTATTACCGAAGTACTATGAATTATATCCTTCGTAATAAAACATTATTCAGAAAATAAATTGCTAAACAATGTTGCTTCAATTCTACTGGCGTAGCATTTATCATCATTTTTAACAATCATTTCCATGATTGCTAAATTTTTGCTGAGGGGACTTTCATACAATGAGGTTGTTTTTGGGGTTATCAAGTTTTATTTTGTAGTTTTTATTGATCGAGCAAAAGCCTCGATATTTGTAGAAACAAATTTAAAAACCGATACTAGTAATCCGGATAACATAACAGAAGTGTCACCCTTAAAGGATCGGCACAAGACCTCCGGCAAGATATTCAACAGTAACCGAGTGTATCCGGAAGAAGACAGAGGTATCTGAATCCTTTATTAAGTCAACTGAAAATGAGCTTTTCCAGGAATTATTGTATTCTTTTTTAATGTGCATAGTCAATAAAAGATAGAAATCAAAATCTAATTTAAATCAAAATCTAATTTAAATCAATAATAGCTACGATTTTAAATTTAAACGATCCTTCGGGAACTTGAAGAAGTCTTAAATTCTGCTTTAAAACGATTACCGATTAAATACTCAGTCTTTCTTGGAATTCCACGAATTTTGTTGTCTTATGATTATGGTGTCCAACCATTGATTAGATCTAAATTAAGAAGGTTTACTGTTATCGGTGAATATACATCTATCTATTATTTATGCTAATATCGCTACAGAAAACGACAGCGATATTATATTCTGCTGATATTTATATCTTCATTTAAATCTAATGTTGAAAAATTAGTTAAGGTTATGTATAGGTTTGTTCCAACAAGCACGTAAAATACCTCGATAACTAACAGACTGCTCATGTTCTCCCCCCACTCTTTTGATTCTGAATTTGATTGGTTGGTTTTCCCATTTGATTCATCCAGCAGTAATACAATATTTGGATTTGTTAGTTATCAATTAGTTTTAATAGCTTGTTGGAGCATACCTTATGTTATATATGCCATATGTTTTTCCAATAAGTAAACAATTTGAGCGATAATTAAATAATTATTTTCATGTTTTTTCCCGATAACTTCTTAAATAAGTTAGGAACCCCAAAAAGGTTTAAATGGGACCACCTTGGGAAAATACTCTACAAGATGCAAAAGGTTTCGTTCCAATTGGTCCATCCATCTCTGAGTAATCGGTGAACATACATAGAAAAAAAACCAAAAAAAAAAAGCACAAAAAAAGTTACATACGTATCGAATTGAGTAACCTCCTCTTTCGTTCGAAGTCGGTTAAAAAGTAATTTTTTTTTTACCGACTTCGAACGAAAGAGGAGGTTACTCAATTCGATACGTATGTGACTTTTTTTTGTGCTTTTTTTGGGTTTTTTTTTCTATGTATGTTCACCGATTACTCAGAGATGGATGGACCAATTGGAACAAAACCTTTTGCATCTTGTAGAGTATTTTCCCAAGGTGGTCCCATTTAAACCTTTTTTAGGTTCTTAATTTATTAAAATAAATATTTAATTATCGCTCAAAATTTTTACTTATTGGAAAAACATATGGCATATAGAACATAAGGTATGCTCCAACAAGATATTAATCTCATTAATAACTAACAAATTTCAATATTGATATAACGCTGGATGAATCGAATGGGAAAACCAACCAATTAAATTCAGAATTAAAAGAGTGGGGGGAGAACATGAGCAGTCTGTTAGTTATCGATGTTTTTTAATTGCTTGTTGGAACCAACCTACACATAACCTTAACTAATTTTTCAACAATAGATGTAAAAAAAGATAATATCAGCAGAATATAATATCGCTGTCGTTATAAATAGCGATATTAGCATAATAGATAGATATATATTCACCGATAACAGTAAACCTTCTTAATTTAGATCTAATTAATTGTAATAATTAATTCAAAATTTACAAAATTGTAAGTCGTTAGGGTGTCTCTTGTATGAGTCTGTACCCCTTCTTTGTCAAATGATACAAACATTGGATATGATTTTACAACAACCATGTATGGCTCTCTGAGCCGATCTGTAAATAAAGAATTATATATAAAAATTTAGATCTAAACGACGGTTGGACACCATAATCATAAGACCACAAAATTCGTGGAATTCCAAGAAAGAATGAGTATTGATAACAGTTTTAATGCAGAATTTAAGACTTCAAGTTCCAGAAGATTCGTTTAAATTTAAAATCATAGCCATTATTGATTTAAATTACATTTTGATTTCTACCTTTTACTCGCTATGCAAACTAAAAAGGAAAACAATAATTCCTGGAAAAGCTTATTTTCAGTTGACTTGACAAAGGATTCAGATACCTCTTTCTTCTTCCGGATACACTCGGTCACTGTTGAATATCTTGTCGGAGATCTTGGGCCGATTCTTCAGGGGTGAAACTTCTGTTATGATATCCGGATTACTATTATCAGTTTTTAATTTTGTTTCTACAACTATTAAGGCTTTTGCTGATGTTCATCCATCAATAAAAAGTGCAAAATAAAACCTGATATCTCTCAGAAAACAACCTCATTGTATGAAAGTCCCCTCTGCAAAAATTTGGCAGCCATGAGATGATTGATATCATAAATGCTACGCCACCAGAATTGAAGCAATTTATTTTCTGAATAACGTTTTATTACGAAAGATACTCGTATAATTCATAGTACTTTGGTTATAAATTTAGTCGAAAATTCATCGAAAGGAATTACGAACATAATTGACTCAACCTTTAGAATTAAATCAGTATTATAGTATCGAGAATAATAATGTCCTTCGTAATAATACCAGAAATGAGTCCCAAACCCTGTTGCTTCTATCCTAGCGGGGCAGTCTTTTTGATATCGATCAATTTTATGGGTGCCTTTTTTGCTGGAACTTCTATTCAATGATGTTGTTTACTCACTACTTTTCCAGTGATAATAATAGATCAATATCAACGGTCCATCACGGAGTAGTTTATAATATCGCCATAGTTATCAGAAGGATATTCGAAGAGAAAATAATTCCAAAATTACTTTCCAATTTATTAAAGGTCATATCATCATCCTCATCGATTCTACATTAACGACATCTAGCCAAAAAACCGGCCA
Organism: Aelia acuminata; assembly: GCA_911387785.2. Classification (NCBI taxonomy): domain Eukaryota; kingdom Metazoa; phylum Arthropoda; class Insecta; order Hemiptera; family Pentatomidae; genus Aelia; species Aelia acuminata. The sequence goes on along the minus strand of OU426983.1, from coordinate 62,780,063 downwards.
AAACCTCGACAGTTCAGTGACGTACCTAATTTATCTTGGAATGGCCGGATTTATGTATTTATGTATATTTAACTCAACACATCTCGGAACACTGATGATGTATGTAAATGACAAGTACTGACGACAATATTTAGCAAAGGAAAAATATTGTCATTGTGGAAAAACATTTTATGTGTTCCCTTCCCAATGGAAAATTGATTTAAAAAAAAAAATCCATTTATAATCGAGTGTTGAAAGTCGTATAATAACACGCACCGCTTTCCCATTTTTCTGTATGTATTCATAAATTAAAAAGGTGCCTATTTATACAATTATAATAAAAGGCCCGGGAAAGACGAACGTGGTAGAGCGTAAAAAGATTTCGAATTTTTTTTTTAAATTAACCTATAGTTTTCTGCATTTGTTATCTTCTCCAACTAAAAAGTATGAAATAAAAACATTTTATAAAAAAAAATTAAACCGACTTCGAAGCCTAGGAACCAGTATAAATAAATTCACTGAAAAGTATGAAATAATTACCTTCTGATTTTTATGAATAGACAGCAAAATTGAAAATGTTATAAAAAGTGGAAAAATACTATAAGACGAATAATTTTATTTTGATTTGTACAAATACAAACTAATTGTTAATACAAATTATTAAATTAAAATATTAAATACTAAATTCAATTCAAAACAATCTTTTCGGAGGCGGCGCAAAATTTAAAATTTTTAACACTAGACATTATGAAAATTATCTAAATGGATCTTTTCTTCCCATTTATTGATTTCAAAGCCTACTAATGGAATTTTATCAGTAACATGTCATTTCTATTTTGCGCCGCCTCCGAAAAAATTGTGTTGTATTGAACATAGTATTTAATAGTTTAATTTATTAATTTTTATTAACAATTAGTTTGTATATATAAAAATCAAAATAAAGTTATTCGTCTTATTGCATTTTTCCACTTTTTATAACATTTTCAGTTTTGCTGTCTATTCATAAAAATCAGAAGGTAATTATTTCATACTTTTCAGTAAATTTATTTATACTGGTTCCTAGGCTTCGAAGTCGGTTTAATTTTTTTTATAAAATGTTTTTTAGTTCTGGTATGTTTTGTTTTCGTAATAGTTTCAACCAAAACCACACACATACCAAACAAACATTTATTTATACATAGCAAAAAATTATACGTACGATGATAATTTCAGTTTAGTGATAAAAAAAACAAGGAATTAATTTTTTTTTTTTATAGGATTTTTTTTAATGAAGGTGTCTCTTCCGTATATTCAAATTTTATTTGATTTCCCAATGTTTCGGGCTATTGGCCCATCCTCTGGTGTTATCTATATATAACATATTTTACCATACTTGGATTGAATGATGATAATTATTATTTATTTGTATACTTCGTTAAATTCATGAAGATATTCAATCACACATCTTACATTTCGATATTTTTCACTCATTTTGTCAGTGATAATTTTTTAAATGCGCACATGTGAATAGTATTCTAAAATGTCAATCAGATTTTTCATTTTCATTATCAGTTCTAACTTGTTTAGTATTTTTAATATTGTATTATGAAATACATTTATATATATGTATTATGAAATACATAAAGTATTCAATGTTTAAGTTAGTTAAACCGTTTATAAATAAAGAACGTCTAGATTAATTTCTCATGGTCTCTTGGAATTTTTTCGCGACTAATAAGGGGATTAGTATTTAACATGTAAAATTGGTGGAGAGGGAATGTAGGGGGGTACTATTAACTTTTCATCTCTTGATCGGATTGTATACGATATTTGAAACATATTTTGTTCGTATCGTAGTAGTTTGAGAAGGTTAATTTCACATAAATGTTATTATGGATAGCATTGCAAATCTCAGAAACTGACTTTTTTTATTAATAAATTACCTTTTGATTTTAACATGTGCGCATTTAAAAAATCATCACTGACAAAATGAGTGAAAAATATCGAAATGTAAGATGTGTGATTGAATATCTTCACGAATTTAACGAAGAGTCAGAAGCAAACTATCTATCTCAGTAACAATCCTGCCACATCCACCGGATGATTCAGGTCTTGAGAGGTGGGGAAAAAAAAATCTACAATTATTTTTAGATAAAAGGCAATTGTTTTTAGTGACGGTTTATGTCGTTCAGCGAAGGTCAAGACCTGCATTGCAAAGGCCAGAATGCTGAGAATCACAGGAATTCACATCCTCGCTGAGTAGTAATGAACGGAGGGAGGAGAGGGGGGGGGGTTAGAATAGTTGAATGTTTGATTTGGAAGGATAGGAGCTATAATGAATTCTTTTGATCCTACTTTTTCTTTTCTTTTAACTATGCAATAAGATTTCTGTAAATTGAAGATGGGTCCCTTTACTGCCAGAGGTAATTTTTGTTAATACAAAGTTCGATCAAAAATCAAAACTTTATAAACTTCATGGACATAAAGTCATGGAAAATGTATTTAGAGGAAGGTGGGTCTCACAAATTCTTACGGGGGGTGGAGGATTCAGAACAAAAAAAAACAAAACATCGACCCTCTATGTATTTCTGGTACCCATCCCCATAACTAAAGTTGTGGGGATGGGTACCAGAAACTGCCGAGAACATTGTCGTTGCCTGCCGCCAATGAGAGTGTCCTCTACATTCTGTCTTAGAGCGACCTCCCTCTGCTCCTGACCAAAGACTATAACCGCATTTCAAAAATTTTGTGTGTGGGTGGAAGGAAGCAGCGGGCCTAACCCACTTTACCTTGGGTAGAAGAGAAGAAGCTCAAGGGAGACCGCCGGACAGACGAAGCGAAGAAGAAGAATGAAGAGGATAATGAACAAAATGCAGTGCAGTGGAAACTGTAAATTGATATGCTTGCAACAGTGGTACGTTATGCAGGCATGCGTATCATACCACTATTGCAAAAAAACCGTATTACCCGGTTACGGTTAACACGGTAGGGTGGAATAAATAAATAAATTTAGAGGAAGGTGAAACCAACCCTCTTAAAGTAACCACGCGCCCGGAATTCTGATTTGTTGACGAAGTTGATTTGTATGGTACAAGGCATCAACATCAACTAGTGAGAGAAGAGAATTTTCCGCGGATCAAGGAATTCATTTAGCATTGAAAAACAATGTTTACCCAGCCCACTTCAGGTTAGGACCCCTAAGAAAAAGAACGAGGGGGAGAAGTATCCTTCCAGTGTAGTACTCTGTGAACATCCTCAGAATTATAAAAAATTAGTTTTGCCAGTAGTAGTACGTTTACACAATTCTGCGTAATATCCCACAACTGCTAATGCTGCATATTGCCCGTGAGGAAATAAAATAAATTGAAGTGTTAAATAAACATTTAAGTAATTGTGATCCAGAACGTTTTTATTATATAACAATGGAATGATAATAAAAAAAAATAAAATAAAAAAAAAGAGTAAACCAAAATGGCCTAAAGCTTTCTAGTACCAGTATAAAAGAGCTCCAAGCGGAGGGGCGGGAGCCTAAGCCCACTGGATTGATTTAAACTGTAATAAAGATTACGGTGGAGCCTACAGGGTCCCAATGCGGCCTTTGGCCACACACGCCACGCTCTAAACAACCCCCTACAATGACAGTCAACTCAACTCACTAACTCCAGCTGCTCCAACCCTTCATCCCATAGCAGTATTCATAACCCTCCATAGTTGGAAACAAAACTAAGTAAGTATCACGTATTCAATGAGGAAATTCATGAGTAAGCGGATTGAAGACCAAATCAGGAGTAACTTTAGGAGGAAATTCTACTAATCTTCCTAAATACTATCTGCCTTACTAATCTTAATTATAAGTCTTCATACCTTACTATAATAGAAATATGATTAACCCCGGGAAATCTGCGGTCTAAAAGTTCTCAAACTCTGCTAAATATTTTAAAAAATTCATAATAACGAAAACATATTGGTGTGTTGTTTACTTCATGCCGGTAGCGATAACGACCAGATGCCGCTGAAAACCAATTTACAACAAAATATGGAATCTCGCGGTTTTCCACTTACCATTCACTTTAAAAAAATCTGGTGCGGTGCGCGCATCACACAAATTTCACTTACCACCTGAGTAAACAAAAAAAAAAACACGTTGTAGTGAAACAACATTTATAAAATAAAGTGCCCCCTCCGTTTAACCAATTTTGATGAAATTTCGGCTGTCGCATCGCAGTAATATACATACATCAAATACCAAGTTTGATCAAAATCGTTAAAGCCGTTTTTGAGTAAATAAAAAAAAAAATACGTTGTAGTGAAACAACATTTATTAAGTAAAGTGCCCCCTCCGTTTAACCAATTTTGATAAAATTTCGTCTGTCGCATCGCGGTCATATACATACATCAAATACCAAGTTTGATCTAAATCGTTAGAGCCGTTTTTGAAAAAAATCGAGGAAAGCGTAAAAATTAGACAAAATTCCTTATATAAAGTGCCCCCTCCGTTTGACCAATTATGATGAAATTTTTGCTGTCACATCGCGGGCATATACATACACTAAATACCCAATTTCAGTTTTGGACGACCTATAGTTTTTAAATAAACGTGTATTTCCGTTGAAAACCGGAAGTCGAAATTTTTCACGATCGCAATACTTTCCTTACTATATATTTCATATATAGGTAAGTGAAAGTAAAAATAAAATTACTTATTAAGTTCTATTTTTCAGGGTTATTTACATTGGACTGATTGATGACTTTTTTTTTTCACTTATACACTGATTATTTGTTTGGTTTCTTTTAAAATATGTCAAGTACTCATGAGAAAGAGAAAATTTGTATTTTGTTTTTAAATTCACTAAATTTGTAAAAGTACAATATTAAAGGACAGCTTATATTATATATGATTTCGGAGGCCATCCTTACAATCAACAATTTACAATTCCTCGATGAAATTGAATAAAACAATAAAAATTTGGTGCGTGCGCGCAACACACAACTTTCACTTACCAACTTACTTATATTTGAAATTAATGCGTTTTGTTAATTGCTACTTCTCAAACGAACAGAACGGCTTTATTTATGAACAATGGTCTGTCATTAAAGGCGTTCTCCGCATGCGTGGGCTCAACGAGTTTTATGACTTGACTGAATATTTTTCTTTTTTCTCCTCTTTATGTTTTCTTTATTTTTATCATATCTCATATTTAGCCATTTCTTATTTTTAGGCGTAACGAGAGACAGTTATTTTCTCCATATAAACAAAAACAAAGATACTTTATAGGAAACAAACAAACAAGAAAGGCCCCAAACCCATTTAAGCCCCCTCAGAACATTTTAAGAATGATAAAGCTTACCTGATATTAAAGAACATCAAATTTTTATTAAACATGACGAATTTGATGGAAATCATTAAAGCCGTTTGTGAGATAAACGAAAAAAGGTAAACATTGGAAAAAACGTTATGAAATAAAGTCCCCCCTCCGGTTGATCAATTTTGATGTAATGTTGGCTATCGCATCTTTGGCATATACATACATCAAATACCCAGTTTGATCAAAATCGTTAAAACTGTTTTTGAGTAAATAAAAAAAAACACGTGAAAATGATACAATGATGATACAAAATTTATTAAGTAAAGTCCCCCCCTCCCGTATATCAATTTCGATGAAATTTTTACAGTCATATGTCGGGCATATAAATAGATCAAATACTCAGTTTAATCAAAATCGTTAGAGCTGTTTTTGAGAAAATCGAAAAAACTTAAAAGTTATTAAATAAAGTACCCCCTCCCTTTGAGCAATTTTGATGAAATTTTTGCTGTCACATCGCGGGCATACATACACTAAATACCTAATTTCAGGTTCGCACGGTTTATAGTTTTTGAGCTTGTCAGTTCACACACACACAGACCATTTCGCGGGACTTGGTTAATCGGACTCAGGGGACCCCAAAACGTGTATTTCCGTTGAAAACCGGAAGTCGAAATTTTTCACGATCGCAATACTTCCACTTACTATATATTTCATATATAGGTAAGTGAAAGTAATAAAAATATTTTTGAGTTGTTACATTAGGAAATAAATTAAAAAAAACTAAACTAAAATAAATATTGAACACTCACGTGGGTTAAACAATTTTTATTCAAAGAAAATAATTTCCAATGCCACACAATTATAAAAACACAAATATTTAAACAGGTTATAAAAACAAAAATATAAAAATATCACTTTGTAGCACAGAGATAGCCAAATGATTTGAGCTTCAGAACCAAGACTAACTCTCCAATTAGTCTTACCCTTCTTATATCTAGTCGTAAGGAAAACTGTCTAGAACCTTCGGGGCCAGCATAAATGGTACTCGAACATAGTAGTCACAAAGATGTACTATTTTCCAGCTTCGTTCCAACAAAAGGGCTAGAAGAAGAACTATCCTAAATCATATGTTCTTGTTTAACGTTGCAATACCTATTAGGTATCATAAGAATAGACGATAACGAGGGTGGCATAAATATCTACCAATAATCTCAATGTATATTGTGACAAAAATGGCATTGCCAAAAACGCAAAACATAAATATTATATGAGAACCTGTAAACCCGGGCCAGTTTAGGAAATAAAGTTATGTTGGAAGAGAAACTTTGGTAAAGCAACGAAAATAATGATGGCCTTGTGTCTGTGACCAGAAAATAATATTGACGAAGACGATTTTATGCTTAGCCCTTAAAAAAAAAAAAAAAAAAAAAAAAAAAAAAAAAAAAAAAAAAAATAGCTTTATCCGATATTGACGAAGAAGACATTAGATAAATGGTTACAAAGTGACAATGAAAGAGCTTAAAAAGCGATCACAGAAGGTGAAATAATTGTATCATGCGGTGTAACAGAAAATGAAAATGAAGAGGATTCAGTGTAGCTGTTTTTATGACCCACGCAGAAGGAATAGCAGAGATAGATATATAGAACTACATATATTATATAAAAATATATAAGTCACTGCTAGGTACTATTGTTTTGTTTTGTTGATGTAGAAACGTAAGACCTTCAATTTTTCTAAGGGGAATAAAGAGACCTTTAAAGCTTGTCATCATTTGGAAAGTATTCATCCCATTATGCAGAGTACTTTTTAAACCGACCATTAATATCCCACTTCAGTAAACAATGGGGATATTATTCGAGCGAGCAAATCGCCTACTGGCTTAAGAAAAAACAAATGCTCTCGACCGTAGGATCCTCATATTTTACCCCCATAATCTATTAACTTATGAATCGGATTATTATCTTTTGTTCCTTCTACTGAAGGATAAAACGTACAAACGAGGTCATAATTTCTATAAAAAGGAACATGAAAAAAAAAAATACCACAATTGTTTAGTTGGTTTACATGCTGGACCCTTCATTGTATTATAATTCCTTTCCACCATTCAAACAACAACATATTTTAATATAATAAAATACATACCCAAGGATGAAAACAATAATATCAAATTTGATAACACAACTTTTAATTTCGGTGATTTAAAAATGTATTTACTTTCCAGTGATTTGCTATAGTTGGATATAAATAATAGAAATATACAAGAACACGGAAAATGAAAAACCACCTTAGAGGAAAGGAAAATATACCTAAGAAATTGGAAGATTTAGAAGAAACAGATGTTAAGGAAACACTAATATCAATGATCAATGATCAAACCATGCGGTTTAAATTACTTAAGTTAATCCACAAAAATCAGACTTTTTAAACCAACACATCAACCACAAGCTCTAAAAAAACAACAAGAACCAAATCATTTAATAAAAGGTCCTGATCAAGATTGTTTATTTAAAAGAAAGTCGTAATTTATAAATTCTTATCATAGCTAATCTCTAGGAATAACAGACTCAATTCAATAATTCGTCCATATTATCTCTAAAGCAAATTATCATGGACGATCTCTATTTATAAAATTGCCCTTATCGATTTATCAAAGTGGATTGAATTGGAGCGTCCCTTTAAATAACATGAAAACATATTATAAATAATCAGATCATTATAACATGCTTTTCAAAACATGTAATAAAGATTGTCGTTGTTCCTTAAATGTTATAAAGGTGAACTGTGGCAAATAATTTAGAATTAGGGGGAAAAAGTGGTAAGTTTTCTTTTTAATTGATATACCATTATCTGTATTAATCCAGCTGAAAAATGTACCTTTTCGTTATGGATCCATTGATAAATCGTCATGTTTTTTTGTTTTTGTGATACATAAATTATATATGAGGCGTCGATTTCCAAAATGGTATAATACAAAATTCTAAAACTTTGCCAAATCTCTGTTAAAATTTGTAATTAATGAATATTCTAATTTTTTTTTCTAAGAGAGTTAACGTTTTAAATCAATCTTATTTTATTTAAGTTAAGAATTTTTAACTTAAATAATGGATTTCGAAATAATTAATAATAAATTCCAGAGATACAGGATTACAAAGATGTTATTTTTTCTTGTCTACAAGAAAAGCTCTAAGCGAAAATCTTAACACGTTTCATTACAATATGGTAGGAGACACTAACGCAATATGCTGACAAAATGAAAAAAATTCAGTGAACAAACAACAAAATACAAGTGTATACGTGACAAGATTAGGACTTTAGAGAGTAACTATAGCAATGATTTAAAATACCAATTTTTTATAATTTAATTATCTAAAAAAATTAGTAATTATAACAATCTTTAAATGACGGTTAAAATAATATTAGCAAATAATACTGAAACCAGTTGGTGCAGGGAGCATTGCCTGTATATAATTACACCTCATAGTAACATTTATGTTGGTGACATGCGGCTTAACGGTGACATATCTATTACCTAGGAAATAGGTATGATGTATATGATGTTACCTCACATGTTAGTTGAATTAGCTCTTCATATTAACGGTTAGAACATAACTACAGCATATCCAAGCTGATATTCAATCCTTAGCTGAACACTATAAACACTGGACAACTTAAATTCTTTCAAACCACATATGAATGAAAAATTTTACAATACATAACGAAATAGATAGGGTAAACCGTACAGTTATTGGCACCCTTAAGACTACATTTCTGTGGTTAAATTAAAAAAAAATACTTTTAATAAAGGGATCAAATAGAAACTTCCTATAGCTCCTCATTATCTATCCTCATAAAGACTCAAGAGGTTTTTTGGTTCAAAAGTTCAATAGTTTTACAAAATGGCAATATTTATTGTTAAAAGTACCAAATCTAGTTATTGGCACCCTGTGGATTTATTGTGAAATCTTCCCTATGGCTAATGGTTAATGTGAAATCTTCCCTATGGTTAATGGTTAATGTGAAATCCTCCCTATGGTTAATCTTTAAGTCTTATTTCATAGAGGACCCTTCAAACATTAGACTTATATCTTGTAATAAAATTAAGACTTGTTTACCTATTTCTTTAAGTTAAAGTTGGGGTGCCAATAACTGTACCAAGTGGGGTACCAATAGCTGTATGGTTACCCTATATAATAGAAAAATACAAATAAAAAGTATTCATTCATGTTAATTTATATTACAATTAGTATTAGTATTATTAGTGTGCTATTTGAGTATATACATCATTAACTATTATTTTGCGAATATTTTCTAATTTATTTCCCGTTACTATGAGTAATTTGGCGATGCTACAGTGGGAGTCCTATATTGTGCCTATCCAGATATATTTAGAGATCTCGATAACGAGTGCCTGACATCGCACAGGGTCAACACGTCATATTAATCTCATCCGAAAGACAAAAAATCCAAGGATTGTTTACTCCCTTTAAAAAATCCTATGCTCGGCAGTTGAGCGAACCCGCAACCTTGGGCATAGAAGGCTGTTATGCAAACCTCAGGTGAGACCTAATAATTGATGTATTGTCTAATTGATGTATAAATCAAACCTACAAAAAATGGAACAAATCAGTTGAACTTAATTAATTATGTAGATTAATTAAAATCTAATAATTAATGTAAAAATTAAAATTATACGAGTTGAAAAAATGGAATGATAATATAATAGCACATAAATATAAAATCAGATGTATTGATAAATCAATACATTCTAAAGATTTTTAGTATTTAAACTGATTCAGTCTGAAGATGATGAACAAAAAATTAATTCTTTTTTTTATCAACAAAAATAAAAAATATGCCACTTTGGGATACAGTACCTACCAAAAAAAGGATAATAATAAAAATAGTTATTAAAAAAAAAATTAAAAAAGAAAAAGAATAATAACAAAAAGAAAGAATAATAATAATAGTTTAAAAAAACGAGAATAATTCATACATTTTATATTTAAATTACCACTACATGTAAAATAATTATATAAATTTCATTTAATCTTAATAGAAAAAACTATATAAAAAAAAAGGAAGCCAAAGAGTGACAAGTATAAAAATACAAACATTAAAAATAGTTTAAATTTAAAAATACAAAGGACGTAATAACCGATCAGTTGACCTTCCATATAAAATCTGAATCCAATCTAATCCATTACTACCAAAAAGCGCGTTTAAACTATAATTGGTAACTACTCTAAATATTTATTTTTTAAACTCTTTTGGAAGATAAATTATGAAGAAGATCATTAACTCATGATGAATTCTGGTTCTCATCTTAGTTAAAAGAAATTCGCTATAAAATACAGTTCAGAGTAAAATAAAAGCTATAGTTTAAATACTAAAAATGTTCATTGGTAACAAAAACACATAATCTTCTTCTTCCATGTCATTTAAAATTTTAATTATGTATATTTTCCATTTTTGTATTCAGTCAAGAGCAAAACAATAATTCTTGAGTAACAAGAGCGAGTATGTTATCACACAAAATGTTTGTTTATATTTTGCAGTTTAAACCTAATTCAGAGTTTAAACCGGGAAAAATGGAGGATTAACTTAATCTAAGTTTAAACCAAGTTTAGAGGTTAAACCGAATTGAAGAAACTCACATCTGGTTTAAACCAAGAGATAATCCGGATTAAATTTAAACTCGGTTTAAACTAACTTGGAGAAAGCGGCCCTTAGGCTAATCGGACGATGCTACAATGGGAGTCCTAAATTTTGCCTATCCAGGTATAATTAGGATAGGGATCTTAAACGAGTACATGGCATTGTTCAGGCTCGGGATCTCCATTTTACGTCCTATCCGAGGGACGGCATAGCGAAGGATTTTTTGCTCCCATTAAAAAAATCCTAGGGCCACCGCGGGGTGCGAACCCACGACATTTAGTATTGTAGGTTACCATGCCTCAAAAAAAAACACAACTTAATGACGTTATAATTCTATAAATTTCATGCAAGCTCTCTTATGAGTATTTCCAATTTCCTAAAAATTACGAAAGGGAACTACCTTTCTATTTATTTCCAAGTTTTACACGCCAACAAACAGATAAAGTATACTGTGAAATCGGTAAAAACTATCGTTATTGTTTTTCCAAAACTGCGTTTTTAACTGTAAATTAGACCTATATATCTACAGTTTATATATTACATTACATGCATATTACATCTTATATTTATAGTTTATCGCCGTAAGTTTGACTGTTCCAATGAACTGAGAAGTTCAATGCGTATTTTGAAAACTTAAAGTTTTATGTTTGCTTGTTTGATCCAGTTTGTCTGTTGTTGTCACTTTATGCCACTAAGGCTAATCTACGATGCTACAATGGGAGTCCTAAATTTCGCCTATCCAGGTATAATTAGGATAGGGATCTTTAATGAGTACATGGCATCGTACAGGCTTGGGGCCTCCATTTTACGTCCTATCCGAGGGACGGCCTATACAAGGGTTTTGTACTCCCTTTAAAAAATCCAAGGGCCACCGCGGGACTCGAATCCGTGATCTCAAGTATTTTAAGTTGCTATGCTAACCATTACACCACAGGTAACCACGTATTTCTTATCTAAAAACTGTATATGTGCGAATTATTTATTAATCAATGACCTTACTTTGAGACTAAATAAACATACTATTATACAGGGTGTTTCGGAATTGCACGGCACTATTTTAGGTACGTGTTCTCTAACACAAAATAAACAAAAAAGTTCATATTAACATATATCTCAAACTCATTTATTAAACAGATATCAAAGGTTAAAGATTTATTATTTATTTACTGCATTAAGACTGACTGTACAACGTTTAACGTGTTTAATACTAAATAAAAGGTTTTAATCACCTGATAAACAAATTAACGATAAGCAATGACAGTAGTTGCTCATCTGTTTGTCTAGTTCTGTGTGTTGTAGTGTGAGTGAATCTTGTGACACAGTTCAATTTATGATTATCATGGGAGATACCACAAATTTATTCACTTTTGATGAACAAACAGACATGCTTTTAACTTATGGCGAGGTACATACAAACGGTGCTGCTGCTGTTCGAAGATATCGTGAAAAATTTCCTAACCGAAGGATACCAAATCGTAAAACGTTTGAGGCCATTGAAAGACGTCTTAGGGATAATGGTACGCTAAAACCTATACGAGTGAACGCCGGTCGACAACGATTTCGACGAACTGCAAACGTAGAAGAAGAAATACTCGATGTTGTTCAGTTATCTCCTACTACTAGTACCAGAAGATTGTCACGTCGTTTCGATGTTTCCTCTACCAGCGTATGGCGAACTTTACGCGAACATAAAGGATAAATTATGAAGAAGATCATTAACTCATGATGAATTCTGGTTCTCATCTTAGTTAAAAGAAATTCGCTATAAAATACAGTTCAGAGTAAAATAAAAGCTATAGTTTAAATACTAAAAATGTTAAATGTTGCGAATGAAGTAGTCCATGGTATTTTAAGAATGTTGCTTGTCGTTAAACCATATGGGAGTTTCAAAAATTCATCTTTCGTATGGTTTTTGGTAGCACTATAGCTAGTTTACTTTTATATGATAACAACGAAATCTTGAAAAATATATTTTACGGTAAGCCGACCATGGTGTTTCTGGTATTTCAGAGTTGCTTCTTTTGTCATGAAGTAAAAATAGCCATGTGAGGCGACAAGTTTTCTCTCTTTTTCGGTATACTCGTAGATGATTTCCATTTTCTTAAGGGTTAAGATAATGCAAGAAAGGTAAATCCTAAAAAGACGTCTGATTATAAATCATATATCTATATCTATATCTGATTATAAATAGTTTAAATTGCCTTAAGGTTTTTCATAAGCTTTATAAGTTCATGAAATTATACTATAAATGTCTAATGTTATGTTATTATAGATAGCTGACGGTTAATTTTCTGTGATAAGAAGAGACAAGGGAGGTTTCATTTTACTTTGTTGACTATTTGTTTATATCCATCAACTCATATTTGCAGCCTGTATTGTGCGGATAACAAAAATATAATAAAAATCTCAACTACATAATTAAACACTATCTTACTAAAAGTCACAACTTTTTTTTCTCTTTATTTATAATCCCAGTTTTAGTTTTGCCCCCGAGTATAGGAAGTATACTAAACCGCATGACCTTTCCCTGTTTGTTTTGCGATATGGTATAACTAACGCCCGCTATTGATATCAATATTGATATTGACAGTATGAATACTGAAGATTGAATATTGATGTGAGGGGGGGTGTATTTTTTTAAATTTTAGACAATATCGACTTGTTCCGATTAAAATTTATAGGATAATTGTTTGATAATGAAATAACTAATGGTGCATTGAATGAGACCAGAAGTATGTTTTTCGTTTTGGATAACCAGGATAGTTAATTCCCATTTTAGAACTCATCAAGGTAATTAATTCGCCCACCAAAAAATTTACTCACTCACCCAAAATCTCCAAAAAAAAAAAGACTTAGAAAAAAGTTTAATCAACTGATTATTTCTTCAAACGCTACTAAAATTCATAGATACAATAACCTAACCCGCAAGTCTGTGTATTACTCTGGACTCAACAAGCCCTCATGAAGATGTTTAAATCGAAAAGTAGGCTCTCACAGTTGACTATTGCACACCTTTAGTTTAGCTTGCGATGCCGCGGCGCACCGCATAGTGGGGCACAACGGCATAAAAGCTGAAAAATAGATATATCTTGAAAAGTTAGTCCTATCGAAAAGTAAATTGCTTCATTCGATTCAAAAATGAGGCTAGGCGCACATTGAGACACTCGCGACGCAGAGCAGAGCAGTTTTTGCAATACATGTGGTAGATAGGAAACTGCACTGCCCTGCTCTGCGTCCCAATGTGCGCGGTTCCTATCTAATTCACGTTTCACAAAAACTGCTCTGCGTCGCGAGTATCTCAATGCGCGCCTGAAAAATGCATTGGGATTAAAATTCTGTCTGTCTGTTTGTACATTTTTTCATAAATAGTACTTGTTAATGAAAAAAAAAAAATATTTTACTTCGATCAGTCGGGAAACGGTTAGTTCAAAAAAATTATCTAGGTTGTCATCAAATACAGGATTTATTCGTCTTTGGTATCGAATACTTTATAGATAAACATATGGGTAAGTTCAGCACATAATACTAAAATGTTCAATGATTTTATCTCTTATTCTACTATAAGTGACAACTAACATCGAGTATTCAAGAACATTACTTTTCTTCTTCAAAAAACCTAGTTTCTTCCAATTTTCTTTTTTGTTGAAATGTGCAGTGTATCACTTCTAATTACATCGCCCTCCCTTAGGGAACCTTTCAAGGCAAGAGAGACCTGTTTCTTCGCCACCTAATTCAAAATAACACCTTCTCTTCGTTGTTTTTTTTTTTTTTCTTTAGTCGACTTTCTCTCTCTCCTCTTTCACTTTGAAGTATAATTACCACCCCTTGCAGTTCACAATGTTGCAAGAAGCACACCAAGCCCTTGATCTAGTCTATGTTGAGCCGTTTCTTTTTAATTTGTCACGGTCCCGTAAACTCCGGAAACTTTTACTTAAGCAGAAAGAAATGTCCTTTGGAACTGGCCTACTATATGAACTCACAAAGGGATATCCCAGTTCTTTCGTCTGATCTTCCTAATTATTAATTCTTAATTGCAAAAGGGATAGCTTTAAAACTAAAATTAACAACGAAAACAAAAAAATACTAAATGAATTATTTAGATAAAGGAACAGATTTTTTTTTAAAAATAACTGACCTCAATGGGCAAGATCGAATATATTCGTGTTATGCACTTGGTGGATGAATTCATAAATTCTATGATTATAATAAACATTATAAATATAAATATAATTTAATGTAAATTTTTTGTACTTGGTGAATGAATATATAACTTACATTTTAAAGATGGGTTTATCAACTTATAAAAGTCGATAATAAGCAATAAAGAAACGTATAATTTATCTATTCAAAACGATAATGTAACATGAACATAATCATATGATCATGTCTGCTACACTGAAAAGATTTCTATTCTTGTTGTTGAATGAGCTACATAACTTTATTTGCTAGTTCTTACGAGAATGTTCTGAACATCGAAGCATAAGGTTACTTGTTTGTCACAAGTAATTTGTAATTAGGGTTAGGGGGGAGTAATTAGGCTTCCAACTGCATGGTTTTTAACGCCTTTTACTGTATATTTATTATTTCTTTTGTTTAACTTTGTTGCTGTTTGTTGTTTCTGTATATTTTATTGATGTATCTGGGATATGATATTTCATACTTTTGTACTTTAAAGGCTAATCTATCTTAATAGTCTATGATTAATGTTCATTTGTATGGTGTTTATTCATGTACCTCCTATATATATACATATATGCTCATACCCACATTATACATACCTTTCTCTCTTTTATTTATTTATTCTTATGTTATTTTACTTTATTTTTATTTTTTATTTATTTTTTATTTTTATTTATTATAATATTTTTTTTCTTTCTTTCGTTTATATTTTCTTTCTCTTTTTTTTTTAATTTTATTATTATTTTTTTATTTTTTATAAATAAATAGATCCACTACATTCATAGACGTATTACTTGGATATAAATACTTCAATACTTCACATAACTTAAATATTAATTTTCATACTATTTTTACAATGCTTTGAGAAGGTTAGATTCCTTAAGGAACATGATTAGTCGATTGATAGTATCTTCAGAGTCACTAAGTGTTTCTTTTAGGGATCGGTTTAAATTATATTTCATCATGAGGTTTCGATAGTCTGGGCATACCTGTAGGATATGTTTTATGGTGATGGGTGTCTGGCATCTATTGCATTATGGTTGTGGGGCTTTTGTGATGAGATGAATGTGGGTTAGCCGTGAGTGTCCAATCCTTAATCTTGTAAGTGCGGTTTCTTCTCTACGTGTTGATCTCACTGAGGTTTTCCAGATATCAATGTTCGGCTTTATTTCTTTCAGCTTGTTGCTGTCCACATTGTCCCATATACTTTGCCAAGCAGTTTTGGCATTCGTGGCAAACCATTTTTTTATATCGCTTTTTGCTTAAATGGGAACAATGTCTTGGTTGCTGAGTGCAGCTTCTTTGGCAAGTTTATCCGCCATTTCATTGCATTTGATACCAACATGCGAAGGTGTCCATAGGAACTCAATATCTTTTCCCAAAGTTGTTAGAATAGCCAGATATTCATGGATTTTTATAACTAGCGGGTGGTCACTGTATAATTCTAAGAGGCTTTGGAGAGCAGAGAGTGAGTCGCTACAAATTAAGTATTTATCTCCCTCTTCTGTCATTAAACTGTGGAGAGCATATGATATTGCGGCGAGTTCTGCCGTGAATATACTGCAATGAGCTGCAAGTTTATATCTAAATAATTTTTGAACCATCGGTGTAGATGAATGTTGCGTTCACATTTTTGTCTAATATTTCATGAAATTTGTTTTTTTATTACGTATGGTGGGGTCGTTTGATTCTTGTACTTACGCATTGTCGTATTTATACGGGGAGCTACGTATGTCCATGGTGGGGTGTTGTTATCTCGATCTTGCGTGGTTTTTTGTTCTGCTTCCTCGATTGTTCTTCTATATCTCATGGCTAGTGGGGCGGGTTTATTGGGATTGTTGTTGTATATTCGTTGATATTTTGGTCTAAATACATACTTAAATGCTGGGTTTAGTGGTTTTGTTGCAAGGGCTGCTATATAATTTGTTGCGAGTTGTTGTCTCCGGGAGGTTAGGGTGGCATGCTGGATTCTGCGCATAAACTGAGGATAGGGCTTGTCCTAAAGGCTCCTGTTGCTAACCTTATTCCGTTGTGATGGACTCTGTCAAGCTGTGTGAGTAAGCTGAATCTAGCAGAGGCATATATTTGGCTAGCCTAGTCTAATTTCGATCGTATTAGGCATTGGTATATTTGGAGTAATCTCGATCAGTCTGCACCCCAACTAGTGCCTGCTAATACCTTCATTATATTCAACCGTTCTAAGCAACTTTCCTTTAATTTTATAATATGGCGTTTCCATGAGAGTTTGGCATCAACTTCTAATCCTAAGAAGGTACAATGGTCGTGGAAGCTTAACTCTTGGTTGTATAATGTAATTCTTGGTGGGGTGCTTGGTTGTCTTTTCCGGGAGAAGAGAACGCACTTGGTTTTTTCAGTTGAGCAGACCATTATCTTGCGACCAGGTTTGTAGCTTGTTAAGGGTGGATTGTATGATGGCTTTAGTTCTATTAGTATCTGTATATTGTATGAGGATGGCAAGGTCGTCCACAAAAAGGCTTGGTTTGATGGATAGATGAATTAGAGCATCTTGAATGGAGTTTATTGCGATTAGAAATAGAGTTCCACTAAGGACACTTCCTTGTGGAATTCCATTTTCGAGAAGTATTTTGTTTGAAAGATGATCTGCAATTCGTACTTGAATGAATCTTTTGTTGAAGAAGTTTTCGATGAATCGTGGAAGAGCACCTCTGAAACCCCAGTCATGTAATTGTTTCAATATATTTGGCCGCCAGAGGGTATCGTATGCTTTTTCGATATCGAAGAAGATAACTAAGCATTCACTTTTATTTATGAATGAGTTCAGTATCTCTGCTTCAAGTGATACAAGGTGGTCAATGGTTGATCTTCCTTCTCTTTGTCCGCATTGAAAATCAGCCAGGAGCTTGTTCTTTTCCATATACCATAATAATCGCTTGTTAATAATTTTTTCTATTAGTTTGCATAGACAGCTTGTCAGAGATACAGGTCGATAACTGTTTACCTTTAATTTATTATTCCCAGGCTTTAAAATAGGTATTACTATGGATTCTTGCCATTTTTCTGGAAATTCACCTTTTAACCAAACTCTGTTGAGAAACTTAAGAGGGTATTTTCTTTGGTCTGTTGGTATATTCTTGATCATAGAATTATGAATGTGATCAGGGCCAACAGCAGTCATTCTGAGAAAGGATATAGCCGTGTCGAGTTCCCATTACCATATACCAGTCCCACGCATTGTATGAATACTTGAGTTAGATTACTGTAATTTTATTAGCTTTCATTGATATTTTTGCTAAACTATACATATTACACACTTACTTGTATTATTTATACTCACGTAAATAAGTTTCGGTTTCGGTTTCGGTTTCGGCTAAAATTTTAGTTTCGGTCGGACACTAATATATAGATATATATATATATATATATATATATATATATATATATATATATATATATAACACTTATGTGGGTTAAAGAATATTTATTAACAGAAATATACAGTTATCACAATGCCAACGAATTTATCGGCTGCCTTCTGCTTCCTGCTCTTCAGCAGGGACTGATAAACCTGTTCGAGGTGGGCGTGGCCAAACCGCATTTCTAGCCGGCTCACTAGCATGTTAAAATCGTATGCGTCGTCAGCGTTCAGGGTCTGTAGAACATACTGAGCGTCGCCTCTGAGAGCTACCGTAATGGCTACCGCCTTTTCTCTTGGAGACCACCCATTAGCACTGGCCGCAGCGTTGAATCGTTTAAGGTAATTCGACCATGACGATTTACCATCAAAGGTTGGTGGTTTTATTCTGGCTCGGCTCTCTATGATGGCGGGTACTCGTTCTTCCCCTTCTATCAATGGCTGATGGGCGAGCTGCTTTCTCTCGACTCCCTGAACTTTTTCTTCCAGCCTCCTTTCTATTTTTTCAAACTGCTCTTCAAAAGCTGCAAACCTGTCATTCACGCTAGTCATCTCACCCTTCAGCCTATCATTTGTTTGGCTAGACAAGTTGTTCAGCTTGACACTAATCTCAGCTGAGAAACTCGACTTTAGGCTAGTCATCTTTTCGTTAAGCTCGGCAGACTGGCTGGCCAGTTTGTTATTTATTTCACCAGACAGGTGTATTCAGCTTATCATTTATTTCAATAGACAAACTGGAACTAAGAAAGGTTATTTTCTCATTCAATTGGTCATCCAAACTATTTATTTCAGCAAATTGGCTGGTCAACTTGTCAGTTAATTCGCCAGACATGCTTGCTAATTTACCATTTATTTCTGCCGATTGACTTGTTAATTTATCATTTACTTCGGCCGACTGGTTTACCAATTTTTCATTTAATTCGCCAGAAAGGTTTGTAAACCTTTCATTCAACCCATTGATTTCAGAAGACAAATTAGAATTTAGGGTGGTGAATTTGTCATTTAACCCATTCATTTCAGCCGACAAATTAGAATTAAGGCTGGTTAGTTTTTCATTTATGTCCGCCGACATAGCCTTCAAAAAGCTATCCTCAAACTCTACAGATTCAGGATCTATGCCTTGACTCAAGTAATACTCACGCAACCGAGCCAACGAGATCGTCTTCGTACCTGTAGTGTCTAAGTCAAGCTCTTCTAATTCTCTCCTCTGCTCCGCTACTTTAAGTTCTCCAATTCGTTTACCTGGCATTTTTTTTTTTTTTTTTTAAACCCCACACCTGACATCAGTTTTAACACTTATGTGGGTTAAAGAATAAATATTAACAGAAATTTACAGTTATCACAATGCCAACGAATTTATAAAACTTAAATACTTGAGCAGGTTACAAAATTGATAACGTTATTACAAACAATCATATGACTTGAGCTTCACAGTCAAGACACAGCCTTCCTCTAACTCGTTCAGTCACTGCTCCTTATATATAATCGTAAATAGTCAAGCCTGGATCATTCTAGAACAATGTAGGCAGATTTACGCCTTTGTGCACCAGGCGCGAAAGATCTAGACCCCAAAAGTTCGTTCCAATCGCATATTTTGTTCCAACAAGCGGTCCGGGAGGTTACGCCATATGTTTTTTTTATTTGCTTATCGGTTTAACGTTACAATATATATAAAATAAATATTGATAAAAGTATTTTATGTAGATTAAGGAAGTATTAGCATCCGAATGGAAGTACCAGATTAGTGATGATGATGATAATTGATATAATTTCCGTCTCTTCAGTGATTAAGAAATGTGTCTCTGTCTTATTTATAAAAATATGATTATTCATGAATATACAAACATAATGCCAGTCATCATTTTCTAAGTCATGTTACATTATAAATATTGTATGGAACAAAAAAATGTGCTTACATTCCATAGTCGGGAATGGAACATATTGAATTATAAAGAATAAAATAATATTAGGTAACGAATTTCTCCTTAATTACAGGCGGTTATAAAAAAAAAAAAAAAAAAAAAAAAAAAAAAAAAAAAAAAAAAATGATAAAACTTGGATCCCCCCCCCCGAATAAATTAAAGAAAAATTAATTCCTTGTTTGTTTTTTTTTGTTCCTAAACATTTGTTTGTAAACATCCTAACATTTGTTCCTAAATTCCTTTTTTATTACTAAACTGAAATTATCACCGTATGTATAATTATTTGCTATATATAAATGTGTTTTTGTGTGTTTGTGGTATGTGTGTGGTTTTCTCACTCACAAAACAAATTATATTTTCGGTTAATGTTACAGACATTAGTTTTTCTGAGTCACTGTGGTTGAATATATTTGTTACATTATAAAGAATTAATTTTTGTAAGGAAAATAATATCTATATTACATCGATATTAATTATTAAACTGTGAAACGTTGATTAATACTCATCATCAGAAATATTTCTCTTTTTTTTTTTTGGAGCCTGGAAAAATTCTCATTATTTCCAAAAGATTAGTTTCCACCGCCTGGGTCAATTTAGAATAAAAATATTGTCAATTTTAAGTAAGAAAGACAGGAGCGCTAAAAGTTAAGAGCTTCATTCTATTTTTTTTTCTTTTGGTTTTTTGTTTTTTTAACAGAGCACCATCCAAGGGACCCCTATATCATTGAGGAGGAGAAAAAAGCCCGGGGACAGAAGCTCCCCACTTTCATTTCAACCCTATTTGCATTTCAAAACTAGAGAAAAGTCCATATCCACCCCCAAATGAAACCTGTTGTTATGTAAAGGCCAAATTACTAATGTCCTTCCCGACGGCTTGACAGATTGTAAAACTTTTCGAATCTAAATAATCATTACTATGTTAGAACATTAAAATAATGAACAACACACTAATTCATCAAATACAAAAATACTGATAAAGATAACATACATCTATACAACAAATCATGTTAGAAAAATATTAACTAATTGATTGATTGATTATAATGGAATTGACATTTTTATTAGATTTTTAATCTATAAAAATAAAGATGAAATTCTGTTTGTTTGTATAGAAATACATTCTACTTTATATACTTTATAGAAATACATACCGTTTGTCCGAAATTCTCCAAATTTCGCTCAGTGGTTCTTTCATACCAGGTGCGTCCATATTGAAATTGCATAACTTCAGCCAATCTCTGGGTATATCATTTATAAACAATTGTATATATGTTATAAAAATCATTATGATCTTGCTTTTAATTGGTTTTTAGTGCTATTTTTGTTCTATATTTTTCTATATTTTCTATATATTATTATATTTTCTATATTTTTTGTATAGAATGGTTCACGTTTATTAGAAAAATGAAATTCCCCGGGTGAAACCGGGATATAAAGCTAGTTTATAATATAAAAAAAAAGTTGAGCAACATGATGACAATTCAGTCTTTAAATTGGGCGATCACGTCTGAACAATATGTATTCAGTGTACCAGGTAGTTAGACCATTTTTAAAATATTTATTTAATCATCGCCAAACAAAATCTCCACGAAAAAGACAAAAAATTAAATCATGGTGATTTGATACTGTAAAGTAAAACGATGTCACTCACTCACTCACATATCGGCGCTACAGTCCATGTAGGACCTTGGCCTCCTTTAACAGCTTGTTCCATTCGGTTCTGTCTGCTGCAAATCTTCTCCAGCGATGTACTCCTAAAGCCTTCAGGTCTGCCTCAACATCATCAATCCATCGTAGTCGAGGCCTCCCTCGCCTTCGTCCACCTCCTGGCTTCCCGTAGAGCAGCTTTTTCGGGATTCTGCTGGGATCCATCCGCTCAACATGTCCCAACCATCTTAATCGTCCCATCTGGATATATGAGATGATATCTCCTTCCCCAAACAATTCCTGCAGTTCCTTGTTGGTTCTGATTCTCCAGTTTTCACTCCACCGAATATTCGCCGAAAAACCTTCCTCTCCCAGACTTTCAGAACTCTTTTGTTTTCTGCTGTTAGGGTCCAGGCTTCGCTACCATAAGTAACAGTCGGCCTTAACACTGTCTTGTATATCAGCAGCTTTGCCTGTCTTGAGAGGTTATTGAACTTCAGGGCCTTTTGTAAACCCCATAGGCAGCGGTTTCCAGCAGCGATTCGGGCTTTTATATCTGTTATAGTCAGATTATCCGTGGTGATTAAGCTGCCAAGGTACTTGGATTCCTGACAGGCCTGTAATCGGTACTCTCCCAGCTGTATAGTCCGCTCTTCATCATATCTTTTCGCGGTCTGCATATACAGAGTCTTCTGATGATTGATCTCCAGCCCGATTTCCTTTGCAGCCCCTAGAAACTCTTCCAGTGCACCTGCCAGAGCTTGCCTTGTTCTAGCTGAGATCAGTACATCATCCGCAAAAGCCATATGCTGTATTAGTCGGTTAAATATGCTACCGCCCGGATTTGTTCTTATTTTGCGAATTGCGAACTCTAAAACTAGGTTGAAAAGAAGTACCGACAGTGGGTCACCTTGGCGTAATCATTTCCCCTTTAAATCCTTTGGAGCATCTTCGTCCGATCTTGACTTTGCAGGATGTATTCGTAAGGGTCACACCAATAAGCCGAATAAGTTTTTTTGGAATCCCTAAAGAATTTAGGCATTTTAACATGTTCTCCCTGTCGATGGTATCGTAGGCCTGCTTGAAATCGATAAATACATGGTGGAGAGTTACGTTGTACTCATTTGACTTCTCGAGTATTTGCCTTATCGAAAATATGTGATCAGTGGTTGACCGACCTGGTCTAAAGCCACATTGGTACTCTCCTACTATTTTCTCTGCCCATTTTGATAGCCTTCTGGAGATCGCTATTGAGAACACTTTGTAGACGATTCCTAGGACGGAAATTCCACGATAATTTCTACACTCGGTTCGGCTCCCCTTTTTGAATATCGGACAAACATGTGACTCAGACCATTCCTCTGGCATTTTTTCGGAAGTCCAAACATCAAAAACAATCTGGTACACATCCTCCCAGATGGCTTCTCCTCCATACTTTAGCATTTCTGCGTGCATGCCATCTCCTCCCGGTGCCTTATTGTTTTTTAGGTCTGAGATAATCTCTATTATCTCCTCTATTTCAGGTGGAGTATCTTCCTCTAACAGGTCTTCCTCCGACAGATACCTTGAGCATGTCGAGCTGTGTGCTTGTTCTTCCACTCCTAATATTTCCTCAAAGTACCTCTGCCACCTGCTTAGTACTTCCTCCTTGTCATGAAGTAGGTTACCCTGCTCATCCCTAATGGAGTCGGATCTTGGAGTGAATCCATTTTTAAATTCTTTAACACCCTTGTAGAACTTCCTTGTCTCCTTGGCCTTATAATGATCCTCTAATTTTCCGAGTCTCTCATTTTCCTTTATTCTTTTCTTTTTTCTACAGAGCTTCTTAGCATCCTTCCTCTTTTGACGATAAAGATCAGTGGTTGCCGTGTCACTCTTTGTAGGCACTTGAGGCGTGCTTGATTCTTCTCTTGAAAGGCTCTTTGGCACTCGTCGTCAAACCAGTCGTTCTTAGGCTCTCTTCGCCGCCGCCCTAAGACCTCTTCAGCCGCTTTTCCAAGAACAGCCTTTACTGCTTCCCAGCGTTTTCCCGCAGATATATCCTGCCCTTCTGTTGTCATCCTAGTCCTATTCTCGCTAACACGTTCCTGGTATTTGCTTCGTATCACCTCGTCCTTCAATTTTTCAACATCATAAGATGCTACCTGTTCGCCTTGTCCACCTCTTCTTTCAGCCAGCTTCTGCCTGTACTTGGCTATGACAAGAAAGTAGTCACTATCGGCATTAGCTCCTCTGAAGCTCCGTACGTCCAGTAAGTGTGAGGCATGTCGAGAATCAATTAGAACATGATCGATTTGGTTCCTTGTCATGTTGTCGGGGGACATCCATGTTTCTTTGTGAGACTCCTTATACTTAAAGTAGGTGCTCATAATTCTGAGTCTCTTTTCCTCCGCGAAACTAACAATTCGGATACCATTGTCATTACACAGATCGTGCTTACTTTGTATGCCGATGGTGGGTCTAAACGCTGTCTCTTTTCCTATTTTAGCATTCAAGTCCCCGATTATGATCTTAGAATCATATCTAGGGAGAGCGTCGTATACATTTTCCAGGATCCCATAAAACTCGTCCTTAACATCATCATCTTTTTCCTCTGTCGGTGCATGTACACTTAGGATACTGATATTAAAGAACTTTCCTTTAATTCTTATACGACAGATGCGTTCATTTATTCCTTGATAATCTATTAGCGTGTGTTTGAGATTCTTTTTTACCATAAATCCGGTACCAAAGGTATTCTGGCTGTTACCACTGTTAATGAGGATGTATTTCTGTAGCTCAACCATCTCCACATTTCTCCATCTAATCTCCTGTAATGCCACAATGTCAACTTTGTACTTTTCCAACTCTTCCTCTAGACCTCTGCTTGCACCTGCTTGAAGTAAACTCCTAATATTCCAGGTACCTAGTCGTATATTGTTGTATCTGTTACGCCTTATACATTTTCTATTCAGAGCCCTTCTATCAATTACTACTTCAGGCATTGGTTGGGACCCCCCCGAATCCGAATGGGTCCCTACGGGGAAATAACTATTTACCTTTGCCGACATCATAGTAGCTGTTTGTAGGTTTCGTGGCAAAATTTTTGACAAAGATGGGATGCCATCCCCACCCTCAACCCTCCTCTTTTTTCAACCGGGCTTGGGACCGGCTTAGGCAGAGTTAAAGTAAAACGATGTGCACATATATTTTATGTAGGATTTTACTTTTAGTGTGTCCATATTTTTTTGTATAAGGTATCAGATGAAATAAACTCATCTAAATAAAATTAATAACTGTGGCCGGTTCAAAGAGGACAACAAACATATTATATATAAATGGATTCACGAGTAATGCTGAAAGTAAACGAGCATTAAAAATCACTAATCATGATCAAATAATATATATGTTATAGAAACGGGTTTATGCCTAAAGTGCAAAGAAAGCTATTAAGGAAAAATAATTAGGTAAACGCCCTTTTAGAATCAACATTATTTCATTTTTTATTTTCGACTTTATTCATTTTAGCCAATATACCAATATTCACAGTCTTCTCTAACTTCATTGTAAAAGACGTAAGACGTCTTTTCCGTCAGGCAGCTTTACAAAAAAAGTTCTTCATAAAATAAAAAGGCGAAAACCTAAAAAGGCATAGTCGATGCGCTCCTAAGAAACAAACGTGAGCTTCGAATAGGTTTTGTGATTATTTAATTAAGATTTCTCATAGGTATTTAGTTTCAAATTTTTGGAAATATACTTAGAAACTAACTTACAGTTTTGACCCTTGTATAACATAAAAATCCGATCTCCTATTACTACTAATTATATATGTACTTAATTAATCGGTTTGTTAGCTGCAATATCATTCAGCCGCTAAACATCACATCTGATAACAATCCTCTGGATACGAAGTCTGTATCATCTCCCATGTGATACTTAACGTTCCCTAATGCTTCTACAGCTAATCAGACAATGCTATATTGGGAGTTCTAAATTTTGCGTCCCCAGGTATAATAATTAAATATCCCAGACAGGGATTTTAAACGAGTACTGACATCGCACAGGCTCAATACCTCCATTTTACAGGACGGGACGCAGCAGAGGATTTTTTACTCAAGGTATATGTTTGTATTTGAGTGAACAAGTATTAGTTGATGAAATAGTGCACCCATTTGTAAAAATCTATAATACATTAATATACAGCGGGGTTTTTGATCCCCTAGACACAAAAGCAACTGCAAATTAGTCGATACCCGATAGAATTACCAATCTCATGAGTTAGTATTTAAGCTAGGGGTTGAGAGTAATACTAAAAACAAAATAAAAATAAACGAGGATTATTAATATTGAAATATAAAGATTTTATAATTATTTGAAATTTACATCGTTGAATCATGATAATCCTTCACCAAAAAGGTTTCATTAGCCCTTTTCCTTCTAGAATTCTATCGAGGTGCCGATCGTAATGAGGCAATCGCTTTAAAATAGGTGACTTCAATGTAACACGATAAGGAGGAATACGAGAAGACAATGCAGAAGTTGGCCCAGCAGAAGGGCTTAGTAATGGACAAGTAGGACCTAAAATCATTAACATATCCTAACTTTCAAAGGTTCATTAACCACCGATCTTGACACTGCATCAAGACAAGTTATTCGCTCTAACTTCTCTCTCTTAGAATGGTAAATTCGAGTGAAATATTGATTTAAAAAGTAAGATGATACACATAATTAATTATTATTAATAATAGAGGCAAGAGTTGATTAGCTAAAAAAAACAAAAACAGGATAAACCATTATTACAAAACTAAAATGTATATCATCATTAACTTTTTAAAATTATTTATTGAAATTTACAGCAAATACGTTTAGTAAATGTGATAATAATAAGAAAAGAATATGTCATAAACAAGCTTGAAGAGAAGATGCCCATTGGTAGCACTCAACTAATACACTCAATAGAAGGTCCTGTGGCCATCTTCTTTTCAGACGCCAAGGAGGATTGTCTGGAATATAGTAGGAACGGGGCTGGAAGGTTGCTTTAAACTGTACTAAAAGGTAACTTTATTTCTGAAAAATATTTTCTAGATTCCAATTTGATTATTATTATTTATGTGATACCGTATCAATTAGGGAGTGATTATTATTCTTACGCAAGTCAATAAACATAGACAATAGATTTAAATTTGTATGTATAAATCAAGCATGATTTTTAAAGTAAAAATAATTATCAATTTAATACCCTGACAAAACTTATATATAAGAATTACAAGTTTAAAGTATATATAAAAATCAAATAATTATAATAACAATACCATTACAGATAAAATATAGAGCGTCTTATTTGAAGAATATTCTCTTCGCAAGACACAAATTAATATGTTACAATCCGAACCCCATGCGATCGGATTAGATTCCCACAATCGAAAGACTGGATATAAAATAAGTAGAAGTGCTCCTTGCTATTGGAAGCCATTGACTAGACAAACCCGAATTTATGTCTAATTTCTTTAATGGGCTCGTTTAACAGGGCAAGCCCCCCCCCCCCCTCCTGGCCCTCAGCCAAGATAACAATCTTCTACCATTCACTCCAGCATCCCTCCACCCTTTGATGGACCTGTTAAGTGCCTGTCGTCGTCATTAAGATCAATTATTATAAAATATATATGATTGCAGGACTTTCTTTTATTGAAACTCTAAATCTTAGACAGTATAAAAGTCAATACAGGTTATCAATAATATAATGACTTATACCAGTTCCCTCATTCTAAGCAATAAATGGAAACTATGGAATGACCGATAACACATGCTGATATCCAATGACCGACTAGTGATCGATAGTATGCTGTGATGACCGGGGGGGAGGGGGGAATAGTATATTTTTTCATTTGAAACGATAGAAGCTATAATGAACTTTTTTATTTGCAATTTTTTTTCTTTCCTCTCTTAGTAGGAATAACATAAACATTTCGGTAAAAAAAGGATGGGTTCCATTATACCTTGAAATAATTTTTATATTATTTTAGTTTCAAGCCTCGTCGTAACCGCAAAAAATAAAAACTTTATCAAAAGGCCAAAGAAACTGTTTAGGCGAAAGCTTCAAGTAACCATGAAAGCAGAATTCTCAGTTATCGAGTAGGTAGTTGATTTGACATGACAGCATTCGGAACCTAATCCTCGCAGGACTTTTCGGTGACGTTTGTCTAGACATTCTGACTTTGGAACGTGTATACTTAAAAAAAATGTTCTCAGGTATTTGATTAAGGGAGGTGAAAGATTTTTTTTTTACAAAAACTGCTATTATCTTAATATGCCATTAACCAAGTAATTTTCAAGTCAAGGGACTGGCAGGCAATCAGTTGTTTTGTTTGTTTATTATTCCATCAAGTTGGAAGGCGTGTATGATTAAACCATTCAATTTTTCAGTCTTATATTTTTTGCGTGAAGTTAATATTTTGTTTTATAGAGTTGATAAGCATTTTTTTTATAGAAGCAGAATTAAAATTAGACTGTTACGTTTTGTTTATTTTTCATTTCCATGAATTATATAGCAGATGGGTGCTTAGAGGCAGAGGCTATCACTTTATCCTTTAAATACCAAGATTTCGATAGTACTATCGATAGTTTTAAATCAATATACCGATAGAAAAGGAGTGCCGAAAAATTGATATAAGTCATAGACCAAAATGCCGATATGACATTTTAAAATGATATAATAATTAGAGATTAGAGATATTAATATCGACAGCATTAGTGGGTATAATAATATAGCGTTTTTTAGAGAGGTAATAGGAGGGATCACCTGTGGTGTAGTGGTTAACATAGAAACTTACTATGCTAAAGGTCGCGGGTTCAAGTCCCGAGGTGGCCCTAGCATATTTTAATGGGAGTAAAAAATCGTTGTCTATGCCATCCCTCGGATAGGACGTAAAATGAAGGTCCCGAATCTGTACCATCACAGGTACTCGTTAAAGATCCTAATTATACCTGGATAGGCAAAATTTAGGACTACCACTATAGCATCGTCTGATTAGCCTTAGTGTCATAAAGTGACGTTAAAACAAACAAACATGAGAGGTAATAGGTAATATCCCAGTGAATAAGGGGTTAATTTTCTTACTTTTCAGGGCACGACTTTTAAAGTTTGTATTTGTAAACGACGGTATTTTATAAAATCAGGTTTTTATTATTTACTGTTGAAAATCCGTCAAATATACCAAAATAAAGGCCTTCTGGATACGTCCATTAAAGCAACTGCATAGATCTCGTTATAAATGAGTTGTTATTTTTTACCAACCGATTACAACAGAACTAACGGAAATTATAATAACTCCATTTCAAATGAACGCCTGGCTGATATTGTAGTTCATTACGAAAAAACCTCCTTCAAACATCTTTTTAGCCGCTTGGCCCATTTTTCGCTAAATTTGATTTGACCACTTATTCATTGGGATGAAAGATTTATTCTATGTAAACCAGACAGAAAAAAATTAGGAATGAAAATTGTATCCATTTGAAAGAATTTCTAATGCAACGTTTTCATTATAGCTAAGAACAACTTTAATTAAATAAACCGCCACTTAATCCAATTCTTTCGAGCGGATTAGTTCTCAAGGACCTTTTTGGTCTGAAAATCTTTCAAACGCTCAGTACCTCCGCTCAGAATTCTATAGAAATTTCGGAAAACTATATGACGGAAAGAGAGGTGTTGCAGAAAGTTTTAACAGTAGTTGCCGGTAGGGACGAGGTGGGAAAACCCCTTGGACACAATGAAGCAATGAAACTGGTTGAAAAAAAGGGCCGAGAAGAGCTCTAATGAAAAAAGGGCCAACCTCAAAAGTGCCAGCCAGCCCTCAATCCCTTTCACCGGAGTCCCCTTGGAAACTACCTTGTATTTAATTAAATAAAAAACCTCGCGTACCTCCCTTCCTAGGCTTTATTCTATCTTTCAAAATAACTGCTCTTTGATATCATTACTATCTTCTTTTTTTCTCTCTTTCCCCCCCTCCCTTCGCCACTCACTTCATGTATCTTTTGTTTTTGCGAAACTTTTCCAAGAGATGCAGGTATGGAACATATAATAGTGTAATACACAAAAAAAAAATATTAAAATTGAAGTGGTCGGTGCAAAATAGTGTCAAGCAACATTTTTAACAAAAATAAACTGTAGCTGCCGTCTCTTATATATCATGTAGTTCTATATGTCTATGATGGAATGCCACCTGAAATATGTATATAGAGCACTCTCTAGTCATATTTAGTTGGCATTTCCATCATAGACATATAGTACTACATAATATACAAGAGACGGCAGCAACAGTTTATTTTTGTTAAAAATGTTGCTTGGCACTATTTTGCCCCGACCCCTTCAATTTATGTATATAGATTCGTTTCTTTCATTTGCATTATGTATGTGCAATGTGGCCCTCGTGTAAATATTTATGTAATCTGGTCCATGTAGTATAGTATTAATAATTATTTGGTCCATATAGTATAGTATAGATAATTATTGTTTTGTTTTTTATTACATTTTTTTTTTATAATCTTATAACAAAAAGAAATGTATCTTAAATCCATTATAATTATTTCTATTGTTTAATATATGATTTTGTGATATATGTATGATTTAAAACAAATGAGCCCCTGTCAATCGGACATTACACGATGCAGTAAAGTGTTGGACCTGAAAAAGGCTATCTTTTTCTTTGTTTCTGATAATGGTCTTCCAATTTAAGTGATCGAGCTGCCGATTAAGTGATCTATCGCTAACTACTCACCTCACGGCAATATTTCAGCTTGTCGACAATGGGCGCTTTTAGTGAATGTTAGGACTGGAATATAAAATAATTTTTCTAATCACCCTTCATGAATATAATAGAAAAACAAATTAGTCTTGGTGTTAAAGTGGTCTTAATTCCTGCCTTATAGACATATGTATATGAAATCAAATCTTGTCCATCTTCGTTTCTTTTACAATTACACCAGTGTTCCAAACCCTGCAACTCAGCGGCTTACCTTTTTCCAAGTGATAAATGTAATAAAATTATAAAAAAATTAGGTCATATTTTTAATTAGCTCACTCCGAAGTAAAATATAAGTAATTTACATCAGGAGTTACCCAAATCGAGCATAATTATAAATAAATATTTACAGGTTTACTGATTATTATTATTAAAATGGCTTAAAATTCTCTATTTAACAAATTAAATTTAAGTAGTAAGTCATTTTTCGCACGTGGACAATCACTGGGGCGGAGTGGCCCTAAAACCAAAAAAAAAGTTAGATCCGGAAAATGAGGGGCTCTAATCGAAAAGCTGCTCCCGATTAACCGTATTAGGTTTAATGAGGAAGAGACAGTGAGACTGTAATACAAGTCAGGACCACCATGTGTAGCTAACGACGGCGATACCTTGCTCTTAATGCCCAACCTCGCCTATTAATGTCGCTTTAATTAACCTCGACCCATCTGCCTTTTTTTTCTTTTCCTTTTTTTTTTTTTTGAGAGAGAGAGAGAGGGAGATCCCTTTTTTAGGGTCACTTGGGGCTCAATATTGCCGGTCAGGATTTTATGTTGTGGGAAACTGAAGGGTAAGCACTCCCGTGAGGCTGTCATTCCGGGGGATGGGCTACTCTTTCGTTAAAATTGAGTTGTAGACATTAAGTTAGCTCAGATATCTAAAGGATATATATTTATTAAAACATTGAATTCATTTATTTCAATAAATAAATTCATTACATTTTATTGAAATTACAATAGCGCTCACGTCAGAATTCGGTTATACATGGATGAGATTTACTGAGAAACCTTAGCAGACGAGGTACAAATCATTTTAATCATAAAGAGTTTTATATATATATTTATATATATATATATATATATATATATATATATATATATATATATATATATATATATATAGTGATGTAAAACTATCGGTAGTCTCCACTATCGATATTTTCTATAGTAGGTATCGGACATAAAACTATCGATACTATCAATAGTATTTTGTGATGACCCGGGGGGTTGGGGGGGAGAATTGTTGAATTTTTCATTTGTACGAAAGGAGCTATAAAGTACGTTTTTATTTATACTCTTTTCTTTTCTTTTTTATTATTGGACTAGATTTTTTGCATGAACATTTCCGTGAATAGAGGATGGATTCCATCACAGATTGTAATAATTTTTGTTAATTTTAACGAATCGGGATTTAGAGGATCCTTGAATTTGTCAAAGGAAGTTGTTTTTAATGTGGCGGAATAATCGCCCTGAAGAAAAAAGGACGTTTTTGCAACATTTGACTGGAAAAAGATTGCCATGAAAAATGCTTACTTCACAAACAAGGTTCTCAGGTATTTGAGTTAGAAGGGTTGAAAATATTTTATTATAAGAACTGCAATTTTGTTTTCCTGTCATTAACTGAATCATTTTCAAGTCAATGGCAGGCAATCAGTTGCTTTGCTTGAGTATTACTCCATCAAGTTGGAAGACACATGGATATATGAGCAAAACATTCAATTTCCAGTCAAGTACATCATGATTTTAGCATAGAAAAATTGTTACGTCTTTACTTTACCAATGAGTTTTCTTTCATAATTTTTAATCATCCAATTAAGAGTCCTTAGTGCAGCCTAACTTCGAAATTCAATTAGCACGGTGTAAGAATGACTCTGGTCACTTAATTTGAGTTAATATTTTGAGTGAATAATTATAAGTGAAGTTAATGTACCTATATTTTTTAAAGCGTAAAAAACATTTGACGTAAAAATATTAAAATTAAATTAAACCATAATATTTCATTTTTTCCCCTTTGAATGAATCAGAGGACATCACTTTACCTCACTAAAAACAATTTTCGATTGTACTATCGAACTATCGAGCATCACTAGTATATATATATATATATATATATAATATGTATATAATATAATATATATATATATATATATATATATATATATATATACTTGTATATACAAACACACATACACATAGAGGACATTGGATATAATATATAAGTTGCCTTTTATACAGACATTCACTGCATATACCAATCGATGAAAAATTTTGATAAAAGCAACTTAAAAAGGTATTAAAATTTCACGGTGGAGTAAACCACACCAGGCATTCATAAAACCTATATTATATGTATAAACTATAACCTAGCTTTTATTATTATTCACGAGTAGCTTCGCAGAGCAATATATGGACCATCAGTTTAAAAAAAAAAAAAGCTATAAAGAACGGCTGCATTAGATATCAATATTTCCGTTCCTATATGAAAAAAAAATTGTAGGGTCTCCAATAATAACGATCATTGCCTTCTTCTAGTCTGATTCTTCAAAGAATGGTTTAATAATGAAATTTGATAATATACTACTTTTTAATTTTATTGAAATTTAGGTATTTGATTTTTCAGGCCTGCAGTGATTGTAATTCTTTACTAGACTTCTAGTGTTTATAACCTCACACGAAAGCCGTTCAGTGTGAATCCGATCTCACCTGAAAAGCACCCGTTGGGAGTATGTCTCTCTATTTCACTGAGCTAATGAAGCCCCTCATTTAAAAAGAACTGTACGCGATGGGGATTTGCTGAACTCATAAATAGCGATCCAAACGAAGGTAGGTCACACTCTCGAAAAACATACATACAAAAAAAAAATGGAAAAATAAGTTTAGGAATCACAAATAACTCGACAGAGACCAGTGGTAAAGCGCAATAACAGAGTAGGTTACGTGCGGGCCTGAAAGCTCCCAGTTACCAATATTTAAAACTATATAAGTCAAATGCTTCAGTCAAATGCTCCAACATACGGAGTAATGATTCATAATGGATGATTATATTGCTAATAGGAAGAATCGGAAGAAATGGATTGGTTTTTCTGTGTGCCAAATCTCAATTCCTTATCTACAACCGGACAGAACATGGATATGTGTCTGAGCATCTTATAGTGCAATCGAAGTTTAGATTATTCCGCAAGCAAATTTTGCAGCCGAACAGTATCAACGAACAGTTTCATAGACTAATGCTCATTCTGAAGGATAAAAATATTGGAAAAATTATTAATGCTCACTGGACCACAAGGATTTTATACCAATCATAATTGTATATTTCACCCAAATCTTTTCTTAAAGTCATAATTTAACAAATTCAAATACTTATGCCTCCAATCTAAATAGTTTTTATAATTGATACTTTATAAACAATCCAGTGGAATAACAAAGCATTTTCTAAGAGAGTTATGGAATGCCAACTGAAGTCTTTTAGCATTGTTTATAAAAGAAGAATGCCTAAGCAGGTCCACGGCTCGACGGGTAGGCATTTCCCTCCCCTGGCCCAAGGAAGGAAAGAATAAAATGCGGTCAGTCAGCACTGGACGTGAAAAGAAAGCTCGAAAGCCATATTATAAATTCCTAATGTTCTACTTGACATTCCAGAAACTAATTCCATAATTTACCAACGTTTCGCAAATAGTTACATCACATGTACATAAAAATATCCATTTAAAAAAAAACCGGGCATTCTGAGAATGAGCACTGCTTCCGAACCTCATAAGAGGATTCCAGATTACTATGAATGGTACAAAACTGGATAGAGGTAAAAGGATAATTTTTTCATGATTTACTGAGTCATTAATTCGGAGATGAGGATATGTCTTAACACATGTGTTACCCAAATAATTGACAGAAACACGGCGTGAAAACTACTTATAAAAAAAACGAATAAAAGCAGATAAGCTAACGAACGGAAACGAAGAAAAGAAATAAGCCAGGAATTTAGAAGAAAGGGCTAAAATAATATAAAGATCACTATCTGAAGAAAGATGGTTCCAGAATAATGTATCATTAAAGATGATTAAATAAGCATTAAAAAGTGTGTCTAGAAAAATGATGAATAAAGGAAGAGGCCTTCAGTGATGCCAAAACTAATAATAGTTCTCTGTTGGTTGGATATGTACTTTAGGAAAAATGAAAAATCAAAGATGAGATAAACATTTTCATAAATAATATTTAAGGTAATAAAGATTAAAGGAAGGGGGACTGGGCCCTTAGGCAGGCATGAATATAGGCAGGCCTACAAGGGTTAATGTAACACACCGACGTGAGATAAAGGCCTTTGATTTTAAACCCGAATGTATCAAATAGATAAGAGGGTGCCCTAATTGGTTTAATATCATATTCGGGGGAGGGATATTAGGTGGGGTGGTTTTGGGACATACGTAGCCCACCCTTCCGTCCTGGATATTGGAGATTCCAGCCGCTGGAATTTCTGGAATTACCTGCCTTTAGCATACGGATCACTTTATTAACTCAGCGGAGTCACCATCTGGGGCTTATACCCTTTCATTTTAACACGGCCCATGGGATGCGGACAGGTTAAATTATGAACGGCAAACGGGCTAGGAATCAATCCTAACAGTGACTTGCATAGGAATCGCATTGTCAATACACCACCAACAAAAAAAATCAATAGATATCATTTAAAAAACAAAAAAGGTGTAAATTGCTTATACAGATACCTAAAGTTAAAGGAAATCCAGAGTTGTCAATGGTCAGAAAGGTAGATGATTGGCTGAAGTAATGCAACTTTAATATGGACAGGTGCTCGCACCTGGTATGAAAGAACCACTGGGAGAGATTTGGAGAATTTAGGACAAACATTATGGATTTCTATAAAGAATAAAATAAAAACAGAATTTCATCTTTATTTATATAGATGATACTAGCACCATAGAACAAAAAAACCAAACAAATCTGTACGGTTTTCAAGAAAAACCAAGGTAAAATTACATTAAATATCAGGGATGTGCCTTTCCGCATGAATTCTTAATCTTTCTATTTCACAGTAAATAGTGGCCAGGAATGTAAAGTATTCTAAATTAACACTAGAAGTTAAAGTAAACAATAAAATTGATCAATATTGAAAAAATAATAAATAAAATGTCTAACTCTAACTGAATATCGTTTGAGAAACCCGGCTTGTCCAAAAATTCTGTTTCTGTTTATTTTTGAATTCTTAGTATTGTCAGAAATATAATTCATCTTGAATTATATTTCTAATTTTTAATAGGGGTTACATAATGGAAAAAATAATTTGTTTTCTAGGTGCACTTTTTTCGCTTTCCCGTAAAATTAAATCAGTTTTTTAAACGACTGAATCAAATTTATGTATTTCGGAGTGTTATTTTCACTCATTATATATTACGCGGCATATCTAATAGAAAATGACTTTTCGGGAACTGATATTTTAGTGTAAACAATTCTTGACCTATTTTCACCCCCCTGCGTATGCTCGAGTCCTTTTCCATATAAATATATTTGTTAGGCATTCATTAATTGCAAAGCTCCCCACTTAGTTAATTCGTCCACGGTAACGTTTATTTTGTTTCAACTGAAATATTCTATAATTTATAAAACTAAAAAATGTGAACAGATTGCCACAGATGATTAATAGTATCATATAATAACAGATGATTAAGAATATAATATAATTTTATACAGTAATTTCTCTATTTTTGTAAATTTATTTGTTTGGTAATTATTATGTTGTTTTTATACTCAAATTATTAATTCCTAAATATGTTTAACATCCTTTTTATTTTTCCGGCTTAATTAGAGAAATAACCCAGTACTGCGATTTCAAAAGCGATTTTCTATAATGACATGACTATAAATTTTCAAAACATAATAAAATATTTGTGAATTAGGTTCGCTTACTTTCTAAAGATTAAAAGAAAAATCGAATTAAAAAGTACTGACCAAATTATATTTACTCGGCTGAATCGATGAAAATGGAAAAGTGTTAAATCACAAAAAAAAGAAAGATAAAATAAAGGGAAAATTCTTCCCATTCTCTCTTGCTTATGCAGGAACACTAAAGGAAGAAAGGGCAACTAAAAGAATTCGTTTCATACCAAACGAAAGCAAAATAAAATTCTCCTCCAGGCCTCAAGCTCGTTTGATCTGAAAAGGGATGGAAATTATAGAGAAAATCGGAATCATATTAAACAATTTTATGTTATTTATTATAAAAATTATATTTATTTTAAAAAAAATTCTTTCTTTATTCAATTTAAATAAGAGGTATTCTTATTTTTATTCATCCGTGAATAAAAATGAAAACTTCGGAGTTCAAAGTAGGGTGTATAAAATAAAATAATCTTAATAAGGTGTATAAAATAAAATAATCTTAATTAGAGATGGGCAAAAATGCAATATGAGTACGGAGTACTATATATATAATATAAGGAGTAATCAACGGTATGATTACTGAATTTATCGAAAGTACTCAACTTATTTTTTCTCTTAGTACTCCGGTAATCAAGCACAGAAAAGTTAAGTACAGGAGAAAATTTCTTCCACATTTGAGTAAAATTTTGTGTTTTATGTAGTAATATTTTTAAATTTTAAGGGTATTCAATACAAATTGGAAAGTGGGGTTCATGTGGGGGGGGGCGCTCAGATTTCTGTAATTTAACATTTACGGATTTAATTGAAATAAGGATGCATTCTTATGTTTCCGGATAGAGAGATTTCAAAAATATTATAATTTTTTTATTTCGACGAGAGGGTGGGGGAGGGGCGCTCGCTTTACAAATAATTTAACATTTACGGATTTTATTGAAATAAGGGTTCATTATTATGTTTCCGGATACGGAGATTTCAAAAATATTATAATTTTTTTTATTTCGACGTGAGGGTGGGGGGGGGGGGGGGGGGGGCGCTCGCTTGACAAATAATTTAACATTTACGGATTTCATATAAATTAGGGTGCATTCTTATGTTTCCGGATACGGAGATTTCAAAAATATTATCATTTTTTTATTTCGACAAGAGGGTGGGGGGGGGGGGCGCTCGCTTTGTGAATAATTTAACATTTACGGATTTTATTGAAATAAGGGTGCATTATTATGTTTCCGGA
The DNA here is from genome assembly GCA_911387785.2 of Aelia acuminata. Taxonomy (NCBI): domain Eukaryota; kingdom Metazoa; phylum Arthropoda; class Insecta; order Hemiptera; family Pentatomidae; genus Aelia; species Aelia acuminata. The sequence goes on along the minus strand of OU426983.1, from coordinate 62,742,105 downwards.
TACGGAGATTTCAAAATTATTATAATTTTTTTATTTCGGCGAGAGGGTGGGGGGGCGCACCCTTTGTGTTATAATATTTTTGAAATCTTCGTATCCGGAAACATAAGAATGCACCCTTATTTCAATGAAATCCGTAAATGTTAAATTATTTGTAAAGCGAGCGCCCCCCTACCCTCTCGTCGAAATAAAATAATTATAATATTTTTGAGATCTTCGTATCCGGAAACATAAGAATGCACCCTTATTTCAATGAAATCCGTAAATGTTAAATTATTTGTAAAGGAAGCGTCCCCCCACCCTCTCGTCGAAATAAAAAAATTATAATATTTTTGAAATCTCCGTATCCGGAAACATAAGAATGCACCCTTATTTCAATTAAATCCGTAAATGTTAAATTACAGAAATCTGACCCCCCCCCCCCACATGAACCCCACTTTCCAATTTGTATTGAATACCCTTAAAATTTAAAAATATTACCTCACAAAACATAAAAATGTACTCAAATGTGGAAGAAATTTTCTCTTGTACTCAACTTTTCTGTACTTGATTACCGGGGTACTTAGAGAAAAAATAAGTTGAGTACTTTCGATAAAATCAATAATCAAGCTGTTGATTACTCCGTACTCATATTACACATTTTTGCCCATCCCTAATCTTAATAAGGTTCTATTTTCTTCTCTTCTCTTCTATTCTCTAATTATATTATCGATAGTTTCAAAATATCGACTATAGATAGTTCAAACTTTAGAGAAAGTACAATGATGTTTATTTACTTTTATGATGTTATTTAATCTTGATCGTTAGTTAAAAAATTAAGTTATAATTTATAAATTAATTAATTTATTTAGAAGATAAAAGATTCTACCACGGCCGGGAATCGCACCCAGGTCCTCCGCATCTACGTCGCGACGCTCTTACCGCTACTACGGGCCGTCTTAATTAATTAGTTTAAAGATTTTTATTTAAATTTGGACAGTAGCAGAGTTTTTCATTTGACTTATTGCAATCATTGAATAAAGACTGAAGCATAGAATTCAGAAAAATGCCATAACATCGAAGCATATCACTTTAAAACAGTTAAAAATGAAATTATTAGAATGTTATAATATCACACTTCTATGTTATTATTATTCATTATTATTCTATGTTATTCTATGTCATGAATTCTATGTTTAATACTGAATCTAATGATTACAATAAGTCAAAAATAGTGATTTTTGAGATGTTACAGTTCTGAACTAAGGCAACGGTATGGATGAATATTTGTTTTTTCATAAGACATATGGTATGTTTAAATGGCAATGATTAACTCCGAGGCGTCATTCGGCAGTATAGACAGATAGAAACAGAACTTTATTCTGGGACTATGTCCCTTAGGAATAACTATAAAAGAATACGTATCTGGCCATAGTATTGAAGTAATGAAAACGTAACATATTTACATTTTATATCTATAAAAAATAAGTAAAACAAAAAATTCTTCAAAAATGTACCTATTAAGAGAAAAAAAAAAAAAAAAGAAGAAAAACAGAGAGAGAGAAAGGGACAAAATAAACATTTTAGAAAGTTGAAGACTAGACCGTACTTCTTATATGAATAAATTTTTTAATACATAAAAAAATATTGTTATGTATTAAAATATTTATTATAAAAAGATTATTTTCTTACCTATAAGAATATAGTATAACATTCAGTACTACACCAATTTCCGCAATACTAATCACCGCCCATGTCGTATTCTTTTAGATAAGAAGGCTAGCAGACATCGCAAAATACAGCCCCAAACATTTTCAACCCTGGCAAAACCGCTACAAACTGGGTCAGGAAGAATTTAAAATGTGAGCGGCGGAGATGGATCATTATGTAAAGAGGATCCCCACTGGGCCCCGGCCCCCCGGGAAATCTCGGCCAGTCCTCAGTTATCCCGTCTCTTCCTGATTAACTGTTCTTTACCACGGCGGGACGAAATATCTCCTACCTAAACCTTTGTAGCAACAGGTACACAAACCACTGGGAAACAATTTTACGAAGGCTTCACCTAAAAATATACAGGAAGGTAAATCCTTTGTTTCGAATGGCAATACAACACTGCAAAACTTCAACAAAATTAAGCTAATGATGTCAAATAAACCTTCCAGGAGTCAGGAAGATAAATGATACTTGCGATCGGGATTTTTCGGCTTACGATCATATGTTTACTTTTATCTTCATTACTTATTTGTTCTGATTCCATTGGTGTTCTGATTTCCTCAGCGTCTTGGTGAGTCACTCAATGACCTCTAGACTGTTTCCAACGATAGCAATATCATCTGCGTATCCTAGAACTTCATTCCTAGATTTTCATCCGAGAATTTCACGTTCCAACTGAAACGTTAATTTCTCATTTATTTTTAAGGATTCTTTGAACGCCTCAATGACACTGACTTCACCTTGAGTATTTGCAACTATCTACAACTTCTTCATCGCTTCTTCAACGCAACCACAAAGAAATGGTTTTCAATGTTTATAGTCTTTACGTTTTTTTTCATATTTTCAAATACTCGAATAAGAGACAGTTTTTCCTAGGATGTATTTTGATGATTTTTTTTTTCTACCGTAGATAATTTACTATGAAAACTCATATAAACATTTGTAGTCCTTGGCTGCCAGAGATAAGTGTATAAAGTCGTGTTTCGAACTCCTCCGTGGTATTTGTATGATGAGGGAAAAGTTTCTGATTGAAAACTTTTAGAGCATTTGAATGAATATGTCTTTCTGGGTACCGAGAAAATCTGGAAGGCATAAGTTCAAAGGCTTTAAAAGTGAGTTGCAAGTTTCTCTAAAAGTTCTGATTTAGTTTTCTTCTCTGTAGTACGAATATCGTAAGTTTCTGGATTGGAGTGATTCTAAAATTTATTGCTTTAGGTCAATGATCTAGAAAAAACATTAAGGATTAAGATTAATTAACTCCTCTAGCGAAACTTCAGTACTTAAACTAATATGGGTAACAAATAGTAAGACAATTTATACATTAAAATCTAGGAAGGAAATCTATACATTTATACAAATCAAAGTCGTGTTGGTTACATCATTCATTAGACAAGATCGGCTGGTCCGATTTTTATGATATTCCGATTTTTTCGGATTCGTCACTGCCCCGAATAGCAGAGAATAGGTAAAGAAAAAATCAAAAAATATTTATTGCGAAGTAAATATGATTTAATTAAATGGAAATAAAACATTTCTTGATGATATTTTCGCACATTTATTGAACTTAATTAATTTCATCTTAAGAAACCACTTTATTTAATTCAACTAATAAGTTATATTGATTCTGTGGCGGTAAGAAGTTTACCGGGTCATCTAATAATTAAAATAATTTGAGAATAACAATGTAGTAATGTTACAGATATAAATATAAAAAATAAAAAAATCAGTCAAAAATTAAAAATAATCAAATCATTGACGTTACAATGATTGATTTTTTTTTCAATTTTCAGAACATCAGTACCAAACATATTTTTTAAAAAATTAATATTTAAAACAATTTGTTTATAATTGTCAAGGTTTGCCCAATTCTAGCATTGAGTACATTTTTTATTTATAAACAACTAAATGTTTTGAAGAAAAGGAAAAATGCCCCGTTACTGTTAAAAATAATATAAAATTACAATTACTATAAAATACGTTGACTGGGCAACGCATGATAAGGAATCCGAAGATAGCAAGTTCAAAACTCAGAGAAAAGGGGCCTTTAATAATACTTACCTACTCCCATGGCTCGGAAAACCCCGTTTAGCCTAAACGGCGAGGATGGGGACTACAAAAATATTACGATAAACTATAATTTTAATTATAAATATTATTATATTTATAAATATTTATAATTTATTATAAATATTATTATATTTATAATAAATTATAAATATTATAAATAAATGTTAATTAATGGGAATCAGTTAGCCGCACAATTAATGTTTTTTAAAATCCTTTAACGAAAAAAACAAACCAGTTTAATAAAATAACAAAATATTATTACGGTAAAAATCACCTACAAAATTATCCCTCTATACATCACATCATGATTTAAAATTTTATTGTTTTTTAAATTAATGGAAGTTGAACAATTTCCCCATTCCAGCTAACAACTGTTAAAAAAATTATGCAAATAGGAACGTTATTGCTGTGGAACTAATTATTCATAGTCGCGCTGTTTTCTCAATAACAAAAGTTCTCCCCCGGTATAAAGTTCATACCACGATAACAACTTCTAAGATCTTCAGTCTCTAACACCGCGGACTTTAATAGCAATGTTGAACAAATTATTCCTAACTTTGTATCATCTTTATTTAACCTACGATTCCTTGCTTGAACAGGTTGGAAACACATTAGAGTGAATGGTTAAATCATCTCATATTTATTTATTTACAAAGAAAACTGTATAAATGAAACTTGACTACTTTCTAAGCTAACCTGGAATAGCCTTATAAAGCTATTGAAGTTGAATAAAAATTGTACGAAAATAAAACAGTAAAACTGAGGCAGAATACAGTCCACATTAAGGAAGATAAGAAACACAGAATAATAAATAACATATCACGTAACCGATTTAGTTATCCAGATTAAAAAACATATCCATATACACATCAAATGCTCGGAAAACGTTAAAAAATGAGATCTTACCAATTATGACTAATAAATTACATTGAAAAGGTTTAAATAAAAAAATCAGTAGTTATGTAGTTATCAAGTCCCTGTTCAAGTATTTATATAAATATATATTCAAAGAAAAGAAATGAGAAAGAAAAAAAGTAATAAGAAAGCTTAAGTATGTACAATTATTCCATATATCGGGGGAATTTTATAGAAAATTCTAAAAAAAAATAATATAAAGTTATAATTTGGTATAAATAACAAAAAGTAAAATTGGTGTTAAACCAAATTAAAAAAAAAAAAAATTAATGAGGAACTATGATGAAAACATGTGTTTGATTGAGGAAGTTAATATTATAAAAAAGATTAACATTATGAATGTAGGTGTATTTCATTGTTATGTAGAATTGAACAATAATAGCCTTGCTCAAATTATAAATTCAATACTTTGAGGGGAATGTTGAAAATTGTGTGATTAAATATTTTCAAGGAAGAAATAAATTCAGTTTCCAAAGAATCAAACAAATATTCATTCAGTAAAAATGTAGTTAAGAATTATTATGTATTTTTTTTTTAAATTACAATATATCAGATATGAATACTAGTAAAATGTATGTGAAATGTGTTATGAAACACTGAGATTCGATTCCAGCCGAATTTAAAGTGTCTGAAGCTCTTTTGCTTCTATTTTCCTTTTCCACAAATAACATCCTACTTGTCCTGCTTTTATAATTTGCTCTTTACGTTACTTCCTTACTTTTAGTAAATTTTATTTCATTCTTTAAATACCAAAAAATTACCCAAAGGGGGCTGCACGCCAAAGCCCTCCCCCTGGATCCTCCAATGTGTGTAGTGGACACTAAAAAATAAATTCAGTAGGTTACAGACGTGTCGTTTACTTTCTAAATGGAATAATTCCTTATTATGAAACTTAAAAACAAAACAAAACAGAGATCAAAATTATTTACAAACTATCCCGTTGATATACTAAATATCTGTAATTTCATTTTGGATCCTTTATATCTTGCAGAGTGAGTTAACTTTTAACTAAATATTTATTTAAGCCAAATTAATGTTTGTAATAAGCATTTTAAAAATAGAAATTATAAAAAATAAAAATTATTTTTTTGAAGATTTGTTAGGTTTCAATACCATCACAACTTCTGAATATTTCCACAGGCTTGGGAAATAAGTGGTTTTCAAAATAGAATTATATTTTTTTGTTAAGAAAAGGATTGCTCTCCACAAATCTCCAGATCATCCCAATTCCTACCGTACAATAAGCCTTCTTCCTTCTTGCTCTAAATTATTTGAAAAAATACTTCTCTGTCGCTTCGATTCTCTTCCAATTTTTAAATATATTCCAAATCATCAATTCGGTTTTAGAAAACATCATTCAACTGTTCAACAATGTCGTCGTTTAGTAGATTTTATATCTAGCTCTTTGGAGTCCAAAAATATTGTCACAATGTTTTTCTAGACATTAGTCAAGCGTTTGATAAAGTTTGGCATGCTTTAACTTGGATTGCTTTCCTAACTTAAAATATTACCCACCCCGACCTAATATTTCACTTTACTTTCTAATTTAACAGACAGACATTTCTCGGTAAAAGTAGGTACTGAAATTTCTGAAATAAAGCCTATAAAAGCAAGAGTTCCTCAGGGCAGTGTCCTGGGTCCTATATTATTTAATATACTTATGCCAGACCTACCACAACACCCAAATACACTTTTGCTGACGATACAGCAATTCTTTGTTCAGATGAAAATCCTTTTCTTGCATCTAAAACTCTTCAGAACCACTTAGACGATATTGCTGACTGGGCCGCTAGGTGGAAAATTAAAATGAATGAGAAAAAGAGTGTGCATTTTGTCTTCACACTTAATAATCGTCTTTGCCCCCAAATATTTTTCAAAAAGATACTAATTTCGGAATCTAATGAAATTAAATATTTAGGACTTTATCTGGACGAAAGACTTACTTGGAAAACTCACGTCAGACTCAAACGAAAAGAACTAAATAGACGCTTTGGACTTTTATCTTGATTATTTGACATACGATCAAAATTATCCCTAGCTAACAAACTAATTTTGTATAAAGTTCTTTTAAAAGCGATATGGACTTACGGTGTAGAACTGTGGGGTTCGGCCAAGAAATCACACGTCCAAAAAAATCAGTCCTTTCAGTCGAAAGTGTTAAGAAAAATAGTAGACGCACCATATTATTTTAGCAACGATATTATACATACGGACTTAAACATTCAAACAGTTTTTTTAACAGCCAAAGACAACAATATTATCTTTCACTAAAGAATGGTCAATAACAATAACCCACTGACAGACAATTTAAAAAGCTTTAACAACCCTTACAGGCGGTGGCCAAGAGACTATCTAAATTAGTAGCCCACAAACTTTTAAGCACACAAAGCTTATAGCAAAGCAATTTTGCATATTGCAAATTTTAAAGCTTGTTAAATGAATTGTATTTAATAAATAAATAAATTATTTGGAAGATTATTTCACGCAATCGGTTTCTAACGTTAACCAGTATATACCGCACGAAGAGAGGACAGCGGGGAACTACGAAATGTAAACTTCGGAGGATCTGCTATCTATCGGATCGGATCGGGAGACTAAATAAACGGTTTGAATTAGAGCGAAGCTGAATAGTTAGTTTTGGCAGAGGAGAAGGAAGGCTGGAAGCTGACGCTCCAACTTGAGGCAGGGCCTTGTAATTGTAGTTGTAAATCACCGCTCCGCCCTCAATACGTTCCAACTGTAACTGCGATAACTTATACCGTCGGCAGGCTCTTCCCTAGTCCGGTCGCTTACTATCACACTGTTACAAATTTTTAACCGTTATGACTTTTTATAACCGCTATTCCATGATTATTATCCATTTCCCTCTGACAAGTTACTTTCGTTCTATTTAACCTAAAACAATTTAACTTTGAATGTGATTGAATTGACTATTAACTAAGGGGGATGGGAATGGGTATAGTTTATATCCCTTTTATAGCCTTTAAAATACGGTTAAGATGTACATTTAGTAACAAAGTAGTAGATGACTAATTTAAGTAGGGGAGAGTGGGGCACAATGAAACAGTCGGTACACTGGGAGAACCAAAGGTCTAGAGGAACCAAATTCAGATATCAAGCTGCAAGGGTGACTCCAAACCAAGTCCGCTATTTTTCTCCTTTCGACTTGTTGCATGACAAACTCCAAGTGCTGAAGTGTTGTTTTGTGTGGTAAAACTAAGATTTTTCGTCGAACGGATTTTCGTCTCTAGGTAAGAGTAATTATTTTATTCGATCTGCTCTTACAACATTTCATTGTTTGTTTGTTTAACGCCACTTTATGCCATTAAGGCTAATTGGACGATGCTACAGTGGGAGTCCCAACATTTCATTATACATGTATCTCTTAAGATTTTGCCTGAGTTTGGCTTACCTACCTCTTCAAGTTCGTCTTAGGAAGTGAGAGACATCAAAATTGCGTTCGGGTCACAATGAAATGTTTTATGGAGCCCCACGAGTGTTTCATCGTGCCCCATATGTTTTTCATTCTGCAATTATCAGTCGTTATTTTTATTTTTCATTTTCTTACAGGATAGTGCGAAATCGAAAGCGGAATATCAAAAACACTCTATTAATTTATGACAACTTTCCCCTCTGACAACCAAGTCAAACTTTCCTCTCTCCTGAAGAATTTCGTAGCTATCCTAAAGCAGAAGAACGGAAAACCGACTGGAAGCCGAATAAAGTGTTTTTGCTAATTATGGTGTTATTTTTTTCAGCTGTTTCATTGTACTCCGGGCATGGGGCACTATGAAACAAAATTAATTTTTGGAAAATAGCTGCTGGCGGTCATACATGATGCATAAAATAATGTTAAACGCATTTCTTAGATAGATTTGATCCTAATGTAACATGGAAAAAATAAAAAAATGAATATGGAGTCTAAGGTGGGGTGCTATGGGTAAAAGAAACTATTGTGTTTCATTGTGCCCCACCACCCCCTACATATTAGCCAAAGCTGACCCGGTGAACTAGACTGACTTGCCTTCACGCAGAACGAGTTCCCCCAGTTGATGGTAGAACGGAACTACTCGTAATACAAGGGATTCTTGAAGAGTGGAACGATTGGATTTTGAACCTCAGAAGAAGAGGACCACAAAGGATGGAAGACCACCTGATTAAGGTGTATGAATCAGTTTTGTATATCATTTATGTATATATGTGTTTCCGCAGCTAAATGTCTACTTGTTCTGCATATTATTTCTTCTGTGCCTTACTTCCTTACTTTTAGATAAGTTAAATTCTATCTTTCAATGGCAAAAAAAAATTCCAAAGGGGGGGTGAGGTGCAGCTACCACAGCCGCCAATGGCTGAATCCAAACCTAGGTTGTTAAAATTATTGTTATTTCTATAATTTTGATTATATTACTATTAAAAAATTACTCCTTAATCTAGTTTGGAAAGGAGCTAGTTTTTTCTTTGTCAATTACTATTATCTGATTGATAATATATCAAAAGCAACAATCGGTAGTTCTGTTAAAAATAAAATTTCCACTTCAAATTCTAAAACTAAAAAATGATATTTGGTCCTCAAGTTTTTCAAATTATTTCCATTGAAAAAAATTGGTGAAGGCTGATAATTACAATATTTTATAAAATTCAGTTTATTAAAAGAGACGTTTAGTATTCATCCAGATATTGTTGGTATTGAACGCAATAAATCCAACAGGCCTCGTTTATTTTCGATATGGCTTTCAGTCCAGCATCACGTAACACTGTGTTTCCCCTCCCTCTCCCCTTTTTTTCCTCTTTCATGTATAGATCATGGTTTGCCCCGATATCCTCCTAAAATTATGGAAATATGAGTTCATTCGCTTGGAAGCATGGTCCATCTAGGTACTCTATTCAAGCCCCTAGAAAATATTACAACATTTATATACAAAAATATATTGATTCATAAAATAAAAACTATTAATAAAACCATATCATATCAGCAGGGTATACGAAATATTTTTTTTTAATTTCAAAAAAATAATATACTTTTTTTCTCTTCAAACTTTCTCCTCACAGCTGTCAGCAACTTGCGGAATTGAGTTAATGTGGTGGCTAAAACGAATTAATATATCAGGCATTATGGGCATGAGTTAGAGAAAGTGTCCTTCAGCACTCCTTTCCGGGTAATAATATTGTTTGTTGGTTTATTCTTTATATTAAGTTTGTTTAAAGTAAATATAGTAACGAGATGGTATGATCCATAATTTACCGAAGCAATATAGATAAAAACCATAATGTTTGGGTACGATAAAAATTCTAAGCATTTATTTTTAACATAAAAATAAGTAAAACTTGAATATAATTGTTCCAACTTTATAATATTACCTCTACATCCTGGAACATATGTTGTAACATCGTAAATTTAACTTGTTTTTATTAAAGATATTTTGTATCATGAAAAATTCAACTTCCTCGATAATTAGTTGACATTTTAAATAGTTAACATTTTTAATCTATATAAATAAAGATGAAATTCTGTTTGTTTGTTCTTTACAGAAATCCATACCGTTTGTCCTAAATTCTCCAAATTTCGCTCAGTGGTTCTTTCATACCACGTGCGAAAACTTTATATTAGTCCATATTAAAATTGCATAATGTCAGCCGATCTCTGGGTATATTCTTTATTGCTATAAAAATCGTTTTGATCTCGCTTTACATTGTTATTTACGAAATTGACCGTTTGAGTCGATTAAAAATCTCACTTTATAGATTTTATTGATTTAAAAAATAAAATTCTCCGGGTGAAACCGGTATATACAGCTAGTTTATTATAAGTTAGGTTACAACAATCACTTAAAGGGGACACCTCTGGTATAGTGGTTAGCATGGCAACCAACAATACTAAAGGTCCGCGTCCCGCGGTGGCACTAGGATTTTTTAATGGGAGAATAAAAATCCGTGGCTATGCTTTCCCTCGGGTAGGACGTAAAATGGAGGTCCCGAGATCCTATTCTAATTCTACTGGATATTCAAAATTTAGGACTACCACTGTAGCATCGTCCGATTAGCCTTAGTGGCATAAAGTGACATTAAACAAACAAGTATAAGTACAATCACTTAAAACACAGTGATAACTGAAACTTTGATTGGAATGATTTACCGATATGTACCTCAAAAAGCTAATGTGGACTTACTTACACCGTTGTGCTTCTCATCGATTCATCAGTTTTATAACTGTACAATAACGAGATATATTATTATTGACTTATTTTCTACCGTATTCAACCACATATCGACTTTAAATGCGTGGCATATTTGCAATTTTAATTTTTAATAGCTTAGCCATTTATTCTTTAATATTATTATTCCTAGGGGTGACAAATTATTAATATTAAAATAAATATAAAGCATTCGGTTGCATCATGGACAAAAATTCGAGCGAAATTCAACCTATACCGAGAATCCGTGAGGGAAAAAAATGGGTGCCCTAAAAGCTTCTTCCACCTTCATAGATCGGGTTATGGAAATAACGAAAGTGACACGAGCAATTCCAAAGATAAATTGGGTCGGAGAAGGTCCTAGTTCGAAACCGAAAGAATATGGAACAAAGGGAAACTAGAACGGAGGGAATAACCACCAAGCGGGAAATTCGCGGGGGCTGAGTTCGGGAGGGGGTAAATGTAATTTTTCATCACGGGGAAGCCATTCTTAGCAGGTGACTCGTAATCTAAAGCCCCACATACAACACACAACACAAATGGCCGAATCGATATGAACCTGGTTATTGGTTCGGTCAGGTCAGTTTAGCAATGTCCTCTATAGCAACTGAATTAGCTGATATACTCTTCAACCGTAATAACCATTACTCGCAGGAGTCCGCTTAAAACCCCTCCCAGCTTTAACCAGCTTCTAAACGCTTTAGATAACCCATTTCTCACTAAAAGAAAAATAAAGGTATGATTCATTTTTTCGTAAAATAATTTTTCATGGGCATTCAATCATGAATAGATCAATGAAACCGTATTCATGTATTCAGAAGATAGTTCAGTTCACATAAATAACATATTTTCGGTTTTTTTTTTTTTTTATTATTCAAATAAGAAAAAAAAAAACAAATATTGATTAGAAGTAAAAATCAGATATACTTATTTGGAGAACAACCTAATCTTTATTTTGCGAACAATTTCATTTGAATATACAGGGTGTCCCCAAACCAAACGGCCAAACTTCAGGGATCGATAGAAGATCTAAAAACTAACAAAAAAATTCCTCTGGCATATGCCTCGTTTTCGAGAAAATCACAAAAAACTAAAAATATTTGTGCAAAAACTATTTAAGGCCATGGAAGAGCGGATTTCATTTCTTTTATGAATTTTAAAAATAATTGTTACTCCAATACAATTATTGTATTTCACCTTATACTAATAAAAAGGTATGTAATTGACAAAAAAATATTTTTTATTCAGAAAAAAATAATAAATACTTCTTTATTATTTTTTATTCAGAAAAAAATAATAAATACTTTTTTATTCAAATATTTATAGTATAAAGAAAATTACCTATTTAAAGTACATAACATTATGAACAAAAACTGAAGATAAAAAAATTAAAAATTTAAGGATAGGATTTTAAATGAAGGAGTCTCTTCCGTATTTAAAAGTTTTTTTGTTTCCCAACGTTTCGAGCTATTGGCTCATCCTCTGGGGTTATCTTATCCTATGTAACTTCTTTTTCCACATTAGCCATATGTCATCTTATATATTGTGTGAAGAAGAAGAAAAAAAGAAAGTAAAGAAAAAAACCTAGCAGATAAAAATTTAAATAATAAAAATAAAAAAAATTAAAAATTTAGAAAATAATAAAATAATTAAATAATTAAATTTTCTTACTAGAAAAACATAAATGTTTCAGTTTTTATTTGGGTTCATTATCATTCACATTATGGGGTCACCGGTTCAAAACACCTCCCTCTCATAAGTTCTGCCACTGAAGTAAAGAAATTGAAATAGCGCCCATGATAATCATGATAAATAATAAAGATTGCTGGATTAATGTTTAAAGAGGAAGTTTAATGAGTCTTGGAGGATTGTTCTTCAAGGACCATCACACGATGGTAACTTAAAAAAAAAAATAATTAAATCTATTGATAAAACAACTAATCCTAAAATTAAAAAAAAAAATAAAACAATAAAGAAAAAACAATTTCTACACTCTAAGTCAAAATAAAAGAAAAAAACTGTCCATAATAAATACTTATACATGATTACAATTTGATTTTTAGGAATTATTATCACCATCCGCTCTATCTGTACATGAAAAACGAATCTTATTCTTTCCATCCAATTCACAACAAAAATGATCAAGAGTGAACAAGAACTGTTGATTTCATTTAACACCTCACACGGTTCCTGTTACGTTCAACTCAGGTAAATAAACTTATGTGATTAGTGAAGACAATTTTAGACAACATATAAAGGACAATCCTGTTTTACTTGTTCTTCGCTTGAAATGAGAGAATAGATAAAATTATCTTTTCAGTTGCATTTGAATTTTTCCATCTATTCATATTGTTTCGGAGATAATTTGCGTTATATCTTTAAAAAAAAAATGCAAAAAGCTTTGAACATCTTTAATGATATTACTGTAATGAGAATTTTCATTCAATTAAAGAATATTTCTTTTTTTTTTTTTTTTCTTCGCAATAAATAAATTGACAGAGAATTACAAAGAACAAAGGACCTAAGAAGAAGAGTACCTATTAATATTTTTTACAATTAAATCTTTTTCCACTTCAAAGGGTCGGAGGGGGTTAACCGTTATGATTAAATTACTGCCTTTTAAATTTATTCAAATTACTTACGACAATACTAAAACATCAAAGGAAATTTTATGTGTTGAAAATTGGAACCCAACTTGGCGAAATTGATGTCATCCAGCCTGGTAGGAAGGAAGTGCAACATTTTCACGATTTTGAATAGTTACCCTAAGTATATATAGGGTTGTTTAACAATTTCTTCTTGATAAAAGTTAAACATGAAAAATAATTCAAACAAAATAAAATATTGAAAAGAAGAAAGTACAAATACTAGAGATGTGAAAAAGAAAATATCTACGGCATAAGGGAAGGAAGTACCGGTGAGACCATTTCCTTTAAGTCAAAGGAAACGATAAAGAATTCTGATACTTCACTGAAAAAAACTCCAGACCACAACTGATATAACCAGTTCTAGATAAACCTTGCAACAAATTAGGTAAAACATTTTTAAAATATCAAAAAAAAAAGATTTTTTTTATTATTAAATATACTTTCTAAAGAACATAATCAATAATATCCAGTATCCTGAATATGTATACACGATTCCTCGTATAAATGGAAGAGCCGAGATATAAAAATATGGGGTTGATAGTATAAATAATTTAATATTCTCTTTCCGTCCTCACAACTCTCTATTCGAAAAACATATATTCATTTATTCATTACTGCTCTATATTTTTTCAAGTTAAATAAGTAACTCTTTATGTATATTTTAATATTTATCAAGTTTTTTGGGTCCGTTTCTCATATACATTGGTGATTGGCTAAAAAGCATTTAAGAAATCTTGACTTGACATTTTGGAAGCTTTCAATCGTTACATAAATTCATACATCTGAGAATCCATAAAGATGAAATAAAAATGTTTACACGATTCGTATCTCCCACACGGTACTCAGGTATAACCGACTCAAAATATTTTTGAAAATTCACTGCTTTAAGTAAAAACTATCAATAAAATATCTAAATTATGAGATAAAAATTACAAAAATTGATAAAGCCTTGCCTTTTCACTAATAATAGCAATGATAATAATAAGTTTAAAGACAGGAGTGCCCTGGGATCAGGGTGACCAGATGTAATTCTTGATATGGAGGACATTTCTTTTGAAAAAGGAGGACAAATATATAAATCAGCAGAAGTTATTGATATATACCTATATAAATTTAATAAATCAAACAAACTTTTAATTTATAATTTATAATTTATATATATATAATTATAAATTATTTAAAAAAGGAATGTTATACTCACGAGTTGGAAGGAAAAAGGAACTTTTGATAAAGCTCTAAAATCAATTATAGAAAATAACCTGTTTATTTTCTGTTCTATACACAATATTTTACTATATTTAGAACAGACGCCAATAAAATTTTAATTTTTTAAATTCATATTTGCCATTTAAAATAATTCCAAATTTTAACAAAGGTAGGGTTTCGATTTTGTAAAAAAAGTTACATTAAGTATCTATCTCGGCGTTACTAACTTGAAATAAGCCATGAGTTAAGTATTGTGTGTTACTATTTTTTTAAGGTTTCAAATAAAGACGGACAAAAAACTCATTGCTGTATTTTTGATCGGGAATTTAGAACTGCTATGTATGGAGGATTAATATACATATATAAAAAGAATTGAGACCTACGATCACATCGTGTTTAAAGAACGTACATGTTTGAGAGACTCATCAATTTTCTAGGTGACTGACGAGAAAATATAGAAGGATAGATTAAATTTTAAAGAATAAACTGCCAAGCTGTACCAAATGTATCACCCAAATTGTATTCAACATCTCAGTTTCTATTTAAGGCACTCTAGAACCTGAATGTTCATACTACAATGAGTGGTAAAAATATTTCTTTGATAGGTTGAGAATGACCATAATGAAAAGATCATTAAAAGGGTAATAAACTTAAACGACTAATGCGGAAAGGAAAAGTTGGGGAATCTCGTACTTGTTAAAAAAATAATCCTTAAATTTAAAAATTTGTTTACTGTTATGTTTTAAAGTGTCTAAAAATGGCGAAAGAGCCGAAGCGTAATAATCGGCTAGAGAAAGTATGATGTTAATACATAATTTTCTTTTACTAGCAAAGTAAAAAAGAAAATTATACATCATAAAAAGTATCGGAAGTATCGGAAACCATTAGTTTGGAAAAGTAATGCTGTACAATAAAAATAATAAATCTATTTCCATAAAATAGAAACATTTATTATTATTATACAAACTTATAATGGGCATCTAGTTATATAAATGTTAATTTTTATAAGTAAGTGTAACATAATTATTAGGGAAAACCCATAATATAAGTATTAGGCAAAAACATCAAAAATCTATTTTTTGAGTGAGTTAAGGTTTTTTATAGAAACTTTGAGGAAATGTTTCATTCCAACTTTTCTGATAATAAATTTACCTACCTTCTTCAGAACCAGGAATATAAAATGAAACATGTTTTATGCATGAATATATTACTAATCCCTTGGTTTTCTAACTCATGCAATATTCCAGTGTACGGCAATATTATCCACATTTATAGAAAAACAAATCAAAATATGCATATTTTTTTAACCTCTAAAACCAAATTAAGTTTTGACAAAATCGTATGGTTTCGCTTTGTAATTTTTGAGCTAATCTTCCAAAAAATAGTCGCGTTCTGTGTTATCAAACTGATAACTGATTCAGTAATCGGAAAATAAAAATTAAAAAGCAACCAACCGCCTGCTAAACTGAACCTGTCGATGATAAAATGAAGTATCGGTCGTGAGAAAATAGGATTTGCTTGAAAGCTAAATTCTTGGATGGAGGGAGCCAGTAGGTCAGCCGATATATCGTGATAAGAGCTTTGTCATGTACGTCATTACTTTGGCCCAAGGGAGGCTTTTTCGGTCGGGTGTTTCCCACCATCCGGAAACTGATTATAAATCCTGCTCGGGAAAAATAGCATCAACCTGTTCTCTTGATTTACTTTCCACGATCCAGTGAAAATTAAAAACCGCGTTGATAACTAATTAATAATTAATTAATTAATAAATAATAACCTAATAAAAGTTCTTTACATTACTATCTTCTTAGCAGATAATTGAATTGTATTTAGAAATGAATAAATATTAAATATTAAAAATGAATAAGTAGAGCTCGACTTTAGGCGAATTTTATTTAAATTGCCATTACCTCCTTATAGAGAAAATATTAATAAATAATTGAAAAGGATTTAATTAAATAAGAGACGAGAAAATTGAGTGTTTCTCCTCCTCGCAATAATCCTAGCTCCAGTTCTGAACTATCAGCCGGTAGTAAAGGGCAGCCCCCCACAGCCCTTCCGATCACCATTTTTTCCTTTATGTTGCTTTTCCACAACAAAAATTCTACTTGTTCTAAACATAATTTGTTCTTAGCCTTTCTTCCTTACTTTTAGGAAAGTTGAATTCCATTTTGAAATAACAAAAAATTGTCCAAAAGGGAGGCTGCGCCCCCCCCCCCCAACCTTGCCCCTGGATCCGCCAATCACTATCAACAGGAGAAAAAACCAAGATTTATTTCATGGAATCAACAATCTGTATAGTAAAAATAGTTCAAATTGGACCTTATACAGAAAAAGGAAACGCGTACCTTAATGAAACTTTGTCTTAAACTCGTATTGGTAGTGGAATTGAAGATCTGCAAATGCAGCCCAAATTAAAGGAGCAACCAGCCTTTTGCAGGGAGGAGGGGTTGTGATAATGAATTGTAGTATGGCAAGAGCTTCTGAGTCCAATGAAACCACTTCCATTATGGTACATTCAAGAGTTTAAAAGTTATTATAGACAATAAATGGAAAGACAATTCATCCGAATTAATGATACCGCAGCTAGCAAAATGATTCTGTAAGTACTTTTCACTCTTACAATGCAAGACTGGTCTAATTCAAAATAGCATCTTTTAAAACTTTTATTCATGAATTATCCTTACGATTTTCCTTTACGATCCTTTACGATGATGCACAAGACCGCTTAGAGATATAATTATATAATATAATGGAGTTGTGAACATATTTACCATCGGATATAGCAGGCGGCAGATATCAAAGGAAAGAAAAAGAGTAATTTTGATTGGCTTTTCTTAAAAATCACTTTTTTGAATTCGACCAGTCTTGCATTTGGTGCGGAATAGAACCGGTGAAAGGGGGAGACCGGATTTTCATGCCAAAAAAGGGTCAGATATGTAAGTTTTAATGTAAGTATATTTTCGAAATAGGTTTAGCTAAGTATGAGAGACATTTAATAAAATAATCGCAAAACTTACTAAAAAATAAACAAAGATTATGATTTTAGGATGCGGATTTCCATATATATAACTTTAGCAACAAAATCCATAGATCCAGAACGAAGTTTTAATGACAGAGATTTTATTAGGTACAATGTTTTATCGGTAATTTTTTAATATTACCCGAATCAGGAGGAACAGAAACACAAAACGCTCTAAAACGAATGCTCACACACCTACGCCCCATTACAGTTACTACTTCAGTCTATCCAAAGAGCTTACTAATTTGTTTTACAGTACCAGTGATAAAATCACACTAAACATTATAAGTTGTATTTGATTAAAAATCGGAAACCGGATGTCAGCGGTCGGTGGCTTTTGATAAGACGATAAGAAAGAAGGTATATGTTTAACGCCTTAAGAAACAGATTCAGTCGAACTAGCTCATTGTTACTGTACGTTCTTTCAATTGCGTAAAAATGTCCGAGTTCTCGATTGACGGTAAGAAATTAATGGCTGATGAAGTGGATGGAGAAGTATGGCTAAGAGGGACAGATATTGTAGAGATTTTGAAATCAACAAAACGGGATGGTGAAGAATTACAGGAGTGGATATCAGATCAAGTATTACCTAATATAAAAAAATCAAATTATTCACCATTTAATTCATCTGATCTGGTCATGAAGCTCAAGGAAGAAGTTCACCGAAAGAATGAAGAAATAGTGCGAAATCAAATTACAATCACCAAACTACAAAAAAGTCTGGCAGAACTGCAAAAACAATTGTTTCAGATTGAACCTAAATTCATAGGAACGCATACCCCAGATAAGAAAAATGAAAACTTGTTCTTTCTAATAAAAAAAAACCTGGAGATGATAGAAAGTAACTTAGACTATTTTCCATATTACGCTCTCAGAGCTAAGGAAAGATTTGCAAAAGAGAGTCTGGAACGTTTGAAGTCGAAATATCCTTTCAGCGAAGTAATACTTCAAGTAGAAGACCCGCCAGAAGTAGACATCTTTAATCGTCTTACGGAACTGAAGAATATTAAATCTTGTGAAAATCATCTTGAGACGGACTTGACAGAAGAGGAACTGATCTCATTATTTAAAAACTTAACATTTACAAAATAATATTGAAGCATAATACTCCTCAAAAAACAAATGCATTAGATTGAACTTTAATCATAATTCCAGGTATTTATAACTAAATAAGTATTTATAAAATAAGTACATAGAAACATAAATGTATTTGCTTTGTAAAGTAGAGAACAAAAAACTAACTAGTTCATCAAATGTTAAATATAATTTATAATGAAACTTATTTTGGCAGTTTTTAAGTCATTTGGTAGTAAGCAACTAATTATTAGATCATGAGTGTCACACTTCATGTAAGTTGATCTATAAAAAATATTATTAGCCCTAATCAAAGATTGTTCATAGTAAGTATTCTTGACAATCAATTTAGTACATTTCATTTATTCAGTCAAAAGTTATGTATTTTTAATTGTGATGTATATTGAATTTAATGCTATAGTGTTTATGCTTTTAATGATGTGGTTTATATATTCAATATAATGCTTGCAAATATAATGATGCTGTTAGTTCATTATTATAATGCTTGTTTTAGTACTTAGTTATTTTATTTCTGGCGTATTAGAACCACGACTTTTTTTAGAAGACTCTTTTAATCTATTTCAAATACATGTTTGTCCATTTAAAGCTCTATGATATTCATCAACTTTTTTTTATATACTAAGAACATTTTCAAGAATTTCTGTATTTGTAATAATTTTGAAGCATTACCATTATGTACCTCTATTGAATAAGTAAAAAACTTAAAAAGGTAACAGGAGAAAAGCATGAAACATTTGAAGATTGGAGCTTGGACTGTGTGTCATGAAATTGTGATATTTATTAAATATTTCGTAAAATGTTTTTTGAAAATGTAACTGGTAAATTGTATAACTTGTGATATATATATCATAACTGCTAAGTTGTGAACTGTATAAAAATTATCACAAAACTGAACTCTAAAGAACTTTTTAGGTTATCACAGTTTGAAAAGGAAAAGGAAAGATGAAATAATTTCAAATAAAAATATGGTTAATTAGGAATTTAATCAAATATATTTATAAAAAAGTTAAAGTAATAAATTGGTTATATTAATTGTTAGAGCCACGTCAACAGAAATTTTTTTTTTTTTTTTAGGACTAATGTTTAATAGTTAATTTTTATGATGTAAATTGGTTCCAGCACTAGTGTTTTTTCTCGTCACCCAAAACTCATACTTTGTGTGGATTTAATAATAAGGGTCAATAGTACAGATAACACGACCATTCAGTTTATAAGTAAACATTGAAATTCCAAGAGTATGAAAAGTGCAAATATTTATACAAAAAATATATGATATTCAATAAAAACTAATATTATCATTCTTAATCAAGGATTACTTAGCCATCATGAGCCAATAAATATTACTATTCTAACCACTAAATCTTGTAATGGTCAAGTTAGTCTTACGTAGCTTCTTCTTTCATAATTTTAGGTTGAAATTAAAATTATTACATATGAACTGGTAATGGTTTTAATTTAAAATACATATAACATATTTGTGCTTGCAGCGTAAAGTGTATTAAGTCCAAAATCTTAGATTTGAGAAAAACGTGACTGAAACTGTTGGGCTTTTGTAAAATCAGTTTTCTTTTCTTTATTTTATTTTATTTTTTTTTTGTTTAAAGTAACATGGTTGGCAATTACCTGAATGTTTTAATTTATTCATCAAGATCTCATCCTCAGAATTAAAAGTCCGTAAAGTTATATGCAACTTTACACTGCAAGCACAGATATATATCCAGGTATTAGGTACACACTTACAATCCATAATCATATAATTCTTATGTCTTATAATCAGGCCCCGGATTTTTATGCAATTGCATATTTCGTTTGCGTGCTTCTTTAAAATAGCAGACCAGATATGATTACGAATTAGAGTACTATAGAGATCTAATTGGTTAAGTCTTATTTTACATATTTGATGATAACTGCATATAATTGCATATTTTGATGATCTAATAAAGTATTAATTTATTTATGTAAAATTTTCGGACTTTTCAACCACCTGTGTCATTTTCACCCTATATCTAATAAAGTAAACGATACATTAAGAAATATAAAAATAATATCTCACATGGGAGCTAAGATTCCCAATTTCGATCTGGATTATTCGCTGTAAAGAAGTGTTCTTCTTCTTCTTCTTCGAATTAATGATTACTGGGATTCCCAACATTCCACCTCCATCCTTAATAAATAAATATATAATTCGCATCCCAGACCATGTTGGAAAAACTTTGAAAAAAAAAAAAGAAAAAAAAAAAAGACTTTTATGAAAAATTCAGGGCTTAAAATCCTGGAAAATATAAATAAAATTTTAAATGAGGATAATTCAATTGTTCTTAGCGACTTGGACAACTACCCAATAATTTAAGGCGCTTATATAATTGCTCCAATCACATCAGTTCATGTCGAAAGATCATTTTCGAATTATAAAAATATTTCAAACGATAGAAGGTTAGGATCCACAAAACTAAAAAAAAAACATGTACCACTACAACCTATAAAGGGTCTTGGGTGAAGTAAAGTATCTTGGTCAGTGATCATGCAAGGAGGTGATTTGACCCGTGATCATGCTCAGCCGTCTGCTTTTCCCCCTTAATTTTTCAATTAAGAGTAAATTTAGAAATGCAGATTAGAATGCCCAAATTTAGAAATGCATTTAATAATTTAGGATAAGACTACCCAAATTTAGATATCTATTTAATAATTAATTTTATTGATTATTTACTTGTTTTATATATTCTTTAATTGTTTGGTTATTTAGTTATCTTTATTCATGTATTTTTCTTGTTAACTGATAAGTTTTGAATTATTTTTACATTTTAGTTTTAAATGCGTTTAATTTTATCATCGGAAAAACTTATGTTTGATGAAGATTAAAAAAAATTTAAAATCATTTTGGTTTCACTTCTAAATAGTCTCCTCCACTCCTTTTCCTATGAAATATTTTATACAGATTAGCATCTTTGAATATTACACTTGTTTAATAGAATATTTTTAGTTTTTATGCTGCATATTTTATAGTTTTTTACTGCATATTATATGGCATATTTTGGCGGGCTCTGCTTACAATATATCATTTTATTATATTTCAATCAATAATTATAATAAAATGTTATTAGACTCCTGTTTCTATAGGATTGGTGAATGATTTTTTTTATTTTGCCCAATCAACATAGCTTATGCATATTTATCTATTATATAAAAAAAATAATTATTCAGTTTATTATATATGTGTGCTCTATTTTCAGCACCTATTTTCCCTACTAATTTTAGGGTCTTGTCTTTCATTTCAGGTTACTACACATCCAACTTTATTATTATTATATTCTTTTTATTATCCAATTTGCATAATGTTTCAGATGATTAATCATTATTAAGTACTTTACAATTATTTCAAAAATACTTTTTTTTTAAATTGTACAAACAACAAATTGTAAGGTATTTGATAATGGGCAATTGTCCGAAACCTACAAATGAATAAAAAAAGAATATATTAATAATAATAATAATAATAATATCTGGATATATTTGTATGTTTAATAACCTGAAATAAAAGACAGAAAATAAATAAGAATCATCCAAAAGAAAAATTAGTAAGAAAAGGAAAAAGATGAAAAAAAAATGTATTCTATTTTCCTTCTCAATTTTATTACCTTATCACAAGAAGCATTTCTAATATCTGTTTTCTGTTTTAAACATACAGGTCAGCAAGGAAAAAATATTATTACCTATTCTTATAATTATTAAAATACAATAAACTATACAAACATACACACTGAGCAGAATACAATACTGTGACACATGAATTACAGTATGATTAATTTATATTTCTTCCCTTAAATTTTGTCTGTACTGTATAATAATTTGCTGAAAAAAACAAACGAAAGAAACAAAGAAAGAAATGGATAAGGTGATTTAAAATTCACATGAGTAAAGCTGAAATCCTAAACAGATTATTTCTTGGCACTTTTTTATTAGCTGCCTAAGCATTAGAGTATAAACGGAAGTGAATTTATTAAAAGAGCAAACAAATTAAATCATTAAAACCAACTTAAACATTAAACGATTGCGAAAAAAAAACAGACTGTTTTAGTTTACACTAATTTAACGCGATATGGACAAATAAAAAAATTCTTGTAGCTGAAGTTCTAGATTTAATCATATTCGAGTTCTATACTATTTTATCCATTACTAGTAGAAAAACAAACACTAAACGTTTAAAAATCGTAAAAAAAAAAAAAAAAAAAACAGCTCAAAATTATTGAATCTGGGTATCCCTCAAACGAACCAAGAAAAATCACACTACTAGTGCCTAATTCCTTTCAAACAATATTTAAAGTATTTTTACTTTCACTTACCTATATATGAAATATATAGTATTACTTTCACTTACCTATATATGAAATATATAGTAAGTGGAAGTATTGCGATCGTGAAAAATTTCGACTTCCGGTTTTCAACGGAAATACACGTTTTGGGGTCCCCTGAGTCGAAATGACCAAGTCCCGCGAAATGGTCTGTGTGTGTGTGTGTCTGTGTGTCTGTGTGTCTGTGAACAGACTAGCGCAAAAACTATAAACCGTGCGATCCTGAAATTGGGTATTTAGTGTAAGTATATGCCCGCGATGTGACAGCATAAATTTCATCAAAATTACTTAAAGGGAGGGGGTAATTTACTTAATAACTTTTTAGGTTTTTTTCGATTTTCTCAAAAACGGCTCTAACGATTTTGATTAAACTGAGTATTTGATCTATGTATATGCCCGAGATATGACTGTAAAAATTTCATCAAAATTGATCAACCGTAGGGGGGACTTTACTTAAAAAAATTTATATAATTTTCACGTGTTTTTTTTATTTACTCAAAAAAGGCTTTAACGATTTTGATCAAACTGGGTATTTGATGTATGCATAAGCCAAAGATGTGATAGCCAACATTTCACCAAAATTGACCAACCGGAGGTGGGACTTTACTTAATAAATTTTGTATCATTTTCACGTGTTTTTTTTATTTACTCAAAAACGGCTTTAACGATTTTGATCAAACTGGGTATTTGATGTATTTATATGCCAAAGATGTGATAGCCAACATTTCATCAAAATTGATTAACCGGAGGGGGGACTTTACTTAATAAATTTTGTAACATTTTCAAGTGTTTTTTTTTATTTACTCAAAAACGGCTTTAAAGATTTTGATCAAACTGGGTATTTGATGTATGCATAAGCCAAAGATGTGATAGCTAACATTTCATCAAAATTGGTCAAACGAAGGGGACCACAACAACGCATTAATTTCTAATCTAAGTAAGTTGGTAAGTGAAAGTTGTGTGTTGCGCGCACGCACCAGATTTTTAACTTTTCAGAAGTACATATACAAAAAATATTAACTTCAAATATTTTTAAGTTTTTTAAAAACTAAAACAATGTATTATTAGAAAAAAACAAAATTCATTGCCTGAATTTTCAACGAAAATTAATTTTATTTAAAATATGGTACAAATTTTTATTTATTTACGGAAAATAAAAAAATTAAATTATTTTTGTATATACTATATACAACAACAAACTATTAAATAAATCGTTCAGTATTTATCATTCGGTAAATCAGTATTTATCATTCAGCTGATGAAAACATTTGAAACCTTCCAATTAAAAGGTTAAAGTGTAGTTTGCTGTGTTGAGTATCTGGTTTAACTCTTATATTCTTATGTGTTAATAATTATCTAGAGTATTAAATATTTTGGTTTCTGATGTTCTTTTCTGTTTTTACTCTACAATAACCAGCTGTTAAAATAATACATATTGGGAAAATGTCTCAGAACGTTCGTTTATTAAGACATTTGTTATCTGAATTAAGAAAAGTCAACTCCTCAGGAAAGTTGAAAGATTCAAACATCGTTAATTATATTTTTCATCAATATCGGAGATTCGGTGTTACAGATCAGATGTATTGCAGAGCTCAAGACGAAATGAAATGTGTTGCTAATACATATGTAACATACCTACAAAGTATCAGAAGATTTAAAGAACTAGTTAGGACTTACCACTCTGCTGGGGAACGTTCAGTTGAGGATACTGCAAATATTGTCGGATTTAAATTACCTCATGATCCAAAATAAAACTATTATTTTTTTCGTAGTTCATTTTATTATTTTAATCAATATTATTACAGGGTTATGCCCTAAGGGTTATTTCAAAATTCCTTTAATGAACTATTGTCATCCATGGTTGACATGTGAAGATTTAAAAGATATTAATATTATGAAGTTGATAGGATTTGGTTCTACTAAAAATGTCTATCTCGCTGAATGGAGAAATCACAATGTCAGTATTAGTATTCTGAAGAATATATATTTCAAACATGATTTTTATAATGGTCTGCACATTTTTAAAACTTTGGAACCGAATAAGTACATATTACAATTCATTGGATTTTGCGAACCAAAAAATATTATAGTCACTGAGTATCATGAATTAAATAATGCTTTAAACTACCATTTCATAAAGGATATACTAAATTTACAAAGAAGAATTGATCTTTGTATTAATTATGTTGAAATTATAAATTATCTTCATAATAGTCCTATTGGTACCCTAGTCAATTGTGATTCAAATGACTTAAATAAATTGTTGAGCCAGTTGCTTATTACGAGAGATTTAAATATTGTCTTAGGAGATGTTGATGCTCTTCCAAAAGTGAGTTCAAATTCAACTATTAAATGTGGCAAAAGAGAAATTAAATCTGTTTTTGCGGCCCCTGAACAATTGTGGAAGAAATCAGGGCCTTTCCAATTAAAACAGATGGATGGCTATACTGAAAAAGTTGATGTTTGGAAAATACCAGATGTTTGTAACTATTTTCTTGATGGGCCAGACTTTGAATTAGTACAATATAGATTATTTGGCATTCATCTTAAGTGCAAGGATCCCAAACCAAATAATAGACCATCTGCAAAGCAGTTATTGAATTTCTACAAAAATATAAGAAGTTATTTAATTTACTAGGAATGCATTTTTTCTCGTTTTATTTTTTAATGTGAAAGATGTCTGTTTTCAATTTTTATTACAAAACATATTTCTGAATTGTAAATAACATATTTTATTACTAAAGACCTGAAATTTTCTTGTTATTTGCTTGCATAAATCAAAGTTAGTCATTATTAATAGGCTTGGCAACTTTTAAAAAATAAATAAGTATTTGTTAAGATATATAATAGTTTTTTTAATAGCTTTAATTTTATCCCCCATAGAAGTCACTGTACTCTTCCAGGATCTAATGTTTCATAATATTTTTGGTACATTGGCTAGCTATTTCTATTTATCTTATGGAAAAATAATTGCTGTTTTATTAATCTTTAAAATTTGTTGAAAAGGGCTCTTCTAGCCAATTGGCTATAATTGGCCATATTTTTAACAAATATTTCTTGTGAGTTAGGCCCATCCTTATAGGTAATAAATTTAATTCCATTAATTCAATAAATGGTAAACAAATATTGTTTTAATTTTGCTTTATTTCAATGGTTTACTTATATAATTTAGAGCATATATTTTCTTTTAGTTATGAAGTCATTTGAAATTTCAATTTAATATATATTTTTTATCTTTACAATGGCGAAATTTAATAAATTTCATAAAAATGAATTAATATTAATAATCTCGCTTTTGTTAATTTTCTAATTTAATATTTAATGGGATCAACTGATAAAAAGCTGAATAATATTTAACTGAACTTTTCTCCGTTGCCATAATATGCCATAATTTATTATAACTTTGGATAAAATCATTATATTTTTCTGCATCGCTTTAAACTTCATCATTTTATTTGATGAAAAATAAATCTATTTTGAATTATTTTCCAATAAGATATTTTAAGAATAAATCCCTTACAAAATATTTTAAGATTTAGAATTATTCCATAACATGCCCAAATATTTTGAGAGAGTTTTGAGTATCATTAACACCATTCTAAATTTTTTATTACAAAAATATATATTTATATAATTTACATTTATAATTATAAAAAAAGTTTTGAAAAAAAATTTACAGATTGCCCTAAATACATATCAACAACTATTTGTATTTACATATCAAATTAATATTTTATATTACTAACATTAATGACAATCAAACTTATTCTAGATTCACTGATTTTCTTTATAATTTATTTCGTTAAAAATAAAGAAGTAAAAATAATAGTACAGGTAAAGGCTTATCCTAGAGCACATCAGTTATTGAAAATAGTACTTTTGCATAATTGTTATTTTTTAATTGTTAAATATGATTTCAAAAGTATTTAATTTAACATCTTAAGAAAAATCTTTCTTAATAGCCTTAGCGATAGTGTTCAGTTGAATGTTTGACGTCCCCTCATAAATTGTTCCAATTTTGCTGTCTCTGTAGAATTTTTCGTGCATGTAGTCAGTTGTGAAACCAACTCCACCCATCCAATCAATGCACTTAGAAGAAACATATTGTGCCATTTCTGAAATTGAATAATAATGACTATAAATATTTATCTGTGATGGTTGACCACTAGTCCGGGTAGCTGAAAAACAGTATGAATAAATAATTCTCACTACTCTTTATGTTATTCTCTATCACTTTCCAAACTTTCTCGTATATAAAATAATAATTACACTACATCTATAAACCTGTCAAATAATTCTAAATTTCACTTTAGTAATTATAAAACTTTAAAAAAAGGATTTGTAGTTTTATGCAAACATCATATATATATTACCAATGTTATTTATTTAAATGTATTAGCCCTATTAAACTCATATTGCCTTAATACGGGCATGACTTCATTTTGGCTCATTATGGAATCTACATAATCATTATTTTATAAACTACAAGGTATCTCAAATCTAACCAATTTGAAAATTAAGTAAGTCCAGTAATGTAATGCTGCTTAGCAGTTAGAAATTCAAGGTTGTGAGGTAGGCTTCAGGACTGCTGATATTGGTAATTCCGGTGAAAAACGTAACTGAAATGGTTTTCGGAGCTGAGAAGATAGGTTTTGTTAAAATAGTTAACAAGCCTGGCACCCCTGGTGATTGGTATAAAGCTAAGAGAATCTTACATCTGTCTTCCTGAAGAATGACCAAATGTTGGGACTTATCACATTAAGTTTTCTTATTTATGGGTTTTTGTTCATCACTGACTACATTTCATGAGTAAATTCTATTGGAATTAGCTCCATAGCCAATAATACTTTTACCCGTTTCAATGTTGTATCAAAAGCTTGAGAATAAGAGGTTCTGATTTTTTTTTGGACATCATAACAGAGATTACTGATTGTACAATAACTTACTAACTATTCTTATAAAAACATAATATTGATCTATAAAATAGTGTTGTTATTGATTACCTGAAGCATACAATTTTGCCATGGCTGCTTCTTTCATGAAAGGTTTCTTTGCTTCAACCAACCGAGCTGCATTATAAACTAAAAGCTTCGCAGCCTCTATCCTTGTGGCACAGTCGCTGATTTGATGTTGTAAACCCTGAAAAAGGTTGACAAAATTATATTTAACAAAAATATTTAAGTTTTTTATAACATACTATATTAATAACTGTTTTCATCCCTTATGTATTTTACTTCATTAAGAGCTTTAAAAAATCTTTAATTTTAGAAGTCTTTCCTGAATAAAATTTATTATCTGTTTAAAACACTTGGCGGAAATTAAGAATCATGGTATTATCTCTCTTACTCTAATATAGTAATTTTCAATAATGAGTTCTAGATCTGTAGTCAATGATCACTAAAAAATTATATAACAATGTATTGCTACTACTTTTAAAAATATTTACCAAATATAATATGTTGAGAGTATAATAAGATGGTTCGTTTATCAATTATTTTGAGCTGTGGTTATTAACCTTATTAAATCATAATTACAAATTTATATTAACTGTTTTTTAATTATTTGAAACTGTTAGGTGAGTTCTATGGAGTTGCTTTTATTACCTGAAATGAAAATATGCTGTTTCCAAATTGCTTTCGTTCAAGGGTGTAAGGAATGGTTATATCAAAGACACCCTCAGCCAAGCCAAGCATTTGAGCACCAATTCCAATACGGCCTTCATTTAGAAAACCAGCAGCATATTTATACCCATGGCCATACTCTCCAAGGATGTTTTCCTTAGGTACCTAAACCAAACCAATTATTTTTGTAATTTATGGACTTAAGATACAAATATTATAATTTAAATAAGTATATAAATATTTTTAATAAAATAAATACTAACTCTAACATTGTCGAAGTGGAGCATACAAGTACCTGAGGCCTTGATTCCAAGTTTGCTTTCTGGTTTAGCCACAGTAAAACCAGGCATTTCTCTTTCAACTATAAAGCAAGTTATACCCTTGTATCCCTGAGGAAAAAAGGATCAAATCACATTGATAAATTAAAAAGCATTGTAGGAAAAAAAAAAAAGTTAAATTGTAGCAAAGTAATATAATTAATTACCTTTGAAGGATCAGCATTTGCCATGACTAAAAAAATGCCAGCAATGTCAGAATTCGATATCCACATTTTTGAACCGCTTATAAGAAAATCATCTCCATCTTTTTTAGCAACTGTCCTAAGTGAAAAGGCATCAGAACCAGCTGAAGGTTCAGTGAGACAGAAACTTCCAACCTTTATTTATTCAGTATAAATTAGTCTTTTATTTTAAATAGAGAACTAATTTTAATATGTAGAATTAGGCTTTAAAATGACCATCAAAAGATACTATATGTCATGGGCGTCACCGCTAGGGAGGGGACGCACCCCCCTCAATATTTTGGAATGGGATAACTACATAGACTCTAATTGTGACATAAATTGGCAAGTTTTATAAATATCTTTAAAATAAATAGTCAGGAATTAAATGTCAACTTGGATTAGGCCTAGGATTTCACATTTACAGATATTGTTATTGACTAAAAAACTAATAATATTGAGATTTTTATTAAATAAAACATCAGCATTACACAGTAAAAAATTACTCCATTATTAATTCCATTATTCATCACCTAAATTGAAATTTTATTATTCTATTAGAACACATATTTCCCATATTATTCAGAGTTGGTAACAATTATTATATAAAAGTCTCAAAGTAAATGCATACAATTTTGTCCCTTATATTTTATATACAGATCTACTATAGCACCACTATTGGTACTTAATAAAATATAATAAATTAATTTTCCTTTATTAGTTTATAACTCTACTTAAACTTAAAGATTATAAAATTAAATATTTTTTTCATGTTTAATGTGCAATTTCCCCTAAAAGATTAATAAGTGCAAACTTGGAGATATGTGAGAAGTAGGTATAGGAGAGTATGTAAAGAGCAATTATTGGTATCGCCATGCAAGCTTCCGGAACCCAAAACCTTTTATATATTTATTTTATGGAGAATTTCATTGATTTAGATTTAATATTTCTGAATAAGGATTGAAATACTTACAGTATCAGTAGCTAGCCTTGTTAAATATTTCTTTTTTTGCTCTGGTGTCCCAAGTTTTATGATAAGGCTGTTGACTAACGTGTTCTGGAGATCAACTAAGATTCCTAGTGAAGGGTCCTTTTTTGACAATTCTTCAACTACAATTATGTTCGAGAAAAATGACGAACCAGTTCCACCATATTCTGGGTCTACTTCGACGCCCATTAGCTGTAAATTTTTAGTTCAAGGTGATCATTAAAATATAGTAATGTTTTATTAATATCATTAATTAATATATTGCTTTTATTTTATTGAATAATTTTTAAATATTGTTGTCTATGTCATTTTTAGTTGAGCATTTTATATATATTTATATATAATATATGGAGGTTTTGGTGGTTCTTTCTATTGATATGGTGATATATATCAAAAATATATTATTGTTAAAGTTAAAAATTATTGGCCTTCAGGGACTCTATTTTTCAAAAACGCACCTCTGGTACATTAAAGAGTCAACTGTGAAATAATAAATAAGACCCAATTTTTTATTTTTACATTTCTAGAATCAAAATTAGACATACCAAACATTTTAATAGTTGTTAAAAAATTATTTTTCACGATATTTTTGTAATGAATATTTAGTGAAAATTTTCACATTTCTGAAGTTTTCAGGTTAAAAAAAAAACCATACTCGAAATTTTTTTAACTATCTTCGACATTTTTAAAAGTAATTTAAGAACTAAGTGCAACAGTTAAAAACAATATCTCATGATACTACTGAAAAAAATGTTAATATTAATGATACGTAAATGCATCTCTGGTAAAAAATGGGTAAAATATTTTAAAGATAAAAGATTTGTCTTTAACAATATTTCTTTGAATTCTTACATTCTTAAAATAAAAGTATGTATATCTGAAATAATAATAAAAAAAAAAAAAATTGAAGATTTATGATTACTTATAGCTATGTTAAAAAAAATTTTATATCAATCTCAGCATAATGCCATTGACCAATATATTAAATTCTAAATTATTTAAGTAGGTCATTGCAGTAAACGCTTGCATTACCAACATTAATGCTGGGATGAATAAATTAGGGTAATGTCTCATTCTCATTTCAGTAAATATACGGAAAACAACTTTTTGTTGTCAGACAAATATGACTTTATGAAAAGCATTGCTTGGATATTTTTCTTAGGTCGTCAATTAGATTTAAGGTAATTATAAAAAAATATGTATTTCTTTGATATATTCATAAATTTTCTTGAAGCTTTGATTTTAACAAAGTATTTTACATTTTATTTCTTGAAATGCAAAATGCAGAAAATGCTTTATTTCAATTAATGCGGCAGTAAAATTATAATTTTTAAACCTCCTGGGGACATAAACCATTATATATTTATCATAAATAAATTTCAATACTGATTATGGTGACCATAGCATAAAATATTCTTACTCCATTAGCAAAACACTCCTTAATTAAGTCATCATCTAATTTTCCTTCATTATCCATTTTTCTTACTAGAGGAGCCACTCTTTCCGTAGAAAATTTACTGACTGGAAAAAATTAATTGTTTATTAATCATTTTGAAAATGAAACTGTGAGCTTAAAAAAATTATACCAAAATTTATGAAGCTGAGGATTTTTAACAAAGCTCAAAACAAATTGTAATCTTGAATATTTGTCTTCTGATTTACAATTTTATTTATTTTCTATTATATTTATTTATTTTCTTTTTTAGAAGGTTTTGTAGATTTTTTTTATTTCCGAAGCCGCTTGTAAATTGATTCTTAGGCAGGGTGACATAAACCATTTTACTAGTAGCCTCTACAACTGATTGTGTTGATATTTTGCTCGTTTAAAATAATGCAGTAATTAGATTCTTTAGTCAAACATGAATTAATGATAATGAATTCTCACAGTAATTGAACAAATACTTAATTTTTATTTTATTATTGTGATGATTATTATTATTATGTTTTGATTTATTTCAAGATGTATAAGCATGTACTACAATATATGCACTATTCTCTTACCATAATGCTTATATAGTATACAATATTTTATAGATAAATACATATAATTAATTCAGTAGTAGTATGAAAGATTAAGTGGATGAAGGTGATAAGTATGAACTACTGTCTTAGTTTTGAGAAAACCTAATTCAAACCACCTTTATTTACTTTTTAAGGCAGGGATTTAACTAAACCTTTTTTTTGGGGGGGAGGATATAAAACCAAACTGTATTTTCGAAGAACATGATATCATATAACATTGTATCCTTCCTATGCCTTGATCAGTTGTGCAACACCTTTGGTGGAAATTCTGCCATTTACTACATTTTAAATCTTTCCATTCAATAGTTTGTAACTGAATTTGAAACACCCAGTACATAAGAAACAGTTACATTTTTTCATTAGAGTATGGTATAGCTGCGTGAAAAAGGCTCTGTGATCTTTCCTCCAGCTTCCGGGATCATTTATTCTATTACACAAGAGTTGGATCCTATGGGGGGCACCTGTTCTAATTTCCTAACCCAAAGACCATTTATGGATTATTGTGATCGTAGTGTAGTCGACTTTTCAGAACAATGGGCAGAATGTTTTGATTTATTAACACATTCAACGCCAAGTACATCCCAAGGACGTACCCTTCAGCGAGCCCGGTGGCCAACTACGTCTCAGGGACGTACTCAGGTATCTTCTATCCTATCCACTTAAAAGCGATGGTCGGATAGGAAAGTTTTGAATTTAGATAGTCAGCCACCTGCACTGATTCATGACGGTCATTTCGGCTGTTTTGGTTTCCACCTAGCTGCTTTATAGCCGAAGTTGTGGAGTTTTAAAGTTTTCACTCAATTTTTGTCTAATTTCAAAATTATTCTCACTTCTTATATTATATTTTATTATTATATTACATTATTCAGTTACAGTGGATTAGTAAAAGAACCAAAACCTATATATAAAAAAATTTTAGGGACAAGAACGAGGAGATTTGTCGATGCTGAAAATGCGCTTGGGCAACCACAAACTGAATATTTTTTTTTTGTTTTGTATATACAAATTTATTTGAATTTCATGTCACAAACAAATTGTAAATAGTGTTAATTTTTGTTAGTATTAAAATAATTAGGTACAGGATTACAATTGTGTAATTAATTAAAATCTTGTGAGTAATCTCATTAGTTAATATTGTCATTTTTTTTTTTATACCTAATGCTTTTTAAAAATAAAATTTATAAAGAAAAAAAATAATGTATTACAGTAATTTGATGATGATTTTTTAACGGAAAATTCCCATACCCACAATTAGTTTCATTTTCAAAGGAATTACTCTTCATTTTTTTTACTTCAAATTCATTCAGAATTGTTTAATTATAAATTTACTAGATCATTCTAACAAATTCTTAATTTATTTTTGTTGGTCTTGTAATTCTTATTTTAATATCTATTGTTTATGTATATATATTAATATGTATCATATTTAGTAATAAGAATGCGATATAGTCAGCACTCATAGATTGTAACCGCCCTGTTGTTTGGCTTCTTTTTGTTCACTTAGCGTCAGTTGTTCAATGAGTAAGGATGTGTTTAGAATAAAGAATTTACAAATCTCTCCACTATTATTTTTCCACAACCCAGCAATTTTTATAGCAGTAATATGAAACATAATAACGAAAATGAAAGGTAACAGCGCTTTTTACTGGTGTATTCCGGGTTAACAAACTCTTTGGCAACTCTGATGGCCAACTACGTCCTGGGGACGTACCGGCTCAATGATGACCCAAAACCCTCCGGCTACCTGGCTCAGCTAGAGAATATGGGTTGGTGTTGAATGTGTTAATGAAAATCTTCCAATTCATAAAAAAAAACAAAGCCTCCCTCTTTATCCTTAGAGAGAGAATCCTTAGAGAATTCATTGCATGGGGAAAATGTTGCTTTAATTTTCTAAATATCAGGGTTAGTAAAAAAAATACAATATACATTAACTTTCAGTAAACTTTCTACTAAACTTTTAACAAGTGAGGGTTTGTAAACTGGTTTCCTGCCCTTCCCCAGACTTTTCATGCGCCCAGTTTGGGGGCCCCTGCTTTTAGGCGAATATATGTTATTAATATCTATATGGCTCCTGTTTCAACTCATTTAGTAACAAATCTAAATAGAAGGAAAAAGTATAAAAAGATTATTATTTTCTCCAAAATGTTTCTTGTTGACTTTATCCACTTGAACCTCTAAATCCTTAATAATAAATTGTATTTCAAGTTAAAAAATTTGTTTTGTTTAAATAAAAAAAGTGCAAAATAATTACCCATATCTTTCAACATTAATTCTTCTTCTGTTAAACTTGTCAAAGCAGCCTGAGTTTCTCCTGCTTGCGATGAGCATTGCCTAATTGTATGTTGACTGCAAGCTATACTATTTTTTCTGATAATTTGTTGGCCAACATTTTGCAAAAGCTTAAAAATACAAATCAAAACAAGTATTATTGCAAATCATGAAGTAATGATTACTTAATTTAATTAAGAAATATTTTATATCTTCATAAACTTAAGGGGCAACAATAGAAAAAAATTCTATTTTTAGAGCTGAAGTTGTTTAATGCTTGTGAAGAGCATATCTTGGCTTGGTGTGGGTAGAAATTGTATTTTTTTAAATTAATTTATTTAATTGCTTAACTGCATACTGCTATATATATGTATATTTAACATTGTATTTGTCATCAATAAAAATTAAATAGATTTTTTTGTTCTCTAAAAGTATGTTTAATTTCTAAAATCAATATGTTGTTCTTAATAAAATAATATTTTCTATGCTGCTCTTAATTGATTGTCCTTGCCATATTAAACCTCACACATTTTTAAAAATTATATTATTTTTAATAATTATTTGTTTTTTTCAAGTTTTTAGTTTCACTCACTATTTTATAAAATTGAATCTTGACAAAGCTGGTTTTAGATCCTTCTAATCCAGACTAGAAAAAATCTTTGCCCACTTCTATGAATTCAATTAAATTAAAATAAGATATTTCCTAAAGTTATACAGGAATATAAAAGGATTGCCCATAATAACTCAAACTATAATAAATTTTAAATTTATATTATAAAAACTATATCAATAAATCTTAAAATTTTATTATAAGTTTATTTCAATCATAATTTTTATTTTATGAATAGGAAATTGGCATTGGCAAAGTGTTGTAAACATGAATTAATTTCATTAATTCATTTTGAGCTATGTATTCATTCAGGAAAAGGTAAATATGCACAAGATGTAAGATATAGAAATTATTGTGAAGTCATTAAACATTATGGCCTGACTATTATATAACTCTTTTTATTGCTTAAGGAAATAAACTGTTTTTTTTTTCATGTCATTTGAACTCCTTGGTTTGACCAGTTAATGAATAATATATATGTTAAAAAGATATTCTCAATAACATCTGTATATTCTTAAATTGCATTGAGACAATTATTATACTTATCATTAACCAAGCCATGAAAAAAAAAAATAATAATAATAATTTTAATAACAAAACGATAATTTTATAAATCATAAAGTATAGAATGAAATCAGATTATTTTGACTGGTTACCTTAGTTAAAGCCTTCATGTTGTACTATACGCCGGAGTACCCCAAGAAACACCACTATGAGAACTGAACTTCCCTGATGGACCAAAACCTATTGAGATAAGAAGCGGGCTCGACTGGTACCGAAGCCAACGCGACCTAGCGTCAAGGTTGTTTCATAATAGACACTATAGTATTTAGGTTTAGGGTGGGGTTAACCATCAACATGACAATTTTAAATGTTTACAATTAAGTATCTTACATAACAACATAACTGCTACGAAGTAACGAGTTCATTTCGTAACAAGTTCTGTACATATGTACATCGGATCCCTGTTTAGAAGTTTTATGTAGAATAACTCGAACTATTTATAGTTCATAATGTTAAAATACTAAACTTTAGTTTTTACAGCGATACCGGAAATTAATAAAAAAGTTGTTTAAAAAATTAATCACCTAATTTAACAAACCTGATAGCTAAACATACTTAGTCACAATTTAATGAAAATATTTTAAAGTTAGTGAGGCATCAAAATGAATTAGTGAAGCAGAGCAAAAACTATACCTAATAAAAGTTATAATCAAATTGTTATGATCTAGCTTAATAACTAAAACGTAAAAATGATAAAAAGGTCTAGTCAGATCTGTTTATATCCTCATCTTAATTTAGTCCAAAAATCTGCTCAAGTCACGTGCCCTATCTTTATTTATTGAGTAAAGGAAGTTGGAACTGTCTTCTATGATCGCTGATCCTAAAATCGCACGCCTCTCTTTCTGAAATCTCCAACACTGGAACGCGATATTCCTCGGATCCTCAGGATATTGAGATGTTGGGCAGCTTACACTCTTCGCCAGAATCATTATACCTGATTAATTCTTAGCCTGGTTAGCTTAACTAAATTGAGACGGTTAAGATGAAGCCGTATCAAACCATGGAGTCAAAGCAACTTTCTGGTGCACCGCGTAGGGCCCCTTCCCATTGGAGTCAGACTCCCAGTCGTAAAAATGTTGCCATTTTTTATTATTATTTCTCCTCACACTATTCTGATCAGGTCTAGTAATGACAGTTTGGCATTAATCCGATGAACTTGATTTTGATTGGCAGCTCGATCGGCCTTCTCATTTCCCCTTAATCCTACGAGTTCCGGCACCCAATGGAAAAAATACTTCGTTTGGCTAGGAGTATTTATTAGATTATTTTAAACGAGATGTAGGTTTGAATTTTGTTTAAATGTAATAACTCCATGCAACTGCTGAGTACGTAGTTCAAAAGTTATAAATGTTGACGTTTGTTTTAGAGTTAATGTTCAAGCAGAATGGAATTTTATATCCTTTCACGTTACAACCTACTCGAGCCATATTCGAAAGGTCGAAATTTATTCTACTTCTAGAAAGGTTTTACCATATCTTTTAAAAAAATTCCTAGTCAAATGTGACCATGGAATTCTATTTGAGCTGAGAATCAAGTAAAAGATATGCGACTTATAAAATAAATAAGTGAAGGAAATAAATTCTATTTTATATAATAGAACTTCGTTAATCAAAATAGTTTATCAATAAATCAAAGTGTTCGAGGCACAAGTCATAGTGTTAGGTTCCACGGTCTCAATGGATCCAACACAAATGGGCCACAATCCTTTGTGTTTTTTTTTTCTGTTTTTTTCTCCAGCAAGCTTACTTAAACTTGAATCCCTTTAAGTACCTCTTATCACACCGGTTCATAACTGAATGATTTACAACTATATTGTATAAGTATTAACATCTAATTTTTTATTATATTGTCTAATCAAGATACAATATTTTTTTTACTTTAACCTATCAATAAAGTTTTGCTCGAAATCCATCGCCCATTCACCCGCGTATCCCCTCCTATCCCAAACAGAAAAATTGCCACTACAAAGAACTAAAAGATTTTTTGTATTTAAATTTATCTGATTCAAGTGGTCCTAAAAGAAGAAGGTGCTTTATTGAGCGTACGAAGAGGCACATTTTTTCTGTCTTTAGAGAAAAGATATTTTTGAGAGGGGGGATAGGATGTGTAAAAATAATATCTAGTTCGTAAAAGATATGTGCTAGAACTATGTATGCGAACCTATTAGCTATTATAGTTTTACTTTAAATATGGATTATCACGTATCGATGTTATTATTTTTTATCGTCCTTTCATTATTTAAATTGGTAAAATTATGTAATTTTACAATTTGCCACATATATATGAACTAGAATATTTCTAAATACGTCGTGATTATTAGATAGTGTTTGAATGAAGATACAATTTTATTCAAGGACAAATTTATTGCGACGAAGATAATGTTTGTTTGACATAGACTCTACAATGTCTATTGGTTATTCAAACATAGTAGAGTTTGTTGAGTACACTGACTCTTGGAATTAAGTACAACCTCGTTTTTTCCTGACTAACTGGGCCGATGGGCAATTCGGTTAGTTAAAGATTCGGAATTATTTGCAATAAAAACAAAAATCCCCAACTAGCCAATTTGAATTTATTACGATAGCGAATTTGAATTTATTATGAAAAAAACATTAATATTAATATTATTTTGAAAAACGAATAATTTGGTGTAAAACACCACAGAAGAACATATTTTTTTCCTCCTCTCTTGTGGCGGTTTAGCAAGAACCTTTGGACAGGGCTAGAATATTCGCCGACCAAATATAACCAACAAAGTTTGATTGAAATCGGTTTTCCCTCGTATGTAGTCTCCCCTTGTCAGTAAACCCACGTGTCACTCATGCGAGCCATATGACAAACCCATTTTATACTTCCTAAAAGGATGAAATTTATAACTTTTAGATCTTGTAAAGCTATTATAGTTGCAGATTGGTCCTGTTAGATATCATCTATAATCTAATCCGTTAAAGATTATTTTTGCAAACATCTGATATCGATAGATACCTAAAATAGACTGAGCAGTCTACTAAAGCACTTTACTCATTATGTATAGAATC
Organism: Aelia acuminata; assembly: GCA_911387785.2. Taxonomy (NCBI): domain Eukaryota; kingdom Metazoa; phylum Arthropoda; class Insecta; order Hemiptera; family Pentatomidae; genus Aelia; species Aelia acuminata. Next base: position 62,703,313 of record OU426983.1, on the reverse strand, counting down.
ATTTCGCCCTTATCAATCAAATGTGAATCCCATAAGGATATGCAGGATTCTTTATTCCGACGAATCCATAATCTCTGTAGACTCTCATCTTTGAGGGAATATTTGATCAAACTTGTGATATTCGGGCAGAGTAATGTTTTATTTTAAACTCACGTTCGACCTTGAGATAAAATGTTTGCTTGCACGTACTAGTTTTTCAACTGAGCAATGAGCGCAGTAATTAGAACAATAATTGGTGGTTATTTCGTAGAACTAAAAATTATTCCTGAGGGACTATCTCATTAATACGTTTTGCATATGTAAAAATGAGAAAGTAATTATGTATATGTACCTAATTATAAGAATTTTTTAAAAATATTCTTCGATTAAATTGCAGTCGTTTACCTCTCACTCAATGCCAGAGTTTATATTTACAACCTTGGCCAAAAGTATTAGGCACCTACATAATTTTCTTTAAAAAATGTAAAGAGGGAAAAAAGAACATCTAATATCATAACATAATTTATTCAAAGATAAAACAAAGTCAAATTAATATTAAATATTAATTTTGGTCATCAAGCCATTAGCTTTTATCACCTCACTTTTCCTTTTTTGCCATAGAATTCACAAGTGTTGAACAAACGTCTTTGTCTAATTTTTCCCACTCTTCTTTTACATACAAAAATAATTTGTCCTTTTTTGTAGGGTTGTACGTGTACCAACTGCATTTTTAATTATGCATACCAACTAAATTTTTAAGTTAGACCTTATGTGCTCAATGAGAATGAGGTCTGGCGACTGAGAAGGCCAGTAAAGCACCTTAAGGTTGTTCTATTTCGAACCTTTTTCTACTTTTTCTGTCATCTGGTACAAATATTTTTTCAAACGAAGGCTTCAAAATTTAATTTAACATGGAAATATAGGCATCGCTATTCATTCTTCCTTCACATAAAAACATTTCTCCAACTCCTGGAGTCCCCCTACAGCCCGAAATCATTTTATTTCCTCCACCGTGTTTCACAGTATGGACAACACAATCTGGATAATAGGCTTCACCTTCCCTTCTTCGTACGGAAACAGCACCAAGAGTTCCGAAAATCTGTACAAAATTCGATATTTTTATAAATTTTAAAAAATAACTATTTTCGTATATTCTACATTGATTTTAGGAGATTTTGACAATTTTTAATTTCAATTTACATAAATTTATTTACCGCAAAGTTGCTTTCATATGACCAAACCGCTTTTGCCCAGTCTTAAGCAGTCCAGTTTTTGGTGAAATTTTGCCCAGGTTAACATCTTCATGCGATTGGCTTCACTAAGCCAGGTTTTATTTCTAGCCTTACAGCCTTTCAGATCATTCTCTCCCAGTTTTCTTCTTACTGTCCGAGCAGAAATATCAACAGAACACAAGGTTTTCATCTTTTCAGCCAGCTGTTTCGATGTTTTCTTGCGATTCTGAAGAGATGTTCTTACCAAAAACTTATCCTCACGTGCTTCTGTTATTTTATTTCTTCCTGTTCTAGGTAGAGAGGAAAATTTTTTATGCTTCCGATGTCGAAGAAAAGTGTATTGGACAGCACAACGAGAGCACTTCATAGTTTTTCCTATCTCGGATTGGCTATACACTTCAGTCGAGATAAAACAGTTTTTGACCATTCGATCTCACTTAGTTTTTTTACTTTGACCATTTTTAATGATAAACAAAAAGAAAATTTAATTTTTTTATACTAGAATAAAACAAAACCTCAACTGCTAGCAATAAGAGAGCTAACACTTTACTGGGAACTTTTGTTTACATTTCATTTTTTTTTCTAGAGTATTAATGAGGAGTTGGGAATTGAAAATAATCCATTTAAGGGATCCATTTTTTTCAATACAACAAGTTTTGGAAGCAACAGTGTATATAGAATATTTAAATAAAGTGAAATAGACAATTTTGCAAGGTGCCTAATACTTTTGGCCAAGGCTGTATATAGTTACCTCTCAAGATAATATATCACTACAGTAATAGAAGCAGTACAATGTTCTTTTTTACTTTTCTTTTTCAAAAATGGGTCATTTTTATTTAATGGCATTAACTAACATAGATCGGAATAATAATTAATATTTGATAAGTAATTTAAATTTTTATAATTCACTCAATAACGCTCTCATCTTGTTTTAACTATTAATAACTTTTAATTGCAAGCAGCATTGCAATATAATTAGTTAAATATTATTGTAAATGAAACTTTTCAACGCTTCCAAAATTTCTCAATGAAATGGAATTGCTCTTAATCCCATGGTATTAAGTAATATCGGAAAATCAATCATTTCAGCATACTTTATGATTTTGATTGTCAATGTTTATTTCAATGGGTTTTTTTTTTTTTTTTTTTTTTTTTTTTTTTTTTTTTTTTTTTTTTTTTTTGTGGAACCAAGGTCCTTCCTAATTTTAATGATTTAATAACTTATGGAATGGAAAACTAAAAAATATATATTATTTTAGTGTAATTTAGAAGAGTGGGTGAGAAAACACTTATCAACTATCAAATATAGGCCATCTGTTTCATATGTCTCTGACCCATAAGCGTTATCGGTTTTTGCGTCCTTAGAAATTATATAACATTATTAGAAGTACAGATTCTGAAAAAACAAAAAAATACAAAATTTGCTATTTTTCTCTATTATTAATGTTCTTTAATAACATTATAACACCTACCAAAATTATAAAAAAGTAATAATCCTTTAGTAGAAAACTGTATGGCATTACTCTCAATTTGATTGTATTTGATATGTCATCAGCATATCCATACCTAAACGCCGTAAAACGTTATTATTTAATTTTTGTATTTTGAAAATAATTTAAATTGTTGAAGGATCATAAATATTCAAAATGTTGATGGTGAAAACTATTCAAATACAGACACCATAGATGATGTGTATATATGGTGGATATAGCGATTATTTTCAGGACCTCCTAAGATAAAATCTTATTTTTTTCCCTTATTTTTTATGGCATTCGATGATTGAATATTAATTACTACAGTTCTTCAAATTCGTTTGCTCTTTCATATTTTATTCGTTTGAATCAGAATTTTTAGGCAAATAGTTCTTTAAAAACGCCGCTAAGACGATCATTGTAAATGTGAAATCAATTTAATTGGAGTCGTTCTTGATAACAGACAACACGGCTGTCCTTGTTATGACAGCCTTGGGGCATAAATCTACAATACGTGTTAAAAGATTCTCTTGGCAACCATAAATACTTTCGGATTTACATATTGTAATGCTATTTTGGTAATAGTGTTGTTAGAAAATAATAATTCACAACACCAAACAAACATTAAAAACTCAAATTATTAATAATTTTAATCGATCTTCAGAGCGAGACTCATTCTAGAAACTCTCTTTTCAATGTAACAAATCAAATTCATATGGTTTATTACATTGAAAAGAGAGCTACCATCTGTTTTAGTACATGCTCTTGATTGTCCGAGAATCTTCTACGTTGTAAATATAGATTATTGTGTTTTGAAATATTCTTTAACTCTCAATCAACTCATGTTTCACGCGTCCACTGCACTTTCAACAGATATTTCACGTTTCTTTTTCCCCTTTTTAGCAATCTGGTATTATTAATTTTATTTCCTTTAGATTTCAGAACATAAACCAATAATCCATACTAGAATTCTAGGAATATTTTGACATAGTAATTAAATACTGGCAATGATGAAAGCCCAAAAAGATGGTCGAACTGTCTCCTTACGTAACGTAATTTTAAATCCCAAGCCAGGAATAGCTACCTCAGCATTTCATACCAATTATATCGTTATACTTCACTTCATTTTTGTAAGAGTGTGGAGATAAACTAGAAAGACCTTTCAAAAATTGACAATTGAAACAATTTATATGACGTAGTAATCTTTATTCAGCTGCTGTAAATATTAAATATTCTTAACTATGAATTATATACATAAAATTCACTGATAAAGATAAAAACGTTTCGGCTAATCTAAAAACCAACGGGATTTAAAATACAACTTTACGCCAAATTTAAAATTGTTTTTTAAAGAATTTAGAAGGGTTGAAGTTTTTATTTTTTACATGTCATATTTGACTGTAGTAAGTATTAGTGATCCATTGATTTTGCACTTACTGGTTTATTTCAGTAGGGGCGAGATTAAATATAAATAACACACATTTAAAAGGAACTTATAAAGAATATAACCGCAATAGGGTTCAGTACAATCACAATAGACAGTTTCAAATTAATCTTTTTGTCATAATGCATTTTAATTATATTCAGAATATAACAAGTAATGATATGAGATATCGTAACAGGTCCTACCTGAAACAGGTTATGTTCTTACAGTATTACTTATCAAAACATAAAAATTTAATTTTATGGATGAGTTATATATCGTTAATTTATAACATTTTGTAATAATAATTTACATTTTTTTTTTATAATTACAATACAATTCACAGTTTCTACTCATTGTAGTGCTAATAGGTGCACAATGATTTTGGTTAACCTGTCTTTTACTTAAACGAATAGATTCGATGTTTTCCCATACGTGAAGAGGCGACACATTAATTGCCCAAGGGGAAAACACGGATTTTCCAAGTCCAAGGCGGAAAAACTATATTTGGCTACTGGATGCTTACCCACCCTAAATATCGAAAAAAATGAAGTGTGTCAATACATCAACTTACACCGCCATCTGATGGAAATTTATATAACTTACAAATAATCAAACTCAATTGTAGTATAATATGCATTTAATTTGCAATAAAAGAAATTTTGAAGCCAATAATCGAGATAAAAACTATCTTATCTTTTAAGTTGGATAAAACTATTCACAATGAGCCAAAATTTATAAAGATCGGTTCATTAGTTTCTTATTTTACCCCCGACAAACATCGGGACACGAGATTTTTATATATATAAAAGATATTTTAACTCCGCCTGAGGAAGTAGCTATGCTAGGATTGCAGCCGGTCCCAAGCCCGGATAAAGGAGGAGGGTTGATGGGTAGGGCTGACTACCCACCCATCGTTAAAAATAATACCCAAGTTACGACAACTCAATCATGCCTCGGAAATCGGACTGTTAAACGGCATCGACCTGGAACTCGGAAAAGGCCACTTCATTTTGGAACATGGAATGTACGGACATTACACCGACCAGGAGCATTGAAGGAGTTAACGGATCAACTATCAAAGTGTAGAATGGATGTAGTTGCACTGCAAGAGATCCGCTGGACTGGCAGAGGCCGTCTTAAAGGAAAACACTATGACACTTTCTACAGTGGCAGTGATGATAAACATGCGTTTGGAACGGGATTCATGGTTGCTGAAAAAATGCTTAGTTCAATAATTGAATTCGAACCTATCAGCGATAAGATGTGCAAATTAAGGATTAGAACTAGGTCGAGAAACATCACCATAATTAACGTACATGCACCAACCGAAGAAAAATGTGAAGAGACTAAAGACACCTTCTATAATACCTTGGAAGGAATATTGAGCCAATGCCCCAGGCATGATATAAAAATTGTAATGGGCGATTTTAAAGCCCAAGTTGGCAAAGAAAAGGTATTATGCCCAAATATTGGTAAGGAAAGTCTCCACCGAACCTCGAACGACAATGGGGAGCGAATGATTGATTTTGCCTCGGCTAATGCATTAGTTATAATGAGCACAATCTTCCCACACAAAGATAATCACAAACACACCTGGAGGGCACCAAACGGGGCATATAGTCAAATAGATCATGTGTTGGTATCCATGGAACATTTCAACTGGGTGAATGACGTGAGGTCGTATAAAGGCCCGGACGTAGACTCCGACCATTTCCTGGTAGTGGTAAAAGTAAAACTAAGAGCATACCAATATCAAAATAAAGCAAGTAATAAGAAAAATAAATGGCACACAGAAAAGTTGAACACACCGGGCATTGGGGAAAAGTTCAAAGAGAGTATAGCAGGAAAGATATCAGAGGTAGCAGCTAAGGAAGGAGGGCATTCAATCGAAGACTATTGGAAAATACTGCAGCAGATCATAGAAACAAAAGCAGATGAATATTGCTCCAGTAATCGGACGACTATCCGCAATGAATGGTATGATCTAGAATGTGAGGAGGCCCTGAAAATGCGTAATAACAAAAGAGCCAAGTTTCTCAGCCACGACACTCGGCAAACAAGGAAAGAGTTCAGGGAGGCTCATAAGTATGCAAAGATGATCTGCAAGAAAAAGAAGAGAATGGCCATGGACCAAAAAAATTAGGAATTTGGAATCATCCCGAGTGAACAACGAGACCAGAAAATTTTTCCATCAAGTCAAGGAAATTAAAACAGGATGCAAGCCCAATGTAACCATGATAAGGGATGAGAATGGCAAACTACTTACAATGGCAGATGAAGTAATGAAAAGATGGGAGAGGTATTTCAGTAAGGAACTGAATCATCATTATAACGAAGGTCATGAGTACGATCGGGACGAAGGTAATGAGGATGATGAAACTAACGAAGAAATACTCCCAGAAAATGAGGACATAGCGGACATCATCGCTAAACTGAGAAGCCATAAAGCCCCAGGAACCGATGACATCACGGCGGAATTATTCAAAGCAGCGGGCCCTGAACTGAATACAGCACTAAGCAGGCTGGTAGCCCATATATGGCAAGAAGAACGAATACCTGAAAAATGGAAGGAATCCATTGTTGTCCCAGTATTTAAGAAGAAAGGAAATCCCACAGTGTGCAAAAACTATAGAGGAATTAGTCTCCTGAATGTTGCATATAAAATATTTTCTGTTGCACTATATAACAGGCTAATACCCTACATGGAAAGCACAGTTGGTGACTATCAAGCAGGTTTTCAGAAGAACATGTCCACAATAGACCAAATTTTCACCCTTAAACAACTGGGAGAAAAAATGTATGAATTCGGCCACCCTATGTGGATTCTTTTTGTGGACTTTGAGGCGGCGTATGATTCAGTGATCAGGGAGGGGCTATACAGCGCAATGAAAGAAATGGGTATCCCTAGAAAACTCATTGGATTAACTAGATGTACAATGGAAAATAATATCTGCCAAGTCCGGAGGAGTGGAAAAAATAGTGGTTCGTTTGAGGTGAAGACAGGACTAAGACAGGGTGACGCATTGGCACCTCTACTATTTAATATAGTCCTACACAAAGTTATTAGCAGGACAGGACTGAACAATATTTACTAGAATGATACAAATCCTAGCGTATGCGGATGGCGTCGCAGTTATCGGGAGGTCACAAGCTGGTGTAGAGGATGCATTCCGCAAGATAGAACAGGAAGCGAAAACTATGGGACTCAAGGTAAACACCAATAAAACTAAAATGATGTGCATCCAAAGAAATAATGTAGCTCCACAACGACAAGTTAGATTGGGAGAGTATGCTTTTGAGGTTGTCCCATGCTTCCAGTATCTGGGAACTATAATAACTGAAAAAATCGAAGAGGAAGCTGAAATAAGTTCCAGACTAGCAGCAGCCAATAGAGCATACTTTTCTCTGTCCAAGCTTATTAAAAGCAGACTACTGAGCCGCGCTACAAAAATGAGACTTTACAAATGTCTTATAAGGCCTATAGCGACTTATGCATGTGAAACGTGGACGCTCAACAAGTCAGCAGCACTAAAGGTGGATCGTTTTGAGAGGAAGATCCTGAGACGCATCCTCGGGCCAGTTAAGGAAAATGAAACTTGGCGTCTACGCAGGAATGAGGAATTGTACGCTGAGTACCGAGATCTGAGCATCTCCAACTTAGCCAGGTTGCAACGATTAAAATGGGTTGGTCACTTGCTCAGGATGGAGGAATGCAGGGGCGCTTTAAAGGCATACAAGAAGACACCAGGCTGATCTAGACCCAGAGGAAGACCCAGATCACGCTGGAAGGATAACGTCCTCATAGACCTACCATATGCAGGGATGAGCACAGCGCATGCTTCAGACAGGACCATATGGGGCAAGATGATAGAGCAGGCCAAGGACCGCTTTATGCGTCTGTCGCGCCAGTAAAGAAGAAGAAGATAAAAGATATTTTACAAAAAAAATGCATTTAAACGTTTTTGTATTTATAACTCGATAAATGAAAATGAAGTTTTTATTAAAGGAAAACAGGTGGCATCAATGAGCTTTAAAGTGATATAAAACGTTTTTTAATATTTCAAGGACAGACGGGCAATGACCCTTACACCCCCCCCCTTTCCACCCCCGGATGCGCCTCTGTTTCGTATGGACAAGTAGTATAGTAGTTAGTAAGGAGCAAAGGCTGGCTACTTACTAGACCTGGACGGATGCGTTCTTCATTTTTTGCTTCCTTTTCTGTTTTACTGCACTGCATTCCCTCCTTTCTTGTCAAGGACATCAGCGTTGACGAAAAAATACTAAAGAGCTATTTCGAAAATTATTGTAATGGTCCTCTTGAGAAAAAGGTTGTTTTGTAATTTCATTAACTTATTATGGTCATTAACTTATTTTGTTTTTGCAAGAGTATTCAAAAAGTATATAATTTCATTTCTATTAAATAGAGTATTATAATGTTTTATAAATTCTTCTTAGAGATGAAAAGTTTCTGTTATTACGCTATTATCAGAAATAATTTTTTTAAATGAGGTCCCTACTAAACAGAAGTGAATGCTGCTTTTACCACAGAAAAAAATACCTATGATGATGGGGATGTACTGAATAACCAAACATTAAGAATAAATGGAGTCACAAACTAATAAAAAATAATTTAATAACATTAAATACAGGGGGGGGGGGGGTCACAGGGATCATCACCCTCCTCAATTATTTTGGGTATTTATATTTTTGGTTTATTTTTTAAAGCAATAATTCAATTAGATAGCTATTCAACCCTAACCGCAATATTTTTGTTATATTTTTTTCATCGCTATATTTCTTTATTCAATCACATAATCTCATGAAAAATCGGAAAACAAATGTGCTGTCAGCACCCGAGCGATAATCTCAATCCGAGATTATGATAACAGAGGGGGGGGGGGAAAGGTCGTGACCGTCTCGCGAAATGGTCTGTGTGTGTGTGTCTGTGTGTGTGTCCGTGTGTGTGTCTGTGTGTATGTGAACAAACAAGCTCAAAAACTATAAACCTTGTGAATCTGAAATTGGGTATTTAGTGTATGTATATGCCCGCGATGAGACAGCAAAAATTTCATCAAAAGTGGTCAAACGGAGGGGGTACTTTATTTAATAACATTTTACGTTTTTTTGATTTTCTCAAAAACTGCTCTAACGATTTTGATTAAACTGAGTATTTCATGTATTAATTTGCCCGAGATATGACTGTAAAAATTTCATCAAAATTCATCAACTGGAGGGGGGACTTTATTTCATAACTTTTTTTTCAATTTATACCTTTCTTCGATTATCTCAAAGCGGCTTTAATGATTTTGATCAAATTCGCCATGTTTAATGAAAATAAGGTGTTCTTTAATATCAGGTAAGCTTTATCGTTATTAAAATGTTCTGAGGGAGCTTAAATGGGGAAGGGGCCTTTTTTGTTTTCCTGTAAAGTACCCTTGTTTTTGTTTATATGAAAAAATTAACTGTCTCTCATTACGCCTAAAAATAAGAAATGGTTAATATGAAATATGAAAAAAATCAAGTAAACATATAGAGGAGAAAAAAAGAAAAATATTCCGTCAACTCATAAAATACGTTGAGCACACGCATGCGGAGTAGGTACGCCTTAATAATTAAAGCCGTTCTGTTCATTTAATGAAAATTATTCGTTTCATGGTAAATGAAGTTTTCAACAACTATATAGAGAATTATAAAATCAGATGACTTGGAGTATTATGCTTGCATTGCCGAATTACCACAAGTAAAAACTTTTATTTAATAATAAAAAAATTAGTGTTTTTTATAGAGCAAATAAAAACAAAAATAAGAAATGAATGTGGAAAAATGTGTCTTTGAGAAGTGGCAATTAACAAAACACATCAATTTCTAATTTAAGTAAGTTGGTAAGTGAAAGTTGTGTGTTGCGCGCACGCATCAGATTTTTTTATGTATGTAAAAATTAATTACTTCTTTTATATCATATTTTAGCCTCTTTACTTTGCCTGCTGATTTCAGTTATTAGTTATTTATGTAATTGTGGAGTTCGTTTGAAGAGTTTAAAGTTGCTAAACTTCGTTTCATCATCTGCGAAAAAGCTTTTGAGTTACTCCTTTACTGGATCTGTATTTATTTAGAAAAATATGTTGATATAATTATCATACTCGCAATTCTACTTTATTATATTAATTAATTTAATAAATAGGTACATAATTTCGTAATTTTACTTAATTATAAATACATACCTACATTAGTACTTTATTTATTCATTCATGGATTTCAAATGACGTTGCGGCTTACATGGTATATAATAATTTAATTTTTTTATGAAAATTTTTTCTCAATTTATATTTATTATAACATTTATTGTTTAATTAATATAATATCCCAATAATAAGTAATATGGCTCTTCGTGTGCTCATGGTGGCATTAATCACTGGGTATCATCGACCTCAACATTGTTGCAAAACCCCGACTCTTCAAGGCCGATTCCTGCTAATAAAACTTCTCAATGACGTACATAAGTGGAGTAACAGATAAAGTAGAAAAAATAAAATATTAACTACTCCTTTATTATTTTAGGATAAAATACAGTGCATGTAGTTATAATATTGAATATTTTATTCTTAATCCATAGCTTTTTCCACGATGAAAGAACGTAAAGGAAAATAATTTAAAATTTCGTAACCCTTCATTCTCTAAAAAATGTTTTGTTTTTTCCAAATCGTACTGATCTATATTTATCTGCGTAAACAAACAAAAATCAAAACATGTTTATTTCAGATGACCAAGCCATCAAAATCAAACTGCGTAAAATGACAGGATGCAATCTAGTATATTATACTTCGTTTAAAGCACTGTGGCGTATTGTAGATTCCTTGGTAGAATACTGACACAATTCCAAAGGATATGAAATTTTAGAATTTGTCATTGTAGGTTTTCAGATAAAACTAGAAATATTTTTTCTTTTCCACCTAGAATTAAAATAAATGACTCTTAATCAGACCATTTATTATTATTATTATTTTTATTTTCACTTCACTTGTAACAAATTGGAATCTAATCTTGTAACAAATTGGAATTAATCTCATGCTAAAAACACCAATTTTATTAATACTAACATACAACAAAATGATGAATATCAATAATACTCTAACTATAATACCTGAAAACCCCAATTGATTAACAATACAAAGTCCATAAAAAAACAACTATACAAATAAATAAGTCCTCTAAAAACATATGGTTGGCAACTAGCTTACATATATGTATATGAAAAATATAGTAAAGGAAAGTATTGCAAACCAAGAAATTTGTATCATTTACTTCAATATGAGTTTTGGACAACCAGTGATTCAAATTTAATCGATAACTGACAAATCATCAATAATACCTTTATATTCAACAATATGTATTAGATGTGTGGACAAGAGGAAGACAAAGTTTATAAGCCTCGAACTTTCATCAAATGAGACTTTGAAAGCATATTACCCCTTATTAGCATATTTATATCTTTATAGCGTAGAAGTTATACAATTATTAATAGTTAAGATAATTACGGTATTATAATAGGAAACATCATATTTTAAAACCAAGGAATACATTTTTTTTTTTTATCGATTTCCCAATTATGTTTACTTGTTTTAAATATAAAACAATAAAATGTCAAAATTCAAAATAATGGTCCGTTTTTCCTGATTTAAAAAAAAAAATCAAATCCGGCATGTAATCGGAAAATGACTTAAATGGCAAATTAATAAGAATATTATTAAAACCATTTGACTTTCAAGCTTTAATAGAAAAAAAAGCCCGATTTTGGACTAGTAACAATTTTTAACTTTTATCTGGCAAGGACATTCAGCCTATTTAATTGAAAATATTTTTGTGCTCACAGGTTGGTGTTATTATGTTTCATTATTTAATTGTTTTTGATTTAATTTGTATTTTTGAAATATATTGTAATTCTAATTTTAGATATTGCTATCTTGATAATGGCGCAATTGCCGAAACATAGAACAAACAATTTAAAAAGTGAGGCTTAAATAAAAGATCACAAAAATGCTTGACTAACATCTGTCTAGCATCAAATAAATATAGAATATTATCATATTTTTAATAATATTTATGAGGACTGAACCTCCATATACCTCTGACCCAGGAAGGTAATGGCAAGCGTTTCAGATTTCTTTGAAATGGGACAAACCTGTAAAAAGTTGAAAATTAAAACCATCCCTCATTCACTATCGATAATAAAAAATATGAAGAATTAATATTATAATCTTATATTACCGGAGAACGAACATTGTTTTAAATTTTATTGAAATCAGATAAACCGGTAAAATCTTAACATCAACCCTAATTGAATATCCGTTATTACATTAATAAGGGATTGATCTGCTTCTCATTTTTGATCTATGAACGAATAGTGTTTGTAATTTCGTTTAAATAGGATAAACCTGTAAAAAATTAATAAAAATATAAGCCGAACACTAAAAGAAGTTATAAATCAGTAAACACATTTCTAACTTCAAATGCTCAATGCATGTTTTGGAACGGAAAAATTGCATTCCGCATGCCTATTACAGTTTGCTGAACGTAATAAATCGTGTTGGAATACTCCTAAGAAAAAACAATGAAGATGACAACGCACAAAAAAAAGAATTGAGGGGGGGGGGGGGTAATACAATTTCTTCGGACGAGCGCAGATAAATGTTTCACATAAAATATTGGAGCTGATTTATTTTTTCGCTTTAGACAGCGAACTGTCACAGAAGTGCGTTTCCGAAAAATATAAATAGAGAGAAGCGCTAAAAATTCATATATGTCTACCCTTGAGACGAATGGGCTAGTGGAAAATTATACAATAAGGCTAACTAAGGTGGACCTGAAAATGATAAAACCTTTGGTTCTGAATTTGTTGAAATATAGTAAGCAATGATAAGAGTTAAAAGAAGAACCTGAGAGTTTTGGATTATTTTACTATAAAAAAAAAAAATAAAAAATAAATGAAAGAGAAACTGACGAAATATAGGCAGACACGGAATTCTATAATCCTTTACCTCGTAGGTTTACCAAAGTTTTTTCCTTTTACACCAAGTTAGGGTTAACACAAATTTGTTAATTGCCTTTTTATCTTTGTACAGTGCTATATGTAACTACTTATTTACTGGATTAAATTCTAAGGCAATATGAACGATTTTAAAAGAATATTTATTAGATTTTAATTCGAAAGAAAAATCTTTTCAAAATCCTCTCTTGTAAAGTAAATTTTATGAACGTGCTCATTCAAATATCTCAAAGAGGAGAGACGATAGCGCTTATCTCTATTTTTTATCTTGACGGTTGCATAAATAACGATATGCAACTAACTAATGAATTGGGATTGATAATAGTGAGTTTATTATCTAGTGTTTTATTTTCTTAGAAAAATTAATAAATCACGATTATTGAAAATAAAGAGAACATGAAAGAAATGAATTATATTAATGATTTTTGACTGTTTTGCGAAATTCAAACTATTTATCGTTTTACTTAAATTATTATATTTTTAATAAATATCAATCTAATCAGAAAAACATTTTATAACATTCAGTATCGCTTCCTCTCTGTATGTGTTTTTTAGTGATAACCTGTGATATAAAATGTTTCATATTATATAATTATATTTTCTTATATAATCAACTATTATGTAACTGTTACGAAATTAGAAATTAGCCAAATGTAAATTTATTAGAATTTTTATCAGCGAAAAGAAAATTCTGTTGACATTGATTAGAAAATATAAAGATGACAGAAAGTAGCCGAAATAGAAATTTGTTTTATCCATTTGTATAATCCAAATTAAAGTCTCAAAAATTTTTTTTCAGGATATTTTTTTCATTACCATGGTGTACTGTTTCAATTATTTTCTTTTATACAATTTACCATTTTTTAAATTATTTTAATATATGGTACATAGTTTTTTAAATTTTAAGATTTTTGCTTGATGAATTTTTGATTGATAGTTTTGAAAATGCTTTAAAAAGAACCGAAACGTCAACAAAAATGTAATGTATAAGACTTTGACTGTATAAATGTCAATAAAAAGAAGTTTTGGAGACCCTTTCAGCTTTAATTTGGAGCCTTCCTTCATTCTTTTAGTGGTCTTTTTTATCCTTCTTCTCATTTTGAAGATTAATATTCAAAATTGGTTGTGTTTTATACCTTAAATTCTTTTTTACTTTCACTTATTTTACTACTGCAGTCTGAAATATAACCTCCATTACCATTTTTTAAAAATATATTTTATCTACTTTCTTTAAATTAGAACGCTACTTTTTTTTAAAAGAACAAATACACAAATATATAATTATTATTATTTCCTGTGTGGCTCTATAACAGGGAGGGCTCGCTTTTTTTGAATAGATAAAATTGCCTTAAATGTATTGTAAAATATAGTAAATGAAAAAAATTTACCTAAAAATTCGTAGATTGCATTTACATTAATTTATTTAAAGGAATTTATTATACCAATCAGCCATTTCACAGACCTGATCATAAGCAAAGTTTACCAAGAAAAATAATTTTTTAAAAAATAAGTTATAAAATTTTTTTTTATATTTTTTGTTGATTGATATGAGAGCTTGAAAACATTAATCTTTAATAAACATTTTACATAATTATATTTTTTTGTACGGAAATAATAAAACGTAAAACGACGTAAATACAAAAGGAATATTCAATTACCATTGTGGTTATATGTATATTTTATATTATTAATTATCTGAATTTATTAATACTGCATAAAAGAGGAAAAAAGGTAATAATAGTGACAAAAGCTTATTTTTAGAATAAAATTTGAAAAATCCAGCCTTGAATATTCCTCCAATTACTCCTAGTTGTAAAGGATAAACCCGTTTAAAATTTTCTAATTCGAGCACATAATGACAGAAGAACATGATTACATGATGCTGACCGAAAAAAAAAAATCTTATATTACTTGATAAAGACATATAAGATTGATATATTTGTATTGATATAATTGATATATTGATATATTTGTGTATTTGTTCTTTTAAAAAAAAGTAGCGTTCTAATTTAAAGAAAGTAGATAAAATTTAGCCATGCAAAGCGCACACTGCACTGGTTATACTCCTACAAGTTTAAGGCTCAATGCTTGGTTTAGGTTTTTTTCCAATTATATTTCAACAATACGAATCAAATTCTACATACCTACGATATGCTATGTAATAAAATACGTTTTATTTCTTAATGGCTGCTATTTATCTATTTGCGGTTTTCATAATATTGTTTTTTAATTTACGACAAATAAAACAATTATTGAAAAAAAAAAAAAAAATTCTGATATTATTTCCTTGTTTTTATATCGCTGCTGAGTGCACCACCCCCCAGGAGGCCAATAATCCTGGTTAAAACTGGTTCTGCTTCGGACCGCATCCCGATAACCTTGGCCAAAGAACTGTCGAGCTTCTTTTGGATCGCGGAAGTGACGTTCCATTCGAACTCCACGATCTTCCAGGCCGCTTGTTCCAGGCTGTTCAAGATACTCGGTGGCTTCATCGTCTGATCAGGGTTTGTTGGTGCCGATTGAGTATCAAGAATCTCGTTAGGATTCATATCAGGAAAACTGGACGCAGTAGTTGTTTCCTCGCCGAAATCTTCGATGGCGATCACAGTGAAGACTGAAAAACATGATTAATAAATCTCATTACAATTTGTTGTATTCTAAAATAAAGAAATAAAAATAACTTTGAACGGTTGATGATCACCAAAGATCACTTCATCGACAACGCATCTTAACCACCACTGCAATGAATAATATTGGTATCTTATTTTAGCTGAGAATTTTATTTTATTCCGTATTATAAGATGAGTCTATATTAAATTCACAGCAGTAATTATTGGAAGCGGAGAATGAGATGTCATTATTTTTCTTTCTCATGACATTCAAACCATTCTTTCAGTTTAAATTAATGATCGCTTCAAAACATGTTTTTTTCTTATTAAATTATAATATTTTTTTCAAATAATAATCGGCATTTAAATTAATTCATATTACTTAATCGTAGCTTGAGTGTATATTTATTTTTATATCGAGAAATATTATTATTTTATGTAGTTTATTTTCAGAAACACTTTAGAGTTTCTAAAAATAAGAATCCCAATATTGTGATTTTTTTTAATTTCTTCTAACATTGCAGACCCAAGGACGACTAGTATAGTATGTTGCAATGATGTATCTACAAATTGCACAAAAAGCTTTCCTTAACAAATAAACATTTATTCTATTCTAGTTTTTTTGCGCTATAGACGATCTCACGATTAAAATTTAACCGAATAGAAAAAACTAAATCCTTTTTAACGTTTACCTTAATAACAAGATACTTTTTAAAAGTCACTTCAAGTAACCTTTATGTCTTGATTTACCCATCAAATTTACCTCTTAATTTACTCTACCAGAATACTCTTCTATTAAGTTAGATCCGGACCCTACATCATAGAGGAGTTTTTATTTTTTAAATTCCATTATAAGTAAATTAGAAAATAAAAATACAACTATTTTCTTAAATCAAACAAGAACATATATATTTTTTAATTGTATCTTCGTTAATTAAATTACCTTCCTAAGGAGAAAGTAGGTGATACAGTGATGTTTGTTTAGCTTTTAAAATCTGATTCTCCAATCAACTTCAGTGTACTTTTTATATAGTTATATTTTATTTGTTATGGTTTCCTTAAAAAACGCAACAATTGTTTTGATATTAATATCAATTTTAATAATATAATATTCATAATAAATTCAGATTAATTTTTTTTTAAAAAAATATCTTCGTTTCTCAACAATTTTACTAATTTCATTATTTTACTAATATGTACCAATAATATTTATATCGTGTTGTTATAATTTTTGAATTACAACATTTCATGGAAGAACGATAAGACTGCTAAAAAATAAGGAATAGGTAACATTTCCATATATTTTCGGTAGTTCCGAATATTGCACTAGAAATTTGATTGATAAATCACTTGTTACTCCTAATGTTCCCTATACGAGAGTTCAGAATTTCTCAAATTAAAGAATTTTAGAATAAAATAATTTATTGGTGAAACTAAAAAAAAAAGTATATAAAATTTCGAAAAAGACCTTTCCCGTTTCAAAACAAGATTTAATGTTTACTACTTTCTATTTTTATAATGTAAAACACCTTATCAATCTTCACAGATTTTAGGTCCCCAAACAACCTGAAAATGATTTGGTTTGATCAAAAAAGCCTAATATAGGGTCAGTTTCTAAATGTTTAATTATTTATAATTACGAATATATATATATATATATATATATATAATATTATATTATATTATTTATAGTTATATAATATAGTTTATATTATATAAAGTAAACATTTAGAAACAGACCCTATATTAGGCTTTTTTGATCAAACCAAATCATTTTCAGGTTTTTATTATATAAAATTAAAAAATAACTGATAGCTCAAAAATCACAAAATCATAATCATATATAATAATATCATAAAATTGATAAGAGTGGGAAATAGATCATACTTTTATAGTGATAAAAGTATGTAAACATCAGTAATCCTATTGACGTGTAAGTAATTTGATATAAACTCCCGGTCAAAACTATCGCAACACTTCTTATAATAATACTAAAATATTCTTAATTTTATTAAAAATTTGGCTTCGAGTGTTTCGGGCCAATTATAAAAACAAATTAGAAGAAGAAAACAAGGTTTATTAATTAAATTTGGCCAATAAAAAAGTATTTTTAATTACAATTATCGAAGTAAATAAACTTTGGATTGTATGCAGAATGTTCTTAATACGTCATGTTTCCTTCTTTGAATCTGATTACAGCTTCCATGCGCCTTGTGTTGCTTCTAATGAGGTCTTGAATGGCTTTCTGTGGAATTTTCTCCCATTCCTCCAGAACTGCTGTTTCCATCCCTACCAAAGTTGTGGGTACAGGATTTCGTGCTTTAACCATACTCTACTAGTGTGTATCACAGATGCTCTATCCAATTTAAATCAGGACTCATTGCAGGCCAAGTCTTTCGATTTCAGCGTAATCGAGGTAGTCTACGACGCAGCTCGCAGTGTAGGGCCTTGCATTATCGTGCATAAACAGTGCGTCAGTGAAATGTATGAAAGCCATGTTCTTGAATGGGTTCCTCCAACTACCTGGGGCCCGTCAGAACCACACCACGCATCACGAGAAGCTCTGTACGAGCTCCCCAGGAGATGTCTCCCCAGAACATTAGTGAGCCTCCTCCAAAAGGCATACGGGGACTGATGCAGCATTGTTTGAACTGTTCCTGAGGCCTTTTTCAAAGTCTGACAGGACCGTCTGACTAGGGAGAGAGACTCTCGTTTCGGCAGTGAAGTGTACGCGCTTCCAACCTCCGTGGTCCAATTCACATGTTCTCTTGCTAATGCTAGCCTGCTACTCGATGTTGCCTAGTTAGCTGCAGGCCAGTTGCGGGCCTTCTCGAGGTAAGGTCAACTTTGTTAAGCCTCCACCTAAAAGTTCGCCTTGATATGCGTAAGTTACGCACTTGAAGGAGTAGATTTTAGAGCTGTGGATTCTTCGATTCCCGTCTTCGGAGTGATTGAACCTACAGAAAGCGGTCGTCGATGGCGCTGGTGGCCCTTGGTTTTCCTTCAGTTGGCCTCCTTGAATGCCTTCCTGTCTCCCTGTGCCATTTGATGCTCCTGAGGACTTTAGAATAATGGAAATATACGAAACACGATGTGAAGACCAGAAAGATCCTCCCCTGCTAAAATGACAATACGAATGGATTCCTCTGGACTGAGATGCAAAGGTCTGTTCATTTTAATGTCTGGATAAATTCACTAGGCCAAAATTATTCACAATATGATCGTACTCATTGTCAAACAATGAAATACATCTAAGCAATGAATCAAATGTGTGAATTATCACTGAAAAAAAGGCCTTCTTAAGTCCTTAATCCTTTCATAAGATTCCTAGATAATCCTATTGCTTATCATACTTCGGATAATCATATTGCTTTTCATAATGTCTGTAATGTAATTAGGACTGACACTCGCCATTTTATTTTAAATACCAGGAATTCTTAGGTGTTGCGATACTTTTGACCGGGAGTGTATGTACAATCTACATACGTACTTCGTAGAATTGATGGTATTTCTTTGCCTGTACTTATCCAAAACAACCTGTATATATAATTACTTAATTGAACATTTGAATATGTATAAATGGTTGGAATGGATAAAGATATGAAAAAAAATTTTGGGATTTGCAAAATCAATCTATATTATGCCCCAAATTACCTAGCAGACATCCAAATTGTGCAGGTAGCCACCGCTCGATGTAGTTAATAATTTAATCATAAGAACTAAAGCGGTAGAAATAGAAATATGAAATTATGGCATGGCACGCAATTAAGGAAGGTTTTTTAAAAATATTATTCAAGGGGAATTATTCAAACAAAAATTTAAAAATCTTCAAAGTTAATAATACCATTCATTTCTATACATTCAAAAAAAAAAAAAAATTCAAATTATCTATCTACAATACCTATAAAACTTTTCAAACTTAATATAATTCATCTATATGCGAAAATTAAAGGAAGGTTTTGATATATCTGCTTGATCATTTATGCTAAAAAACATTTCATTTGTACTAAGTTTTTAAAAAATAAATTACGTTTATTATTAGCAATAATAAATAATGATAATAAAGTAACAGAAAAGGTCATCTCATCTTGTTCCCTTATCTTTTATAGGCTCCATATAACTTTATGACGTCATTTCACAGAGAAACTTAACATGATTTTATCATAGTAAATAATGGAACAAATTTATTACAGAAATAAGATTTATATAAATAAAAACTGAATCACCTGCCACAAAAAGTGTAGAAAAGAAGCACAGAATCTTCATCATGCCACCTGTTTTAACATCAGCAAAATGAATACTCTCTGAGGCTTGACTTCGTACCTACAACAATTTTTAGTAATTATCCTATTATCAAATTATCCTGTTTTATTGTCCGAGATTAATATAGCCTTAGGAACTTCATGAAAACTTTATAATTTGTTGAGAACAAAATTATTATTTCCCTCTATTTTAAACTAGACACAAAGAAAATTGATCCTAATGGCCACTAGAAGAAAGAAAGGTCTAATTCAGGAATAAAGCAAATGACGGTTTAATATTCCTTATTTTGTTACAAAAAATTCACTTTCATTTTTATTTAAGTTCAGAAATTATTAAATTTATAGTACTGAATAAATTAATGAAACTCTGTCAGGTGGATCTATATCCTTATAAATAATTAAGTAAAAGTACATTATAAATTAAAAATTGATACTAATCATCTACATACCTACTCCGTTTGAAAGCTCTATTCAAAACTGCTTAATAACAAGAATATTTCCGAGGTTTTATGCATGCATGTTTATTTCAAAGCACTTTCCCAGTTAATTGATGCAGGATTAGTTCACATGGCATTGTCAAGTCTGTACAATAAAAATCTCACCTCCTTTCGTGTCCGTAGACGACTTTTAATTTTAATTTCTTTGCAACTCGAAATTCGAGGTTTTACCTATTTAGAAACCTCCAATGATTTGGTTCGTCTCTTCAATAGTTTATGAATTAAAAAAAAAAATCAAATCTTGAGAATGGTTCGTACTCGTTAGAAGTTTAAAGAACTTAAATTTATATATAGTATACAAGCATATATTATATACAAGCATTTTTTGGACTGCAGTTAAATATTTAAAAGTAAAATGATAAAATTAATAATACATTAAGGATGTCTACGTATGCATATGAATCGTTCATATCCTCAATACTTAGAAACAAAAGACTTTTACTGCGACTTTGATTACTTAATAATCTCGCAGCCTCTCTCTGATGTACGGTAATGCTTCATGTTTTGAATAATGATTGAACTTGACATTTTCTTACGTCTATGGAAAGGTATAACCTGTTTAAAACCTGTCCTCGTACTAACCTTCACTGTATGGCTCTGTTCTGTCATTGGGACCTGATTCATTTGGTGCCGGGATGGAGTTAATTTCAAATTTAAAATTCATTGTTTCTTATAGCTTGGAGTCGTCACTATCGATGCAGCCCAGGCCCTATTCTAAACCTCACTATATTAAATGAAATGCATTGTTTAGAAAATAGTAACAAATCTTTTTTTGCCCATTTTTAATGATGTGAAGGGTAAATATACTCTTACTTATCTTATTCAGTTCTCGTGCAGAGAGTGTTCCTTCAGAATCTACATTATGTCAGCAACAGGTAAGTTATACTGTTAGTTCCTGTACTTTCATATTTTGTCGTGGATTCAAGAACTTTGTTTATGATTTGATTAGGCAATCCGAGGAATAAAGTGGCTTTGAAACCAGGCCATTCTTTGATGGACTGGATTCGGCTTGGTAATAGTGGTGAAGATTTAGCAGGAACTGGTGGTTCGATTCTTCAAGTCACCAAAGAACAACTTGCCCAACATTCAACTGAAAAAGATGCCTGGTTATGCATTAGAGGTTTGTTTCATTTTCAGTATTTATTATAGCATTATAAGAAGTAATGTTTGCGATAAATGATTATGAACATTATGAATTTTTCAGTCACTTCAAAATTTAAAAGTATTATTTATGCCTATTTCATCAATTCTGGCTGTTTAATGTAATACTATGTTTTTTTTCTATTATTAATTAATTTATTTTTCTAAAGTTTCAATGGTGTTTTTACTTTTTCGGAAACACAATTTCATTTTTTGAAGCAGGTTTTAAATTTTTTTTTTTTAAACAGGATTTTTATTTAAAAAATCATTTTAGCTAGTTTTATTAGCTTCTGTTCTTGTATTTATCAAACTTGATAGAATGATTCATTATTTACATACATATTTAGTAAAAATTAATGTTGTTTCTGGTGGTGAAATGTTTATATTTAGGCGACCTTTATTTCATTCCAAAATCAATAAAAATTTCTTGTATAAAGTTTTTTTTGGGTTAATATTATTAAAGACCATTTAAAATAGGTATACTATTTCAGATATAGGAATAATATTTGTAATATAAATATATTTTTCATTAACATATATATTTATTTCTCTTTTTAGGTGCTCTAATATATATAATAATAATTAGAAACTTCCATGTTTATCTATTATTGAGTTTGCTTCTATCCCTAATAGGGATATTGCCAGTAAATTATTATTTTTTTACATTCTTTTGTATAGGAACTTTGAAAATTCATCAACACTTTTCTTCTTGAATCATTAGTTTGGTTTCTTCTTGTTTGTCTCATGGTCCCGCAATCCACTAAAATCTCATATATTATTATAGTGGGTTGTTCTGGGTCATGGTATCTGTGAGAAAATCTGCGACAGATTAAAAGATGTCCAAGAATGAAGGAACAGCCGAAAAATAAACAAGAAGACATTTTAGTTTTCTGCTATTTATTGTATTTGTTGTAACTACCTGCGATTGTTTGAGGGATTTCGTACTCCAGGTTCCATTCCATAATAGTAGACTTTGAGGTTTCACTTGTCCCAACCAAAATTCTCAGATAATAGAATCAATAGATTTTACTTTACAACCTATTCAAGCTAAATGGGATGAAGCATCTGCCTTTTAATCCCACAATATACAATGGGATAATAAATTATAATAAAAGCTGTTACACCTACATTTGTTACAATTACACCATTACTTTAAAATTACCGATATAGAAGCATGTTTTAATGTGTGTTTGTTTTAACAGAACCATATGCCACTAAGGCTAATCGGACAATGCGTGGGAGTCCTAAATTTTGCCTATCCAGGTATAATTAGGATAGGGATCTTTAACAAGCACCTGACGTAACATGGAGGCTCGGGACCTCCATTTTACATCCTATCCGAGGGACGGCATAGAAAAGGATTTTTTACTCCCATTAAAAAATCCTAGGGCCACCTCGGGATGCGAACCCACGACCTTTAGTATTGTAAGTTTCTGTGCTAACCCACAACACCACAGGTGACCCCATGTTTTAATGTTTATTTCCTATTTAAAAGTTATATACTCATTGAATCAGTACAATAACTCAATTTTGATAGTGAGCTACTGGGCAGAGCTCTATCCTTTATTGTCTTCCTAACTTATATTTATTCTCTAATAAATAAAGAATTTTCTTTTTAGGAAATGTTTACAACATCACAAGATATATGAACTTCCATCCTGGTGGAGCAGAAGAACTTATGAAAGGTGCTGGAATTGATGCAACTAATTTATTTAATAAGGTAATGTTCAGAGTTATTTATTATTCATCCTAGATTGAAAATTATAGTTTTAGCAGTTTCTACTAATTTTAAATTGAAATTAAGTGTGGAGACTTTTATTGTTCACTTTTCTCTCGATTTAGTGAATCCATTTATTTACTGTTTGTTTGAGATGTAAATTGGTTATTCTGCTTTCCAACAGGTTCATCCATGGGTCAATTTCGAATCGATTCTCAAAAAGTGTTTGGTTGGAAGGCTGACTAATACAGTTGATGAAGATATCTTTGAGATTCCTAGCTCAAGCAAGAAAGATAGAGTTATTAAAGAAAATAAAGATGCTAATAGTTTGCCAGTTGTATCTGATGGACTGAAGGTTGATTGGTACCAACAAAGGAACTTTATAACTATGGTTGTGTATCTTAAAGAATTACCAAAAAAAGTAAGAATTTTGTTTTGCAGCATTGCTTTAGTGTTATTATATTTGTAGTCATATTTACTAGTAAAGAGTAAATATTAATATACTTGAGACAAATGATTTATTCTAATGTTAATTTTGTGTAAAATTAATGTATCTATCAGCCATATAGTTGTTATTTTTATATCTGTCATGAATCAAAATATTAATTAAGACATTAAAAAGCTAAAAATTATAATAAATTCATTGTTTGTTGGGAATCGGTCTTAGTTAATTAAAACAAGATTTCATGTTTTTTTACATAGAAAAAAGTTATATTTCTCATTAACTTCATCTAAATTTAAATTTTAGTTATAATTGGGGATTATAATTAGAAAATAGTCTAGGTTGTTAGTAAAACTACCTCTATAAACTGCCAGATTTTAATAGATGAGATCTGCTAATGGATTGTTACCCATTAAATTTAATGCAGATCTTAAGAAATTTTCAAATTTAAAAAATACTTATATTAGTCCATTATTAATTATTTTTTATTATAATAGGTTAAAAATAAATAATAATAGATTTTTTAAAAATTATTATTATTTATTGTTTATTTAGATTTTCTGTGGATTTAGCTTATTCTTTTCCAAGTTTTTTGGTTTTTAAAAATTACTTTTATTCAATTGATATTAGTTACAATTATAAATATTGGGTCACCTGCAGTTTAGTGATTAGCATAATAAACTATTATAATCAAGGTCACAGGTTCACACCACAGCAGGTGACTTTAGGATTTTTTAAAGAGAGTAAGAAAATCCCAATATGATTTTGCTGTACTTTGGAGGAGATGTAAAATGCTGGTCCTGAGCCTGTGCAATGTCAGGTGCCAGTTTAAGATTCCTTTTCTAATTATAACTGGATAGGCATAATTTAGGACTCTAATTGTTGCATCATCTGATTAGTCATAGAGGCATTGATTGATAGTAAATAAACAAATAAATTATAATGGTGGTTTGAGAAAGAAAATGAATATATCCTAAGTTTCACTTTTTTAAAATAATTTTAATAGAACTTTCAAGAACAGCAGGTGACTTTAGGATTTTTTAAAGAGAGTAAGAAAATCCCAATATGATTTTGCTGTACTTTGGAGGAGATGTAAAATGGTGGTCCTGAGCCTGTGCAATGTCAGGTGCCAGTTTAAGATTCCTATTCTAATTATAACTGGATAGGCATAATTTAGGACTCTAATTGTTGCATCATCTGATTAGTCATAGAGGCATTGATTGATAGTAAATAAACAAATAAATTATAATGGTGGTTTGAGAAAGAAAATGAATATATCCTAAGTTTCACTTTTTTAAAATAATTTTAATAGAACTAAGCATTATTTCAGGTAATATTAAGCAATGAGGATCCAACGGAATTGTGGATTTGGATAAATGATAAATGTGTTGGATTTTCATTGAAGCAATCAATCGTATGGCCTCCACTTCTGTCTGTTACAGATACCAAGGTACATTTTAAGTTCTTTTAAACTTCAGTTATAAATATATTGAGTGTAAAATGTTTATACAGTGTGATTGGAATAGTATGACAAATAATGGTTACAATAAATTGTTTGCTACGATGTCTTTTTTTTTAATTTGATTTATGTTCAATATAGCATTATGATGCTAATAATATTTTGCTTAAACATCTAAGATGTTTAACTCATAATTCCATGTGTTTTATCATGAGTATGCTAAGTGCTTATTGTGATTCTGCTGAAATCAGGCTTTTTGTATGATTCATTACAACATTTCTTAGATGATACAGATAATGGAAGTTTGATACACACCTTATAGACCTGATTGGAGATTTTCAAGTACATTACAACTTGGGGTCACGGGGTGGGTTGAAAAGGATAAGGTCTGACCAACCAGATAAAATAAAAATACCTTTTTTCTTTCCATATATAATCTGTGTATTTATAATAAAACGAGCAGACCTGGTCACGTGTTACTGTGGATCAGTAGCTATAATGTGTTAAATTAATTATAACCTATTATTTTAAATACAGTCAAATCAAAATTCACTGATAAAGATACAAAGTTTCAGCTAATCTAAAAACCAACAGGATTTAAAATAGAACTTTACGCCTAATTTTTTAGGTATAGAATTTAGAAGGGTTGAAGTTTTTATTTTTTACATCTTATATTTGACTATAGTAAGTATTAATGATCCATTCATTTATTCACTTACTGGCTGATTTCAGCATAGGGGAGATTAAATATAAATAATACATGTGTAAAACAAACTAATAAAGAATATAATTGGAAAAGGGTTTAGTACAATCACAATAGACAGCAAAAATGTACCAAATTACTCTTTGGCCATAATACTTATTAATTAATTTCTGAATACAACTCGTGATGATATATCACATCAGAAAGTTCTACCTGAAACATGTTATCATGTTCTTACATAAAGTTAATTAATGCGTTTGAATGAAAAAAGAGCTTTGTTTAATAATAATTTACATTTCTTTTTATTATTAGAATTCACAATTTCTAGTCATTGTAGTGCCAATAGGTGCACAATGATTTTGATTAACCTGTCTTTTGCTAAAACAAATAAATTTGATGTTTTTCCCACATGTGAAAAAGGACATATAATTGCAGATTGGAAAAACACGGATTTTCCTGGTCCAAGCCGGAAAAACTATATCTGGGCACTGGATGCTTATCCACCCTAAATATCAAAAGAAATGAGGTGTTTTGTCAATAAATCAACTTACACCACCATCTGTTGGAAATTTTTAGAACTTACAAATAATCACAGTCCATTGTAGTGTAATAAGCATTTAATTTGCAATAAAAGAAATATTGAGGCCAATAATCAAGATAAAAACTATCCTATCTTTTAAGTTGGACAAAACTACACACAATGAGCCAAATTTCATCAAAATCGGTCGAGTAGTTTTTGATTTTACCTCCAACAAACATCGGGACACAAGATTTTTATACATTAAGCTATACATTTTCCATGTAAAAGAAGTATGTAATCTATTAGATAGTATTATGATTCTTGTTCCTTTTTTTTATGTCAACAGTCTGATTGTAGTCAAACTTATATCTGTTTCTTGTACAATTTTCTTGAGGCTTTTCCAATATTAAAATTTAATCCATAATTAATTATTTATTTTTGGTACTTAATTTATTATATTGTGGATACAATATAGGTTATTATATAATAATCTATAGAGGAGAGCGGGGTTGGTTGGCATAGGGGGTAGGTTGGCCATCAACTTATAGTTACCGGCATACCTGTTGTGAAGGCCCAACCATTGTATCATGTGACCCGCTCGACCTCGGGAGTCTTGTACTGAGTTTTCAATCCGATGCTAACAGAGTAGAGAAGAGTTTGCTTCATTGATTGATTTTACAGCATGTAAGTAAATTTTTATATTTTCAGTAAATCTGGTTTAAAAGCATGGTAAAACATTTGACACCGATTCTGTTCACATAGCCCCAAACTCCTTTGAAAAACCTAACCTTTCGACTAACCAGTTTCTTGTTTGATTATTCTCCCCTGTCCTGGCAGCCGTTTTTCATATGATCTCTCCTATGGGGTTAGTTGGCTCTCTTCAACTGGGGTTTATGTGGCGCAGTAGCAATTCACAAAAGCAAGGTAAACATAAACAAAGGTGAAACTACCAAATGTCTTTAGTTTAGTTAATTGGAGTTTACAGTGGTATCAGCCCTATTGGGATTATATTAACAGGAACGACTCAACAATCAAAAAAGTGAAAACTGTTGCCCACCAACCTCGCTCTATATAATTTATTATATAGATGCATACAATTTAAAAATAAAAGGGGTCACCTGTGGTGTAGTGGTTAGCATGACCACCTACAATACTAAAGGTCGTGGGTTCGTAACCCACGGTGGCCTAATTGTAAAGATCCTAAAGATCCCTATCCTAATTGTACCTGGATAGGCAAAATTTATTACAGGCCCACTGTAGCATCATCCAATTAGCCTTAGTAGCATAAAAGGACGTTAAAGAAATACACAATAAAAATAAAAACCCACCTTTTCAAGATGCTGAAGGAGAGCTATCTTTTACTTCAACATAATTATATTGTGTTTTCTTTTACCTTTCCGTTGTTCCACTTGGAGCAACATTTAAACGAAAGAGAATCGGTAGTTTAAAACATGTGATTTCACTACCAGATCATGTTCGAAACCAAGTATAAGATTGATAACGGAAATATGTACTAGAGAGGGTTCCAGAATCCCTGTTGTTTAATACTCGGTTGGTGGAACAGGATGTTTGGCTACCTGGAGGGTCTGATTAGTGAGTTTCTACTGTACAAGGAAATAGTGGTCAATTATTTTGCTTCTTAGGATTTAAATATAGTAATATAATACTATATAAGACTAGATAATAAATAAAAGGAAAAAAAGAAAGAATTGAGGTATCTTTCATTGATTAATGAAGTGTACAGCATACATTTTCAAATCAAAAGTGATGTGAATTATATTTATGAATAGAGATTTTTTTTTTTTTTTGCATAAAATCATTTAATATGAGATTTCATATTATGCTTTAGTTACATACATAAATGTTATTTATATAATTTACAAAAACTATTTTATAGCTATAAAAACGATTTCTTGATTAATTAATGTTTATTTTCCAGATAGAAGCGAAGTATACAAAAGAAAAACCTAATCAATGGGACGATCCTTCTTGTATATCAGGCGACTCCAAAGAGCCATTAAAAACTATTCCTATGGTTATAGATAGGATCGAGCATGTTAATCACAATGTTTTTTTGATTGGATTATCAAATTCTAAACGAATATCTTTCCACGTTCCAATTGGCTATCACATACCTGTAAAGGCTAATATTAATGGTAATTTTAAAATTAGATTGATTTTAGCTCTTGCTGTGATACTTCAAGCAATGATATTGTTGGTTAATGCTTTCAAATTATTTGAAATATATAAAAGAATATTTAACTTTTTAGATTAAGTAAAATTTTCTGTAGATTTGTTTTAAAGGTTTTTAACAATTGAGTTTAACTTCAATAGAGTTTAACTGCCGATTTTCAATAAATAGTATAAAAATTATTAAATCTAAAATAGGTTATATATATTAGCAGATTGCTAAGTGAAAGTTTTGGAATGCTTCAGATTTTTAGATTTTTGTTATTGAAGAAAAACTTTTTTTTTTCTTAAAAAATTATGGAATCAAATCAATGGAAATATCTGAAACCACAATTAAGGCAGGAATATTTATATAAAACATTTGTAAATGTGCAGTTCCAAAGTTGTATTTAGAATTTTTGAATAGATTCTTTTTATTATTTTTAGAAGAATTTGAATATAGTTATAAAAATTTAGCATAAGTTAAAAAATTTAAATAAACTGAATCATCAACTTAGTGAACAGTTAGTTGAGAACCTCCTTATATAACAGATTAAAAAAAAATCTTATTATACTATTATGGATTTTAGGAACTGCAGTAGAAAGGAATTATACACCTGTTTGTGGGCTTGATAAAAAACTAAGGAGTGATGTCAATTTGCTCATCAAGTACTACCCTGATGGAATTTTTAGTTCTTGGATAACATCACGAAAAGTATGTATAAATACATATCATTTGTAGTTAATTTTTATCTTTAATTATTTTTTTTCATTTTGTACAGTTAAAATATTTGTTACTAGTATTGCCCTTCGAGAACTCATTAACATACCCAGCGGAGATAGATATTGATGGAACAATTGTTATTTACATAAAACACATTAGCAAGAAAGGCTATTCATTGCATACAAATGTTTATTGACCAATGTTCATATTTAATAACAACCATGTTAAACTAACAGCTTAGGTAATTAATACACTTTTTTGTTTAACTGTTGGTAGTAACAAATAGCACACAAAGAAAACAGGAAAGTCTCATATAATCATTCTTTTAGTTAAATTTAAATCTTTTCAAATGCAATCTGCAATAAATCACCAATCACAGTCAGTAATAGCAAAGCAAAAGGTGTGGATCAATACAGTCTTTAATATTTCTCTTTTTGAATTTTAACTATAAACTACTATTAACTTCGCAATCAATACCTTACTTAACAATGTTAGAGCTAACTTCATTAATTCTACTTCCTTCATCGGTGCTACAGTCCTGAAAGGACCTCAGCCTCTTTAACAGTTTTCCTCCATTCCTTTCTGTCCTGAGCAGTATTCTCCATCGCCTCACCCCTAGTTGCCGAAAGTCGTCCACCACAATGTCCAGCCATCTCAGTCATGGTCTACCTCTTCCTCTAGTTCCTCATGGTCGGCTGTGCATGAAGTTTTGAGGCAATCACTCTTGACGCATTCTTTTGACGTTTTCTAAACATCTAATGCATCCACTTTTGATGACAGCTACCGGATCTGAGGAATTATAGAGCTGTTTAAGTTCTGAATTAGTTCTTATCCTCTATTGTCCATTCTAGTGTACCAAGCCATAGATCCTCTGGACGATTTTCCTTTCCCATATGACAAGCAGCTTTTCATTTTCTCGGAAAAGCACCTATGTCTCACTACCGCACATAACTATTGGCCTTATTATGGTCTTGCACATTAACTCATGAGCTCAGTCTCTTTTGAGCTGCATAGTGTTGTCTGTTTCCAGCCGCTATCCTCACTTTAATTTCAGTGAACATGTCATTGTTCACTATCAGTAGCGATCCTAAATACTTGAACTCATAAAATACCTGGAATATATGCTCTCTCAATGGCAGTTCTTTTTTTAGATGAACAGTTTGAGCGGCAGAGGAATGCATGTAAGCCGACTTATGCTCATTGATTTTAATGATCAATTAAAATCAATGCATTGCTGCAGCCCTTTCGAATTCCTTCAGGGTACCCGAAAGTGCCGGGATTGTTCTTAATATCAGCACCACTTTATCCGCTTATGCCAAATGCTGTGTAATCGGGTTGCAGATGGTCCCTCCTGGAGTGGTTTCTATTCCTCTTCTGGCCATTCTATTGAGGGTCTCCCTGTCACAATTCCGACCCCACCGTAAATTCTTTGCAGAGTTCTCCCTGTAACTTTACATGGCATCTCAATCCTGCCATCATTGTCATTCGCACCAGCTGTACAAGTTTCTGTACAAGCTTCTCAAGTTTCTTCTACAAGCTGTTTCTTTGGTACTCCTATATTTAATAGGTCAAATATTAGCTTATCCCTGTCAATGGAGTCATACGCTTGTTGAAAATCTAAGAATAGGTGGTGGAGGTTTGTGTTGAACTCATGTGTCTTCCAAAATAGAGAATATGTCCTGTTGATAGCTGTAATGAGGATCTTGTAAGCCTCATTCAGAAGTGAAATTCCTCGGTAGTTGGCGCACTGCAGCTTGCCTCATTTTTTGTAAATTGGGCAGACGACAGCAACCAGCCACTCACCTGGCATTCTCTCCTCAGTCCACACATATCACACCAGTCGGTGGAGTTCTACTTCGACCTGCTCTCCTCCGTAATCAATGATCTCTGCCAGCAGTTCATCTATTCTTGCAGTTTTATTGTTTTTGAGCCACTGTATTATTTCTACTATTTCCTCTTTATCTGGGGGGATTTCTTCTTCAGATACTTCTTAAGATTCTATGATGCTGTTCTTAACAGTGTCTTGGCTTACCTCTATTTGGTTGTAAATTCTACTTATGCCTTTGTTCAGTAGTTCGTCAAACCTAATCAATAGTAAGCTCAATTTAAACGAAAATCACTTGTAGAAAACTAATATAGACCTCAAGCTGTCATTAGCAAACATCCATTATTATTTCACAATTAAAGGCAATCTGCTTTCTCATAAACATTTAATTTCTGGGTCTTAGCAGCTTTTAATTATTATATAAATTTTCATTATTTTTTATTCTATCATCAATGATTAATTTAATTATATAAATTATTAAATATAAAATTAAATTTTACTTTTTCTGAGATTCTACTTCAGGATATCAAAATCTGGTATGATATATTATTATTACAGATAAAGTTAGTTTCATATTATTAGGTTGGAGAAACAGTGAACATTGGACATCCTGTTGGAAATTTTTCTATTGGCTACCTTATGAAAGCGACGCATATAATATTGATTGCGGCTGGGTCAGGCTTTACCCCAATGACTCGACTGGTGGATTGGGCTTTGGCGAGAAGGAATAAAG
This sequence comes from Aelia acuminata, assembly GCA_911387785.2. Classification (NCBI taxonomy): domain Eukaryota; kingdom Metazoa; phylum Arthropoda; class Insecta; order Hemiptera; family Pentatomidae; genus Aelia; species Aelia acuminata. Next base: position 62,671,361 of record OU426983.1, on the reverse strand, counting down.
TGTAAGCAAAAATATTTTTAAAAAATGATTAGGTTAGGTGTAGAAGTAAACTGTGGATTTAAGTATCTTGCAGGGATATATTAAAAAATCGTAGTGTATTAATAAAAGAATTTATTATATTTGAGTTTTTGTTGTTAAAATATTTTAAATGATAATAATTACCTATTTATTTAAAGTTTCTTACTTACCACCCTTTCTTTTTTTTTTCAACGTCCCCTTTATGCCTCAAGGACTAATCGGGACGGGTTATCTACGGGTAACCAACCTCTTCTAATCCATGGCAAGCCGCTGAGTCTGTTCAGTGAGGCTGTCACCGAACAGAATCGAGCGGGCGTGGGCGGGATTCGAATCCCCTCAGCCACGCCCCGGCCCACCACCCTTTCTTAATAAACCTTGCATAATTTTGAAATACTTATTTTTTTCCAATTAAAGTTATTCACTCCTATCACCTATAAATGACAGCTAATGTCCTTTGATTCATCGAAGTATTAAATTGAGTTTTGTATTTACCCTTCAATTTCAACTGAAATATTTACAAAATTATTATTACATTTTTCCTTTTTCAGGTTAGAAGTCAAGTTAATTTTTTTCAACAAAACAGTAAAGGACATAATTTGGAAATCTGAGCTGCAAACTCTTGTGTCTAATAATCGGAGGTATACTAGAATTTAATTACTTTTTCTTAAAAATTCAGACAATCAGTGTTTGATTTAACATTACTAAGCTTATGAGACCTGTTTTAACTAAGCTTGGTCAAAATCAACTATTTCATTTTAAAATCCAAATGACACCTCCTCCTAATCAAAGATAATTGATTAATCTCTTATAAATTGTTAATAATTCTGTAAAAGTATGTATTTTTACTTTTATCAGAAGTAGAATAGTTGTCCCAAATTGTTTATAAGGAAAGCTGATTAAAATTTAAATTAAAAAGCTGATTCCCTACAAAACATGAAACGAAAAATATTAGCCATGTTTTCCTATAGTGCTAGTAAAACCTCTTCTCCCTCTCGATTTATGACTCATTCCATTATTACATATATTTAAAAAACTAGTTTGGTATTATGTCTTAAAAATTTCCTAACACCTTATGGTAGTCAATGTATTAAAGACTGGTTTGATTCTTAAAACAAAGAAATATAATTTAAATATCTTTAAGATCTGTCATTCTTTTTGATATTCTGCTCTATCAAGCCTGTCATTATTCATAACCTACTCAGATTTATCTTGGAAACAAGATAAAAACCAAAGTCTTTTTTTAGAACAACTGATTCATTTTTCTTTATAAATTAAAAATGATCTTGATTGATTCATAATATTTTTAGGTTCCATGTTGAACACATCCTCTCAGAACCTGATTCTTCATGGAAGAAAACCTCAGGGTGGATCACACCGCAGCTGCTGCAATCCTACATTCCAGAATTTTCTGATGAAGATCCATTGCGATCGTTTTTCATTTGTGTCTGTGGGCCAATTTCGTTCACTCAGCTGACTGAAAGGTAATTTTTACATAATTTATTTTAAGGATAGGTTATATTATCTTAGGATAGTAATTATTATAAGTTTTTAGTATTTAGTTTTTAAGTAATAATTATAGTTTTTATTGTTTAAGCTTATTCATATACTGAATTCCAAAATTTCTTAACAGCCAAGAATTAAAAATAAGAAGTAAGCCTTCTGAAACATCAAAGTTGATAATATTTTAATCTTATTCATTTATATTTATATTTAAAAATTAAAACTTGAAAATTACTTTAACAATAGGGACAATTATTTTAAATTTATTTTAAAAAGAAATGCACAGCTTCTTAAATATTTTTTAAGAGAAAATATGTGCTAATACAAAGTTCATTCAAAAAGTTCCGGGACCAATTTTTTTTTTTTTTTTTGTGACTTAAAACAAGAGATTAAAAAAAAAAAAAGATTTTATTTAGTTTTCAACATAATCCCCTTCTCATTCTATACAAATTTTGCTGCACTCATACAGCAGCTGGAACGATCTGGAAAAATCTTCTTCTGGAATAGCTTTTGGAACCAGATCTGGTGAGTAAGGCAGATGTGGAGACCGACTTTTGGACCAAAAATTGTGTGATTAGTATTGAGGAATAGGCTGGTGCATTGTCGTAACCAGCAGAAACCAATAACCAGTGCGGTACAATTCCGGTCTCACATTATGAATCCGCTTCGTCGAATGAATAGCTAAGTCGATCAAGGACACCTTTGTAGAATTTCAATCATCATTCATCGATTACGAGACAGTGCAACGCGCACACATTCAACATACTCATCGTTAGTCGAGGTGGAAGGGCGCCCATCTCATGTATCATCTTCTAGTGACTGTCAACCATTCTTGAATTGCTCATACCTCTCAAAAACCTTACTGTGGCTTAAACAACGCTCTTCATATGCAGTTTTCAATAATTTGAATGTTTCCAAACCACTTTTTCCCAATTTAAAACAAAATTTGACTGCGGCACGATGTTTCTTAGTGACAATTGTGACATACTGGCAATGACATACCTAGTTAAACGAACACTGCTGGCAAATAAATGAGGTTACATCGCTCCTATCACCTGTGCCTATAAATAAAACCTGATATGACATAGTCCTGCCATCAGATAACAGATGACGCTAGTTGTAATTTTTATAAAAAAATAGTTCCGGAATTTTTTGAATGAACTGATTTTTTAATGTTCCTGTCCCATTCATTATTATAAATTATGTATTTTCCCCTCTCAAATATCTAAGCATTAATTTGAATTTATTTAATTATGTGAATTTCTTTATGTATAAATAAAGAGAGAATCTAACAAGATTAGCCACACAAAGAATAATATCTTTTTTATTAATTCCTGTTTGTTTTTTCTTATTTCAGATATTTACAGGATATGGGATACCCTCATGAAAACTATTTTTGCTTTAGAGGCTAAGTCGTTGTTTAATAATAATGTTTTTCGGATCTTGTGTTTATATTATTTAATTATAGGTTAGGTAATCGATTGGTACACCGATACAAAGTACATTGATCCATGCTTATGCTTTAAGCATTTATTCAATCTGTGATAAAAGTAGTAAGTTTCCTTAGACCTAATGGAGCCTGTATATTTTGATAATTTATTTAGATTTATTTTTTTGTAGTTCTCAAAAATGTACAAAAGAGTATTTGGCACCTAATTATTTTAGTTTTTTATGCAACTGACATTAAATTGCCTTTAATGTGAATCAGTTCTTATGACTATGAGCAGTTAATACTGCCGAAATAGGCATACATTAGTCTTTAATAATAGTTTTAAGTACCTAAATGTTAAGAGAATTAGAGTGTTTGCTTTTAATTCTTTACGAGAATTATTTTATTAAACATGTTTGTGTTAAGATTGCAAACCTTTACTAGGAAAGTTGAAAATTTGTCCCTTTTAACAATTAATGTATGTATCTACTTTTTCCCCCCAATCACTAGGTTGTGGTTAAGATAGGATTGTTCTATGTTATTTTTATGATTGAGAGACTATTTTAAATGTATTGCTCATTTTCCATAGCAGTTTTCAAGTGATGTTTAATGAAAGATTATTTTTATTAGCTTTGAATTTACCTTTAAGGAACTAATATATCTTGTTATGGTTTTAATATTTTTTCAGTAATTAACCAATTAATTTTTAAGTAATTATTTTGAAATCATTCCATTACATATTAATAAATTTAAATTAATCTATTGGTTGTAATTTTTTCTAGTTTGATCAAGTTGAATTAATAAGTCCATTTGTGCTGTAAGCAATAAAGGTGCCAAATGAAAATTTAATAGCATAAAGCCTATTTTTGGAAAAAAGAAAACTGTTAATATTTATGAATTTTGATGGTGCATATACCACATGTTTGATATATGTGTTTTCATTTTTGACAGCACATTCTTCTCTTCTCCCAACCAACTATTTAAATTACATCTATGTTCATTGATGTTTACTATATCGAAAAAAGGAGGTCATTGGTCATCCTGAATTATTTTTTTATAATTTTCACATAAATAATAAATTTGATTACAGCTTGCAGCCTTATTAAATTGATCAAATTTATATTCTTCAACATAAACTAAAACTTTCAAAAATGATGTATTAGTTATTTCTTAATTTATCTTAACACAGTGTTTATTCAGAAGTCAGTCAATTTCAACTTATTAAAATGACCAAGAAAATAAGCAATTTTTAAAAAATATATATATATATGTATACAAACCATTATTTTATGCAATATTATTGATGGATCAAGCAAAGGATTGTAGATTTTTTGGCCATTTATACATGGTTAGTAAGAACTCCAAAACCATTCATATGGAATCGTTCATTTTAAACTATTGGTTATGCTTACTTGTTCATGAAAAAAAATCTTTCATGAGCATTGTTTGGGATTCGAGTTTAAACCAATTTTTATTTGAAAAAAATTAATTAAACGATCTTAATTATAGCTTTTTTGAATGCTTTATTTTACCATTTTTACTATTGTGTAACACTAGTAGATAATTGCACCTCTCATGTTTGAATATAAAAAAATAAAACTTCAAAAAAATTAAGGAAATTTATAATTAAACTTGAAGTTAATATTTATCTGCAATTATACAATGCAACTTATTTTTTCAGTTTTGTGGATGAAATTTGGGATTTTTAGTGTTTTTACATTTAGTTAGTAATTTGATCCACGCTGATAAATGAATGGAATTGTAAATTCATTTAACATTCATTAATTTGAATATTAGTTGTCTTTTTTTTTGTCTATATGGGTATTACAATCATATGTAATGTTGGTTGGTGGATTAATAAGCTGTGATTAATTTAGTTTAGAGATGATATTTTCACAAATTCAACTAGTTTTACTTCTTAATAACCACTACACCTTCTGAACATTGTTTTCATTTTATCTTAAGTAGAAAAATACAGAGATGGGTTGGCTGTCTCTTAACATTTACAATTTTGTTTTTATTATTCATCCAAACAACTAAAAATACTATCTCAGTATGCAATACTGAGTAATCAATCTGCATTTACATTATTTAATAAAAGAATATAGCTATTTTTGTAATATTCGAAATTAAAAAAATGTCAATTATAACATGAAAAATTTCTTTTATATCGTTTTTATTAGTATGAGATTTTGATTGTTCTATTGTACTTTTTAAATTAAAATATATATATATATATATATATATATATATATATATATATATATATATATATATTTGTTTTTTCAGATTTGTGGACAACATTTTTATTATCTTATTTAATCCATTTTTACTTTTTTTGTACCAAAAATGAAAAGTGATAATTCATTGTGCTGACCGATATTTTGTTGTACAAGTGTTAGTGGTATTACTAATGTGTTCAAATGTAGTCGTAATTTGGTGTGTTGTTCGTATGAAGTACTTATGTAACTTTTAGCATGTATGTTTAAATGTATCTCTGACCTGAAAATTTTCTATAATTTACTTTAATGTAATAGCTTAAGAAGAACTTGATACAGCTATTTTCTTTTGTTAATATTATTAAAAATAGATTTTTACAATATTCATAATAGAAAAATGTTGAAAACTGTGCTCCTATCCAACTATTAATTAAGTATTTAAATGTATATATGAAAGATTGATGTAGCTAATCACTGGTTTGGCTAACATAACAAATAAACTCCTGTTTTTAGGCTTAAGATATTTATCTACTAGCTATAAAAAAAAAATTGTCCCAAAAAAAAAGGGAATTTTTTTTTTGTTTTATTTCACATCATATTTTAGATTCTAGATCCTCAGTTGCCAATCGTCTTTTGTAGAAAGCCTTGAAAACTAAACTGATTTTATTAGAAAATATTTCATTGTGATCATGTTATAAAATATTAAAAAAAAAAAAAAATTGTTGGCTTAGGTAAGTAGGGAAAAGAGAATGTTTTAATAATTATTAAATATCATTTTCTTTTTAAAAAGTATATATTTTTGATTAATTATTTTATGCTCGGTTTAAGTCCTGAAATATGCAAATAAATTAAATAAATATATATTAAAATTGGTGGTACCTGAAGATGAGTTATATTTCTCACTACGGTGGAACTTGAAAATAACTTAATGAAAGATATTTCTTTAATGTTTTATTATTCTCAGTTTTTCTTTCATGTCAAAAAGTACCATTAGAAAAAAGTTTTTTATTTTTAAAAAATAAAAAATATTTATATAGGCTGATACCATTGAAATTTGATTATATGTAAAATATTTGAAGGTTTTTATTTCATTCCTTGGGAACTAGTTATCGATTGTTAATATACAAACATTTTTTTTTCAATTTATTTGGTTGGTATAAAACCTGTGTGAACTAAGTGCCAAACTCATTTAATAAATTTTAACTTTTTTTTTTAAATTACCTTTTGTTATTTGTTTTAGTCATGCTTCTTTATTCACTTTAAAAGAAAAAATGCAATATGTTTTACTTCAAAGGCGATAGAAGTAAACACAACCCTATTTCACAAAATTCAACTTTAACTCCAGTTTTCTCTAACTATGGAGTTCAACACTTAGTTTACTTTGGCATTACACTGACCATTTGAGGCATCAATATTTTAGCCTAAAAGCCTTATTCAATAAAGCAATCAACACCATTTTTAAATCATATTTTCTAGTCAATTGCTTAGATAGTGATAAATTTTCTATTTTCATACCTAGCATAGAACAATCACCCAATGAAATAGCCATACACAAGTTTATTTTTAATTACTAGAACATTAAAATATTATTTAAAATTTTTATGTTATTTTTAGGAAGTATTACTATTCTATCGTACATTATATAACTTTTTTTTCAATTAATAACTCATATTAAATTGAAATATTTATTATACTTTGTTCTTTTGATAAAAATGTTATCCATCATTATTTATCAAATTTTAATGTGCTTTGCACTTTATTCTGCCTCCTAGGATTTTTTTGGTAATGATGGATGAGCAAAATTAGTTATTTCATTATCCTCTAAATTCCTAAGAGTAAGCGTTAATTAAAAATTTTATTTTGTATATGTAATGTAGACTTCCCTTAAGCAGTCACTTAACAACTAAAAAACTCAAATTAAAAAGAGACATATGATATTACATTTGCTTATATCGACATTTAAAAAATTAAATATTAATGATAAAATCTAAAATTCAAAAATGGAAGACAATTTTTTTTTTTTTTTTGATAGGGTGGGGAGGGTTGTATGACCACTTTTAATATCTTCTGTCCATGCCCATTTCTCTTTTGGTCACGGGTCTCATCAAAGATTTCTGAATTTGTTCTCAAGTTTGTATTGATTGATGTCTTCTTCCATCCATTTTTCAATGTACAACTCCCTTGCCTATATTCCTTCAGGCATTCTTTTTAATTTTTGGATCCTTTCAGGCAACTTACTGATACTTGAGTTTTAGAAATCACCTATCTGCTTGCTAATCGAGCTTTTAACCTCTTCCTTCTTTTCTTCTTCATCGTCAAAGCACTGACCACTCAAGTGTTCTTTAAGGGAAGTTAAAAAATGGTAATCACTAACTGTTTATCAGTAAAAAGTAAAATCTGTTTCAAGTATTAAGTTATATGAATGTCCTAGAAATAATCAATCAACTTTTATTTTTTCATAATAAATATTTACTTATTCATGTGCACTTTGGTATTTACTTATAATTTAACAATTGTTTAATAGATTTTTTATTTTATTGTTTATACATAAACTATTCTCTCCAAATTTTTACATTTATTTTAAAAGTTTTTTTAACAGTTTTTGAACATTCGTAAATTCTCTCTCATATTGCCAAGGGTTTGGTACTGGATAATAATTTATTTGTGGAGGCAGAAACTTTAAGAAAACTTCTAGAGTTGATTTTCAGTCTATTTATTCCTTATATTTTGAATTAAATATGTTTTATATTTAATCCACCTAAATGCTATTTCCTTAAATATATAATACTTTTAAATAAACTTCCTATATACATTATAATCTTAATTGAAGCCTATGGTAGAAGAAAGTATAAACTCACTTCTAACCATTTCAAAATTCAATGATTTAAGGCTTAATTAAAATAATCAAACTCATAAATATCAGATGTTGACATTTTTAGTTTTCTATAATGAAACATTAAAACAAGGAAAATTTGTTTGTAAAGTTTGTTAAAACAAATTTTAAAACGAATTCCGCCAAAGGCCTCACATTTTCTGTTGTGGGCTAAATAATTGCTTAGCCACCAGAATATGATAGAGAGAATAAGAATAAGTCTTCTGCATGAGAATAAGTTAAAACCAGTTTTTTCCCTCCTAATTCCTTTAAAGTTGGTTGGTCAGAAATGAATTTATGATTACACGATACTTTATTATTATTTTTCTATTTCGAATTTTCTTTCTAAATTTTTGAATAAGCAGATGTCAATTGAATGTCTGGAGGGAGAACATTTTTTTTACTCTTGCTCTCATTAACTTTTTATGGGTGTGCTAAATTCTGAATTTTTTTAATAAGTCATTTCTTCGCTGTTATATTTTTAAGTGTTTCAAGTTTATAAAATTTACATTTGGAATAACTTATTATTTATTCTTAATACTCATCATACTTAAAACCATTATGATTATTATCCAATCTGATTTGTTCCATTTATTTATGTTTTTTTCAGCTAACTAGAACAATGTAATTATTAATTCTGTATCAAACTTATTGTTGTGTAAACATATTTACTGTATGCTTGCAGTGTAAACATAGTGTAAATATATCTTTTGTGAAAATGATATTTTTATAGTATTGGTAAAATCCATTTTAATGATGTTCAGTAAATAATTAAACATAAAAATTTATTTCAGTTTCTAAAGTTCACATGAAATATCTGGCACCATTGGGCTCTGTAAAATAAAAAATTTCTTATGTCTTTATTTATTTATGCTTTTTGCCAGATCCATCATTTCAGGAGTTGTTTATTGTATATTAAAAAAATCTGGTGCGAACTTTCACTAACCAAACTACTTAAATTAAAAAAATAAAAGTGTTTTGATAAATATGTAAATAGAAAATTATAATTTATAAAAAAAATCCTAATTTCATCAACAATCGAGTTTTTTTTTACTGCTTGCTTGTTTTCTAGCTTTTTGTTGTAGTTGTACTGAGTTGCTTTTTGTAAATATATCATGAAGGTGAATCAATAGAAGGTGTATTTATGGCTCATAATAAATTAAAACTTAATTTTAAAATGTTTGTCTTATGCCTTTCCGAAATCCGAGAACGATTATTGTTCCTCTAAAACCACTTTATATTGCACTTATAAATCTATTATGGAACTAAAGTTTATAAACTTAAATATAATTAATTAAAGATTATCTTTTACCATATTTTTTCAAACCGTAAACTGCTTTAAATAATTTGAACATCACATAATTACTCTCTTTTAAGTACACAAAATTTTTTTAATGTTATATAAAACTTTTATTTGTGATAGTATGGGAATGGAAGCATAATACTCCACCACGTCCATTTTTATAATTCTCTATTTAGTTTTTGAAAACTTCATTTAGTTACCGTTGAAATAAATAATTTCAGTATGTATATGTATTCAATTTTTTAATATTTCATATTTATCATTTTCTTGTTTTTAGGCATAATTAGAGACAGTTAATTTCTCCATACAAGCAAAATAAATGTTTTTCCTTTTATGCTTTTAAGAAAAAAGCAAAATAACAAAAATTGTTGCTTCACCATTAAAGCCCCCTCAGAATATTTTGTTGATGATAAAAACTACCTGATATTAAAGAATATCAATTTAATTAATACTCATCAAACATGAGGAGTTTAATCAAAATCGTTAAAACCCTTTTTGAGATAATCTAAAAAAACATAGAACTGTGAAGCTGTGTTTAATTGAGGTCTGTATGCACAAACTATTATTAAAAATGAATTTAAATTCTTTTTCGTATAAAATAGTTTATTTATTCTTGACTCTATATATAAATCAATAAATGAGATATATTTGATACATCTAATTAATTAAAAAAAGTGAATTGTACAATACAACAATGCTGAGGAACAGCAAATGTTTCGTTTCATAAATAATACATTTTACTTTAACTTATTTGCACTTTAATTGAGAAAAAAAAATATACATTAATATCCCATTCTCTATTTAATTATTTCTTAAACAACATTACATTCACATAATTACACAGTAATAGTAATTTAAATTCTATTAAATTATATACAGAAAGTTATCTAATTTTGTAATATTCTATAATAAAATAAGATAACTTACTCTATTCAGACCTATTAATATTCATATTTTATATATATTCATAGTAAAAATGATTAACTTAATAGGATCAATAAAAACTTTCACAATTTATTTCACAGTTTCTCCTACTCCCCTCCATTTTGTTCATTCCACCATATAAATAATAAAAATCTGTATTAATTTTATAAAAATATTACAAAAATATTTTTTTTAATAGAATGAAACATATAAATGCAGTGAATCTCTACTGCATAACATTCAACAACAAAGTTACTTAACTTAAAATTCAGTACAGGAATCACAAAGAAAACAACAACAATTTTAACTTAAAAATACTTAACTAATATGCCGCTTGCTTTTTACTTCTCTTCCAGAATGCGAGGAAACCAATCACGTGGCATGCTATGTAAATTGCCACAAGTCCAACAATATCAAAATAAAAACCACTCTTGTGATAGCCGTAATGTTCTAGAACTGCGGTCCCTGATTCTATGCATGGTGCTTCTGGATTATCTGAGCACGCTATAATTATAAAATGAAAACATCAAGAGGTAATTAGAAGGTTTATTGGATACAATAAAGATAATATAAAAAAATATTAATCTTCAAGTGTGTATTTAAAAAATGATGTATATTTATTTTGATTTAAAGAAAAAAGTTTTATTGTTCTTCTAGTTCAAAAATGATTAAAATCTTTCTTCAACTTATTGTATCATATTCATGAGCATTATGCTTTTTATTATTAAATATAAATTAACTTAACATAAAATACAGTATTTTTAAATATTTTATTCTTAAAGAGAAAAGATTGGGCTCAGCCGGAAGTCGAACCCGGATCTCCCGAGTGACATGCACGGTATGCTAACCACTGCGCCACAGAACCTCAGAGCTCGGTTTATTAAATTAATATAAACTAATTAAAATTGACGATGTCAAGAGATACCAATATAGCAACCCCCCGTAACAACTCGGAAAACTTGCGAGATCAATGAAGAGGAGAGATTGGCTCTGCTTGGAAGCGAACTCAATGGCGTAGTGGTTAGCGTACCGTGCATGTCACACGGGAGACCAGGGTTCGACTCCCGGCCAAGCCTAATCTTTTCTCTTCACAAATAATATATAATTAAAGTAACGTGGTTACCCACAAAAAATGATTAAATTAATACAAAATACAGTACATTAAATATTTCAAGTGTAAAATATCCCAACCCTTTATGTTGCCTATAAATTTGTTCTGCAGTAATATTAGTTCAGGAAAAATTTATATGAAAAAGGTATTACCATGCAAAACATCTGGTAAAAGATTTGTTTTTCCTTAACTGATATATAACCAGGCCAGCATAGAAAAATGGATATTGCCATAAGTAACTTAGAGGAAGTAGTACTGGATCCTCATTAAAAAAAATCATAAACATTTGTATAGGATGACATATAAGCCTGAGAGACTAAAAGAACAGAATGGCTAAATCGAATTTCATCATTTTTCAGAAAAGCACTTGTAATAATATTTCTTTTCAGAAAATCAGTAACTTTTTATTTTGTGAAAGTATGGAAAAAATATTAAAATATAATAGTTTACTACAACATACATAAAAATGGAAAAGGTTTGGATTCTCCAAAGACAAATAATATTAAACATAGGCTGCAGGGGGGAGGGCAGTTGCCCCCCCCCTCCCATAGAAAATATGAGAGAGACAAGAGCTAATATATATATGTGGTTGTATATAGCTTTTTACTTTTTTTCAACCATTGGCTGAAGATATTTTACAATTAATTATAAGGGGGTAATGTTGGATGATGATGGTGATATCTGGTAGTATTTTTAATGCTTCATTTGGAGAAAATTCTCACTTTATTCATCTAAATTGAAGGTGTAAGCTTTAATGACAGCCAATAAGATTATAATCACTACATTGTTGATCTATGAATGGGACTAGATAAAAAGAGCCTTTTTTTTTTTCTAATCCAGTAATATTTTAAAATTTATTAAGAGTGAATTAAAAAGTCATGGAATCATTAATCTTTCATTTAAGTTATCCTCATCACAAATTTGCTTACAAATACTGGTATTTTTATGACATATAACCGTTACTTTAATGAATAAATGACAGTGATATTTTTAAATTCATAAAATATATTTTAAACAAATATGTATAACTTACGTATTCTGTCAATTTGGCTCCATTGCAATATTGAAACAGCTTCTAAGCCGTAAAAGAAAATGGAGACATATTTCACCCAAGCAAAGTGAAAAGGGACATCACTGAAAAAAATAAACTACACTTTAGTAAATAAAATAACATTTCCTTATTAAAAAATAACAAAATGTTTAATTTCTATGGATGATTTCAATTTAATGTTCTTACTTTAATGTTTTAAATTTCAAATAATATGAACTAGTTTTTAATTATTACAGCAAAAGTAGGGAATATCTACTTGAAAAGTAGATTGGAAAATAAATTTTGTTTATTTTAGTTGTTATATGTTGTAACGATTGATTTAAACTTTATGCTGTGATATACTTATAGGATACAAATGATTTTGGAGTATAATTTCATAAAACTTACTTAAGAGACATGAAAATACCACAGAATAACAAACAAAACTGTTCATATGGCACTGATACTAAAGACCCTGTCGAAACGTCTTTAAACACGGCTGATATAACACAGCCTAAAACAAAAAAATCAGAATATTTAGTTTGAAGAAAAAAAAGTTTAAAAAATATAATAAAATAAAATTTTACCGTAAGCTGTTGCTGCTATTGATGACATTATTACTGGTAAACAAAATATTAAAAATCCAGTAAAACCACCGAAGAGGCCTGCTATCCAAAACACAAGTGCTGTATATATAATTGGTTCAAGTAATGCTCTTGGTAGCTAAAAAAAAATAAATAAGATTTATAATGCAAATAGAGAAAGTAAACCACTTTCACATAAAAAAAAAAAAAAAAAAAAAAAGAGAAAATTAATGCTGTATTTAGTAAGCATGCTTCATTATATGTATCTATTTATATCAGTAATTGGAAAAATATTGGTTGGAAAAGGTCTCTAAAGCCATGTGCACTTGTAGTACTGGAGAATATTTACTGGAACCACAATATTTTTATCTTATCTAATAGTAAGATGTCTTGAAACTAATTGTTTTAGTTTATATTTATTATATAATAAATATTCCCTATTAAAAAATTATGAATTATCTATCGCATGGTATCAGTTCAGATTAGGAAGTCAAAAATATTTTTGTAAAATAAAGGAATATAGAGGGAAGAGTTTTAATCATTCAGAAATAGCATAAATAATGAGTGAAAAATTCAAATTACCAAAAAAAGCATTTTTGATATATAATAAGGTCCAGGAGTATAAAGGCCATTATTCACTTCTCGGAGGAGTATAGGTATTTCAGCAGGGAAAGTATGAGAAACTCTGTAAGTAAAAGTGAAGGTTGTTTCCACAATAATCAGGTACAATAAACCTTGAAGATTTTGTATTCCTTCCTGATCCACTTTCAAGCCGACATATGGTGTGGATATGAGGAAGCCTAAAAACTATGTAAACAAACAAATAAATTTTAATTATTGAGATAAAATAATTAAGAATAAAATAATTTGCTTAAATAAATAAAAATAAGGCCAATATTGGCCAAAAACAATAGAAGTTTATCAATTGAATCGAAGTGGGACAGTTGCTCGGAGTTAGTAGTGATAGTTGTAACAAGATAAGACAGACTGTTTTTAGATGTTAGAATGACGCCTCCAGCAGCCTGTTTTTTATTTTACACCGTAACAATAGTTTTATTTCAAATCCCTGTATGAAAAATCTCAAATGTGATGCATGGCTTGAAAATGGCAATAGAAGCCAAAATGTTGCCAAAATAAACTTCTATTGTTTTTGGTCAATATTGGCCTTATTTTTATTTATTTAATGATTAGCAAATAATTTGCCTTTAATTATTGAATATATTTACCATATAGAAAGCAAAGCGAATCAGGCTTCCTTGTGGATTTCTGGCACTGTCTAGAAAAGACCTCCACAACAGCCACCCCAGCTGTGTCAATTTCGATGGTCTTCTCCTGTAAGCAAATAAACATAATTTTCTTTTATGCTTATTACATTCATTTATATATATATATATATATATATATATATATATATATGTATATATATATTTATTTATTTATTAAGTACATGTTTATTTTAGGCAAGACTTACACATATACCTTACATTTAACTACTTGTTACAAATGTTTTATTTAGGGTGCCCCACAGTGGGCTAAACTGCTGATTTAGCTGGACATAAGTTCAGTGTCAGTATGCTTGAAATTAAGAAATCAATTAATACTTTTAAGGTGATTTCTGACAATCTCCGTTCTTAATGCTCTTGCAGAAAGGAAATATTGCTATCAAATCTTTTAAAATAGGAGAGACTGTGGGTCCGAACAAACACTTGTTTTATTATCTTTGGTAAATCATAGTGAGTTTATTTTTCATTTAAAAATTTTGCTTTGTGATTTTTAAAATATTACATCATTCATAGTTAATAGGATAATGGATGTGTCCCCGGAAAATAAGTTTACACTTTCATAGGTAAACAATTTTTATGGACATAAAAATTTTACAAAAAAATCTCATAAAAAAGATTTGTTTTGCTGTACGATAAAAGCCTCATTAGGTTCATATAATCATTCAAAACCACACCTTACTGGATTTTCTGCCATTTAGGTTTATCTTCGAGAAATACAGAATCTTAATTGTGAATTTTCATGTTTTTCCTAGTCTCTTGGGACCCTTTAATTAAAAGCTTGCTGCCAGTCACATCAACTGCCAATGAAGGATTTTTATTCTCTGGTGTCCTTATATTATTATAAAACTCATAAACATTTAATTATTGTATTTTTATGAAATTATAATGGTAAATATATATAATTAAATATATTTATATTAAATAAATAAATAAGTACTAAAAGATAATTACCACTTTGTAATTAAAAATCCATATTTTTTAACTTACTGAATATCTCTGTCACGATCAGTTGTTCATTGTTATGTAGAGGTTTTTAAGGTATTTTTAGAGCTTTTAAAGTTATGCTTTACATTTTTACTTTTACACAAATAGCTAAAAGAGTCTTGGTAAACTCATATGATTCTGTTTTGTTGAAATTCTCACAATTACTATTCAAAACTGACATAAAGATATCCACTCCTTCACAAATTTTTATGAAAATATTGAAATTTTGAAGTAATAAGATTTTCTAATATCAATTAAAAAATTGATTTATTCAAAAATAATTGCCCCGAATTCAAAGTTTTTTGCAGACATTGCAACAGATTCAATTTTTTAAAAATTGAGTTACTTCTCATAAATGACCAAAAGATATCCACTTCCCCCAAAACTGGTAAAGTCTGGTTGATAGTGTAAGCTATCGGATTTTCAAAATAAATATGTATTTCTAATTTATTTTTTTAATATGGCTTTTTCATGTTAATAAAAATATACTAAAAAAAAGTCATTCACCCATGTATGAAGTTTCTTCCAATTTACATTGGATTTTGGCATAAATTCGTTTTATACATAAAAAAAAAATATTAAGTTTGTTCCAACAAGTACTTAAAACTCGTTGAAAACTCTTTCTCATGGCAGTCATTTACTAACAGCTATTTTTAACAAGTAAAAAGAGTTGTCACCTTCGAAAGAGTCGTCACTTGTATTATGTGCTTGGCTGAAAAACCTATTTAATGGAAATCATTTATTTCCGTGGTAACTAAACTTAGTTTTCATAACAACTAAACAGACAAATAATATTAAACACCATGATGTATTATGTTTTACATTGTCACATTGCCGAAGATAAAAATAAAAACTATTTTATTAGTTCTTTAGTGAGTGAGCACATAAAAAAAAACAGGCAATGCTCATAATATTAAAGCTGTTTTTTTAAGACATATGGCATAATATAATCCTTAATAATTATATTTTAGTTCCATAATAGAGTTTTGAATGAAATATAAGGTGGTTTTTGCTGTAACAATCCATCATCAATCATCTTCTTCACTTTCTGGAAACGCATTAGAGACTAAAATTCAAAAACTAAGTTCCAATTTTGTACGAACCTTAAATACCCCTTCTTTCAATTTCCATTCACGATATAATTATTTAGAAAAAACGGTACAAATACTCAACTATTTATTAAATCAGGATTTTTCCCCTTAAAAAAATAAATAAATAATAATGAATCGAAAATTATTGATAACTTTCAAGTGTTGCAATAATTATAAATCTCTATACCCTATGGAGAATAACAAACATAATTATGGATAAAGCTATTTTCTGTGAATTTTCTAAATTGAATTTATATGATTATAAACAAGTCAGTTTCTATTCCGAGTAGGTTGTTAAGTAAAAGTTATGTGTAGTGCATCAGACTTTTCTTTCTTTGAATGTTAGCATTGTTGTATTTTCATGACCCAAGTTTTAATAAATTTATCTCCAACATTATTTCATACACAATTTTAACAGGCTTTAATAATAAAAATTAATATTATGATATATACTATGATATTAGATCCATTGCTCAGCCAATCCTTAAATATTACATAAAGTATAGTATTAATTTAAATAGGTTTCTAAATTGTAAATTACAAAATCTCAAGGGATATACCCAGGATCACAAGTAAGTGAGGGAGGGGGGGGGTCCTTCATGTTGTATCAATGAAACCAAAATTTTTAAGAAAATTATGTAAAATTATAATAGCAGTGCTTATTTTTGCTTCTAGCTGGGGCAGCTTCCCCTCCCCTGCCCCTTCCTGGGTATGCCCATTACAGGATCTTTCGTTTCATAAAATGTCTCTGTGTTACTACTCACTATATAAAATTTTTAAATAATTTTTAAAATTCTTACATGCCAGTGTACTTCTTGAAATCATCTATAGGCTGTAAAAACACAATGAAAAAAATTAGTATTTTGTTTCTATGAAATAACAAAAAGAAATAGCCAAATTAATTTTAAAATTATTTATATCTATTCATATTTCAATATTACTCAGTTCAGTATATAAAAATATTTTATTATGATAGTTGGAAATATTATTTTATAATCAATAAAATCAACTAATATTAAAATAAATCTCAAGAACTTAAATAATTTATACTATATAATTTTGACTATTGATGCAAATAGATTTATTTTACTAATTTATACCACAATTTAATTTTCTATTTACTCTTAATTTCTGGCAATTTTTTTCTTGATATTAATTAAAAATATTTTTAGATAGTCTGACATAATCTTTTTGCATTAAATGCACTTAAGTGATAAAATTATATCAATTAAATTATAGTATGAACTTCCCTACTAAACTATGAAATGATGGGATTTTAATATTTTTTCCGAATCCTTAAAAATATTGGATTTTTAGAATTAATTAAATCTATTTGTGTATTTATTGTCAGTATCAAGAAAAATCTATTATGATTTAAGTACTTATATAAATATAATGGTGTTTTTCTATTCTGTCTATGAGTATTTTTATTCTCTTTGTTCATGTGAACCAAGGATATGATTTGAAGGCTATAAATTCCTTTTCTATGTATATATATTTTTTTTAAACACTAACCTTATTTTCCAAAAGTTAAGAAGCTAATATATAATGATTTATCTAAGTAAAATTATTTTACCTACCTGACATATCGAATCATATGTAGGTATGAAATCGGAAGAGGATATAGGAGGAGTAGTCTGCTTGGCATAATTTAATTCATTTTCTAATCGTTTCAGTAACCGTTCATAATGCACCGAGAGTTTAAATTCATTGCATATTTTGAATAGCCTCATTTGACTTTCCGCATCTTCTTGTTGTGCCAGTTTTGAGACAACAAATTCAGCTATATTGTATGTTGCTGGACAGGCCATTCCGATGCTGTAGGGAAAAAAAGAAAGAATTTTAGCTTTATTTGTCTAGAAATGATAAATAGGATTAATGGTTTAACCCCTGTTCAATGAAATTTTGTGTATCAAAAATCTATTATTATAATTGATTTTTTCTATAAACTTTAATTTTGGTTTATTATTAAATGATGCAATTTTCAAAGTTGTTTAAATTAAAATATACATACATATTAATACAATGCAATAATAAATATATTACAAAAGTCTATTTGTAAAAAAATTTATTAAGTCTTCGTTAGATGAAATAAAGCTCTTGTTTTGATTTGTTTTCTGTTCAATTTCGATTGCATAGTTAAGGCACTGATATATTGTTTTAAACAATATTTTCTATTTTAATATCTAAATATGAGACCAATATTTTGTAAAACAGGTCAGACACTGCTCTTTCTTATAGTATCATAATTTTAAGCTTCTGCTTGCGGTGTAATTATTGATATGCATATTAATAATATATTTGCTAATTTAACATGTATGGAACTATTGAGAATTAAGGATATAAAAGGAGGCTTCTTTGATCTAAAAGTCTTTATAGGAGTATTTGTTCTGCAATTTTTTAAAATATACTATATTTAAATTTTTATATTGATAACTTTTAATTAATAAATATAAAAGGCTAGGTAGATTCTCTACAAAAAAAAGCCAGTTTTGATGACTCTTTCTTTACCTTTGAAAGAATGGAGCCACATCAGCAACCGAGCATGTCAGGGCTAGTTTCCCACCCGATACAAGTAAGTAAACACTCTGGAACATATCGAAGATTCCAGAAGCTGGCTGGTGTATCGTACAAATTACAACTTTCCCTCTCGCAGCAAGCTGTCTTAATTGTTCGATGACAGAGAATGCGCTATAACTGTCCAGTCCAGTCGTAGGTTCATCACAGAACAATAATGCTGGATCAGTCAGCATCTTTAAAATAATATATAGTTGATATAGTTGAAAAAAAGAAAAGAATGATGTAAATGTAAATAACTTTCCTCAATGAAAAAATAAAATTAATTAGTACAATTCTGATTTAAAAAAATCATTGTGGATCATTATGCCCAGACACTTTTGGGTGTTACAGTATTACAAAGTGTTGGAAATTTTTGGTATGAGTAATAGATTCTTTTTTTTTTTTTTAAATATTGTTCTAAAAAAAGTTACAAAAGTTTGAGAAATTATGCTATTACAACACTGATCTCTACATTATTATATCACAGCAAAGAATTAAATTTATCTTTGAAGATGAAAACAGTATTTTCAAAAGGTTGGAAAGTAATTGGAAAATGTTTTTATTCCTAATATACATATATATTAAAATATTTAGTTATGATAATTTTAAATTATATCATACCTCTACTGCTAGGGAAACTCTTCTTCTCTCACCTCCTGATAAAGCTTTTATTTTAGTGTGCTTACATTTTATAATTCCTAATTCCGTTATTAATGCATATATTCTTTCATTCCTTTGTTGAACACTCATATCATTACTTAATTTTAGCCGAGCCTGAAATTTAAAATGTATATTATACATTTTTGTTACATTGCATATTATACTTTAGTTTTATTCTTTTTTCAGGTATGATTGTAATGTTGACTTTAGTGATAAATATATATTCACATGTGATCGTTGTAGCTTTAGAAGTTTATGACGTGATGGTTATATATTATTGCTAACCAAATTTTCTAGGGTTGGAGTGGGAGGCAATTGGCTATTTTTTTCCGGCAATTCCCTTCATTTTTCCCATTTTGAGTAAACCATAGTTTAATTTTGAAAAATTATTTGATTTTCAATATCATTTATAGAACTAACTTTTCAACTATGAATTAAATTTTCTAGAACTTAACATGTTCATGCCAGTGTGCCGCACTAGACTGCCGCATCGGACACTTTAGTTAATCAAAAAACTTTCCACGGTGATGTATAACGAGGTAGGATTCTATTGCCTATTTTATTATTCTTACTGTATAATGCCTTTGAATAACTCCTGTCTGATAGAGGGAAAATCATTAAGTTCAGCTGCCAATGGGCGAGGAACATGAATTACAGTCCTGGCATGAACGTGTTAAATATCTATTGTAGATTTATGTGTAATAAATAATTTAATTATTAACTTTTTACCATTTTATCTGATTTAAAATAAATTATACCCCTTATCTTTAAGGTCTTTATATCATGTTGGCATCCCGATGGCATAATAATTTCAATTTTCTTGACTTGTTAATGGCGGAGGTTCAAGTTAGTCATTGGAAATGAAATACTGTTTTAGTGCAAAAAATGGGGGTGTGGTCACAAAAGCAGAACACTAACGAACAAGACTTTGTATTGTGCAGTGATGTTATCACCTGTTTCAGATCCTCATCAGGGATGTATGGATCTATCGTTAATGTACGGAGGGATAAATTTTTGTAGAAATGTCCCCATTTTGAAAAGGCACAACCAACCATTTTCTCTACAATTACCTTTTACTTTCTATCATCTTCTACCATCACAAATGTAATACAGTAATTTTTAAAGAATAAAATACTAAGGTAACCATAGGTACTAAAAAATATTTTTATATTAATTTTAAATATTTACTAATAATATTATTATTACCATAAGTTGTAAGTGTTCATAAACTGTTAGAGAATCAAACGTTAAATCTTGTTGGGGAAGGAAACCTGAAATCCTCATCATTACCTCTTTTGAAATGACTTGGCCATTTACTAAAATTTTTCCTTTAACATCACCTGGCATTGCAAAAAAAAAAGATTGAAAAGTTAATTTGTCTCAAAAAAAAAAGAACTTTATATATATGTATATAAATTTCTGTTAAAATGACAGTAATTACCATCATCAACAGATTTTCTGAATACATTACCTTTTAAACGTTGACTGATTGTTGCCAATAAGGTTGTTTTTCCTGAGCCACTATAAAATCAGAAAATAAATTATTCACTGAGTCTGGGTGGGAAAAATGTTAAAAATATGCATTAATGTAATTTTCTTTTGTTCGTTAACTAAATATCTTTTGTTTGTTTAATGTCACTTTATGCCACTAAGGCTAATTGGACTACAGTGGGAGTTCTGAATTTTTCCTATCCAGTTATAATTATGATAGTGGTCTTTCATGAGTACCTGACATCATACAGGCTCGGGAGCTCCATTTTACTCCCCATCCGAAGAACAGCAGTATTTTTTACTCCCTTTAACAAATCCTATGACCACTGCGGGATTTGAATTTGTAACCTTTAGTATTGTAGGCTGCTATGCTAGCCACTACACCACAGTTGACCCCTAAGTATCTTTTAAAATCCAGATTTATCAAACATTCATAAAATATTTTGATTCATAAGAATAATAGATCTCATTGATTCCTAATTTGAACTAATAATCAAGTAACTCATTTTAAGAGGAATAGAAGGGATTAAATTGTTTTGTGTAATTTCATTAAAATAATAAAAGATACAAAACGAAACACAGATTATCATAAAAACTTCTTGCCCCTCAGTTCTTGTTTGATTATTATAAATATTTAAACTATTGTAACTCTTACCTCGGGCCCATAATAGCCATGAGTGATCCTGGCTCTGCGACTCCATTTACTGAAAATTAAATATATGTATTTTATAAATATTTTTTTAACTATGTTGTAAATTAAAGTTTTGTTTTTATTTGTTTTAATTACCTTTCCTTAGTATTTTGGAGTGATAATAAGTTGTTTTAAACCAATTACTCTTATCAGTATTTTTTTTCGTCACCCATACTGAAAGATTGTGCCACGAGAGGGTAAGGCCTGGAACAGGGCTTGGTGGTCCGTTGGACATCAACTCATCGGTTACAACCGAAATCACCATATCAGTTCTGAAACGGTGTAAGTTTTGATGGTTAACAGATATTTTTAATATTCAAATCCATTTAAAAATATTCTTATATTCACTACATTATATTAATACGTAACCTAATGGTAGTGTTCTGTATTAAAAATTGAAAATGAGAATTGAGAAGTTTATTAGCTAGAATTTAGGGATAGTTGGGATTTTAAAAGATACTATTTAAAGATTTATAATATATCTTGGCATAGTTACTAATTATAATTTTTTTGTAAAAAATAAGACCTTTAAGAGACTATAGATTATCAAATGTTTAAAAAGTGGATATGAATTCTTGGGTAAACAATTCCACCATTAAGTTTTTAGATAGAACCCATACAGTACAAACTGGTCCTTTGTCGCATATCAAATTGAAGGTTGTGAATCTGTTTCAGATACTGTGCATATTCGGAAGGAATGAACCTGGCCCTTCCCATTCTCACTAGTTCAGGGAAGAGTAGGAAGTAACCCACTCTCGCTGTCTACTCCTAGGATAAGTTACAGAATGCCAGCTATTTTGGAGGGGATCATTTCTTTTAACTGAAAAGAAATTTTAACATCTATATAGGATTTTAACTGGGGCTCGGAGGCAGAGAACCTACCTGCTGAAACCTACATGCAATATCTTGAGATGTTATATAAAACTTTTCTTGAATTAATTGATTAATAATATAATAAGGAGCATTGAAGATTATATGAAAATTGATACAAGAAATATTTTAGTTGATTAGAAATCGATAAAGGTTTTTAATAAAATATATTAGACAATTATATATTTTCACTATTCATTGATAAGCAACTAAAATTCAACAGAGATTCCCAAAAAGCACTTCTAACCTCAAATCAATCCAGATTGATTTGCCAAAATGTAGATGCAGAAAAAGTAGCAAACAAATCAGGAAATGCCTATAAAACGATTTTTCTATTTTTAAAGTTCAATCATACAATAAGAATACTACTCCACTAACACTAGATAGTTGTAAAATTAGTGTAAATTTTTTTGGTATAAAATGAGTTTTGTCTAAATTTATATCTTTGTGAATTCAAGATAATTAGCATATCTCTCTTTAGATTTTTCTCAAAGAAACTGAATCTTTTGATCTTGCCTTATTTTATTTTTTACCCTACTCTGCCTGATAAAAATTACGGGCGTTTTGCCTCTTTTTAGCAATATTTATGCTTGCCGGTGTAACAGCCTCCAACTCATGAGCTGTTCATTGCTTGCCTTTAATTTGACTACATTCTTCAACCCCTATTTGCCTGGTAGCCCCATTAGTCACCTTCATGTATAGAAGATGGTTGAAACTATAATTTTCTTATGATATCTAATTGTTTATTAGCATGTGGTAAATCGCTCTATGCCGATTATGTTTCCTTCAGCAGAGTGACTCTGAGAACCTCTTGGCAGGAGGTGTAGCGTATTTCGGCGATCTGTTTGCTAGTCCGCTCTACTCCAAAATTTATGCTCTCTAAAATCCAGATAACTAGAAGAATCCTATACAACACATTAGCTTGTACGGATAAATTAGTATTATTTCTACCTTGGTAAGTTTTAAGGCCCTGACTTCGAATATCTTTTCTAAATAATTTTTTTATTTTTCAAATATGTATATATATATCCAAAAAATAAAACTATCCAGAAACTATCTGCCTACAGAAGCAGTGGCTAAATTACATTTAGGATCAAACTAGGTTGTATAATTTCAGCATGATATTAGAATTTCTATTAGTTTATGTCTCATCTAATAAAAGTTTTTTTAAAACTGTTAATTTATTGTCTCGTTATGGATTTTTTAAATTTTTTTTATAAAGAGGTTGTGTTAATTCTTCTGGAATATGGACCTGTTTAATATCAAATCGCTTATGCTAATGAAACGGTATCTAAATGTAAATAAATAAAAGAACAGAAAATTACCAATAAATATAATTTTATGCAAATTAAAAAAAAGATCTAGAAATGTTCTCAAAGGAATAAAAATCAAATTTCATCATAAAAAAAAATACATAAAAGTTCATTCATAACTTTCAATAAATTAATTGATATTTGAAAAAAAGTGAAGAAGTAACGGAGGTTTATAATTATTTTTCCTGGCTACCTACTAATTATATAGTACAATGATTAATACCTGTCCTACAATGTGTGCATAATTTGATCAATAATGTAATCTGAACGCTATCTCGCTTAAAAATGTGTATTAAAAAAAAAACATTAGGCGATGTTTGGATTTTTAATCTTTAAACAAGATAATATACTTACTTTATTTGAATGAAAAAAGGAAGAAAAATATAATGATAGTTTCTATATTATTCAATTAAGTTAATGATCATTTCAGTAGATCTTTAGATCTTGGTTGAATTTTATTTTCGGTGGATGTTTTCCAATATTTAAAGTAATTGAGTTTCCAACGTTTCATTGTCTCTTTCCCAATTACCTAATTTCGATATCAATAAATTTTATAATTTCAAAAATCTACTAATTTAAAAAAAAGAAACAATAATCAAATTTTGAGAATAGTAAAATAATATAAATAATAATAATAAAAAAAAACACCAAGTAATTTGTACGAATTATAATCCAATTTTTATTTTCATATTTTATGATAATTATATATTTTATCTAACCAATTTGTCTGTAAATTCTTACCAGGAATTTTAAGATTCAAACATACCTTTTTATTTAGCATAAAAATATCTCAAATTGCCAATATCAATATAATTCCAAAAATGGTAATCTTCTTTATATATGAATTGGAATTAAAATAAACTGTATTTTACCTATTCTATAACTTGTATATTGTTTACATAAATTGCTGATTAGCAAATTATAGTCACTATATTTATTTAATTTTTATTAAAAACTAATTTATATAGTAAATGTTTTATTATACATAAATTTAAATGGTAAATATTGTGAATAATTGAACATGCTAATATTTACTATCATTTGATCCTTAAATAAGTTCAAAAAAAGGTTATCTGAAACGATGTAAATAGGAATAAGTTTGATGAAATTCGCTATTGGTACTATTGCCATGTTTTACATTGCACATTTCCGCTAATAATAACATTTCGAAGCTAAGAATAGGACTTTTTGTGCTATAAGAGTGAATGATTACGTAACAATTACCTCGTTGTTGTATGCGAAGATCCGGAAAAGCACCTCGATCAGCTGTGGCGTACAATTTTCTTCTCCTTTCCAATAAAACACGCACAAAAGTGATAAGAGCTTACTCAGATAACGAAGAACGAAGCCGAACTAAGCCGCGCGCACAGGCCGGAGTGTAGAGTAGTTACATAATACTATACCTGGACCCAAGTCCAACCGGGGGGATATCTGTTGCTTGTTCAGGGCATCAATGAAAACAACTTATCCAACCGGATTCAACCTCCCTTGTGTAAATAAAATTTATTATTTTATTTATATTTTATTGGTTAGAGAAAAAAAAAAATAATTATAATCGGAAAAATAACATTACCTCCTGTTACAACGAATAATATAATAAAACCTTCAGATATAAAGATTACAATGCACGCAAATAAAATTTAATGAAAAGTTTATCGAAAACTACAATACAATCCTCTGTGAATTGTATACTTCGCTCCAGCGATCGGAGCAGACTGGAGGATATCCAGAGATGAAAACAAAATTCCAGAAACCTGATCCAACACCAATAGTTAGAATATTTTCCGCTCTTGATTGTGTCGTCCGGTATGTAAATTAGTCAATAAAAAATTGTTATCTATAACATCAGAACGGCAATGGAAAATTATTTTTGAGTGCTAAGGATCTTTTTCCTCACTTAGAGGGGAAGAGTGCTGTAAATTGTAGTATTTTCTTTAATGAAGGAGCTCTTCCGTATTTAGTAGCACAAGCTCGAAACGTTGGGAAGCAAATAATAATAAATAAATAATTATTAAATACGGAAGAGCTCCTTCATTAAAGAAAATACTACAATTATTTTTGAGATACGTTTCCTCCAAATCAGGTTTGCGAATGTGTTCCCGTTTTGCGCTCTATGTATAATTGTGTAAGATGTCCTACATAATATTCAAAATAAGAAAACAAAAAACTATAGCGAAAGATTTTAAAAAAAATTGCAGAACTAATTTTCGTTCTAATGTGTTTTTATAGGGTAGTAGTGACAAATTAGTAATATACTAAAAAAATACGTTTGATTTTGTGATACATTTTACCAGATATTTCATTCTATTCGAACTGTGGTTACAATTCTTTAGGTTTGGAATTATTCTCAAAATATCTGGTGCGATGCGTGCAACACTTAACTTACACTTACCAACCAACTTAGAATAGAAATCGGATGAGTTCGGCAAATTTGTAAACGTCATTTAGCTAATTCGCAGATTTTCCTATAGTTCGCTCTTTTGGAAGAAGAATGTAACCACCCAATTTTTTTTTTAATTTTATAGGAGAATCTGTGAAATCTATGTAAGGCTGCTTTAATTACTATCCAGCATTAAATGTTGGATTTGAAAACCTGTAATTTTTCTCAAAGAAAGATAATGTGATTGAAGTCTATTAAGTAAAAAAAAAAAAATAAACAAATAAAAAATAAAGCAAAAACTAAACTTGTCATATTGTGGCAGTCTTCGCCAGATTTCAACATTTTGCTTTATCTGTGACAGTATGACACTGCAAAACATGATACTACAAGGCATGTAATTTTAGAAGAATAAAATTTTCAATATAAAAACAAATTAAATCAAATTACCGCAGATAAAATCGAGTTTAGTTCTAATAAAAACATTAGTTATCTTGGAAACAAATAATTTCCTTTATATGAAAGAAATTTTTATTTTTATTTTATTTATTATCAATGATTTTTTTTTTTTTTTTTTTTTTTTATGCATATTAATCTTTCATGCATCACATTATTCTTTCTGAAATTCTCAGCTTGCCGACTGTATATTATACATATATATTACTGCATTTATTAACGGACATTGAAATTTTAATATTCGGGAGACGTTTTTCTTTTTTTCTCCTGTCTATGTTTTTACATTTTTTTTTAAATATTTGATGTACAGTCGTCTTTTTAATTAAGAGGGATGAAGAGAGACTTAATTTATCCATATCCCAAAACTTGTATATCTCTTGAAAAAAGCACTGCTTGAATTGCGCAATACGTTTCCTTATTTTTTTTTTCATATATAGGCAAATGAAAGTAAAAATAGAAGCTCTAATCAGTGTTGTTTTAAAAAATTATCACTATATGTTTTTAAAAAGTTATATGAGGCCACGTTGAAATTCGGTTTATGAAAATTTCATACGAATTAATTTTATAGTTTAATTCTCTATATCCAAAATAATAACTTTCTTGACCTCCATATACATAGATTCCTCGTCCACATTAGCCTAGGTTTTTGTTGTTTTCTTGAACTTAATATTTCTTGTACATCTGTTTTCCATAAGTGTACCTCTCTTGATAGCAATCATTCAACTATTCTTTTCAAATGCCCTTAGGCCCCTTCAACCAATACCGAATAATATCATTCATGATGATACCCATCTCTGGATTGTACCATTCAATTTTATTTGTAGACTAAGATCCAGTTTGATCTTCATCTTCTGGCTGTGAACAGATTCTTCTAACCCGCAATTTTATGTAGAACCTAACAAAAAACATATATTAAAAATGAGATCCTGGAATTTATAGGACCTGGTAAACAGGAAAAATCCCTTTTAATCTCCACCTTGCCAGAGGTCGTTCATGGGGTGACTCAACTCCACGGAGATGAAATAGTGGTCTTATGACATTTACGATTTTACTTTAATTTAAAAGCCGCAGTGTTTATAGTTTATAATTTATAAACTATAATAAGTTTTTATTCTATAGAATTATTATTATAAGTTTTTATATTACAGAAGTGTTTATACATTTTTCTCTTATTATTATCCATTCTCCACTTATTACATTCCTTTCACCCATCATGAGATGTCAATTTCCATGGCCAGAAGGTACTTCCGAAGATTGTATTTAAGTTCATACGTTACTATGTTTAAGAAACAAAGGTACATTACTTTGTTAAAATGGTTTAGTTTGTTTATGGATTTGCTTATTTTAAAACTATATTAATTTTGACGTAATTATCTGAATAAATGTAATACAATGTCAGGTATACATAATAAATAACGGGTACCGGGTACTTTTTTACACAGTACTTTTTTACTTAAGTAACGCCAGTTAATGTTCTATTTTAATTTAAGCATTTCTAGTTACTTTCAGTAACCTTATAAAGTTGTCTCATAAATTTAATAAATGAATGTAACTAAATAAATAGGTAACAGATTTTACCAATAAATACGATTCTATTAAGAAGGTTACAAACTGCGTATAGTTGATGAAATTATAAGCCTATTGTTTATTAAGTATAAAGTTTAAAAGAGATGAACTTATTAATCTCAGGTTAGATCAGGGTCTGACTAAATGACTCGGATTTGTTGAAAATATGAAACAGTTCAAATTTCTATTTTCGATGATAAAAATTAATTAAATATTCCTATATATATATATATATATATATATATATATATATATATATATATATATGTGTATATATATATTTACATATCATATTGTATATTTATGGTATAAATGTTGGTGGCGATACCTTAATAAACTAAAAACCACAGAACCTAGATCCTTAGGGGGGTTATGATCCCAAATCGTTAGTAACATTTTATTTAATTAAATAAATGAAATTAGTATATTACTCAGGGATTACTTACGATATCGTCATTTTTTTTTCCTGTTTGTTTTTAGTTAAATATTGAATGAACGTTAAGTCAAATTTAGAATGAAAAACTACCCGGGTATTATAAAGTTTAAATATAATTCATGAAACTGTTTATTGTTATGTTACAAATACTTCATCCAGAAAACTGCTGTGAATTATTGAATTTATTTAATTTGATTTCAGATATTAATTTTTTTAGCAGTTTTAGGGGAGATATCGGAATCGAATTTAGTTTTCGTTAAGCAATAGATAAATAATTTGTGCAATACTAAATTATAATATTTTCTAATTTTATGATCATATCCCTAAATTAAAATATTTACGTACAATGATACAGTGATATTTTCCGTTAAAAATTCATTTTAAAATAAATATAAATAATATCAACAAGTATAAAAGTGTGTTAATTGCTTCCAATCGGCTGCAGATAATATATTTGAAAAACTTCCACGATAATTACGCTGTGATGTCATATTAAATGACCGATGTAAGGTATTTAACAAAATAAATTTACATTCTCCTTCTGTTCCGTAAAAAATATTGGCTTCTGAATTCAAAGTCTCGCCCACCGTTTGAAGCCATAGTAATTTCAATATACTGTTACAGATATTTTATTTATAGTTCAATATCCAATAAAAATTGCCTTTTTTTTGAAATTTCGACTTTCTTGCCGTGGTATAGTGTAAGCTAGCAGCTTCAGTTATAAAGGTCGGGGGCTCGCATCTTTACAGGTGTCCTTAGGATTTTTTAAAGGGAGTAAAAGATCCTTTCCTAGCAGTCCTTCGGATGGGACGTAAAATGCAGGTCGCAAGCCTGTGCGATTTCTGGTACTCGTTAAAAATCACTATCCTAATACCTGACCAGGCAAAATTCATGACTCCCATTGTAGCATCGTCCGATAGTAGCATAAAGGAACATTAAACAAAACAAAATTATGTATGCTCTGGAATGATAAAATAATAATAATGATATCTTTGTAATTCTTCAAGGAAAATAATCTTTTAACTTCTTCAAAGTGGATAATTTTACGGTTCGAGACAAAAATTGGAAGAAGAAAGGATATAAAAAAAATAAAATCAATATCTCAACAAAAAAACTATACTGATATTAGATGATAATTTGTAATCACTTGCTGTGTTGCTTTATTTTTTTATTGTAATATTTAAAAAATAACATGTTGCCATTTTCTATTACTTCCTCAAATCAGCAACCAGTTACTTGCCTCGTAAACATTTCTCTCTTACTATTAAATTTATTTTACAATTTATATTTAACTAATTAATTAAAATAAATCATTAATATAAATAAATAATAAAAAATAAATTAATAATAAATAAGTATAATATTTAATAATGAATAATATTTATTAATTAACAATAAATAAATAAGCGACCAAATTTGCTTGATGCTTGATTTGCCCCGGTGCAGATATGCAAGGAGAATAATAATATTGATGATGATAAATAAAATTGATAGACTAAACAAACAATAAAATGCTTATCTGTTTTTGGCGCCTCAGGCATTGATTGCTAGGCTAACTAGATAGTTATTCAAACTATAAACAAATTTTATATTTTTTGTTTTCTGGCTGTGTGGCTTTCAGCTCTGATTCGTTTATAATGGAAGAAAAGGTAATTGAGGCGGTTGGCAGGCAATACTATACGACACGAACCATCTCGATTCTTCCAGATAGCTAAAAGTGAGCTCTAGGAAGAACTCACAAAGAAAGCAGATTTGAAGAGTGGTAAGTTTTTAAAAATATAGTAGTATTGTTGATTTGTATATTTTAATTTATAAATTACATAAAAGTGAATATTACATTAGGGACTGACAAAGAATTACGTAGCCAGAATTAGAGGGGGAGGAATTGTTAAAGGCTAATCATGGCGAAATGGCGGTAGTAGGCCATCTTAACCAAGGATACGTGGTTTTTATTCATAAACAAGTCTTCACAACAGAGAAGATGAAGAATTTAAAACATTAGATATTCGAATTATATAGGGTGTCCCAATTATGGGTTTTCGTGTTTCCCCGAACCCGTAAGCCATTTTGAAATCCATGATTTGGGGGCTTGTTTGGCAACAGCTCCGTGATCGCTAAGGCTTACGCACTACTGAAAAAAAAAACAACTGCATTTCTATTTGCGCTAGGAAACTGCGCGCAGTTTTCTTTTTTCTTGCGCCGCGGCATCCCGTTTCATCCTACCAACTTCATTTCATCCTACCTACTGCTTTTCTATTTCTGACAGCCTCAAGATCAGTTATTATTTTCGGTTCTGTTGTTCAATGAACATGGTTGCCAGTTGAACCAATCTCTCTCCGGTCATGGATGAATGGAGGTGGCGTCTTTATAAGATTAACTATTTAACAAAAAAACATCTTTCTTCTGATTCTACGGTTACTTGAGGAGAATCTGCAAAGTCACATTTAATTAGATACATTTTTTCCGAGTCAGATTCTAAAATAAAATCAAGGACATCCTTTAAGGTTTACTAATTAGCAATTCTTCCAATAATAGCATGAAACTCGCAGCACAACTCTGTTGCGTCAATATTATTAAACTGATTATGTGTCTACGCTTTTTCAAGCTTTACACAGTTATTTAGAAACATGTGCATTAGTATCTCTTCTAGATCATTAATTGGGTACAAGAACATAAATTTGAATTCATTGTTAATTTCTTACGGATAATTAAATAACTCTGCAATTAAGCTGGTGGCAATGACCAAGATTGCAAAATTAAATTTCACCTTTTATTTTAGTTGTGTTTCTTGTATTGAGCCATTGTTGCCTCTGTATATACTAACATCTACTCAAAGCCATAATTGCTTCTGGACTTTTTGAATTAATGTACACTTTGCAAGTATTTTTTGTTTTCTCAACAAATATATTTTTCTCACTTTTCGCCTGCCCACCTCTGACAGGCGGCAAACTGGGCCGCAGCGTGCCAACCGACATGCGCCGGCCATTTCGCGCCCACCGACCCGCACACGCCTCCCAGGCGTTGTTGGCGGTCGACTAGTTCGCCTGTTATAATATATATATATATATATATATATATATATATATATATATATATATATATATATATATATATATATATAATATTATTATACATATGCTAGAGCCAGACATGTTATATGCGGATTTACCCTATTATAAATTTGTCTAATCTTGTAATTAATCACATGCTATAAAATCCTCTTTTATTAGTAAAAATAACTGATATTAATGATACAATAAATACTATAACCTGTATAAATAAAGATAAAATTCTGTTTGTTTCTCCTAAATTCTTCAAATTTCGCTCAGTGGTTCTTTTATACCAGGTGCGAACACCTGTCCACATTAAAACTGCATAACTTCAGCCGATCTCTGGGTATATTCGTTATTGTTATACAAAAAGTCATGATCTCGTTTTGAGTCGAAAAAAGCCCCATTTTATAAATTTTGAAAAGGCCAAAAAGGCCTGTTAATACCGGGGTCTACGTTTTACGCCTGAACGATGAGTCCTTTTCGAGTCATTGGCTGAGGAGGGTGAAGTGAGCGCGCGTTCCCTTGGCAGGAAGGCGTCTCCCGCCTCAAGTGTCAAGCTGCCGGGCCGCCTCCCCACCTTAAGAATAATAATCTATCAGTGTTATTTTTGTTGTATGTATTGTATATTGTATTTTTTGTTGTATTATTTTATGTTTTTGATCAGGTGTATTAGAAAAATGAAATTCCTCTGGTGAAACCTGGATATGCAGCTAGTATACTATAAAGACTAATTGATCAAAAATCCTTTGTTACAACTTCATAGAAAACACCATGTAAAATCAGCAATATACATGAATAAGTTCTTTCATACCATGTGTTCAGCAACCACTTTACATTTAATAAAGATATATAAGTTTATGAACAAAATATGAAATAAATATATAACTATTAATAGGGTAACTGTACCATAAGTTGACAGGGCTTCAATAGTTGACATTTTGCACAAAAAGTGTGAATAATAAGATTCAGGGTTGATTATCTTGGTTCAAAATTTGGCGGTAATTTGCCAAGTTAGGTATGCTAGTTAGCTGTGCTGTCATCGACATCAATTTGATGAAAACTCAAGGTTATTTGTGAGAGGTCATAATGGTGAATTTTCTGGTGGCCTGAAAACTTGGTTTTTGCTACCCTGATTCATTAGAGTGGAAGTCAAGTTAGATAAGCTTTTTAGTTGGTTTATTTGTGTTCAATTATGTTTTAATTACTTTTATGGTATTTATTAAGTTCACGAGGATCATTTGATATCCCTTTTAATATATTTATACAATGCTCTATGGCTTAAATGTAGGTGTCAACTATTAGAACAGAAATTAATCCATAATTTCAAGAGTTGACATCGATGTCAACTACTGCCAGAATTAGCAGTGTTCTATCTGGGGGTGGTTTATGGAAGTCTGAGTCTGGCTGGATGATAGGTGTCTTATTTTATGAATTTATAGCTTGTGTGCTCTATCTATGGACCATTCTATCTAGGGTTATTGGCAAATTGCATTGCCAATAATCCTATTCCTGAATGGACAAGCGTCTCATCTGACCCTCCCCACTTCCCAATTCTGCTAAGAACCTGTGATATTTGCCATTAGTCGCACTCTATTACAATGCTAAACATTTCATACAACCAATGAATGTGGCCATCTTTAATTGTCTAAAATACCACTGAAAGAGTTGAGTTCATTATTGGAGGGTCGAAAATTGTGCAAACCCAACATTATAAAAACGGTACTTCTGGACATCACTAAAATATATTTATGTACTTACATAACTGGATGATCTCATTTTGGTTTATTTTAGGAATTTCGAAGAAATCATTTTTTATAAAAACCGTAAATGTAGACCACAGGATATTGTATTCCTAGTTTAGTAAAGGGATTGGCCTAACTAAATTCATAACAAAGATTATCCTAACATCAATAAATTGGTAAGCGATGTCAATAATATAATATTTTTTTCTTAAACTGTCATCTATTGGTACAGTTACCCTAAATCAATATTAAAATATATATTTTTACTTTCACTTACCTATATATGAAATATATAGTAAGTGGAAGTATTGCGATCGTGAAAAATTTCGACTTCCGGTTTTCAACGGAAATACACGTTTTGGGGTCCCCTGAGTCCAATTAACCAAGTCCCGCGAAATGGTCTGTGTGAACAGACAAGCTCAAAAACTATAAACCGTGCCAACATGAAATAGGGTATTTAGTGTATGTATATGCCCGCGATGTGACAGCAAAATTTCATCAAAATTGCTCAAAGGGAGGGGGTACTTTATTTAATAACTTTTTAAGTTTTTTTCGATTTTCTCAAAAACGGCTCTAAAGATTTTGATTAAACTGAGTATCGATCTATTTATATGCACGAGATATGGCTGTAAAAATTTCATCAAAATTGATCAACCAGAGGGGGGACTTTACTGAATAAATTTTGTTTCATGTTCACGTGTTTTTTTTATTTTTATTTACTCAAAAACGGTTTTAACGATTTGATGTATGTACATGCCAAAGATGCGAAAGCCAACATTTCATCAAAATTGGTCAAACGGAGCGGGCACTTTATTTCATAATTTTTACCTTTTTTTCGATGATCTCAAAAAAGGTTTCAACGATTTTTATCAAATTCGTCATGTTAAATGAAAATTAGGTGTTCTTTAATATTAGGTAAGCTTTATCATTATTAAAATGTTCTGAAAGAGCTTTTTTGGGGGGTTGGGACCTTTTTTGTTTGTTTGTTCCCATAAAGTACCTTTGGTTTTGTTTATATGGAGAAATTAACTGTCTCTCGTTTCGCCTAAAAATAAGAAATGGCTAAATATGAGATATGATAAAAATAAAGAAAACATAAAGAAGAGAAAAAAAGAAAAATATTCAGTCAACTCATAAAACTCGTTGAGACCACGCATGCGGAGTACGCCTTTAATGGCATATTGTTCATAATTAAAGCCGTTCTGTTCATTTGAGAAGTGGCAATTAACAAAACGCATTAATTTCTAATCTAAGTAAGTTCGTAAGTGAAAGTTGTGTGTTGCGCGCATCGCACCAGATTTTTTATACATCAAAAGACATAATGATAGCAGAAAAATATTGTAATATAAGTTTCTTAAACTGAGTCATACAAGCGTATATAATAATATATAGTAATAATGGAAAATATACAATATATTAATGTAAAATATACATAAAATATAAAATATTTAAATTATTGAACGATGCCTAATAAGAGATATAATTTATTAGCAAAAGATAATAAATATAAAATATGAATTTTCAATTTATAATGATTACCAAAAGAGATAAATGATTTTCAAAAGATATGATGATTTTTTAAAAATTATTGCTATAGCTATTTCCTAAACTGATTCAAATTAAAAATATACATTTCAATGGTATGGTAAATATCTCCCTTGATAAATTTTTGTGCAGATTCCTTAGCGCTAAATAAAAAAAGTTCTGCGCGTTTTTCGCCAGGATGCTATGTAAATATTTTTTGATGAAGGATGTTTTACTCCTGTATTTAAATTCTATGTTTAAAGTTAATGAAATAAATCAAACCTTTTTACCTGTGGTTTAAATTAAAAAAAAAATCCTTTATACTTCAACGTAGCAGGAGTATCTAACGTCAACTCTCCCTGTCCCCCAGAACAGGTATCCAATTAACCAGCAGGGGCCCTGCGATGAGATCCCTCGATCTGGGCCTTTAGTTTCCTGTTGTTGTTTTTTTCAAGGACCAGCGCATAGATTTCTCGCATACCTCTCCCCTGCTCATCTTATTCTTTTTTGTTCCCTAGGATTTAAAGCACCGTTAACTTTGGACAGTTTTGATATACTAGGGCAGTGGTCGGCAAACCGCGGCGGCTCTTTGACTCCTTGGCTGCCGCTCTTTCATGAAATGTTTAATGCGGGCACGGAATATTATTTATTTACTTATCCAGTAAGTCAAAAGACGAGTTACTTTTATGAACTCAAGCCTAAAGAAAAGAGAGAGAAAAGATTTTTAGAAAGCAACAATAGTACGGTTAGTATTTTATCTGAATTTATTGTTTTGATGTTATTCGGTCTTACAAGGGGAGGGCACAGCTATGGGGTCGTCGATCGGGCACATTTTTTTTCTGGTGATTCTACATCGAAAAATAGTCGACACATGTCCGAGCGTTCCGTCCAATGGGCCTTAGGTGCTGAGAAATAAAATAAAATACCTTGAAAAACCTTTATTTTTTATCTTGAGTTTGGAAAATGATATCGACATGATTCTTTCACTAATTCATCTATTTTAAAGAGTAGATTAAAGGAAAAATACAATCGTTAAAGAATTATTCATATTTCTTCGATTTAATTTAAAAAAAGCTTCAAGTTTTCAAGTAAACTAGCTTTATAAATTTTTTTCACATAAAAAACAATAGCAGAATTGAGTTCAGCACCTCAAGAAACCCTGATGTCTTAAATATCATCCAAACCAAAAAATAATTTTTTTTTCCTGTCAGGGACAGCTTAAAAATGCTTCAGCAAAATTGTATGTGTAGCTTCAAATTCTGCATCTCGTGTTGAGCTGATCCGATTTTTACGTTCTTGAGCTCGTTGCATAGAAGAAAGCTTCCTTTTTCTAACCATATACATAATTATTGTATTCTCTCGGGGAGCTCTTGTAAAAAATGGTCCTCAAAATAAAAATTAAATTCAAACTTTTCTTTATATTATGTTGATTCCTGAACACGTAAAAATATCTCGAATATGTAAAAATGTGTAACTCTATAGCCAAAAAAACCTATAAGTAAATTTTGGGAAGATTAAAAAAAAAAAAAAAAAAAAAAAAATTAAAAATTGCATTAAAAGTTTTGCTAAGGCTAGACCATTACAATTTCGTTAAACATCCAAAAATCCGACCATATTTCGGAGAAAATTCTACCGATTGTCATCAAATTTATAGGGCAAATAAAGGCTCTAGAGTTACACATTTTTACATAATCGAGATATTTTTATGTGTTTAGGAATCAACATAATATAAAGAAAAGTTTGAATTTAATTTTTATTTTGAGGACCATTTTTTACAAGAGCTCCCCGAGAGAATACAATAATTATGTATATGGTTAGAAAAAGGAAGCTTTCTTCTATGCAACGAGCTCAAGAACGTAAAAATCGGATCAGCTCAACACGAGATGCAGAATTTGAAGCTACACATACAATTTTGCTGAAGCATTTTTAAGCTGTCCCTGACAGGAAAAAAAAATTATTTTTTGGTTTGGATGATATTTAAGACATCAGGGTTTCTTGAGGTGCTGAACTCAATTCTGCTATTGTTTTTTATGTGAAAAAAATTTATAAAGCTAGTTTACTTGAAAACTTGAAGCTTTTTTTAAATTAAATCGAAGAAATATGAATAATTCTTTAACGATTGTATTTTTCCTTTAATCTACTCTTTAAAATAGATGAATTAGTGAAAGAATCATGTCGATATCATTTTCCAAACTCAAGATAAAAAATAAAGGTTTTTCAAGGTATTTTATTTTATTTCTCAGCACCTAAGGCCCATTGGACGGAACGCTCGGACATGTGTCGACTATTTTTCGATGTAGAATCACCAGAAAAAAAATGGGCCCGATCGACGACCCCATACTGTGCCCTCCCCTTGTTAGTAAAGATGGCGCGGGTGAAGATGATTCCAGCTAGTGCAAACGAGTCCAATAATGAACTGTTATTTAAAATAAGCCATATTCAGCATGGGAAAGCTCGAGATACTTTTAATTCCAATCATTTCTATAAGAAATGTCTTTTTTAAAGCACAGCTTAAGTTTTAAAAAAAATGGTTCTTTTACTGAACATCAATTTTGAATGTTTTGCATACATTTGATTGACTCTTTTTGATAACAATTTGTCGACTCTTTACAATTATATTGTAGACGTGTTCGGTTTTCATCCGTTTATTCTTAAAAGAATAAAAGTCTCCAATCCTACGCTTAAAAGACTGTCATATAAGCCAGTGGTTCTTGAACTTTTTAGTTCGAGCCTCCTATTGATTTTAACTATAATCTATCCCCCCACATATTAAAAAAAATTCTACTTATTTTTTTATTTGAATGATATTTTGTATTTATGAGTTCTTTTGGGTTGTTTTGGGAAAAAAATAATTAAGGGTACTTACTTCAAAAATCTTCGACAGCTAAAGCCATTAGCGACGACTGTTCATCTTAAAGTGGTGCATTAATTTTGTCCTTTTCAGGTCTTTAATGTTTTTTAGACATCACTGTTCAATTTGTAGGGACACGAAGTTGTTATATTGAAGTTGCTGCGTTCCTTCAAGTATTTTTGGGACTGGAAAAGATGTTCTGTGGTGAGTGGTGCATTGTCACAGATTTGGATAGTTGGCCGGTGAAGTCCGAGAAGCAGGTGGACACGAAAGAGCTTCGTGTGGCCAATTCTTAGCCTGGTTATTATGGCTGCTTCCTTTGGAGTTAGGCTCTTAGGAGGCAGCAAGGTATGGTTCCTGTTCTTTGATAAAGAGAAGGTGATTAAATTGTGTATTTTACCACTTTTCATTCCATTTTTCCTTTACTTTGCTTTTAACCTGCTTTGCCCATTCTTTCACTACTTCGTCTGCTTGCTCATTTCCTTTAATGTCAATATGTGAAGGAACCCATAGCATCGACAGTTTCTTCCTACTCATTAGTTCTTGGAGTTAAGTGGTGTGAAAATGGTATTATAAGTGACTTACCGTATCAGGTTTCTTCTAGTCGTTGTTATTTGGAAATAAAGTGGCTGATTACGTGATTCGCCTGATTTACGATTTTACTTTTGAAGTAGACGAAGAACTGGTTTTGGAATCAGAAGATGTCAGCAGCCCTGGCTGCCTACAAATTGCTGATCAGGAATGCTTGAGAGTTCTTTGTGGTGACGATTCTTTATTGGGCGAAGAAACTTAAGAAACTGTAAGTAGGTACTGACGTCAAAGTTAATGAACTGCAAAAATCTGTTCCCTTAGATGTGAAAAAGAAATATACAGTGTTAAAAAGGTTATCCTAATTCGAGCTTACAAACTTTGCAAAAACATGGCAATAAATAACTTATTGCCGATGGATTCAAATAAAGCAATTGAAAATGGAAATCCTAGATGTACTGCTAAAGAAATAAACGAAATGTTTTATACTGAATTTGATGAAGAAAAATAAAATAAACGCCAGTTCGCACTTGTTGCAGCAAATAGGGTCAATTGGACTGGCTCTTCAGCATGTCCTTCATGATTAAAAACATGATACTGCAGGGAAAGGTAACTATTTTTATCGAATCTAAAGCTGCATTAGACGCCGAAAACATTATAGGAAATTAAAAAAAAAAATTAAGAGCATACTTTTTTAGGATGCTGAAATAGAATTCTTGGAATGCCAAGAAAATTTTCTGCCACCTTTTACGGTGTAAAAGCAATACTTTTTCAAGTAAAGTACTTTGTACAATTTTTGTCATAACATCCGACATCGGATTTGGATTAATGGAACTTCATTCGAATAAAAAAATTAAAATTCGTAAGCTTCAAAATTTCAACAAAAAGATAAGCATTTGTTTTGTAATTGACAAAAATTTTAATTACGGTTAGACGATTGAACGGATCAATTTCACATCTTTACCAAAAATATATAGTAACACACTTGAAAAGGCGTTGGTCTCATCTTTTTATCTCCTTTCAAACTCGAGTTAAAAATCAAAATGTATTTCGGATTTTTTGACTATTCAAACAGGTTTTCTTTCCACTTTGTATATTAAATTTTTCATGCATATTCATCAAAAGAAAGTTGTGACCGAGGTTAATAAAAATCGTTTTATTGGCATTTCCAGATTTTTTTGATTTTTTTCTTCTATTTAAATTTTGGCAAACCATAGCGAATTGTGGTTGTGTTAGTAGTTAAGTGCTTTTGCGAATCTCCTTTTTTTCTTTCTTTATCACTTCTATGTTTTTAATTATCTCAATGTTAATCTTTTTTTATGAGTCATTCTCCTGGAGAGGGCTATTCACAGTCCGTATATTTCGCATAAATTATCATTTATTTTTTCCCGAAAAAACATCCAGAGTTCTCCTTTGCATATTAAATACTAAAATACTATGTCCTCATTTATTTTATCATTAGGAATTTTATATCAGAGTTTTTTTGCCAATTTAGTGACCCGAATTTCTAAATGATTGCGGGACTAAAAAATAATTAATTATAAAAAAAATTAAAGTATTCAAAATGCATTCTAAAAAAGTTTAATGAATTACGAATAAAAATATAAACTTCCTACCTATTTTAGTAATACACTTATTATATAATCATTTTTTTTAAATTCTCTTTTTATTTAATAGAGGTGCAATTAAACAACAGGTTATATAGTTAATTAAATTCGTTAGTTAATGTTTAGAAATAATAGAATTAAAAGCCAGTTTATCTATTTTTATTCCTTCTTATTTATTTAAAACGGTAATATTTTACTCACTCATTCATGGAATGCATAATGTGTGACATTTTACACGTTTAGAACACTGCTTAGCCTTACAAAACGTGTTTTTAACTTACTATAAATACTATTCGTATGATGCAACGTAAGTTTCTTATTTAATCAGATGAAATGATATCATTGCTTGAATTTAAAATCTTCTTCTTTGGTAATTTTATTTATTTTAAATTATATTTATATATTGTCATTTAGGATTTTTACAGCTTTTATTTATACATTATCTATTATAAGACTGAACAAATAATTTAAAAAAATTTATGATTAATTGAAGATTGAAGATATATTTTGTAGAAGGTATGATTGAATTAAAAATCTGAGGTACTAATACTTTTTTTGGTCATTAATAAAATTACATAATTATATATTTACACCATTTATAAGTCAAGAATAGCTGGACCGTTTTTTATGATTTATGATATTTGATTTTTGGGATTCGTCTATGCCCCAAATAGCAGAATTAGTAAAATATGTAAACACACATACACACACACTTATATATATCTATATAAAAAAAAAATTATAATAAAATTTGTTGCCAATCCTATTATTTACGGACGATTTAACCGATATGGCTACTTTTTGTTTTAAACAGTACGTAACATACGGGAAGAAGCATTGTAAATCTTGCCTGGAAGGTGCTTAAATTTCCATTGCACAGAATATTTCCCATCAGCAAAGGAGCGTTTTTCGCGTTTAAATCAATAAATATCCATTTTTCTGATAATGTTGTACATAAAAATTCGAAAAGTCTTTCAAGTCCATCCGAAGAGAAAAACGTCATAAAATCGGACTATTATTGATCACAGCCACATTGATTATAGCCAGAGAAGGTAAAGCCATTATTTAAAATTTTAGTATAATACTTTTTTTTTTTACACGTCCCCTACATCTATAGGTACAAAAACTCATGTTAGTTACATTTATAAGTCATGTACGGCTGGACCTATTTTCATGACATTCTATTTTTTGGATTCGTCTCTGGGAAAAGAGGCAAAGAAAACATAGAAACTATTGCAGCCAATTAAATACAATTTAATTAAATGCAAATAAAACACTTTTTAATGATGCTTTTCGTGCATTTATTAAATTTGATTAATTATCGTCGGGTATTTATATTCGTCGGGTAAGCTAGTATATATATATAGCGGTTGCGAAGCGGTTGATTATAGAAAAATGTAAGCCCTACATCTACTCCTCTGCCGTATTTTATTTATGAACATTTTCTTCCATTTAAGTAATGCCATAATTAATGAGGCGCCAGCATGGTACGGCATACCCGTTACGCCTGACCCTGTTGGGAGGTACGAACATTTTTTTTTTCTCAAATTATTATCTAGCTTGGCTAACTGGGCTTTAACATGAGTTGATTAACGAGTATGTGTATTTATTCGAAAATGAAGAAAATCTAGAACATTTCCTGCTGAGATGCCCAATTATAATCCGGTTCGCCAATATTAGTTGCCGCAGTGTAATGATGTCAACTTACTGTCCTCGCCCGACAGAATTATAAATTTATATTGTTATGTTAAACAATCACTCAAAATAAAATCATTTATCTTAAACTAATAACTTCAGCAATAAAATGAATTTATATCTCTATAAAATGAATTTATAAAATGATCTTATATCTCTATAATGAATTTATAATAAAAATTGGAACTAATTAATTCAATAATAATATTAATTACCAATGGTAATTAATAATGAAGTAGTTATACAGTTTATTTTTGTTTCATTTCTTAATATACAGCATCGTTTAAGTTTATTATTAAAAGTATATTTTTCTTTATTGGGCTTTTTTGTATCTTTATTATGTGTTTTGTGTACTTATTTTATTTTGTTTTAAAATGTAAT
This sequence comes from Aelia acuminata, assembly GCA_911387785.2. Classification (NCBI taxonomy): domain Eukaryota; kingdom Metazoa; phylum Arthropoda; class Insecta; order Hemiptera; family Pentatomidae; genus Aelia; species Aelia acuminata. The sequence goes on along the minus strand of OU426983.1, from coordinate 62,629,213 downwards.
TTCATGTATTGTATGTTGCTGTCAACTCCTCCATTAGGCATATGCCTTAAAAATAATAAATAAATCTATCTATCTATCTACTTTTTTGTATTCACTTACTTTTATGTAATCACATACTTTTATGTATTCACATACTTTTATGTATTCACGTACAAATCTGTTATTCTTAATTATAGTCCCAGAATAAAGTTATTTTTCTATTCTATTTCCAAAGCTCGCTTGTAATTCTTTGACAGTATTTTTCAAAATTTATCAAAACACACAAAACCTCTCTTTTATTTTATATGTTTGGAGGGCATCTACGATGGAATAATGGAGAGCTGAGAATAACGTCGAAGAATTAAAAATTACAGTCTTGATGAAAGAATCGGATGAAGTAAGATTAAATCGATTCGAAAGGTTAAATTGGGTTAAGGATGAGTATTCAATCATTAAGCAGAATTATTTTGAATAATTGGGTTTAAAAATTAGGTGATGGGAAAAATTATAGCCTCAAATTGGATGGTCGCTGCTAAAGACCAGGACTGGTTCAGTAGGCATGACTCAGCGATCACTACTTACTCAATTCTATCGATTTCCACGTAAGTTTTAACTAACATACTTTCCGACCATAAATGTGTATTTAACTCATGTCAGTTTTATATTGATTTTAACAAGAGTCCTGGATGATCTAATCGAGGTAAAGAGCGTAGCTGCTTGATGTGGAAGGGGAACGTGATGGTCATGTCAGAATGAAGCCAAAAATTTCAGTTTTGGGGGAAGATGTCTTTCGTAATTAGTTTCTTTAAAATGTTGAAATACTTACCTGTCATAGATAGGACTCAATAGTATTCATCACGAGCACCCTAAAATCTCTTCATTCTTCCCTAAACCCTTTTTGAACCCTGCGTATGATGGTAACATATGATGGCACTTACTGAGCGAACCGCAAAAGAAGCGCTCGCACTTTCAGGACGAGACAATGCTATTTTAATCCAGTCAGATCTAATAAAAACTTCTAAGAAAGAGATTAAAGATGAATTGTAACGAAAGCTCCATGTGAATTTCGAGGAAATGGTCCAGAAATTTTAATTAACATATAGGGAATGTGAAATCCATTGTTAAATAGAAAAGTGGTACAAATGAGTAAAAAAATATAATAAATAAACTAAAAATAGGCAATTGAACTATTGGGATTATATTACGTTGATGATCATTGTAGTTTTGCGCCAATAATCTATAAAAAAACTGCCAAACGTACCTGACGGACAAGACATAGTTTATGCCTGGCATACACGTACTTTTTATATGGAATGAATTTTATATGTTTCATTTAAAGTCTTTTTTTCATATTCTATACCCGATCAATTTAAAATCATTTATTCGATCCGTGATTATTATTACAACATTATATTTACAAGAAAAAAGGTTTTTTATATCTTCTATTAAACAAGATACTGTTCAGCATACCTTCCAACCGCGGAGGAAAGGTCCCTGTAATAGGCTCAGCAACGGAAAAAAAAAAGTGGATAAACTGCCGCATAAATAATGTTCTACAAGCTCGGTTAATTTCAACGCTAAATGTAAATTTCATATCCATCCCTCCCATACTTTTTGTAACAGACATGACATTTCTAAAATCCTCCGTCATGGTGTTATTGCTGGATTAAGGTATCCTTGACCTCATGTGTGTTTCGTGAATCTCATTTCGAATATCTTTTCCTCGAAGATATGGCGAAATCTCAGCCTTAACCCTGATTCAGGTTTCTGCTGCTAGGACTATGATTAAACGTGATTTGGTGACCTGTTAAAATATATATAATGCATTTCTATGTATACGTGAGAATTTCAACTTAGAACATGAAACCTCTTTTTTAACTTATTTTAATTAGAATATAAGATATATTAAGACAACATATACCCGTTGTGACCGATACTTTTTTTTACAATGGAGTCCGCCCAGAACAAGCTAGTTTAATTTAACGTTATCTGCAGAAGGATGCTTTGCGAAATACATTGAAGTACCTGGGGCGGTTCCAGAGGGGGTTCATGACCCCAACAAAATATTTTTTTGTATTTTTAAAGGAATTATGCAATTATAGAGTTGCTTAACCATAAACGTCGCAGTCCTTCCTGCTGCAAGAAAATAAGCCATTAAACAAATTAAAAAAACAAAAAAAAAACAGCTGCCAAGGGAAAGGCAACATATGAGTTTGAGACGGGGGATCGTGATCCTTTCCCCCCACTCCCAAATTTTGTCTAAATCCGGCCCCGTGAAGTACCTACTGTTGTAGTATATTTACATGCAATGCGCCACATTGTAAATATGGTATTGCATTGGCTTTTAAGTTAAAGAGTGAGTACTCGTAAGAATATCCATTGATTGAAATTTTAATTTAGTTTAAATCGATTTATTTTTTCTTCTTCTTCCTCCTATGCCATTAGCTAGCGTCGAGGAGCCTCAAGCCAGCGTAACCACTCTTCCCGGTCTCTGCTTAGCCGCTTCATCTCATTGAGGGAATTGCCTCTTTTACTTCCAATTCTTTGGATGTATTCTTGGTACGGAATTCTAGGGCGTCCGCGTGGTCTTCTTCCTGTGGGTCGAACCTCCAATACCTTTATAGGATTCATCTCCTCATTCATGCGGCAGACATGTCCGAACCACTGGAGTTGTCGTCTTTCTAGAGTGGCTTTAAGTTCTGCACCTTCTAGTTGCTCTCTAATACTTTCGTTTCTAATGCGATCCCTTCTAGTTCTCCCAACAGACCAACCTCATTCCCGCTGCCTTTATGCGACTAGAGTGCCTGTCCAGCATTGTCCAGCATTCTCCGCCATAGGTGAGTGTAGGTAGTTAAACAGATTTATATGTAGATGCATTGTGGTCTTCTTGTCCACTTCGTGGTGGCCGATAATGCGGCTGTAATATGGTAATACACTTGATTTGCCTTACATATTCTGTTTGAAATTTCGGCGTCCATCTTACGCGAGCTACTAATTACGGTCCCAAGTAGGTATATTCCTTCACTACCTCAAGTGTCTCGCCTTTGCAGGTCAGTTGGACATCTTCCTAATTCAATTTTTCAGAATAAAAACTTTGTAATATCAATGAGGGGTGGTTTCAGCACGAAATATGGGGGGGGGGGTCATAATCAAGTTTTTTATATGAGATTATTGCCTTAATTTAAAAAGGACTGCGATCTATACATTATGTTATGTTTAGGGCATAGTACATTATTCACTTAAAAATAAAAAAAATTGGAAACCCAAAATATTTGGGGGGGGGTCATGAACCCTATGACCCCCTTTGATCCCCCCTTGGTTTAGGTGTCATCTTAATAAGTAATTACTTCAATAGTTTGAATGCGGCTAAATATGTGACATATTTGTGTATTTATTGAAGCAAGCTTATATTAATAATATTAAGTTTCATACTCGCTAAAAAAAAGACATTGAATGAATGAAGGATGCCTTCTCAGTTATTACAGAGCCTGTCTGTAATACAGACTCGATGGTGATAGGATACACAGCTCAGGCCAAAGAACATAGGTGTATGCCGTCACTGGAGATCTACTTTAAATTTTTATGATTGAATTTAGGTTCTTTGTTTAGTAAATGGTAGAAATTATTGCATAATATGTATTTATGTTTTGATATATATTTTTTCTAAAAACGAGATTTCTTTTTTATGTGTATCAGTAATGAAGATAGTTTTTATTTTTAATAACACCACTTTAATATAATTTGAATCGATTACATTGTCAATGTTTATGTTTAATAATTAATATTCGTATCCTCGAATGAAATAACTAATTGACATGTGTAAAGTCAATCATGGCTATCCATCAATTATAATCACTACATTTAATGATTTTAAATATGTTCTTACGCATTATTATGCACTGGTAATTGATAAATAATTGTTATAAACGTTGTTGATGCCCTAGAGAAGTTAATATACATAATTTCATTCGTTATTTTCGTTATTGTTATTTTAAATAATTGCTTACTTGCAAGTAAGGAGTTAATCGTAAGAAAATTTCTTTTTTGGGCAGCAATCCTAGAATGGTTAATGGTATAATCGAACTCATTCTGAGAAAATTCAACTACAAATCATATTGGTCTTCCGTGCTGGAACAATTTTCTCTCAATTTTAGTTCGCTACTTTTTTCATATTAAATGGTTTAAAATAAATATTAAAAAAATTATTTTTTGCATATTTTTATTTTCTATTGGGTGACATTGAGTCACGTTTATTTAATTTTTATTATTATTTTAATTGATATTTTTTGGATCTAATTAAGTAGGGAATAATAAGTTAATCGATTAGAAGCAGTTATTTTATTCTAATTGGTCAGCCTAAGAAGCTGAACTAATAATTATTTAATAAACTATACGTGATATTCAAATATAAAAATTTTAATTCCATCATGTCATCTATTGATCAGAACAAAACGAGAAAACTAATTTACTCCCACAAAGTTACTTGAAATATTTATAACATTATTGAATTCAAATGTTAAAATATTAAAAAAACAAAAACAAATATCTTTAGCATGCATCTATTTAAATCAGGGCAATGAAAAGTATCTGAAACTACTCCCATTAAATTTACCAAGTCCTTCAAGTTTTTTCCCTTATGATCATGAAGACACTTTTATCGCAATCATATACTTTCAGAATCCCATTACCCTATATCTTGATCGAAGTTATGTGCCATTTTATTTTTTACTGTCGATACACTGAATTATGGCGAAAGTTTTTCGTTGTAACCATCTGATATACTGAATGCGATAAAATCTAACGATTTTCATTCATGAATTAAGAAAATTTCCTACTCTAGAAACAAGCCAACAACTAAATGTCCTCGCTGCAAGAAAAATAATAAAAATGAACAGGAATGATATCAAAGGATCCTTTTTTCCTTCTCTTTATGAACATTTACCCAACTCCATAGATATCTTACCTTATAGATTACTAATTGGTGATTCCATTTAGAAAAAACGCACCGCTCTTAGTTCTGCGTTGTTTCTTAGCTCGCGAACACAATATTTCTCGATTTTATTTATCGTTAATACTGATATAATAAGTATATTTTTTAGTAACATAAAACATTTCCAAGTCTTTAAATAAGTGTTACCACAATGTTGTTTGATGAAATATAAAAAAGTTGATATTTTTTTCATTTTAAAGTTGTGAAACTCCTTACATGACAAAAATGAAACATTTGTGCAATTTATTGATAAGTATATAATTTTATAATGGAATCATACATTTAAAAAAAGGTATAGGAATTTTATATTTTTTTCATATTATTAAATACAATACAAACGTTTGTTTTAAATACAATTCCTTTTTTTTTTTGTAGTTATAAAGTCAGTTAATGCTGTAATTAAATTTCAGCAAAACTGCATTTTATATTGTATGTATATTTCCATGGCAAGTATTCATATTTGAGAAGGCTGAAATTATAAGATTTATTCATTATTTACTTAAATAATTCATCCATTGAGATGATTTATTTGTTTGAGACGAATTGAAATTTTTAAATTGCTTTCTACATTTTACTGTTAAACGGAACATATGAATATCATGGCATATCTATCAAATTATCAATTGCTTATAGGTAACAATGTTTTCAGTTTTATACTATTTGTTTCTGTTCCCTGAATTAATAAGGTCTTGTCAGGGCGCCCTTATATTGAATGAAAAAAGTTTTAACTGTTAATAGAAATTGTTCTGTTTAACAAAAATCTAAGTCACTTGATGTAGTATCCCACCTACTTTCAAATTATATCACAAAATAGATTATATGTTTCAGTTATTTTACTGTATTTGGCCATTAAATATTTCCCAATCAAAATTTTTTCTCTTAAAATAAAATAGTATCTACAATTTTTACTTTCACTTACCTACATATGAAATATATAGTAAGTGGAAGTATTGCGATCGTGAAAAATTTCGACTTCCAGTTTTCAACGGAAATACACGTTTTGGGGTCCCCTGAGTCGAAATAACCAAATCCCGCGAAATGGTCTCTGTGTGTGTGTGTGTGTGTGTGTGTGTGTGTGTGTGTGTGTCTGTGTGTCTGTGTGTGTATGTGAACAGACTAGCTCGAAAACTATAAAACGTGCGAACCTGAAATTGGGTATTTAGTGTATGTATATGCCCGCGATGTGACAGCAAAAAAATCATCAAAATTGCTCAAAGGGAGGGGGTACTTTATTTAATAACATTTTAGGTTTTTTTCGATTTACTCAAAAACAGCTCTAACAATTTTGATTAAACTGAGTATTTGATCTATTTATGTGCCCATAATATGACTGTAAAAATTTCATCAAAATTGATCAACCGGAGGGGGGACTTTACTTAATGAATTTTGTATAATTTTCACGTGTTTCTTTTATTTACTCAAAAACGGTTTAAACGAATTTGATCAAACTGGGTATTTGATGTATGTATATGCCAAAGATGTGATAGCCAACATTTCATCAAAATTGACCAACCGGAGGGGGGACTTTACTTAATAAATTTTGCATCATTTTCACGTGTTTCTTTTAATTACTCAAAAAAGGCTTTAACGATTTTAATCAAACTGGGTATTTGATGTATGTATATGCCAATGATGTGATATCCAACATTTCATCAAAATTGGTCAAACGCGGGGGGGCACTTTATTTCATAATTTTTTTTTCCAATTTTTACTTCTTATTCGATGATCTCAAAAACGGCTTTAACGACTTTTATCAAATTCGCCATTTTTAATGAAATTTGATATTCCTATGTTCTTTAATATCAGGTAAGCTTTAGCATTATTAAAATGTTCTGAGGGGGCTTATATGGGGTAGGGGCCTTTTTTGTTTGTTTGTTATATTGTTTCCTATAAAGTACCTTTGTTTTTGTTTATATGGAGAAATTAACTGTCTCTCGTTACGCCTAAAAATAAGAAATGGCTAAATATGAGATATGATAAAAATAAAGAAAACATAAAGAAGAGAAAAAAAGAAAAATATTCAGTCAACTCATAAAACTCGTTGAGCCCACGCATGCTGAGTACGCATTTAATGACAGGCCATTGTTCATAATTAAAGCCGTTCTGTTCATTTGAGATGTGGCAATTAACAAAACGCATTAATTTCTAATCTAAGTAAGTTGGTAAGTGAAAGTTGTGTGTTGCGCGCACGCACCAGATTTTTTGTTTTCAAATGTTAATTCATTTGATCTTATGTGAGTATAAAATACTTCCCGTTGGGTTACTAACAACTGCTATTAGAAGGTCATAAACTATAAAGGAATATAAATTTAACAAAATAATGGATTTTTCTTAATTGAATATAATTGACTAATCAGAAAATAAATGTTCTATCTATAAATCTAATCGAAGATATTTTTAATTTATAATGAAAAACATTTTTTTATCCTGAAATGACCAGAAGCATGACTTTTTGACCATTCAATTCAAACATTTCATTTCAATGAAAACTATAACTTTATATTCCGATGAATAAAAATCATTAATAAAGACAAACGACTCGGAGAATCTTTAACTGTATCCGGAACAAGGAATCAATTCAGAGCTAACCTGTACTCTCCGCCAAGCAACCTATTTATAAAGCAAAGATCATAATTCAGTACTAATCGTTAACCGGTCCCTCTTTAGTGGTTCTTCATCGTTTGAGCTTCATTACGTAATCGCTGTTTGATCTAAGTACCACAGTTAAAAGCCAATAATGATTGCTTTTGCTAAATGTGAAACGGTGATGTGCTTCTAATAATAATATGCTTCTAGAAGATCACTTGGGTTAAGGTGAAAGGCGTGGTCTCGTTGCGCAAAATATATCAATATGATTTTAATAAAACACATGAAAAAATTATATAAGAACTTGTCTAGAAACTAGGACTTCACGGGGCTTCGCAGAAACGAGTTTAAAAATATATCTTGAAGAGCTACCCCTTAGAGAGCGTCGAGTTAAATATAATTTTTTTTTTAGAAATTTAGTTCTACTTATTTTTAAATAAAAATTATAATACTGAGGTTTTTAGATTCAAAGTCTAAAAAATTAACAGTTCAAACGATTTTTTATTTACCAATCTGATGTCTTGAATCAAAACTAGTTAAATCCTCTTCAAAATAGCAGTTTTAAAAAGTCAGCTTTCCAAGAAATCTACTAAGTCCATAGCGACGATTACAAATCTCTTCGTGCGATTCATAAAAAAAAACCCACTAAAGCTGCCGAGAGTAGATTGTTTACTAAAAAATTATTTTGGCGATAAGCTTAAGCCGTAAGGCGCCCTTACAAAAAGAAGCTTTTAAGGGAAACGGGAAGTCAGCGGAGTTCCAAAATAAAATGATTATTTTTTTTTTTTTTAAATCCATTTTTATTTTCATGATTATTTCTGCCGCAACTAAGGGTCAAGACTTTAGTTGGAACCGTTAAAAACTATATTAGTACGTAATCACGTGTTCTGAATGTGACGAGAATGGCCATACTGGTATGTTCGATTTCGGATTAAATATAAGAAGCAATGGACTAGGGACTTAGTCTGGCTCTGAACATAAAAGCAGAAGGTTACTTTTGCGTCACTGTTATGTCACTTATAGTTACTTTCTGTAACGTTGTTACTAATTTGAGCTTTTATTGTTTGTTTGGCGTTGTGATTTGTAATTTTACGTCAATAAACATTATTTAAACCCGAATTAGTGTTACAATATGTTAATTTGGCATGGGAAAGTTTACAAGTTTTTTTGTTTATGTGTATTTTTTTGTTATAATTATTTGGAAACAACTCTTTCTAAAAAGGTCATAGAACCAGAACCTACTAAGTCCGATTATCAAAACATTATTGCGGCGCACCCAATGTTTTTAAAAAATCTCAAAAATAAGGATTAAATAATTAACATTTAACCATGCAAAAAAGTTTTAAAAATATTTAAATATCATTTCTAAAATTAAATTCGTCATTTTTGATATCCAGAAAAAAAAAAAAAAAAAAAATGGGCTTGCTAAACGCCTCAAATCTGCTACAACAATGCATTAATACGGTAGAATGTATTTATCATTATTCTACAATTATTCAAACTATAAGTTGTGCTGTGAATGCGTGAACAATATTTAACTTACTGTCCAAAAACGGTTACATTTTATGAATATTAAAAAATAAAAAATCATGCTTTCACTTGTATTTCTATGTTGGTTTATTATTTTGAGTTATTAACCTTCGCAATCAATTAGGGAAAAAAAACTCTATCTTTCCTTTAACACGTTTGGTTTTCCGTTTTAGGATACTTAGATTCCAAATATCTTGCAAAAAATAAAATTTATTTAATCTGCCCTATGAGTTATCCTAATTTTGGTGAGATGTGGTATATTTATTTTTAGATTATTTTTAACTAAAATTGATGATAAATTACAACAATTATGAGGGAACCTTCTTATTTTCCATTCTCTTACCGAAATTCACCTGGCGTGCGCTTCAGTTCAAATCCTATTTATTTGAGCTTTCAATTTAAATCTGTTTCAAGGACAAATGATACATGTACATTTAAATGGCTTTAAGATAAACACCTTTGAAGATTTGACATTAATTTACCATAGACCTGAGAATTTTGCTGTTTTATTTATTCACTGCAATACATCGGCAATAATGCTGTCTATGCAATAAAAAACACTAAAGTCTTTTTTTTTTTTTTTTTTTGTTTATTTGTTAAAAATCAAATGATTGCTATTTTTATGTGTCTTTCTGTAGTCACCGTGACGCATTGCAAAAGGTCAGATATATTTGATTTTTTCGAAAGTTTTCTGGACCCAGACTAATTATTGTAATTACCCAAGGTTTTAACCTTCTATTGCCTTTTCGCATTTAAGGAAGGCTAAATGCGTAATTATTTTCGTCAAGTTGTAGACATTAGTTATTTAATTTAAAGAGAAAAAAAAGGAAAACTGTAGACACTTGATAAAAAAATGGTACACTTTGAATGGTAAAAAAACATTATCACTTCTTTTTAACCCGCCTCTTTTTAACCCGGACAATAGACCCGAGACTATAGATACTATCGATAGTTTTTTGAACTATCGATAGTATTCCTCGTGAAGTGGAGACTAAGAACACCTAACTTACAAAGTGTAAAGCTTCTCAAGTTAAAGAAGTGAGTAAGGTGAGTTTATTTGCATTTATTATTTATTAGAGAGGGTGGGAGAATGAAAGATCTGAGATTATGTCTATTAGATTTTCTTTTAAAATACAGAATAATTATTTCGTGTTAAAAAACAAAAAACAGAACAAAAACAAAACCGAAGTAAAAAAAGAGGAGGGCGAGGGTAATGTTTTGCTAACTTAAATCCAAACAGACACGTTTTTCTTTTTAGTCATTTTATAGAAGACGAGGTTCCGTAAGTTTTTAAAATCAGGAAAAAAATAGAGTATCATTTCTAAATATTTTTTATTCTACCTATCATAAATTTTTGGTGATCATCTATTTTAAGGTTCATGATAAAATATGCTTGAAATATTTGCAAAGAAATTGCTTTATTTTATACCCAATAGCAAACCAATGATGAGCGTGTCCATAACTCCATTTTTTGCCAAGTTTAAAATGGAGGCATGTGATTAGTTTTCATTGCGGCAATTCGTATTCATCGCGTGACCGTAATCCAATGTAAATTAAATTTGATAGTCAAATAAGATAAATTTATAACCGCCTGGTTTTATATTGCACTTGACCGACGAGTCTGGGGCCTTCTACTCGGTCTTTGCTCGGAGCGGCGATAAGCATCTAGCACCTTGGATTAATAGACAAAAATTGAATTAATTACATTTTTTATCAAGATTGGTTGATGGAGCTATTTTTGGGCGCCCGAACGGGAAGAGACAGGTTCTCACTGAAGCGAAACCTCGCAGCTGCAATGAGTTCCTTCAGTTTCTTCTTGACCTTTTTCCCTAACCTGCCATCACTTGACTAAATAATTAATTTTCGGCATCGAATTTCAACCAATTAGTCATCATCACAAAATATAATTAAATAACGCAGCTGAAACGAAGTATTTCAATAACATTTATATAATACGGTAAAATAGATGTGACGACTTTGAACTTTGAGACAATATTGCGAAAAATATTTAATTTAATACATCATTCTTGAATCCCGAAAAAGATTTGTGTATAAAATAAATTTATTGCAATTGCTGACGTTACAGCTGATAGTATTCCTAAAGTCTTTTATATTTTTATATATCTTAATCTTGGATATTCAGCAATGTTTTGCTGACACAGAATACTTTTAGTTTGGCAGGACTTTTTTTCTACCCAAATATTAACTAGGTTTTTCTTAGAAAATATGTAGTATACTGTTATTGATCAGCCCTTCAATTGAGGGAGGGTCTTTAGTGTTGTATGTTTGTAACTATTTTTTTGGTAGAATAGCAATATCGATTAAAAAATACTTTGTTGTTAGTTGGAGCTCCCAACTTTTGTTATTTGATTTCAGTTATTTGTATGTAGTTGTTGGTTGTTATAAATAAAAAAGCTCTTCTCCATTCAGTTAGACTGTTCTCTCAATTTTCAGACTGTAGAACCACAAGTATGAACATGTTCATTGATCTTTCAGACTTCCTCAATGATCGTTGATGTCCATCGCCTGAAGATCGCGCCTTTCCTTCTCATTTCTTGAAACTGTATTTTTTTCAGATTTCGCATACGGAGGGTTACTGTAGAGGTGTAATAATTTTGGGGAGGTCGTATTCCGAGCTTTCGCCGCGAAATAGAAGTCAAGGAAGCCCGGGCGCCGTTATGCTCAAGAATGCTCAAGCGGTTCGCTCTCTACCACGCTCGGCTATCCCTGCCCATTATTGCTGCATTATTTCGTAGCTTCTCCGTTAGAAAGTTTCTGAATATCAAAATGATCCATCCGAATTTTTCATATGTAGTAACCCCTTCCATCCACACCTATTTTTAAAATATATAGGATTTTCAAGAACTGCGTCATAATAAGATCATAATATAGCATTTTCACGTCTATTGTTACCTTTTTCAAATTTAATTGTAACCTTTTTCAAATTTAATTGTAACCTTTTTCAGTCCATTCAAGCCTTAAAAGGTGACATTAGACGTGGAAATGCTATTTATAAGACAAATGAATATTTTAAATAATGTGCATCCCTATATGAATAATATAGTAAATAATATCGATCCTCCTCAAATTCAAATATTTGAACAAAAAATTCATAGTACTTTTTACGTTACTATGTACGAATGCAATGGAGCTCTCATCTCGTTTCTTTTTTACTTTCACTTACCTATATATGAAATATATAGTAAGTGGAAGTATTGCGATCGTGAAAAATTTCGACTTCCGGTTTTCAACGGATATACACGTTTTGCGGTCCCCTGAGTCCAATTAACCAAGTCCCGCGAAATTCTCTGTGTGTGTGTGTGTGTGAACAGACTAGCTCAAAAACTATAAACCGTGCGAACCTGAGATTGGGTATTTAGTGTACGTATATGCCCGCGATGTGACAGCAAAAATTTCATCAAAATTGCTCAAAGGGAGGGGGTACTTTGTTTAATAACTTTTTAAGTTTTTTTCGATTTTCTCAAAAACGGCTCTAACGATTTTGATTAAACTGAGTATTTGATCTATTTATATGCCCGAGATATGACTGTAAAAATTTCATCAAAATTGATCAACCGGAGGGGGGACTTTACTTAATAAATTTTGTATCATTTTCAAGTGTTTTTTTTTATTTACTCAAAAACGGCTTTCACGATTCTGATCAAACTGGGTATTTGATGTATGTATATGCCAAAGATGTGATAGCCAACATTTCATCAAAATTGATCAACCGAAGGGGGGACTTTACTTAATAAATTTTGTATTATTTTCACGTGTTTTTTTTTTATTTACTCAAAAACGGTTTTCACGATTTTAATCAAACTGGGTATTTGATGTATGTATATGCCAAAGATTTGATAGCCAACATTTCATCAAAATTGATCAACCGGAGGAGGGACTTTACTTAATAAATTTTGTATCATTTTCAAGTGTTTTTTTTTATTTACTCAAAAACGGCTTTCACGATTTTGATCAAACTGGGTATTTGATGTATGTATATGCCAAAGATGTGATAGCCAACATTTCATCAAAATTGATCAACCGGAGGAGGGACTTTACTTAATAAATTTTGTATCATTTTCAAGTGTTTTTTTTTATTTACTCAAAAACGGCTTTCACGATTTTGATCAAACTGGGTATTTGATGTATGTATATGCCAAAGATGTGATAGCCAACATTTCATCAAAATTGATCAACCGGAGGGGGGACTTTACTTTGAGAAGTGGCATTAATATCTTATCTAAGTAAGTTGGTAAGTGAAAGTTGTGTGTTGCGCGCACGCACCAGATTTTTTATATTAATGAACGCAGTTCATTTTTCGAAAAATATAACAACAAATATATTGTGTAGTTAGTTTATGCGCGAAAACATTTTTTTTTTCCTTTAAACAGTTGTCGTTGTCCATTTCAACAACAATTCATTTTGAAATTCTTTCAAAATTAAAATCGGAAACTACTACTTGTGATTTAACGAACAACTAAGTTGATAGTTGTGAAAAAGAGGTTCAACTGTTTTTTTTTTTTTTTGTAGTGGTTAGTTATAAAATGTATTTGATTTTTGCGGAACTCTGTAGAAGATCCTTTTTTCTGACTTTTATGGTGTTAAATAATCGAGGGAACAAAGCCGCCTGCAGCATCTGCCACCAGCCATTTCAAGTTTGTGCGGCTACCCACCAGTTGCGAATGCCAAGAATGTATCCAGTGTCGTCTGCCACAACGCAGCATCGCTCTGCCGACTCGTTTCGTCCTTACAGCTGATCGTTCAGCATCTTACGAGGGATTCGTTTCTCGGTTATTCTATCAAGATGTCCCACCCAACGCAGTCGACTTATCTTAATTCAAGTAGTAATGTCGGCTTCACTATAGAGAGCTATCAGAACTCTGCCTCCATGCTACTTCATCAGTTATGACTCCATGAATTCCGCGTAGGATGTAGGAACGTCCTTGCCAAAGTCGCATCTGCTGTTAACTGCTGCCTTTTTTAACTTACACCTGCTTTCATCCTGAACTATTGCAAGATTTTTTTCCATTATTAAACTTTAATAACAGTTATATAATTTTTATTTATTTTATTTTTACTTCGATCAAAAAAAAAATATATAAAAAAAATTAAATTGTTCTTTAAGAGCGTACTTAATTCCAAGCGATTTTTCTTGGCATAAATATGCTTATAAAATGTCAATTCTTATTTTGTGTAAAGATAAATTTTTTTTTCTATTTGTTTAGAGTTGAAATTATTTTTAGGGCTTCAGATTCGATTTGATAAAAAAAAAAAAAAAAATAACATATTTACATTAGCATAAGATATTGTGCTATTTACATGCTTCGAATTAAAAATGTTATGTAAAAGTTTCAACTTAATTGAGAAAACAAATAATGTATTTATATTAATTTTAATCGTTCATATTTTACTTTACGATGAATATGTAAAAAACACTTAAATATTTTCTTAATTAGAAATAAGTCTTATTGTAAATAATATTAGTTAAAAAATGATAAAAAAAGCTAATTAATCAGTGAAAAAACCGGAATATTGAATGATTATTAAGTAAAATACAACAGGATTTAAAAGGTAGAGGCTATGGTTGAAAAAAAAAAAAAAAAAAAAACCGCTAATCGGTGTATTTTTCAGTTATTTCGTTGAACGGTTTATAAGATTTGCATTCCCTAAAAATGATGAGGATGCAACAGAAAAACACGGAAAAACCAAATTTATTCAATTTAGTGATTTTTATAACCACCCTGAAAAAAAAAAATCAAATAGTTTGTACTGTCCAGGGTGAAGAAAATCTAAATAGCTGTATTTATTTGTATCTGGTAAATGGGGGGGGGGGGAGGTAAAAGCGATACTATATCTCTCCTCTTTTATTATGCCATTGAATTATACTATTTTTATATTTTGAGATAAAGTTCATTATTATTGAATTTACTGATAGTAGGTGAGTGTTATAGCGACGAATTCATAAGCTTGCTTTGATGAAGAAAAAAATCAGCTATGGACATATACACTACTACATCGTTCCAGGGCTTGAAAAGATAAAATTTACTGTTAATCCTGTTTTCTAATATTTTCTAACTACTATCTATGTCCCTTAACAATTTTCAGATATAGGTGTAAATTCAATTCATTTCATTGAAAAGTGAATTGAAACAGGTGTATAATGCTGTTTAATAGGACAACAAGATGATTCATTCAAGCTGAATTATATCTGTAATGTAAGCACCATTGCTACCTATTTCTTATTTCAAATAATTTTTTCTTAAGAATTTTATTTTGTACAATAAACCCCTCTCTTTATTCAAATATGCTTCTTTAGCCCTTTTATTTTCCCTTTTTTAAAATAAGAAAAAAAAAAAGAGTTTAAACCCTTTATATCTGCCGATATTTTGAAAAGTAAATTGGCCTTGCTCTGCGAAATACTACTGTAATTCCTGGCATTCTTTTTTATCTATTTATCCAATCTTCCATCTCCAATTTCGGGCATCATATTTATATACAACTGCCCTCTCAACCGCGGCTTTTCATACATCTTTTCTTATCAGATCCTGGCCCCTATGTAATTTTGCTTCTTTTTCCATCCATAAGCAAATTTCAAGTCCGACAGTGGGGCGAGCCCACAGTCCCGCTAGACATTGGGCGGAAAAATTAAAGTTAAAATTTCGAAGTTTTATCGAAATTCAGTCAGTCAGTTTTTTCAGTCAGTCGTCACATCAATAGTGAATAGTGATGTAAAACTATCGATGGTTTTAAATATCGACACTATCGATAGTTTTTTGAACTGTCGAACAATTTGTTTTCAAAGAAGACAACGTGCCTCTGCCTCTAAGCACCCACGTGCCATATATTTCATTTGAATTAAAAAAAAAAAAAAATGTTACAGTATGATTTTATTTATTTTTCTTAGAAAAGTTCTTATTTCGCCCTGTAATTTAATAATCAAAAAACCCTATTGGTAGGCTAAAGATAATGAATTTTCCTAGGTTAAAGACATAAGGGCTTTGACAGCAAAATTGGATTGTTTGGTCATATATATATCTTCAAACTTGATGGACTACTATACAAAAAAAAAAAAAAAAAAAAACTGATTGCCTTGAAACATTGAAATTAAATCACAATTTTTAATAAGCTTTTTTTATAATTAAGCGCTTTTCAAGGTAAGGTTTGCCCATACGAACGTAAATAATACCGTATTCTGTTCAGGGAAATTATCCCGCCACATTGAAAATCCTGAAAAGTCTTTTGACACATTCCAGGATCGCGTAATGTGTTAATGTGTTATATTGTATTTTACAAATGAACTTCATGGAAAACTGGGATTCCCCGCCGTGTGGTTACTTGAAGTGGGTGGGTATCACTTTACGCTAAATCCTTCCCTTACTAATAATTATTTTAATTTTATGCTTACGGGCAAGCTTGAAATCGACAAAAATTACGTTGCGCTATAACAGAAACCTTCATATAATTATAGAAATGCTTCTTTAATTGCCTAATAAAAAATAATAGAAAAATGTGCCAATGCCAATGTGTATTACAGCTCCAAATAAAATTCAACTATTCTACCTCCCCCCCCCCCCCCACCACTCACCACCATCAACCTCGTACTAACGATAGTCTCAACTATCGATAGTTTACATCGCTAATCTTAATCTTTGATAACATTTGAAAAAAACGAAAATCATAATTTTTACCTAAACCTAATATTTTTTTTTGGGCATTACCAGACACCAGACACTACTAGCGATTAATAAGACAGCTCAATGACCTTTTCTCATAAATAAATAAAATTATTTCGGTGATTCAAAGAGTTGTCAACCAAATTGTACTTTTCTGCGAATCGCCCGAAAAACATACCGTTTTTTAAAGAGAAGTTTGAAGAACTTTTAAAAACGATTTTCAAATTTTTCCCCCACCTGACAAAGCATAAATTATGAAAAAAGAGGCAAATGGTAGAATATAGAATATTTTAAAACAAACCCAGGAATTTAGAGGTTTTCTTTCAGAATGTAAATTTGAAGATGTAGTTGAAAATTAATTTTATGAAATCCTTTTATCTATGTGTATATTTATCATACATACACTATATATTTTATATAATATTTTAGTATATTTTGTACCATTTATAATGTCAAACAATTCAATGCACCGGTTTCAAATTCTGCACCGTCTAAAACATAATCTGACAAAGTTCTGGCCACCCACTTAATTCTCTGAGCGAATAAAATTCGATGTTCAACGGGAGTGTGGGCTCGCCCCACTGTCCGTCCATTCCAATGTCATTTCTGCCCAATTCCAAAACAATTGTTGATAGACGTTTCCTTCTTTGAACAGATTTAAGATTTTCGGTTTCTTCTTGAAATCTATATAAATAAAGATGAAATTCTGTTTGTTTGTTTATTTGTTCTTTATAGAAATCCATACCGTTTGTCCTAAATTCTCCAAATTTCGCTCAGTGGTTCATTGATACCGAAATTGCATAACTTCAGCCAATCTCTGGGTATATTCTTTGTTGTTATAAAATTCGTCATGATCTCGCTTTACAATGTTTTTTTTTTTTACGAGTTTGAGTCGAAAAAAACGGCCTAAAAAATCATTTTATAGATTTTGAAGAGGCCAACAAGGCCCGGTAAGACCTCCCTTGGGAGGCGTCGAGTTCTGGGATTTTTAAACAATATGTTTTTTTTAGCATTACAATACGTTTATTTACATGTAAGTATAGTGAATTTATTTTTTAAAAATGCCTCCTAAGAAGCGAGCTTGGGAAGGAGTAGTGAGCTCAAAAACTAAAAAACAACGTCAAATACGAGCAGCTGAAACTCTCGACGAACATCAAAATAGGATTGAACATCAGAGGCTAAGACAGGCAGAATCGCGGGAAACTGAGTCTGCCCAGGAATACGAGGCCCACAGAGGCTTAGGATAGCCGATTTGCGATAAGCTGAAACTGCAGGGCAATATTTCTGTTTGTTTGTTTGCTCTTTATAGAAATCTATACCGTTTATCCTAAATTCTCCAAATTTCGCTCAGCGGTTCTTTCATACCAGGTGCGAACACCTGTCCATATTAAAGTTGCATAACTTCAGCTGATATTCTTTATCCTAATAAAAATCGTAATGATCTCACTTTGCAATGGCTTTTTTACGAAATCGACCGTTTCATTAGAAAAATGAAATTCCCCGGGTGAAACCGGGACATACAGCTCGTTAAAAATAAACTTGTTTTATAGTGAATAAAATTCTGTTTTTACTTCCTTTATTCTCAATTTCTACATCTTACCATCATCAGGATTATTTTACCTAATGTTTATATTAATGCATCTCATTTTCTCACATTCTATTTCTTTTCAGCTTCTTTCTATCTTTCCTAGGCATTCAGTATATTCTCATTTCCATTTAATTTTTCTATTAAATGAATGAAACTCCATGAATGATTAGTGCATTAAACGTAGTGATTATTGTAATATAATGATTTATCTTGAACAAAAAAACAACAACAACATGGGCAAGCCTATTTAATTATATATTCAGTTATATTAAAGAAAATATAATAAATAAGCGATGGGAAAGGGATTAGAAATCCAGAGCCAATTAATAGCTCGGGCATCGGCTGGAACTGTCGCGGTATAGCCAGCTAATTGACTTTTATTAATTGACATTAAGTAAACATAATGATCTTGTCCATAAATGGTTTCTCTTACTTATTTATGATATTCCTTTAGAAATATGAATTGTTTGTACGAGAAGAAAAAATGTAATTATTAAAAACAGCTTGTTAGCCAAGCCTCAGATAAGTGGTGTTTCGACACTCAGATGAACTGATTTTATGATTTATATCCAATTTGTTTATTATTCTTTATTTAATTTTTTATTTTTCTTGCTGGCAAACGTATGTTTTAATTATTCTTAAATGCTTGGAGAAATCAATGCCAAAAAGAAATTCACGAAAAGAATGTTCGAAGTCATTCAAAGTAACATAGTCCTTCCTACTTTTTCATTTGGAAAGGATTGAAAATAATACATAGCTCTATGTTATATGAAAGAAATTGTAATCCATTCCAAAACAATGTGGTTTTTGAAGGCAAAATAGGTGTGATTTTGGAGGGCTAACACTCATTTAATTTGCATACAATAAATGAACTGCAGTGAACTTTATTGTAAAGCAGAAAATCTGAGTTCCGCCCCCCCTGGTAGGTGACCATCCTCCCCATGCCTATCTCGAACTAAACTTTCCCCTCCCCCAAGAAATTCTATAAATAACAAAAGTATGATTTTCAAGAATAATTATAAAGATAGCGATTACTTATTTTTTATGTTCAGCCTTGACTTACGATGTATAGGATGTTGTAAGTAAAAGAATAGATTGCTTTGTTGATTCCCTACCATATTCATGTTTCCTTAACAATCCAGAAGTTGACTCTAATAAATTGAATTCAAACCGAATCACGTGGTCGACTATATAGAGCCCCAAAAGTCATATTTAGGTGGCATTTCCATCATAGACATATATTCCAACGTAATATACAGCATACTGCAGCTACAGTTTATTTTTGTTAAAAATGATGCTTGGGACTATTTTGCTCCGAAGTCTTTTTTTAAAGAATTTATCTTTAGTATGTTAATTATTCACATCTTTGTGAGGTTCGTTTGCCCTGAGCTGTGATGGCTATTTCTATTTTCCCGTTTTACATATTGCTCATAAGTGCTGGTTTAAGTCAAGAGTGAATTTTTTTTCTTCATCTTTCCTATATTTATCTTCCAGTTTTCTCCAGCTGACTTGTGCAAGACCAAGATAGTGATGATTTAATTCTTGTTGGTGATCGCTATGCAGGAAAGGAGGTCCGAATCCAGATCTATAAATCAGGCTACTGACATACAGAGATGACAGCTGAGCAGTGGTTGACATCCATATCAGCCAATTATTGCTTCTGAACGTATCAGATTCACAGGAAAAAAAAAATTCTTCATATAAAAACTGTACTTGTTATGATTTTATTTTAAAAAAATCATTTAATTGGTAAAAAGCAAGTCATAGATCTTATAATAAATTTAATGTAACTCATTTAATGGTAAAAAATTATTAATAATAGCATTACCTAGTTAACTATTAGTAATTAGGAAACTCATTTAATGATAAAAAGTAAGTAATAAATATTATAGTAAATTTAATTTAACTCATTTAATACATTTATTTAATTATACTATATATTTTGTCGTATTTTGTTGTTTTAATCTCTCTATATATAAGAGGCTTTGTCCTGACTGACAGAATCAACGCAGAGCAAAAACTACTAATGATAGAAACTTGAAGTTCGGAATTTAGATTATAAACGCGATGTAGGTAACCACTAAGAAAGGAATTTCAAAAATGTAACCCCTGAGGGGCTTAAATGGCGAAATTGTCGTTTAACTCTAACGGAAATCTATTTTTGAGATTTTAAACCATATGTTTTTTATTTGAATATCGATTTAACGTTACATTAGTATTAAAATAGACATTCACTTAAAATATGGCTACTGCTTATTTAAATATTAGTGGTAATCAAATTATGCACGCTCTGATTCCCTTGATTGGGGATGGTGCGTGTTTATTTCGATCTCTTCTCCATATATATAAGGGGCTTTTTCCTGACTGACAGAATCAACGACGAGCAAAAACTACTTATGATAGAAACTTGAAGTTCGGAATTTAGATTTTAACGCAATGTAGGTAACCATCAAGAAAGGAATTTCAAAAATGTAACCCCTAAGGGGCTTAAATGGTGAAATTGTCGTTTAACTCTAACGGACATCTATTTTTGAACTTCGAGAAAATATATCTACATAATTAGGACTCATTTCAAAGAATTTGATTCTACGAATTTAACTCGAAAGCCCCTATTGCCCGTCGAAAACCATGTTTTACAGTCGAAAAATGAAGCATTCACGACGAGTAAGTCATTTATTGTTTCGGCGGTTTTAGTGAACTCTCTCCATTGCGCGTCTCCCTCTCTTCTACCGAGCCGGCAGCTTCCCCCTCCAACATTCCACCTACCGGAAGCTCAGATTCTACTAAATCCCCTTAACATCAGTTAACATATTATATTAGATCAATACCAAGATAATGATCACAGAATTTATTTTAAAGGCTCGCGGGCGAAGCCGCGATGGGAAATGCTAGTATAGTATATCAAACAATATACGTCAAACAATTAATAAAAAAAGTGAGATGAAAACTGGAGTTGTTTGTTAAACCCAACATTTTTCTTATACAAAGAATAAGTGGCAGTCTTTATTGTTACACAAATTGTTCCTGAAGGACATTTCCTTATTATTTTTACTTACTAAAATGTCACCTTAAAAAACAAATAGGATCTTGTTTTGGGAGTTTAAGTCACCTTGAAATACATTCGATTTAGATTACATACGATTCGATAATAATGTATATGTTTTTGGATTGATTAAATATTTATTAAAGAAACGTTTCTAATTATTCCTTAGACTAATACCTTGACATTAGACGAATTACATCTTCGTTGATACTGCAAAAGGTCGTATGTAAGAAATTTTCGATTTTTCGATTTCATTTGATTTTTAATCGAAACGAGAATCTAACGAAGCTAATCGAAGGTCCTAAAAGACGACATAGGTCACCGACCAATAGAAAAGAAGAATCATGCACAAAAAATATTCGAATTTCAGGATTCGGTTGGTCATTAATCCTGAGTGACACCAGCTTAAAAGGAAAATTTTGAACGTAACACAAAAACGTTTTACAAATGGATATACATTTACAAATGGATAACAATTTTAATGCTTCGATAACCAAACACAAAAAATGAAATGAAATTTTATGAGTTTTTCTTTTCCTGCAAATCAGTTGTTAATTGTCATACGACCTTCTGCATTATCAAAGACGAGATTAATAATTTTTTTTTGTTTTTCACTTTGAATTATAAACTTTCTTAGAACTTGTCTTGGAATAGGTTAAATGAAGTGCATTGTCAAATTTCATTACTGAAAATCAGACCAAAGATGAAGGATTTGAATATGTATAATTAATAATACTATGATTAAATATGTGAATCAGTTGTTTATTTTGCGATGCCGAACTGCAGGAAAATTACCCTCGAGACAAAAATAGAAATCTCGGCTACAAATGTCAAAGCTTTCATTAGGTGTGTATCGAGTAGAATCGTGCAAGGTCGCAGAATCTTTTAAAAACAAGCTCCACGCATCCATTAATTACTCTCTATCTTTCCCCCTTTTCTCTCTCTCTTTTACACACACTCACACACAAACTCTCACACACAGCCACACTATCTTCTTTTCTTTTTGTCATTCTTGACCTCCCCGCTATAACTTAAGACAACCTTACACCAGCGGTTCATCCAACTTTGCATATATTTAGCACTATTTCACAACGATTACGAGGTAGCCTGGAACGGAGTGTGTAAACCTGTTTCGATTGAATACTTTTTCATAGGGGCTTATTTTGGATCAGACTACGTTAATGAGCTTTTTGAAATTCTTGGATACCTATATATTTATCTTTACTCTACCAGCAAGAGTCTGCATTTCTACTTCTAACTCTCCATACCTACCGATAACAGACATTCTCATCAGAATGTCTGTTATCGGTTAGACTCTGGATGGGGTAGTCGCAGTGAGCCGGTCTGTAGGATTAACTGTGACCTTCATTTTATATGTGTTATTTTTTTTTTTTATTTGATGACATTGCTTCCTATTTAATTTTTCTAAAGATAGATTTTTTGTTTAATTTTTTTTTTAGTTGCAATCTCAAAATTAATTTAGTACTCTTAATTTTCTTTCTTTATCTTTCTTATAAACTATTTATAAATTATAGATATACATTTTTTTAAACGCAAAATTTAAGAATAGAAACATAGAAAAAGAAAATGGCTAGGAGAAAAAAAAATTTTTTCCTCCTGAAAAAAGCTTAGAACAAACGGCGGAAAGAATATAGCCATCGTCGTTAATATAAAGGACAGATCAAGGTGAATTTTAAAAAGTGTCCCATTTATTTATTAAAATTTAAGTCAGGGATATAAAGACGATTAAAAAATAAGACTCGTATATTTATTAAGTACCAGGGGTTCCAATCTTTCCAACCATTTAATGGCCAATACCGTCTTAATTTTCCGGTCATTAATTTTAAATTATTCCTAAGCAAGTTGCCATAATTTCAATTATTTGTCAGTATAAATGCTTAAGTTCAAGAGCGGGATAGCTGGTGCTGCTAGTTAAACTAATTTTGATGCATCACACGGACTGCAACCCCTGGAAATGTTTGATGAGGCAAAAAGCTGAAAACAAGATAAGCCATGTTCTCTGCAACGAATGAAACATATCTATGAACTAGGAAAAATGATTTTAGGTTGGGAATCGGCTATTTCGAAATATAGATAGATACGTTTTTTTTAAGGCTTTAGCTAAAGGTTTTATCATTTTGAAAGTATTTGGTATTCTTGGTATTTGGAGGTTTCCGGTTTTATGTTGTAGATAAAATATTATTATCACTCACTTCAGACTGTATTACATCTGTTTGATTAGTCTTTTCAGACTATTGGGGTTAGATGTGTTACTCTTGTTATCTTAATGTAATATTTTATTTTTTACGTATTTGAGTATTTGACTCAATAGGAGAGAGCCTATTCGCGAATTCTTTCTCTGCTGTAATTCAATAATTCCCTCCTTGAGGTAAATTCTTTATACTGATGACACCAGATTCGGTGAATCATAAATTGGTGTAACCTTTTACGAAAGATTTTGTGTTGGAGTCTTCTAACAATGGGCTAGATATTATACAGTATACATTTAAATATTATCAATTTTTTATAGATATTTTAAGGGTAGACATAGTTCCACCAGTCGGTGCTCAGAATGGTCCGAAGGTGTTTTCTTAATCACTCGTGAGGGGGGAGTTATTTTTATTGGACTGTTTTTATTTTCGAATTTAGATAAAATCATGTTTGAGGGAAGCTGTAATCGTCTCATCCTTTGATTTGAAATCAGCGATCCACCTTTCAGAATATCGAGGCGTCCATTCACACTTGATATGTCGTTTGACGTGTCTCTCAAAGACTGCGTATAGATTTGCATATTCCCTGCACATCTGATTCGAAACTTTCTCTGTACAATGTTGCGAGAAACCCGTTACTCTTTGCCATCCCTTTGATGACTCTTAAACTCTTTCGGAGAGTTCGTAATGTATTTGTTAATACCTGATGCTACTTCGTTAACCTTCCATTTATGAGCATCATCTTCAAATCTACATTCATCAAAGTCAAAGATTTGTTTGTCCAGCCATATCCTTCTTATAACATTTAATGAAAATAAAGAGCAAGATTCTAAACTTCTAGTTGCTCCTGATGCCTTGGATGATAAAGATGGATGTAGGTTATAAAGAAGAGATCATGCCATGAATGGGAATCGTGAAGATAAACCCATACAGGAAACTGGTAAGAACTCGTTTTTTGTTCATATTCGCGTCCTGGGTATACCAATTAGAGCAGTATCTTGTACCATCTAATATCTTACTTACAGAATGGAAGGGTGTATACTCTACGCGCAGCTTCATAGTATCAATTTATTTTTGAAATAAATTTGACCGCTCTGTTTTGAAAAAATATAATCTATGTTTGGAAATGATCGTTTTGGGCTTTTCAGGGGCCGATGTGGGCTCGTTTTTGACTTTGTACTTGTGCGGTCCCATTGCCTATTTTTTAAGATTTTTTTTTAGATTATCTTACTTTCATTATTAATTACTTTTTATACTCAGGGTTGGCAATCTACGCCCTACAATCCACGATACACCACTTTTTAAACACCCAAGGCTATGGGAGGTAATTCTCTGCCTAAGAAATGCCCGACCTAGGACGGGACTCGAACTCCCAACTCCCAACTCTCATCGCTACGGAGTACGAACGGTTTTAACGAACGGATTCGTTAAAATCGTTCAGCAATCAAATATTATTATCATTTTTCTATCAAGTCCCTGCAGTGGGTTAATTGATTTTACTTGTCAATGGAATCGTTATTCAATTCGATAAATATAGAAATGAATGGACTCTCTAAAAAGTTAGATAGTTTCGGGACCAGCGTGATGTCTAAGGTTTACTTTATCGATGCAGTCAAGGTTTAGGGTAAGATGCTTACTAAGATCTAGTAGTTAAGAAACCAGTTCTCAAGTTGAGGGACACATTAACAATCCTGGCCAGGTTCTTCTCTATTCTCAGAGTTTATAACATTGAAAATGAACTTTTAACATTATTTTATATACTTAATAGAAAAAGGCAAAGAAATAATATTAAGTATATAAAATATGATTCTGCGTTTTCGATTAGAAAGTGTAATTAAGGTAATGCTGTCAGTTGTCATTGTTTCCTGAATAACTAGTCGCCGGCTGGATTTGAAGGTCTTTTTTTTTTTTCATGTCAAGTCATTTAAGGGAAAAGGGAGTAAATTACATTACACTTATGTGGGTTTCAATGATTTTTATAAAAAGGAAATAATAATTCACAATATTAGACAAACAAGTTGATACTTTTTGTAACAATGTTAGTTATAACATTATCAACTTGTAAAGGCAAGCGTAACCATGTATGATTCGATCTTTAGAACCGGCCTAACTCTCCAGTCCAACGCTCTTTTTATTTAGTCTGCATTAGAACATTCTAGAAGGTTCCCGAAAGCGTGGAAGATTCTCGAACAGGTACAAAACAGCTTTTTATCAGGTACAAACAACTTTTCCAAAAAAAGGTCTTGAACTCTTTTAAATCATTTCTTTTGTGTTTCAGGTTACACTAGGTTTTAATGCTAATATAATTGGGAACATCTGCTCACGCTAACAAAAATATCTTTATTTATTGTTAAGCCTCGACCTCTAAGGGTCATTGGGATTAATTTTTCTTTTTTCTATTCTTTTGCAATTGTTAACTGCTTTTATGATTTCTGATAAGGTTCAGCTTTTGAAGGTAAAAGCTGAAGCTTCTTCATTCTTTAATATTTATTTTATAGTATTCACTATTTTTTTCCGGAGAGTTGTATATTCTAAACAATCTAGTAACAAGTGCTCTACACTTTGAGTTGTATTGCTGCACTTTTGTCTGGTGGGTGCTTCGAAACCTCTGAGTAGCCGTTGATGTGTAAAATCGCAGTGTCCTATCCGAATTCTACACATTACGATTTCTTCCCTTCTCAATTTCTTATTCCTTATGATCCATTTGCTGCAAGTTTTGACAGTTTGCTCATCTAGGTCCTTCCCTAATTTTTTAGCAGATTCCTTTTCAATTGGCCAATCCTCGTATGTGACGTAGCTTATTTCACTTATGTTTGCTAATTTTCTTTTTCTAGCCAAATTCGGTGCCTGGTCCGGTCTTTCGTTTCCTATTATCCCACAGTGAGATGGAACCCAGAATAATATTATGGTTTTTGGCCTATTTTTTAAATTTCCACAACTTATTAATTATTTCCCTTATTATTTGATTATTGTATATAGCCGATAAAACGCTCCTTGAATTTAATGCACCGACCCATTTTGTATTTGTGGACTGTGCTATCCAATTAATAGACTTCATGACAAAATAAATAAAAAAATACGTAATAAATAAAAAAAATAAAAATAATTGATAATAAAATTTTTTTTTACGACTTCACGTCAATTCTAATAACAATTAGAGTTGACACGTTAAGGGGATGTTTGATGCAGAATAAAAATTCGACTTTGGTGCGTGTGAAAAATAATGCTATTATTTTGGTGAGATGGTGAAAAAAATAACATTTCATATGGGTAGGTGCAATTGTTTTTGTATTGAAGAATGTTATCAAAGAGAATTGGTCATCTCCATATGGTATTTACTGAGTCACTCGAGAGGTACCACTCCATAGTTTTTGTTTTATAATAAAAATTTGAGAATGAGAAAATTTCATGATTTTGTAATTTTAATTGTTCAATCGGCTCGAGTTACTTTTACGTATTTGAATTGAAAGGGATGTAAGAAATAAGAACCTTTATTAAAATTAAATTGTATAATTAATCCTAACATCTTATTACAGACTGAACATTTAATGTTATTGTCTCTATGTATTGTTGTAATGGTTTCTTCTGGAATCCATGTCTTCAATATTGATACACATTCTCCGCCATTTTATTTTGCACTGGAGACGAAAATTGACGGACAGAAGAATAAAATCGACTTATTCATGGGAGGTGGGGAAAAGGTGCATTGAGGATAATTCTTTATATTTACTCCTAAACCAAACGTATGAGAATTGTCTATTGAGAAACAATCAGTTCTGACAAGCCATGGAAATTAATAAAATCAGTTTTCAGGCTATGCACATTTAACTTTGAGTAGTTTTATATAATGATACGTTGAGTTAATCGATTGAATAATATTCTATAAAACCACGGACTAGATCTTTTTTTGTGAAAAATTCTAGAACAGTTCTATTTTAGTGTGGAATAGCAAAAAAGATCTGTTAAAGTTTCGTTTTTTGAACAGAGTGTTTCAAGATCGATGTAGAATCTCTTGAAAACTCTGGTGGTTTCCTTAGTCACATACAAAAAAAGGAAACATCATTCAAATAGGGACGCTATATATAACTTAACTTTATCAGAACACTCGATTTCGCTCCCTCAGCAACCTGAGATGAATCGTAATAGGTTTTTTGTGTGGAACAGTTTTTTTTTTTTTTTTATTTTTTTTTTTTTTCTCTCTATTTTCTGCCTGAGTCCACAAAGGTTAAGGAAGGGATATAGGTATAGCTTTTGGTTTGGTTAGCTGTCAAAGTGTCACTTTATTATGATGTGAAATAATTTATTGAAATAAAATAATGTTTGTTGCTTATAAAATTTAGGACTCCCACTGTAGCATCGTCCAATTAGCCTTAGTAGCATAAAGACACGTAAAACAAATAATGTTTGCTTCCTTTGGGACAAAATTAAACTTTAAAATTTTATTAATCTATCATAAAATTAGTTATTTACTATTTTTTTACATATTCATTCCAGTTATTTATTATTAGGTGCTAATAAAAGAAAGGATTGTGTGTTTTTTTTTCGATTTCTTTAAAACTTTCCTTGTTAGAACTCCACTACAATTAACTCCACTACCCATTTACTTAATTATACAAACTGCTCAATTGGACTGATTTTTTAGACGAAATTAGTTTTGGTATTAATAATTGTTAATAGTTACAATATTTAATACTGAATTTGTGAAATGATTGCATATTTAGTAATAATATTTAAAAATTAAATTCCTGTTATCAATTGTAGCCGGTATGTGTCTTCGTAAGGGTTATTTTTACCATTTTGGTGGAAACTCATGTTCAACGCTTGTAAGTCAAAAACCACTACTCAAAATAAAAAATGTTTTACTAAGCACTTGGCAACCTAAATAATTGATTCCATGTTATATTTTATCTTATTTCGTTATACTTTACAAAAAGAAGTCATAGCAGGTAATACGCGTCCCAGATATTTTCAAGTTTTTATTTCATCTCTATGTAGGAGTAAGCTAATTAAATAATTAACGAGCTTTTACCTCAAAATTTTTAATTTAGAGTAGAAGATTTTGAGTTAATGTGTTTAAACATGAGTTTCCACCAAAATTGAATAAATTACAGATCTTTGACATTCGATTTTCGACCGATATTGACTTCAAATGTCATTTTGCCTTTATTGTAATAATATAGGCTTTTATGCTAAAGAGAAATAAATACAGATGATATTTAGTTTGCAATTAATATGCGAGTAACCGTTAAAAAAGGTGGTTTCGTTTCGCGGACTTCGGTTAGGCCACTTAGCGTTATGAATAATTCCACCTTATGATCAGTTTCTCTACACAGGAATAAACTTATTTGAAAACAAATTAGCTCTTCTTAAAAAGAACTTGATGCTCTGCAAATTTTGTTAGGAATATTTCTCATTTAGAGTAGCCCTCTTCAAGTTTTAAAAATTGGAACAGCTTAGTTCATTTTTCTGCTTAAAAATAAAATTTGCTGATATTCGAAATCAGTTTTTGCGAAACACCTTAACCGATTTTAGCTTTAAGGAACTCCATCGCCGCCAAATTTTATGCGCTTATATTTTAAAAACACAGGATACACTTTTCTCTGCGATGGGTCGTTTTCTAGTTATAAGCGAGAGAGTGAAAAAAGGCCAAATTTTCCATTTTAGGGGCCGCCTTTTGTACAGGCAACGTGATCTGATTGGCAGACTCTATATTTTTAGAGTAAATGTCATTACAACAAGGATTTAAAAAAAAAAAAAAAACTGGCAGAATTGTTATCATATAATGTGTATTTTTTGTTTTCTCTCTTGCGTGTGTATTTTTTTGTTTGTCCAGAATATTAATATTTCGAATTTAACACGTTGAGCGCCAAGCGGTACGATCGTACCGCTGTTGGACTATTGGCTGGGGCCGAGGCGGTCCCCAGGTACCGCCCGCTCCCGCCAGCTAAAAGATTGTTCTGGGCCAGGGGACCGCCTGCCGAGCGTGATTTCAAGGCATATTGGACCGCTCCGGTCCCGAACAATTCGCCAATGCAATTGGCCCAAATGTTTTTTTTTTTTTTTTTTTTTTTTTTAATTTGGGGGGTATAAATAAATAAAATAAATTATTTTATTTATTTTTTTACAAAACAAAATATCTTATTTATTAAAATAACATATTTTAAGGGGACAAGGGTTGACGTCGCGGTCATAACCGGGCAGCCCCCGTACTACTATAGGTAGCGGGCTTTACCCTGGGGCCGGGCGGTACATACGTACCGCTCACAAAATTATTGTTTAATTGCCAAAATTAAACTTTTTATTTATTTCTTTTGCAATTTTTGTATCATTCTAATCATATTTAAGTTATAAATTAGGAAAAATTGCTTTGGCCCCAGGCAAAAGTACATCATCTTTTCCCTGGCGCTCAACGTGTTAAAATAATATTGAAGTTCTATTTTATTTATTATTTAAATCGGGAAAGAAGGTGACATATTGCCCATATGATTCAGGTTACATAATGTACTAGGAATCGAGATCAAATTTGCGTCGACGGTGAATGTTTATGACAATGTTCGGATGTAAGCCCATACCATGCGCTAAAATTGATCGCCGACGGTGATACGCAGTTATTAATTGTTGGCCTAACAACATAAATTCTACCGATTCCTTTTCAGGAAATCATTATGCCTAATGCATGCCACTGTGATTCGATCTTACTCAATCATTTATTCATTTTTTTAATATTTTTTTTCCGTTTTGTTCTACGCATTGAAATGTCTTTGTTAGTTTCTATAATAACTACCGCCTTAAGGGCGTTTCCTGCACTACAATAAGTAAATAAATCAAACGATTTAATTTTCTTTATTTTTCACTCTTATTAATTTACAAAAGTGTCTTTGCATGAATATCTAATTAGACTTAAATGCATGAATATCTTTGCCCATTTTTAACTATATTACATCTGAAGTTTGCTGGAAATAAGCTTATTTTATCATTAGTTTTGATCTGGAGGGTCGAGTTTCGAAAAATAAAATAAAACTAAATACCTTCATAATAGGTGTACCTCGGCAAAGCATTAGGCTTAAAGGTTGACATTCCAAAGGTTGGCAAAGTGTATTTTACTGTAATTGCATACATTAAAGCGCAAGATATTTCTGGGCATTCTGAAACCTTATCTCCCCGGGATAAAAATGCTTTTGATGTTCCGTTTAATTAGCAGCTAGTATCAATTACACTGTGATTTTTTTTTTTTTTTTAACCTACCTTTAGAGGTAATACTGGTGTTTGCAACAATGGCGTGATACGCATGCCTGCAAAACACGCTACAAGTAGATCACATTGCATACCTATTTTAGTCTTTGCACAGCGCGCTGTGATGGTGACTCTGCAGCGTCCAACTTCTTATTCATCAGCCACCGTATGAGGGAAATTTATTGAGAAAAAATGTGTATCTCATGTTAAAACCTATTAAATTATACCTTGTTTTTGCGGTTTACTCAAAATCGTTTGGGCCATTTTTTATTATGTCAGCAATTTCAAGCGAAAATGTGCTGTAGTGTTTCGATTCAAACACACTTGTGTAATATTAGTGTAAATTAATAAGAATAAAAAATTAAGAAAAATAAATTGTTTGATTTATTTATTAATTTTAGTGCAGGAAACGCCCTGAAGGCCTTACCTACCCGTATCTCATGTTAACACCTAATAAATTATACCTTGTTTTTGCGGTTTACTCAAAATCGTTTGGGCCATTTTTTATTATGTCAGCAATTTCAAGCGAAAACGTCCTGTAGTGAATCGAAAGGTGATGTTAGACACGGAAGTAGGTACATGTATATACGTTATTGAACTGATCTCAGCCTTGGTTTATTCCGACTCCGCGAGGTTTTAAAGATGTTTTTAGATAAACACTAGAATTTGATATTTTTTACGATCGCAATAATTACAACTACTCACTATGTAACAATTATAAATATACACTTCCGAATTACAATATTAGTTTAATGGACCAATTACATTAAGAATGATTTTAGTCTAAACAACCTAAAGTAACATTAGCGTTGGATGATGAATTTGCGAATTAATTTGAAATGAAAAAACTAAATGTTAGAACTGCATAATAAACCGCTTGTTCTATGCAAATTTTTCAATAAATTATGTTGAACTTATTTTATGAGAAACAGGTCAAGTAATATTTTACTCCTAAACTTTCTCACAATTCTCATTTTTTTTTTCATGGTCATGTTCAACGGGTAATAACCTCTTAATGCTGCCATTTATATGTGCCGTTTTATATTCTTTTTATTTTAATGATAAAGCCAATACCTTTATCCATTTGTGGAATAAGCTTAGAGCAGGTTTAGGTCATTGAAAAAAATAATATTTTGCCAAAATTTGAAATTCAAAACTGCTCTAAATACAATATAATGGTATCTCGTGATTTTTTGTTTATATTTTGTTTAGATGGATTCATAATCACTTACTTTTTTGTTAGCATATTATCGATATTTTTTCTGAGAACACCAGACAATTATTACAACATACGTATTATTACAAGTATACAACCTTTATCGAATGTAGGCGAACTTAAATCTGCCCGTTGCCGATCTACTGGGTGTTCCAGACCTAGTGTAAAAAAAAAACATTGGGTAATACTGCATGCTAAACGGGGTAGAATGGCGCAGAAACTAGTTTGCTATCTCAATCTGTTGTGGAGATAGAATTTTTTTTGTTTTTATTTTTAAAATCTTACTTTTTTCTGAAAAATGACAGTTTTCTCTACTTTGGTTTAGTGTAGAAACAAAAACAATGATATTTTCTTAATGATGATGACAATGATATTTTCAGCATTAAATTTTCTGAAAGATGATATGGGTCTAGTTATTTCAGTGGGACTTTTAACGCGCTAAAATATAATAAAAAAAATTGGGACTAAGACCTTTAAGAATAACAGAAACACTAAACATTTATTAAAACTTAAATTTTTAATCTTCTTCTTCCTCGGCGCTACGGTCCAGATAGGACTTTGGCCTCTTCAACAATTCTTTTCCATTCATTTCGGTCCTGGGCGATATTCCTCCATTGCCTCACTCCAAGCCGCCGCAGGTCGTCCTCCACGTCGTCTAGCCATCTCAGTCGTGGTCTGCCTCTTCTTCTAGCTCCACCTGGTCGACTGTACATTAGAGTTCGAGGCAAACGCTCTTAAGGCATTCTTTCGACGCGTCCTATCCATCTGATGCGCCCACTTTTGATTACCGCTACGAGGTCTGGAGAATTGTAGAGCTGTTTAAGTTCCGCATTCGTCCTTATCCTCCATTGTCCATTCTGGTATACTGGGCCGTAGATCTTCCGGAGGATTTTCCTTTCCCATATGGCAAGCATCTTTTCATTTTCTCGGGATAACACCCATGTTTCGCTACCATACGTAACGATTGGCCTTATTATAGTTTTGTAAATTAACTCTCGGCCCCTTCTAGACAGTACCTTGAACCGCAGGGCTGCATAATATTGCCTGTTTCCAGCTGCTATCCTCGCTTTGATTTCTGTGACCAAGTCATTGTCCTATGTCAATATCGATCCTAGATACTTGAAATCTTTACATACCGGAAAGGTTTGTAAAGATTTCAATTTAAAAATAATAAAATTTATTATTAGTTTTTGAAAATTCCTCACTCCCCACTGGAGAACCCTAGAAGCTGTCAAATTTCCTAAAAACTGCGGAATTTAGTTAGCTTTAGTGTAACCCTTGATACAATTGCACTTCACCTTTTGAGTCTAAAAGAAGTTTTTATAAATAAAAACACGCTAGAGAATGTCACTGCTGGGGCGATGAGGAAGCGCGCTAGCGCCTGCATCCAAAGTAATGGATCCCGAACTTCCCATTAGTTAGAGTTAGTTTTAGTTTTTTAAGATAAGAAAGAACAATGTAAAGACCAATTTAAAAAATTCTACATAAAAAAATGTTTAAGATAAAAAATATTATTATTACTTTAGAACCATATTAAAATGGATTATTGCAGCGCGTGTTCAACGTGTGTACTTTGGGTGCAGGCTTATCTTCAACATTTTTTATGTAGAATTTTTCAAATTTTAGTAGAAGAGAAGAAAAAAGTTTAATTTATTTTAAAGAAAGTATTTTTTTAATTTAAACTATGGACTTTTTTTTTTAATTTTAGATTATTATTATCCTTTTTATATTATCTAGAATTCATACATTGTTCTTTTTAATCTTAAAAAAGTAAAACTAACTCTAACTAATGGGAAGTTCGGCATCCATTACTTTGGATGCAGGCGCTAGCGCGCTTCCTCATTGCCCCAGCAGTGACATTCTCTAGCGTGTTTCATTTATAAAAACTTCTTTTAGACTCAAAAGGTGAAGTGCAATTGTATCAAGGGTTACAACACTAAAAAGCTAACTAAATTCCGCAGTTTTTAGGAAATTTGACAGCTTCTAGGGTTCTCCAGTGGGGAGTGAGGAATTTTAAAAACTATTAAAAATTTAAGTTTTAATAAATGTTTAGTGTTTCTGTTATTCTTATTCTTAATTTCTTAGTCCCAATTTTTTTTTATTATATTTTAGCGCGTCCCACTGAAAGTGGATTTAAAATAACTAGACCCATATCATCTTTTAGAAAATTTAATGCTGATTAAGAAAATATTATCGTTTTTGTTTCTACACTAAACCAAATTAGAGAAAACTGTCATTTTTCAGAAAAAAGTAAGATTTTAAAAATAAAAACAAAAAAAAATTCTATCTCCTCAACAGATTGAGATAGGAAAATTCGTTTCTGCGCCATTCTACCCCGTTTAGCATGCAGTATTACCCATTTTTTTTTTTTTACGTTAGGTCTGGGACACCCAGTATATTCGGCTCTTTCCTTTACCAAACTTTTAAGCTTACGTTTAAGCTTAAAAATTAAACTCGATATTTAATATCAAGATCAGAAGTATATACTAGTATACTAGCATTAGTCTTCAAGTTTCTACCTAGAGCTCCTATTAGTACCCAATTTCTAAACTTTTTTATTACTTTTTTCCTCTTTATTTGTATTTTCTTCATAGTGGATTCAGTTTTATCTTCCCTTTTTTTTTTTAATTGTTCATTAGAATAAAAAATAATTTATTTTATATTTTTTGTAATATAATGTGATGGCCAGATATCAAAATCTATATATATAGAAATCTGTTATTCTTAAAGGACTTAGTTCCAAAGTACTGTTACCTTTTCACATTATTAAAGTGCGTGATAAAAAATATAGTCTAACTTATGATGTTCATCCAATAGTCAAACTCAACAATATTTTAGTAAAATTAGATGTTTGTATCATGTCAATATGTTACTTATCCATTTACTCAATATATTTTGTAAAGGTGCCTTTACACCTTACGAACTTTACCTTCGAACACCACCCTCGAACAACCTTCGTGAAGCCTTCACGTCGACTGTTCGGGTGTTCTAGGTACTTCATCTGTTCGCCTGGGTTCGGGGGTAGCGCTAGTGTCACTTTTGATTTGGGTTTTTCCTAAGTGACAGGAGTTTTTTGTGGTACTAGTGTAATTTGTGAAACGTTGTAAATCGTCTCCTATTTTTTTATTTTTCAGATAATATAAAATATATTGATAATGGATATTTTTTCTTTATCACAAGCTAGCTTTGGGTGCGTCAGCCATATTGGTTCGCTTAACCTCAAGTGAAGTATAAATGGCTGTTCGCTTCACGTCGGTACGGCAAGGTTCGAAGGAGAACTTGTTCGAAGGTGAGGTTCGTAAGGTGTAAAGGCACCTTAATAGATGTCATAATATCCATAACTTGGTCATCACTCTTAGAATCTTCTTTTTATTATACGTTGTTTTGTTACTGTTTTAATTAGTCTATCATTAAGCATGTGTATTCCTTTCATTAAGTATATATACTTCTAATTTTCTGTTTACTTATAGATTCCATATAATAAACTCAACAGCAAAAAAAACCGGACACTCACATTATCCCTCATAATTCCTGTAAATTCTATTTGATTTTTAATTTGTGGTTAGGGTTACTTTCTTTACAGGTCACTTTAACAAAATCTACCAAAGATTAAAAAAAATGTATTAATAATAGTGTATAATGTACGAAAATAATTTTTTTCACTTTTTCAGAAACTCATAAGTATTCATTTTTTAAACTTTTATTAGAGGTTCGGCCTCCTAATATCTCGGATTGCCCCCTCTTGCACGGGTGAGTGCTCTCATCCTGTTAGTCATAGAAGAAATCAAATTTTGGATTAGTTCCTCTGGCACAGCATCCCATTCGTTTCCAAGAACAATTTTGAGCTCATTTACATTACTAGGGGCTGGATGACAATTCCTAACACCTCTCCATAAATTATCCCACAAATGTTCTATTGGATTCATATCGGGAGATCGTGCAGGCCAGTCCAAAACTGAAATTCCCACCCTCTCAGTATTGAGAAATCGTCATTTGACTGCTTCCGAAGTCCGGGACAGATTTGAAATGGTGTGGAATACCCATATCCAGCACATATACTGTGCGGCGGAGACTGAGGGAGCAAGGGCTTGCAGCAAGGCGCCCTGAGGTAGGGTGCCTACTCCTGGAAAGACATAGGAGAGAACGCCGATTATCAGGTATAGTTTGGGGAGGAATAAATTTCCAAGCCCGTACTGAACTGTTTTTTATTGAAAATAGGACACTGGGTGCACACAGGTACATTGAGGAAATACTCATCGAGGCTGTTCTCCCATTCGCCCCATTTATTGATGATCAGTTCATTTTAATGCAGGATAATGCTCGCCCGCATACTGCAAGAATAGTCACCGAATACTCGGAGCAGATGGGATTTTCAGTTTTGGACTGGCCTCCACGATCTCCCGATATGAATCCAATAGAACACTTGTGGGATAATTGAGGGAGACGTGTTAGGAATCGTCATCCATCCCCTAGTGATGTAAATGAGCTCAAAATTGTTCTTGGAAACGAATGGGATGCTGTGCCAGAGGAACTAATCCAAAATTTGATTTTTTCTATGCCTAACAGGATAAGAGCACTCACCCGTGCAAGAGGGGGCAATACAAGATATTAGGAGGCCGTAACTTTAATAAAAGTTTAAAATATGAACACTTATGAGATTCTGAAAAAGTATAAAAAAATTATTTTTGTAAATTTTAGGCAAGTATTAATAATTTTTTTTTTAATATTTGGTAGATTTTGTTGAAGTGACCTATAAAGAAAGTAACCCTAACCACAAATTAAAAATCAAATAGAATTTACAGGAATTGTGAGGGATAATGTGAGTGTCCGGTTTTTTTTGCTGTTGAGTTTATATCGACGTGTTAGGGTCGAAACGTAGACTGTTTAAATAAAGAAAACATTTCGTGACTGAAACTACTGACTATCAATCACCCCTGAGCATCTTATGGAAAAACAACCATTATCCACCTCACGGTTTAAATTTTATGTTATATTCATTTTTTTTGTTCTTGATTCATTATAATGCATAGAACTTCGCCTTGAACATAGTAAGCAAGTTGTAAGACTTGGTTGTAAATTATCCTGGGTTATTTGCAGAGCGCAGGGTAATAAAAAGAAGGGGAGTGAGGTAGTGCCGTAAGGTAGAAAATGGCGTCGGTGCTTGGTGAATTTTAGTGCTTCTTCAGGAATAGGAATTTCTCGTTAAGATTCGTTCTTGCAGGCACAATCCGTTCCATTCCAATTTTGGAACCGCCTTTGAACATTGTTAATTTATTTTTGAAAATCTGTTTTTTGCAAGGATAACGAACGAATCTGCAAGAACTCTGGACCACCGAAAAACAGTTTCTTACCTTTAGTGCAAAGCGGCGCCTGGCCTTTGGGTTTTTAGGTATTATTTTATATGATTTTTTTGTTTTTATGCTATTATAAATGTATGATAGCATAGTGCTATTCCATTCGTTTTTCTCATTAACATGCTTCCTTATTTACTTTTGGAAGCTAGTCATTAAAAACTAATTATTTTGTATGTAATTTTGAGTAAAACATTTTATTTGATAGTATTACATTCTTTCGCAGTCGAGACAATGGTAATATCGATAACATACCTAACACATTCGCAGTTTAAAAAAAATAAAATGAAAGTAATTGTTTAATTACTTTAACTAGTAAATACTACGAGATAAAATGTATGCGCAAATATAAAATAAGTATTTTATGACCACCTAGGGTTGAGACAAAAAATAAATAAATGAGTATTAGATAATGTAAGAGTATTAATATAAAAAAATAAATATATATATATATATATATATATATATATATATATATATATATATATATATTACGAATTATAAGAGATACTTTTTCGGCTTTCTTCGATTCGTAAATTCCTGTTGAGGCTTAAATAAAATTGCTAAAAAGTAAATTTCACAGTGTGGGACAAAAGTTATGTGAAGATACTGTATAGCTTCATGTAAACTGTACCAGTTTTTAATTATTTAGCAACAAAAATCAACCATTTTCGAGAAAGGCAGGCGTGGGACGTACTATGACATTTTGAGTTTTATGCTTTAAGTAATAAGATAATGAGCCTATAGCGTTATTTTTCAATGATCAAGTTAATGCTCGTTACCGATTAACCCAACTCTGACGTTACGTCTGGTTTGAATACCTAATTCAGCGGTAGCTGAAAGGTGTTGATAGCAAATTCCAAAATAGAGCTATAACAAACTTTTAAGAATACAATACCATTATAAAAGTTTTATTTATATATGTTCATCAAACACCTGGAAAGGATTTATTCATTTTTATCCGAAAACAATATTATTTAGAGTTTGAGGCGTTGAGACGTGAGTTCCCACAAAAATGATATAAATTATCGATCTTTGATGCTCAGTTTTGGCTAAACTGATAAACCGATTTTGACTTCAAAGGTGTCATTCTGTTTGTAATAATATAGCCTTTTATAGGAAATTTTAGGTAAAGATCAATCAATACTGCGTGATCCGTAGTTTGCAAGTTATGTTAAAGAAACCGCGAAATTCGTTCTCTAATCACTAGTGAACTAATTTTAAAACAAATGAACTCTTGTACCGTTAGTAACTACATTTAACAAAAAAAAGAACGTATATAAAGTAAACTAACATAGCCGTTAGTCTTAAGTATGAAGATTTCTTGATTAAGCTAGTATTTGCGGTGTGACAGAATTTCTTCATTTATTAGACGTTTTTTAGAAATAATAAGTTTAATTAATTTCACTTTTTCTTTGAATATTGTAAAAAGAAATGTTCTGGTTATTTGATGTGGCTGGTCTGGCCAAGGTATGATAGTTAAACAATAATGGAAGTTATCTACCTGACAGCTTCTTTGAGAATCCAAGGACAATTTTAGGATCAAGACAGGTAGCTTCAACCTTTTAGGGCAGGTGCTCAAGATTGAAGCTCAGAGTGTGGAAAAAAAAAGGTCCAAATAGGGACGGTAATCCTGGGGAGGATTACATAGAAAAAAGGTGCTGAAGAAAACTATTTTTAGTATTTGGAAAAAAGAACAAAAAAACTTGAAACTTTAAAATAAACTATATAGAACATTATATCGGCCAAACAATTTGATCGCAAATATGCTTAACCGCTTGCCTTTTTCTCCATGATTAATTGATTTACTTACAGTTACAGTACCTATTTTTCCGAAGCTGGGCGTGTTAGGTATATAAGTTGTTTTAGTATGTATAGAAAATTAGCCTCTTGTATTTAAAATAAGCATACTCATGTGCAGAGGAAATGGTTGAAAACAGAAAGTATTCCCAGCGCTTAGTGAACAAAAACGCTTGATTCTTTGGAGTTTCGTCCGTTTTTAATCCAATAGGAAACCAGAGATTAACCTTTGAGCTTTTAAAGCTCCGATGCTGGTCCATTTTCGATTTGGAAGTGCCGAAGCGTTTGGACGCATTATTTTTTTTTTCATTTTTTACCCACTTCACAAAGGTTTGCAACTCCTTGCACCCAGGGCACGGGAGGTACTTCTGTACGGCTTTTAACCGTTCAGCCACACTGGTCCTTTGAAGTTAAAATAATTTGATTCTTTTAGCCAATGTTGATCGTAACAGATCGGTGATGTTTACTATTTGGTACATTGCGTATCCGTTTTGAGTAGCAGGCATAGGAACACGAACATAAATAATTTTTACGGCAAACCGACTTTGATTTTAAGTTAGGCATTAGAATTGAAATTTAACGCTCTTTTATTTTGAATATAAGACAATTTTCTGTGTGATGAATTGTTCACGAATTATAAACAAAAATATAAAGAAATGAACTGTCTGGCGGTATATACCGAGTATCAAAATTAAGAACTATCCTGTAATTTATTTTTCTACAATCGGTCGTTAAGCACAACAGTTAACAGTAATTTTAGTAGTAACTTACTGTAAATTACTAAAATTTTAATCAAACAACTTTCAGCAAGACCAGTCAAGAATATGTTCTAATGCTTGCCCAGTTTTGTGTACCTCGGCTTCACGGTTAACAACCACATTCAGGAAATAAAGGAAATCGAACTCCGCTCAATGGTGCTGACGCTCATTTTGACTTAAGAAGGCTCCTCCGTAGGAAACT
Organism: Aelia acuminata; assembly: GCA_911387785.2. Taxonomy (NCBI): domain Eukaryota; kingdom Metazoa; phylum Arthropoda; class Insecta; order Hemiptera; family Pentatomidae; genus Aelia; species Aelia acuminata. The sequence goes on along the minus strand of OU426983.1, from coordinate 62,589,054 downwards.
ATTAATTTTGGGTTTTAAATAATCAAACTGAATTAATAGTTTAATTCTACCAGTGGAACCATTAAAAAGTCAAACAGAATAGATACATTTTTTCTTTGTTTGTCCCCCCTTCTTGCTCATATGTGGCATGCCGGGGGTGTAACTACCATATTTTAACCGTAGTGGGAAGGTTGAGATTGATTCCGCCACGATATAAAAGTCTACACTCCCGGGGATGGTTTCGAATTTTCACCTCATATATTGGTATTGGATCCTGAATGCTGGGGTAATCTTATTTTATGAAAATTTAAATTCTCAGTAAGTAATTTAACGTAGAGAAGAGAAGTACTCAGTAAGTAGAGGACTTGTCAGATCTTGCCTGGTGATTCCTGTCTCCTCGGGCCCCGCATCCAGATGGTTCTGCTAATCTAACTCTGTCCCGCGTCAACATGCTGATAAATATTGCTCTTCGCGAAATATTAATTTTCAGTGTTTTATCTTATGTGATTACTTTATCATATGATGGATTTTTTGAGGCTAAGCTGTTATTCATATAGTTTTACTTTATATTTTCTAAATAATAGAATCATTTTCGTTAAGTTCTTTCCTGTATGGAAAACAATAGTTTTTTCTGCTTTTCTAGCCAAATTCCCTCGCGTGCGCCGTTCGCCTCGAGAACTGCAAAGCGGGTCGGGCTCCAATAAACTCGGCTATCCCGACCCAAAAGACAAGTTTGAGACCTGTCTCTCTCTATCTCTCTCCCCCTCTTTCTCTCTCTCGCTATATATCCATTTAGTCCCACGATTAAAGTAAAGTAGTGGGAATAGGAACCCTTAAATGCTCTAACTCAAAAAAGGATGAATGTTACTGACGTCATATCATTACATAATCACTTAAAAAATTTAAACCATTTGGTATTGCATGAAATTCTTGACATTTAATATCGCTCATTTAGACCGATTGGAAATCATTGGTTTATTTTCGGGCAAATAATCCAAATTGTCTATAATATACATCTTTTACATTTTTGATAAAAATTATTTCTATTTTTTTTCATCCTTGATAGTATTTCATTATTTTTATATCCTGTTGGTTGATTTTCTTTTTTATGCTTCAATGAAATCGTAATTAGAAATTTAATTATACTAATGATGATTAAGTATACGTTTTTAGCTGATGAGTTGGGTAGTTCTAATGAGATTATATTAGCAATGGGGCCTTACACCTCTGCCGTTTTTCTGGTTTCGTCTTTTATGGACAGTACTTTCCTTTTGGAGAATGCTTGATCAATTAGCGTACTTAATTATCACCGACATGGCTTTCAAATCAAGTGTTACTGAAATTATCAGTGAATAAATAAACCCAAGGATAATTGATTCTGTTTTTTTTTTTTTCGAGCCGTTAATATTTGATGCTAATTAAAAAAAAAAAACAGCAATACGACCGTGGTTCCTTGCTTAGAAAGAAGAGTTAATTAACGACTAATAGTGGAGCGATCAGAACTGTTATTCCTATATTTGGAATTATGAATATTTCATTTTTCACGGATTCACACCTGATGCCATAAATAACATAAACGATCCTCTAAAACAAGAGAGACTTGACACCTCTTGAGTAAAATAATTATAAAGAAAGGAATATTAGTACTTTATTACTCAATAAAAAGAAAATTTATACTTCAAGTTTAGTTTTTGGCACTGGCAATAAAATGAACTGTGTGGACAATTTTTTTTTTTTTAAAGTAAATTACGCTCAAGTAAAACTTTATATTCAAGTAAAACTTTATAAATTATTCTTTCACTAACACTACTCTTAAATTGCAACAATGATTATTATATCAATGCTAGATAATTAAGAATTTACATTCCACCAAAAATCAAATATAACCAATTACAGAATTTAGCCTTGAGCTGCTCTAAGTTTTTCTGCATTTCTCGGCAATCATTGACAGAGTTATGGCTTTGGGCCGGGACAGTCGAGCGTGTTGTAGAGCTACCCTCTTTAGCATTCTCTAGCAGAACGGGGACGGTTCGGACGGAGCAGGTTGACTTTTATTTCGTGATGGCCCCTAGGAATAAATGTCAACCTACCCATGTAACTACATGTAAAACCCAGTCAGCAACTACACTAAACCATTTCGCGGTAATTGGTTTTTTGGACTCGGGGGGACCCCAAGTCGTGTATTTCACTGAAAACCGGAAGTCAAATTTTTCACCATAGCAATACTTTCCCTTAATATATATATATCTCATGTATAGTTACTTGAATGTAAAAAATGAACAGCGTTTCCAATGTGACTGGCCACGTTGGCGCACCTCACTTTGCACCACCCCTCGCTCTCCTCACCGCACCAATTCTTAATCTTTGGAATAATCATCCTAATATACCTAAACCGGGCGCGCTGGTTGACTTTGGACACCAATGCTCATTAGAGGTGAGTCGTGCAGGTAGCAATTCGAATTACCCCTTCCCGCCCTTAGTACCTTTCCGTGGTCTCCTCCTCCCTAGATAAGTCTCACACTGGTTTTTGTTCGAGTGACAAGTGACCAGTTATTGCGTGTTTATTATAGAAAACCACTGCTGGTGTCCAAAAGCAACCCCCGGACATGTAAGAAGACCCTTATATTCTTTTTATTCTTTTATTTTCGGGTATTTTTTTTGGATTATGTTAAATATCCGAAACTTATTCTCTTTAATAGCCAATATTATGAAATATGAAGACATTCCAAGGATTTTACGAGGGTTGTCAGATGAGGAGAAAGAAGGGATCTTTGAAAAATCGGAGTCGGATTTTTATCATGGGGAAGATGAAGCCATAAATTATTCTGACCAAGAGCATGACAGTGACTCAGAACAAGAAGGCCCAGATGATGAATAGGAGTCGGATGATGATGGTAGGGAATTCGTTTGTGGAAAGGACGGTAAAACAATGTGGTCAACGAAAGATTTTTCGAAACCTAATTCCAGAACGAAATATTTTAAAAACCCTAAGGAAGACGCAAAAAATTCTTTTTCATAAATTTAATGTTTTACTCAAATAATTGATGTAAATGTTATAGATAAAATAGGTTTTAATAGTTGTTTTTAAATTTTTCGGGAGCGGGGTAGCACACTGGTAAGGCAGTGGACTGCTGTGCTTTAAGGTCCCGAGTTCGAATCTGACATGGCTTATGATATCTTTATTATTTGCCACAGTTCGTCTCGTGGGCCGAGAGACCCTCCTGGGGCAAACCTAGGTAGGTACCCTTAATTGAAAAATTAAGGGGAAAAAACCTGGCGGTTGAGCGTGATCACGGTCAAATCACCTCCTTGCACGACCGCTGATATCTGACCAAGAAACAGTACTCTTCCTTACATAGTACTGAACCCCCAAAATTTTTCGAAATATTTAATTTTTTTTTAATTTTAAAATTGATTTTTATTATTATTTTCTTGTTTTATTTGTAGAAAAATCATAATAATACAACATTAATAAATAATTTTAAATTATTCATATACCTATGCTTAATTTTATGCAAATAAAAGTAATGGTGTCCAAAGTCAACCACGCGCCCGGTAGTGTAAAAATATTTGGCGCGCCTGGTCTAGGGATATTTATAGTTTCATCAGATTTTTAGATGCTCCTCTCAAAGACTTCACTTCTTTCCTCGCATATTCTTCATCTTTTCTTTCTGGCGTTCGTCAGGCAAGAATACTTGTTCTTCCAAATTGAAATGGACAGAGCCAACTACTGTTTTCCACACGTTCCCAAAGGAACTAAAGGTCGCTTCCGTCACCAGCTGAGGGAAATCGTACTCAACAGTTCCCCTAAACTGTACTGTTTGGCCCAAAGTGCCGCAACGACGGTGAAGTCCACAATGACATGCGGACTGCACCGTCTCAACTGTGCCAACTAATTTATGCAAAACTGCTTTTTGGCGGATTTATATGGTAAGCGGACGATTCGGCTAGTGAGTACACCCAAAACCTCCAACTCATTTAGTAGCCAGCTACCTAGAGAGTAAACTAGATGATGTGAATATGTTATTTTTGCTTTTAGTATTCCAACTACTTATTATCGCATCTTGAATAAATCCCCAAAATGGCTACTGAATCTTCTCTAAGGGTCTTCGTCTTACAATTCTTTGAGTAACTGCTTGATGCCCTATCACATATTTCTCCCCTATTTTTTTATAACCTTTTTTAATGGCATGGGCTGAAAAGCGAATCCCACTCGAGCTATTTCCTTCTACATTTAGAAGACTCTGAAACCAGGAACAGGTTACACACAGCTTACTTACTAGTAACTATCAGTCTTGCCAACGAGTAGCAAGGAAAGTAGCCCGAATTTTGATTATGAAAATGATATTGATTTTGAGATTCCGCGGTCGGGTATCGATTTATTACAACTTACTCGATATAATTGATATTTGGGTCGACATTAGGGTTATCTAAGGTGCTGAATATGAAAATGATATCGATTTTGAGATCCGCCCTCGGGTATCGATTTTGAGATCCGCCGTCGGGTATAGATTATGAGATCCGCCGTCGGGTATCGATTTATTACAACTTACCCGATATAATTAATCATCGGGTCGACTTTAGAGTTATCTGAGGTTCTGAATATGAAAATTATATCGATTTTGAGATTCCGCCGTCAGGTATCGATTTATTACAACATACGTGATATAATTGATCTACCTGGTGGCGGAATCTCAAAATCAATATCATTTTCATATTCAGCACCTCAGATAACCCTAAAGTCGACCCCAAGGTCAATTATATCGGGTAAGTTGTAATAAATCGGTACCCGATTGCGGAATTTCAAAATCGATATCATTTCCATATTCAGCAACTTAGATAACCCTGAAGTGGACCCCAAGATCATTATAACGCGTAAGTTGTAATAAATCGATACCCGACGGTGGAATCTCAAAATCTATATCATTTTCATTATCAGCGACCTAAATAACCTAATTATCGATCTTATCGATATCAGGTATTTTATTATGTGCTGATGTATTCTGTTTCTGTAACTGTTTCTGCTGATGTATGTGATTTCTGTAAAATGGGTTAACCCAATAATGTATACCAATAAAAAGAAATATAAAAATTTATTCGGAAATAATGAATTTATTAGAAATTCACATCTCAATTGTGAATTTTTCCGTATTCACATTTTTTCAAATACGGCCAAATTCACAGACTTAGATCTAGATATTCACATTTTTGTGAATATTCACAATTTTTCCTGTGAATTTATTTTTATTTACAGAAAAAATTCTATATTTGAATAAATTCGTATTCACACTTGTAAATACGAATTTATTTGTATTCGTATTCACAAATATTGTGATATAAATAAATTTATATTCATATTCACATTAAAATTAAGATAAAAATAAATTCCTATTCGTATTTATAAATATAAATATTCCCAACTCTGATTTAAGAAGCAATGGACGAGGGGACTAATCTTGATTGAAAATCGAAGGATAAGGTTACTTTGTTGTTACATCTGGTTAATTTTTGTAACGTTTCTTTAATTTGAGGTCTAATTACTTGTTTGATATTTCTGTGATATAATTTTACGGAATGAAATCCTTTAAATCCACGTTTGTGTTACAATGCTTTTTAAATCATGGCTTATTATAAAAAAAATCTGGTGCGTGCGCGCAACACACAACTTTCACTTACCAACATACTTAGATTAGAAATTAATGCGTTTTGTTAATTGCCACTTCTCAAAAGAACAGAACAGTTTAATTATAACGCATTGGTTTGTCATTAAAGGCGTACGGCGCATGCGTGAGCTCAAGGTGTTTTATGAGTTGACGGAATATTTTTCTTTTTTTCTCCTGTATATGTTTACTTGATTTTCTTCATATATGATATTTAGCCATTTCTTATTTTTAAGCGTGATGAGGGACAGTTAATTTCTCAATATAAACTAAAACAAAGGTACTTTATAGAAAAACAAAAAAAGCCCCTTCCCCATTTAAGCCCCCTCAGAACATTTTAATAATGATAAAGCTTACCTGATATTAAATTACAACTAATTTTCATTAAACATAACGAATTTGATAAAAATCGTTAAAGCCGTTTTTGAGATAATCGATCAAAAAGGTAAAAATTAGACAAAATTTATAAAGTAAAGTCCCCCCTACTGTTGATAAATTTTGATGAAATTTTTACAGTCATATCTCGGGCATATAAATACATTAAATACCAAGTTTGATCAAAATCGTTAAAACCGTTATTGAGTAAATAAAAAAAACACGTGAAAATGATACAAAATTTATTAAGTAAAGTCCCCCCTCCGGTTGATCAATTTTGATGAAATTTTTACAGTCATATCTCGAGCATATCAATAGATTAAATACTCAGTTTAATCAAAATCGTTAGAGCCGTTTTTGAGAAAATCGAAAAAAACTTAAAAAGTTATTAAATAAAGTACCCCCTCCCTTTGAGCAAATTTGATGAAATTTTTGCTGTCACATCGCGGGCATATACATACTATAAATACCCAATTTCAGGCTCGCACGGTTTATAGTTTTTGAGCTAATCTGTTCACACACACACACACACACACACACACACAGACACACACACACACAGACCATTTCGCGGGACTTGGTTATTTTGACTCAGGGGACCCTAAACCCCGTTGAAAACCGGAAGTCGAAAATTTTCACGATCGCAATACTTCCACTTACTATATATTTCATATATAGGTAAGTGAAAGTAATAGGTTTGCTACTGTAGACATGATTCTCTGATGCTATTTATGTGCTAACTCTTTCACAACTCATGGTGAAGACCCCATAAATTTGAATTCTTGTTCTGCTATTGATTAAGGTAAAAACTTATAAGTTCAAATACTACAAGAAAAATAATTGTATTATGTATGTAGATTTATTTTCCAGTGAAAAATGTATTTTTTTATCTAACCATAGATGATTTAAAGTTTATTGCACCTTTATTTATTTAATAAGGTTCGACTGTATATTAATGAGCGATTTAATGGCGAATATATGAGACGTTGAATAATATTTCCAAGAAACTTGATTTTCCGGTCGTCAAAATCCAAAAAATGCTGTTCATTTTAAAAACAATATTATTGACACCAGACTTTCTTATGTTATTATTAAACCTTTTTTGTGAACTGGTGGATCTTTTTTTTACTTTCACTTACCTATATATGAAATATATAGTAAGTGGAAGTATTGCGATCGTGAAAAATTTCGACTTCCGCTTTTCCGGAGTCCAATTAACCAAGTCCCGCGAAATGGTCTGTGTCTGTGTGTGTGTGTGTGTGTGTGTGTGTGTGTGTGTGTGTGTGTGTGTGTGTGTGTGTGTGTGTGTGTGTGTGTGTGTGTGTGTGAACAGACTAGCTCAAAAACTATAAACCGTGCGATCCTGAAATTGGGTATTTAGTGTAGGTATATGCCCGCGATGTGACAGCATAAATTTCATCAAAATTACTTAAAGGGAGGGGGTACTTTACATAATAACTTTTTAGGTTTTTTCGATTTTCTCAAAAACGGCTCTAACGATTTTGATTAAACTGAGTATTTGATATATTAATATGCCCGAAATATGACTGTTACAATTTCATCAAAATTGATTAACCGGAGGGGGGACTTTACTCAATAAATTTTGTATCATTTTCAGGTGTTTTTTTTTTATTTACTCAAAAACGGCTTTAAAGATTTTGATCAAACTGGGTATTTGATGTATGTATATGCCAAATATGTGATAGCCAACATTTCATCAAAATTGATCAACCGGAGGGGGGACTTTACTTAATAAATTTTGTATCATTTTCAGGTGTTTTTTTTATTTACTCAAAAACGGCTTTAAAGATTTTGATCAAACTGGGTATTTGATGTATCTATATGCCAAATATGTGATAGCCAACATTTCATCAAAATTGATTAACCGGAGGGGGGACTTTACTTAATAAATTTTGTATCATTTTCACGTGTTTTTTATATTTACTCAAAAACGGCTTTAAAGATTTTGATCAAACTGGGTATTTGATGTATGTATAAGCCAAATATGTGATAGCCAACATTTCATCAAAATTGATCAACCGAAGGGGGGACTATACTTAATAAATTTTGTATCATTTTCAGGTGTTTTTTTTATTTACTCAAAAACGGCTTTAAAGATTTTGATCAAACTGGGTATTTGATGTATCTATATGCCAAATATGTGATAGCCAACATTTCATCAAAATTGATTAACCGGAGGGGGGACTTTACTTAATAAATTTTGTATCATTTTCACGTGTTTTTTATATTTACTCAAAAACGGCTTTAAAGATTTTGATCAAACTGGGTATTTGATGTATGTATAAGCCAAATATATGATAGCCAACATTTCATCAAAATTGATCAACCGAAGGGGGGACTATACTTAATAAATTTTGTATCATTTTCACGGGTTTTTTATTTACTCAAAAACGGCTTTAACGATTAACAAAAATAAGATATGAATGTAGAAAAATGTGTGACTTTGGGAAATGATATTTAGCAAAACACGTCAATTTCTAATCTAAGTAAGTTGGTAAGTGAAAGTTGTGTGTTGCGCGCACTCACCAGATTTTTATTTTTTAAGAGTTTTTAAATATTAATTTAAAATTTAATTGACACATTCTTCATTTCATTTTTTGATTGAATGCTTTAACTTTGGCATACAATTTGCCGTTGGATAAATAAAAAACTTGGAGTTCTGGTCATCGAACTCTACGAAAAAAAACAAACAGAACCAACGACAGCAGTTTTTTTTTTCTCATATCCTCTGCGGAATTTAGTGACCTGGCTTCCTTTACGGGTGAGAGTCGAGGTGAGGCTATATCCTAATCCCAGGAAAGCAGACGATGAAATGTTTATAAATCCTTTTTAAGTATGGACCAAATTTTCCTTCTTTATTTTGTCCCCTACCATGAATATTAATAAACAATGCTGTTGTTCGTTGCGATTTCCTACAGCCAAGAAGATGGATCATTTAAAAGATGTTCACCAATTGTGGCTTTACAAGCTGAGGAAAGTACATGCATTCGGTCATTGCAATTAGATGTCGAGCAAGGCAAATGTTGGTGGGTTATAAATGACCGTGCTTGCTTGAACATTCTCGATCTCAGCAGGAGCGCCTGCAATTTATACCGTGGTAGACTCCGGATGGTATTGGTCGGTGTCACCTACATATATAGTATTCTCCCATATGATTCATATGCCAGAAATGGAGCGTAGGGGTAGATAGAAAAAAATCTGCAAATCTGCTTGCTTTTATATTGAATTTACGACACGAAATAATATGTCTTGATGAGTAGATTAAAATAACCATTGGAGTGTGTTTAAAAGTTTCTTCATTCCATAATTTTCTTTAGATTCCTCTACCGTAGTAAGAGAGAGTTCAGATAGGAATAAGTTTATGATATCTCCAATAATAGATTCACATAATTTTTATCACACGATTTGGTCTTCGAGATATAATACAAATAACGAATTTAGAAAAAAAATCAAAAACTTACGTGGAATCAAGGTTAGTACCAGAAGCTAATATTGTCGACCGTGCTTGTTTGCCCTTCTGTAGTTATATATGCATCAGTGATGTAAAAATATCGATAGTTTCGATAGTATCGGGCATAAAACTATCGATACTATCGATAGACTGAGGTGATGACCGGTGGGGGGACGGACGTAGAAAGTAAATTTTCTCATTTGTAACGATAGGAGCTAAAATACACGTTTCCATTTGCACTTTTTTATTAGGAGATAAGATTAGCATTTCTGTGGATACAGGATGGGCTACATTATACCTTGAAATAATTTTTGTCAGTTTCAAGCTTAGTCGTAACTGCAAAAAATAAAATCTTTATCAAAGGTCAAAGAAGCTGTATTTAGAGGGAAGCTATACCAATCCTCTTCAAGGAACCATGCAACCAGGGTTCTTAGTTGTCGAAGTAGTTGATTTGACATGACAACATTCGGAACGCGATCCTGGAATGTGCCGGAGTTTTTGAAGAAAAAAGGAAGTTGTTGTAAGATTTTTCTAGACATATCTTGGAACTTGTAGGTATAAATACTTCAAAAAAATGTTCTAAGATAGTTGATTTATAGAGGTCGAAAATATTTTATTTCATAAACTGTTAGTTTCTATGCCAAGTAATCTTCAAGTCAAGGGCCTGGCAGGCAATCAGTTGTTCTGTTTGTATATTATTCCATCAAGTTTGAAGGCATTTATGAGCAAAACTTCTGCGGTAAATCGTTTTCGAGTTATTACGAAGAATTTTGGAATTTTGAGTTGCTACCCACTGTAAACTATTTTTGACCGAATACTATTTTCACTAGTCGCTATTTGAGGGTACATGGGTACATATGATAGAGAATGCAATCGAATGTTCAAACAATTTCTTGAGTTGTTAAGTATCTTCTTGCCTATGTGCGATATTATGTATAACTATTCAGTACATAATGCTAGACTACCTATAAAAAGCTAAAAACCTAAATATAGTAAATCAATAAGAATATATAAGTGAACGAAATATTGTTTCCTAATTTCGACTAAATCGTATAAAATTGTGAAAAGATATAAAGTAATATCCGTTGAACGGCCCAGCAACAAATGGTGTAACTAACCCATAATCTATAGCATATCTAAATGACTAAAACTAAATACGAGCCGTTTATTTTGAAAGTGGCCTAACTCCATTTTTCATTTTTTTCCGATTGTCATGATTAACGGCACAACTTTATGTTATTTATCAGTAAAGCATTTCAGGTTGCTTTTAATTCGAGCAAATACGATTTTAACAGATTAGTTTTCAAAGTTAGTTTAATAATCGAACCGTGTGGTTTGAAAGTGGCCTAACTCCATTTATACTTAAATCAAGATATTTACTATTGATAATGTCGGAAAGTAGTGATGATGGTAATCTTAATTAATTAGTATATACAAGTAAACCTAAGTGTTTGGACGATCGTGTTAGTTGAATAACCAGTGCGTTCAATTAATATAAATCTAAAATTTAATATGAGCCAATTTTCGTTCTCCAATTTTCGTTTTGTTTGTTTTGTTAGGCATTGTACTGTGTAGGGGGTAAATGCACTAACGGTGTAACTCCTAGTTTCCCATATCTGTGCATTCATTTGTGGTCTGGTGAAACAAGTAGTACCAAAACGTCTTAACATAACAAACCCTTTAATATCTCAAAACATTAAAATTGGAGTTACACCAATTGTGCTTTAAGGGGCTCATATTAAATTTGAGAAATTACGGGGAAGAACAGAACAAGACTATTTAGTGCAGGTAGTGAAGAAGAAATAGTAAGTAATGGTTTTTAAAAAAATCGAAAAAGAAACAGAATAATAGAACAATGTTCGTCTTCAGAGGACGAAGATACGAATAACAGTGGAAAAAAGATTGATGAATCATACATCCAAAAAGTGCGAAAGATTGAACGGAATTCATGAAAAAGATATTGTACTCAAACCGGAAACATTGTATCTGAATTTTTTTCTCGAAAATTTATTATTATTATTATTAAGTTACAGTTTCGTAATAAATTGAAGCGTGGAAATGAATAAGGGTAAGTGCCTTAGGAAATATTTACCGAAATGATGAGACTTATACCCCCTAGGGTGAACTACGTTCAGTGCTACACCGATGCCATCTTTCATACGTTCAATGATCTCTTTTCTAAAAACAAAACATTACTCATACCTCTATTCGGAAGAATGGCCTTGGTACATATAACAATTTGACAAAAAAAAAACTTTTTTTTATTCTTTTGGCACTAAGACCCTTATGCATTTCCACGCTTCAATTTATGTTTGTAATTTTGTAATTTATGTAGTTAAAAATGTTTTGAGTCTTATAAATTATGTTTCTGAAGTGTTTTAAATATATGTATATATACATTAAATATATTAATGTTAAATAAATTCAGTATTGTTTTTTCAATTCGAAGCATTTTAATTTATCTTGAATGGACTTGAGCACCTTCAAATTTTATCCTAACTCCATTCTTATTATTATTAATTGCCATTATTTTAATAGGAACTATAAATTTAACACCCTAAGATACACTTAAACGCAAACCGTTAAATATCTCGATTTGAAGATAAATGGACTTAGGCCAATTTGAATTTATACGATATACGAAAAAATATAGTGCTGATATTGTTTAACGTCATTTATGCCACTTAGGCATAATCGGACGATGCTACAGTGGGAGCCCTAAATTTTGCCTGTCCAGGTATAATTAGGATAGGGATCTTAAACGAGTACCTGACATCGTGCAGGATCGGGACCTCCGTCCTATTTTACGTCCTATCCGAGGCACGGCATAGCCAAGTATTTTATACTCCCTTTAAAAAATCGTAGGGTCGCCTCGGGACGAGAACCCGGGACCTTTAGTATTGTAGGCTGTTATGCTAACCACTACACGAAAGCGAAATACCTTATAAAAGAGTGGGACTGAGGAAATATATCTCCCCTGAGGAAATATATACCTCCTAAACTTATGTAGTTTATCATTTTGAGACTGAGTTTCCTACTTGGATTTGCATTCTCCATTTTTCAGATCATATGTATAACACCCTTCCGCCTCTTTCAATCATTCTCGACTCCCTAATTAGCACTCAGCCCTCTTCTACAGAATTCTGGAGTTGTATACTTATACGTTTATATCTAAATGTATTACCTAAAATACAATCCGAGAAAGAAGGGTCGAATAAAAAAATTTAATAAGCGTATGGCTTGACTTGTTTACATAATAATTGTATAAATTTAGAAATGATCTCTAAAAGTTTTTCAGTGTACCTCGGCTACTTTATTTTTGTATTATTTTTTGACTTTATATGTAAATAGCTCTCCTTACCCTCACAGGTTTAGCCTTCGAATACAAGAGGTTACATCACCAACTTGCTGAGCTGTCGGGCGGTGGTGGGTGGCTATTTATTTTTTGCCCAAAAAAATACAGATGGCAGATCCTTGTTGGTCGTGCTCAGGACACATTGCCGATCCTCTATCCGGTTTCCGAATGGAATGCTAATATTTAAACCACAGAATGTAACCTTGTTTTTTAATTTTTTTTTTTTACAATTTTTCCTCCAGAATTTTACTCCTACCCCTTCCTGTAAGGGTCAGCAGTAGGCAGTTTTATAATTGCATTTTAGTGAAGTAATAGGATCCGAAAGTGAAACGGATCGTTTAAAGAAATTTTATTGCCATACTTTTATCTATCCATAGCCATTAGATGGCCTGAAGGCTGGAAAAACTAAATTTGAGAGAAGCGTATTTTATTATAAAATACTAATAAATAAAACTGATTAAGGCATAAAATAAATTTAAAATTAAAACTGAATATTAGCCGGTGCAAAATTCTGAAACGTTTACAGAACGTTGCTGTTTAGCCAAATAAAAGCCATATATACTTTTTTTGCTAATGTATTCAACGAAAAAGGTTATAAAAAATAGAAAAAAAAATCGGGGGGGGGGGGGGTTGTTATCATTTTTGTGCTAATGATAGTTTTCTCTCTACGCTGCAAAATAGAAAAGAATTTACGGAAATAGGATATTTATTTATATGCCAGTTTTAGCTATTATAGTATAATTAGCCATTTTTTAAGCAATCAAACATTGTTAAAGAGTGAAAATTTATGTTGAAACTTATTCTGGTCAATGATATTTTTCTACCCATCATACGAACAATAAATATTTTATATTTTAACACCAATCTAATTTTGAGGTAAAATCAACTTTGCGGAACACTTCTATTATCATTACCGATAAAGTAATGAAGATTGTCGAATGAGGTATATTTTGAGAGATCGTTGTCATGAAAAAAAAATCAATTCCAGGATATACCTATAGCACGGATGAGAATGAATATCTTAAATAAATATTTTTAATGTCAGGGCTCAAATTTTTTCCTCACCAATTTATTTATTTTTGTATTATATATTGTTGACAGTAACAGTTTCTCAAGGTGGCTTTTCTTTTTTCTTGTTTTTAAATAAACTGTTTAATGTCATTTTTAATATAAATGAACATTCCATTCTTAGTAATTTAAGTTCTTAAAAAATGATTGCTATACACACTTCTAATTTGTATTATTTCTAATTACTTCAAATGTGGCTTAGTCTCTGTTAAGGTTTCATATCATATGAAAAACCAAAACTTTGTTATATATAAGCGTTGTAATGGTCGTTGGGTTTTTTAATGTTCTTTCAAATAGCAGTATTTCGAAACGTCGACTTATTTACATATAAATATATCATTGAAGAAGATTCTCATTTAATATTTTAAGCATCATATTAAACGATTATAACAATATTCATATGTTCATATAACAATATTAGGCATTTAATATTCTGTCGGTATCCTGAAAATAAATAATTATGATAGATATGGGGTGAAAGATAGAATAAGGAACTTCCTTAATTTTTATCGCTTTCCTCTTTAAGATGCCTTTAGACCGCGCCGAACCTCGTATCGAACATTGTGATCTCGGAGATCTTTGGTTAATCTTTTGATTGTTGTATTAGCCGAAGGATGTTTGGTGCCTTGGAAAATCATCTTTAAAGGTACCTCCATCATAAGATAGGGAGATTAAGATATGAGGTGGGGATAACTACAGGTTGGCAGGATCCCAACTGGAGCGGGCAATCTTATAACGATCGAATATGATTGGTCCCATCAACCACAACGACCTCTACGTCAACCCCCTTAGCAGATCCTGGCCCCGCCCCCACATCAGCGTCGCAGGGGTAGGGCGCCATTACTTGAGAAGATCTCTTTTATCTCCATCTAAGGAGCAGGCCCTTACGTAAGGAAACAAAAAACTAAAAAGGTACGAACTTGACCTTTTACATAGTGGAGCGTCGTTATAGGTTACGTTTTTGTCGTATCTTTATTCGGAAGTTTCCGGGTTATTCGGGTTCACTTGGCCCTTTGATAAATTCGGATTAAATGGATAATGGTATGAAAATTTGCTTTGGATTCTACATGATGTACTTGGTTTTCTTCCACGATCTGAATTTCAAAGCAGAAAATCATTTTCGGGACATCGGGTATTTCAGGACGGCACTAATTTCTAGTTCATCCGCGAAGAACATCTATTGCTATTAAATTAACAACAGCTATAACTTGCCAGCAGAAATTTATATTCAAGGAATTGAAGCACTCGTTGCTGTACAGCTGTTGTAATTACTAAGCTGACAAAAAGTAAAACAAAAAACTTTGAAGCAAGATATTTTAAATAATAAGAAGGGGTGCTAAGCTTAGCAATTATATTTATTTTGTGAGCTATTGATGACTGAAATATCTTGGTGAAGCTAAGGAGTTCACCGACTATAGAAGAGGAAGCTATTAGGATGACCAAATCAAACTCACCAAGATATTTTAAATAATAAGAAGGGGTGCTAAGCTTAGTAATTATATTTATTTCGTGAGCTATTGATGACTGAAATATCTTGGTGAAGCTAAGGAGTTCACCGCCTATAGAAGAGGAAGCTATTAGGATGACCAAATCAAACTCACCTACTACAATTTACATTCACTTCATGGGGTCATCTTTGGTGTAGTGGTTAGCATGGCAACCTACCATTCTAAAGGTCACGGGTCCGTGTCCCGTAGTGGCCCTAGGATTTTTTAAAGGAAGTAAAAAATCCTTAGCCATGCCGTCCCTCGGATGGGACGTAAAATGGAGGTTACGAGTATCTAACGAGTGTCAGATACTCGTAAAAGATCCCTATCCTAATTATACCTGGATAGGCAAAATTTAGGACTCCCACTGCAGCATCGCACACAGGGGTATTTGACCCGAAAAGCTGGCCAAAACTATTTCCTTCCATTTTATTAATTCAAAAGTCCTCAAAATGGCATCTATATTTGTAATATACATTAAAAATGGTTTTTTAGCAATTAAAAAAATATTCTAAGGAGAAAATTTTCATAAAATAAATTTTTAAATAACTCCACCGACTGTGAAATAGGCATCCATGGGTTTACAATTTATATTCATAATATTTTCCCTTTATGCATTGCAGCCATGAAATATGCTTATAACTAATTAAAGATTTATTGTCATTTATCTATTACTATTATTTTAAAAAAATGAAAATAGTGTGAAATACGTGAATATATATAAAAAGTTATGGTGATAAAGAAAAAAAAATGTGTTTTCCTAATTCATTAAGAATTGTTTAATACCTCTTCGAAACACAACTTATATCCCAGGAAGAAACGCACCAACCTTTCCGTAAAAATGCATATTACATTTAATTATTCATTATTCACTTTCCTCGTCACTTAATGAACTTTCAGAATCACCACTATCGGTTAAGTTGGTTGGGGAGACAACATTTCTAAAGTTTCCTTACAAAGCATGATACCTTTTTTCTTGAACTTCTCATACCTGTGATAATTGGATCTGATGTCAATATTAATCCATTAATTACATCCGGATTGCACTCTGTCCGGGAAAATTTTCTGGTCTTATTTTCTCTATAAACCCGGAAATGGTAATTTCGGGTTTCTGCTGCTTCCTCACATAAAAGACCAATATGAAGCAGAGGGCTTTTTATCACTTCAAAACCATCCCTTAAAATTTTATGAACAGATGGTGTCATAGCATACCATTGATAAAGTTTCTCCGTACCCGTTGTAAATTTTAAAGTAACAAATGATTTTTCAGAGCATCCACCAGATCTTGAGCTTTTGATTGATATCGTCCCACTTAGCCATTTCTTGTTGCTGTTTCAAAAATATTTCTTTTCCTTGAAGAAGCATTCTATCTCACTTGGAAATCATGCCTCAAAATGGATAATTTTGTTTTAGCTCTTTCACATGTTCTAGGTTATTACAATATTTCCCAATGAGAAAAAACACCAAAAATTCCTTCTTTTTTTTTTTAAAAGCTAATGTTTTGACTTTAAAAATATGTCAAATAATTCCATTCAGGTTACAGTTATTCTTCCAGAAGATCCTAAAATACAAATAAATGAAAATATAACAAAATTGAATTTTTTTTATTATTTAATGAAATTGACATTTTAGTAATAAAAAATTATAAGTCTCCCAATCGCAACTATTCGCAGAATTTTTTTCAAAAAACATAATCTACGTATACATTATCATAAAAAATATTTCGTTGCCCAGAAATGCCCAGAAGTATAACTTTTTAACCTTCAAATTTAATTTTTAGCTCTAAAATATACCTACCAAAAAACAAAAAGATATTGATACTAGTATTGAATACAAACAAATTATAACTATCTGGATAACAAGTAGAAACCTGGCCTCGAACTATCCATCATATGATAATTCCGATACTTCAGTAAGAATAAAGAAAATTAATATATTTTGTAGACCAATACTTATGAGCACAGACGAGTTAAAGGATAAGGTCAGATTTGAATTAGAATAGCCGCCGGATTAAGGGCCTGGAAGAGATAAAAATCATCTTACATGATCCAACAGGTCCTCTACTTGAACTTCCAGTCATTATTTACCAGAAATTTCAAATTTCAAAAAATGGGTTTTGGCCAACTTTTAGGGCCAAATACCCCTTTGTGCATTGTCCGATTAGCCTTAGTAGCATAAAGGGACGTTAAATAAACAAACAAACATTGACTTCATATCTATTTAGGAACATTATCGTAAATCAATAGTGAAAATTCTCATAAGAACCCCGTTGTATCATATTCGGCCCTTTTATAACCAAATGTTAGCAAATCAATCTAAAAACAATATACATCAAATGCAGCCCGCTTTTCATACACCACTCATTTCTCATTCAATTAAAATATATCTTAAAAATATGTTATAAAACGACTTTCTTTGTGCTATTATGATCGTATGACCGATTTGCTTCATGATCACGGTTTGCCGTTCTAAATCGAATAACGTTGACAGCTCACATATTTTTTAGATGCTCCATGAATGAGAAACGAGGGGTAAAAGTTAGTGTGGAGTGTATTTGGGGAAATTTTACATAAATGATAGAATTCCGGCTTACATGGAAATAATAAAATTATTTTGAACTTTTAGATTTCGTACTATTGATTTGTTCCTGATATGTTATGAATTTGTACCTGATGGTATTTCGGTTTACTAATTCAGCTGTTGCACCTTAATTTTCCACTTTTTCTTCGGTGGCTACCGGCTCCTTCTCTTCTTTACTCAATGTTTAATACTTTTATTAATAAATACTAAATAAATCTGAACATAACTATCCCACTCCTATATTGTAATGAAAATAATGTAATGGGCCTATACGGCTTCTCGTTCTAAATGCTTCAACTCTGTTGAAGACCAATTGTAATTAGAAACTTCGGCATAAAGTAAATATTAATCTCTGTTCCATTTTATTTCCAGAATCATCTCCTTAATCATTTATTACGCTAAATATTATTGTGATGGCATAATATTATTTTAATATTAATTTGGTATCTATAAATAAATTAAATCACCATTTTAAACAAAATTTGTAGTGTTTGGAATTTAATTATCTAGTATAATTAACTATTTTGATTTATTGGTATTGTTATAAAAAGAAACTCCTATTCTGCATAAAATGTTTGTACTGAAATATTTATTTTGTCGCGGACTTCGGGAAAACAATAATTGTGGAATCCATCAAAGTGCTGTGTGGGCAGATAAAATGTAAAAATTGTCAGTCATTTTTTATTGACCCATAAAGACATATTAAAATTAGGAGCATCAAAAAATATTTTTATAAGCGTTGTATCATTTGGAAAGGAATTAATTTATAATTAATGTATTTTTTTATTTTCTTTAATTATCTAGCAAGCAGATATTTAAAAAGTAGAGAACAGTTCGAATATTTTTTGTTTATCAGTTTAGACCTTTATCTGCTCGCATCAGGGCAGGGAGGACCGAATATTGCTTAGGTAACCATTAATTCAAAGAAAAAGTTCATTTTACTATTGATGCAGGTAACATGTTTGAACCAGAGCTAGAAGATCGAAAATTATATCGTAGATAGGTCAGATAATAAATCTTAAACCATCTAGCTGGGAGACGAACCAGAGGTTTATATCAGTTACTTAGTGGAGAGAAGCTAAGAGTGTACCAATCAGGATTGTTCGGATTCGGTTTCTGCCCTATCAACAAGTGATGTTTGTTGACTTGAAAGATTAGAGAAATGAATCATCTAAATTAGAAGGTTTGCAACAATTGGGTTTCTATGAACGCGGAGTTCGTAACGAAAGGATCTGAATTAACCAAATCGATCAATTTTCCAAAAGGCTAAATAATATTATAGAGTTTGAAATCTTTATTCTAGTCATTTCCCAACCATTTGAAAAAAAATAGATCAGGATTAAAGTGAGGTTCAATATGCAATCATCGGAGTGCTTTTAAATTCACTTTCGGTTTATTATTCGGAGACCGCTTATAAATCAATCAATTTCGCAGACAGAGACTAGACATTTGGTCGGCTCCTCAAGTAAAAATGAAATATTGAAATTTCTAATTCTATTTTATTAATTGCATTTGAATTGTGTTGACGATATTTGCATTGTTGGAAGTTCCAAATCTGAACTGAGAAATGTATTCCTAGCAATCCGACCGTCAACTTAACTGTTGAGATTCAAGAACGTTGGGCCACAACTAATTATCTGGTTGTAAAAGCAGCCAGAGCACAGGATGTTAAATGTTCTGTCGAAGCAGGCCCTTACTAGTATTAAACAGTGCAGGAGTTTAGCTACCTCCGATCTTTCTTTGCATCGACAAATGGAATGTCAGCGGAAATAGGAAAGAGAAATTGCTCTTTTAGCTATAGGAGACATTAATCGCAAGGCAAGCTAAGGCTAGCCATATAAAACTTTTATTAAGATGATATTGATCTATGCCAAATCTGGAGGATGGCAAAGATTGTTGAGAATAACAGCGTTATATTCGAACGGAAATTTTTCCGTCTACCTACATGAAAAAAAAAGGTGCTGTGAAATTAGGAGAAGTTTAGAAGAGATGAAAGACTGAGAGTTGTGTGTCTTTTTCAACCATTTGAACGTTGACTTCATAGAACTTGGTAGGGTAAGTAAGTATGCTTGACAGTTTTAACCAAGAGGAGGAAGATATTCCAATTAGAGCCCAAAATAGTTTGGACCGCACGAGAAGTTAGGAGCAGATCAAGACTAAGATGTGTGTAGACTTTGGAGGCTAACTGAAGGATGCTATGTAACTGAAGGCAGAGGCCGAGCACAGAGCTGGATGGCGGAAGGATCCTAGAAGCTAACACCCATCACGGGATTGTAGCGGCAATTTGATTCGTAGTAGTTAATTGAAGCATTAAAACAGTTAGCAGTAGACGTCTCAATATATTATAAATTATTTTTGACTTAAACTTTATTTTATTCAGATATCAACGTTTTGGGGCCACTTACCCATTCTCAGGGGTTCAGTTTTTGTCGCTTAAAACCTCATAACACGCCGGCATTGGGTCGAAGAAGAATTGATGAAGCTCCTAGGGAAAGGAAATTAACCTGGTTCGATGAGCTTTCTTGCATTGACTCAGACAGATCAGCAAGGTGTGCTGAGAGAGGAGCCTTCTCTAAGACTGGAAGGACAGCACTGACCATTGACCCAATCAATGACATCGATCAGATGTATGAGAAAAGAAGGAAATTTATGGAAAGGGCATCCACAAAATCCAATATCTCCTTGGAGTGAGAGCTCGCCCTGAGATTTGGCCTCTGATTTGGGTCTCGTAGAACACTTATAAAAAGAACTGGGGGCTTCCTCGAAAACCGTTGATGTAGATCTTGATGAGTTGGCGATTTTGATAGAAAACTAAATTCAGGCCTCCTTGGGCATTGTCCATCAGTATCTTTATGGCAATTAATAGTTTGGACGTTTATAATTATTAATTCTTTTATTCAGAGGTGTGTAATAGACAACTGTTTTTCTTTTTTTATTTTTATTTTGGATAGCCAACGTTTCGATCACTAGATGTGGATCTTCATTAGGGCTTCTGAGTCCAAAGTAAGCTGTATGAGAATTTCTTTTATTCATTTATTATTCATATAGAAAAACCTTTTTATTTTAATTTAAATTTATTATTTTTGTTTTACAATAATTATTTAAAAATTAATATTCAACAAATCGGACATCCCAGTAAATAAGTGATAAGGTCGGGTTTAGCTCAAAAAGAATTATGTGGCTAAAAAAGAAGCATGGAGACGGTTTCTTCGTCCTACTTATATAATCAATATGTCTTATCTTGTAGTATCCATGCGGTATATTTTGTGTTTATCAACCCACAGTATAAAGTAGGGCATTAATAATTTTGTATTAAATAAAGTATTTTCTCTCCTGTTTATCCTGGTTTTTGACATTGAGCTATATCACCATTGCGTAATGTTAACCGCTCCTTTGTATAAAAAAAAAATCTTATTTTAAATTTTATTCATATTAATATAATCTATGATCGTTGTTATATCGTGTTAATATAACATGGTAATTCATTTTTCGGAAAATGGGAAATGACCCTGAAAGGTTCAAATTTAATAAAATAAATATTTTTTTAAACTAAATTTCAACAATTTCAATGTTTCACTAATATTGAATTAAAAGGGATATATTAACCAACAAATATACTATCAATAGAATACTTTTAAAATGAAAATATTAGCATATAAAACAAGTTCCAAAAAAGCCGTGTTTTATGCTTTTTCTGAAACAGTCTAAGATTCATTCGATATTTATCATCGTAATTTTTATAAATTGATTGATCATTCTTTCTAAAACCGGTTTTGCAAAAGTTCATTCACGTGGCAGGAGTCCTGCTAAAGAAACCATAAACGTTGACTTTCATTCCGAGACGACCTACATAAAATTTATAGAACGATCAGAATCCCTTTCGAGTTCGGAATATTATTTCGGTCTGAATTCAGTACATCCTTTCAAAAAAATCATAATTTCTCCTGAAAAACCATAAATATTTTAACGTACAGTTCAGAAAAAAATACACTCTTTTTATTTTTATTTGAGGTTTTTAAAATAATAAATAACAAATAAATAAATAAAACAAAATATGAATTTGGTTAGTATACCTTATATGAATTATTAATCTCAATATTTAAGGTTTATTAGATTAACATAAATTATCAAATATGTATGTCGATTCTTGATTAATAGTGCTTGAAAAAAAAAACTAACCTAAAATTTTATATTTTTTTCCGACAAAGCTTATAAATATAACTAAGGATATAATTATTATCTTTGTACAGCTAATAGTTTTTGATCGATATATTTTTCATGGGTATTATCACTAGGTTATAAATAAACATAGATTTCTGGTCTTATTACTATTATTTGTTCTGATTTATTATTGATTCGACATCTATCATTTATGTATATGATATATGGTTATAGATGAATAACGATAAACAACAGTGATAGTGGCGTAATCATTGATGAATTGATCAGGAGTGTGGCTTTGTGAAAGATAACTTAACTTACCCTCTGGGAATAAATTTAGATTTAGAACTGATCATCGACTACATTAAAATCCCTCTTATTCTTGCTTAACAGGACCGAGATATGACCGGTAATGGGGAAGAATCGGTTAATCAGTAGGGTGTGAAATAAAAAAAAGATTTAAATGTTAGTTTAATTCGTGATTATGGTAAAAATAAAAACAAAAGTCAAAAAATAATATAATCACAATGTGAATATTAATATTGTAACGTTAAATCGTTAAATAAAAAAACACTTGATTTAAAATCCCAGACCTTTTGTTGGAACAAACTAAGCGGTTGGAGCGGAACGTTTGGATCTATATTGTTGGAGCACCATCTACGGCGTTCCACCAGCTTCCACGAGATTCTACAAACAACGTTCTAGACCCTCTTTACAACTATATATAAGGAGCGATTGACTGAACAGTCTTAGTCTTTGTATTGGCTGTGAAGCTCAAGCTGAGTGCCATGAAGTTATAATTTTTTTAACCTGCTAGAATATTTATTTTGTTATAATTCGTGTGGCATTGATAATTGTATATTTTTGTTAAATAAATATTTGTAAACCCACATAAGTGTGATGATAAAATTTAATTTTAGATAAGGCCCCTTTGTCATTGAATAAAATAAAAATATTGATTTAGATCAAATGTCTTATTGAATCCTATGAAAGCCTGTTTGCATTGCCAGGGGCAAATATAATGGACCAACTAGCTCTGTTCGCAGCGTTTCGTTTTACGACCAACCTCGGGACTATTATTAGCCGATGATGATTTATTATTATTATTATTGAGCAGTTAATAAGTGGACTACAACATTTTAATCCTAACATTTATTAAAAAACATAACCGTGTAAACAGTTCTATTTCGTACATTGTAATCGCGCTTTCACACCGCAAAGCAACGATTGGTTCCAAGCTACTTAATAGGAACAAAGATATTTAATACATACCTTTACATAGATCAATAAAATGGAATCATGTATGTTTTTGTAGGTATGTATTTAAAAATATTTTTTATTTGTTATATTAGTTCATCGCTCTGAATGTTATTAATGTGGTTATTGGCAAAGTTTTGATGTACAAGAAAACAATACTGACTGAAGTTTATTTTTTACTTCCACTTACCTGTATATGAAGTTTGTAGTTAGGGAATGTATTGCGATCGTGAAAAGTTTCGAATTCCGGTTTTCAACGGAAATACACGTTTTGGGGTCCCCTGAGTCCAAATAACCAAGTCCCCCAAAATGGTCTGTGTGTGTGTGTGTGTGAAAAGACTAGCTCAAAAACAATAAACCGTACGACCCTTAAATTGTATGTATATGCCCGCGATGTTACAGCAAAAATTTCATGAAAATTGGTCAAACGGAGGGGGTACTTTATTTCATGAATTTGGTCTAATTTTTACGTTATTTTCCATTTTCTCAAAAACGGCTCTAACGATTTTGATTAAACTCGGTAGTTGATGTATGTATATGCCCGCTATGTGACAGTCAAAATTTCATCGAAATTAATTAATTAGAGGGGACACTTTCCTTAATAAATTTTGTCTCATTTTCAGGTGTTTTTTTTTTATTTACTCAAAATCGGCAAATAAATATTTTGATCAAACTGGGCATTTGTTGCATGTGTATGCCCGCGATGCCACAAACGAAATTTAATTAAAATTGGTCAAGCGGAGGGGGCACTTTATCTAGTAAATGTTGTCTCATTTACAGGTGTTTATTTTATTTACTCAATAACGGCTGAAACGATTTCGATTAAATTGGGTATTTGATGTATTTATAGGTCCGCGATGTAATAGTTAAAATTTCACCAAAATTGGTCAAATGGTGGGGGCACTTTATTATTAAATTTTGTCTCATTTTCAAGTTTTTTTCTTTTTTCTCAAAAACGGCTGTAACTATTTTCATCAAATTGGGTATTTGATGTGTGTATATGCCCGTGATGTGACAGCCGAAATTTCATATCCCATATTATCACTGATGAAATTAAAAACATTTATTTTACTTTAGACAGTAAATACGTAATGCTCAAATTATTTAAAGCATTTAAGGTGTGAAAAAATATGGTATAAGAAACTTTGGTTCCATAAGAAATTTCTGAATGCAATATAAAGTGATTTTTGAGGAACAGTAATCGTTCTCGATTTCCAGAAAGGCATAAGAGACAAACTTCACTACGAGTTGCAAATACACCTCCTATCGATTCACCTTCCCGATATATCTACCAAAAGCAAATCGCTGTAAAAAACAACCAACTAGTAAAAAAAAAAACCGACTCTTGATGAAATTAGATCCCTTAAAATAAACAAGCAATAATGAATCGAAAATTACTGAGAACTTTCAAGTTTTGCTAACAGATACTCTATAACTTATGGAGATATACAAATATAAGCATATAAATATGGAAAAGTGTGGCACCAGATTTTTATGATGCATAAATGCCGAATTTAGTCAACTATGTCCATTTATTTAACTAATAAGTTCCTTTATTATAAGAACCTGTCCATTGAGGTTATACTGTAGTACACTACTAGATTTTTTATTAATATATTAACTTTTTTTTTTTGTTAAAAATTACTTATTATAGAATTCAGTTGGTTTATTAAAGTTAAATTTAAGAAAAACCACTGGCCCTGATATTTGATAACATTTGGAGACATAGAATCAAAATATTAATACTCTTAAAAAAGAAAAATAAAGGAATAAGGACTGTTTAAAAAATGTCGGCGGAATGTAAACCTGAACTCCAGTAATCTTTGGCGGTATCTTTTATAAGCGGTCCTTATCTCCTAAGGTGTCTTATAATGTTAAATCAAATTTGATTTTTATTCATTGATTTCTATCTTATCTGTGCAATCTTTACAGCGCAATTAATGGTTTTTTATGAAATCTATTTACCAGTAAAAGACCTCCCCATTTATTGTGATAAATATTAATAATAATAATAATAATAACAATAATGCTTTATAATTTATAAAAAAAGAAAATACAAAAAAAAAAAAAACCCAAAGCATTTACGGCTTGGGACGTACCCGTCAGCCGGAGTGGTGTTGACATAAAATAAAATAAAATAAAAATAGAATCTCAACTGCAAAACTAATTTGCTGAGAAAAAAAAAGAAAAAGTAGAAAAATTAATTGCAAAATTAATTTCACTACTTATAAAAAATAATAGTATATGTATATATATAACAAATTAATATTTTTACAGAAATTAATTTTACAAATTAATATTTTACAGAAAATAATGTATAAAAGAAAAAATAAGTGTAATAGTAAAACATGGTATAATGTTGAAAAGAAAAAAAAAAAAAAATACGAGATAGAAAAGACGCTATACAATGACTAAATATAATTTGTTAATAATTAAAGTTAAACACAATAATGAAATACTTGTTATGAAAATAATGCATACCTTCAGTAATTAAACTCCTGCACTAAGTTAAACCTATAGAGCCATGCAGAACGAGCCATAGATATCAGGTCTCTGCAATTATTGGAGATCAGCAAATCACGGAGAGATTGCTCAGTCAGGTCACAAAATTAACTAATTTATTTGACAGTGAGGATCTGATTCCATAGAGCCCCCCCCCCCCCATGGCTCTACCAAAAGCAGAGGTTTTTACAGCCGGAATAAAACAAAGGTTAAAATTATGAAAATATTTGTCCAGAAGTATTTCACCCTCTTCTACTAAAAATGTTTCTAACAAAAGAAAAATATCAATTTTTTTAACAAAATTTAGGAAAAAAGGATCTCTTATTTTAGACTTAAGACCTGCAACATTAAAAGAGAGAACACAAAAATTATTTTTAACACCGGCTGTCAAATGATGACTCCGGCTGGAAATCTCATCTCAGGAGTTTGTAGCCGCTTGAAGCCCTGAAGAACTACCGTAGGCAGCAAAAACCGTACCAGTTAAAGTATTCCGCGCGGAGAGATGTTCATTTGGTCGCTATTGGGTCAGCAGATCGGATAAAAACTTTGATAAATCAGTAGCAACGACCTCACTCAGCTTCACCGCTCCAGGCTCGCCACCGGACTGTAGGCCATGTTTCTGCGAACACTCGAAGATCTGTTGTCTGATGTAAAGGCGATCAGCTCTGACAAAGATTTTTTCATCGGGCTTCAACTTCAAAATCTCTCGCCTTATCATCAACAGCTTAGAGTGCTTTTGCCTAACATTATCCGGCAAATCGTTTTGAATACTGAGACCCGTACCATTGAGACGTTTTAGACATTTCATTATTGATAATTTGTCTGAAAAATGCACAAACGATACCATTAGTGGCCGTTTAATTAATTCCATTCTCCCCAGAGGGAACACCGAAAACAAATCTGCATTAATCTCCACATTAAATACCTCGTGACAGAAATCAATAACCTGCTTCTTCAAATCTGTATTTTCATTATATTTTAAACCTCTAATAATAATATTATTACGGCGTGATTTCATTTCAATATTATCTAGAGTTTTATCAGTTCGTTCTAGTGCCAGTTTTAAATTATTAATTTCCGCCTTGAGAAGATTATTTTCCTCACGTAGGTTTTTATTATCTTCATAGAGAGCTTTAATCCTTTCGTTGACAGATTTAAACTATTCAGTGAGCGAAGCGTAGTTTTCATTCAAAGGTACCAAGGCAGTATTCACAATAGATGAAATAGAACTCATAAGTTCTTCTTTCGTGAGGGCCACCCGATCTACTGAAATTAAAGAGCTGGATGTTGCCATACTTGTCCTTTTTGGCTTATTATCAGTTAATTCTGGTGAACTTCTTACTGTTTTAGAATAAACAGGAGGGTTTTTTAATGGTGATTGATCCTGATTCTTAGGAAGCATTGAAATACTTAAACTAATTTTTTATAAATATAATTTTAAAATATTGTTATTAAAAATATGACTTATATGGCTCCGTAGTAAATAACTGTATCATAAATAGTCAATAAACAGTCTTAATCTATAACAGTGGACAATAATATTTACTGTCCAGCTTGAGGCTCCCCACTATTCCTTGAATTAGAAACTATTAGTCTTTAAGCTATGGAAATTGAATAGATTTCCTCTTTACTTACGGCGCAACGGCTGCATCCAATTTCACCAACTTTCACTATGTTCGATCTTAGTTATATATCTACCACTATGTAAAAAATTATAACAAACAGAGGACCGTAAACGACTTTTACTTTAGAATAACTAGAGACCGATATGAACAGTACGGAAGCTAGAACAACACTCTGATAAATATTTCGGTTTGAACAGTAATTAAAAAAGCAACAATTTTAATCACTTTTATTCAAATAACATTTTATATTTTAATAAAAAATTTCACTTATCATACCACACGTCGTAAAACCACCACCAAAAACTACCCATACTACATTAAATTAAAAAACAACCTTATGATTTTGCACTAAAACAAAAGTTTATTAGATACTTAATTCTCAATTTAACTATGCATGAAAAAACAATAGAGATGGGGGTTCCCAAACTTTTTCTTACCACAACCCGCCTGTTGAAGTGAAAGCCTCCCACGTTGACCTTCTACAATTGATTGAATGTCAATATTATAAAAAATAATAGGGGAAGGTGGGGTAAGATGACCAGGTTAAGCTTTCATATTTTTTTCTGACCACTCTGAATGAATGAGGGAACTGAGAAAGTAATGAAAAGTTTGTCAATATATTACCTGATGTAAACCTTATTTAAAATTGTTTTATTAAAGTTCAATGAGGAGATCCAAATTTTTTTTTTTTGAAAAAGTTATTAAAAATTTTTTATGAACACATTGAAAACTATTTTTAATTAAAAATGAAACATTGAAACATCAAACTTTATATTAATCATTAATTATAAAAACATTATTTATTAACACAAAAGTCGCAATTGTAAGGTGTTTGGGCGGCATGCTTTTGATCCCAATCTGAGCATTCGGCGTGAGTCCAGTTGAGGCTCTTAAAACAGTTTTACCATACTTCATCTTTTCCCCCTTCCCAACATATGATACAGAAATTATCATCATCGAAAACATCGAAATCCATATCGTCATCAGTGTCTACATAGAGACCCGTCATCATAAGATGAAGAGCAGACAAATAGACGTCTGGTCTTGATTTTAGTTCCTTTCTCTGTATTTTCTGCTCTTTATCTTCTTGCGCCTTCCTTTTCTGTTCTAACGCTTGTTTTACAGGATTTCCCGATAATAGGAGGGATGGCAGTTTCTTCTTTGGTTTTCTAGCAGTCTTTTTTTTTAATTACTGGAAGTGGAGGAAAGCTGAAGAAGTAGGTGGAGTAGGCTCTGTCGCCTCAACAAGAGTTGTGGGCGGTAGGGACTGTGGCTGAGGGGATTGGTCTGTTCGTCATCTTACCCCATTGTAAATTCGTCATCTTTCCCCGACTCGCCATTTTTATTGGGCACTACCGACTAAGAGTCTAGATAGAAAGAAGGATCCTACATGACTTTGTAGGTCCTTTAGTGTACTTTCATAATATATAGGAGAATAACATAAAAAACTTTCCTTAGACTTGTGATGGCTTGCTCTTCAGCGGGTGGAAATTTCTGTTTATCACAATGTAAACGAGAAAAGGGCCGCGACTTTCTCCTGAGAGCTCGTGGACAACTGGACAAATATGTCAACAAATAAATGCCTCTCCTATGGCAAGCATTTCCCTCCTAAAGTGTGCTGCTTTTTTGGATTGACTGCAAGAACTATTGAATTCGTCATTTTTCCCCATCCGTCATCTTACCCCACCTTCCACTATATATTTATATATAATTTTGAAAACATTTTTTTAATTTTCTAAACTTAGCAGTTTAGTCAATCTATAATCTATATAATATAATCTACAACGTAAATTTAGCTTTCATAAATTGTGCTCTAAGATTTTAAATCAGCGAGAATTTCTTTTACTTTCAACGGTTCTCGCGCCCCCTCCCAACTTGTGTTCTTGCCCCACTGGTGTTGCGCGCCACCTACATAGAGGAAGGTTTTTTAGCCAAATGCTTCCCAATTTTCAAAAAAAGGGAACGGTAGGTAGCAAGTTTTTATTTCATTTCAACAGATTAAATTAAAACCTATCATTACTTTTATTTTAAGAACAAATGTACTAATTGTTTTCAATAGTAGGTTGATTATTTGATTAAAAAGTCAATATGGATCATAGATAAAAAGTTATCTTTCATATTTTCCATACATCTGAGATACTTATCATTTTTTTATTTTTAAGTATTTTTATACTTATATTTTTATTTGACAACCTTTCATCGATAGATTTTGAAATGAACATTTCTCTTCGTATGATAATTATCTAACCGTGAACTTAAACTATAATTATCTAAGTATATAACTTCAGCCTTGGGATTCCTGTCTATGCAAACAAATTATGGATTTCGAAATAGCCCAACCCGGACTGTGTACTAATGTTTGATCTTTCCCTTGGACGCCTGGAAAAAAAAAAAAAAACATCAAAATAAGATAAAAACGAAAAAGAAAACTAGTTTTCCCTGAAGAAATATAGAAACCTAAATATAGATTAATACATAGAAGTGCTCTTTAATTTCCTGGGCTGAGCTTATAACCATCAAAAGTTAAAAGACTTCGAAAATCAAATGCTCAAAATCGATTAAGCCCAAATTAAAAATATGTTATAAAAGCAATACTTGTTATTTGTTTCTATATTTAGAGTTAATAAGAACAAATCCAAAAATCCATTTACCGAATTCAAGCGAAACTGTGGGTCAATCGATGTTAATTTTGGAACTAAGACAAGTGAATTAAAAAAAAAAAAAAAAAAAGTCAAATGCTAAATTGAAATGAAATGAAATGAAAAATAATTTTATTATCCTGGGACTGATGTACCTTTAGCCATAATATACATAATACTATCTAGCCAATGTGGTATATTAATGTGGTATATTATGGTATATATATTATATTATGGTATATATATTAATGTGTGGTATATTATGTGGTATATTAGCCGTATATGAATAATATGAAATATCTACAAAAGGGTGTAAAAAGAATATTTAAAAAAAAAAAAAACAAAAAAAAAACAGGAAACAGAAACAAATATAATGCATTCCTACATGACAATAATCTATAAGTTTAATAGGCGGAAGAGAAATATGGTAGCAAAATACCACTCTTTGGATTGATTAAATTGAAGATATCGAAGTGGATTTAATGACATATCAATTCAATTTAATATTCTTTGACGTGTTATTCGTTGATTGTTAATAATTGTCCATCCCCACCCAAAACTTATCCATGGTACCATTTATGTAATATTAACTTTCATCAATTTTCGAATCTCATAAATGAAGAAAAAAAAAAAATCTTAATCTTAATTTAAATTAAAAATAAAATTTTGATGTACAAGATATATATAAAATTAAGTTAGAAGTAGTTTATAATAACTTTTTTCCTATATTTTTTCTATTTTATGTTTCAAACTTTTAGTTATTAATATGTACAAAAATTATTATTAAAAGAATTATTGCTAAAATTAAGGAGTCCAACCTTTTTTTCGAGGAGTCTTTTTTTGGAGGCTGATATGAAAATGTCTACTTCCTCCTTTCCCACAATAATTTCATACTTACATATAAAAAAGTTTTCAAGATTTATAATTTATTTTTCAATTAAATAGTTGTAAAATGGGGTTGTCCGCTTTTAGGAGGACTGGAGTTACTTCCCTGGTATAACTAAATAGAAATTTATTTTATTTTATGAAAAGTATGCAAGTTTTTTTGGGATTCAAGGTTTTCCATCAAGAAAGCAAAAACATATTAACTAACGAAATTTTTTTGAGATACGAGGGTTTCACTCTAGGCCATCGAAATGTTTTACTATGTTTATAATTTTCTTATTATAATAAAAAAAATTAGGTGAATAACTCTTGCGCTAATGTCAAGGACTATTTTAAAGTAAAAAAAAAAATTGTTCTTAAACTGAGTATTTTTATCGTCCCTTCTTAAATGTTATCCTGTTAAACAGTTCATAACTATCTTTCCCCTTTAAAACTACGAAGAATTTGGAAGGTTGTAGGCAATAGTAGAAGATTTTGGAATGGAGAAATAATTCAGTGTGGAGTAATAAACAGTTATCGTAGAACTTTTACGATTCTTATGCAAAGAATTTCTGTATCGTTTTAACAGATTTTTGAACCGCTTGAAAGTACTTCGTCGCTGTGACATACGAAAAGTTAAGGATTTCGAGGACAAGGAAAATCTGTTTCATAAAGGTAATTATTTTGGAAGTTTTAAAGAATGTCAGATTTAAGCCACATAATGTATTTCACATTATCTCGTTAGGATCAAGCACCTGATAAATATAATATAATTAAGATAAATCCTTCTATCTGATAAGACAGAAATATAAAATCCAAATTTTTTTACAGGCGAGCACCGAGGATCCCATCTCTTATCTTAAGAACACATTATCTCAACCATTTAAGGGCCATAAAGCTGTTATTCGTTTGAAAAACCTTTCAAATTATGCTCCCAGCAAAAGTAATTTAGTCTATCAGTGGAAGCGTGCCGCGCATGTTCGAACGCATGCTGGAGACCTCTGGTTTCGAATAATGGCCAATGCCAATCTCTTCTTTCCAAAATAAAATATTTAAACTTATTGAAAAATTATATAAAATAGTTACAGCGAAAAAGCAATTAAAATTAACACTTTCATTTGTTAAGTCTGTTAACCCACTCGTTCTTAATCTAAAGAACTACCACCAGAATGTCAACATTGTAATATCATTTTAACAGTATGTCACATTTTCCTAGAATGTTCCTTTTACATACAACATAAATAATTCAGGGCTAAAATCAGATTCAACTAAAATCCTGAAAAACGACAAAAACACGGTACAATTGGTCCTACCATATTTAATATCTAATAACTTTATATAAAATGAATTAGAAAACTGGTATGAATGAGTAAGAAAAAATGAAATATAACAACTTTTGTTAAATCTAATAACTTGAAATAATATATCAAATGTAAAATAGAAAACTGGTATAAGCGAGTAAGAAATGAAGATATTTATATATGTATATATATAGAATGATTGAGAAATTGGAAATATGATGGCGTTGATGATCACTGCAGTTGTACCCCAATAAATCAGAACAAGCAATATGTATTTATTTAAATATATTTATTACATATTTGTGGAAACGTGATACAGCTGACAGAAACTAAAGAAAATCAATGTAAATTGCTAAGTTTCTTCCTTCAGAGCTGTTTTTTGTCTATGTAAGCTTTTATATGCTGTGGCGATTCTTATGAATGAACGTTATGATCCATGATTTATAAGGTCCAATTATTTCGATTTAAAAAGGATCTGACTTGTTTAACTTTAAATGTCCAAAAATATATATAACTGCCCATTAAATGTTTGTAATTCTCTTGGAAAGAGAAGACACCACTAACTTATTTGAATCTATTAATATTATTACATTAATGTTATACTACATGTGGCGGGTGCGTGTTTATTAGAACGTTTTTACTTTTATTTTTATAGGAGTAGTTATTAAATTTTTATTATCCTGTATTTTTGTTGCGTTACATGTTGTTACTAACAACTACCGCCGCATTTCCTTATTGCCCACAAACAATCGGCATGCGCAAATCAACATTAAAGTTTAAAAAAATTAATATGAATCTAAATTATACAGGAAAATTAGAGTCTGGAAACTTTACTTCACGTTGTTGAGCCATATAAGTTTTTTTTTCTTTCATGAAGATAAAACTGCTTATTTTTAAATAGGAAAATTGGCATCAGAAAAAACATACATAGAACTTATTTACTTGTTGACTTGTATGTATTTATAGTCTATTTGTATTGTTAGTAAAATGCTTTGTGGTTCTTTAATAATATTATTCATGGATTTTTAGGTTTTATCTAGAAACAGATTTCTAGAATAGTGTTCTAAAG
This sequence comes from Aelia acuminata, assembly GCA_911387785.2. Lineage (NCBI taxonomy): Eukaryota > Metazoa > Arthropoda > Insecta > Hemiptera > Pentatomidae > Aelia > Aelia acuminata. Next base: position 62,555,660 of record OU426983.1, on the reverse strand, counting down.
AGTAATATTATTATTAGTTATGTTCTTTACCAAATATTATGTAATGATATTTATATTTAAAAAAACCAGGGTCATTGTTACTTAAGTATCACCAGTTAATTCTTCCTTTATGTTACTAAAGCTAATCGGACAATGCTACAGTGGGAGTCCTAAATTTTGACTATCCACGTATATTTAGGAAAGGGATATCTAATTTATATTTTCAGTAATTCATGGAAACTCATGTCAATTTTTCATTCACTGCTATTTCTTAAAAATAGTAACAGTTTTTTTCATTTGAGCCTTTTATTTGACAGAATGACTAACTCCAATTTCAACATTTTTCAAAAGAGCACTTTAAAAATTTGGAAAATGGAAAATTTGTATTAATTTTCTTAATGTTTTTACTGTGTAATAGTAGAACTGAGACTTATAATATATCCATATAATATAAACATAACAGTATACAAACATTTCAGTGGAGGTTTTAAAGACCGGAGGGAATAGAATAGTAAAAACCCTAAAAAAGCTAATAAATCTTATAATACAGGAGCAAGAGTTACTAAAGAACCTCAAGACAGGATTTATTACATCTATTTATAAGAAAGGGACAGGAGTGAAATTATAGAGGTGTCTGTGTTCAGAGCTCTGAATCGAGAATAATTGGGAGAATTCTGAAGCAGAAATTAGAAGAGGAGTTTGTCACTCCGGAACAGCAGTTTGGTTTCACAGCAGCAAGATCCTGTGCAGATAGTATATTTGTCCTGAGGCAGCTGATAAAAAAGCGAATGGAAAAATGAAGGGAAGTACACATTGCGTTTATAGATGTAGAAAAGGCCTAGGACAGTGTATCAAGGTATAAAATGTGGGAATCCCTAAAGAGTCCAGGAATAAGCGATGCCATAATAAATGCAATAAGATATCAGTGCAGTGAGGAAGAGTACAGAGTGAAGCTCGGCTCTCGATTGTCTGAGCCGTTCTCTGCAACTAAGGGCCTTAAACAGGGATGCAGTATGTCGCTAACGTTGAAAATCTATATTCAACAAGCAGTAAAAGAGTGGAGTGCAAGTTGGGAACGAAAAGGAGTAGACATCAACGGGCATGTGTTATTCTCCATTTTCTTTGCCGACGACCAAGCAGTGGTCGCGTATAAGAGGAAGCGCTAAGGAGCCTGGAAAGAGAATTCAGCAGATGGGATCTATAAATTAATTTTGATTAGACTGAATTCATGGCAGTGAACAGTAATGAGGCCACGGACCTTCAGATTAATAGGAAGATCTGCAAGAGGGCAAACTCCTTCCAACACCTGGGATCAATAATACATGAAAATGGGACATCGGAACCCGAAGTTAGGAGAAGAGTGGGCCTTGCAAGAAAAGTGACTAAAATGTTGCACTCAGTTCTTTGGAACACGGCCATCTAAACAGAAAACAAAATAAGAATTTTTAGAAGTATTTTTGAGCCATCCCTCAGCTACCCGTAGTGACCTGGATACTTAACACAGGACTATACTCTAAATTACAAGTGGCAGAGATGGATTTCTGGAGGAGATACCTTAGGATTACTCGCCTAGAAAGAGTCAGGAATGCGGAGATTCGGGGCAGGCTGGGAGTGACCGAAGGAGTTCCGGATAGGATTGAGAGGAACAGACTGGGATGGTATGGACACTGCCCAGCGGATGCCAGAACGTAGGTGGCCTAAGAGACTTCTGCTATCAGAAGAGTCAGGAAGAAGGAGAAGATGAAGACCCCGAAACCGGTGGATGGACTACGTGGAGGAGGAGGCCGGCATGGGGCTTGAGGAAGGGGACAGGTTGGATAGAGAAAGTGGAGGGACGAGACTATTTTTACTTAAACAGGCAACCCATTGAGGGACAAGACATGCAAAAGTAAGTAAGTTTACAAAAATATGGGGGCTTATATAATTTTATTGATGTAAAATTATTGGGTTGATGCAAAATTAATGCAGGTTTTTAATATTCATTGAAAATAGGCCATATCTTTACATTAAAAATATATATTTAATCAAAATAATTTCACTAATGCACTTTTGCCAACGTTCAACAAGCTTTCTTATTCCACTAGAAAAAAAAATCTGAATCCCTGGACTCAATGAAGTCACGAAAAGAATTTTCAATTTCATCCTGGTTTTGAAAATTTTTCTTCCTCAAAAAGTTATCCAGATGCCTGAAAAAGTGGAAGTCTGTAGGAGAGAGGTCAGGTACAATAGGTGGGTGTGGGAGAACTTCGTAGCCCAACTCGTGCAGTCGTCATAGCGTTGGTTGTGCGACGTGTGGTCTGGCAAGAAGGATAGGTCCCTTCCGATTCATCAATGCTGGGCAAAGACGTTGTAATTTTTTATTCATCTTGTCAATTTCTTGACAGTACTTGTCAGCAGTTATAGTCTCACCTCGATTGAGAAAGCTGTAGTGGATAACACCAGCAGTATACCACCAAACTGTGACCATAACTTTTTTTGGGTGCAGGTTGGGCTTCGGGAAAGGTTTTGGTTGTTCATCTTTGCCCAGCCATTGGCAACGCCTTCTGTTGTCGTATAAGATCCATTTTTCATCGCACGTCACAATGCGATCGAGATGGGGGCCGGGATAGCCGAGCGTGTAGGAGCGCGACCCGCTGTTGCACGCTCGAGCCGAACGGCGGTGGTTCGAATCCGCCCTGGGAGGGTTGACTTTTATTTCGTGGAGGCCCCACGGAATAAATCTCGACCCTCCCACCATGGTTAGAATAGGCTGGTTACACCTCTAGAGTAATCCCCCGTATGCCACACATGGCCAGGTAGGGGTACCGAACAAAAAAAAAAAAAAAAAAAAAAAAAAAAAAAAAAAAAAAAAAAAAAACCTTGAGGAATGGATCATTTTTATTGCGTGTCACAAGCATGGAACAGATTTCAATGCGGCGATTTTTTTGGTGGTCGTTTAATTGGTGTGGCACCGACTTGGCCAACTTTTTTACCTTACCAATTGCTTCCAAGTGGCGTACAACTGTGGATTGGTTCACGCCGAGTTCTACCGCTATTTCTCGGGTGGTTTTGGTTGGGTTTTCTTCCACTATTGACCTCAGCTGGTCGTTGTCAAGAGCAAAATGACGGCCCCGACCTTCCTTGTCGAAATCTCCACTGCGAAACTTCTGGAACCAACGCTGCACCGTGCACTCGTTAATAGCCCCGTGACCCCACACTTCGTTAATATTACGAGCCGTTTACGCAGCGCTGCGCCCTAATTTAAATTCGTAAAAATAAATGTGACGAAAATCGTACTTCGACATTTTCGATTTAAGACCTTTGAACACACTGAACAAAACGATTTTACTGATCAAATTCATGGTGAAAGAGAGGGTATTAGATAAGGTTTGTTTTGGTATAATAATGATCAATGTTAGGATTTGCTTTGTTTACACAATTGGAATTGAGATATCGACATAGAGAAAACCTGCATTAATTTTGCATCAACCCAATATTATAGCAAAATGTAAATCAAAAAATCAAAACTCAAATTAGTAGCATTGTAACAAAACAGTAACTTGCAGTGACAGAACATTGAGTCAAATGTAACTGTATGTTTCCATGTTCAAGTCAAGACTATGACACTGATTGTTCGCTTCTTATTTATGGGCCCACACTGAAATCCATTGAACATTATTACAAATGCGATCAAGTAAAAAAACATGACTGCAGCCGTTTCAGGTAATTCTAGAACTTGTCTTTGTTGAAGAAGAAATAATTTAACAAGATAAATAAACCCCCATGAGGTCCTTTTCAGTCGATATCGGAGTCACACTAGACAAAACCAAAATAAGCCACGCCCAGGAGCCACACTGTTAGAGTTCTACCAAAAATTATAGGTACTTACAAGATTTATGTCAACTTCTAGCTCCCAAAATCTGTCATTGACAATCCCTGCATTGTTGACAACAATGTCTAATCCGCCAAATGGGGGTTTATTTATTTACATTATATATTATTATACATTCTTTTTTGAAGAAGAAACAAACATCTGTTTTGGTACATGTTTTCCATAAAGAAATATTATTTAAGTGCTTTACTTATTGTTTCTTATATATATGCTAGTGGCGGAAATCAAGGAGAAAACACGCAAAATTTAATAGGTATAAATTGCAATTTTTTTTACAAATGAATACAGTTAAAAATTTCAGCAGCGATTGAACGAGGGCGATTTCCTTTCCATAAAAATGTGGAAGTCAGCTTCCGAATCCCCCACTAATTGGTGGTTTGTCACATCATAATAGAGCCATTATTGAATGGAGAACCGTAATTACCCTAATAACATGTAATCGCAGGTTCCAGCGCATAATTATCAATTAGTATTGGATCGTTCAGAACACAATATGTCTTAATCGTGATTGATTTCGCCCTCCGGGGTGCTGTTTAATAAAAGACCGCGCCAAACAAAGAAAAGTAAAATCCCAACTCCCACCTTACGTGCTTATTACTAATAACTTGGACCAGGTACGAAACCGGTTCTACGCTAATGCCGATGTTAAAAAGTAGATATGCTGTCCTATAGAAGGTTGTTTGTTCAGTTTCGCATCTTTGTTAAATGTTAAATCGTACCTATAACATACTTGAGTTATAATAATACATGTTTACAAGTTAAATGGGATCGTTTATATATATATATATATATATATATATATATATATATATATATATATATATATATATATATATATATATATATATATATATATAAATATAGATGCGAATGTGTTTTTCCCAGGGATAAAATTGAGCTGACTGTTTATTTAAGTAATATTTTTAATAAGTTATTTCCAAACTTTTATCTAATATTTTGTGATGTAAGGTTAAAAAAAAAATAGTTTGAAAATTATTCATAGAAATATTTTGGGCGAAAAAAAAATTCATAAATACAGAAATTTATTTTAATAGATTAATATACATAATTATTATAAAATGTATACTTAATTATTATATAACTCTATAGAAAATATACTTTAATCATTTATGACTGTTATGTTGGCATAAACATACTAATTTTATATATTTATTGTAAGTTGTTAAATTTATAGTACTTCTACTTTTCTTTAATTTCTACTTTTCTTTAATTTCTAGGAATTTTAATTTCTGAATTTTGGTGGTTAAAAACGTTAAGAACACCCAAAATCATGACCCTAGGCAGTAACATTAAAGGCTCAAATTCTTATCTCATTAGAGGCTTAAACTCAGTTTAATTTTAAGGCAGATACAAAAAAATCTGGTGCGTGCTCGCAACACACAACTTTCACTTACCAACTTACTTAGATTAGAAATTAATGCGATTTGTTGATTGCCACTTCTCAAATGAACAGAAACGCTTTAATTACAAACAATGGTCGTCATTAAAGGCGTACTCCGCATGCGTGGGCTCAACGAGTTTTATGAGTTGACTGAATATTTTTCTTTTTTTCTCCTGTATATTTTTTCTTTATTTTTATCTTATCTCATATTTAGCCATTTCTTATTTTTAGGCGTAAATAGGAGAGACAGTTAATTTCTCCATATAAACAAAAACAAAGGTACTTTATAGGAAACAAAAAAACAAACAAACAAAAAAGGCCCCTATCTTATTTATGCCCCCTCAGAACATTTTAATAATGATAAAGCTTACCTGATTAAATTAAAGAACACCTAATTTTCATTAAACATGACGGATTTGATAAAATTGTTAAATCCGTTTTTGAGATCATCGAAAAAAAGGTAAAAATTGGAAAAAAATTATGAAATAAAGTGCCCCCTCCGTTTGACTAATTTTGATGAAATGTTGGTTATCACATCCCTGGCATATTAGTACATCAAATACCCAGTTTGATCAAAATTGTTAAAACCGTTTTTGAGTAAATAAAAAAAACACGTGAAAATGATACAACATTTATTAAGTAAAGTCCCCCCTCCGGTTGATCAATTTTGATGAAATTTTTACAGTCATATCTCTGGCACATTACTACATCAAATACTCAGTTTAATCAAAATCGTTAGAGCTGTTTTTGAGAAAATCGGAAAAAACTTAAAAAGTTACTAAATAAAGTACCCCCTCCGTTAGAAAAATTTCGATGAAATTTTTGGTGTCACATCGCGGGCATATACATACACTAAATACCCAATTTCAAGTTCGCACGGTTTATAGTTTTTGAGCTAGTTTGTTCACACACACACACACACACACACACACACAGACCATTTCGCGGGACTTGGTTATTTGGACTCAGGGGACCCCAAAACGTGTATTTCCGTTGAAAACCGGAATTCGAAATTTTTCACGATCGCAATACTTCCTCTTACTATATATATATTTCATATATAAGTAAGTGAAAGTAAAAATCTAACATTTCACTCGATTCGGTTTAGTAGAGCGCAAAAAAAAAAAAAAAAAAGTTTAATCTTTTCTCTTCTCATCAACTGGCATTTTTATTGAAAATGGTATAAACAAATTTTTATGAAATATTGAGGTATGTAAACGTGAATTGAATATGATCTAAAATATCCACGTGGTAATAAACAATAAACAAAGTCTATTCCAGTTCTAGTTCTATATTAAGAAATGTTGTTAATTTGAACTTTGAAACAAATATGTAAGGTATTATTAAAGCTTTAAAAGTATAAAAATCTGCTGCGATGCGCGCAACACACAACTTTCACTTACCAACTTACTTGATTAGAGATTGACGTGTTTTGTTAAATGCCATTCTCAAAGTCACACATTTTTCCACATTAATTTACTTATTTTTGTTTGTATTAGTACACTAAATTCCTGTATTATTAAATAAAAGTTTTTACTTGTAATAATTCCGCGATGCAAGCAAGCATAATTCTCCACGTCTTCTGATTTTATAATTCACTGTGTATTTCTTGAAAACTTCATATAGTTGCCATGAAACAAATAATTTCCATTAAATGAACAGAACATCTTTAATTATAAACCATTGATCTGTATTTAAAGGCATACTGCGCATGCTTGAGCTTAACGTGTTTTATGATTTTTTTCTCCTGTATATATCTATTTGATTTTTTTCATGTTTCATATTTAGCCATTTCTTGTTTTTAGGCGAAACGAGAGACAGATAATTTTTCCCTATGAACCAAAACAACTTTCTTAATATTAAAGAAAACTTAATTCTCCTTAAACATAGTTTAATCAAAATAATTAAAGCTATTTTTGAGAAAACCGAAAAAAAACGTAAAAATGGGAAAAAAGTTATGAAATAAAGTGCCCCCTCCGTTTGATCAATTTTGATGAAATTTTAGCTGTCATATCGTGATCATATGCATTCATCAAATACCAAGTTTTATCAAAATCGTTTGAGCCGTTTTTGAGAAAATCGAAAAAAACGTAAAAAGTTATGAAATAAAGTACCCCCTTCGTTCCACCAAATGTGATGAAATTTTTGCTGTCAAATCGCGGGCATATACTTATACCTTATACCCAATTTCAGGTTCGTACGGTTTATAGTTTTTGAACTAGTCTGTTCACACACACACACACACACACACACACACACACACCTAGACCATTTCGCGGGACATGACTATTTGGACTTTTATCATTCATCCTAGTAAAATAAATCAAAGCACTCCAAAAAACACAAGCGTACTTAGGATTAAAAAAGCATTAAAATAGAATTAAATTCGCCTCGGACAGTTTTTGAGCAATAAATTAGCACTCAGAACAGAAAGATAATCGCGAAAATGGATTTCACTCCTTCTCCTGTTGGAATCAGACAATGCATCAAATTGAACTTATTGTTGGAAATTGTGTCGAAAATCGCCTTCCAGAGCTTCTTCATTAATAATAATTCTTTATATATTTTTTCGTCACATTCAAAAATTTCAAAAATAGAATGTTATCTTAACAATGGGATATGTATGATGCCCATGAATATATGATGCCCATTTTTTCATTTCAATGATTGGGTAGTGTGAATACATATGAGGCGTTTGGTTTCAAAACCAGGTACATCCATTTTCAACAATTTTTCAAGATTAATCAAAATGGATCAATTGGAATCGCTTTTGATAAGAAATGGAATTTTTCAGTATTGATTTTCGATGGATCTAGACGTTTTTGAAACAATCATATCTCACACATTTTTTTTAACATGAAAAACTTGAAAACAATGAAAAAAAATTGTTTAAAAAAAATGGATGTAACCGGTTTTGAAACCAAACGCCTCATATGTAAGGTTGCATTCCTTAAATTCCTAATAAGGGTCTGTAGGCCCCATTTTTATATACTTTGTATTGATTCTCACGCATCGATCAGTACCTAGTTCGTAGTACATCGATAGCAGAGCTCACAGATCTGTTAATTATTGGGTTGTTTAACATGAAATACTGAGCAAGAACCATTGAAACTTCTTGAGACCTGCGTTTCGTTGCTTGCTAGGCAAAAAGCCGAGCCCTTCCTTGAAACAATAATAACTTGCGATGAAAAATGGATTGCATATGACAATCAGCGTCGGTCAGGGCAGTGGTTAGACGACAAAATTCCAGAACAAATGCCAACAAAAAATTTATAAAATTATAATAAAAACAAAATGGATTGATAAATCGTAAGGGTCCTATACTCCTACACGACAACGCTAGACCTCAGGTTTCAAAACTTACCGGGCATAAATTGAAAGAACTGGGGTAAGAAGTTCTTCCGCACCCACCATCTTCTCCTGACTTGTCTCCAACATGTTATCAGGAATTTAGACTTCTCAGAGGAAAATTTTTTGGAAATGATGCTGAAGTCCAAATATATTCCGAGTCGCAAGGTTTGAAGAAAAGTTGACAACAGGTGAACAAAAGTTTGTTGGTTTTGAGCGAAATTTAAATTACAATTTAATCAAAATTTGCACTAAATATTTTAAGACATCGATGTACGGTAGTATATAATTTGTTCTATATGGGCATCCATCCGCAGGGGAGGACAGGGGAGGGCAGCTACCAACCCCAACCCCCCCACTCTCGGAAATTTGAGGAAAAAAAGACTACCAATTAAATAAATTTTTATTCATATAACTATATTTATTAAGTATTATATCAACACATATTTAACTTTTAAATATTAATAAGTTTTATTTTAACAATTAATTGACCCTTACAACTTGAAGAAATCCTGCGGACCTCCTTGCTACGAGTACTTGTTTTTCTGAAAGACAATGGTGAACCACGGTAACACAACCTTGCCCTCCTGATCTCTGGGGGAAAGAGGGCTGTCGAGCAGAGGGGACGCTTCAACCTTCCTGGAACTGGAATGAGATCCAGGTTTCGATAAAATACCTCGTTATTAGAAATCCTACTTGATTTTTTTTTTTTTTTTTTTTTTTTTTTTTTTTTAAGGACTACGCTTTTGATAACAGAAGAATAACAGAGAACGTAGAAACAATACAATTTTCTCCCTTATAAGCGTCCTAAGCAAATGTTCTTACTTCTTACTAATGCCTTAGAAAAACCACCGGTTAAATTTATTTTTACGCACAATTTTCAGGCATCCTTTAAAAAGTGCAATACAATGTACTTTTCTCCAAACCATTTGGTGAATTTTATTTATCAAATATAAGAAAGGTGTTTGAACGAAGTGAGATATGTACTAAAAAGTTAGATCGTGCCAAGCTTCCTTATCTCCTAAGAATCCATGACTAGTTTTATTACCATTTCATGTTGCAGTTTAAGCCCGTTTGTAGCTAAACATGAAGCCTTATCGTCTTGTTTTTAAGATCCAGCAAGGTTAGAGGAAAATATCGATACTGTACTGTATCTATCAAGAAAATGCTGATGATGGTTTGGGCTGCAGAGCCTTTTAACTGGAATCTGTAGCATAAAGAAACATGGAGGCTTAGGATAAAAGAACAAAATGACCTTTGACACACGAGGGGTTACGAGGAAAAAAGAAGAAACAGCGCTATAAAAAGATCCTTATTAAAAGGAAACATGTAAATATTTTCATTGTGATATGAGGAAAAAAAACACGACCTTGTTTAAATACCAAAGTATACATTTATCGATTAATTCTGAAAACCCATTGCGTAACTGTACCACGGGTGAATCCTTACGAAAAACAAGATCGAACAGCTACGATTTGTAAATATGTCTATTTATTACTTCCATTTTATTCTATTTTTTATCCTCGTTGATTCAGGGTAATAATCTAAGCTGGACCATGACTATCTCACGCATCTCCTTCTTCAGATTTCTTCCCCTTTTTCTTGTATTTAATTATTGAGTCACAAAGTCGCCGCCTTGTTCACATAATTGGACTCCTAAACTAAGAGATGTATTAAATTATCACTCTTATAAGAAGCCTTGCATTTCTTATCATCCTATTCTTATTCAAAGACTGGTATGATTTGTCCTTAGTTAAGTTAGGTCTTCAGTTAGGTTGTTCTCTTGAAGCATTCCTTGTAGGTCATAAAGAATAAACATCGTTGCCAAGACAATGATACTTTCCTCAAACCAGCTATTTTGACGTTATTCGTATACATTTACCAAATTATTATTAATGGGGTTATCATATTTTATACGTTTTCAATTCAAATATGCAGATGTCTAACATAATATGTAACACAGCATCTAATCAGGTTATTAGTCAAGAGTTCAGACTTACTGTACCTTTTATTCTGACTTCTATCTCAAGGGAAAAGGCTTATTTTGGGTGAGGGAGAAACCTTCCCCAAGGACACCCCTCTCTTATTTTGACTTTAATAAAATAAATTTCATTTTCATAAAGCGAGTGCCAATGCATATCACATTATCTGATAAAATATTTGAATAAATATACATAATTTTAAATAAATATTCCAATTTAATGAACGGATTTATACAGATAATAAACCAAGGCACCAACCGCTAGTGGCTTCAGATATAAATATAATTTTCTCTAATCTAAAGATACAGAGAATTGGTATTTCAAGTTGAGCTAACAATTCCTCAGATTTTCTCTTTGACATCTTATAAATATAACAAAAATTTTAAATGAATGAAACACGAGGATACACTAGCTATGTTGTTGAATCATACAAATAAAAACTTTCTTGAAAATAGAAACTATAACGAAGCAAATAAAATAAAAAACCGATATCCAGAGTACTATAATATTTGATACGATGATCCTACACAAATTAAACTTAATTCATGATAATTAGGAAAAACATGATAAAAAATTTGTAAAATACTGGAAATAAAGTATTAACATACTACTAATAATATGTATTAATTTCAATTGAATATAATATTAATTCGAAAGTGTATCACTTACCATAATGTCTTTATGGTTATGTAACTCTTTATGTAACAAAGAGGCATATCTCCAAATTCTATAAATTATGCACAAATAAAAATAATGTAAAAACAACTGAAAAAAGTTATTGATTGAATCATTATCTGACCATTCGGTTTTTTTTTTAGTTATGTGTTTGGCAGAGTTTTAACTTTTTTTTCACTTTTTTTCTGGCTAGATAATAATCTCCAAAAATGGACTTAATAGACAACTAAAATTGAGTTCACCCTTTTTTTTTTCGGTGAACGTCTCAAATAATATTTTTTTAAAAATTACAAAAATTTCAATTTCACCCTAACTTTTATGAGGACGTTTCGGGATATCAAAACACATCAAAAAAGCAGGTAAAAAAAAAAAACTCCCGTAGAATGAAAAATAATAATAATCTTCTCATTATCATTTGCATGTGAAATAAGTAAAAAAAAAATTACTCACTTTGCTCTTGGGAGAAATGAAACAGGGCACTGTTTGTAGGAGACTTTAACACCAGCTGAACAGGCACGGGAGATAAAAGGCAACGGCGGACTTGTGTTATTCTTGGCGTCGTCCTCGTTACTACTTGGGTCTCAGGACTGGAATATTAGAAGGGCGGGTTATTAATGAGGTTGTTTACGTGCGAAATCAAATCGCAAAATGTTTTCAGTATTTTTTTATTTATTGTTTTGTTAATTTTCAAAACATATTTTTCTCAATTAAGGTTTGAACTGATTTATAATGTATTTTTGTTCTAATCGTTTATTTTATTTGTTTAAATTTAGACCCCAAAACATTGATGACATTTCAGAATAATAAATATCTTTACCTTACTCATATAATAATGATTAGTATATCTGTGATATATGTAAAATGTATCATTAAAATTTTACAGAAATTCCAAATAATCGGAAAATAACTGAATCGGTTTTATAGAAAGGCCATGATTGACATTTCTTGAAATTTCTACTTTTTTTTTGCATTCAGGGTTGCTGAACATAGACTTATCTTGTTGAAAGACCGTCCTTGCTGCCTGCTCTAAAGGTTAAATGTTAAACGTAAGATAGACTTCCGGAAAGTTTTTTTATTATTTTAAAAAAGTTTAAAAGAAAGTTAAAAGTTAAAAAAAAATAACAAAAGGATTTTTTTTTAATTTGTACAGTTTGTATAATTATTAGCACTGAACTAAGGAAAAATTATGTAAAATTCATCAATAATTGTACATTAGTATATTAACGCGTAGAGAGGAAAGACCAATAAAGTACTGATTTTAGAAACTGGTCAATCAATGCCTAATGATATGAAGTAAAGGAGTTTTAGATTTTCTGGATATGCTTCCATGTTATCCACCAGGAAGCCTCTACACAACGAGTGCCTCCATATTTAGGAAAAGACCAGATGATTATTAATTGATTGATTGATTCTTCGACGGTTAGATATAATCAACAAAGATACTGCTGAATGGGTAGTAATAGTAGGGATGAACAAGGTCTGTAAATCCAAAAGAAGAAAAATCATTTCTCTTTTGTTCTAATCTATGTTCAAAAATAAGAAAGAAAGAAGTAAGTATGGGTTAACATATTATAATACGGAATCACATTACTCCAAAATGTATGTCTTGTATTGAAATAAAAAAAAATCTGGTCTGCTTTAATTTTATTATTGTCCATAAACTGCTGGTCTTATTAGGATTCGCAAGATATATTCTCTTGGATTATGACGGAATAATTAGCACCTTTCCAAATCGAACCCATTCCCCTCCCCCAATAGGAATCTCTGCTCCCGAAAAACCATTGGGTTTAACCAGATACTGCAAGGAACGGAAGGACAGAAATGGTGCCTAGTAATATTTTATTTAATATTTTATTTTCGACATTAAAGAATTCTCTACGTTATTACAGAGAAAAGTGGACATTGATTTTTTCGTCGTCATTTTTTTCATGTATATATATCATAATCATGAATATTTTTATTAGTCGGTTCGATGGATATTTAAAATTATTCTTCTAATTTCTAACAGTGAAATGCTTTTAGCATTACTGGATTCAATTTTAACATTTGAAAGACCTAATAGGTACCCACTTATTAATAGTTAAATAATGTAAATGAATTTCTCAAGACTAGCTCCCTTTTCTGGAACAATCAATTGGCGATTTTACTGTACTAAGCACTTCTAATATACAGGAGTAATACATAGTACACGAATGTATAATAAATCACAAGTATTTTTATAGGATAACTTACAGGAAATAAATTTCCCCTGATAATTATAATTACCGACCTATGACAAATTGTGCTCATTTTTTCTCTATTAACGGTATCTTTGATAAATTATTCAACACCGACAAATACTAAGGAGACACGTGTAACTCTATAGGTAAACAACTGCTTGATGACTCAGGCAGACCTCCCTTATGTATCATGTATTTAAGGCGCTAAGTAGCCCAGATTAATGGGACCAGTATCTGCCCTCAAAACAGTCTGCCAAGGACTACTTGCTAAAGATAATTGCATGCTAAGTCTTGACTCTTTCTCATCAACAGGAGATATAATCGATAATACAAAAAAAATTCAACTCAAATCGGATCACAATTATTATATGAATTTGTTAAAAATCATTTGATGATTTTTATCGATAGTGATTTTTATTTTTGACTATCATTGCAAAAAAAAACTAAAAAAAACATATCCTTATTATTTTTGAGTATTTATTTTACAAGGAGAAGCCTTTGCCCCCTTGTTGTTCATCGTGGTTCTTGAAAGGTTGTGAAGAATATGAGGACAGATGATAACAGCACGATTATCAATAAATCACTGCAGTTAATGTAATACGCAGACGATGTGGTGATTTTGTTGAAAAGTAGACAGGTAATAGAGGAGGTCTATGTTACTTTGAAAAGGGAGACCTAATGGTCCTAGAAATAATGCTAGAAAAACCAAGCTTAAGGTTATAGGGGAGGGGACGCTAAAACACATCACAGTGCAACTTAGTCAGTGAGAATATCGAATTACCTTTGGATACCTATCTTTCCTAATGACAAAGGAGACTAATGAAGCAGAGGTAGTTGAAATTAGGATCCCAGAAGGAAACGAAAAATATTATGCCTTTCTTCACTTAATAAGAAATATACTGGTCTCACGAAATAAAATCCAAAATAATTCCCTTATTAGACCTGTTAAGCTGGATCGGTTTGAAAAAAGGGTACTGCGGAGAATATTTCTGGTAGAGTTTATGAGAATGGAGGGAGGCGATTTAGGAAGAACAAAGATATGTACGATCTTTAACTGTCAACTTTAATAAAAAGATAGATGCAGCAATGGTATGGCCCTGTCATCCGAATAAAGGAAGGCGTAAAGGTGAAGAAAAGATCTTTGATGCCAATAGGGGCATGAGACGTTCACTGAAAAAAAAAAAAAGGGCGAACTCAATTTTAGTTGTCTATTAAGTCTATTTTTGGAGATTATTATCTAGCCAGAAAAAAAGTGAAAGACATGCGGCAGGCGGGCATCCGTTTGGTGGCGAACAAAACTATTCCAGCAGATGGTAGGTATGGCTGACCAAGGATCACTTCGGTCTGTAATGCCCAGGGGAGAAGAAGAAGTTAATAATATAAATATTTTATATTCTGTTCTGTTTCTAACCCATAAAAAAAGCCGGTTAGGCTAGGCGCACATTGTGACACTCGCGACGCAGAGCAGAGCAGTTTTTGTGAAACGTGAAATAGACAGGAGCCGCGCACATTGGGACGCAGAGCAGGGCAGCGCAGTTTCCTATCTACCACACGTATTACAAAAACTGCTCTGCTCTGTTCTGCGTCGAGAGTGTCACAATGTGCACCTTAGACTTAGGTAAGGCGAGCATTGAACTGTGCCACGCAGGCTACGCAGAGCTGAAAAGGGCAAATAGACACAAGTCAGGCCAGGGCAGCACGAAAAAAAACTGCGTCGCACAGTTTTCGGGGGACATTGGACCGCGCGTTTCGTTTCTAATTCACGTTTCACAAAAACTGCGCCGCGAGTGTCTCAATATGCGCTCGAACGTATTGTCTAAAACGATCTGCTGCCGGAGGACAAGTTCTATCTTAATACACAGATTAAGATTCTGCACAAATTTTAGACTTTTAAACTTTAGATTCACTCTCCTAAAAAATCATGTTTTTTTTCGATATCACTAAGTTTGAACTCCTAAATTTCATTCACTTTTTCAACGGCAACCTTAAATAAAAGACATGCAAGAGCATCGGCTATTTTATTCCTCTCAAGGTATTCATGGGGTTTAAGAAATGGGTTTGTATTCTAACCTGACATGTAATGTGACATTTACCATCTTGATGAGCTTGGTGGAATATGGAGTTGATGTATGGCAACAGAAAATATTTCTGTTGATATGGTCATAGGCGACCTGGAAATCCATAAAAATAATAGGTTTGCATATCGTGCTCGAGAGCCTTTCCTAATTTCTATCTGAGAGTAAATATTTCGTCTGTGGTAGATTTGCCTTTAGAGAAACCGCTCAGGTAGTCTTAATCTTATTCTCGTATAGCAAAACTGCTTGTAGGTACATTTTAGCTTTGAATCGGATCATGTATCAAATGAACTTTTTGTTGGAAACAATATTTGTAATCGCTTCCCAGAGTTTAACCATTACCCACATTGTGTCTATGAAGCGTGCAGAGAAAGTAATAGAGCTTAAAACACTGAAGTTACAGGAAAGGTTGTTAGTACAGGTAATATGAAGGTTGTAAAAATTAAAATCGAAAATTCATATACTGATGAATTGACCAAATAACTTCATTCATCAGCCGTAATGAGATTCAGCTGCATTTTATCAATATAGAAGCACTATATCAAACGCTGCGGCATGTAATTGAATTTATCAACGATTGAGATAACAAAGTAGGAACCTGTAATTTTTTGCTCACAACTGACATTTGGCGTACACCCAAGGCAAGGGTGTGGTGTCCTCGGATATTTGCATAATACAGCTCAGGGATTCAACCAATTTTTTTTTATTTATTTAATGTATTACATAAGATGTTCATCATTGCGCTTATTAAAAAATGTTTTCTCCAATTAAAATTATTTATTCTGACTAAGAGAAATACTTTAAATTTTAATATTAATATTAATAAAATTGTATATTTACTCGGCAGACGTTCCAAATGATCTATAAATAACAAACCTACCATTAACAAAGTACTAATACGACCATTATGGACATTCGGGATGAGAGCTATTTGGTTCTATAAAACCATCGAACATCCAAAGAAATCAGTCATTTCAGTCCAAAGTATTGAGGAAAATAATAGACGCACCATACTATGTGACAAATGGCTTACTGCAGAAGGACCTGAAAATCACAGCAGTCATCAAAACTGCAACAAAATACTACAAAAACTTCCAAGACTAACTTTTAACACGAACCCCTTAGCACAGACACTGGCATTTTACGAAAGCCCCTAGATTCCACAGCGGCAACCTATGAGGTTGTAACCGAGAGATACTCTAGCTTAATTAAATTAGCAATTTATCCAGTGGGAATATCACGCATTTGCTAACTCCTGATTAACAGATTGCAAATCTCGCTAACTGACATTTCCTATTTGCGTATAATAGAAACATTGTTTATTTACTTTTTTTATATAATTATATTTACATGTTTATTGTAAAATCACTACGAAATATTAAAATATTTTTAATACGGATTATATCTATACTGATAAAAAATAAATAATAATTTAACGTAAGATCAAACATAAATAAACAATTACCAAATTTCTACTTACCACTTTTATTTTTTTCTAATATTCATAGTTATTAAAAGGTAATCAATATATATTATAAAGCAAAGTGTACAATGTGCTAGCCGAAAAGGCTCAAAAACGACTCCACGTGGGATTAAGGTAGTTATGTCAGCGTGTTACTGTCTATCCCTAATGGAGAAGAAGGTTTCTGTTTTTCTCTTAAGGGTGTAAAATTGAAGAGAAAAGGACTGGAATTTTAAGCCTCTCGCACCATTTAATTAGCATCTCTGAGATTGAGATACGAGTTTATGAATGAAAAATTTAGTTCGAGCTTCAGGCTACCAGGAAGCGCCAGGGTGTGTTTCACTCGATGTTTATTGTTCATTCATTCCGTTCAGATTGTAAAGGTTATGTATTTGTTCAGCTGTTCTTTTTAAATTACTAAAAAATCAAGCGAAAATAATTAGTTTCACCTTTTCTTTCAAAATAAAATAATGATTTTACTTATCAATTAGAAAACCGACTGGATACCTTACAAAATTAATTTTCCCATAAGAAGGTTAATTGATTAACACATTATATTTAATCAATATATAATATATACCTACTTTAGTAAATTTAATGCAATATGAGTGAACATTTTTGAGTTGTACAGTGAGCAAATAAAAACAGACATAAAACAAAAAAGGAGAGCTGAATTGACTGATTATAAATCGAAAATAAAATGTTTGAAGTGTTCTTATTGTATGTAATTATGAAAAATTGTTTTATTACTATGTATGATGAGCATTCCAGTTGACAAAATGACTAACTCCAATTACAGCATTTTTTCAATAAGATTTTATCACCCCTCATAGTACAGGATAAAAAGAAATATGATGAAAAAATTGTGCCCTCATGATATTTTGGTTTTCACTTTGTAATAGTAGGTGCAGTGTACGGCCAAATAACGTGGGGGGGGGGGATATCTTATGGGAGATGAATCTTCGGTAGTTTCTAAACTTCTGGATCTAATAGGACCATCACAGTCGTCGGCGCTTAAGTTGTAATCGAAATATAGTTTTTTAACTAATATATTTTTCAACCATAATCTAATAACTTATTATCTGCTGACTGCTTGGAATGGGCTTATAGAATTCAGAATCACAGAAACCATCAAAAACTATGCATGACTCGACAAAGTTGCAGCAAAATTAATTGTTCATTCACCATTTTCAACCCCGTTTAAAGTATATAGGGTTCCTTATTCGGGGGGAGTTGCAGATATCGAATCTTAATATTGATACCATGTTAAAAGTCTCAAGAAAGTGCTAATTTTGTTCTATATTTCCTTTAATTTTAAAGTTTTTCTGTTATTAAAACTACCGGAGCGAAGCCGGGCACCCTAGCTAGTTTATTATATATTTTATCTGTAACATTTTACTGTTGAATTACAAGTTATTGTTAGATCTTTTAATAATGTACTATTCATTATTAATATTTTTGTCTTATTTATTTATTTATCCACTCACTGTAAAGCCGATGAAGGACTTTAGCCTCCGATATGATCCTCATTCAATCCTCCTATCCTACCTTCTCACCTACCTACTCACTCAATCCGCATCCACGTCCTCTACCCACCTCAGGCGGGGTCTTAATCGCTTTCTTTAACCAACCTCTTAATCGCTTTCTTCAAGGTCTATCATACAATAGCTTTTTTGGTATCAGGTTTTCCGGCATTCTTCCTAATTCCGGTTTTCTGTCTTAATGAACACAATAATATCAGGTTCGCCGAAAAGGTCCATCAAATCTTGGTTTTTCCTTGTTTGCCACTACCCTGATTTACATACCAGTCCGTATACCATTCGGAGAGCCTTTTTTTCCCAAATCCTCATAATTCGTTAGTTCTCTTTAGTAAGAACCCACGCTACCATAAGTCACAACTAGCCTGACGATTCTGTAGTTTATATCTTGGCTTTGCGAAAGAAATTCCGGATCGGAGCAATCTTTGGAGTGCATTGTACACCAACTGCCTGAAAGCCATCTTGTTTTTATTTCCTCTTTTATATAATTATTATTTTAGACCACTGATCCTAGGTATTTGAATTTATCCCCCCTTCCCACATCGAAGCATTATCCAAATATTTCAATCAGCATTGCATTAATCAAACCTCATGTAAATCTGCCTTTCTTCAGATTTCAGATATTTAATCTTTATCTCATATATACATTTTTCTTTTTTAAAATTATCGTTAATAATTTAATTTACGACTTACGACTCACCATTTGGTCTCAAGGTACTTATGTGATTTTACCTGTCTTTTTCAACATTTAAATTATACTTTCGTATAATTTGTTATTTGAATAACTTGTACCTTTTTTTATTGATCATGTTTATACTACATTGTCTAAGTTTCGGGCTCATCTTGTCAATCTTCAAGAATGTAAATTATTAAATTAAATGTGTGATTGTTATATCTCCACTTTGTCTCAACTGTCTTATCTACCTAAGACAGCTTCTCCTTATTCAGTCATGTTGCCCTCTGCCACACGAAACATCCAGAAAGTAGAAAAAGATGGAAAATAAAAAAGTTTAAAGTTCTTCGAGTAACAATGTGTACAAAAATAATAATATTATAATCCAAATTAAAAGAATTTCAATATAAATCATACTATTTTTTTAACGTACTCCAGCCATTTTTTTTTGGATTATATTTAAATATTATCACTATTTTGATATTTTTAAATTATTTTGGCGTTCTTGCTATCTGTAATTATTCATATTATCGAAATTTGCTTTTTTTAACACGTTGACAACCCTCATGCGCGATGCCCCTTTACTAAAAGACTATAGTTAACAAATAGGGTATACTGCATATGTGATATAGTTGTCAACGTGTTATAATATCAGCTATAATCAGTTATAACATCAACAATCACGTGCAATAATATCAGAACATGGGTACCTGAAAAAAAAGCAAGTGTTTGTCGAAACAAGCAGTTTTATACAGCAGAGTTTTATACTAAATAAAGTATTGTAAAAGTAGATGTAGTTGAGTACTATGTTTTCATTGTTGTACAGTCAGAGTACATTATTCCCTTCAGTGAGTGAATGCTTAGAAAAACACCTAATGCTCAAAATATGACAAGAATTGTTAGGTGTGAAAAATACATGGTGCATAATAATCTTTAATAATTACATTTTAGTTACAAACTTTAGTTCAATAGTAGATTCCTGAGTAAAGTATAAAGTAGTTTTACTGGAACAGTAATCGTTTCTGGAAAGCCTGCTGGCGAAAATTCGGAAACTAGCTTTCAGTTCATTATAAGCCGTTTAAGTTAAGAAAGTGAAGAAAAATATACAAAAAAAAGGTAAATTAATGCGGAAAAAGCTAATTACGGTAGTTTCTAAACACATTTATCAAAACTCGTCGACTTCTACTTTAAGTAGTTTGGTGAGTTTAGATTGTGTTTTGCATGAATCGCACCAGATTTTTATGTGATAAAACATATTCTAAAAATGGCTGATGAAAAGAAATGGAGAGATTATATCTGCACCCGGAGCTCAACAACACGATTTCCATTTTTTTATTGTTTGTAAATTTGTTTTTCCACATATAAAATTTGTTTTTTTCAACGCTTGATGAACGTTTTTCACATTATTAATGATGTTGATAAGTAATTGGAAGTATATAAAATTTAACATAAGATAATGTAAATATATATACTATAATTCAAAATTCAATAACAAATTAGACATGGTGTTGTTTAGTTCCGTGGTACAGATATGATTCATGATGCAGAAACGTGATTTTCATAAATAAAAAACAAACACGAATAAAAAACATTGACATTTACCTTATGCAAATTGACGGATTGACTTTAAAATATTTCTACTACATTATCATATCATCGAAGCTATTTAACTGATAGAAATTCACATACCAGATGATTAGAAATCTGCGAATTGAAAAAAAAAAAATCATGGCGAAGGGAAGGTGAATTTAACAAGATAAATCTGAATAGTTCTATTTATGGATATGCAATAAAAAATTGTAAGGCGACGATAAATTAAATGAACAGTGACTATTTCCGAAAATATCGCATGAAACTCACTACAAATTGTATTTGACATCACTTTTAATTTGTTTTTAATACAGTATATACCAATATATTGTCTATAATAATAGGCAGACATTTTAATATACAATAATGCGTGTATCATTATCTATATGCCAAGTTTAAGCCACTTTAAGAAATCTTATCTGGCTTTAAATTTTCTTAACTAAACCTCGCCAATAAATATCATTCCTGTAAACCTTCACCTCCTTGTAAGATGGCGTCAATTCTGCTAAAAACCCTGGTTGATATTCAAATTTGAAAATGCTTTACTCTTATTCTTATTCATTTTCGTGATTTCCAACTCATTTTTATTACTTATCATTCTTATGATATAAGAATAATTTGAGAACTCTCCGAATAATTAAGAATGCCCTGCATAGAGCTCTCCGACAGAAACGTTTATCTCTGATAATGAAACCGGTGGTAATGAATGCTAGGCAGTAAGACGTGGACTCTGACCAAGGAAAACAGAAGAACTCTCCTGGTTTGGGAGAGAAGAGTCCTGAGGAAGATCTTTTGAGCCGTCAAAGAAGAAGCGCATGTGGAGAATCAGAGTCAACGTCGAAGTAATGGAATTGTATGGGGAATTTGATAATCTATATGCTGTCAAGAAGGGCACACTAAGATGGCTGGGACATATTGAAAGAATGGAGCCCTGTAGGCTGCCTAAAACGATGCTATATAGTGCACCAGGAGGTTAAAGGAAAAGGGGCAGACCCGGGCGTAGGTGGATTGACGATCTAGAAGAAGACAGGAGAAAACTGAGGGTCTGAAATTGGAGGACCCTCGCTGGAGACCGCGAGGAATGGGGAAGAATGGTGGCTGAGGCCCGGGTCCAACAAACAACAAGTACTGTCTCGCCCAACAGTGAGTGAGTGAATAATGACGATTTGGTTTGATGATTTCAACGATTTTGGTCATTATCTGTTATAGTTTTCAAAATAAATAGATAAAAATAAATGAATAGGTAAAAAATGTGTATCTTCATAAAACTTAGTATTAATAGTAAGGTCCGATATCATTCTCCCCTCATTAATAATTAAAAGGGTAAAACCACCCTTCAGAAAGTGTGTAAAAGGGGGAACATATGTTAATTAATTTAGTTACAATTTGGTCAAGTGAACTATCGTTTTTTATAGATCATATGCTTCTGAATACAATTATGCTACACATGTCCATTACGATACAGTCCATGTTCAAAACATAGGCAAAGAAATAGGGGGATCGGATTTTCATATGAAGTAAGGATCAAAAATGTACATTATTATGTAAGAATAGTCCGAAATTCTTATTCCGAAAGAAAATTAACAAGTATAGTTATTTGGGGGGCTGATATAAGCAACCAATATAACTGTAAGGAAACTTCAAATATGCATATATTAACTGATATAAGTGTATATTTTAATGAATAAATACGAATATAAAAAAATAATCGCATAAATTTCACTTCACTTGCAAAAAGTGGTGTTTTAACTTAAATCAGTCTCCGAGGTGAAATTTATATACTTTTTACCTCGCTGAATTGAATAACACCTTCCCCATGACGATTTAGTCAGAAGTTTAAAATTATCATATTATAAATTAAGAAGTTTATAATTATTTTTATATTATAAAAAATATAAAATCAGTAATTAGTCGGAGTAGCGGCTAAGTGAACTAAGGAGGTTAAGTTGAATTTTGTGGATATAAGGTTCTGTTTACTTCTATCGTATTTGAAGTACAATATGTTTCACTTTATATTATTCAAATGTAAAGATGTATAATTAAAAAAAATGAATATTAAATTGGTGTTATATCGACAAATCATAGATGGAGAATTTGCTTTCATAAATCTGTACCTGAGAGATAAACTGTCGTAACTGACATTATTAAATTTTTAAAGGACAGCACTTTGAATTTTAAATGTTCATATTTCTTGTCGTAAAAAAAAAATAATAATAGGTTATATAAATCACCATTCATCAGGAATATAAATACGAATACCTTTCGCTATAAATATACACCTTTACAATTCAGTTACATCAATAATTGGAAACTCGAGAATTTTGTAGTTACAACAGTTTACCTCTCAGATACAGAAATAGGCATTGATCAAATCATGATTTAATATTGATATGAAGTGTGCTCCCAGAGCTATAAAAAAACCATGACCTTAAAATAATGAAATCAATTCATAAAACTAGCAACAGACAGATCGAGTTATTCTCTTAAATGCTACTAGTTTCTATAAATATTCAGGAAGACGTCTTGTATGTATTTTTCGCTTTTTCGAGAGAGGCGCGTGGCCGGACGGTTGGAAGGAGCACGTGTGATAGATAAACAGGTACCGGTTCTCAGGTGTCAAAGGATAAACGTTTTCCTTAGCGGATCAACAAAAAGATGCTCGACCTTCTTACCCTAATTGGTAACACAGTACGGTTACGTTCACGTTTTTGTGAAGTACGATCATATCAACATCGAGAAGATTTAATATAACTAACTAAATAAATAATTATTTTTTTAGTTTCCTCGGTTTTTTCCTTGTTCCGCCTACGACTTCCACCACTTTTTTTATTCAATTTCCCCTTACTTATAATATATCATTAAAGTAAATCAAAATGGCTGGGACCCTCCTTCTACCCGTGTACAGAAGCTAACAATTGGGGTAATTGTCCGTTGTTGCTGATATTGATGCGACATCGATGATTTACGTCGCCCTTGTTTCATTTTTTTCAATGGAGATAGTAAAAAATTATGGAATATTCTAATTACCACGTAGAATAATTTTTACACTCTATCAATGTAAAAAGGAAGAATACAAAAGAGAGAGGACTAGACTAATTCTTTTAAATTAGTGTTTCTTATTTTCTATTGATATGAATCCAATTCTTTTATCTTGTTTCACCGTCATAATTTATTAATTTTACTGTTTATCATTTAAGCAAGAAAGTAAGTTATTCTATTATAAATTCGATCACGCTTTCAACTTTAAATCTCATTCCCATTTTTATGAAAGGTAAAGGTTCTGGTTTGTTGGTTTGTTGCTCAGAGGTTTCTTGCATTTGGGGCATTGAGGTCCTAATAGTTTTCGGAGCTACCCCTGATTAATGATGTACCTGCAAACTGCCAGGAACGACTAACCCGCAACCTCAACAAGTTTTGTTTGTCAGATTGACGCTTTCATTTAACCAACCAGATTGTTAGTGTAATGTCTGTTCCATAGATTTGGTATTTAAAAAATTAGTGTAATATACAGGTTGGGGGATATGTTCGGAAATAGGTATTTCATATTGATTTATTTGTAAGATGAAATTATTTAGAATTAACGAGAAAGAAAGTGTATATATATATATATATATATATATATATATAAATGTATATATATATATATATATATATATATATATATATACATATCTTCTCTTGCCTTGAGCTAGTGTTTTAGCCAAGGGTGTCAGTTTATTTTGCCAGAAATCTGTTTATTTTAAGACCATATGTTATTTCCATGGTCGTACCCAGCAGCTGCCCCCCCCCCCTGGAAGGCTGGAAGATAATTTTTTAGGCTTTTAAGGCGGGAAGCAGTAATAGAATAATTTTTTTTTCAAGCAAATAATTTTAATAACTTACAAGGGGAGGGCACAGCTATGGGGTCGTCGATCGGGCTCATTTTTTTTCTGGTGATTCTACATCGAAAAATAGTCGACACGTGTCCGAGCGTTCCGTCCAATGGGCCTTAGGTTTTGAGAAATAAAATAAAATACCTTGAAAATCCTTTATTTTTTATCTTGAGTTTGGAAAATGATATCGCCATGATTCTTTCACTAATTCATTTATTTTAGAGAGTAGATAAAAGGAAAAATACAATCGTTAAAGAATTATTCATATTTCTTCAATTTAATTTAAAAAAAGCTTCAAGTTTTCAAGTAAACTAGCTTTATAAATTTTTTTCACATAAAAAAGAATAGCAGAATTGAGTTCAGCACCTCAAGAAACCCTGATGTCTTAAATATCATCCAAAACAAAAAATAAATTGTTTTTCCTGTCAGGAGCAGCTTAAAAATGTTTCAGCAAAATTGTATGTGTAGTTTCAAAAGTCTGCATCTCGTGTTGAGCTGATCCGATTTTTACGTTCTTGAGCTCGTTGCATAGAAGAAAGCTTCCTTTTTCTAACCATACAAACAACTATGGTATTATCTCGGGAAGCTCTGGTAAAAAATGGTCCTCAAAATAAAAATTAAATTCAAACTTTTCTTTATATTATGTTGATTCCTGAACACGTAAAAATATCTCGATTAGGTAAAAATGTGTAACTCTAGAGCCCTTTATTTATCCTATAAATTTGATGAGAATCGGTAGAATTTTCTCCGAAATATGGTCGGATTTTTGGATGTTTAACGAAATTGTAAGGGTCTAGCCTTAGAGAAACTTTTAATGCAATTTTTAATTTTTTTTTTTTTTTTTTTATTAATCTTCCCAAAACTTACTTATAGGTTTTTTTGTTTGTCCTTAAAACGAATCTGAAAACTGTTATGAAACAAAAACAGTTTTGCACAAAATGATTTTTTAATGTCAGTATTTTGCCAGAATATTCCATCAACATTACTCTAAAAAGTAATTATTTCCATCCTTTTAACGATGTTTTTATCACTAGTAAATTCATTTTTGTTTTTCTTGGTCGGCTAGGAGAAAATGGGTTCATCCCGATTGTTTCACGTTCGCCTTACAAAAAATGATTTTGAACTTCAAACGAACTAAAATTTAAAACTACTTTTTCTCTATATGCAATGTGTTTTTTCTATGCCCTCGCCATCAACACGGCGAGTACTTATGGCAAGTAGTACTTTTTTCTTATGGATATACTTCCAATGTGAAGGTGGTATAATGAAACAAGTGCGAACTAAAATAGAAAAACGTACTTTGTACTCGTCCGCATATACTCTTTGTTTACTTACTGGTGAGGGTAGGTGGGGGATTTTAAAACTGATACGTTGTGAATCATTCCTAATTGTTATTTTTTATTGAAAACTCTTACAAACCTCTCTCTCAAAGTGATCGACTAACTTTTTATTTTCATTCATTCTTGGATTTTTTTTTAAATTATTAGTATTGTTTTTGGTTATTACCCGGCTCATTTGTTTCATAACAGTTTTCAGATTCGTTTTAAGGACAAACAAAAAAACCTATAAGTAAGTTTTGGGAAGATTAATAAAAAAAAAAAATTAAAAATTGCATTAAAAGTTTCTCTAAGGCTAGACCCTTACAATTTCGTTAAACATCCAAAAATCCGACCATATTTCGGAGAAAATTCTACCGATTCTCATCAAATTTATAGGATAAATAAAGGGCTCTAGAGTTACACATTTTTACCTAATCGAGATATTTTTACGTGTTCAGGAATCAACATAATATAAAGAAAAGTTTGAATTTAATTTTTATTTTGAGGACCATTTTTTACCAGAGCTTCCCGAGATAATACCATAGTTGTTTGTATGGTTAGAAAAAGGAAGCTTTCTTCTATGCAACGAGCTCAAGAACGTAAAAATCGGATCAGCTCAACACGAGATGCAGACTTTTGAAACTACACATACAATTTTGCTGAAACATTTTTAAGCTGCTCCTGACAGGAAAAACAATTTATTTTTTGTTTTGGATGATATTTAAGACATCAGGGTTTCTTGAGGTGCTGAACTCAATTCTGCTATTCTTTTTTATGTGAAAAAATTTATAAAGCTAGTTTACTTGAAAACTTGAAGCTTTTTTTAAATTAAATTGAAGAAATATGAATAATTCTTTAACGATTGTATTTTTCCTTTTATCTACTCTCTAAAATAAATGAATTAGTGAAAGAATCATGGCGATATCATTTTCCAAACTCAAGATAAAAAATAAAGGATTTTCAAGGTATTTTATTTTATTTCTCAAAACCTAAGGCCCATTGGACGGAACGCTCGGACACGTGTCGACTATTTTTCGATGTAGAATCACCAGAAAAAAAATGAGCCCGATCGACGACCCCATAGCTGTGCCCTCCCCTTGTAAGTTATTAAAATTATTTGCTTGAAAAAAAAATTATTCTATTACTGCTTCCCGCCTTAAAAGCCTAAAAAATTATCTTCCAGCCTTCCAGGGGGGGGGGGGGCAGCTGCTGGGTACGACCATGGAAATAACATATGGTCTTAAAATAAACAGATTTCTGGCAAAATAAACTGACACCCTTGGCTAAAACACTAGCTCAAGGCAAGAGAAGATATGTATATATATATATATATATATATATATATATATATATATATATATATATATATATATATATATATATATATATATATATACATTTATATAGATATATATATACTACTATATATATATATATACACATGTCGACTATTTTTCGATGTAGAATCACCAGAAAAAAAATGGGCCCGATCGACGATCCCATAGCTGTGCCCTCCCCTTGTTAGTTGATAAAGCACTGCTATAATTATACATAATTTTGGTTCCATTCGCCTTTTCCGCGGTAAAATGTAACAACCTGAACGACCATAGTTTGCCCCCCCCCCCCTAGTTTTGATCCTGGGTACGCCCTTGGTTATTTTTCTCGTATTTTATTAGGAAATTATTACAAAACAGGTTGTTTCCATCGTATCGTACTATGTTTAACAATTACTGTTTTTTGTTTTTTATCTTTTGTGTACCTAATAAATTTCGCTCTCATGAAGATATTTATTTGACACGGTATAGTATATGAATATAGTATTTATATTATGCCAAAACTAACCAAATGACGTCACATGATAGTTTGGCGACTTGCAGTGATAATGGGGGCAGGACTTTCGGTAAATATGCTTTTACATTGTTTTAGGAAATAAATAAAATACTATCTTAATGTTATGATTCAATAGAAGTAAATTTGACTATTAAATTAGTATATTCTTTCTTTCAATTGTTTTTCGAATTATTTTTTTTTAATAAACATTTAACGTTTCTGGATATAATATAACTCTTTATTTACATAGTATGTAAACAAAGTGATGCCAGCACTTCAATAAAATAATTCTAAAAAATTTCAGAGGGCAGCAAAATTCACTTGGTGTTCCGCAGTTAGGCCAGGCCTAATGTAAGTAGTCTTCAAGATTTTTGTTTCTGTTAGGCTCGATTCACACTATTCGGTCTCGGTCTAATAATATTCACATTTTATAATATGATAGTGGAACGGTTGAAGTCGTCGATGATGCAAGTCGCATATATTTGAGCGGTAATAAATAATTAACATGCAGTAATAAAAGTATATTATTACACTTTTATAACGTTTTATGTAAATATTTGCAACCCAAAAATGTCATTCAACTTGTCGATTGAAGAATTAGCAGTTGTATCTTTTTTTCTTGATGAAGAAGATTCATCAAAACAATAGGAAAACATTATGAAAGGAGAAGAAAAATGGTGTATTCATGTTTATTGTAACGATATGATTATATTTTGCAATTTATCTGATATGATTATGTATATTAATTTAAATTTAAGGGTTGAATCGTGGGTCACAAACGAAGAAGACATTGAGTTTTCTGATTTTAATCCATCGGTGTAAATTAAAAAATGATCTGAAATATGTTTAGGAAGCCGATATAGTGTTTCTTTGAATTCAAACGGGGTGTTATTATTTTTCGAAGCATATGAGAGCCGAAGATTCATTGGGGAGGCCGTTGGGTCCAAGTTGGATTGTGCGGCTCAGGTTTGAGTAACGGAATCGCTTTGATTGTTGAGAAACCAGAGGGAGAGCTGAATTTGGTTTTTGTTTATATGTGTAATGAAAATGGTTGGGGGTTCGGTCAAAGTAAACAACACTGTATGTCCCAAATTTATTTGTAACACCTCCCCCCTCCCAAGGAAAGTCTCTCACAACCCCCACTAATGAAGTAAAGCCTCCCATGCCCACTTACAGAATAATTAATAAAATGGTGCACCCCCCAATTTGATAGCCCCAACTATATGTGGATTAACGTAAAGTTTGCCGAGGTTTCGACCCGAGATTCAAGCATTCATTATTTCTGTTATTACTCTATCATTTTCTTTTGATCCTTATAGTTATTCAAAAACAAACAAAAAATGTCTACTCTGTACTCATCTGAATCCCTGTGCTCATATCGTTATTATTTAATAATATTTTTATCCTATTATGGTCATGCCCAAAATTATGGGTTATCATGGGGATATCAATATTTTTTAATTAAAAATTGTCCGTTTTTTCCACAACATTGATCCCTTAATAAGTTCTAAAAGCATTCACATACTTCAGAGGATATTTTGGGAACTTAAGTTTTGAGAAATTTATCTTCTGTTGGGAATAAAAAAAAAAAAAACAAGCAAAATCAAACATTAGGCTTGACGCTGTTATAGAAAATAACCCCTATGTTATTAATGACCCATTAACATTCTTAAATCTTCTTTTATATTCAGCCCTAGTAGTGAGGACCTGAATCTCGGGTCGAAACGTCGGAAAACTATATGTTAATCAACATATAGCGTTGTTTTAATTGACCACACCCTCAATCATTTATATATCATTAATTTCTATGATCAACCTTCTACCTTCATTATGTTCTTGTTTATTTAAATTTCTGTTAACACCGACACGAGGCAAGTGCCTTATCAATCTGTGTTGTATCAGATTATTAACACCATGAAAGATTGCAATCAGAGCTACGATAGGATTCACAAATACTGAATAAACCAAACATGCACTCATGCATACATTAAGCTATAGACCTTGTTTGGTAGATTAAACAACACTTGTTTTGTTATAAAATTGTCGATCATAAAGTTGCTATTTTTGAATGTTCATTGATTTATGACAAATAAACAAGGAGGACTTAACGCTTTGCCAAACAACTTAGGAATACAGAATTCACAAGATAAATAATGATATTTCGAACTGGAAAACCTTTCGTTTTATATATAAAAAAAAAAAAAAATGGTTCGGTGAACTTGTTTATGCATACAAATCTGTCTGGTACTCTTAACTTTTTATTGATAAGCGGTGGTTTTTTCCCCACC
Source organism: Aelia acuminata (assembly GCA_911387785.2). NCBI lineage: Eukaryota > Metazoa > Arthropoda > Insecta > Hemiptera > Pentatomidae > Aelia > Aelia acuminata. The sequence goes on along the minus strand of OU426983.1, from coordinate 62,525,537 downwards.
AATTAAACATACTGAGTATTTATTCATGATAAGTGGTCGGACTTAAAACTCCTGATAGCGGCTCTTTTGTAAACTCGCCAAGTTGATTAAAGGTCCTGGCGCCAGCAGACGTAAAATGACTTATCGTTATCGTGGTAAAAGGTTTTGGAATAAGGACTAGTTGAAAATTATAATAATTACGAATTTTAATTTTAACCTAGTACTGAAGCGTCTGAAGTTTGGGCAAATTTAATGCAAGGCAATTTAAAATAGTATTCACAAGTTTTAGAAATTTTAAGTTTTATTTGATATTTTGTTGGGAAGAAGCGGGTTCATTATGTTTTCCACTCGGAGGTTAAATGTTTGATGATTTTGGAACTGTGAAGGTTTTCTTCGTAATTACCTTAATTTTTCTAAAAGATTGCTTTCCAAAAATTTGCAGCTCTGTAATTAAACTGTTCCTCCAACTAAATAAGAAGAGAAACATGCTTTTCCCAATGCAGTTAAAAAAAGATTTTCGGTTTTTAATAAAATAGTAATTAATTAATATTACTAATTAACTATATAATTATTATATTAATTAATATTTATGTGTTTTTTAATTAAAATATTTATAATCACCCATCTTAAGTAAATTGAATCGCCCTTAATTTTGGAAATTTTCAGTTCTTTGAACAATCGGAGTGGTTGATTAGACTGACCCATACATCTATAATCCATCCTCATTACCTATTATAAAAAAAAAATTATACCGTTAATGAATTCTCCAATCCTTTCATTCGACCTCTATTCCCCATCCTTTGTTACTCCCAAATTCTTCACTTACAACTAGATTAAACTTAATTATATATATTTAAAAGAGTCTCTCGTTTTTCTGCTTTTTGTTGGTCACTCATCACATCAGTAATTAATTGAAGGGCGATTCTTGTATGAGGTATGTATACGAACTAATATAGATTCATTCTCATTTTATTTTTGTTGGTATTCACGATTTTTCCTTAATATGGCTGAAATATTCCCCAAGAACTGAATTCAGACCTTAGAAATAAACAAAATATTACAGCGTAATATATGTTACTCTAATTTATGGATTTTTAAATGGATAGGATTTTTTTAATAGGAAACATAATGGATAGGTGGATAAAATAAAAAGTAGGTTAAAGACATATGTAGTTAACGGATCTGTAGGGGAGAGCGGGGTTGGTTGGCATAGGGGGTAGGTTGGCCATTGGCTTATAGTTTCCGTCACACCTATTGTGAAGGCCCCACCATTGTACCATGTGACCCGCTCGACCTCGGGAGTCATGTCCTGAGTTTTCAATCCGATGCTAACAGTGTAAAGAAGAATGTGCTTCACTGATTGATTTTACAACATGAAAGTAAATTTTTATATTTTCAGTAAATTTGGTTTAAAGGCATGGCAAAACATTTGACTCCGATTCTGTTCACGTAGCCCCAAACTCCTTTGGAAAACCTAACCTTTCGACTAACCAGTTTCTTGTCTGATTGTTCTCCCCTGTTCTGGCAGCCATCTTTCATATGATCTCTCCTGTGGGGTTAGTTGGCTCTCTTCAACTGGGTTTGGTTTGCGCAGTAGCAATTCACAAAAGCAAGGTAAACATAAACAAAGGATGAAACTACCAATTGTCTTTAGTTCCAGAGAGCAATTTTTCTTATGCAGAAAGTGACGACAGTCTAAACTTCTATCTTCTTTTATTGTCATTCTATTTTCCCTTAAAAGCTGTTGAAAAACGATTCATAATTATTGTACCATTGTAGTGCAGCTTTTAATAACAATAATATCTGTCAGGCAGTACTTGAATGAGATGGCTAAACAACCCCACCTTCTAGGCCAACCTGCCCCCACATAGGGGGCTAATTGGCATACTCTGGATTTACGAATTCTTCACTTTTCTATGATCTGAGTAATAAATATTATGTGGTGAAAAAAATACTTGAAGTACTCTAATACTTGGAGTTTACAGTGGTATCAGCCCTGTTGGGATTATATTAACAGGGATGACTCAAAAAACAAAAAAGTGAAAACTGTTGCCAACCAACCCCGCTCTCCCCTATACATCATAGTAGAGATCTGTTCCTTTCTTTAACCATACTTGTTAACGTAACCATGATCTTCTGTTAATAGAATTAGGGGCCCGGTTGGATATGTTTTTCAGCCCCCTAAAAACCAAAGGACCCCAATATACGGGCCTTATTAGGCAAGTGAGGCACATGGTGAGACCGCTAGTTACGTAATAGCACATTAGGTAGGTAAAAATGGTTTTGTTTGTAGACCAGAATGTACTGAGAACGATTCAGTCGTTTTATTATTAACTATGACTATAATGAAAAACATGGTTGATGGTTTTTTTAAACGCAAATTTCTCTCGCGCTTGATCTCTTTAGTATGATCTTTAGGATAGAAGAAGGTAGAAGGAAGCCTGACATTTATTCAACGAAAAGCATTTCTTTCGGAGCTGCAAGGCATATTTTAATAATAATCAGTGGCAAATATTTGTGTGTGAAAATCGTGTGTGAATGTATATCGATGACCTCGCATGATAAGCTCGTAACAGACTTGGGAGTTTTTCACCCATGACTCAGAAACAAAATCTTCGGTGAAAAAATATCTTATATTTATATCGTTTACAACTGAGAGCCACAAATGTTTTCGAATAGATTAAGAAAGTAAAACAGTTAACAAAACCAATGTACTTATCTGTTCGGCAACTCAGAATATCTCTGGCATTTTTAAATTATTTTCTAATTTAATAATTAAAAACTTTTTTAATTTTACTCTGGCTTTATCTTCTTTTTTTTCCAAAACTAGGACATGGCTTTTAAGGTCACGGCCATATAAGTTCCAGTTCCGAATAAAATAGTTATTTTGGATGTATCTCGGAAAAGAAAGGGCGTAATTATTTCGAAATTTGAACTAACTGCAGGAATGCAATCAGAGCAGAATGGACATTAATTTTACAAAATACTATTACTTATCATGGCACGACTAATGTTGGACACTGGTCATTTTATGAGGCTAAGAAAAGCGACTAAGCTATTCAGGGAACAGAAGGGCGGCTTAAAAAAAAAAAAATAATAAAAAAAAAATATATATATATATATATATATATATATATATATATATATATATATATATATAAATCCACAAAATGTGGTTTTAAATGTGCCAGGGCTTCATTTCACATTTTACCTGGAATTAACGAACATTTGGTGCATATACATATCTCCAATGAAAATGTGGAGGGGTTAGTGGAAGCATCGTTAATTTCAATTATGTCAAGAGTTGCTCAACCTATTTCGATGATTTTTGTTTTAATTAGTGGAAACAGCACTCAGATTACATCACATGGATTTTAAATAAATAGCGTGCATAGAAAATACCAGATGAGCTTTAAGAGGATATTCATTTTTTAAGGTATTCATTACTCATGAACCAATAAACTGATTTGGATGTTTTTAGTCCTAATTTTGTATGTTTAAATAAGGCAGAGAAATTTTAGAAAAATGAAATACTGAACTGGAAATCAGGGCATGAAGTAGACATTTTCAATTCAAATTATTATTTATCATAACCCCGTACCTTTCACATTCAACACCTCCTCCTTAAAAAATTAATAAATGTTTCAAGATAATTAAGATACGGGTGTAATAATTAGTATCTTTATTAATAAAGATACTAAGAAAGGTGTTTCTGAATGTGGCAAAATCCTACTTTTCAGGAGAAGTGGTTTTCTGAAAAATTCATTATTCACCGTTTTTCCTAGGATGTTAAGTAAACTGTTAAGAATCAATCAAGCTCGAATCGATTATAACAGAGTGATAGTGATAGAAGTAGGTTTGTGATCTGACATCAGAATTTAGTTCATATTATCAAACTAAAAGAATCTTACCTTCGCTTTGAATATATTAGAAAGCGTTAATTTTTTTTTAAGTAGCAACTTTAAAAAAAGACTTCAGCCACTTTTAGTGTTTTTTGAGTGAGATAGTTTGATTCGAGTTAGTTGAAAAAATCCTGGAAAAGATCTAGTATTTAAAAAAATTTCAAATCACTCTCCCCTTAGGTAGATAAAAGGGTAGATAAAAGATTGAAGAAAGAACTATCTTGAGGGGAAAAAAAAGTAATCCAACTACAATAAAGTTAATTTTCGCTCCTACTATTTTAAATAACATAATTGTTGATTAATTAAGAACGATTGAATAAAATTGGGCTCTTGAATAAAAAGGTGATAAGTATACATTTTTTAAAATTTGACTTTCATAAAACGTGTGGGACGTAAATGCAAGCCAACTAATAAGATTGCATAGCTAGCGCTATCTGTTGTCCTATTTCCTAAACTAGTGCTCCTAGCTCGTCTATTGTCCAATAGATCGCGGGAATCACAATGAATTTATTTGAAAATATTTTTTAATTTCAACGTTTATTAAAAAAATAATGAATAAGATAGTTACTAACTTTTTTTTTAATCTAGAAAATGGTCAATATTAAGCCTGTAGATAAAAATATGCCGGTTTGGTTAGAGAATTTTTATAAAAATCTGTTTTTAGTTATCATTCCTTGTAGTGTACTAAATTGCTTTCATGAGAAAAATTAAGGTATTTCTGGAAAGAAATTTCTACTTAATATTTCTTTCTTTATTTTCTTAAAATATGAATAAAAGTAAAATATGATGTTTACGAAGAATATCTGTTTTATTAATATATTCATAGGCCAAGGTTTCAATAGATATTTCATTTTTTTTCATCAATGAAATAAATTGTATTTGGAACTATTGGAAAAATCATAGTGAATTTTAATGTTATTAGATTTATAAAAAGTGTTTCTAACAGTCGGTTTTTATTTCAGTTTTATCATTCAGTCAGTTTTATCATAAGAAGAGAAATACATAAATATTATAATTGTAGATCATCCTTCTTAAGAAATAACTGAATATTTTTAGAGACTGCCTAGCTTCACATTTATGGATGATGGTCTCATATAATGTAACTAAAGCTTTCAGGATGTAATTTATGATATATTAATAGAAAAAGTTGTGTTTTTTATAATTTTATTTTTAGAAAGTACTTCTTTCAGAAAAAATAAATATATCAAAAAAAATAAATGTAACTATTAAAAAATTTATTCATAATACTTCTGAGGTTCATATTCTTTGCTAATTGGACTTAAATTATAAAAATATAAAACTTTTTTATGTCATAAGAATCTGCAAATCTACAATGTATATTCATGTATCATTTCCTGTCAGTGTTTAGTGATGTTGAGATATGAACCAATTTTTGGTTACATTGACAATTAGGATGTCAATGGTTTCTTCCACGATAAGAATCCATTTCCTGATTTATTGAGAATTAACATAAAAATTTGATGTTGTCCACTAGTTTATGGTTTTTTGGAATATTGATAGTCAATTGAATGTGATCTCTTTTGTGTTTAGATTGCACATAAAAGAATTATTCCTTTTGTTAACAGCTGGTAAATAGTTAAGCTTTAGCAGTTCTACTTCTGCTTTGAATATTAATCTGACAAAATATACATCTTTAGAGTCATCAAAATACTTATTGCCGCTGTTCAAAATTATGTAGAGCTGATGAAACATAATTTATCATATATTACAAGAAATATATAAATTTTGAGCTGTAAATTGCTGATGATATATCTAATTTTCATAACAAGAGAATATTGATGTTTTCTGAAAGTGGGTGTACTCTAAAAACAAAAAAATTCCATCTACAGGAATTTTCAGCTGAAATCTAAAAAGGTGAAATTCAGATTGACTAAAATACCTACCATATAAATTTCTGTTTATCTTACATTTTTGAATATATAATCTTAAATGTTATTTCTAAAAAATAAACAAAATCTTATAATGTTATTTCTCTATGGTTTTATTTTTTGCTTTTACACCATCTTCCTCAATGCTTCACTAAATTGAATAATTGATCCCTCATTCTAAACATTAACTTCTCCTAGAGGGCTAATAAATAATCATGACTATGAAAAGCCATGAAGAAAACTTAATTTGCATAAAACTCAGAAAATATCCTACTTATATTGATAATGTAAAAGGAAAATTTGAAGCTTCCCAAAACAACTTACAAAATACAGATACAGTGAAACCTCTCCATACACATACAGCCATGGTTTAGATAATTTGGCTCTTATTCTTGAGCCTTTTCTCATAACATTGGTCCAGGAAGCAGAACATTTTTAGCCCTGACACTATTAAACCACGGAAGCACTGTTTGGTCAATAATTTCTCCTGGTTCACTTTTTATAAACCTACACATCAAATCACTTTTTGTGTCTTCGTGAAACAAACATAAAATTCCTTAATTGTTTTTAATTATGTCGGATACCTATGTTTTTCCTTCTTTATATGTAGCCTCTGAAATCGGAATTGACCCTCCTTTTTCTCTATCTCTTATCACTTCCACCTTTTCTTTTAAAGAAAGTGACATTCTTGTTTTTGAAGGAGGTTTTATTTTCACTGTTTAGATTGAACTGAATGAAACTGACAAATGTATATAATAGCTAATGGTAAAAAAGGGCTTAGCATAAAGAGAAAGATTTCTATGAAAAACTAAGAGGAAAAACAAAAAATTCTTATTCAAAACTATAGGTTCACAGATTATTTTAGGCCTGAATTGCTACAACTCCTATTTGCGTTTTAAAAGTACGAATTCTGTTCAATCCCTTTGAAATGAAACTTAATCTCATAGTAAACATGTTTACCACTTTGAATCAATACATACATACATAATTAGTACCTATGTATATTTTATTTAAGTGTTATAAATTAAATGGTCTAAGAAAATTATATAATGATGTAATGATAAGAACTTTGTGTTATAAATTTCAAAATATAATAACAGATATTATAAAGCTTAGGATATGTAATAAAATATTATAATCTAAAATACTGCCTATTATAAAAAATTGAAAAGTGCTAATGGGTAATTAAATTTGTTTCTGTGTACGGACTGGAGAGGGTTCAATGGAGGAGTTTAAATGTATTAAATAAGTAGCTGATTGGCTGGAACTTGGACTTGTCCACTAAGAGGATTGTCCATGGTGGAGAGGTGTTTCTCCACCTTGGAAGTCTCACTGTATAATGGAAATCATCTTTAAATGTGATGTGTGTATTTATTTATGAATATGTTGCTACAGAGAACTTTCTGTTAACAGTCTCATCTTTATAACATCGCAATATAGGAAGTGAACAGAATTCTTACTTTTAAAACTTAAATCGGACAATCATCCATTCTACGAATTTCGGCAGGAAAATTCTGTTAAAACTTACCTGTCGAATGACAAGAAACTTCAAGAACAAGAAAGCCGCTTCCTTTAAAAGAAAATATGGTAGTGGTAAATGATAGTGAATAAGTTTCTAATTCAATACATATACATCTTCATATTCTAACCCTTCTGAACCCCTGCTTAACCAACTAAATCATCTACCCCATATGCATCCACTTTAGAGAGGTATCCTGTACTTGGTTACTGACTGTAACCAAATTATTACAGTAAATTATATTAATAGTACTCAAATTATTTGATTAGGTCATCTCGTGGTTTTTAATTTTATTTCTAGTCTTATCTTAGCTCTAGTCTACTTCTAGTTTTAACAATAAAAACAGTTGTTTTATATCTACATGATGATAACTTAATTTAAAATGTTTCAAAAACAAAACTGTTATTATTATTTTTTTTTCTGATTACAAACTAATTTTTGAATTTCACTCATTAAATATTAAATATTATGTTCCCCCAGTAAAAAAACAATTAAATTATTATAACTGTGTGGTGTAAAAATAAAACACTCTTAAGACAGTTCCTTAAACTTCCATGATATGATATGTATCAAATGTACCAGAACTGTGATACTATATTTATTGCATATAATTTATCATTTAATCATTGCATTTTCAGCATTAATGTACTCAAAGTCACAGTATAGGAAAGATATATGAAAACATTTCAATATTTGCATTTAATTTTAATAATATTTATAATATACAAAACATATTTTATTTTGATCATGAAAATACATGAGAAAATATATCAGGACAAGATGTCTCATTATTTTGATGAGTATATTTATTACATTTGCATTAAGTTCATTCAAATTTACTTTTTATTTGAATTTATTGATTAGCTTTCAAAAGATTGAAGATATAATATCACTTAGCAGTGGTATGAAATCACCACTTAAAAAATATACTTGTGAATAATAGCAAAGCTGATTCCTATGATAAAAATTATATACTTCAAAAAGATATATATAAAAAAAATAATAATACGAGTCATTTTAAAAATAAAAGTATTAATTTTAACAACTTAATGGCACATTGACTTACTAAGTAAATATCAATATAACTCTTAACAACACCTTAAATTTATAGTATTTCTAATAAATTTTAACTAACAAAAACAAAGTTTCATAAAATAATTTAAAATGTTAAAAACATATTTATTTTATGTACATTGATTGATTATTATGCATACTCTCAGCTAAAAAAATTCAAATACCAATTTATGATTAATAAAATATATTAAAAATTATGGTAGCTCAACAATGCTACACATTTTAAATAAATTATTAATTCAGTTAACTAACACAAAATGATTTATTTCTTCATACATATACAACATTAATAAACTAGACTGCTCCCTTGAATGAAAATTTGAGCAACAAGACTTTAAATAAATGCTGAAATAAACAGCCTAGGTATGTAATGTATGTGAACTGATGATATTCCATTTTATAGGTTTCGTCGATTGGAATCCTGTATTTCTGAAATAGCAGGATTTGTAAACAGTCTTTATCTTTGCAAGACACTGTCAGCAGGCACAAGATTTTCCTTCTGAAAATTCTTCAGATGATTCTAGTGGAAATTTGGATGAATCTCGTGATCCACCACGACCATTTTCATTTGAGCTATCGTTGCGCACAATCTGTAAGTATAACAATGAAATTTAGAAATAATAAAAAAAATCAGTTTCATAGAAATTTCTTATATTTGCTATTTAATTTTTCATGAAATGAGGGAAAAATAACTGATTAATCATAAGTGTGTTAACCTGATCAACTAAAGTTTTAGCTGCTTCTTCTATATTTATATTTTCCTTCGCTGATGTTTCAAACCATGCGGTAAATTTGTGTTCTTCACAATACTCATTCATTTTGTTTGGATTATTCACTATTCCTTCTTTTTGCTGATCACACTACAAAAAAAATCACAAGGTAATATTTAAAATATTAAACATTATAAATAACCTTGAAGGACATTTTAAGTTAATGTGGCAACTAAAATATTAAAAATAGTCAAAAATTAAAACCCAATATTTACAAAATGTGATATTTAAGTAGATATTAGTGCTATTACTGGAATCTATAGCTTAATTAATTTTGAAATTATATAAAATTATATTCATTTATAACCAAAAAATAATGTTTGGAATATACAAATTAATTAATTTTGAACTAAAATCAAATTATATTCTTTTACGGGAAAAGCAGATCATCATGTTAGTTCAGACTCAATTTTCCAGACTTTAATTGCTATCAAAGAAGGGAAAATTCAGCTTTCCACGAATGCATAGTTACCTCTGGAAGAGTATAGAAAAAACAAACATTTTATCCAAAAAGTGTGTTAGGAAGTATAAAAACTTATTTATATTTTATAAAATATAAAAGATATATCCCCCTACATATTCCTTTTTTATAAAAGTTTACAATCTAGCGAGAAGTGAAGGAATTCACAGCATAGGAAGAGCTGTACTATTTTAAATTTAATTATTTGCATATTATATAGTCACAAGAAAGAAAAAAAAAAAATTATATTTATAGCATTATGTATACCTTATTGGCTAATAAGACACATGGTATTGGGCTACCATCGGCGAGTTGTACTTTCGCATCTAAATCTTGTTTCCACTTGACCACGGCATCAAATGTACTTGCTCGAGTTACATCAAAGACAATGAAAGCTCCAACCGCCTCTTTATAGTAGACTCTTGTCATGTTGCCAAAACGTTCCTGACCTAGAAATATATTAATAAAATTTGATATGATGTAAAGTAATGGTCACTAGCCATATCAATGTCTTTCATTCTCTGACATTAAACATAATAATACTATTTCAATGCCCAGGAGGTATCCCAACATTTTTTTAAAGGGGGTAGGACTCCCATTGAAGCATCGTCAGATTATCCATAGATGCATAGGATGATGCTTCTAAATTAAATCATGAGACAATAAGAAGATAAAAGAAAACAAATGCAGCACTTCATTGGATGAATAAGATTAATACAATAGAACAACTGGAAGAAGTAAATGAACTGATAAACCACATAACAGTTTAATCTATCAAGCTTATAAATTCATTTCTCCCTTTTTACTTTCACTTACCTGTAAATGAAATGAAATATATAGTAAGGGGAAGTATTGCGATTGTGAAAAATTTCGACTTCCGCTTTTCAACGGAAATACACGTTTTGGGGTCCCCTGAGTCCAAATAACCAAGTCCCACGAAATGGTGTGTGTGTGTATATGCCCGCGATGTGACAGCAAAAATTTCATAGAAATTGCTCCAAGGGAGGGAGTACTTTATTTAATAACTTTGTACGTTTTTTTCGATTTTCTCAAAAAACGCCCCAAACGATTTTGATTATACTGAGTAATTGATGTATTAATATGCCCGAGATATGACTGTAAAAATTTCATCAAAATTGATCTACCGGAGGGGGAACTTTACTTAATAAATTATGTATCATTTTCACGTGTTGTTTTTATTTACTCATAAAAAGCTTTAACGATTTTGATCAAACTGGGTATTTGATGTAGGTATGTGAGTAAGATGTGATCGCCAACATTTCATCAAAATTGGTCAAACGGAGGGGGCACTTATTTTTTAACTTTTTTTCAAATTATTACCTTTTTTTCGATTATCTCAAAAACGGCTTTAACGATTTTCATCAAATTTGTCATGGTTAATGAAAATTAGGTGTTCTTTCATATCAGGTAAGCGTTATGATTATTAAAACTTTCTGAGGGGGCTGTTTTTTTGTTTCCTCTAAAGTATCTTTGTTTTTGTTTATATGGAGAAATTAACTGTCTCTCGTTACGCTTAAAAATAAGAAATGGCTAAATATGAGATATGATAAAAACCAAGTAAACATATAGAGGAGAAAAAAAGAAAAACATTCAGAGCCCGTGCATGCGTAGTACGCTTTTAATGACAGACCATTGTTCATAATTAAAGTAGTTCTGTTCATTTAATGGAAATATTTGTTTCATGGTAACTAAATGAAATTTTCAACAAGTACATAGAGAATTATAAAATCAGACAACTTGGAGTATTATGCTTCCATTGCCGAATTATCACTAGTAAACAATTTTATTTAATAATAACAATAATAATAAAAGAAATTTGTGTTTTTTATAGAGCAAATGAAAAGAAAAATAAGAAATGAAAGAGGAAAAATGTGTAACTTTGAGAAGTGGCACTAACAAAACGCACTCATTTCTAAACTAAGTAAGTTGGTAAGTGAAAGTTGTGTGTTGCGCGAACGCACCAGATTTTTTTAAATAACCTGTCGGACTTTGTTTATACTGATATTTCTTTTTAATTTTCCAAAAAAATTAATAAGTAGCTTTTAAATCAAAAGTCATATTTTAACTCTATTTCATTAACAAAAAGGAATACAGTGAACATTGCTTAAGTTAACCTGTCGGACTTTGTTTATACTGATATTTCTTTTTAATTTTCCAAAAAAATTAATAAGTAGCTTTTAAATCAAAAGTCATATTTTAACTCTATTTCATTAACAAAAAGGAATACAGTGAACATTGCTTAAGTTTTTAATTTAATCAATCCCAAGCTAATGGCCGTGAAAAAACTTTTTAATAAACACACTTTAATGCTTCTCAGATATTCCATCCAAAACCTCAACTTCTCACAAATTTGTGCACACTTTGTGGATTCTGCTTAATTCAGTTCAATTGATTTACTATAGAAATTAATAAAAAATTTAAATTACCAGCTATATCCCATAACTGCAGCCGAATGATAGTGTTTTGGTCCCAGTTGAGCACTTTTAGTGCAAAATCAACTCCTATAGTGGCCCTGTAGTGTTGGGAGAAGAACTGATGGACGTATCTCTTTATGATAGAAGTCTTACCAGTGCCAAGTTCTCCAATCACTAGGATTTTGTACAAGCACTCTTTCTTGATGTTGCTGTTTGCCTGTGAAAAGAAAGAAAAAAAAATTATTAGACACTCTCTAATGAGCAACAGCAAAACAAGTAAATCCATAATTTTAATAAATAACCATTTTTATAATGTGAATTAGGTTTAGTCATAATATGGAATGAAACAAGGACTTTATAATGTATGTTAATTATCAACCTATGTGGTAATTTCAAGTCTTCAGAAAGGAAAAAAATGGTAAATATACATTATAAAGATGAGAGGTGTTTAATAAGTTAAATAGAAGCAAAGTGAAATAACAAAGTTGCTTGGGAATTATGTTAATTTCCAATATAAAAAACTTAAAAAGATTTCAGTAATTTATTCTGGATACCTGAAATCAATTAAATTATAACTTTTACATTTGTTTTTCTTTTTTAAAAAATAAATAACTTCCGGTATTTAAAACACAAGATTTAAAAAATATAGACAATATTTTTAACTAAATAAAATAAAGTTTTATTATTACATTTCGTTAATTAATTTAAGTGGATATATATATATATATATATATATATATATATATATATATATATATATATATATATATATAGATGATATTCATTTGTTTTTTTTTTTGTATTTTATTGTATAATGAAGTATTTTAAATCTTCGGTTTTTTTAATATTTCAAATTAGTAGTGTTAACGTCCAACATTAGTAAAGCCCTGTAAGATTATATATTTTCAATTATAAAAAATATTTATACATAGCGTTTGAGAAGGCTAATAATCAGTTATAATTAGAGCTCGGATTCCCGTGCAATTGCATCTTTTTTTTGGAAAGTCAGAATAGAGCGAACTCAAGTTTCTTATCCGAATCAAGCCTAATGGGATGTTTTAATGAAGTTTTATAGTGCACGAAATTGCACGATTTGGGGTTTACTGCACGAAATTGCACGTTTTGGGGTTTACTGCACGAAATTGCACGTTTTGAATTTTTATTGTACGAAATTTCATCATTTGATATTTTGAAGAAAAAATATATTACAAATTGTAATTTTCTTTATCCATATCAAAAAAATAGTGGAAAAATAAATGTGAATATCATAGAAAAAAAATATAGGGAACTTGGGAGATGTAAATCAACACAAACCTCCGATTTCCCAGAAATGAGGGTTAAGTGGTTCCTGGATGTTTACATTTTGTTTCTCAATTCCCATCGTTTTGTCAAACTAGCTTCTGTCGTGTATATTGTTACTAAAAATGCCTAAAATGGGAGCAAGTGTGTCTTCGAAAACTGCAGGATGGATTGAAAAATATCCTGAACTCAATAGGGATGGTTGTCTAAATTTTTTGATAAAAAATTGGATGTGAGAGGAAATCACAAATTGATACCCCCCGTAGCACAAGTAAGTACCTAATTTTTTTTAACCCTCGAACGGTAACAGGGGTAGTGCGTGTCATCAGAGTGATTTAAAAATAAGCCTACGCACCAATATTATCTAGTGATTCCATAATTTGAGTAGTATCTTTCCTTTTTTAAGATCTTCCTATTAGAAGTATATTTAATTACAGCTCACTTGCAAGTATTTTACTCTGTAGTCCCTTACTGTTACTATTTTAAGTAAATATTTTACGTTCTGATTTTTTTAAAAAATATATCAATAGCATTATAAAAAAAAGATCCAAAATTCAGTTGCTATACCAAAACCAATATTATAAAAATAATCTGTAAAAATAAAAGAGTTTTTATTTCAATTTACTCTTCGCTACTTACTTTTTTCTAAAGTAGCTATTTTTTGTTCACAAAAATAATTTAATGCCTGATTTTCAAGCAATAAATTTTTATTGCATGTTTTTGCACGTTTAGAAGTTTTTAATGCACGTTTTTGCACGTTTCGAAGTTTTTATTGCACGTTTTCAAATTTTTACTGCACGGATTTTCGAGCTTTAGTTATAATCAATAAATCGTGCGGGGTCTTTTGTTAGAGAAAACACAGAGTTGAGTTTTTTTCCCAGAGAAAATTGATATAGGTTTGAGACACGAGAAAACTTCTTTTGGTAACAAGGCGGAGTAAGGATAATTTGAGTAATGACAATTGAATTTATCTGAAATTATAACTGTCGCGGATTTGATTTCCTAAAAATAAATTGATACGAAAAATAGCAATTGCTGCAGTTTTGTTACTGGTGACTCAGAAAATAACTGTAGATGCTGAAAATAATTTTAACATTTGAACAGAAAATATTGACTTATGTTGTTGGTTCACTAACGTGCGTTCAGCCCCATCTGGCACTCGTTGCAGATAAAATTGCATAAATTAACATTGATAATGATTCCGTATGTACGTAAACTGATATAATACCAAAAGAAATTTAATATGTTATCATGCATAAATCCAATTTATATAATAGACTGCATTATTCGTCCCGTATTTAATCAATATATCATTCCTACTTAAAAAATATTTTACACCTCTTAGGTTTTTCAAAAATTAAGTTTAAATTTATTTGTATATTTTTAAACATATGAATGAGTATTATATAATTGCTCATTACAGTAAACGGGTTTTTCCGCCTCTTTGACTCTGGTACCTTGGAAATGAGTAAATAAAACAATATATGAATGTACCTTGAAACAGGAGTAAATAGAAAATTAATGCATAATTTTTCCCTAAAAATAAACTTAATATGCATAGAACGCATGGAGGAGATCTATAAATAAATTTACTAACTTTTTTTTTTAAATTCCATACATGGTTTTTCAATTTGCAAGCTGCATCATTTAAATAAATACGAGTAAATTAATAGTCATTAAGGAAAACCTTAACATTCTTCATTGTAGACAGTGAAAAAATTGAATACTGTTTACAGTAAGAATGTAAATTATTTTCAATTATTACATAATACCCATACTACTATATATATATATATATATATATATATATATATATATATATATATTTATATATAAAATATATTCAAAAATCCTTGGATAGAGATCAAACATCACATATTCATTATTTCAAATGAATTAAAAGGCTAACTAGTAAATAACTACTTCCCGATTTTTTTCCTTGCCAGTTAGCAAGATCGCAGAAGCAGATCATAGTAATGTTATAATGAACGTTGATTTATCATTCCCGTGCTTAAAACTTTTTTTTTTTTAACAATTTTTAATAACTTTATCTTTAGTGGTTTACATGTTCGTTTTTTCTTCAAGTATTGGTTTCCTCCAAATAAAACTAGGAGATCCTAAATTCATAGGTGCATACAACCATCAATTTATAATATAAGATAGGTGCCAGTATATTAGATATAAAGTTGTGTATTCAGATCAAAACTCAAGACATTCGCATGTTTCGAAGCCTTTTTTTTTTTTTTTTTTTATAGATTTCTTGGGGATTTTGTTTTTTAAATAAGTGGAATATACCTCTCCTATTTCAGGCAATCAAACAAGTAAAAGTAATAAAAATATTAAAAGTAGGATTGAAATACGACAGCAATTATTATATTTTATTTTATAAATAAATTTCATTACTCATTATTAATGGGTGTTTATGAAAAAGAATGGGCCATTAATTGCATTTAAACGAGGTTGATTATTAATATTTTATTTCTCTAAAAATCTGTAATTACTTAAAGATATTTAAAAACTTTTAATCATGTTGTATGTTCGATACATACTTCACTTCTTCTTTTAATTCGCAACACCCCTAGCAACTACGCGAACAATTCTCAGAGTATAGATTACGGCAAGACATCAGCCTTGTTATTTATACCTACCTACATTACTCAGATATCGATGGCACAATTAAGAACCTATATGGAAATTCGATAGCTACCGCGATTGATTTTAGCTTCAGGTATCATTGAAACTTATACACTACGAATTCCCAGACGGAGTTCACAGCCACAACATTTCCAGTTACATCACGAGGTATCAGCAAACGATTAGGAGACTGGCTTTACCATCCTGAACAACCAAGGTTACGTGATATCTAAGCATTAATTATAATACCGAAAGAATCATTTATGACTTTGTTTTTTCTTATGACTTTGTTGCATCGTTCAATATACTTATTAAATTTCACACGAAAAGTTAAAAATCAGGCGAAAATATGTAACCCAAAAGAATAAAAAACGTCACATCTCAAAAATTGGCTATTTTTAGTTATGAATGTTTTCTGAATGCGCTGAAAGAGTTGAATGTCCTTGCGGGATCAACAAAATTTCAACTCAATCCAAGGAACGTCTATTAATGGTTTAATGAGAACGTCATGAATCAATAGGGACTGTTACATTATAAAAATTTTAAACTTCTTCTTCAATCAGCGATTAAAAGTCAATTATGAACAGCAAAGGTCTACTTAACATATGAAAAGTAACGGAGCATTAATATCTATTTCGTATACATTTTATTTTACTTTTAAACTTCAAATTTTCTCTCCTGAAAAATCGTGGTTTTAAGATATGACGTTGGTGAAAGGAGTGAACAGTGTGTCAGATGTCTCTAATTTACAGGTACGCAAATTCAAACCCGGGATTAACGTTGTTTTTCCCACAATGGTGTTTCTTTGATCTTCAAAACCTTTGACCTATGATACTCTTCTCAATAGCGAATGAATATTAATATAATAATATAAAAACTATCATTGCTGCACTACAAAATTGCACCAAAATCCATATTTAGAAAACAAAAATGGACTAATCATACTATTCCACATGAACCATCATTTTGGTTACTACTCTTGGCCATATTTTAACGCTTTAATGGATTTGTATTTGTCAATCTATTTGTCTTATTAAATGATTATTCTAATTAATATTCATATTTTATTAATTTTATTTTTCTCAATGTATTGAAAAATTATTTACATTACTAGTATATAAATCGACAATTTAAAATAAAATAAATATTGCTGACTCGAAAAAGTATGCATGAAGGTCGATTAAATTATTTATAATATATGTTTATATAGAAAAAGAGATATCAGAATTCCCCGATTTGACCGCAATCAAAACAAATAGAGCGTTTCGTTAGATAACAATTTAAATGTTTGTCTTTTTACATTATCTATTTGTTATTTTTAGTAAAAATATTTCCCAGGACTTGAAATGAGGAGGGTTCCCACTTTATTGCTTTGTAATGCTCAGCCACGGGAGGGATTAACTCAAGTAGGGGGAAGCAGTAACTCAAAAATAATGACATAATGGTATCGTTGGATTCATTTTCAAATTTTCGACTCGATGCTCGATAGAAAAGCAGTAAACATAAACATTTTATTTTGGTTTACGCCTTTCTAATTTATTTTATTTTAGACTTTCTTGTGCTTTTTTATGGATCATCGAATGGTGTATTTCACAACGATGCCATGAACTCACAAATTTTTAGTTTGCTTTTCTCCTCGGCAGAGAAATGTATACTTTATGATAAATTACGGTGTTAGTTCAAACTCGTTGTTATTTTTTATTAATAATTTCTTTGTAAAATTATTCATAAGCCAGAAAATAATACGAATTTTACGAATCTTTTGCAAGTAATTCCTTATTTAAACATATTACATCTTCTGGACCTTCTCAGATATTCCATGTGTTGAGCAATTAAAGTTTATATTTTATTTTTGTTAGTAAGCAAGATACAAATAAATAAGACAGCATGAAAAAACTTTAGCGGTACGAATGAATAAAAAAAGTAAATAATTGTTTATATAAAGTGGTTAGATAGATAGGAAATGCTTCTGATTCCTTAGCTATAAAAAACAATAAGCGCCTACTTATGAACTCGCCTAATGTAAAAGAGCCAGTGGTGCTAAAGAAACAACACCTCAAGGCATTCAAAAATAAAGAATTGCGTAGTATATTCGGTACGAGAAGGTCCAGTAAACATGAAAACGTAGACGACCACAAACGCGGAATCGCGTGACCTGCAAATCGTAACCATGGTAGACATCTTTTATGTAACGTTGACTATCTGCCCAAGGGTATCTAAGAACGTTGCGTTAATCTTATTTATATCTGCCGTATATCTATACTGCTATACAAAGCTTTTTTTTTTTTTTTTTTTTTACCGCTTCTCTCAAAATAACTATCAACAACTGACCTGATTTTAAAAATTCTTTTCGCACTCGACTTTATAATATCACGTTATGATCAATAGGGACGGAGTAAAAACCATAAACGAAAATTAATGTTTGAAAAATCCCCCATTTACATACCCGAAGAAGCATATTTTATTAAATACGTTAAGGAGGAATAAATAAATAAAATCAGCTTTACCGAAAGGGTGTAGGTGATTAATTTTCCCCCGCGAAATAATATTTCTATGTTGTTTTGGGGTAAAATACACATTGAAAAATGCATTACAAAGGACACCTAATCTCATTCTTGTAACCTTTCGGTTTAAAAACAACTTTAGATTGATATTTAGCTAGTGTTATCAATAAAATACGATTTTTACCAATCTGTAGAATAAATAGGGGTCAAATATATTTTTAGAGTAAAACAAAGTTTATATTCGTTTTTAGCTGCTCATAAAATCTGAAAAAAATATTTTATTTTTCAAAATCACAAAAACAGGTGATAATATCTGTTCAGCCTATCCTCACAAAATGTAACAGAAACTTTACTAACTACCCGAAATGGCACAACACCGACCTCTGAAACAAAGTAAAGCAAATATAAAAAATAAGGAATTTGAAGAGTTTTTCTTCATGTATACTCTATAAAAACACACATGAACTTAATTTTATTGATATCCGAAAGACTAATAAATCACCTTTCTGAAGAATGTCGAGGATTTGATAAACCCCTTGAAGGGTTACAAATATTCTCATGAATGTCGGGAAAAGAATACTCAAATGAAATGGAGTAGAAAAACATTTTTTTTTTTGGACTACTTCACTTAAAACGTCTTTTGTAATTTATTATACTTTCGGATTACCTTAGTAAAATCGTTTCTATTGTTTTCGTTAAAAAAACAACACACCGTTGTTACCATAAAGTAACACAGAGATCCATTCGGAACCAAGAATAAAAAACAAAAAAACAAGTAATATCAAATTTTATTTCTTGACTCAGAGGGCTCATTGGCAGGAGCACTCAGAAAATATTTTTCCACCTAGTATAATCAAGAAAGTAGAAAACGGTGTTGCTGTATCCATAACCTCCCCATGTCTGACTTGAAAACGGGACACAAGGCAAAAATGTTAGGCAGTCAAGGGAAACCGAATCACTCTCCGACTGTCACACTCTCATCGTGTAATCACCGTCGTAGATGAATTACTGGAATATAATTATACACGATGAGAGTATACTAGAAAATAGTGATGATCACTTTCAAGTATTGCCGAGTTAAAATGTTTTCAATTTACAAAAGGTCGCGTAGGGGGAGAAGCAAGCTATACTTTAGCTTCATTAAAGTTTTATGAACAGCCCGAGGGGGTAGAAATCACCCCTGGACTCTCCGCCCAATTGCAATATCTCCGAATTTACACACCAATAAGTTAAGATATGTTAGACGTTGCTGAAATAATATCTAGCGTTATGGGAACCTGATGAGATGTTTTAATTTATAATAATCGTTATCCGTTTAATGTTATGTGTTATGTGTTTCATATGGTCCTATGAATTATCGTCTTTTCCTTCAATCAAAATAAATCTTTATTATTCTATAAATATTTAAATATTGAGTAAATATAAATTAATATATATATATATATATATATATATATATATATATATATATATATATATATATATATAAAGGGGTATTAAAAATATGAGAGTGAGCAAAAAAAGTATTCGTACACCACATTTTTCAGTCAAAAATATTATTTAATTTTTCAACATGAAGTACATGTTGGGGTACAACATGTGGTACTCTTTAGCATTCATCACAGCTTTGAGCCTTCTTTGCATTGATTCCACAAGCCTCTTGGTCTCCTCTTGCCTAATTTCTTCCCGAGCTTTCTTTAGACGGTTTATTAACTCATTTCGAGAGGAACAACAATTCTTTCGGACTTTTGATTCCAGGAGCGCCCATAAATGTTCAATTGGATTAAGATCCGGTGATTGTGGAGGGGTTTTGAGCATATTATAGTGACCATTCTTTGGTTTTTTTTTTTTGCCGTGTGCTTGGGATCGTTGTCCTGTTGAAAAATATATGTGCTCTGCATTCCTAACTTTCTCACACTTATTTAAATTATGTCGCAACACATCAATATATTTGTCAGCATTCATATTACCGTCTATTAAGGCTAATTTACCAACTCCTTTGGCACTCATACATCCCCAAACCATGACACTGCCCCCTCTGTGCTTCACAGTGGGTTCTAGATTTTGGGGTTCGAAAGCCTTCCCTTTTTTCCTCCAAACAATTTTTTTCCCATCATATGCAAATAAATATATTATATTTGCATCTGAAAACAACATATTTTCTCAAAATGTGTAGCGTTTATGAACATGCTCTCGCGCAAACTCAAATCTTTTCTTTCTGTGTTTTTCATTTATAAAAGGTTTTTTTCTTGCCGCTCTCCTCCTGTAGCCAGCCTCATGTAGCCGATTCCTCACGGTTTGGGTGTTCCAGATTTTCCATAAACTGACGCGAAGTGTTCCGACATCTCTCTAGCACTTATTTTGGGATTTTTTGCCACTTTATGAACAATTTCCCGAGATTCTCGCACTGTCAGTAAGAGTTGTTTTATTGTCCACTGATCCGGATTTAATTTTCTTTTTTTTTTTATAATAATTGCACTGCAGTATGAGATACCCCAACCTTTTCTCCCAATATACCGGAAACTTAAACCCTGCTGAAAATGTTTCACAATGTCATCTTTGAGATGAAAACTGAATTCTTTGGACCTGCGACCCATTGCCGAAGAAATGTTGTTTAGTACTTAACCGGGCAAACTGTTTCTCATAGATTATTATCCTTCGATCCTCAGGAGTAAAGGATTATAGATAGCAGGTTCAAGCACCGTTCTGATAGGAACAATTACCGTATTATTAATACTATCCCTTGTGTACGAATAGTTTTTTTGCTTACAAATTACTAAAATATTAATGTCAATAAAATTGAATCAGATTTTCCTTGTAATTGATATCTGCCATAATTTCAAGCTACAACCATTGCAGTGACTGTTCTGACCAAAAAATTGGGTGTACGAATACTTTATTTGCCCACTGTATTTAACCATCCTTACTTTAATATTAAAATCCCAACCAAAAGGACTAGAAAGGAATTTTCTATACCTGTGGAGAACAATAATGGTTGTTCGCAATTTATGATCCGTTATCTTAAATAATAATTATTTATCCTCTATAAAAATGGCTACTTGACATCTTTAAGAAATGACAAAGAAAGATATGTAAATAAAAATATCAAATTAAAAAACAATGAACAAAAATAAACGATAATATTCAAATAATTATGTCTTTCAGCTAAACACAGACAAAGAAGTAAGTTTGTGCGATTATTTTCGAGTAATCTTAGAAGAACGATAATATGAAAACCTCTTAGTTAAAAAATTAGACAATTATTTATTACTAGACAATCTTAACACAAATAATGGGTGAACCCAATCACTCCATGTTAATAATTTTAAGCAAACTTTTATACAACGGAACTTTATACCATAACCATAATTTAGCCTCCAAATGTAAAACAGTTACGGTAAAAGGTTCTAAAATACTTAAACACTTTTCTTCACTTAATACAAAGTTCAGTGTATAGTGAAGATTGTGTATGGTGAAGTAAGGTTCGGGAGGAGTAAATGTCAGTATTTTTTATCGAATTGGGAAATGGTTTCATATGACTATGACTCTACTGACTATTACTATGAATCTTACTATCATTAACGTTTATTTTTAATTTTTCCTTAGAATTTTAGGTTGCCAATATTTATCCTGTGTTGCCAAATTCAAAAAAATAAATTAAAAATTAATAAAATTTTTCCAGAATTTCAAAAAGGAGATAAACTTGTTATTATTCAAGCAAGAGATTGCTTTTGTTATTTAAAAGGTGAAATGGTATATATCAAATGTTGCCTAAAATTCTGGTCAGTTTATAAATTTGAGTTTCTGTATAATTTTTTATTTATGCTTTACTAATAAATTTTCGAATTCTACTTTCCTTTATTATTTAAATAAGAAATATACGTCTGATGCACGTTTTAAATGGGAAGTACTTTAAAAAACATTAATCCCGTACCCCATCCCCGTTTTTATTAATGTTTACTGTCTTTGCGTGAAAGATTAAAAATTTGTTTAAAAAAAATCTTAATACCGTTCTAAAGCTCAATATAATCTTCTGTTTTCCCGTTGTAATAACTAATAGTTGATTGGACGAGTTATCGATTTATAATAGCATGAAAATTTTACAGAATTTAAGTAAAATATAGTAAAAAAATAACTTGGTTTTCTTTTCAGTACATTTCCGAAACATCCTGTATAATAGCATTATGCATTGTGACAAATATCTGTTCATTATTTCATAACACGAATTTCTCCATTTCGAGATCAGTTTACAATAGACAACTTGTTACCCAATATTTAGGTTGCGTGTTCTTAAGAATCTTAGGAAACGGTGGTGACATTTACATCGAAGCAATTGGAAGTATTACATACTACAATACGTAATAAAATTCCATTTATTGAAAAAATTAAAAAAGTTAATTTCGTATCAGGCTTTGGACTTTTACAAAAGTATGAATTTGAATTTCAATTCACTCAGAAATTATTGTTTAATAAAACGTAATACTACTTAATGTTATGTGATAAATAAATTTATAAAATAATATATCATGAAATGCAAATAAAATAATTCGTCTATATCTGTAACTATTCATATATTGAAAGTAATAATTCATAAAAATAAGTTTAACATAAATATTAATTGCTAATTTGTTTTCTGGAATGGAAGTGTCATGAGTTCAGCATCGCATTTCGGATAGTAAATTTCGAAACTCTTGCCATAGCAATCGATATTTATTTCTAAGATAATTCGCCTCAACACGATCACGCGATGAACACAGAAACTACATTTTTTTTTTACTTTTATTACATTCAATGACAGAATTTTTTGATAAGATCTGTTTGATTTATTTAACTGCAGTATCATTTTACCCGTTTTTATACATAAGTTTGTTTATATATTATTATAGCACATTATACTTAAGCGTGAAACAAATCATCTGAAATTTATAATTCATCATGCGCAGATGTTTATACAAAGCAAAGAAAAAAAAAATCAAATGAAGGATGTAATTAGGAACAAAAATAGTTACGAAACGAGAATAGAAGAAAAAATGACTTTAACCCAGCCTGCAGACACACGTGCCATGATGCAAGAAACTTGAAATTTTGAATCTAGACCGTTGCTCCATTAAACACTCCAGCAATTACGTATGACCTTTTATGAGATATCACTAAATTTTAATGAACAGTCAATCAGGCATTTAAAAGAAATAAATTATTCATCATTTTCACTTTAAAAGAAGAAAAAAAACTGAGGTCTTTTTTTCTTAATTATATTTTAAAATGGAAATCGAAAGAGCGCATAGAAGGAATTTGTGATATTTTAAAGTATTTATAACCTTAGCTAATATTTTATCGATACCTCTGATTATGGCTGTGCATTGCAGATAACTTAATACTCTAATTAACTCGTACACAAAGGTTTTCTTGAAAATGCTTATTCCCTGGGAATACCTGGAGATTTGTCTGGAAAAATGAGGTTCTAAAAAAATTGTTTTTTGTGGCAATTTTGGAATAGGGGTACTAAAGAAGAATAGAAGACAGCTACATAATCGATTGAACAAATGAAAAAAAAAACACCATATACCTAGTTCATAATTAACGACTAAAATTCTCTATATTCTGGAAAATTTACATTCTATTGCATATCCTATATCCTATACTGGGGTGTAGATACGTGTATCAATGTTTGTTTAGGGTTAGTGTGTATTTTATGTGGTTCCATGGGAGTATTGTCTAATTATGCAATACATGGATATTTCATCGTGAAGTGTGGCTCTTTGCAGTTTTATTTTTCTTTTTTTGGAAAATTACAGCAGGTAAAGATGAATAGTAGAAGGCCACAAAATCAATTGAACAACCGAAATAAATAAAACATTTATTGCATAATTAACAAATAAAATGCTCTACATTATGGATAATATGGAATATATATACTGGTTTGTAGATACCGTGTATCTGTATGTTTGTTTCGGGTTAGTATGTATTTTATGTGGATCCCTGGGAGCATTGTCTAATTTAATACATGGAGGAACTAAAATTCTCCATCTTATGACAAAACGTTGAATATAACCGATCCTAATTGTATAACCGATCTGTATTTGATGGTTTGTATGTATAAATAATCATTCTATCATTGTATAAATAACACTCAACAGAAAATGAAACAAAAATTATGCCAGCTATCCATATTTTGGAAAATGTCGTGAAGTAGAAGAGAGTTGAACCTAACAAAACAACCCTATCAAAATATTTTTTTTTTTAATGATTATTTTTCTAATACCGAACTATAATACCTGGTAAAAGGAAGGCTCCCTATGATTGTGTGAGCTGACTTCTTTAACGACTAAGTAAGAGTCCTTCGTAACGTAAATCTTCGCTTTACACCGCCTGTTAACGCACTTCCAAACGTAGGCGCGCCGAGCCCTGTTGTAGGAAGAGCGATAGAATTTGTAAGACTGAAACACGATAATGGCTACTCCTCTATCATCGAATTCGAATTTGACGGACATCATCTTGAAGCTCCGGACCAAACACCCGGATGACACTCGGCACTGGACTGGAATATTTATCGCAACATCAACTATTCGTAATCCCAATTGGTTTTGTACATCCTGATTTAAATCATCGCTAATTCACTAAAATAACAATATATCAAATAATTTTTGTGAAAATATTTTCAAAGGCTGGGCATAGACATTATTAAATACATACTTATTAACTTATTATTAATTAAAGATAAAGTAACACAACAAAAAAATAAAATAGAATTATTATTTCTTTTTTTACTAATTATGTTTCTTTGGATGATTCTTAATTTCTTTCATATGGTTCTTAATTTGGGTTATAAACAACCAACTTATTTTCTTTAAAACATTTTTTCTTTATTTTATTAGGCTACTTTTCAAACTAAAATAAAAAGAGTTTTATTTTATATGTATTTATGTGTGAATTTTTATAATTGATAAAATTTTTAACTTTCTAGATGCTTTATAATGGACAATAAGTCCGAAACGTTGCACATAGTTTGCAAATAGATTTTGATACTAAAATCAAACATCAATTATTTTTTTGATAATGATAGCATTTAAACTACTGATAACTTTTCATATTTATTGCTTATAACACACGAAACCATTAGTTAATACCCATCTGAATTTATACAAGTAAATTCGTTATCTTACTGATCCCTAGTATTAAACAATTGACAAATAAACAAATTTATTAATACTTATATAATCATCAATATTCTCAATTCCAAAAATACTTGAAGTCGAAGGTCAGACGTGTTGGTTATGTTATTTGAGTCAGTCATTTTCAAAATTAATCAACTATATTTCCAATATTTTACTATTATTTTTCAGTCTTAGTACAAAATTAGCATCATTAGGTAAATGAAATGAATTTCTTTCATTAATAGCTGGATCAGGCGTGATTGTTAGAAGATCGATGCATATATTTAAATATAATATGGCAAAGAAGAAAAAAATATACCTACTTATGAAAATTTTATGGAATAAATAATCATTAATGTGATTTTAATTCAAATCTGTAGATTAGTCTAAATAATTGTATACTTTGTCTGTTTAATTAACGTCGCTTTATGTCACTAAGGCTAATTGGACAAAGTGGGAGTAAATTTAGTCTATCCAGGTATAATTAGCATTGGGATCTTTAAAGAGTACCTGAAATTGTTTAGCCTCAGGACATCCATTTTTCGTCCTATTTGAGGGACGGCGTAGCCAAGGATTTTTTACTCCCATTAAAAAATCCAAAGGCCACTGCCCCGTTTTATTCATTATTACATGATTCTATAGTTTATGACCGTGGAAAATTGCCTACTTATAAATGTTACTTCTACACAAACATAGGCTCATAAAGCAGATTATACAGATCAAAATATCAATGAGTGTTTTATCTGCGATAGTGGTAGTTGAAGTCAGAGATAGGTGGGTAATACTCCTGGATAATTAATACTGCTGGGTAATACCATAAGAGGGGAACCTGAACACTCAGCGGTTCAGGGGAAAGACCTATCGGTAAACCGCATCACCTTTTATAACTG
This sequence comes from Aelia acuminata, assembly GCA_911387785.2. Lineage (NCBI taxonomy): Eukaryota > Metazoa > Arthropoda > Insecta > Hemiptera > Pentatomidae > Aelia > Aelia acuminata. The sequence continues at coordinate 62,499,028 of OU426983.1, read as the reverse complement.
TTCATCAAGAAACAGTACTTCCTATTTAAAAGCCCAAGATTTTTAACGTAGATCTTAGCGGCACAGGTTCACATAGAATACTCAATTATGGAATCGAAAAAATATTATACCTGTATATAGTATATTTATATTATACAATAAATATGAAGTATACGTGAAAAATATGACTTCTCTTATGGTAATGCTTTTTGCATTGCTTTTAGCTAATTTGAATATCAACTATGATTTCTTACATTTGAATAATAGCTTAAATTTGTATAAATTCTTAAGTTTGTATATTAACATCTCCAACGTTTCCAAATACTTTTAAAATTATATAATGTTATGATGATTAATTTTATAATCGCTAATATAGAGATTACTTTAATTTTTATGCAATAATAAGGTATCTAGTTTTATGGGAAAATTCATAGAAAAACCTGAAAGCATTACTCCATAATGTTTATTCGTCAGAACCTACGTTTTATCCTGAGTTTAACAAAAAAAATTGTCTAATGAATTATTTTTTTTAATTCAAAGAAACAAACTACTTAAGCAAATAATTTATTGTTTTATTATATTATTTTAACGAAGTTGATTACATCAATTTATTCTTAATACTTTATTCCTTATTTTTTTTCTGTTGTTTTTCAACCTCACCTACAATAAATAAAATCACCTTGACAGGTTGGGTAGGTACTATTTAAATATTCATAACTTTAATGCCTTTATTGCAAGGATTCCAAAGGAAAAAATAATATTAAGGCCATTATTTGCATTTTTTTTTTTTTAATTTCCTATAATTAACCTTTGTACTTGAACAAAAAAAAAAAATGTCAATTTATTTATTAAATTACTAATTTGGAACTGAATACTGTAGACCGACTAATAAAGAAAAAACGAAAATAAAATATAGGAAAATAAGCAATAATATTCGGATGCAACTTGACAAAAGTATCAAACTTCGCGTGACCTTGCAACAAGGTCGAATCTGAGCGACCAAATCGATGCTCGGCTTTAAGACCTAGCTCTAAATATCTTCAGTTTTACACTTCAAGTAGTGAATATATATGTATATATATATATATATATATATATATAATGTTATATTTAATATGAATCAAATAATAAACGGTAAAGTAAATTTAAGGCATAGCGATATAAATCAAGGGTTTTTTTTTTTTTAATTTAAATACAGTTGGAGGAATAAAAAAAGTAAATAAATAAATTTGGTTATTAGTGGATGTTTAAAGCTAAAACCTCCAGTTCTCCAAAAAAGCATTTTGGCATCCAAAACGCAAAGCGGTATTCAGGTCTCCAAAGCTTTAATGAAGTCATGGAAGACAAATCTTGTATATATTTTTCTTAATGCTGACGAAATCGTTCCCGCTCTAGCTTAGTTGCAGTATAATCGATAAACATCTTTTTCCACGTCCGGTTAAAGTACGATGCTCCCCAGAAATTGTTTCTGTAAATAACGGAACGGCCTTCTTCTGTTCTTGGTCCACTGGTCACGATAAGGTCCATCTAGGACCAGTTCGTGACGGTTATCTGGAAGTTCTCGTTCTGAAAGGGGATCGGAGTGAGCTGTCAAAGGGTAAAACTCTGCACAACAAGAGATATTGCTAAAAGTAAAAAGGAAATTCACAAATAGGCATACAAAAAAAATAGAGAAAATAACAAGCAATAATTTTGCTTTGTTATTAATCTGGAATATTATACGAATCAATTGAATTGATTGAGAAATTACCGAGGGAAATCAGCAATGCAAAACAAATTGGATATAAATCTATCATAAACAGGTGCGTGGTGAAAATTAACAAGATCGGCTACACAATATTCGTGTAATAAAAAATTACACCATTAATCTTTATCAAACAGATACTCATTAATACATCGTTAAAATTGATTTTCCGCGTAGGTGACGTTAGTACTAATTGATTCATCATTAAGTTATTCTCAAGAATATATAAGTAACTAAATAAATTCATACTAAAACATCACAAGGAAGTCCGCAGGATTTCTTCAAAGGGGGGGGGGGGGAGCAAGCTGGTAAAAATTTTGTCTAGGGTGCTGATAAAATTCTCATGACCGGTGGAGAGAATCGAGGTTTCTTACTACATATTTAAGGCTCAATTAATGTTTCAAAAAAACCTCATTGATATTTTTATTTTTAAAAAATCGAATTAATATTAGAACATTAAAATATTTGGTTATATAATACTTAATAAATATAGTACATCAATTCGAATTTATTTAATTTGTAGTTTTTATCTCAGTTTCTAGTTGGGCCGCTTCCCTCCCTGCGGTCTCCCATGAAACAGCATTTCTTTCATAGAGTGTAGTCATAAATAATTAGATCATTTAAACACTTCTATTACATACAGTTATTCATGCTGTAGGATTATTAATGAAGACTCAGACTTTGTATTCTAATTTAAATTTTTTTTTATTAATTCTTGAGAATTAATTTATTAAGGCTATAAGTATTCCTTCCCTTCTTAATTCTATTCACACTGAATAAACTTAAGAAATGAAAAATGAAATTAGTCGAAGACTGACTGGTTGAACATTAATTAAAAATATAACAAATTTAAAATCAATATCTCGGCATTTTTTTTCGCCCGTTTAACGGTCAACAGAATAATGCACTGTTTTAAATAACTTATCTAGAAATTCTTCACAATCAAAATTACAAGAAATCTTTCACAATAAATTTTCAAATTAAAGAAAAAGTGAAAGATTATGGAAAGAAATTCTGTGAATGAAACAGTCACTGAACACCAAATGGTTAAACAGATTATTATTAAAAAAGAAATGTTCATTCTAGGACATCTGGTCCCCTGAGGATAACTATATATGTAAACAAAGCAGAGAAATTTGTCTAGCTAGTTGAAAAAAACAAACAATCTGATTTATCTAATTGTTTTTAAAGATTAAAATTCAACAAAATATAACTGAACCTCAAAAAACAAAGAGACAAAAGCATAAAAGGCATTTGAATACTGAGCAGGTATGATAATTTGAGTAGTTTCAAAATTTTGATCTTGGAATACCATAAAAAATATATATACGTGTACCGGTTTGCACCTGGTTAATTTTGTTCTTCGTCTGATTTCGTATACATAGCTACGGAAGATTGGTGATAAAGGAGGTGGAGCCAGGTAAGGTATTCCAGAAGGTGGCAGCACGGATGATAAACGATTTTGTTAAGAAGGCAGTTCAGTGAGAAGGGTTGTACAAGTTTTAGTTTCGGGATCTGGTAAATAGAACATGTACAGAAGAAAAGGGTGTCAACAAACTGAAGATCTACGGAGGGTTCATGATTCTAAAGGGTCTCAAAAGATACATAGTTAGGAAGATTTGGAGACGTGGGAGCGCCTGGGAACACCGAAGATGAATTTAATGAAGCAATTCGTTTGTCTCTTTAACTTCATGTCATGTAAGCCAGATAGTACCCAATAAATAAAAGGCAACCACAATCGAAATGGGTAAATATCAGAGAGGAAACTAGGGAGTATATATTTAAGAAATAATTATTTTTTTTTTTTTTTTTTTTTTTTGGCACCAAGATTTGTTGACAAATCCTATTTCGCCAAAAGAAATAATTATTGATGCATTTACTAATGTGCCCTATAAAGGATATTTCAAAGCAACTTGAGTAAATGCATTACGGCAAATATAATTATGATCCAATATGCTCATATTTAGGATATCCTAATCAGTCATCGAACTTAATGTGTGGAAGCCATGTCATAAAAGATTATCAGAATCGTTGATATCGTTTATTGCCCTTTAAATCAAGTGATTCATATTTTCGAGATACCTTGAATGACATAAATCCTCCTCATCCACCCCAAATCTCTATTCGAGAAATCTTCATCCTATAAACAATAAATTCTACTCGTACATACAACGACCATTTATGGTTAGCATTAGAGAGTTTTCTGTTTCGGATTTCCTTCGATTCTTCTTATTAGCTAGTGTGGTCTGCATGAAGCGAAATAAACGTTAGTTCTTATTTTAAGGTTATGCTAAACTGTAACCTCATCGAGACAAAAATATAGATTTCATTCAAGTAAATATTTACTGTGTTAGTCTGGATTCAAACTCCGATCTTGGGAATAAGAAACTACCGTTCTATTGACAAGCTCTATTAAACACAGCACTTAAGTTTGTAAAGAAGAAGGCAATGCAGCCTAATTAGCTTGACTACGGATTAGGAGCATTATTTAAGTTTCCCAAATCTTTTCAAACATCATATTCTTTTATATCTATTGTTAATCAACCGCTAATACGAACTAATGACATTAAGAAAAGAATCAGTGGATATTTATTTATTTAATCTGGATGATGCCATGGAACGAATAAGATTTCACCAGTAATAATTATGATATTGATACAGTAATGATATAGTTAAGCATACAGGTTACTGATTCACTTTTAAGCCTTGCTCAACTCTGTAGTTAAAGGAAGTGGAATGCAAGAAACAGTATATAAAATTTAGAAGAAGGTTAATATGGTAAATATAAGCCCATTTCAAAGAAGTAAAAACGGATTTCGATAACATCGAAACTATCGTTAGCGGTGACCATAGTTACATAGTTAGTGACTTCGATAGTGAGATATAAAACTATCGATGTTTTTATATCTCTATGGTGTACGAGCTAAGACGTAATAATATATTTTTTATAAGCAAGGGAATCCAAAAAAATAATGACTCATTCGGTATGAGACACATAACTTCCTTTCTTATCTTCAAATTATCTTTTATACTAAGATTTGCAAATTTTCCTATACCACTCCTCAGGCTACTTGAATACATCATAATCTTGAGTATTGACGATTAATTGATTTCTTATTCAATTTCATCTTTCATAATTTTTTTAAGATTCGAACTTACGTTAAAATAAATAAAATAAAAAACCTTGTTGAATCGGTTATAATGTAGCTTACGAAACCATCTATCTTTCTTTCATAAACATAAAAATCTTGATGGAATATAATGTTGTATATTATCGTAACTGTAACAGATAGGAGCATATACTGAATACAGATACAATGTTCCAAATTATAGATTAAATAACCAAATAAATTTTATTAAATTTAACTTTGATCATGGGCTACTAATGAGAAGAAAATGGATTCATATAAAAGAATAAATTTATTAAATGATGTCGATTTTTTTAAAGTTACATTTATTGGTATTTACTAATGTATTAAAATATAATACCAGTGACTGTAAAAACTGAAGAAAAAAAAAAATGACATTAAAAGAATTGTAAAGAAACCATCCGTTGGTCGCAATCTAATAGTGGATCTAGATTAGAAGATCCCGAGGCCATTTTCTTCTCAGACGTCTCGGTGGATTGTCATTAGTAGAGAAGGAGATAAGAGGGTAGGAGTATGGATGAGTATGGAGTTCATTGCGAAAAGGGCGTCATATGGAACGCTAAGGTCTTTATGGATAATGTTGTTCGTAAAAAAAAAAAAAAAGAGTATCAAGGATTTTGAATTCCACTTTTTATAGTTAATGAAAACATAAATAGGCCTTCTGTAAACGGTTTGGAGTTTCGAGCGTTGGTCTATTAAGTGCTGTAACTTCGTTTCAATTTTATGTGATGATGTTCAACACGTTCAAGGGGGCGCACCACCGGTGGTCCGCACTTATCTCCCTCATCGGATACCTTGGACAATCACAAAACTTTCGATGTCTGTTGGCTATTAAGTAAAATTGTATTATTTATTTCATTATAATTGGATTGTCAATACTGCCTAATGCACTGGAATAGCTCCCGACCGATAGAGCGAAAAGCATTAAGCTCAGTCGCCAACATGCGACGAGCAACATCAGCGCCGGCGTGAACGTATTAATTCAATTTTGAAAAATGTAGTATGGAAATAAACTAATATATGAAAGATATTATTATAAACTATATCAGAATTCGTTTAATTTTTTTAAAATATTTTTTCCATACCTATTAATATCAAAATCGTTAAACTAAGTTAGATTCACGTTGATTATACACTTTGAGACAATACAAGATATATTACTGTCTTATGATTATTTTTTTTAAATTAGTGAAGAACAAAACGTTTCGAAGTGGGATGGATATAGAACTTCATAGACATTTACTAGCAACGAAAGCTGAGAAATCTTGACAAACTACTTCTTCCCGTTCTTTCAAAAGAGCAGAAACACAAGCAGCTTTCACAAATAGAAATAGAAGAATAGGCAATCAAGTTAAACACAGAAAATGTTAAATATATATTATTTATTATACATTCTATCATTTTTACCTATAAAATCTGTAACTATTAAAATCAAGCAACTGAATAAAAAAATTAATAAAGATGAATAAACATTTTTTATTTAACCTAAATATTAGGTTAAATATTTAGGTATTAATTTAAAGTTACACCTGAAATTCTTGAAATATATTAATGTTAAATGTACATTTTTTTAAAGCGATGGACAATTATTAAGTAGTATGTTAATCATAATTTAAAAAAAATTAATTATTATCAATTGAATATTTTTGGGGCCTAAGAAGTAAATTAGTTATGCACACCTTGACTAGGATTAAAATTTAAATATAGGATTAAAAATTTAATTATAAAAAATATTAAGCAATACATAAATGACGTAACCGTACTGGCATCAAGTTCTTGGCATCATTTTTCAAAGCTTTCATAAACAATAATTAAATCAGTAATACACAAGCAATCAAGAAATATTTAAATTAGCAATATTTCTCAACCGAGAAAACAGTATAGGAACAAGGTTGCCTTTCTGAAAATGTATAATAAATAGATAACATATCAATTCAAAATAAAAATTAAATTTTAAAACAAAAATCCTTCAAAAAATATGAAATATAAATTAAATATAAAAATCACAAATAAAATTATTTATAAAGACCTTAATGTTCCATATGTCGACGTTTTTTTCTAAGCTAGATACCAATTCTTACGCAATAAACCCCGGACTCATCTTAACCCACATATTTCCAAACTTGCTTTCACGTCTATTTCTAGAAATACTCCGAAGCGTTTTAAAAGAAGATGGCCTCTTGATTTTTTAGTTTACGAACAGCTACAAATAAATAGCTTCTCTACAAGCCTGCACACGCCATAAACCCTAATATTATTTACGATATGTATGTTAACAAAAACGGTTGTAAATAATATTGCTTAAATATTACTCATTACACCGTTAATATTGCATGTCAATATCGATAATTTTTTTCAATTATAAGGACCGAGTAAGGTAGGTTTTGCTCCAGTGATTTCAAGCTGACGTATTTGCTTTGTAAATTTCAATAAATAATTTTTTTTAATAATTAAAGTCTATGTATATATGGTTTAATATATACATTTAATAATGTCATTTAGTTTTTACAAGTTAGTATATTCTGCTCAAAAATTAAATTAAAACTTATTTGAATATACAATTATTTATGAAATATATTTAAAAATATTTATTTTTATATTTAAAATCTAAATATAATAAAAATAATTTTGAGAGGCTCATTTAAAGAATTTTAGTCTGCCGTTTACTAAAAATAACCCTAAAATTTTCAAATGAACTCAGCAATAAAAAAAAAAAAAAAAAAAAAAAAAAAAAAAAAAAAAAAAAAAAAAAAAAAAAACTATACAATGTTTCTAGAAATTTTCTTAAAATTTAAAACATGTAAGAAATAAATAAAAGGAAATACATGCATTAATGACAGTTTTTTTCTTATTTTAAAATACTAATCTCATATGCCAGGGCTGACTTACTACCTCCCCCACCCCATGCCTATTGCAGTCTTTAGATTTCTTCGAAAAATTCTTTGGTCGTTTTACTAATAGAAAGTTCATTTTGAATATTAGACAGTGGGGGAACAATGACTAACAGTTTAGAAAACCGAAACTTTTCTATAATAAAAACATTCTAAAACGATTATAAAATGAGTTTATTCATTCTAAAAAAAGTAACATTCAATTATAATTCATTACAGTATTTAAGTCAATTTTTTCCTCAAATGAAATGGAAATCTTTTTTCCCTAAAACTCGATATAGACGTCGTACAATGGAAGTTAATAATAATTTAAGTTGCAAAAAAAAAATATCTTAACCGTTTTTATTTTGTTAATTTTGCCTTCTTTAGTAATCCATAAGAGATGCTCATTAAAAATATATACAAATATCCAATATAAAATGTTAAGTTAAATTAGATACATGGTATGTACGTCGCAAAAATATTTCATATTTTTTAATGGTTTTCAGCAGTCGAATCTTTTGTAATTTATTCAAATAATCCACCGAAGTAGTTAAAAAAAATTGGTGCCATTGAACAAACATATTCTGAAAATTCAAGTGTTTTTCTTTTTTGAATTACACATAAAGAGTTCACGTAATACCAACAACTCATTAAACAACAGTTATCGAATATGGTCCTTCAGTAAAATTACCAATTTTCTTTAAGAAGGCGTAGGATATAATGAAATAATCAATTATTTTCAGGTTTTTAAATACTGATGACCACATTATTATATAATTTAATCTATTTAACAAATAAATGAAGAGCTATGTGACACATGCCTATGTGTCAACGAAGTTAGTATGAGGTATGTGCTATTTTCTTTTCCATAGTAGGAGCTTGTACCACATACTATCGAATGCTTTTTCGATGTCACGAAAGTTCGCTGAGCAATTTTCCTTTTACTCGAAAGCAAACGATATTGCACCAATTACCTTATCCTTTGGCATTGTTGTACAAAATATGGGGAAAAATCACTGTTTCCTTCTTCCTACTTCCTTTTTCTTCAAAATTTCTCGCTCTAAGGATCCTTTTAATAAAGAAATTAAAAGATTTCTTTTTTTATTTTTTATTCTTACATTAAAAAAACAATGAAAAATTTCTCTTTTCTTTTTTCCTTCCCAGTCACACGTTCGAAAGAGATTAAAACGGCATTGGCCAAGAGATGTGCTTTAACCAAGACATAAACATTGTAATCAAGCAGAACGGTTATGTTAAAGTTTGCATTTTCAACAGTTTTGCTAGATGGGCTACACCGCAAAAGCAAATGAAGCAAAATAAAAAAAATAATAAAAAGTCACCCTTGAGCATACATCGATTAATATGCAATCTATATGCACAGGCATTTTACTTCATAAACATGTCAGTGATTTATTTAATTTATGTCTAATATATAACCGGTTCAAAAAATAATATAATATATATATTAATCTCTGCAATACTTATGTAAAACAGAGCAATACTTAACAGTTTACTCCTGTTTAGAAAGGACACTAAATTTTACGGTGACACTTTTTTGTGTGACAGTGACACCATATTTCCTCATTTATCAATTGGCGATTTTCGGCATTCGTTTCCCAGAACATAATATCAATAACAATAATAATAATAAATTTTGATTATTAGCAATGTAACTATATCCAGCGTTTGATTAAGAAATTCAAAAAGTTAAAAAATCGGAAATGTTTTTACTAGTCAGTCATGGCTAACAGCGCCACCTGCAGGTGCATCATTGGAAACAACCCCAATTCCGTCACCCTCTTATATAAGATAACACAGTTCAAAAACGCAAAACTTTTTCTTGAAAAAATTATGGAATAACTTTGTCAATGAAATTTTATAGTATGCCACACTTATGATTGACATGAAACAAATCTTCATGATGCCATTATCGAAAAATAATGCACTAAACGCTGTTCCTGAGATAAGAATTTTAAGATCTCATAGTATTAACCTTTCTGATAAGTTTAGAAAAGTTGAAATAAATAACAGACTTTTATTTTGATAGAGCATTATCTTTCATTTTTCTATCTGATGTAAAGAATATTGTTTTTGATATTATTAAAACCAATTTTTTTAATTTCTGATTGTTAATAATGAAATTGAACGAGGTGTTTATCAATATTTGTCAATGGCACTCGATTTAGTTAAAGATATTACTTCGTTATCATTGCTAAGAGTAGGTTACTTTGAGAGTATGCCCTTACCTTGTTTTGAGTCGCTTTGGACGGTGTGTGCACAACTATCGCCTTTTCCTCTTCGACGCTTTCAACCACTCTTACTTCTCCCATTTTGTTCCTGATTTCTTCTATTCTATTATTGACTTCTTCCTTGACATCTTCTATCTTAGTTTCGTTCTCTACATTCACTGGTTCTTTCTCGAGAGGCCCCTCATCAACGGGTTCCGGCTTCGACAGTTCCGAATTCACTTTCTGGTCCTCTTTAGTCTCCTTTACTTCCACATTCTTCGTATCGTTCGCCTCTTCCTCCTTCGTTTCCTTCACCATATCGGAACTCTCCGGGATCTTGACGTCCTCTGCCGGCGGTAGTGGTGGCGCACTGGCTTGCGGATCCTCTTCAACGTCGGTTTTCTTCTTGGCCTTCCTTTGAGTAGGCGATTTACCAGCGATCGGCTTCGATAAGACTTCTCCCTCCTTCTTCTTCTTCTTGGGAAGCTTCTTGGCGCCCTCAGTCCTCCCCAGGTCGGACATGACTGCTTACATAAGATCCTCTCCTTCCCCCCACCCCACATCCTAAGCCCTCCGGTTACGTAACACAGCACGCCTCTCCACCGCACTTCTCTCCCAGCCGGAGAATGTTATATTTCGATAAACAATTGATGTTTTATCGAGTTTTTGATGATTAGAATTTCATTGCTTCACTGTTATCGTCCGGTTATTAAATTTATTTGACTCTTCGCATTCTTTAAAAACTAAATCCCTTCCGTGATTCATTTGAAATGAAACCCAAACATGTCAACATGATGGCAATTTATCTTAAGCGATACAATTTTCAGTTGACAGTTTCCGCATCAAAGGAAAAATTGATCACCATTTACTTAATTATAATTAAACAAAAATAAAAATAAATCCTCAATTATTATCATCTTTATCAAAGTATTATGCTGGTTTTTTTTTTATTTTTTATTTATTTTTTTTATTTTTTTTTTTTTTTTTTTTTTTTTTATGAATCAAAGGATATTTTAATATAAATTATCAAAAATTTTAATTATTATAATTTATTCCAAGAATGTTTTAATATAAATTATATTTTATTAGGAGTATAATATTTGTAGAATGTCAGATAATACGCTGATTCCCTATTTTTTTATTTTTCAATTCTCAAAGTAGGTTTCCAGTAGATATTTAGTTACGAACTATAAAGTTTTATAGTGATATTAATAAATATTGGAATCTTTTGTATAAATATTTAAAAAACAATGGATAGAGGAAGTGGAGCACAGCATGGCAGTTTGAGGGTCGAGAGTTGCAGATTGGAATAGAGACAACAGTGGCTTTTGGGTATTGATTGGGGATGTGATCCAATAAGTTTAAAAATAATAATTATAAAAAAAAATCTTCTGAGCCAAACCTTTTAGAATAATAAATTGTAACATTTTTTTTTAAATTATGTTATTCTTATAAAATAAACACCATTGACTGGGGGGATAAAGACATTCAAAGGGGGAAAGATTTAATAATGACAAAAATTTAAACAATCAATATTTCAAAAGAATATTTCTGTATAAACATTAAAGAATCTCCAAACAGTAATGAAAGGATTCACATGACTGTTCTATATTCAAAAAGAGGTTACTCCTTCTCCTTCGCTGTTCTTCTTAATTAAGGACTCAACATAAAAGTGGAAGGAGGGCCAAATTTTAAGGGGTTTGTGGGCAATCTAACTAAATAGCAAGTGAAAAATAGAAAAAGTGCGAAAAAAAATTGGTACCTCCATGATAGTTAGGTCATAACATCGTATTTGCAGTTAGATTCGAGGTTTGCAGAGTCTGCCAAAATAAAAGCGTGTTAAAAAGGGAGCGGAGGAGTGAAAATTAACTTTGAAGCTATAAGGTCGACAAGGTCAAGTGGGTTATTGTTTTTGATAGATTATATGTTTCTCAATTCAATGAGACCATTCCCATGATCGGAAAGTCAACAGATCGAAAGTTATAACTGATCATATGTGCAAAACCACATTTTCCGGTTGAAAGATGTTTCACCTAATAAAATGATTCTTTCAAAACAAAATATATTCACAGATAAGAGAAGATAGGATTATCATGTTAGAAGAATATTTAACAAAATCTGAATAATGTTTAATTAGATAACCACATAAATTACTTGACAATTCACAAATTTATGACTCCAGAGTGTGGTTGTAAAATAAAATAAATAAAACTTCAAATAGATATATATTACACTATATGGGTCATTTTCCCAGAAAGGGCGAATCTGAACTTAAATTAACGTCTGGAAAATATTTAGAGATGCTCTTTACACAGCACTGATTGAACTCCAATGCTATGTTATACAAGAGCATGGTTCATTTATTATATATAAAAAAAAATATAGAAAGAAGGGAAAAGAAATGTGCTGCGTGTTCGTTTAAATGTATTGTTTTTATTCTATTTTTTTTTTCTTTTTTTTTTCTTTTTTTAAAGATAGCTGACAAAAATTCTAAGCCATCTAACAGCCATTACACTAAACTTTATGACCATCCAGTTTTCTCGTTTACTATTTAAATAGCTTTTGGAATAAGTGATAGATCATCGGAAACGGAAACGGTGATATGTATAAAGCAACGAGAAAATATGCAAGATGCAGAGAGAAGATGCAATTATTTTTCGGGTAGAGACAGACGGGACAATGACTCCTGATATTTATGACCATCCAGTTTTTTCTCGTTTACTACTTAAATACTGCTGCTTTTCGACAAAACGATAGACCGTTGGAAACGCCTATCGTATTGTTGCTAAATGCCTAAATGCCCATCGTTGTTTGCCAACGAGTTCTATCAGTAAAAAACAGCAAAACATTTTAGAAACAATTACCTTCCAAGTCCGTAGAGGCGGAATCATGACATCAGAGTTTGAGAGGCTATCTAGTTTTTCCCGTTTACTAGTTAAATATAGCAGCTTTTTGAAAAAATGATAGACCGTTCGAAACGTTTCAACGAGCTGTAAAAGTAGAAAGCAACGAAAACATGTAGGTAGATACAATTACTCTCCGAGTAAATGCGGGCGGAAAATGATACCCGATAATGTATTGTATGACCATCCATTTTTTTCTGCTTCAATACATAAATACAGTTGTTTTTTGAAAAAGCGATAAACCGTCAGAAACGTCTCAACGTGCTCTAAAAGAAGAAAGCAATGAAAAAAATTCGATACAATAACCTTCTATGTACCTACGGGCGGGAAAATGACTCGGGTTGTATACCGCCTCCCGCCGCAGCACCAACGTTGTTATCCTGACGGTTCTACAGTGACTGAAAACATTTGGCGGCAAAAAGAGCTGTTACCCGAGATGTGATCCTACTATTAGCCAGAAACCGCAGTCATCTGAAATGGTTAAAACTGCAAAAATAGGTAAATTCTACGTAAGCTGAGGAAAAACCCTAACACCAGGGACAAGCCTTTTCCCTCCTCTATATAGCATTCTATCATCTCTAAAAATATCTCATACATCATATTATAATCTTGAGATGTTTTGAATAGCACCACAGTTATAAAAACTTCAAAAAGCGTCAATGGTCGATTTGTAGACGAGCTTAAAGTTTGGAAACTGGAGTTGTGACATGGCGGGGGAAAGAGATTTCCCCAGGTCATATTGAAATTAAACCTTCAAAAATTTTTATGTTATATGAGTAAAACCCTACTTATTCGATAGAGCAAGTCAGAGAGCATAATTAGAGCTGGTTTTAATGTACCAAACTGGTAAGGGGGCTTCAGAATATAACGGGGACAGCGTTTGGCCCTTTATGGGAAAATGACCCATATACGTTCACTAACACACACTATACATTCTCATACTAATGTATATATTATATTACATACATTTAAGAAAATCTAGTGCTATGCGCGCAACAACCAACTTTCACTTACCAACCTACTTAGATTAGAAATTAACGTGTTTTGATAAATAAGTAAATGTCACTCAACAATTTCACACATTTTTCCACATTTATTTACTTATTTTTGTTTGTCTCCATAAGTTATAGAGTATTGTAAGTTGTATTGAAAAACTTAAAAGTTTTCAGTACTTTTTGATTGATTATTGTTTATTTATTTTTTAAGGGGCCTAAATAAATCCTGATTTTATCAGAAGTCGAGTTTTTTTTTACTGCTTGCTTGTTTTTTACTGCAAATTACTTTTTGTAAATATATACTAGGTGAATCGATCGAAGGTGTATTTAAGCCTCGTAGTAAATCTATTATGGAACTAAAGTTTTTAAACTAAAATATATTACTTTTAAATAATTTATTTTTCGAAGAGAAAAGATTTGGCTCCGCCGGGAGTCGAACCCGGGTCTCCTGCGTTACATGCGAGGATGCTATTTAAAAAAAAAAAAAAATTGACTTATGTCAATAAATATCAGAAATTGGACAAACATTGTCCACCTCCCGCTACTACTCGCAAAACTTGTGAGATAGGGGGAGTAGGTATCAGTGAAGAGGAAGGATTTGCTCTGCCTTGAGCCGAGCTCTGTGGTGTAGCGGTTAGCATCCTCGCATGTAACGCAGGAGACCCGGGTTCGACTCCCGGCGGAGCCAAATCTTTTCTCTTCAAAAAATAAATTATTTAAAAATAATTTAAAATTGGTGGTCAGCCACAATTTAAGATTGGATTAATTAAAATATATTACTTATTAAAGATTTCTTCTACTATTCACACAGTAAATTGCTTTAAATGATTTGAGCATCACGTATTTATATTTGTGATGATAGGTGTGATTTTGCTCCTCTATAATTCATTGCTATTATACAGCGTATCCAGGATTTAAGTATTGACGAAGAATACCAGCGATTCTACATAACCCATTTGAACGGAAGATGAGAAGACTAAATGGGTTAGGGTGACCGCGGCTGAAATTCCCCACTTAATGCTTGTAGTAAATTAGTTAAATGTAGAAAAATAATAATTTCTCTCTATAAATGAGTGGTTTTATGTCGGACTACGTCCAAAATTTGAACGCAATTTTTTTTTTTTTTTTCATTTTACATGACCTCAATGTTCGATCACTAATTAGTGATATCTTTTAATCTTATTGAAAAGAAATAAGTTTTACCAATCAAGATTTTAAAAATAATTGGACAAAAAAGTTGACTCTCTACTAGTCTCATTATGTTAATCAACATAATGATTTTTTGTATTTTTTTTTCTTTGCAATTAAAGGTAAATGAATATCTCAAAGTAATTCTAAAAATGCCAAGCCAATTATTTAACAAGGTAACGTACTTATGTCGGAGCTTCGATCTGTGCTACTTCGTATTACAAGGTGCTCTTTAAATTTAGAATCATTAATATTCTCAATAAAAAAAAGATGAAATACTAATTCAAAATGAATTTAATCAGGGGATTTTTTTTCTTACCTAGAACCCATATCAAGGACAAGCTTTTTTAACATCCAAAGAAAAATTTAATAAATACACGTGGGATCAAAAAAACAAAAGTAAAAAAAAAACACCTAAAATGGCAGAGGGTGGGGGGTGGGGGTTTGTGGGGGAGAATAAGGAAATAATGTCATTTAAATAACATTATAAAATACCTGGAATGTTAATATGTTGACAAGAGAAAACATTTTGCACAGGATCCATTTGATACTTGGAATGAACATACATATAAACCGAGCGTTGCTATTTTAAACATTTATTGTTTAAATGTATAACAAATGATTTGTTTCAATAATAAAGAATAGGAACATTGCCTTAATTATTTTGAGGCAGTCTTTCCCAACCTGAGGTTCATACAACCCTGGAGGTCCGCAAGTCTTCGCTCATAAGGTGTGCGAAAAATCAATATATATTATAAAGCAAAGTGTACAATGTGCGTGCCGAAAAGGCTCAGAAACGACTCCACGTAGGATTAAGGAAGTTATGTCTTCGTTTAGCCATATGACCCCTTACGGAGAAGAAGGTTTCCGTTTTCCTCTTAAGAGTGTAAAAGTGAAGAGAAATGGACGGGAATTTTAAGCCTCTCGCACCATTTAATTAGCCTCTCTGAGATTGAGATACGAGTTTATGAATGAAAAATTTAGTTCGACCTCTAGGCTACCACGAAGCGCTAAGGTGCGTTTCACTCAATGTTTATTGTCCATTCATTCAGTATGTAATCGTTCTATATTTTTTCAGCTATTCTTTATAAATTACTAAAAAATTAAGAGAAAATAATTAGTTTGCGTTTCAAAATAAAATAAATACTTTACATCTCAGCAATCAATTAGAAAGCCAACTGGATTCCTTAAAAAATTAGTTTTCTCATAAGCAGGCTAATATATGCTCAGCACATTACATTTAATCTATTTATAATATATACTTAAGTAAATTTAATGCAATATGAGTGAACATTTCTTAGTAGTACAGTGAGCGAATAAAATTAGACATAAAAAATAGATGATTTGACTAAATATAAATCGAAAATAAAAAGTTTCATGTGTTCTTATTCTATTTATGAAAAAGATGTTGGTTTGGTTACTACGTATGATGAGCATTCCAGTTGACAAAACGACTAACTCCAATAACAGCATTCAAGATTTTATCATCCCTCAGAGTTCAAGATAAAAAGAAATATGATGAAAAAATTGTGTCTTCAAGAAATTTTGGTTTTCACATTGTAATAGTAGTAAGATTCGAGATATGCAGAAACCGTTCAAATTACAGGGGAATATCTTAAGGGAGGTTAAAATGGAAAAAAGGTCTTAAAAGAAAGTTTCTATGAATCTTCGGTAGTTTCCATACTTCTGGATCAAATAGGACCATCATAGTAGTCAGTGCTTAAGTTTTACTAGAGATATAATTTTTTTTAACTGAGATACCAGATTTTTCAACAATAATCTAATAACTTATCATCTTCTGACTACTTGGAATGGGCTTATAGAATTCAGAATCACAGAAATCATCAAAGCGAAGCTTAACTCGACAAAGTTGCATTGAAAATTAATTGTTCATTTACCATTTTCAACCCCCTGTAAATTATACAGGGTTCCTTATTAGGGCGGACTCTCAAGTCTGCAGAATATTGATACCAAGTTAAAACCGAATTTTCAAGAAGGTGCTAATTTTGTTCTATATTTCCTTTAATTTTAAATTTTTTGGGATTAAAACTACCACACAACGACCGGAGCGAAGCCGGGCACCCTAGCTAGTAATTAATAATGGTGGACGTGAAAAAAAAATTAATAAAAAAAAAATCATAAAAATATCATGAAAAGTGTTTTGCTATGATTCATATTTTTTAAAAATTAATCTGTATATTTTTAGTGTACTTTTAAATTTCTCCTTTAGCATTTATTAGCTCATAGTAATTCAATAAACATGAAACTTTGAATAAACAACGTCATATCTTAAAATTTGGATATTATTAGTTATTTTTCCGAGTCTTGTTAGTCTTCTGTATGCACTGAAAGGATAGAACTAGGTATATCCTTTCATACTATATTTATACGAAATCATCATTTTCACGATAGTAGTAAAATTTATAGAGATGTACTACCAATTGGTACACAAGACAACAAAAAATACAAATTTAAATTATTCAATTTCAATTATGAACTCGATAGTACCGAAGCATTAATAATTGTTAAGAAGAAAAATGTAGGAGTATGTAGTGAATGGATACAATGTTGGACCAGGTCGAAAACTCACGAGAATGCATTGCTTTGGTTTGAGCGCAGTATTTTAGGAAGAAAGAATATTTTTATAAATAATTTAAAAATCAGGGGAAGAATATGGATCTGATGGAGATATACAGAAATATTGTTTTTATATCATTTGAGTAATCGAGGTAGGCTCTGTTCTTTAGGCACGAAAAATAGCCAGAATAGAAGATCAGTTACTGTATATTGTGAGGTTAGGGCAGACCAAAACAGTGGGTATGGTCTGTATCCAAAAAGAATGACTAAGATAAACACTATACTTAATGTTAGACCAGTCTTGCATTGGACGAGCGTTATATCATTATGAATCAAAGGAAAGAATCACGTTGGGCGATAATGTATAAAAACAAAGTATGTTAAATGGAGCATTTTCTACGAAGCGCGATTACATACGGAATAGACCAACTCGCATCACTGCCTACTTATCTATGACACTACAACACATAAAGGCTTTCTTCATGTAGTTCAGTCTCTATGAAGCACTGCCGCTCTCCAGTCGTGGAAACGTATAGGTAGTAGTCTGTTCATACAAAAAAACTGATCTAATTAAAATATCAAACGAAGGTTTTTTCTACAAAACAACTTATTTTCTGGCACAAAAAAATAAATAAAAATAACAATCATCATTAGAAATTTTGAAAACTTAAGATGAAGATGCGTTGTAAATGCATGGAAAATCGTAACAAGCATCTCGCTTTCTTTCTCAGGTAAGTAATTGTTGTGAGAACATTTGAGACATTTCTAAATCGGCTAATTGTAGCGATTTTCTCAGGGTAGGCACTTTCAGAAACGATCTCAGATGAAAACGACGTGTAACCTTTTTATTTATATTTTTTGCTTAAGTATTTATTTTAGTTAGATCGGGAATATAACCAAAATTGCTCATATACTTACGCTGTTAGGATACAGATAGACTACATTTTTATCAATGCATGAGTTTTTTCTATCATCAAACTAGCAGTCACATGATCCTTACGGTTTTCCGTTTCCGTTCGTATTTTAACTGCGCATGTGGCTGACAGTTTGGTGATTGCAAAAAATGGTATTGTTTTTCAAAAACTTTCTCTATATTAATTTTAAGTCATATGAATTAATTATTAGTCTACTACCGGTAGTGATTATTAATAACATAGACCAATATTTAGTAATTCAATATGTGCGTCGAGGTAAAAAAATAAATATGAGGGGTCACCGTATATAGAACATTTAATTTTTGATAAATCATTATAAATTATGGATATTGATTAATTTATCACATTTAGAATATTTTTCGTTTTTCTCTATTTACTGTTTACCAAAATAAATACATTACGTAATATTAAATAATGAATATTTCTGATACTAATCGTATATACATTTCCTCATCATTTGCAATTCATAGTAATCTAAGTTGCGTATTTTTTTCCTTACGATTGATTCCCATTATAATTTTATTCTAGTATTTTTCGTTCAAAATATTTATAGTTCAAAAAGTTTTTACTTGTAAAAACGTGCGCAAAGAAAAGAAAGTGTCTCACAATTAATTCGGAGAAGGTTAGTATAGGGAGCTCGTTAAAGCCTTTCTCCTGCTTGCTAGAATTCAAGAATGAATACATTCGTTTTTACGTTAAAACTATGCTATTATATAGTACGTAAATAATTTGTAGTAAAATATATCCATGTATTGGTCATTAAATAATGTGTAGTAAAATGTATCCATGTATTTGTCATTAAATTCCCTACATAAACAGTGAAGCATATAGCATAATGCAAGATAGTTTATCACCAAATCGATATAGGCTCAAATGTAAATAGAGATATTCAACTATAAATAATAATCACATTTATCTTAATAAATATTTAAAAATAAATAACAACATTGTAGTTTCACTTTGATTAAGATATCACTCCTTGATAACGCACTCACAGCCTCCCAAAGGTCAAATGTCATAAATTACGCCCAACAAAAATCCTCAAACAAAATATCCCCTAAGTAATCGTTGTATCGATTCCAAAATATTCATGCCCAGTTTAATCATCGTGTGGCTAGTTATTCCTCATCAATATTTTATTAGAATTTTGCATCATTGTATTTTTAAGAGCGTCCCTTCAATTTTATGACTTCTTTAGCGATTGAATGATTCATTTCCATTTTTATTTTTAACTAATTCTCATTGGAAGTTATTGTCGAGAACAAAAAATGACTTCATCAAGAAGACTTGAGAAAAAAAAATTGTGATCCTCACCCTCTGTCCCAATCATGTTTAAAAATTATTTAAAAAAATACTAGGTGACAAATTTTAATGTTGTTAAAATGTTTAATGTATGGTGCTAGATTAAAAAAAATATTAGGTTTTCTATATACAATTGCAGAACAGCTAATGATCCTTTCCGAGAAAATGGCCCCCATGCGCTATAACTAATAACAGTATAATTAATGGGGTTGGCCACAGATAGTCCTGAGCCACAAAAGTATAGTTAACAGGTAATTTCTTCAACAATACGTAAATACGAAGGCGAGTGTATTATCATATGCAACATATTAATAAAATTGTTTATATATATTTCCAACTCTAATTTAATGATTTCCAAACCAAACAGTAATTTTTCCGATCCGAATTTTGAATTTTACATTTCAAATTAAGATTTTACCAAATTAATTTAGTAAGTTTTAGAGGGTATTTTTGTTTTATTATGAAATTCCTTTGAATAATTACTTGTTATGAATACTATGGTGCTATAAAAATTCTTGAATGCATCTGTAAGCAACTCAATTTGGTTTGGAAAATTCTAAAAATGATCATCCTAATTAGTTTTTTAAAATTCTAAATTAAACTTGGAAATGCTACTTATAGTACAACATACAATAATAATCTTTTGTAAGCAGCTCCTCTTAAGTAAGCAGCTTCTTAATAATAACTGGAAATATTATATGTTTATTCTTACTAATATGTTTCCGCTGACTGAAGATGTATCACCGTTAACGTAGGTACTATAGTTTCAGACACAAAACATCTAAAGCGGATATGATCACATTATCCTACTCCAAAACAATTCATTTGTCCGATTTCACCTTTCTAAGGCTATAAGAGATTTTCATGGCATGAGCTTGGATAGGAATTAATGCAGGGTTATTAATAGCCCCCAGTACTCGAGACTCGATCTCATTAACTTCAGGCTCGTATTTGGTCACCAGGGGCAACAAATGTTTCAACGTGTTACCAACGCTACAATGTGATGATATCCAACCATTTAAAACAAATTAGCGATGAGCGTAATGTAGGTATCTTTAAATTATAAAATATGATACGAAGAAAGGAGGATGAAAAAAAAAAAGAATACAAAAATCCGTCATTCCGAAAAATACAAAAGATATATATGAAGTAAAGCTATAATTATAATATAATAGCAATATATAATAAATTAGGGACATTAGAGGAGAATAGTGATTTTTTTTCAAATGAAAATAGGAAGAATTCCACAGCTTTTTATGCTCTCTGCATTAGAAGTATTACTTGAATTGAAATACTTCGTTACAAAATTTCCGAGTTTCCACTGGTATGAAACATCCAATAATATGACGGTTTAAAGAATCACGATTCTTAATATTAAATACAATAGGATAACCTATAACAAAATAATATTTACGTCATTTTGAGATTTAAAAAATATCAATAACCTAAGTCACCAACTCTAAAATGAGAACAAAGAAGATACACATGCTATCAGATTAAAATATATTAAGATAATGCACATATTATTAGGTTATAAAAGTTGCTCTATAAACTTTAGATCATTATATGTTATGGAATCCATCATTATAATTTTATATATATATATATATATATATATATATATATATATATATATATATATATATAAATTTAAATGATAACCACAACGCTTGCGATTGTAAATGCAACTAAATTACAACTCATGAACGCTGACTAGGTTTTGCGTTGCACCTTGAACCACTGACTTTTGTTTCGGCAATGTGACCCCTCAACACGAAAGTTCGCGTTTCTTTCTACACGCTCATCGCAATCTTTTACAGATTTATTCAAGTGATTTTTTTTTTTATTATTTATTTATTGAATCAATGTGAAAAATTTCGGTATATTGAAACAAAAGTGGATTTGTTTTATTGAAATACCCAATCATTATTGTTATAGGATAAACCATTATTACCATTAGTTATTGACACCCTCAAGACTACATTTCTGTGCTGAAATAAAAAAAAATACTTATTATGAAGGGATCAAATTGAAACTTCCTATAGTTCCTCTTCATTTATCCTTATAAAGACTCAAGAGGTTGTTTTGGGTCAAAAGTTCAATAGTTTTACCATCTGGCAATATATATTGTTAAAAGTGCAAAAACTAGTTATGACACCCTGTGGATTTAATTGTTAAATCTTCCCTATGGTTAGTTTGTTAAAGTCTTAATTCATAGATGACTTAGAGGACCATTCAAACATTAGATTCATGTATATCTTGAAATAAAATTAGAACGTGTATACTTATTTCTTTAAGTTAAAGGTGGGGTTCAATAACTGTACAGAGTGTCAATAACTGTATGGTTTACTCTCTGATGTATTAAAAAAATAAATTCAACATGCAATTTCATAATTATGGAAAATCATATCGCTCTACCATTTTCATTTGAAGCAGTCCACTTTTTTAATAATTAGTTATTATTTGTTTGTTTATTTATTTAAAGTTATTTTATGGCTAAACGGATGATGCTTAAGTGAGATTCATAAATTTGGCCTATCCTGATATAATTAAGATTGGGATCTTTAACAAGTACCAGACATCGTACAGGCTTCAGACCTCCAGTTTACGTCTCCTCCCAAGAACGGCAAAGCAAAGATTTTTTTACACCCTTTAAGAACAACTAGTGCTACCTGCCGGGTTACAGTTATAATTTAAAATCTTCAATATTTATTTCTTAAACGTATTCCGGTTCGATATTTTTTTCTTGATACCTGATCATATTCGATGATCGAGGTATCATTTTTAAGATTTCCTTCCCATCCCGTCCAGAAAAATAGTCAAATCCTCACGGAACTCTTGAGAGAGAAGCTATGAAGAATATTAAACTTTATTTGTGCATAAATAAAAAAATAGCGTATTTTTGTTGATTCATGTCATTCTCCGTAAGTATGCTAAACTGAAAGATCTCTGTATTCCATACAAAATGAAAAAAGTGTCATGAAAATCAGACTGTTAGTTAAAACGTTACAGCATTTTTAGGTTTTAGTTTACTTAGCGAAAAAAAAAATTGTTCTTTATACTGTAGTGTGTTCACCTTATAGTATAAGACCATTAATCAATATGGAATGCGAATTATTCACGCAGGCCAAGTTAGATAAAATTTTAAAGTTGAGTAATTTATTTTGTTTAATTTCTGAATATACATTCTTCATGTACAATATTCTATACTGAATACTGTAGTGTGTTTACCTTATAGTATAAGACCATTAATCAATATGGAATGCGAATTATTCACGCAGGCCAAGTTAGATAAAATTTTAAAGTTGAGTAATTTATTTTGTTTAATTTCTGAATATACATTCTTCATGTACAATATTCTATACTGAATACTGTAGTGTGTTTACCTTATAGTATAAGACCATTAATCAATATAGAATGCGAATTATTCACGCAGGCCGTTAGGTAAAATTTTAAAGTTGAGTAATTTATTTTGTTTAATTTTATTTTTTCTCTCTCCTTAATAAGGAGTAAGTAAAAATTATTTGTTTTTTCGATATCGTAAATTCCAACTCCTCTTTTAAATTTAAGACATTGAAATGCAATATTGGTTCCTTTTCATAATGTAAATCAAGATCGGCTTTAACATAATGTTGTCACTTTTTTGGTTGAATATTCCATAGTAAATCAAATGAATGTGACTTAAAGAACACGTATCAGCATGTAATTTTTATAAAAAACATCAAATTTTATAACAAGAAGAAAGTTTGCCTAATGTCATTGCCGACTGATGGGGGCAAACTTATCTAATTTGCCTGCTAGGGACCGTGATCAGTGCCATCGAACTCGCAGATTGGATCAGGTGCATCCTTGAACTTTCGGAATGCATTTCCCGGCTACTGAGCTCAGTCGACCAATTGTCATTTTAAGCTTGTTTTTTCATGTCGTAGCGATTCTCATCATTTTTTTTTTTTACATTAATATTTCATTTTTTATTCCTATAAGTTCATTTTTGTACTTTATTATATTAAAGATATAAAATAAACCTGTATAAGTTGATTTAGAGCTTAATGGAGAAACTCTGGGAGGGTATTTTAGACACATTAGCCTTTTAGATGATATTAGTGGCAGTCATCAGAGTTTATTAAATAATTGGTTGATGTCATTTAAAATTTTAAAAAATCAATAGAGAAACTATATTAGCTGATTCTTTAGTGTACTCTGATGACTGCAAATTACATCATCTAAAGAGAAATTTATCACTCTTACGGTGCAATCAGACTTTCCTTTATTCTTTATAAACGTTCATTTATCCCCAATATGTAAGTTTTTTTTTTTCATTAAAAATTATTTTAATCAGTAAAATGATATTTGATAATTCTATTTTTTTTTTATTCAAATCATTTTAATGTTAGCAATTATGCTACATTATATATAGTTTTGGATTTTTTAGATATATATCAATCTTATTCAAATTATACCCAAACATTTAGTATTTATATATAATATTTTTAGTATTATGCCTAAGTATTAGTTTTTTTAATCGCACCAGATTTGTTTTGACTAAAGTTTATCAGGAACTATAAGTCGGTTTATAGGATTACGAAAAGCTGGAAAGAACAGAAAATTTGAAATATTTCTTAAACGATGAACTTTTCGGAAAAATTCAGTACATAATTTTTTATTTATCTGTGCAATAGATTTTCAGATTTTGGATACTTAGAACCTACTCTCAGACAATAACACTTTCTACTAAACTTATCTCTCTCTCTATGTGAATTAAACGGGGGAGTGGATATTTGTCCAATATGTGAGATCTCTTGACCATAATCTTTAATTTAAATCTTGGGCAGTCTGACGTGTAACCATGGAGACGATGGCTTGCAGAGCTTTAGGTTTGGGTTACCCGCTCTCTTGACCATTTAAATATTAATTTAATTATTTATCTTGTCGCGATAATCTTTAAATTCTTAATGTGATTTTTAAATACTTTTTAAAAGAGAAAAACTACTTAACTAATCCTTTTTTTTTTTTTAATAAGAGTGAAAACCCAAAAATGGACTTGTTAATAGGAAAATACAGCAAATAAATTGATGTGACTAGAATCATCCACCAGAGTTTTACCCTACATAAGAAGTTACCAAAATAGCCTATTCAACTTTGCAAAATTTGTCAGTAACACGCTAAACTTTATTGTGGCTTAAGTTGTTACAATGATCCAGGGTACGCTCGTAGGGCTCAATCATCAATCAAGGGCTCGTAGGGCTTGTGTTATCCCATTTTGTGACAAGTCAGTGGAATGGAAACCGACGAACCGATATTTCAATCTGTCCGAAAACTACTACTATACGAAAACTACCTTTATTCCACGACTTGCAGTAATCGGAAGAATAATCGTTAGCTACAATAAAGATTAAATCCATTTGAAAGAATATGAAAAAGATGTTGTTTTCTTTTCTTTTCTTTAAAAAAAATATTTAAAATTAGAAAAAATCTTTTTTCTATATATTTAACATAAAAAATAAATAATATTAATCATAAGTAACTTTTTAATAACAAATTGCGTAAAAAAAGTTTCAAACACTGATTTTATTTTTAAAAAAATATATTCCTATCTGTCCTATCTATTTTCCAGTTTTCTATCTGAATTACCTTTACTAATTTTGACCAGTAAACTCCCAGCTTTTTTTTTTTTTTTTCTAACCTGTCTTTTTTTTTTAAATCTATCGAGAATCGCGGTCGGTTTTCCAGGATAACAGTAGGCACCCAGAGGTTCGGTCCATGGACGGTCTGCTTTGGGGAAAGAAAAATAGGGCCTCTGACTCTGAGCAGCTATAATCCATGGGCCTAGACCAGTTTGTCACTGTCCTTGAACCTGAAAGAGCTGATGACATCAGTGGGAAGGAAACTGCCAAATTGGCCCCAATAAGATTGGTTATGGAGCAATGGGAGAGTCTGCCGTGTAGCCACGGAAACGACTTAGAGATCGTTAGGTTTGGGTTACCCGCTCCAGTCTCTCTGAGCTCATGCAAGCAACATTATTGTCTGTAAGACCACAACGCGCGGCCAAAAGTCTCTTTAGGCCTAAGCGACAACCTAAAAAAAATAGAGGCTTTTAAAAGAGTACAATTTATTTATTCGGATTCATTCGGTATGTTTTTTTTTTTTTTTTTTTTTTTTTTAATTTCAAAATATTTAACTTCCACAGGCACAAAAGTATTTTGTGAGGTTCCAGAGATACAGGCCTCTCTTCAGAAGCAGTAAACCTGTTTTTTTAAAAGTGTTGACACATTTCGATAAAGGTTTATAATTTCAATTTTGTTTTTTGTTTTTCTGAAAAAAAATCTTTTAAGAATAGTGCATAGTCGAAATATATTATATTCTAGACTATACGAATTGTTTCTCCGTGCGATTGATTATTTTTAATGATAAAGAAAAAACCCTATGAAATTTGGGTATGATTTGAAAATGATTGATATATAATAAATAAGTATAAACCCAAGATTTGATATATAATAAATAAGTATAAGCCCAAGATTTGATATATAATAAATAAGTATACCCACCTAACTTTAAAAAAAAATCCAAACCTATTTATAGCATTGCATTAATTGCTGCTATTAAAAAAAATTTAACTGAAAAAGAAGATTAAACATAAATCTTTTCACCAATTAGAAGAGTTTTAATGAAGAAAAAACTCACACAGTGTGGAAAAATATATAAATAAAAAAACATATTAAAGAATAATTTATTTTACTTGAAACATGTTTGTTTATTACTAAGATACGACCTCGGAAATACTTATTTTTATGTCAAAATCCGGTTTGAACATCTCCGGTCAGTGTAGTTCAAAAAATATATTTGAAGATGTCATTACATAATCGTAGGATTGGAAATATAATTTAAATATATATTTTTCGAGGGAACTTTTTAAAATTGTTTTTGACTGACTCAGGGAAAATAACTCGTCCTTCTGCCTGGACATAAAAGACAACACTTTTTTTATTGCTATTTTTTACTTATTTTGTTGGATATAAACGTTACGTAAAATTACTGGTCCCAGTAATTATTCTGAATTTTCAAAGTAACATCAACCTATAATGAATTAAAATTATTGTGTGTGTATATATATATATATATTAGCTTATACTGTTAAGCAGCATAAGCTAATATATATATATTAGCTTATACTGTTGAGCAGCATAATTAAAACAATAGTACTTGGAAGATAAGTTAAAAATCATAGCAGTGAAATGTAAAATAATTCAGAAAATGCATACGTGAAATGGTTCATGTTTTTTGGCATCGCCGTTTGTCTACATGCAGTTTAATATTTGACCTATAAATATGGATATAGTTAAGAATTTAATTTATAATGAATAAAAAAAATTTAGGCTATACAACAAATAACATTTAAAAAAAAAATAGTATTTATAATGAATACAAAAAATTTAGGCTATACAACAAATAACATTTAAATAAAAATAGAATAAAAACTAAGTTAATTTTGATTTATGCTCTTAACTTGAAGCTGTTTAGCATGCACTGATATGGATTTATATGTCTAGGCTGAAGGTTAGCCTGTTTTATAGCGGGCAAGCATGAACAAACATTGTAATAATGGTTGCCTTACGTAACACAATCCATGCCAAACATATTCTTAATGGAAAAGTTATTTATATGCAACAGTGAGAGTGCATTTTATATGCACTTTTTGATCTTATAAATATTTGCTTATAAAATGCATCCTCTAATTTATCTTATCTCATTTCCTTCTAGATTAATTTGAATCCGTTTCAAATGTACTAATTAATTAATAAAAGAATGAAAAAAAAACTTACTAAAAATAGCTCAGATTACTATTAATGTAACTAATGAAATATGCATGAAAATGTCATGGTCACTGCGGCATGACTAAATTGTTTTCCTTACTACAGATCAGGAAATCTGTGACTGTCATGTAACGGTTTTGATTGGCTTGCTGCTAATTTATCAATCCACATAAATATATGCTAAAAATTATATATATTGAATATTTAATGAATTTTTGTCTTCCCTTTAAAGATGAAGGGATATCTATATTTTATTTAACAGTTAACAGTTATCTTTTTTATTAAATACTAGATGTTATGATATTTCAAAACGGCGGATCTAGGCATGGTGGTCTAAGTGGTTTAATTTCAGGATAATTAGAACAGGGAAAACTGAAACAAAATACAAAAGAAAACAAAAAAATAACTATTAATAAAAAATATAACTTATAATCAATAGATTCCAAAATTTCTTTTTAGGATTTGATGATTTTCTGAAAGCTTTTGATTTTTTGAAGACCCATGAGGCCTCTTACAGGCATTTTCAAAATGAATTCATATTTCATTTTTCGGCGTCATTACATAGTTTTCTTATTTTTGTTTTTTCAAATCGCCATTATTCATTTAATTATGTGCTGATGATGACAATATATTAAATATTTTAGAGTTTTTTACTGAAACACTGATACATTTAAAGACAATCTTATGGTTTTTAAGATGTTTTGTTGTTTACATGTTTCTTAAAATTACAAACATAGAGTGATGGGGCTAAACCATTTTTTATTGAGAATAACTAATATAATAATTGATGTAACTGACAAAATAAGTTATGACTTAATGTCCGAAAACAGAGCTGTTTTGCCATCGAACTGGAGCCGGTGCCGGAGTCAATGGAATTGAAGAGACGCCATGTAAAGAATCCAGAAATAGATAGTAGCATATACATAGTATATCATATAGATAGTAGCAATACATAGTAGCATCAAGCTACTTATTATTACTTAGCTGGTGAAATAATTGATATGAGAAAAAATACAGACATCAGCTGTTTGGGACCTCTTCGAAGAAGCCACACTTCAGGTCAGTCTGACATTTTTTGTAATTTTTATGTGTTGTCTATGCAAAAAGTTGCTCTGTTTTGTGTTTTATAGACATTTTGAGTGCGCGCGTTCCATAAAATAACTGACAGTTGTCATTTGTGTGAAAGGTTGGGGGCTAGACGCCCTATTTAGTTGCCCAGAGCTCTAGGCTCTGTAGCGACATAAAAAGATGTCTTCAGCCAAACTCAGCACCATGAATCGAACAAATATAAAGCAAACAGACACGTCAATTGTACAAAAAAATATCAGTTTTAAAGCCACATCCAACCCTAACCTAACAGAAGCTACAACCAGCTATGCCAAAGCCACCGCTACGGAACGGTTTTCAAAACGAGAAAACGCTATTATACTACACACATACCCTGGTATTAAACAGAAAGATTATGTATTGAAAATTGCAGCATTAGTTGACCCAAAATACATCCGTTACACTTCAAGAATCTCAAACTCTAGATTTTGCATTCATTTTAGTAACAAAGAGGCAGTAGATAACCTCCTAAAGAACCATAAATCCATTTACATAGATAATAAAGAAATATTAATAAAACGTCTTGTAAACCCGGCAAAAAGGATAATTATTTCGAATGCTTGCCCTTCAATACCACATGAGATCATTGAAAAAGAACTGAAAAGCTTAGGTTTAAGATTAGTCTCCCCTATGCATTTTCTTAGGGCTGGGTACCAGGACCCAAGATTGGCCCATGTCCTGAGTTTTAGACGACAGTTTTATATCTCACCTGAAGACCTTAACAAACTGCCTTCCTCATTATTAATAAAGCACGAGAACGTGTCATATCGCATTTTCTTAAGCGAAGATATTGTGACGTGCTTTATTTGCAAGCAACCGGGCCACATATCCACTGACTGTCCAGAAAATGACAATGACATTCAAGAAATACAGACCCAAGAGGGAGAAGGATTATTGATTCATTTTAACACAGATATTAATCAAAAGAGTGAACCAATAATCTCCAATCGCTCCTTGCTCGATACACCTAACCAGTCTTTACCCAGTATTACAGTAAAGCCAACCCGAGCCTGTCACCATGACAACCAATTAGCATCAACAGAAGCCAATGTAAACATTAAAGGCGACGAGGCTGAGAAACGGAACTCTGGTAACCATGGTGATGCTGACCAAAACAAAGCCGTCACTGCTGAGCCCAATTGTAATAAAGAAACAGCTGTTGATAAGAGCAAAAATTCATTATCATCTCCGACAGTGGTTTCTGGCATAAAAAGGTGCCACCCTAGCCCTCCTCCTTCTACAGTATCTACTATGGAAATAAATCTTATGCTAGACACCAATAATGATTCAGAAAATATTGTTAATTTTGAAGAATTTCCACCTATGGAAGCAATACAATCAGCTAGCAAAAAATCCAAAAAAATAAAAAAGACCGTTAAAAATACTAAAATTAACCTCGAAGAAGCCAGAAAATCCATCGATGAGAACAGTCACAAATACCCTATTTCATTTGAAGATTTAATAAAATTAATCGATATGGCTTCTGACACGAAAGATCTGAACAATCTAGTGCATGAATTTACAGATAATATAGAAGGCCTGAGGGCCATGTTGGCTGACACCAGAAACCTGGTTACAAATCGGCGCTCTAAGATAAAAATATCAAAGCTTCTCAAGAGACAGTGGGACTCTACAGACAACACCATAAACACGGAAGATAGCTCTGATTAATTAGTCTAACCAATTGTTTTTCATACTTCAGTATTTTTTTTCTCTTTTATTTTTATTTTTTATTTTTATCTGATGATGGTCAAATCTACCAAAACATTAATCGCACAATGGAACTGTAACGGACTTTTCAAACGTTTCGAATATTTTAAATTGTTACTATCAGAAGAGAACCCAACCTGTTTTTGTTTGCAAGAAACACACCTTTTGAAATCCCAGAAATTCGACATGAAAAACTACAACGTCTATCGAAAAGATAGATCTGATGGTAAGGCCGCTTGGGGTGGAGTAGCTACAATAATTAAAAAAGATGTTTACTCGGAAGAAATAAACATTAAATCTATCCATGAAGTTCTAGCCACAAAAATTTACTATCCAGAACCGATTTCAGTTTGTAATATTTACATACCACCGAATAGAGATTTTACAGCGAATGATCTTCAAACCATAGTGGATCAACTCCCTAGACCTGTAATCCTTGTTGGGGATCTGAATGGGCACAGCACATTGTGGGGCTCTACATTGTCTGATTATAAAAACAGAGGGGCTGAAATTGAGAAGTTTATTAACGCTAATAACTTTCTCATTCTTATTAACGATGGATCCCCGACTCATTTCTGTACGAATGGGTCACTCTCTGCGATTGATTTATCTTTTGTTGATACTAGAATTTATCATAGAGTTCAATGGAGTATAAAAGACACTTTGTATGGAAGCGATCACTACCCGATCACCATTACACTCGATGATAACTTCACCAACAAGTCAAATAAAATACCGAGGTGGTCTTTCAAAAGGGCCGACTGGGAAAAATTTTCATGCCTGCTGGAAAAGGAAATAGAAAGGAGAAAAGAAAGGGTTACAGAAGTGGAGGAAAATATTTCTTTCCTCAATCTAAAAATCCTTGATGCTGCAGAGAAAAGTATTCCAAAAACAATAACTTTTAAAGATAGACGAATGGTCCCTTGGTGGAATGAAGAGTGCCGCATTGCAATAACGAATAAAAAAAGGGCACTAAATAAATTCAAAAAAACTAAATCACCAGAAGACTTGAACGAATTTAAAAAAACGAGATCAATCGCAAAAAAGGTATTGAGGGCAAGCAAAAAAAACTCCTGGACAAACTATATCAGTTCCATCAACAGTAATTGCACTATAAAAGAAGTTTGGAGGAAAACGAATGCAATACAAGGATCCACCAAATATGAGCACATTTCTGCAATTCAGGCCGACAGCCGAATCATTAATGATCCATCCAAAATTGCTCAAAGTTTAGGCTCGCATTTCTCCTCAATGTCGAAAACAAACAATTACAACCCAGACTTCTTGCAATACAAAATAACCAAAGAGAAAGACACCATCCAATTCGACACAGAAGATTCTGAAATTTACAACCATCAATTTAGCCTAGCAGAAATGAAAGATACTCTGGACAAATGCAAAGATAAATCAACTGCAGGTCCCGATCAAATCCCATATATTTTTCTGAAAAAACTACCTTTAAATGCTCAATTATTTCTTCTTTCTATTTATAACAGACTTTGGACAACAGGTATCTTCCCAGAATCATGGAGAAAGGCAATAGTTATTCCGATCAAGAAAAACCCCAAAGATATACAAATTAATAACTTCCGGCCAATATCTCTTCTTTCGTGCACTTCGAAAATTATCGAAAAAATGGTAAATGATAGACTAACCCATTACTTAGACTCTAAAAACTTCTTCTCAACCTCTCAATGTGGCTTTAGAAGGAACCGATCTGCCATCGACCAGATAATGAAGCTTGAAAATGAAATTCAAACTGCATTTTCAAATAAAGAGCACTTAGTTGCTGTCTTCTTTGACATCCAAAAGGCATATGACACTATGTGGCGATATAATGTGGTCAGGACACTTTCACAGGTTGGCCTCACAGGACGACTATTAACATTTGTTAACAACTTCCTAAAAGACAGAACATTCCGAGTGAAAGTAGGACCTAACCTCTCTCAAACGTTCTTACAAGAAAACGGCACACCCCAAGGGTCTCCCCTGAGCGTAACATTATTCTTGATAGCCATAAATAGCATTGCAAATACAACACCTAATGAAGTTAACTGCTCCATATTTGCTGATGATTTTGCAATTTATATAAGAAACAGGTCCCTCGAATATATTGAATGGAAGCTTCAAAAAGCATTGAATAACCTTGAAGAATGGTCGAAAACCACAGGTTTCAGTTTCTCAAGTACAAAAACACTGGCTGTTCATTTTTGCAAAAAAACAAAATGCCAAAAAAATCCAACATTGAATCTATTAAATCAGCCTATTATTTATACAGACACAATTAAATTCCTCGGGATATACTTTGATAAAAAGTTAACTTGGTCTCATCAAATACATCATGTAAAGGTAAAATGCCAAAAAGGCCTAAATCTACTAAAAATTCTGGCCAACACTCAGTGGGGATCTGACAGGCGAACACTATTAATGATTTACCGTACTCTGATTAGACCTATCATGGATTACGGGGCAGTTGCTTTCAACTCGGCAAGTGCCTCAACCTTGAAACACTTGGATCCAATACACAACCAAGGACTTCGCCTCTGCACAGGTGCACACAGGACCACGCCAGTAGAAAGTTTGTACATAGAGAGTGGGGAGCCCTCTTTGGAGACAAGAAGGAAATATTTAGTTTTGGCATATGCTGGCACATTGGTGGCAAGAAAAGATCTCATCGCATCAGAACTTACGTGGCATTCAATTACAAACGAAGAACATAACCCCTTATGCAAATGTTTCATCAACAGAGTCAAAAACCTAACCAACGAGTTGAAAATAACGTTTCCTAATTTTTTTAAAATCCCAAATAATTCGGCACCTTATTGGATACAACCAGAAAATTACATTGATTACAGTTTATCAAAATTTTTGAAGCCCACAACACCTCCACATGTATTCCAACTAATTTTCAAAGAACGAGAAGAGCTTTACTCCGACTACTGCCTATGGTTTACCGATGCTTCAAAATTAAATTCACTAGTTGGATGTGCAATAGTCACGGACTCCATTTGCCAAAAATTCACCCTACCTCAATCAAATAGTGTGTATACCGGAGAACTTTATTCAATCTTCAAAGCCCTCGCCCTCATATCGAAACACCAACACCAATGGCACCTGATAGTTTCGGATTCATTAAGCGCTTTGAAGTCTTTAGAAAACAAGAAATCGAAAGACATATTAGTGACGAAAATGCAACTACTCCAGAGAGAATGCATGCTCTCTGGGAAAGTTATAACCTTCTTGTGGGTCCCATCTCACATGGGCATTAGAAGAAACGAGGAAGCAGACAGGGCTGCGAATGCCGCTAGAACGGATACTGCATCCGAAGCGAAGTACATCAACAAGACTACCCCCCTAGACTGGAGGAATTACGTCAAGAAAAAAATATACGAAACGTGGACTACTGAGTGGAGAAATAGGCAACATTTGTACAAACAAATTTGTAAAAATCAAAGATAGTCCCGCGTTCTGGAAAACTGCAGAGAGGAGAAACAGACGCGAAGAAGTTGTCTTGGCAAGGATGCGTCACGGACATACCTCCATAACGCATACTTATCTCCTAAAGGGACTGTACGCTCCGACCTGTAAGACCTGCAAGGTACGGCTCACCGTCAAACACATTCTACTGGACTGCGAGGATCTTAAGGACGCAAGGAAGGAGTGCAGCATTAGCAGCAGTCTGGACATCGCACTTGGCGACACAGAGACTGCAGTTGAAAATTTGATTAAGTTTTTAAAAAGAACACAGTACTATCACCTTATCTAGAACATTCTGTAGAAACTTCTAGAACTTCTGTGAAATAGAACTATTTGTAATTATATCAAGATAATTCTAACCATGTAAAACCTCATGAAAAATACTAAAGTTGTATAAAAAAAAAAAAAAACCATGTATTTGTGCTAATGACCCATCATGGGTAGATGCACCTGTAAATAAATAAATAAATAAATAAATTGATATGATTAGGGAAAGAAGATATATGTTGAAAGTAGAATGTCGTGGCATTTAATATCTGAAGAGTAATCAACTTTGCTCACGATAACTCGCATTATCATTATGAGAGAAGATTCCAAAAGCTGAAAACATTGTTTTATTTGGAGATGACTTCTTAGAGACGTGAAAGTATTCAAAATTTTAAAAAGCAGTTTTGTGTCTTCAGTGTAAATTATGAATCGGCATTTCACAGCAATGTGGCATCATTCCTTACGATATGATACAACGCAAGTTTATTTTTTGTCTTTCTGGGGTCGTATTTGATAAAGTTCACGCCATACTAAAACCACAAAGGATTATTGACCTTCTATCTTATGAAAAGCAAAAAGAAAAATACCTATTGAACTATGACTTGAATTCAGATTACAAATATTTTTTTAAAATAATAATAATTATTATTTTTGTTCATTGTCAACTGCCATTTTTAGAATAATCGATAAATAATTCATTAAGGAATTGTTTTTAAATAATAAAAATATTCAATAGGTTCACAAAAATAAGAAACTAACCCCCCTAAGAAAATAATTTTAATTCAATTAACAAACAAAGAAATCATACTTCCGATCGAGACGTTACTACAGTCAATGAATTATACGGAACCCACCTGACTATTTTATTTGCTTATCCAAGAAAGTAATTTGCTTGTCCAAGCCATTCTATTCTAGAAATCGATTCATTATTCATAGCTACGATTCGCTGGTAGAGCAAATATTTCGTACACCTCAAGTCACAAAAATAGGATATTTTTATTATATTTATTAATATATTCAACCAACAGTTCATTAATATTAGAGAATCGTTTCACAACATTCTATTGTATGTACGGTATTATTCGAAATGAATGTTATCATTTATGATAAACACGCACAGCCGTTTTAATTTTACTGATGATGGAAATTCTCAGACTAGAAATGCTATTCTTAGCCTGCTTGATAAGTAGCTGTTAAAACATAACTATCCGCATAATAACTCAATAAACATCGTAAAACTGACAAAAGTTGTGATAAGGCCTTTTTTATCAGAATTTTTGACCTAGAAATAAAAATTGCTCATTCAGCACCTTCAATAATTTTAAATTAATTAATTTAATCATTCAATTAGTATTATCATTTTTCGGTATTTTTTCCGTACTCTTTCCTACCTCCCATTTTCTGTCATATACTTTACTTCAATTTCGTTAAATATTTATTAAATATTATTCATTATAAATATTAAATATTAATCCTTCATTTATTTTTTTTATTTGTTGGTATGAAAACAATTCTAACTGCTCCAAAGCTATGGGTTTAAATTTAAATTTCAGGCAAGAAATCTTTTTCTTTTTCTCTCCAACTGCCGTATAACTATTGCCTGTTATAATTTTAATAGCAATCAATCATTGTTTATATTCCTTATATCTCACTAATAACCATGGTACCGATACCATAAATATTGATGGAACAAATATTCTTCCAGTGCAATAGACATTACCTTGTTGATACAAGGGACACAGCGAGACGTGCACAATCTACAGATTCTTTTCGCGATACATTTAACAAGTATAAAATAATATCTACCGGTTTGTGTCATAGAAAAGTCACGATTGTTGATACAACGCTGTAAACAGTTATGCTTTTCCGAGCAACGCCTTCTTCTTAAACGTTCTGTTGATTGTGAGTCTAATCAGATGAAATATTTTGTGAAACAGTCTGTCATATCCGAAAAATATTGTAACACTTATGTGGGTTAAATAATTTTTATTAAAGAAAATAATAATTTACAATGCTACTGAAATAATTGAAACAAAAATAATGTAACAGGTTATAAAAATTATCAATTTGTAATTAACAATTAACCATGTGACTTAAGCTTCTCTTGAACCAGACTAACCCTCCAGTTCATCGCTCCTTATATTTAGTCATTAGAGGGCGGGCCTCGAACCTGTTAGTCAGTTCTAACTGTTAGTTCCAACATGTCTAGAACCATTCTAAACGATATGCACAACATCGTGGCTCGTGAGTACAACTTATTACATCTCTATTTTTCAGAAACGCATTTTTGGGACAATAAGGTGTATATAATGTAAAAATAATGAAAATAATCAGCTCCATTTATATTTGTTTATTTTTTATTAAAGTCAACTCTCGATGTGGTTATCTTCGAATGGTCGAAGTCGAAACCTTGTAAGAAAGCTGTTACTAACTGCCTGATATTTCTCTGATCTAATTATCAATTATTTTCGAAATTGGCCAATCCTTGAAAAAGTCGAACAAAATTTGCGCTTCATGAGAAGGGATATCTACTAGGTTTGCAGCTCTAGGAATCGAACTCCTGGAAGTCATAGCCTCAATAAATCGTACTCAATGCGCAAACTTCAGAGGATTTCATAGGTAATTTGATTTCCGGTCAACGTTGACCTTTTGCATTTTAGATAAATCAGTCATTCGTTGGTTATTCAGTGGAGTGGTTGTTAGCAATAGCTTCTCGGATGTTGAAAACTTTGTATGAAACTTTGTTATTTCAAAATAGCGATGAGTTAGAACTGATTCGCGAAGTGGAGGAATGAGATAGAACTCGGGTGGTTATTGCCAGTGATTATAGAATTCTGTGCAAGACATTTTCAATCATCTTAAAGATTCAAGAAAAAAACAGTCGGGTGAATATTAATATATACTAAATCAATTATCAGTATGTATTTCATTGGCTGTTTCATGTTTAATAGCATTAAATGTATTGACAAACAACTTTTATGGTCATAGTTGCATAGATGGTACAATATTTTCATTGGAGGTGGATAAGTCGAATGATAAACTCGATAAGTCAAAGTTCTGTAAGTCGAATAATTTTTGGGTTTTTTTAGGTCTCTTGAAGATCAACTATCATAAATCAAGATCTGACTATATTACATTGCTTGTATCAAGACTGGTCATACATAACATCTTAAAATTCAATTTTCGCGATATTCTTGAAACCCCAATAATTTAGGGCGAAGATTCAAAATTCTGAAGAGTGCATATTTCAAGTTCATAAAAAAACAAAACAAAAAAAAAAACATACTCACTCATAAAATCAAAGATCTTATAATAATGCAAAAAAATCTGGTGCGTGCTCGCAACACACAACTTTCACTTACCAACTTACTTAGATTAGAAATTAATGAGTTTTTTTAATTGTCACTTCTCAAATGAACAGAACGGCTTTAATTCTTAACAATGGTCTGTCATTAAAGGCGTTCTCCGCATGCGTGGGTTCAAAACGTTGTATGAATTGACTGAATATTTTTTTTTTCCTCCTCTGTATGTTTCTTTATTTTTATCATATCTCATATTTAGCCATTTCTTATTTTTAGGCGTAACGAGAGACGGTTAATATCTCCATATAAACAAAAACAAAGGTACTTTATAGGAAACAAACAAACAAAAAAGGCACCTACCCCATTTAAGCCCCCTCAGAACATTTTAATAATGATAAAGCTTACCTGATATTAAAGAACGCTTAATTTTCAATAAACACGAAGAATTTGATAAAAATCGTTAAAGCCGTTTTTGAGTAAATAAAAAAAACACATGAAAATGATACAAAGTTTATTAAGTAAAGTCCCCCCTCCGGTTGATCAATTTTGATGAAATGTTGGGTATCACATCTATGGCATATACATACATCAAATACCCAGTTTGATCAAAATCGTTAAAACCGTTTTTGAGTAAATAAAAAAAAAACACGTGAAAATGATACAAAATTTATTAAGTAAAGTCCCCCCTCCGGTTAATCCGGTAAATTAAAATTTTTACAGTCATATCTCAGGCATTTTAATACATCAAATACTCAGTTTAATCAAAATCGTTAGAGCCGTTTTTGAGAAAATTGAAAAAAACTTCAAAAGTTTATAAATAAAGTACCCCCTCCCTTTGAGCAATTTTGATGAAATTTTCGCTGTCACATCGCGGGCATATACATACACTAAATAACCAATTTCAAGTTCGCACGGTTTATAGTTTTTGAGCTAGTCTGTTCACACACACACACGCACGCACGCACGCACGCACGCACGCACGCACGCACGCACGCACGCACGCACGCACGCACGCACGCACGCACGCACGCACGCACACACACACACACACACACATACACATACACACACACACAGACCATTTCGCGGGACTTGGTTGTTTGGACTCAGGGGACCCCAAAACGTGTATTTCCGTTGAAAACAGGAATTCGAAATTTTTCACGATCGCAATACTTCCTCTTACTATATATTTCCTATATAGGTAAGTGAAAGTAAACATTTAATTTTAATGTTTATTATACGTTTATTATATGTTTATACGGTAAATATGACTAAATGAGGTAATATCCAGGAGTAAAAAATCCTCAACAGATTAGAGTAAATGTTTTGGAAAAATTCACAGTTTTATCCTGATATTTTGTAACTATATTCCTGATATGATTTAAAAAAGGAACTGTAAAATAGGAATTTCTTTTTTTATGCTATGATCAGTTATTTGTGCATCCATTAAAAGTGTAAACATTGAAAATAGAAAACTCATTTTCAGCTTAATAATTTATCAAAATAAAATTAAATTAAATTGGTAGTTGAAAAGTAGATCAAAATGTAGAAGAAGTACGATGAGATACACTCTTTTTGAGATTTGGAAACAAATAAAATAAATTCAAAAACTTTGAAACAACTTGGTCACCACAATAAAAAAAAAAAAAAAAAAAAGTTCCTGGTTCACTATCATTAAATTAATCAATGTTCTTACTTACTGAAAACTTAAAATTTTTAAAATATTAGTTTGGAAAAGAGAAAACCTGCATTAAAAATTAACAAAAATTACTTCCTTGAAATTTAAGCATTTTATGGTTATATTTTAACCAATCACACACGGAATAAAAAAATAAAATAATTTTCTGGTTATTTAATATCTCTTATAATTGATTTAAAATGAAGAATATGTAAATGCTGCCAAAATTTCAGGCGATGTCCCACTTCAAGTTCATTGACGCAGACGTGGGAATATAAATTTTAAAAGGTCTAACCTTGAAGAAAAAAAGAAAAAAACAGAAAAAAGTAGCTCATAAAACCTGATAAAATCACTCAATTCGTTAATATATTTCGACGATGATACTCTTGAACTTCATGAAAGAATTTTAAAAATAAAAATGAAATAAAGATTTAGTGCAATGTTTTGAAATACCTGATTAA
This sequence comes from Aelia acuminata, assembly GCA_911387785.2. Classification (NCBI taxonomy): domain Eukaryota; kingdom Metazoa; phylum Arthropoda; class Insecta; order Hemiptera; family Pentatomidae; genus Aelia; species Aelia acuminata. The sequence continues at coordinate 62,459,342 of OU426983.1, read as the reverse complement.
ACTTGTTCAGCAATTTTTCGACTTCTCTCTTTATTATTTTTTTATTTTTTTTATTTATCTAAATATTTTAACACAGCATGGCAGCTGGGAAGATTAAGGTAGATCGTGCTTTGAGCTTCTCTCCGAAGAGAGTTTGGAATTTCTTAGCTCGTTCAAGTACGACAGAAAATAATTGATAATTAGATCAGAGTAATATGATGCAGTTAGTTGCAGTTTTATCAAAATGTTTAACGCACGTGACTAGTATTAGGAATGAGCCATTGAGTATTTAGTTATGTATTTGTTTAGATATCAACCTAGAAAAAATTATTTTTTGCATATTAGTAAGTGCATTTTGTAAGTAATGTGTTGGTTATTTTTTATTTATACTTAATAATAATAAATGACATTACTATTAAAAAATCCTACATGTGCTTGTGTGAGAGTGATATGCAAAGGTAGGTGAGAGCACACCATCGCTTCTATTGTTATGTTTCCTCTAATTAAACTTATCACGATCATTAATCTCTGAACATTCTCAGTCAACGTTATTCTTTTTTATTTTTCTTCTTTACTTAAACGCAGCAGTATATGAGAGTTTAATATTATTTTATAATTATATTGTTTTTGCATTAACATTATTTTTATATCTAACAGGCAACATGGAAAGAAGAAAATATCCCTTTTTATATTATTTAGAATTCATAAATTTTTCTTTCTAGTCTTAAAAAAGTAGAACTAACTCTAACTCATGGGAAGTTCGGCATCCATAACTTTGGATGAAGGCTCTAGCGCGCTACCTCATTGCCCCAGCAGTGGCATTCTCTAGCGTGTTTTTCATCAGAAAAGCTTCTTTTAGACTCATAAGGTGAAGTGCAATTGTATCATGGGTTACACCACAAGAAAGCTAACTAAATTCCACAGTTTTTAGGAAATTTGACAGCTTCTAGGGTGCTCCAGTTGTGAGTGAGGAATTTTCAAAAACTATTAAAAATTTAAGTTTTAATACATTTTTTGAGTTTAGCGCGTTAAAAGTCCCATTGAAAGTGGATTTAAAATAACCAGACCCATCTCCTCTTTTAGAAAATTTAATGCTGATTAAGAAAATATCATCGTTTTTGTTTCAACGCTGAACCAAAGTAGAGAAAACTATCATTTTTCAGAAAAAATAATATTTTAATAATAAAAAAAAAAGTTTCTATCTCCTCAACAGATTGAGATAGGAAACTCGTTTCTGCGCCATTCTACCCCGTTTAACATGCAGTATTACCCAATTTTTTTTTTTTTTACACTAGGTCTGGGACACCCAGTATATATAAAATGTATTTACAAACAGCTTGTATTTATGTAAAATGCGCGTATATATTTTTAGATGCGTAGATTGTACAATATTTTCATTGAATGATATACATGATAAGTTAAATTTCTGTAAATCGAAAAAAAATTTCACTTTCGAATATATAAAATAAAATTTTCATTTTTTAATATTACTGTCAACATTTGCACTGACGATGGGCAAAAACACACCCGTCTTGTCCAATAAAACCCTGAACGATTCCTACATTTACGGAGGCACCTTGACGATATTTCTTGTTGTGCTAAAAGGTAGTGTCAAAATGAATATGTACTCTTTTTACAAAAAGCAATCCGTTAATATTTTCATTGAAGTTGCATTAAATAAAAAAGGAAAAAGAAAAAAAGGCCACCATCCTTGACACCCATCTCTTGTCCCTCAAGTCAACGAATCCCGGTATTGATCGGAAAAGATTGTTGAAAGGAAGGATGAACTTGAAGAGGGAGAGCCAGGTAAACTGTTGAGAAGATAAGGCAGTTGATATATATATATATATATATATATATATATATATATATATATATAATACAATAAATAATACAATACAATAAGACTTAACGGACCCGAAGGCCCGACGCCGACACCACCAATCGGTCCCTACACACCTCTATCCACCTACCATCGTCCAATCCCAAATTCACAAGATCTGCTTTCACCGAATCTTCCCACCTTCGCCTAGGCCTACCCCTCACTTTCGCCATGATTCCCCTAAAGCAGTCCCCACCCGGAGACCCGAACGGGGGACTAGTTTACCTCCGGATAATGAGCGTTTTACCTTAGGAGAATCCATGACTGTTTGTGGTGTTTGGATGAACTAAAAAATGTGAGTAGGGCGTTCAAACCTACGTCACACCCTCCAGCAAGCCTGGGGGGGCGCTCTCATTGTTGGTCAGCGAGTCCTACGGACTTAGCCGGGAGGAACTTCCTAGGAATTTCCACCGACCATCCCCACATCCGCCACCCGTGGGACGCTCCCCATACGCGGTAATGAGACCCGCGCGAGGCATCATATATATATATATATATATATGATAACCTGGGCCAACATTCACCTTCGAATCCCCACGAGCTTTCAACGTGCCTTCACACTCTCACCCTCCAACAGCTTGTTCCCGAGCACTATTCGCCTAATCTAAATAAGACAGGAACTTGGAGCGCTATTGTCGCTTTGGAGTCAGTTAAAATAAGCTTTTAGACCTTCTTTTAGCACTTTTTTGACGTTTCTTACATCAATAATAAGTTGGAGCAAAAGCCAGAACAGCCTCTAACTAACTAACTCTAGCAACTTCAGCCGTTTTGTAATGAAAGTTGTTGTATTAAGGCACATGGGTGCGGTCAGACATCATTGTTCGCTCGTCTTCACGTTTCAGTGTAAATAGTTGTTCGTAGTACGCCGGCAAGTCAAGGTTCGGGGGATTATCTGTTGGAGGTTCGGTCATTGCAAAGGCAACTTCAAAGTTGTAGAACTCCGGAGGTAGTAAGGATAACCCATTTCCCCATCAGGTAATGCTACAATCCACTAGGTCAGGTAGAAAGAAAAGAAAAAATTCTTTATGAGGTAGGGGGAGTAGACATTTCGGAATAAAACTGAATCAGGGAACCAGAAGAGGAGATTAATGCAAGGATTAGTTACCTTGCGTCTGGGAAGAATTATAAACCGATTATGATGATGAAGAAAAACTCATATTAAAAAGAAGATACAGTATTAACAAATATTTCTTTGTTATATAACTTCTTGAAAGTCTAAAACCTCTTGGAAATTCAAATCACTTAGTCACTTAAGTTATGTCCAGAGAAAATCCTAAATCGCAATTTTTCTGGATTATAGTGGATTAACCTAAATATCACAGTTGCTCAATGCGTTATTCAACAGATTCTGTCGTAATAATAATAGAGCAAATCTAAATTATTAAAGGCTATAAATCTCTAAATAGATTTATGGGTAGTACAAAGCACTTTTCATTAATCAATAATTTTCTAATTCTGAGCAGGACGGTACCAGAAATAATTTCGACGGTGGAAGAGAACTTTTCGACATAAAAAAGAAGAAAGGAAAAATATCATACATAAAGGGAATACATAGCAGATTTATTTTTAAAAAAATAAAAGGGACTTTAATAAATTCACAAACATAAATACTACTATACTAGAAACTTTGCAAAAATCAAATGCGTAAATTTACCAACTAAAAATTAATTTTTGGATATTTCGGTGGGTAGGGGGGGAGGGGGGGATCATTTATATACTCCAATCAGGCCACCCTTGATCCGAAGACCAGCTGACTGTACATATTTCAAATACAGAAGAAGGGCCTTTTTATGACATTTTATCGTCAAAGTAGTGCAAGTGGTTGCTCCATTCATGTTAGCCAATGATCTATAAAAATAAAACTTAATACATACACCTACTTACTTGGACCATCGGCTAAAAAGACTCACACTCTTACATTTATATCTTTTGAATTTCTTGTGAATACTGTTTATTGCCGAAAAATAAACAATCACAATGCAACTGATCGAAAAAGAAAAAAAACCCTGAAAGGACCAAAAACAAATCCGTACAAAAATAGAAATTCCTCGGTACTTTGACCATTTTTGTCACCAAGGACGTACCCGGAGCTGATAAAGGAAGACAGTAAAATGGAAGTGTATTGCCTATAGCTCCCAGAAAAAAAAAAAGAAAAAATACAAAACAGGATTCCGGAAAGAAACGGTGGTTCCTTATAGTGGAATTTCCAGATAAATTTATCAAGCCGCTTTTACGATATGCGTGCCTTCCTCGTTCATTCTGTAGAAACGTTACTGACTAAGGCATTTCAACTCGTTCTAAAATTCGATACTGATATTTCTGATTTTCAAATTTTATAAGTATAACCTACAATATTGTTATACGCATTTTTCCCGAGTAGTGAGATTAGTCCCAGATATCCTGCAATGAGAAATAATACTTTAATAAAATTGCTCATTTTCGATGGGGGAAGATAATGCATGGGCGGATCTAGCCGTCTGTAAAGGAGGGGCTGCAATCCCAAGGGAGGGGGGCGTGCTGTAGCCCCACATCAATTCCCCTGGATCTGCCTATCAGCTTTTTCCCATCCTTTCCCACAACTAAAATTCTACTTGTTCTGCATAATATTTGTTCTTTACCTCCCTTTCTTTCTTTTAGTAATGTTAAATTCCATCTTATAATGACATACAGTTTTCCAAAGGGGGGGGGGTGCCAATGGATGGGTAAGTATGGCGGCAAAATAAAGTTGACTCCATTGGCAAATCAGTTCTTAACATCAATAGGTGATTTTTTTTAAATTAATGTTCAAACAATAACCACAAGATAGCAATTGCTTATATTAACCTTTATATTGTAAATATATATGTATATATATATATATATATATGTATATATATATATATATATATATATATATATATGTGTGTGTGTGTGTGTGTGTGTGTGTGTGTGTGTGTGTGTGTGTGTGTGTGTGTGTGTGTGTGTGTGTGTGTGTGTGTGTGTGTGTGTGTGTGTGTATATGGTTAACATTATGAAGGCTATTGGATGATTAGATCATTTGGTCGGAGTAATGCCGAAGTGAACTAAACGCCGAACAACATATTTGGAGAAAACTGAGGTTAAAGTTGAATTTTGTGAAATAGGTTTGTGTTTAATTTTATCGCTTTTGAAGTACAATATATCCCACTTGGCTCTTCTATATTATCGAATATAAAGAAGCATGATTGAAAAACATAATAATATGGTAGGTAATTATAACAAATATTTTAATTTATTAAAATGGTTTGGCGGTTAGTTCACATTGGTTCAACACCGACCATTTTATAAAAGCCACAACATAAAAGTAAAATTTAAGAAAAAATATGAGATAGTTTGCTGTTAATAATAATAATCATGTCCAGAAAATGCTTTAATTACAAATGAAAAATACACATCTATTATCTCTAATAGAATGATAGAAAAAGCAAGCTATTCAGATACCTATCAAGTATTATATTGGAGCAGCTTATCTAATGAATAAGCAATATAAAAACCGTCTCATAAAAATTAATTGTTGAAAAAAAAATTACCTATAAGGTAAAAAATATTATTTCATATGATGTTATATTAAAGATATAACTAAAAGGTTAATCTTTCAATAGTTTTTCTATGCTGAGTTATATAATGTTGAATCATGGAGAGATCCCAAACTTGGATTGGATCGGTACTATGATTGTCTCGACTTAGCATACAAATCATGTGACGGGCTTCACCAAGGCTACGATATGCAACTCAGAATCGAAAGGCGTCCTTAAATTAAATCGGGCTTTCAAGAAAATATCATTGAAGAACCGACATTATAGTCAGATATCAAAACAACATAGGGGTTTGTTTGAACAATCTTCACCATTACATAACAACCACGTCGTATAATGAATAATGCGATAAGATTCAATGAAACTCCCCTTCTATAATTATGTGGGAGATTGCTATTTAAATTTGAATTAAAGCAAATTGATAATCAAACAATATATACAAAAGTATATTTGAGACCACCGATCGTCCACAACCTTGGTACATTCGGTAGGCGTCATTGATTTTCTGCCACCATGGCAAGAATTATAATTTGAATAATTTTTTTTAAAAATTCTTTTACGTCTGACCCCAGGAAATCGTATTTACAAGAAAGATTTTTAATCTTATAAAATTGAATTTTTTGATTTATGAATACTACAGTATAAAAAATATAAATAGTTAGTTTTTTATTTTATCCAAAAATAAAATTGCAAAGCTTCCTATGCTACCGTTCTGCCGATAATAGTTCCGATCCTGCCAAATATCCCACCGTGACCTCGCGTACGGAGCAAGCGATTCGAGGTTATTTCCATTACTGTTGGTAACCGGTACATCATTGTGCAGTTTCCATGACTACTGTAGAGTACGGTTTTTTGTTATTAGGATTTATTTTCAGGATTTCCACAAACAGTGTTACTTTTTTCAACTAAAAAAATAATATTTTTATAATATAAAATTATTATTTTTACTAAAGGCTTACATATCTTTACTTACACAAAGTAAAACAATATAACAGACAACAAAATAGTTTCAAATATGAGGTGTCAACTTTAAAAATTGTATTAATACAAATATGCAATATAGTCAATATGGAATAGCCACAAATATGCAAAAAATACTCAAAACTCTATAAAAAGATAGCCATTAATATACTACATTTTTTAAATGTAATTTAGCCTTCTTTGCATGTCTGTGTTTTTAAAATAATTTAACTAACCACTTAGTTTGCCCACATCACAAGTGTTTTAAAAATTGAACTTTTCTATTAATAAAGTTATCGCATGCTGAAAGTAGACGAGGACAGCAAATATATACTCTACTTATAAAGTTGTCTGTACTTGTAGTTGTACTATTTATACTGAGGTACAATAATGAAGTAGAGTAGAGTACTAGAAGTACTATAATGAAGTTGTTACTGCTATATATACTGTACTTATATATAAAGTACAATATATACTTATATATATTTATATATACAGTTGGTATGGAGTTGTCAGAGTTTATGCTGGTGTCAAAAACATTTCCCACTATTTCTTGAGCGATGGTATAAGGCTTTTTGTTTAATCCTAATCAAGAGAATTTTCTGAAAAAGTTGTATCAAGGTCACAGCGAATAATCGAATAGGTATTTGGAACCTTTTCGATACCTTCAATTTCTCTTAAATCTAAAAATTTGGCACTAAGAGACTCCAGTAAACGGTTTGGATGTGAAAAATCCTACTTTGGGTGTTTCGTTTTTTAAAGAAAGTAATTTTATTCTTGGACCTCATATCTCAAACAATAAAATAAAATAATAAAAGCAAGAAAAAAACAACAACAGATTATACAAAAAAAATTGGATGTACAGTGCGAAAATTTGATCAGCTTGGTGTTCGTATTAGGAAAAGTAAAACTCTTTCCTAATAAAACGCAAAGCATCAGAGATCTCATACAAAGTTTCTATTTTCAAAACGTCTATCATCATATCGCTTTAGAATATCCAGTTAATTACGTAAGATTATATGAAAAGATAAACTTAAAAATAACCTTGAATTCTATTAATATCTAGAGAGTCGCAGAATCCAGTTCTAGCATAATCTAATGACACTGAAAAGAATTAATAGTTCGTGATAAATCAAAAATTCCTTGAGGGTTTATTGTTTATTTATATTATCACTACCAACTTTGCCATTATATTATTTAAGACTATTAAGGATGTGGAATGTTAAATATCAAAATCAGAACAACGAAAAATATATTGTCAATTGAATTCCGCGAAACCGGTAAATCCGGGCGGGATATTAAAACAAAAATTATAAAAATTTAAAATTTAAAACACGTACATTTCAACCTAGATTGAAAGTAACATTAAATAAAATACCGGCTTTGCCTTAGTATGATTTTAATAGTCGAGAATATCAGTTTTACCGTTTTATAAGTTTTACAGTTGCAGGTTGCAGGACTTTACTTGTGTTAGTAGATGGGCGCCAAAATACTTCAAATGTCCCTGTCTAGTTTCTGGGATGCTTTTTGCGAATGAAACGGACGCAAACCATGAAATCCTATGCAATTTTATTGAGTTGATCTATGATCAATAGCTTTCGTGTTGACCCGGCCTAGTTTGCGAAATTTCCCAGGAACATAGAAAAAGTAATGCATGATTTATATAGAACTTTATGCAAAAAAAAAAAAAAAAAAAAAAAAAAAAAAAAAAAAAAAAAAAAAAAAAAAAAAAATCAGAATGAAACTTATGGTGATGTAACTCTGCCTCTCTGTACTATCTATTCATTAGCTGCTGAAAAAATCATTTTCAGAGTCAATGTCAGTTAGACTATTTTGTATTTAAAAACTTAGTTTAAAATTAAAGTGTTATATTATGTAATATATATTATATTTATATATAATGTATAATATCAAATATTTATTTTATTTACATATTATTTATTTATTATTTAACATATTATGTATTAGAATATATAACATTATGCACACTTCGTACAGTAGTTAAAATTCCTCTATTTGTCAATTTTATGACTGCCTCTTTCCCAGAGCACTAAAAAAGAAACAAAATTTTCTTTTAATTTATTGTTAGTTTTTTTTAATAATTCATGCTGATATCCACAGATTTATTTTACTTTTTTTTTAACTTTGAAAAAATTAATGCAAGTCTTAATTCTAATTAATTAAGTCCTGAGAAACTGGGATAGTATCCAGCCGCAACTTTCCCTCCTTGTGGGCTTTTACTTTTTACTTTCAAAACAAAGACCCGAGATATACATCCTTCCATCGATAATAATAATAATACTCATTTTCTGCGTAGTTTGCAATAATTTAACTTCAATGGGGTCGCTAGGCCACAAACATCAGTTTTGGAGAGATTTAAAAAAAAACTGAAGCATAAAAATTAAATACATTACATTTTACAGAGGAGGAACATAGTTACTCATTTAAGCTGTTAATTATTAAGCTTGTATTATTAATTTTCTATATCGAGGGGAACAACCTTAAAATGCTGCTCATCGTTAAATTTATAACAACCGATTGGAGTACACCGAGCAATGAATAAACTCAAATCAACAAGGCACTCACTTTTACTATCAATGAAACGATTGAATGCGAAATTTTTCGATTGTCTGTACTTCTTTCTACTTATTGTAAACACAGCTCAAAAGAAGAAGCATTTGTTGTGACCATTATTGCTATTTCCCAACTCTATGGAAGACTACCTTGATTTGCTCTTTAGCGTTAAATGTTGGATTTAAAAATCTCGATTTCTTCTCAAAGAAAGATAATGCAAAAAAAAAAAAAAAAACACCGTAAATTTTTGTCTTGAAACAGTCTTCTTATAGACACGGTCTTCTTCTTTGACTTGAATACTCTCATTGCTAAGTATCCAACTTTCTAAATGTACACGAGTACAATACTAATCAGAGTACTCGAGGCATACCCGTGGTACCGTTCGGCGACCTCGATTTGCAGAGGAATGGAGTACTTACAAGGATGGCTGTCCATTACCCATGATGAACTGTAATTACGCATTTCAAAACTGGAAAATATTCGAAAAATTTACAGGAGTACATCTCTCATCAGAGGTACTATAGAAAATGAGAGATTGCGTTCGCAGACCTTTTGGATCTTGGGGCAAATAAACGTACTAAAATATAAGTGCATACTTTTTTAAAAACTATATATACTTAATGTTTTCAGGTATAAAGTTATCATTTAATAAAAAAATTTATATTTAAAAAAGATCCTTTTTGAGTTGCCACGTTCGGAAGTGGAGAAAATAATAATAATTACAAAATAGATTAGAAAATGAATCCCGGCCTCTTTGAAGGCCTTTAGCCAAAAAAAAAAACACAAAAAAAAACAAAAAAAAAAAACGATACTATGATTTGCCCAGTTAATAGTTCACCCCCCCCCCCCCCTCATAATTTCCACATTAAAGATGGTGAAATTAAGATGGTAATATATTTATACAAAATAATGTATTAAATTGTTTGTTAAATTGCATAGCCCAAGGGTAATTATTGTTCGTAGAAAGAAAACAGTGTCAAGAACTTTGGTTGATCATAAAATCAAATTTTAATGTTTTCCATTATAATAATCAAAATCATTTCTTTTTTTCTGTTCTGTAAATAAACAAGATTCCTTGATATTTTTCCGGAGTATTCCCACATTATTTTTGTAAATTTCTCATGTATGCATTCCAACGAAAATTCTTCACCTTGATCTCAAAACCAGTTTCGTATTCTTGTTTATTTCTTTTCCCTTTTGTACTTCGTTGGCTTTGAACTTGATCAACGCAAATATTCTTTCATCGGATGAGACGAATGTGAATCCTAAAGGGCAAGTTCAAGGCTGTAAGTATGATGAGCTTAGAGCTACCGACATATTTCTCCTGCATTACTTAGTAAAGCGTTGCCTTGAAAATGTAGCAGTGCTAGGCTAAGAAACATAAGAAGCGTGGGACAAAACCCTAAATGAGGCCATATTTTTTTTTTTATATAATGAAGAAGGAAAGATTTACATATGATAATTTTACACTTCTCAATTAAGTAATCACTATAGCGGGGAAACTGAAGACCGCGGAATGTATTCCACGTCAAATCTTCTAACTAACTTTACTGAAATAATAATTTTGACAAAGGCTCTGTCCGTTTAAAATTGGCTTAATTCCCTAGAGCGATAAATGGCTGCCGATTTGCACATACGTACGCCGTTAAAAGAAACCCCAATCCCCAAGTTTCAGGTCTGTGGCACCTCCCTGTACCCTAAAATTAGGTAGAGTATCTTTAAATGTTGAATTAAACGGTTTACCGATTGCAAAACGTCCGAGAGATAGGCCTCAGCGAAGGTGGGAGGGATTCAGCGAGGGCTGATCTTGTAGAATTGGGATTGGAGGTGGGCAGGTGGATGGATTTGTGCAGGGAGCGATTGGTGGTGTCGGGATCGGGCCTTCGGGTTCGTTAAGCCTTTGTTCTTCTTCTTATTCATCTTGAAGTGTTGAAATTTACAAATATTATTATTTTTTTTTTTTATACGCCGTTCTTCAGAAATATATCTCATTACTACCTTAAACGATGGGCCTCATCAACACAAAGTATTTCTGGATCACTCTCCAACATTTAGGTTACGGAATTTTCAAAATTAATTTTACGAATTCCCAAATGTTTATAACAATTTGTAGAAAAACAGCAACTTGTTCAAGAAAGACCAAGGTTATGGGGTACCTTTACATATGCATTTTTGACAACCTGACTTTTTTCAGGTTTTTTGAAGTGATGAAACAAGTTCTAATTTTCGATAGAAAATGTCTATTTCTAGAAGAATAATACAATTTATTAATATTTTTTTTCTTTAGAAGTACTCTGTAAAGATAAAGGACATTCATATTTAAAAATGATCATAACTTCATTTTTTAAAATGCTTGAGTTTTAAAGTACAAACATACTGAGGCCTTTTGAAGAAGCTAGAAGGCGCACATCACCCAAACTACGATGGCGAGCGCTGGAAACCAAGCCTTACGGGAGTAGGTATGGAGTAGGTATCTCAAGAAAACAGTTAACTTTGTTTTAGCCCTATTACCGGATGTGGCCGTATAAATTGAGAAGATGTGAGTGCACTCTTCGCAATTAATAATATAAAATACATAATATCACTCAGGTTCATAAAGTACCTACACAGTTATGTGTGACATTGCATATATTGTTCTGGGATAAAAATAAAACAAGATAACAAGCAGAATAAAAACAAATAAGGAGCAATATGAAATTTTATTCATAAGTTATCTCCTCACCTAATAATACATGTGCCATTTTCACTTAATGCACTTTAAAGTCCTCGCTCTTTCTGCAATTTTTACAAAATTTGTTACTTCTACGACTTTCAAAACTATCAGAAATATAGATATCTCTCTAAGATCTATTCTATATCTCTCTATGTATCTCTAATCTATATCTCTCTAAGATAATCTCGGTAAGAAAAATTTGGAATAATTTTTGAGAGGGATGATTTTTGGAACAAAAATTGAGGAGATGAATGAGAACCTTTTGACCTGAAGGCAAGTTTTGACCCGAGGAGTGTATCAGCTTCAACCGACTGTGGAAGCATTAACATTTCAGCGCCGGGGAAGACTGTAAAACCTTAGCTATTGCAATCTTCTCTCGTTGAAACTTTTAGGCCGACTTTTACAACGCGCCACGTATTTTATTGTTTTCCTTTAATTACATAGAGCACCGTTTATTGAAGTACAACGTGGTACATTCCAGAGATGGGTTTGTATTAAAAATGAGCGAGCACAACCAGAGAAAAAAGAAACAAAGAAAAAGGGAATTCACACCCAACTTATTCTTAGTGATTAAAAGTTTCCTCCAACTATTATCAAAAAAAGCTAATAAAAAGAATAGGCATTTCAATAAAAATTATACTCAATTGAATTTTTGTGTCCTTCATATAGTGATAAGATAATAATACTCTGATATAGTCTAGTGATCATCACGTCAACTGAAAACTGGAGCAACATCTAATCCAAAAATGTCACTTTAATCTGACTCTAATTGCTCAAATATTTTAATCTGAATTAATTATTAGTCGGATATATATTTTAAATTTGTAAAAAATATCGATCATGATCTTGATCGCACCGTTAAGGTATCTTTATCTGAAACTTGCCCCTATATAAGCTTTAACAATTTTAGAGTTAATTTTTATGAAAGAATATTTTTTTGACCGATAAGTGAAAGATAGGACTTACAATGTGTTGATACCTAGTAGTAGTGTATTGACACACCTAACTCCATCAACGATTTTAGGAAAATTCATTCTATCTAAAGCAATTGAGGCAAGCAAATGGAAAAATCTCTATGTGCGAAAAATCGAAAAAAAAGAAAAGTGAATGTAATCAGTAGTAAGTACTTATCTTGAAGATTTTTGTATCTAGAGACGCCAACCAATATCACAAACGACACTTTTCCTAAAATATAGATTATATGGATATTTTAACATAAAGTTGGATTTTAAAATATCTCAGAACAGAGATGGGACTAACTAATGTTGAAATTATTTACCAGAAACATATTCGTCTCATGATTGGGCATGTCCCTAATATTTTTTGTTAGTTTTAGAACCAAAACCGTTAATTTTTTTATTTAACTATATTTTTTATTTTTTTTTTTGTATATTTCAAATTCAAAAGTCTGGCACTTTTGGCCAAACCTTTTAATTTTCACGCCTCAATTATCTAATTAGATTATTAGAGAAGAAATTCTTTCTTTCAGCACTTATATATATATATATATATATATATATATATATATATATATATATATATATATATTGTATTTCTCTAAATATGTTAATTTATATTAGAAACTTAACATTGTCCCGCTTTTTTGTCGACACTACCACGACAGAAATAGTTATCCTGTAAACGAAACGAGAAACCTGTTTTGACTCCAGTATTAGTCTTGCCATTTTGATCTCTTTGCTCCTTGTTGTCATCAATAACCTTTCTACCAAACAAACACCTTAGCTGATTACTATCAAATCTGCGCAATGACCTTACTCAAAACCATAGCTGAATAGATTGTTCCTATGAATTATTTTTCTTCCTTCTTTATTTCTTACGTAAAGATGTATCCGATAAGCAATTGTTTAAAGAGAAATCTAATGTTCGCGCCGATGAGAACGTTAACCAGAGAGAGCAGACAGCTAAAACTTTTAGCGTTCTCCACTTTATAAGTATTATCGATCACTAATGTCCTCTTTATCACTTTGTTTGGGGTAGGAAGTACAAACACGTTTGTAGACACGTTTCGTTTTGTCAATATTGACGGAGGTTCGACCTACCTGTTTCTATGGCTTCATCAGGAGAATTTTCAGATCTGGGATTTGGGAAAGATTTTGGCAAGATATAACAAAAGAAGAAGCAAGCTTTTGTTTTGGCCACTTCTTCTTTTTTACATTTCTCCTTCCTCCTCCTCCCCTATTACAATATTTTAAGTAAAAATTAATAAATAAATATTTACTCTTACTCTATGATTCAAGGCTGCGTTCATACTATTGATAAGCAAAAACAATGTTTTTTTAAAATTAAACTAAACTTCATTTTTTCCAAAGTATGGCGCTCATTTTGTTCCAAACAATTGCGCTGAATCCTCTTTCAGATCAGCTAATCAGGAATAAAAAAATTATAGTTAAAATTTAAAATTAAATTAGGTACAAGCAAGGTTATGCAAGCTCGCATCAAACATAATGTATAGAGTTTTAAGTATACTTTACATAGGTTCAAATACATAATATAATCATAAAAAGACATGAAAATCGGTAATTATTTGAAATCTCAACAGAATCAATCACTCAAAAAAAAAATAAAAATAATAATAATAAATAAATAAATAAAGGCGTCTCCAGTTACGCACACGCTAAGTTTTAAAATATTTATTTAAAACTTACAATAATTCGGCTTAGGTCTATCCAGGAGGGGGGTGCATGGCAGCGTGCTAACAATAAGATTGTGAACAAGTGGCAGCATTATTTTCTTTATTTTATCTTTTTCAGATTGATTGAAATGTTTATTTTACTACCGACTTCCTTTTGGCTTGAAGCATGGTTTAAGGTTTAATCCGGCTTTTTAAAGGGCCTATAAAAAAAAAAAAATGCATTTTCCCTTATGGTTTTGCAACAATAAAAATTACTACTTACAAACTTTAACTAAAAAAAACTGGCGTAGGTCTGGATTGGTGATCTATTCGTAGCAGAATTGAGTTATATTTTTTGATATATTATGATTTTTATTACGAACAAGGTTGAGGGGCCTAGCAACCTTCACGTTTCCCTCACCTGCTATCATTCCTTATCTAATCTGTAGTCGACTGGCGCTGCACTTGGTAGAAGTTGTCAAAAAAAGTGAAATATTTCAACACTGACGATCGGTTACAACTATAATTGTTATCTTAATTAATCCAATCTTAAATTGTGGCTAACCACCAATTTTAAATTATTTTTAAACAATTTATTTTTTGAAGAGAAAAGATTTGGCTCCGCCGGGAGTCGAACCCCGTGAACGTATCAGTGAAGAGGAAGGATTTGCTCTGCCTTGAGCCGAGCTCTGTGGTGTAGCGGTTAGCATCCTCGCATGTAACGCAGGAGACCCGGGTTCGACTCCCGGCGGAGCCAAATCTTTTCTCTTCAAAAAATAAATTATTTAAATATAATTGTTATCCTATTCCTTAGATTCCTACGAATATAAAATTAATAAAGAACCTCTAATAATAAGACTTCATTGCATTTTCGGTACTAGTATCGCTATGTTACTTCTAGGCATAGCCAGTATGGTGCCGTTAGTGAGACCCCGATCTCAACTGAAAATGATCCTTCATCTCTGAAGAGCGAGCCTAGGAAGCGTGAGTCGAAAGCTGGGATCTAATAGAACTGATCAAACCCTTCTTTAACTGAAAAGACGCGCTGGGAGTTCGTATCTATTACGGTCACATAAACTCCTGAAAAGGCCGCGTCCAGAAGTAATATATTGATAGCTTTACCAAATTTATCAATCAGAAAAAAAGAAATTATAGAAAAAAAAAACAAAAATGGAATCGAATTCAAGTGTTTATTAGAACTTCATACTTTTAGCACCTTAAAACAAATTCTCTTTAACTTGAGAAGAATAGGTCATATTTAAATATTAACATATAGGTCCTTATTATTGATCTTACTTCTTTGTGGTATCCTTTTTGGTAAGCTATTTTCAAGGTAACCATGCCTAAACCAATTTATCTCGATTTTACGCATTTTTGAAAACAAAAGCATAACCAACATTCAATTTACACAACTTTTCTTTTTTGTTTTTTTATATAAATAGGGTAAATGCCCTAGTCGAACATTTAAAAAAAAATCAATAGGAAAAAAACCCTAACCTACATAAACTTCCAAGTGAAATGGTTATATTAATTCCCTTATTTTTTCCTAAATAGCTCCATTCAATGCTACTTACACATATATCACCAAAACTTCGTAAATTATACACAAAAAAGTTATAATAAGGATGTATATCTATTTTGACATTTAAATTGTAAAAAGGACAGTGTCAGTGGCTTAGATAAGAAATTACCTTGCTTGTTGACTTTCTAATGAAAGTAACTAATACAGGTAAGGTAAGATCGATTGAAGAGGAACTTAGTCCAAGATTTCTATTTTTCCTTAACGAGGAAGTAAACTGTCTAATCTATTGTCTATTATGAAGATATATTTTGAACATGTTTATGATGGATGCATACAATTCTTGTCGAAATCATACAGACAAATGTTTATCACTATTGCTCAAGTGCTTTATAATAGGTAGCTTAGAAATGCTTTAGCTGCCATCAAAAAGCATATTATTTATGGAGCACGTGAAATGGTAAATTAATTACTTTACTTCAATATTACAAAATTTATGAATTAAGTCGTGGAAAATGTTCAGAAACGTAGTATTGCCTTGCTTATTATTCAAAACGGCTATTTTGTACCTTCATTTATATTTATATTTAATTTATAGAAAAAACAAAAAAAAAGTTATAATGGAAAGTGACTGCATGAAATAAATAATTTCAAAATATTTTAAAGTAATAAAAACTAGCTTATCTTCACTTTTCAAAAAATAAATAAGGCGATTATTCATTTATTTTTATGTTTGTTTAACGTCCCTTTATGTTAATCGGAGGATGCTACAGAGGGAGTCCTAAATTTTGCCTAATTAACTGATTTGCCTAATTAATTCTTGTTCATTTTTCTTGCTCTTTGATCTTTCTTTTCTTGTTCATTGATAACTATATACTTAAAGAAAATTAAAAAAAAAAAGAAAAAGGCGAAAAAAACCTTTGCAAATGAAAATTTAACAGTGTGCTGTCCTTTTTAAAATTTTTTTTTTTTTTTTTTTTTTTTTTTTATTGGTGATTTAACGTGAACTTAGAATTTTTTTAAATTTCATTCAACAAGTCTCCATTAATATTAAAATATGTAGTAATTGTTTAAGGCATTTAATATACATTTCTAAATTAAATATATCATATTAAAAAATATTTCCATTTTTTTCCTATTTAATAAGACAAGTGAGCTTCTGGGACTGATAAAATATAGTTGGCATTCAGCTTGTCACAAATTGCTAGTAATTCAGGTAGTTGAAGCTGGATATTGATAACATGAACATAAACAAGATCACTTAATAGATAATAGTATTGATTTATACAGAATTAAAGAATCGTACTTGTATTTCACTAAAGACATGATAGTATTATAGTATATATAAATATATTAATGTAAATGAATAATTATTGGATCCAAGGGTGCAGCCTTAGCACAAGAACTGGTTTCTGTCCTTTAAAAATGAATATTAATTATAAATTAATTCAAATTATTTGAGCCTAATGCAACTCTATATATTATGGCAAAAGACAG
The DNA here is from genome assembly GCA_911387785.2 of Aelia acuminata. Taxonomy (NCBI): domain Eukaryota; kingdom Metazoa; phylum Arthropoda; class Insecta; order Hemiptera; family Pentatomidae; genus Aelia; species Aelia acuminata. Next base: position 62,442,032 of record OU426983.1, on the reverse strand, counting down.
ATTTATGCATAGGAAAGTAATATAGGCGTTCTCATTTTATATATTATGGAGAAATAGATATATTTACATGTAAATTCTTTTGGAATCGGTAAGGAAACATCAGTAATCGTTCTTAAAATCATAGTGATTAGTATTTGATTCTAAATAAAAAATAATTATGTTAGTACGTAGTTCGTAGGACTCACGAGATGGGTCCTACGAAATAAATGTAGGGATGAAGCCTTACAGAAAAATAAGACAGTAAGTTTTTTCCAATCTTGACATCGATTACATAATATGGAATAATGGTTAGAAAAAACCGTGATAAAAGTTTTGTCGCGTTATTGTATACTGATTAAAAACGGGATTGTTTACACAGGATAATCGTTTTATTTATATTTTTCATAAATCTTTCTTCGTATATTATGAATGCAATATATTTACAAGAATAGACAAGTGAATGGAATCCATTAATGTAAAAAAAATTGTAAAATCAGATTATTGGTTCCTAAAATTTCAAATAATAGTAAATATATCACCTAAAAAATTATTAATATCATGATTTAATAAACGGCACAAAGCAATAGATTTTTGTTTATAAAATAAATAATGTCAAAGCAGAAAATTTGTAAAAATAATCCAATGTACACAACCTCTAAATCTAAACTAAATCCAATGTGCAAAAACCTAACTGTCATTAATTACACAACACATATTCAGGTGCTTCCTCGTGACTATGTACCGTTGGTTGAAAAAAGAAAAAAAAGAAGAAGAAAGTAACAGGGGATTCATTATTAAATTTGAAAGTAAATAATGAAATATCCAGGACCGGTCACCTTATCAATGGGCGGAACAGACCACTGATAAGGCGTTAGGCGTAATTTATTGGCCACGGAAAATTATTTTTCTTATCACAGTGTACTCACCATCCCTAAGGGCGATTCGGAAGGCAGCTCTGGTCTGGAAGACTCGAAAGAGGTAATACAAGAAGCGACGCAACCTCCTCCTATAACACTGGGCGGCGCACTAACTCGACTCCGGGGTAACCTCCTCGCTCGCCGGCAGAGCGCGGTCGCTCTAAAGATCCCAAGGAAGACAAATGGAAGCAAGCTTCGGAAAAATTTTCATCACAAATTATTACGTCTTAAGATATTTTAAATTAATTCTGTTAACGTTCCTGTTGAAATCAAACGTTTTTTTTTCTCTCTCAAAAACTATACTGTTTTAAAACTTAAAACTGTTTCAAAATTCATCGGAAGGGGGTGTGGTATTCATTTTACATCCGTTTCAGATTACCTATAACAGGATCATGAAAGTTTCGAGACATACAAATTTTATTCCGGAAGAAGAGCATTTGTCATCCGGAAAACGAGGTCAAGTCAACCAACATTTGTGCTATACCATATCTGAATTGAAACTTTGGCGTACTGCCGTGTTCTGCTACCGGTCTACCGATTTCTAGTAAGCGTGTTAAAAGTTTTTTTTTTTTTAGGGCAATAAAATTAATGTTATCTCCCTAGCCAAAAGTTATCCAGCGCCTAACATAGCCGCTGGGAATAAAAAAAGAGACATATTTTATCTTACACTTGAAGAAAGACCGCGAATCATCGAAGATAACTGGCAAGGTGGAACTACAAGCAAATTCCACAGATTATTTCTGTGGGGAATACCCAAAGCGTAAATAAATATTTCTAAGGGATAGCTCCTAAAGAAAATATTCGATCATTGGAAATATCTTTCCAACAAAAGACATGTACTAAACTGAGAACCATGAAAAACTATAATACTAGATAATACTGGGCGTGGAAAGTGTTATTGACTGACTAAAAATAAGGAAATACACAGATGATCGACAACTTGCCGTCATATTTGTTTAGAGAACATCTAAAGGTATGTTTTCTTAGGACTGTATGACTCTCATTACTATCGTTCAATGATAAGACTTGAGCTCAACTTCTTCGTATCTTCCAATAAATTTGTAATGTTTTGCTCTGAGGGTCTGCCGCTAGTGTCATAAACAACGAAATAATGCTAAAGTTAATTCGTTAAACGCAAGGGCGCCAGGCGCCAGCAAGATTTCGTCGAGGGGGTGGGGGGAGGCCGGTAAAATTTTCGCCTAGGGGGGTAGGCTGGTGATTCTTATGACCTGATGGAGGGGTTTCAGGTATTCTGAACAGGTAAGGCTCAATTCTTCTTCAATTAAAACTTATCGATATTTAAAATAAAAATATTTGTATACATAATACTTTTTTTTTCCGCGGCTTTTAGCACCGCGACCTCAAAGGGTCAACATATTGAGCGGATCCTAAATTGTTACTTTTAGAGCATCAGTAAATTTTAACAGCCTTGTTGGATTGACTAGATCATTTGAGCTTGGGTCAGGTAGGTTCACCTGGCCAAAGACACCAAATCTTCGTCGTGAAAGTCGTTCACACTAGGCTGGTGTCACCAGCATATGGTCCGATGCACACGGGCGGAATTTTTCTGCGGTCCGGCCTATAAGCCTATCTAGCCTACATAGAGTATAACGTTATAATCCGGTCGGTCCATTATACTCCAGGTACCCCTGACCACAATCCTATAGGCTTAGGCCCGATGCAGAAGAGCGGCATTTTTCTACGGTCCGGCCTGTAAGCCTATAGGCTTGTGGTCAGGGGTACCTGGAGTATAATGGACCGACCGGATTATAACATTATACATTATTTTTCTGCGATCCGGCCTATAAGCCTATAGGCTTGTGGTCAGGGGTACCTAGAGTATAATGGTATAATCCGGTCGGTCCATTATACCCCAGGTACCCCTGACCACAAGCCTATAGGCTTAGGCCCGATGCAGAAGAGCGGCATTTTTCTGCGGTCCGGCCTGTAAGCCTATAGGCTTGTGGTCAGGGGTACCTGGAGTATAATGGACCGATCGGATTATAACATTATACATTATTTTTCTGCGATCCGGCCTATAAGCCTATAGGCTTGTGGTCAGGGGTACCTAGAGTATAATGGTATAATCCGGTCGGTCCATTATACCCCAGGTACCCCTGACCGCAAACCTATAGGCTTATAGGCCAGACCGCAGAAAAATGCCGCTCGTCTGCATCGGGCCATATGATGTGTTAGCCAGTTTCATTCTCATTACCGCAGAATCTACACATGAGTGACTCTTAAACCTTGAGTTTACAATGTCCCGTGGAGTTTTTTTAGTGCTTTCCTGACTAGAATTAGTAGAGAGTTACTTCTTTTGACAGAGTAGCCTTTTAGGAAGAATTTGGATTGATATTACTATCATATCATAGATATCATTCCAATATTGTTTTTTTTATCGCTGAATAAATATCCCCGATTCTTCTTTTAGCATAGCTTTGGCTTATTCTAATTACTGGTACTGGGGTTGTGGGTTTTTTTGGTTGAGCCATTTCTTGCTAGGTCATCATCTTTTTCATTTCCTTGGATATTAGAGTGTCCACTCTAACCTTATTACTCTGAGCTCATTTGTTGAGTGTTATATATAATACTTAATAAATATAGTAAATGAATAGGAATTTATTTAATTTGTTATTATTGTTTTACATGTTTTCTAGTTGAAGGCAGCATTCCCCCTCCATACGCTCATGGTTGAATGATACTGAGAGGCGCACCAAGAAGGAAAATGCAAACCAAGGAAAAGGAAAACCCTCAGAACCTGGTTTTCTAAACCATTCTGGTTAATATTCAGGTAAGAGGGAAGAATTCCTGAGGATTAGAACTCTGACAGGATCTGTATATAGCTAACATGGACTACAATGTATATGTAACATTGCAGTAATTTGAGAGACATAGCATTCCTAAGGAAGTGTTAATCTCCGCTATGAAATATATTATGAAAATAGAATCGAAGGTGCTAAAAAAGAGGAAGTGTGCACACCTTCTTGTCAATTTTAAAATAGTGTTTACCTCCCTAGAATTGGTGGGCGTATTAGTAGATACAGGTACATATATTAGCAATTGAACACCATAAATAGAGAGATATTAAGCTTCCTCCTCCTCTCACAAAACTATTAAAATCCCAAGAAATTTCCATGTTGTAAAATGTGATAAAACCTGTCCTGCTTTTGATAGCACAACCTGAAAACTGACAGCACCACACAAAGAAAGTCATAATAGTTGAGGTAATGATACATTGTGAGTAAAGTTTTGGAAAAGGAGGATCAATATAAAAATATGTAATCACTGCAATGTGGCGAGACATGGTGGGTAGGATCATTGAAGAGAGAAGGTTGACAAAGAATTGGCTCCACGGTTAGCTCAATGGTAAGAGCACTGCGACTGAGATGTTGATGACCCGGGTTCGATGGGGGTTTTCTCTTCTAATAAAAGTATTTAAAAAAATGTATGCTTACATATATTTTTTTTTCATATGAACATTGTAATGTAATTAAATATTTGATTCTTGAGCAATTGCTTTCAGTACAAAATATATGGAAATAAGTTTTACAATAGTTACTTCAATTTATTCTTCATAATTTATTAGCTTATATATTAATTTTTATTTTATAATCACGGTTTTTTAATATGCAGAATACTGAATGTTGGAAAAGTAACTTTTTCCTGTTTCCCAACAAAAATGATTTTCATAGGTGAAGGGAAAAAGATCAAAAAAAAAGAAAATTTTTAAAAGGTTTTTTATTCTTATAATTTTGGCTGAGAGGAAATGAATTAAGGAAAAACAAATTGTGCAAGGATACAAAAATTAAAAAAAGTATAATTTAAAAAGGTTTTTTACTCTTAAAATTTTGGCTCAGATGAAATGAATCAATTATAATGAATAATAAAAGGTAAAAAGTCTCAACCAGGATTCAGGCCGATAATATCTGTAATTACTTCTATCCATAATAAAAACAAGAAGAAGATAGTCAGGGTTTCAGTCAAAAAATGTTCAAAGAAATAAGATTATTCATTAATTTGCAACCCACATTGTAGGTCGTCATGACTAAAAAAATTACTGAGAGGATGATAGATTGTAAGATTAAAAAAGTATATTAAACAACTGAGATATGTGTGAGTGTATTTAATGTGCATTTACATTAGACATATGCATATGTATACAATGCAAATATATAATAAGCTGAATAATACTCAATGTATATGTATTTTAAGCCAAAAACTCCACCAAAACAATACATTGGTTTCCTTGAGTGAGCTTGGATCAACAGTCACCCCAGTAATTGAACAATGGAACGAAATGGAAAAGTAGATAACCAACACAAGCAGATCTTTCTCTTCTCTCTTAAGGGTATTCAAATCACTAGAAATCTCAAATTAAGGGTGTGCTATGGTACGATAAAACCAGTTCTGGTACATGGCTGTAACACCTGGGCAACAACCAGCATACTGGAAACAATTATCAAAATATTCTAAAGAAAAATCCTGTGAACCATAACAGGAATGATCTGGGATCAGAATACTAATGGGCACTGGAGGACTGTTAACAAAAAAGGACTGATGTAAACTGGTCAGTCTATATTTCATGATTTGAAGGCTGGGAGGCTAAGATGGGCAGGACTTGCGGCTTGAAGCAATCCATCAGGAAGCCTCAACAGTGGGGAAGAGAACTTGTGGTAAGCTATTAAGCAGATTAAGGAATAGAATCAACAAGTATGTTTTGGGGCTGCAAGGAACAACTAGAAAAAAAAAGGCTAGTTTAGATGGCTAAAGATCGACAAGGACTGTAAAGCCAAGAAAAAAAACCATGTGGATTCAAAGAAAATTGATAATAATATACTTAGAGCAGAGTTGGGCAATATCAAGATAAAAACCTATCCAGATTCGAAAACAGATGGTATTTTGTTTTATCTAGATAACTTTGAAAAGTATTCGAATAATGAATGAAAAACTATCTGTATTCGATGTTTAATGAATTCGGACCAGAAGATAGATTCTTCAAATACTTTTAGTTCTATTCAAATAATAATTTGAATAAACTATCTTTTATTTGAATCTGCATTCGATATTTCGAATTTAGAGGTTTTTTATAAGTCATTTTCGAACTAAATACATACAAAATACTTTCATTTTTATTTTCATAAAAAATGAGAGTGTGGTGAAAGAATCGTTAAATCCAAACTATGTTTAATTGACATTGACAAATTCAACCATTTCTTCATGATCACCCGTCTAACCCCTCACCTTAGCATATTAAATTATGACCCTGTATTTATCAGGAATAGTAATTATTTTTAAGTTCGAGTAGGGGGGGGGGTCGCTAAAATATTAAAAAATTATTTTTTGGGATTTTTTTACATGGACTTATGATATAATTTTATCAAACACTTAGTTCTTGCAAAAAATATCCATTTTTCATTTTAGCCAGGGGGGCGCACTAATATTGAAAATAGTAACCTTTTCGGACTTCTTTCACACAGGGGTCTAATATTATGTCATCGAAGGCAGTCTTTACTAAAACTATCAATTTTGTATTTTAGTGGTGGGGGGGGGCTTGGCCATTCAAAAAATGTATCTTTTCGGATCTCTTTCACACGGGGGTGCATTATAATCTTATCCAGAACAGTGTTTTAAAAAAAAATATTCATTTTGTACTTTAGTGGGTGGTGACCACTATATTAATGAAAAAGTTAAATATCGTAACAATGGTGATATTTTTTTCTAATAATAATATCTATCTAATAATATTTTGAATTTGTATTTAAATTCAACCTTTGGATTTATAAGATATAAGATGCTGTTTTTATGGGTTTTGGACGATATTTAAACTAATCATTGCGATGTAAATGTAATTGAATAAAAAACTATCTTGAGTCTTGGAATAATTTCATTATCCAATAAAAAATTATTCGAATAGTTTCATTATCCAATAAAAAATTATTCGAATACTTTTTTGTATTCAATAAATTTAATTGTTTCTTAGAATAGTTTTTATATTCGAATAAAAAATCTTCAAATAGTATCTAAATACAATTTTTGCCCAAATCTGACTTACAGACAACCATCTAAATATTCAAAATAATATTTCAGATCAGAGATATATCAAAGTCATTTGAGAAAGTCAATTCATGGTTTTTGTCTCAAAATGCTTGTTTATAACTAAAATGTTATATCTAAATTTTTAAAGAAAAGAGGAATAGGTTTCACCTAAAATAAAAAGCAAGTTATAATGTAATACACATGACAACAAAGTTTTCCCCCCTATCAAATTAAAAGGTCAAGTATTGATTCTAAAATGTTCCAGTTTAATGGCCTATTGCTGAAAAGGATTAAATAAAAAATATAAAAAGAATAATTTTTTTAAATTCTTAATAATCATAACTAATTTTTTGCATTAACCTGATTAAAGTGTTAAAAGTCCTTGACCATCAATTTGTTATTATAAGAAATATCAAATAATATTTAAATAAATATCACATAAAACAGATAATTTAATATATGGGTTTTCAATAATATGTCATCTCCAGAAGGACTAGTCGTCAGTGACAGTGCAGACAGTTATTTTATGTAATTCATCACATCAGAATTAATTAATTAGCGCTTATCGTGCAGTAATGGAGTTGAAGAAGAACTCTTGCAACTTTTTGCTAAAACAATTAACACCATTTAAATATGTGACCACAAATGCTAAATATATACATTATAAAATAACTTGGAGTCCTTACGTTCATTAGAATTGTCGCAATATAATGTGGCTAAAGTGTTGATAAATGCTCCTGAAAAAAACAAAAAAACAAACAAGCGTATTACATTAAAATGAATTGAGGCTGGCACAAAAATCCTTTAGTGTTGTCATGGATTGCTTGCAATGACCATCCATCAGTGCATGTGGAATCAACATTTAAATATATGTACAAAGATATTTTTTAACCTATAAGAAAGTTTTTAAATTAATATATTCTCAACAGCGAATAGTGATAAAATAAGCTACAAAGAAATCAATAGCTAGATTTAACATTTTAAGTATATTCAAATTAATCTTAATTATGTTTCACTCATTCTAAATCACCAATAATAATTTATAAATTAAATGTAATTCTTATAATTTTTGTATTTCTTTAAAAAAAACAAAAAAAAAAAAACACTATCATGTTAATGGAATATAATAAGATATTTTTAAAAAAGATTTTTTGAGCTCCTTACAAATTCTTTTTATTTTTTTTAACAGCATATTTTCATGCCTTTAAGTATAAATATCATATTGTTCTAATAACTTTTTGGCCATTCAAAAACAGAATTTTAAGCTTCATCCATGACAAACACAATCATCATAAAGCAGTTACTACTTACATAATCATAAACAACACAATATGTAAAACCACGATTAGAATTACCTGAACTAGTAGTTGATGTGCTGGAAGATGTTTCACTCCTGCAATGCAAAAAACAAAACACTAATATCAATAATTCTAAAATATTTCATTAATCAGCAAATGTATTAATTTATTTTTTTTTTTACTTTCACTTACCTATATATGAAATATATAGTAAGTGGAAGTATTGCGATCGTGAAAAATTTCGACTCCCGGTTTTCAACGGAAATACACGTTTTGGGGTTCCCTTGAGTCGAAATGACCAAGTCCCGCGAAATGGTCTGTGTGTGTGTCTGTGTGTCTGTGTATCTGTGTGTGTGTGTGTGTGTGTGTGAGTGTGTGAACAGACTAGCTCAAAAACTATAAACCGTGCGATCCTGAAATTGGGTATTTAGTGTAGGTATATGCCCGCGATGTGACAGCATAAATTTCATCAAAATTACTTAAAGGGAGGGGGTACTTTACTTAATAACTTTTTAGGTTTTTTTTCAATTTTCTCAAAAACGGCTCTAACGATTTTGATTAAACTGAGTATTTGATGTATTAATATGCCCGAGATATGACTAAAAATTTCATCAAAATTGATTAACCGGAGGGGGGACTTTACTTAATAATTTTGTAACATTTTTACGTGTTTTTTTTTTTTTATTTACTCTAAATCGGCTTTAACGATTTTGATCAAATTGGTATTTGATGTATTTATATGCCTGAGATATGACTTAAAATTTCATCAAAATTGATTAACCGGAGAGGGGACTTTACTTATTAAATTTTGTATCATTTTCACGTGTTTTTTTTTATTTACTCAAAAAGGGCTTTAAAGATTTTGATAAAACTGGGTATTTGATGTATGTATATGCCAAATATGTGATAGCCAACATTTCATCAAAATTGATCAACCGAAGGGGGGACTTTACTTAATAAATTTTGTATCATTTTTACGGGGTTTTTTATTTACTCAAAAACGGCTTTAACGATTAACAAAAATAAGATATGAATGTAAAAAAATGTGTGACTTTGGGAAATGATATTTAGAAAAATACGTCAATTTCTAATCTAAGTAAGTTGGTAAGTGAAAGTTGTTTGTTGCGCGCACGCACCAGATTTTTTTTTTTCTTTTAATCAGACAGATTTATATCAAAATGATTATTTTTTTCCATGGAGATTGGTATTAAATATTGCAAAATATTCAACCCATCAATATACAGAAGATTTTTAAGGTCCTCTTGGAAACTTAAAACCTATAACATAAGATGCCAGACTATCAGACTATTGAAGCAGTGGTTCCTTGTAAATTTGGATGCATTACACCACAGAGATTCAGTTTAAGTAAGGTCTGAAATTCTTTTAACATTACATCACATAGTAGGGAAAAGGCTGTAACCCTCATAATAATCAGATTTGACTTTTTGATTGAAATGATAATTTACATGAAAATAATGCATTTTAAAAAACTTGTGTAACCTACACATGAGACAATTTTCAAGTGGAAGAAGGATGTAAGCCACTCTTGCTGAAGAGCATGTATTTTACAATATATTTAAAAATTATTACAACATTGGTGTTGACCGCCAGAAGAAAGATGAGTGCGAAAGATCCAAAATAAAAAATCACTCGAAACAAAAATTATTTTTGTAATTATTTCAATATCTATTAATTTTTTATGAAATCAGTTCTGAAGTAAGTATAAAATTTCTCCATTTAGGAGCGAGGTATGAAAAATAGTTATTAGTGATATTCATTTATGAATTTATTTTCAATTCATTACTTTATGAAATGGTAAATAATTATGTAAAGCTAAATTAAATTCTAGGTGAGACCTGTATTGAGGTAGATAAAATGTAGCTTCACGACTATTGAAAACAATTACAGTAATAAAACATTTTGGTCTATCCCCAAATCGCCAACGATAATAACTAACAGCTGATTAAAGTAAAAAATAATGCAGTTATATAACAGTAAGTCAGCCTATTCATTCAAATGCATTCATCTTTCAAAACAACAAGATTGAGGAAACTGCAGACATAAAAGCTAAATGTGCAAAAATTATTTTCATTTCTATGAGAAAATATAAAGTTTTAGGGCAATCGGGCTTAAAGAAAATAACCTACAGTATACTACCAATAATTTAAGGAACTTACAACAAAATATGTTAGGGAGTGACTTAACAAGAGTGCAACAAAAGAAAAATAGACTCCGAATACAACAAAGGCTAGAGATTTGAGTTTAGTCATTTAGTTTTGAATCATCGTTTGTAATATCTCTATTTTTAAAAGTCATAATAATAATCAGATATAGTTTAAACATATACCAATCAATAAAAGGTTTGTAATATTATTATTAATATTTAAAATTCTTTTTAGGTATTGATTTATCCTACTATCATCTAAAATATTGAGGGTTACTCTAAACTATCGAATGAATATTTGGAAGGAAAAATGGTGTAACCCTCATTTTCCAACAATTTTTAATTATAGGATTTTACATATATGCCCACTTTGTTCAACTTGTTTCGGGATGGTAAAAAAACATGAGAAAACAATATTTATGTTGAGATGAAGTAAAAAATAAATGAGAAAACTTTTATTTGTACTTCCTGTAAAATTTACAAATTCAGGCTACAAATTCATGCCTTCTTCCCTATTAGGTAACGATTTAATTTCAATTAAAACTTAACGTCATCACCGTATTGACTCAGCTTTTTCCAAAGAATGGAATTGCAAAAATCATTATCTATAATTTATTCTATAAAAGAAAAATAATATTAACAAATTCAAAATTCTAAACTGTAAATTGGTTGTGAACTTTTGAAATGAAGGGATATTTTATAGTGTGGGAAACTAATTACTAATGGAATAAAGATTAACTTAAAACATTTTTATGATGTAGGTACGTAGTTTAACCAATAGTATATATAGAAAATACTTTATTAATAATATGATATTGCTTAGAAAGTTATAAACATTCAGTTTCTATAATATCACTTGTGCTTCCAGTGTATTTAGAAGAAAGATAAATATCTTAAGATACTCTTCATGCATTGATATACTTCGCACACTTTATTGATTTTATCTATTAAATTTATATTTCATAAGTTAAAAGCTGATAAATTAAAATAAATTTAATGAATACTTACTCAGAAGAAGAAGCGCAGCATTTAATCAAGCAACAAAGAAGGCACACGATAATCCAAAACAATAATATAAGTGCTAGCACTGCAGCAAGGTAGAATAGAGGGGAAGTTGTTTCACATTCGCAAGTGTCATCAATACGTAAGGCAAAATTATCAACTGAAGGGCCGTCACCATTGTCACATCTAGACAAACCTGTGTGCATATGAACAGAGATTGGACCATTTATTTTCCTAAATAATGAATGCAAATACACCCGTAATTGTTCTAAACATATTACATATATACCAAAAAAATATACTACTAATTGGTTATATTCGAATAATCTGTTGAAACTTTATTTTAAACTGTACATATACTTTTTAAACTATTTAATTAGAAGATAAAAGAAGATAAAAGAATGCGGAGGACCTGGGTTCGATTCCCGGCACTGGTCGAATCTTTTATCTTCTAATTAAATAGTTTAAAAATTATATCTTAATTGTATAACCAACGACCATGAATAAATAACAAATGTACATATACTGTTTTAAACAAGAGTGTAAATTGAAGATGCATGAGAATTTCAGATTTTGTTCATATCACTTCCATACAACCCTCCATGTGTTGCAGAAGTGTAGTTTTTATTATTATTATAAAGAGTAATTGATATAATAATTCTTAAAGTATATCCATCATATTTTATCATATTTCTGATCAATAACTTTAGAAACTTGTTTCTCTATTTTAATTTTTTTTCATTCCTCATAATTTTTTTCAATCTTCGTTTCGTTAACCATTTGGGTATTTTGCTGTTCATTGCCTATAATCTATTTCTGTTGCTAAGGGTTTCTTCTTTAGCACCCAGGTTTCAGCTCTCTAATTCTTGATGTTCAATATTATATATGAACACTTATTTCTTTTGGTTTTAAAAATATAACACCGAACTTAACCTTATGGAGGCATTGAATAGAATTCAGTACATCAAATCCTTTGACTTCATAATCACAATTAGAAATATCAAATAAAAAGAAGAATTACAGAATGAGAAAAAATGATAAAAATGCCTTAACTCTACACTTTTATTTTCTTCTATTTGAAATTAAATGATATTCTCTAGTATTTCAAGTATATCCTACCTCTTTGTGTCATAGCTTCAAGAATTCTATAGACCCCACCAAACCCTGGGTACCAAATTTCATCATGAAGATGTGGTACTACCTACAAAAATTGGTATGTTTTTAAATTATTACTATGTCATTGTGAAAATAGGATGAAATTATTTATAGATGTATGTTGAATCATAATATATGTTTAGCTATGCTTATTTTAATAATTAATTATGCCAATATTAGAAGTTAATAACTCAAATAAAATAAAGCAATTTTGTATTGCAGATTTAATTTATAGTTGAATAGCTTTTTGTTGAAAGGGCATGATCAAATTTTTCAATTTTTTGCTTTTAGTGGTTGTTGAATTTAGACATATACATATTTGTTGAAAGGACATCTTTGCTGCCTTCTTCACTTATTAAATGTATTAGGTATTAAATATTAGGTAAAACGTTTGTTACAGTTGAAAAGGCATATATGATTGATCTATATACTCAGATGGATCTCTCATGAAGGATCCAAATGTGTAAATGTTTGAAGATTTTCTCTCAACTGTTGGACAAAATACAAAACTCCTTTATTATTCTGTGACAACTGCAGTGGAAAAACAAAAACAAAACATTCTCTTAAGCATGTGCCTACATCTCACGATTCGTTACATCCTAGAAATGTTAGAAACATATGTAATAACCTGAAAAACTTTTTAAGATAATAAATATATATATCTAGTATGAATTCCGGAAAGTTTTTTTTTTTTTTTTTTTTTTTTTTTTTTTTTTTTTTTTTTTTTTTTTTTAGTTATCTTTAAGTTTCAATTTGTGCAATGATGCCCTTTCAACAGAAACACCCTTTGTTTTGTTTTGTTTTTTTAAGGAAATTTGGATGACTAAGCCCAGAAAGATAAGTAATATATGTTTTGTTTTTTTTTAATTCAGTAATGTTACATTTGAGTTGAGAACAAAATGAAATTTGCTTGATATTACTCAGCTCGACATATAAATTCAATATTTTATTTACACTGTTAGTAATGCTCATACCTTTAAATAAAATTAAATTTAAACTGAATCATTTTATAAAATAAAATTTCTAATTTTGCAAATTAAACTTTTTTATTATGAAAAGTTGATTTTATATAAAGAATAAACCTTAGTTTTTATTTTATTCAATTATATTTGTTTAAAGCTATTAATTGATTAATCTATTACATTTTAATGCAAACAATTAAATAATTAAATATATTTGGAAAAGAAAAATACACTTTTAAATCAGTTTTGTCCTGGTCATAATTATAATAAAAAAAACTAGTGTTGAAAAGCAATTAACCATAAAAATCTATTCTAGATGGCTTAGTTTCAACATATATAAAATAAAATTTATATGTTGGATCATATATTAATTAAAAATTAAAGCCTGTTGCACTAATATGCTACCTATGACTTATTCTATCACCTTACTTCTTTAATAGTCACTGGATTTAGGACCTAATATTTAATTCTCTAACCATCTCCTTCAGGTTTCGTGATTTTTAAATCTGATGAAATATATAAAATATGACTTTTTTCACTAGTAATAATAGTAATTTCCAATTACATACAGTAATCAAGTATATATATGGTAGCTACAGATCAAAATATCAAAGGGCTAAATGTTTTGCAAAAATATTCTAGTAATATTTATAAGTAATACTTCCAACAAAAAATGTTTCTAGGCTTGAGAATGGCTCCAAGAGCTGTAGTGTTGGCTAGTTGGATATAGTTAAGACTTTTTGTTGAAGAAAGGCCTATTTTATTTATTTCATCTTAATATTTAAACAATTTGACTCTATTCTGCAACTTTTAGATCAATTATCTACAAAGCCACATTATTCAAAGCATCTTGATCCAATAATCTTAAAGAAAAAATGTTTGTCATCATACTTTGTTAAAAGGATTCTTTTGGAGGTCAAGGTGGTAATACATTAAAAAATAATGTAAATTTGTTCTACAATAATAAATGAGTTACATGACATATTGTTTCCTGATGGTTACTTACTGCTTTACAAAGCCAAGAATGGTAAGCGTTGAGAAATTGTCCTGCTAAAGGACTGGCGGAAGCATCATTGCATGCCTGATCAGGAGGTGGTCCTAAGCACCTAATTTCGAATATTAAAATCAGGAAACTTTTAATTATTACAACTAAAATATTTTTAGTATATAGCATATCTAAAATAAAATAAAAATGACAGTCACATAACATGCCGAAATAGGCCAAGCCCAGAATTAACACAGCAGAAGCGTAACCTTTTAAATTTTTATTTACTTTATTAAAATTAATTTTAAAAATACTTCTGTAAATGATATGTAAATGTAAACAGGAAAAAAGATAAATTCACTTTATATTAATATTACTTCACATTACCTCAGATAAGCTATGTAGCTTTTATCTCAGAAAAGTTTTTATTTAATATGTCCTACTTCAAAAACTACAATCTTAAATTTTTTAAATTTCTGTAATTTTCATGTTATTTTTATTTAATGTATTTAATTTTGTTTAATATCAAACAAACAATTGATATTTCCATGAACAATTTCTCTTATTGGTTGTTGTCCGGCTTTCCTGATTTAGTCCTGATGAGGACCTGAAATTCGGGTCGAAACACTACAACTAAATATTTGATACTTGCATTGTGTTATCTTTTTTGACCGCCCCTAAACCATTTCCTCTTCATTACTTATGAGATGTGGTAAACCAGTTATCCTGATTAAAATTATTTAAATAAAACACATCCATTAGCTGTATAATGATCGGTCATGATAAATCAAAGATTTGTATATTTTATAATTATTTATTATTGTGTAATTAGGTTTTCCAGAAATCTAAATTTTGACAAAGTTCAAGTTACTACATAGTTACGAATTTGATGGCTTCAAATACATTTTTTAAATGGATTTATATAGCTTCCAAATCTTATTACTTAGCTTAAATATAATTTTCATTAATATTACTTACCTCAGTGCATTCGAGTAATAGCGAAGGAAGATGTCTGAAGAATTTCTACTGAACAAGGAGTAAAGAGATTTTTCCCTAAAAGGAACAGCGACTGCTCTAGGGCTAGCCAAATCATCCAAGAAAGGTAGAGGAATTTTCTCTTGCTGTTGATTCCCATTCCCATTGCCATTGCCATTTCCATTTCCATTTCCATTTCCATTACAAAAGGCAGCTTGTACATGAAAAAAAAGTTTAAAATAACATGTATGCACATATTGGTGATATTCAAACTACTATTGAGTCCTGGTGAGATTCTCGAGCAATCACTCCTCACACCCTTTAAATTTTCATCCAAATGACTGAAATTTCCTTCAATGGTTAAATGGACTGATGGATTCAATAAATATGTTATATTTTTGCTTCTTAAGATGAATATTGTAATTTCTATAGCAGTCCCGAAGTATGTTTTTAGCATTTCAAAAGTATTCTTGTCCAAAGTAAACCTATCGTGTGGTCTTAAAAGTTGTGTCAAGCAGATTAATCAAACAATTAAAATGATCTAAAATCGAAAGAAAAACTTCATTTAAAACTATCACAAATGGTGGAGGGAATCAGGAAGTTGGTCCTCAATTTTTTTATTAAGGATGTTCTGTTGGAAAATACCAGAATATTGTGAGTGTTTCTACATGGAAGATGGTTACTCTGCCTAATTACAATTCAGGAGGTTCTTAAAGGTTGGAATCAGATTAAGGCAATACTCACTTACTTAACCTACTCTACCTAGTGCTTATCTTTTGCTGGTAATTACCCTGGTTTCTTTTAACTCAAATATTTTATACCATTTGAAATGTAATTTCTTTTATTTCATTCAGTTTGACGAACAATTTTGAAAGGATAGGAAAAATTAGGACTCCCACTGTAGCATCGTCCAATTAGCCTTAGTGGCATAACAAACAACTATTTTGAAATATATAATAATAATTTCAATATTATTCATAGAGATGAAGATATTTGAGTTAAATGTGTAAGACGTGGCAAAAAATTTGTGATTACCATGGCAAACTGTGTGTGTGTGTGTGTGTCAATCAATGTGGGTCAATATTTAAAATTTTCTGTTTAGGGATGAAAAGATAGTGATTGATTTGAAAAATGACACAGTTTCTCTAACCATCATATCCAGCAAATCACTACAATTATATATTTTTTATTTTAGATCTTTGTTAATAGTTGGACATATTAACACCTGAAACTTTCCCGTAGATTGATAATCACCCATATACATATATGAAAAAAATTGTCACTAATATATTTAAAATTACATTTGTATATATCAAAATCAGAAATTTGAAGAACAATACATGCCTACCTATTCTAAACATAACTTTTATTTTAGGTGTGAACCTATTTGTAGACAAAGACCAATGATCTGGTCTGTAAAAGTAGACAATTAAAATTCTTGCACCATGTGTTTATATTACGATTTTTAAGGCACTATAAATAAATATGAAATATCAATTATATATTTTATGACATAATTAAACATTCATTCAACTTGATAAAATAACGTTCACTCCTGTGTCACTTATATCAACCGGAGCTTATGAACTATAAACAGATAAAACCTATGAGTCGCTATAATGTTAAGCCAGTTAAGTAAGAATAATTAAAGCCAGATAGGGATATTCTGGAAGAGTACATAGCAGTTCATCAAAAAATATTTACGTAACCAGCAGGCGACGCTTACGATTAGGTTCCTACTTTAAGAACGTTAGAGTAAATGTGAGGCAAGACTACCTGAGGAACACTGCTAAGAGACTGAGACTTAATCAGAGATCAATAGAGGAAATATAGGGAAAAAATGTTTGGACCCGTCTTGAATGACAGAAAATCTGAGGTAGCTGTACATGATGCTGTCCCAAAAGGTGAGAGACCTCAGGAAAGGTCCATTGTCTGTAATGGAAAAGTAGAAAAAAGAGGGTAAAGAACTGGTTTGGGATGTACAAATCAAGCACCATTCAGGAAGGTGGTGGCAACTTCCTTTGAAAGGTTAAGATGAAAACTATTACAGTAAGTATTTTTATTTAATAACAGTTTAAGCCCTTAATGAAAAATATATCGTAATTAATATTTGATTTAAAAATATTTTTTTTTATTTCACCTTAATGGCTAATCTCTATTTCCTTTTCAGTAGAAATATGTTGAAGTTTCTCATCACCACATCACTTCAAGAATTGTTTCTCATTAATAATAGTTCAACAGAGGTTTCAAGCTTCTAAACATTTGGTTGATATGAAATTTATAAAAATAAAAAAAATAAGTAGGACCCCTTCAGAAATTTTTTCTTGATTCCCGCTGACTCGTTCATCAAAAGGCACGAAGAGAAGATAGAGAAAGTTGTCAATTTAATTTAGGAATAGTGGATGAACAGGAATAGAAAAAGTGAAGTAGTTGGAAGGATGTTTGACCCAATAGAAAAATAAAAACAAAAACAAAAAAATTCAATTTAAAACCCCCTCTGTGGGTCTTCTAGGTATATCCAGGGGCGGATCCAGCACCAAATTTAGGGGAAGGTTATCATGACCCCCCCTGTTTCATAATCATGTTACTGACAGCACCGTTTTTTATTGAGATTATTACCTTGTATTAAGAAGGAATGCGATCTAAACATCCTAAAGTGTTATGTTTAGGGCATAGTAACTTTTTTTTTTGTTCCATACTCCTAACTGGCCATGTGTGGCATATGGGGGTTACTCTACAGGTGTAACCAACCTATGCAAACCATGGTGGGACGGTCGAGATTTATTCCGTGGGGCCTCCACGAAATTAAAGTCAACCCTCCCAGGGCGGATTCGAACCGCCGCCGTTCGGCTCGAGCGTGTTAAAGCGGGTCGCGCTCAAACACGCTCGGCTATCCCGGCCCATAGGTCATAGTAACTACCTAATTGCATTATTCGCTTAAAAATACAAGAAATTGAAATGCCAAAATATTATTTGGGGGGGGGCATGACTCCTGTGACCCCCCTCCCCTCTGGATCCGCTCTTGAGTATATCAGGCCAGGATGGATGTTTAGTTATAGATACTAAAGAACTCTTTAAGTTGTATCAACTATATAGAACAACGTTGAATTTGTCGTATAATACCAACCACTCTTGCCGAGATCGGAGTTGGTGATGAGGTTGGAGCAGCAGGCGGGCTTGAAGGAGGACACCACAAAGGGCTCCACGTTCTTGGAGCGACGGACGTAGACCGGGCCTGTCCATCCGCCTCCGTCCGTGTCCAGAGTCTTCTTGTAGGCGCTCTGCAGCTCGTTCACCTGCCGAGCCGTGCAATAGGACACTGAGCCCTCGTAGTACTTGGAGTTCGTGATCGGGATACCGTAAGCCTGCAGGCATCAGTGCGCTAACTACTTCACCTCTCCCAACCAACAGAAGTTTACTAGCATGAACTTATTTATTAATATAATAATATTAGCACGAGAAGATCAAAGCTTGCTACTGCAACGAGCTTTGGCCAAAACTATTAGACACCTACATTTTTTGTCTTAAAAATGTAAAAGGAGGTGGATGAGGGACCTCCTCGTCTAGTAATCAATCCTAGTAACATTCAAGCGTGAAGGAGATGCCGTTTGGTAGTGCTCCCACTCATGCCTTTCATGGCATTGTCATAAATATTTTGTTAATATAATATTCACTATTTTCAGTTTATTATTATATTAACAGGCATGAATAAACATTAAAGGAAAAAATGTAAAAGGTAAAGTTGATCATTTATTTCCACTTAATTATATTACCTTAGAAAAGTAAGAAAGCGTACATTTTTAAAGATAAAAACTATTGAAATAAACCAAAACTTTCACTTTAACATAAAAAAGGTAATGCTGTCCAGGGAACTTTTGTCTACAATCAATGATCTTTGTCTGAAGTACTAAGTAGGAGGCAGGTGGTGGCAAATAAGGAATCCATGTTTGTCAAAACATGGAAAATTAAAAAAAATAAAAAAAAGTTCTATATTCAAACTGTTTCATATTCATATTCAAACTGTTTTATATTCTAACATTATTCTAAGTTTTGGAAGCAGTAGTGAATACAGAATCATTTATTAAAATGGAATATCCAGATAAGTTTGACGAAAACGGTATCAAACTTATTGAAAAAGGAAATAAAAATAAAAATTGGCTTATTCTGAAATTATACAACTTGTCTAAGAAGAACTTCGCTGCCTTGTCAGTAACTGTTAATCTTTTTATTTCCGAATGATTGGTCCTGTGAGTTCATCATGTTTATTGAAGGGACCCAAGGTTTACATGGGTGAATTCGTGGACGGCAGCTGGTTTGAAACATAAACAAAACATTGCGGCGTTAGTCTTTCGTATTAGATGATACAGCCATCTCAGCTCGCTGGCTCATAGCGTTGCCGTCATCAAAATTCTATCGCGCAGATAAGAAAATATCGCATTTTCTTTATCATTTCTTCCATAAGATTTTTTATCAAATTTCCTCTGCATCTATCTATACCAAGTATTTATCCGATATTGATATTTATAGAAATAGTACATGTTATTACAAAATATAACGCGAATTGATTTAGTGTACCTTCAAAATAAATTTAGACATACCAA
Organism: Aelia acuminata; assembly: GCA_911387785.2. Taxonomy (NCBI): domain Eukaryota; kingdom Metazoa; phylum Arthropoda; class Insecta; order Hemiptera; family Pentatomidae; genus Aelia; species Aelia acuminata. Next base: position 62,421,958 of record OU426983.1, on the reverse strand, counting down.
TTGAAAAAAAATCTGGTGCGATGCGCGCAACTTACAACTTTCACTTACCAACTTACTTAGATTAGAAATCGACGTGTTTGATAAATAGGTAAAAACCACTCCTCAACTTTACCCATTTTTCAACATTTATTTACTTCTCGATTTGATTCATAAGTTATAGAGTATTTGAATTTGTATCTCAAATTTTGAAATTTCTCAGTACTTTTCGATTCATTATCATTTTATTCTATTTTTAAGGGACCTAAGAAAATCCTAATTTCACTAACAATCGAGTGTTCTTTTACTGCTTGCTTTTCTACTGCGAGTGGCTTTTTGTAAAGGCGAATCAATAGAAGGTGTATTAAGGGCTCATAGTAAATTAAAACTTGATTTTAAAATGTTTGTCTCTTATTCCTTTCCGGAAACCGAGTACGAGTATTGTTCCGCTAAAATTATTCTGGAACTTAAGTTTGTAAACTTAAATATGATTAATTAAAGATTATCTTGTACCATATTTTTTCACACCCTAAACTGCTTTATATAATTTGAGCATCAAGTATTTATCGAAAGTTTTTATTTGTGACAGTTCTGATTTTATAATTCTCTATATAGTTGTTGAAAACCTCATTTAGTTACCATGGAAACATAATTTCCATTATGTTCCAAAACACGTTGACAACTCTTTCCCATGAACGATGGTAGATAGCCTGTCATTAAAAACGTAATGCATATGCATTGGCTCAATGCGTTTTAAGAGTTGTGGGGATATTTTTCTTTTTTATCCAGTATTTGTTTACTTGATTTTTTCATAATTCATGTTTAGCGCCATATCTTATTTTTAGGCACTATGAGAGACAGTTAAGTTCTCCATATAAACAAAATCAAAGCTGCCTTTTATTGATCTTCCCTTCTTAAAACTCGTGGTATTGAACGGAGGCTCAATCAAATTGTATTTTACTTAAAAATAAGATGTCCTATGTTCTTCATGTACCTTTGTACCTCGACTTGAAAGTATTTCCGAAAAAAAATCATTATCATTCAACCATAAAAAAAAATCTGCCTCTTCAAATTTCACAACCCTATAAAAAAGTGTCGCTCTCAAAAATATTGTATGGTGCAACTTGCGGGAAGCAACCCCTCATTCTGGGCTCATATTATGTAATTTGTTAAGAATATGTAAGGGAACAGTTTCTGATACTTTAATAAAAATTTAAAATTTTAATGACCACTGCAGAGAGAATTAATAATACTTTTTAAATGAAACCCTATTGTTGAATCGGAACTTGTGGACATACATTTCCTTAACTTGAAGTAATCTGACAGTGATTTTTTTCAATAACTCTAGGATATATAATGAGTAGGGATGGAATTCTCTCATGTATATGCATTCTAAATGGTTTTTGCCATGATATAAACTATTTTTATTTTCCATATTTTGTGGTTTTTAAATATTTTTATATATATTTCAATAAATATATATTTTTGTCCATATTTTACAACTTTTAGGGAATTTACTTTAAAATTATTGTTAGTTATTTGATTGTTTTACGTATATTCAACCAATAACTAGAATGAATAAAGTGTAAAGCAAAGAATGACGTAGGATTAAAAAAATTCTTGGAAAATCAAAAGGCACAAAGCAACATCGACTGTTCTCAGAAATTCTGATCCCCCACTTTTCTTAAATATATAGATGCCTCATCTTGGAAAATGCCTCAATTGCTTTATAAAATTAATACTTTGTGTGTGAAATGCCAAAAAGGAAAGAAACATCGCGGAGTTTGCAGAAGAAAGATTTAAATGTGACAGTGAAGTTGTCCTATATTGTTTGTGCTGCCAAAAAACAATTCAACGGATCAACGATATTTGGTTTTACAGCATTTGAAAACGGTAAAACACTTAAAATAAGTCGAATGGCGCGTGAGTCGACGCACAGTGGAGTATTGGCCATGAAATCCTGGCCAAAAGTCTAAAAAATAATTTGTACTTCAGAATATCACAATACGTATTTCCTGGCAGCTTAAGAATGTTTGCATCGAGATACATTTATCTCGTTCATTTTTATCCACTTCCTGCCCGAGGGAACAAGTTTAAATTCATGAACAGGCTTTTTCCTGAGTTGTAAGATGCTTAAAGATGTGATTTCTGTGGAATCCATTTAACAAATAATCTGAAATTTCTCTACACTTTTTTAAAAGATATGCATTTCTCTGTGATAACTAGTTTTTAGCAAGTTTTAAATTAACGATCAACTTGTAGTTCTTTTGATTCCGATGAAAAAATTAGACTTGTTTAAGATTATGTTGTACTGTCGGGCAGATATTTTTGCATTAATGTAAACTTCAATCCTTCCACTTGCCATACCACAAAAAAAAAAAAAAAACACCCCAACACACCCCCCTGTTTTTAATAAATGTATTAAAAAAGTGATCTTTTATCTACCTCCTAAAGTGATCTTTTTTTTATAACCAAGTCGGTTTAGAGTGCAATAAATAATTTCAAAATCTTTCTAGACGTGTAATGGAAAGAATATAGTCGAAATTGGTTAAAGGGACATTTCAGATTATAAAAATTTAAATCCTTATGATATTATAATTTTTATTGTATATTAATTTTCTTAAAAACGATTTTCTGTGTATTTTAGCTATTCAAGTCATTAGTGACTAACCAAAGTTGCTTACCCTTTTAAGTAACTTTGTTATGGTGCTATAGGAAGCTTAAATTTAAAATCAACCAAGATTTCACACAGGAACTAGAACTGGAAACTAATAGAATAAGTCTAGAGGCTTATCATAAAGTCGGCTGCACGTGGAGAAGGCGTATAAATGACGATCACAATTAAAATTTATTACTCAAGTAATGTATTTATTTAGTATTTCCAAAAGCTAGATATTAAATTTCAATATAACTTTCAAATGTTATATGTCTTGAAAATTTTCCTGACGTTTTCAAATTCCATGATTTTTCAGAAATTCCCCGATTTTTTGTCAAAACTTGAATTTTTTTTAATATTTAATTAGTTTGATATATTTTTAGATTGTTAATAAAAAGTTTTTAAGTATTCCACAGTTACAAAAAAATAGGTAAATAGTTTTGACCTGGATTTCATGGCCAATACTCCACTGTGCGACGTGGAAAGATGGTAACTACAAACCTTTATTTCAACCGAATCTTGGTCGATTTCCCGAAGAAAATCTTAGAATGCATCTTATTTGCAATGTTTTTGATGGTAAAGGTGAGGAAGTTTAATGTGTTTTTAAATTTCCAAAAATTATGTTAACTATATTTTTTTCCATTTTATAAGTATTTTAAATGTATATTTATTTTTTATGAGAACACTGAACTTTTTTAAATATTTTAATTTTCAGTCCATATTTTCATTTCTTTCTTTTTTTTCGTCCTTATTTTCATTTTTTTATTACATATATTTGCCAATATACGTCTATATTTACGTAGGGGGAGGTGGGGTAAGATGGCGGATGGGGAAAGATGAATTCAGTAGTTCTTGCAGTCAATCCAAAAAAGCAGCACCCTCTGGGAGGGAAATGGTTGCCAAAGGAGAGGGGAGTTTTCAACTTCCGAGCCAGTTGTCCAGGAGCTCTCAGAATGTAGCCGAGACCCTTTCCTTGTTTACATTGTGATAAACAGAAATTTCCACCCGCTGAAGTGCAAGCCATCACAAGTCTAAGTAAAGTTTTTTAAGTTATTCTCCTATATATTATGAAAGTACACTAAAGGACCTCCAAATTCATGTAGGATCCTTCTTTCTATCTAGACTCTTAGTCGGTAGTAAACATGTGCTCAATAAAAATGGCGAGTCGGGGAAAGATGACGAATTTACAATGGGGTAAGATGACGAACAGACCCATCCCCTCCGCCACAGTCTCTACCGCCCACAACTCTTATTGAGGCCTACAGAGCCTACTCCTTATACTTCTTCAGCACTTCCTTCACTTCCAGCAATTAAAAAAAAAGACTACTAGAAAGCCAAAGAAGAAACTGCCATTCCTCCTGTTATCGGGAACTCCTGTATAACAATCGTTAGAACATAAAAGGAAGGTGCAAGAAGATAAAGAGCAGAAGACAGAAAAAGTTGGCAGAGAAAGGAAAGAAATAGAAAGGAACCAAAATCAAGACCAGACGTCTATTTGTCTGCTCTTCATCTTATCATGACGAGTCTGTATGTAGTCACTGATGACGATATGGATTTCGATGAGGATAATTTCTGTATCATATGTGGGGAAGAGGGAAAAGATGAAGTATGGTACAACTGTTTTAAGTGCCTCAATAGGGCTCACGCCGAATGCTCAAATCGGGATCAAAAGCAAGCCGCCCAAACACCTTACAATTGTGACTTTTGTGTTGATAAATGATGTTTTTATAATTAATGTTTAAAATAAAGTTTGATGTTTCAATGTTTCATTTTTAAATAAAGATAGTTTTCAATGCGTTCATAAAAAAATTTTTGTTCGACATCTTACCCCATAACCGGGTATCTCCTCATTGAACTTTAATAACACAATTTTAAACAAGGTTTACATCAGGTAATATATTGAAAAACTTTTCATTACATTTTCAGTTCTCTCATTCATTCAGAGTGGTCAGAAAAAAAACATGAAAGCTTAACCTCTTCATCTTACCTCACCTTCCCCTACATATTTTGAAATTTTTATTACATAAAAATCATATCCATGATAATGAGTAATGTCATTTTTAAAAACCTCAAAATAATAAGTTATCTGTTACTTGAACTTTGTCATTATTAAGTATAAATATTGCTTTATTAACCAATAGTATTATATAAAAATCTGGTGCGTGCGCGCAACACACAACTTTCACTTACCAACTTACTTAGATTAGAAATTGACGTGTTTTGCTAATTATCATTTCCTAAAGTCACACATTTTTCTACATTCATATCTTATTTTTGTTAATCGTTAAAGCCGTTTTTGAGTAAATAAAAAAAACCCGTGAAAATGATACAAAATTTATTAAGTAAAGTCCCCCCTCCCGTAGATCAATTTTAATGAAATTTTTACAGTCATATCTCGGGCATATAAATACATCAAATACTAAGTTTGATCAAAATCGTTAAAACCGTTTTTGAGTAAATAAAAAAAAAACACGTGAAAATGATACAAAATTTATTAAGTAAAGTCCCCCCTCCGGTTAATCAATTTTGATGAAATTTTTACAGTCATATCTCGGGCATATAAATACATCAAATACCAAGTTTGATCAAAATCGTTAAAACCGTTTTTGAGTAAATAAAAAAAACACGTGAAAATAATACAAAATTTATTAAGTAAAGTCCCCCCTCCGATTAATCAATTTTGATGAAATTTTTACAGTCATATCTCGGGCATATAAATACATCAAATACCAAGTTTGATCAAAATCGTTAAAACCGTTTTTGAGTAAATAAAAAAAACACGTGAAAATAATACAAAATTTATTAAGTAAAGTCCCCCCTCCGGTTAATCAATTTTGATGAAATTTTTACAGTCATATTTGGGGCATATAAATAGATCAAATACTCAGTTTAATCAAAATCGTTAGAGCCGTTTTTGAGAAAATCGAAAAAAACGTAAAAAGTTATTAAATAAAGTACCCCCTCCCGTTGAGCAATTTTGATGAAATTTTTGCTGTCACATCGCGGGCATATACCTACACTAAATACCTAATTTCAGGTTCCCACGGATTATAGTTTTTGAGCTAGTCTGTTCACATACACACACACACACACACACACACACACACACACACACACACACACACAGACCATTTCGCGGGACTTGGTTATTTCGACTCAGGGGGTCCCAAAACGTGTATTTCCGTTGAAAACCGGAAGTCGAAAATTTTCACGATCGCAATACTTCCACTTACTATATATTTCATATATAGGTAAGTGAAAGTAAAAAGACTTTCTTTATCATACTATTATAAGCTTTATCCTAAAAAAAACTACTATTATAAAAATAACTATTATAAAAGCTAAAAAAAATTGAATAATATCGCTTGTTCCCTGAATTTTTTTGAGAAGAAAAAATAATAGTTGAGAGTTTCCGCTTTAATATTAAAGTCGTATAACTAATTTAAGGATCGAAATTAATATTTTTTTGAGGAGAAAAAATAATAGTTGAGAGTTTCCGCTTTAATAAAGTCGTATAACTAATTTAAGGATCAAAATTAATATTCTTAACTTCTCCTCGATGTGACATTTCAGAGACTATCTTCTTTTTCTAAATAAATGCATACATATTGCCTACTATACTTAATATAAAGCAGATAATAATAAATTATGAATACCTGCAAGTAGCCCCCGAAAGCGTCAGATATTGCGAGCATGATGAGCCTGTGCGCGCGAACGGAGCAGGCAACGTCTCGCGCCGATTCCAAGGCGAGCTTCATGTACTCGAGGAGCAGTGGGATCCTGCAAGGCACTCTCTTGGGGATCAGCTCCTAGCAACATGGCCCAATATCCAGCTTCATCTTAAAACAATCACTAATGTATATAGAAAGTATTTTAGGACTAAACATAATTTCTATTTATTATTATTTTACCTTTTATACTTTCCATTGCTGAAATAGCCATTGTTGCGAAGAAACTCCTTTAAATTTTAACGTTGAATTGTCTTTAATATTACATCATCTCCAGACATTCCTTATCGTCAAGGTGAACTAAGCCTAAATAACAATGAGTACCTGTCATGTAAAGCAATAAGTAACTCCAGCATGTTTTGTCTGTCCTCCGCTGTTTTCTGCTAGCGCTAGTTTCGCTCTCGAATCAATCGGTAATTTTCATAAGAGCTTAGAAAACCCTCTTAAAAAAGGAAAAGTTTTTATTTCATTCCATCTATTTTTAATCTTCTCGCATTTGCATTGCAACATTTATCAGTTTCATGTCGTGTCATAGGCAACAGAATCGAATATAAAAATATAATATTTTCACAAATATTTATTCATATTTGACTGTGCGTCGCAGAAGCGGCGATATGTTTCCTACAACGTGTAACTAAACGATCTGTCAATTGATGTTATTACTCCGTTTAATCCCTTTCTACTTATCTGACATTGAAAAAAAATGCCTAGAAGGTAGAAGGGTATAAAATAATTAATAAACCTTCCTAATTAAAGCAATATTGACTTGACACGTGAAGGTCATTCATCAGTAAAGGATCTATACATAGGATTTTTTTTTAAACTTAAATCAAACCGTCTCGAGCCACAGCCTCTAAATGGTACATAGGTCTTGGCAGCTATCTGTGCCCCCTGTTTATCTATTACAATCTGCTGTCGGTTTTTGAACGCAAGTCGAAGACGTTTGCGTAAGGCTCGTTTCACACCTATACGACTGCATTCGGTTTGTTCGTTTTCGGTAGATTCGGAAAACCAGGGTCAGAAAAGCGTCATTGAACTTTTTTCAAAAAGTGTCAGCTTAACTTTTTACTTTCACTTACTATTTTTTAAACAAAAAAGGCCCATTCCCCATTTTAGCCCCCTCAGATCACTTCAACAATGGTAAAGTTTACCTGATATTAAAAAAGAGTCGATGTCATTAAACATGTAGAATTTGATCAAAATCATCAAAGCCGTTTTTGAGATAATCGAAAAAAAGCTAACAATTGGAAACAAAGTTATGAAATAAAGTGCCCCCTCTGTTTGATCAATTTTGATGAAATTTTTCCTCACATATCGCGGGCATATAAATACATCAAATACCCAGTTTTATCAAAATAGTTAGTGCCGTTTTTGAGAAAATCGGAAAAAAGCGTAAAAATGGGCAAAAAGTTATGAAATTTAGTACCACCTCCGTTTGACCAATTAATAATTGGTATAATAACATATATTAATAGCAATTAATTAACGTTATTAATAACCGTTTGACCTGGATAGGCAAAATTTAGGACTCCCACTATAGCATCGTCCGATTAGCCCTAGTGGCATAAAGTGACGTTAAACAAACAAAAGTCTAACAAAAACCTTATTGCAAAAAAAAAGTTCCTAAAAAAAAAAAAAAAAAAAGAAGTTTTAGTTAGAACTAGAACTTCTTCAAAATAAAAGTGCTCAGTTGAACTGAACGGTTTTGATCCCTGCCAAAAACGAATCGTTTCACAGGTTTAAGGTTCAAATTAGGCTGTGGTTTCTTCTTAAACAAGCATATTCGCCTATGTTGCTTCTCTATATAAGAGTAAAAAAATGAGTGAAAAAATTTTTCTTCTTAAACAATTTTTGAAAAATTCATAAAACATCTTGCCAAGCTTCCTGTGTTTTATATTTGCGTTTCTATTTTTAACTGATTTTGACTAGCTGCGGAAAACATCTGATCCAGACCTAGATCTGGTAAGCTCATTTTTTAGTCGATGAAAATGTGACAAATATTAAGAATACCTTAACAAGATCCATTTGCCATCAAGTTAAAACCGAACTGAAACCTGATGTAACCAACTCGGTCGCGGAGGGTATTCATTCCTACACAAATCAATTCGGTACCGTATCTAATCCAATTCCAGTTTTTAACGCATAAGGCAGCGACCGATAAAGAACGGAGCCAAATGGAACCATATACTTGTGAAATGGGGCTGGTTTCCACGAGTTTAGGCTGACCTTACAACATATCATACGTCGGCAAGAAGATGCTTAGAACTCAAAAACTGTTTTTTTTTTTTTTTTAGTGATTGCATTTGATGCAAATTTTTTATTTGAAATGCACTATAGAGAACACTATCTGTCAAGTTGCGTGTGTCGGGATGTCAGAGTCTTTCGAAGTGGGAAATGGTCACAGACAGGGAGACCCAATAGCTCCTTTCCTGTTTTTTTTTTTTTTTTTTGTTATTAAGGCGTCAACCACTAGGGTCATCATCGCCATTTTTTCAAATTTTCGGTTTATATCTTATGATATAATTCTGTTAATTTTAGAAAGTCGTACAGTTTGTCTGTTACGTTGTCTTGCAGTATACTGTATAGATCGTTTGGTATGTCTAAAAGTGCTCTGTATTCTTCGTAGGCCCTGCATTCCGTCAAAATATGCTTTACTGTCAGCGGACATCCACAAGCCTGACAGTCGGTAGGGTCTTCGCGTGCCATTAGGTGTCCATGTGTCAAGCGCGTATGACCAATGCGAAGACGCGTCAAAATTACTTCCTCTCTGCGCTTACTCCTGTTAGAGGACTTCCATGGAATCACTTCTCTTTTAATTTCAAGTAATTTATTTTCAGATAAATTCAACCACCTGCTTTCCCAACTTTGTTTCATTTTTTGCTTGATGAGGGATAAAAAGTCCGCAGCTAGAACCCCTAGATAAGGAATGCCATCTGTTATTGCTTTTTTGGCAGCCTGATCCGCCAATTCACTTCCAACTATTCCGCAGTGGCTTGGAACCCATACGAAGAATACAGTGCTATTGCTTGTCACGCCCGACTTTATTGAAATGAGGATATTTTGGATTATGGGATTTAAAGAGAAAACATTTTTTAAACAGATTAGAGCGGAAAGTGAGTCAGTGCAAATAACTATGGTTTTCTTTGTGGCCTGTATAACATTTAAACTTTTATGGATTGCGACGATCTCCGCAGTAAAGTTGCTACAAGTAGCAGATAAGGAAAAAAGATGCTGCCTATCATTTCATATTATCGAGGCTCCTACTCCTATAGAACTCTTAGAGCCGTCGGTGTAAATGTAGTGAGCGTCCCCTAGTTTTTCTTTAAGTTTATGAAATTCGTTTTTGTAAATTAGTGGTGCTGTGTTGTTTTTAAGTAGCCTTGTGAGAGAAAGGATGATTTTTGGGGTAGGTAGTCCCCAGGGATGGATAGGAGATGTTACAGTCTCATGGAATGTGGGGATATCAAGGTTGAGGTCAAATAAGGATGCTGCAACACGGACTGCAAAGGATGTTCTCTTCTTTAAGGAAATTTCTTGTTCGGATAGGAGCTGTTTGTTGGGGAATAAATAATTCAAAGGGTGATTGTAGTTGGAGAGGATTTTAACTAAGTATTTGAGATCGAGTTCTTGTCGTCTTAGGTCAAGGGGAGGTACGCCAGCTTCAACACAAAGACAACTAGAAGGGCTAGAACGAAAAGCACCGGTAGCTAACCTAATACCCGTATTCTGTATAGATTCCAGCATTCTTAGGACTTGAGTAGAAGCTGAGTTGTATGAACAGCAGCCGTAATCCAATTTAGATCGTATAAGAGTTTTGTATAACGTTAACATACTTGCCCGATCTGCACCCCAACTTGTATTAGATACTATTTTTAACAGGTTTAAGGAGCGGAGACAATCTGCTTTTAATAGTTTTATATGAGGAGACCAACTGAGAGTTCTATCAAAAGTTACACCTAGGTATTTGATCGTGTTTGAGAAAGAGATTGGTTGACCGGCAATGGAAAGTGATGGCAAAATATTAGGTTGTCTTTGACTGAACAGGACTGCAACTGTCTTAGGTGTTGAAATTTTGAAGCCGTAGGTACTAATCCAATGGTTGACCTTATTCAAAGTGCTTTGAATATCTTCCTGCAGTTGTGTTAATTGTTTCCCTTCCGAATAAATTACTAAATCGTCAGCATATAACATAGCTTTTACCGGCGGCTTAACTTCATTCAAGACTTGATTAAAACCAACACAGAAAAGGGTCGCACTTAAAACGCAGCCTTGTGGTACACCGTTCTCTTATTCAAATTCTTTAGAAAAGCTATTTCCAATTCTAGCCCTGAACCGTCTTTTTGTTAAAAAATTTTTAATGAATAAGATCATGTGACCGTTTATTCCCATGTTAATCAAATTGTCAATTATTAGCCTTCTCCATGTCCTATCAAAAGCATTTTCCACGTCAAGAAAAACCGCTAATAATTTAATTTTGTTTTCGAAGGCTTCTAAAACATCCGTCTCTAGGCGCACCAGATTATCATTAGTACTTCTACCCTTCCTAAACCCACTTTGCCATACCGGTAATAAATTTTTGGATTCAAGATACCGTGACAGACGGTTGCTTATCAATTTTTCCATCAGTTTACAAATGGAGGAGATGAGTGAGACCGGTCTATAGCTCTTAACGTTACTGGGTTCTTTATCTTTTTTCAGTATAGGAATAGTAATGGCTGTTCTCCAAATGTTTGGAAAGCTTCCGGACAAAAACAATTTATTTAATATCCCTAAAATTATAGATTTATTAGCCGAACATAAATTTTTGACCATCCCAATGCAGATTTGATCAGGGCCAGGTGAAGAATCTTTTCTAGAATTCAGAGCAGTAAGAAACTCTGTCATGGAAAATGAGAGATTCAGAGGATCTAATGGATTATTAGAAATAACTGGCGGTACTGATTCTACTAGATTTTTTATATTGAGGAAGTGAGGTGAAAAGTTTGCTGTTGATGAAGTGATATAAAAATGTTTAGCCACGGCGTTTGCTAATGCTATAGGATCTGGATCATAATGGTCTTGGTTTTTTAAATATTTTATTTGGGGAGAAAGACCATAGCCCTTAATCTTTCTAACAGTTTCCCAGAAAATGACAGGCGGTGTGTTAGAGCTAACGTTAGTTAGAAAGTTTTTCCAAGATAGTTGTTTGCTCTTTTTGGCTATATACCTGGCATGTTTTCTCGCGGATTTGTATATTTCTAGCTGATAGGAAGATGGTCGCAGAAATTTTCTCAAAGCTTTCTTTCTTGCTTTTATAGCTTTTTCACATTCCTCTGTCCACCATGGAACAGGTACACGACTGTTATTTTTTCGGTTGGAAAAGGAGATGTATGGAATCGTTTCTTGAGCTGCGCTTAGTAACCTACTATTTAAATCAGCGATAAGGTGATCAGCATCACTTCGGACATATCAATATCAATAAGATTTACTATCTCTTGGTACCGCGACCAATCCGCTTTTTTAATGTTCCATTTGTTATGCCCCCGGATAGTAAAGCATTTTTCGGATGTTTTAAAAATTATTGGGAAGTGGTCGCTGCCATGCGTATCATCTAAAACGAACCAGTGAGTTGTTGGCTGTAACTGGGGGCTGGTAATGGTGAGGTCTATTGTTGAAAGTTTTCCGGATCTGGTGGACATATGGGTTGGAGAGGCATGGTTATTTATGACGCTTAAGTAACATGTATCAAGAAATGTTTCTACTAATTTACCCCGTTCATCCAGGTGGTCACTACCCCATAGAAGATTATGAGCGTTAAAATCCCCGGCTAGGATTACAGGGTAGTGAATGGTAGTGAATCAACCAATTCTTTTAACTCCCGTATTGTAAAATTACTACCGGGTGGGAGATAGACAGAACTAATGAAAAGGGATAGGGTTGTGATAATATTCTTATTGATATTGCTTGCAAATTAGAAGTGCAATCAATATTAACAAAAGGGATATCATTTCTAATTAAAATACAAACCCCTCCGCAAGCTATTCGCCCAGCTGTATAATCCTTTCTCCTAATAGCATAACCCCGAAATTCGATATTTATATCATCTTTTAGGTTGGTTTCCTGTAGGCAAGCAATAGAACAATCTTAAAAATTGAGCAAATATGTAAGTTCATCTCTTCAATGGTTAAAGCCGTTTAAGTTCCACTGGAGTATGTTCATTTGAATGAGAATACATTAGCAATACCTTTGTCAGTGATACATGCACGTAAGAAGGGATGAAGAGAACTAAAATGACAAACTATGTTTGAAAATGCATGGAGAAAATTTGTTGATATAACATTATTAGTATTGAAAAGAATTAAAAGTAAAAGATAGATAGCTAAGCATAAACATGTATCAGTGGTGTAATGAAGGTCCATCATATATAGAAATTTTATAAAAGAAAGTATCAAATGAAAAGAGAAAGATATAACACTGCTAGTAAAGAAAAGGCAGAGGATAAAAATAAATAATATTCTGAAGACAGTCAATAGTGCTTTTGATGACATAACTAATAATGTAACGATGAGAAGAACCAGAATGTTTAATAATAGCATAGAACTTTTAGATTAAATTTATTAAAAAGTGTAGTGTTGGAATAAATTAAGTTCTAAGAGTTAGAATGTTTACAGCTAAGAGTTCTTTTTGCCCACTTTAGGTTTTGGTTTTGATCCAATTTAAGAGGGTTTCTTTGGGGGGGGTTACAGTACTTTGGTCACTTATAGATGAATTTGCTGATGCTGGCCTATTTCTTTTTAGATTTGTATCCGAATTTGGATTTTTTGACAAAGAGTGTTGTTCAATATTGTTTTCATAAGAGACAGTTTGTTCATCAACGCTAACGACTGATTTATTTACAGAAAAATTCTCCTTCTCAGGCAAATTAACGACAACCTTTTCAGATTCCAATATGCTCGTGTTCGGGTTGTTGTTCATTAAGTTAGATTCTAGGAAGGCTATTTTTACTTTCACTTACCTATATATGAAATATATAGTAAGTGGAAGTATTGCGTTCGTGAAAAATTTCGACTTCCGGTTTTCAACGGAAATACACGTTTTGGGGCCCCCTGAGTCCAATTAACCAAGTCCCGCGAAATGGTCTGTGTGTGTGTCTGTGTGTGTGAACAGACTAGCTCAAAAACTATAAACCGTGCGCACCTGAAATTGGGTATTTAGAGTAGGTATATGCCCGCGATGTGACAGCAAAAATTTCATCAAAATTGCTCAAAGGGAGGGGGTACTTTATTTAATAACTTTTTACGTTTTTTTCGATTTTCTCAAAAACGGCTCTAACGATTTTGATTAAACTGAGTATTTCGTGTATTAATGTGCCCTAGATATGACTGTAAAAATTTCATCAAAATTGATTAACCGGAGGGGGGACTTTACTTAATAAATTTTGTATCATTTTCACGAATTATTTTTATTTATTCAAAAACGGTTTTCACGATTTTGATCAAACTGGGTATTTGATGTATGTATATGCCACAGATGTGATAGCCAACATTTCATCAAAATTGATGAACCGGAGGGTGGACTTTACTTAATAAATTTTGTATCATTTTCAGGTGTTGTTTTTATTTACTCAAAAACGGCTTTCACGATTTTGATCAAACTGGGTATTTGATGTATGTATATGCCAAAGATGTGATAGCCAATATTTCATCAAAATTGATCAACCGGATGAGGGACTTTATTTAATAAATTTTGTATCATTTTCACGTGTTGTTTTTATTTAATCAAAAACGGCTTTCACGATTTTGATCTAACTGGGTATTTGATGTATGTATATGCCAAAGATGTGATAGCCAACATTTCATCAAAATTGATCAACCGGATGGGGGACTTTATTTAATAAATTTTGTATCATTTTCACGTGTTTTTTTTATTTTCTCAAAAACGGTTTTTCGATTTTGATCAAACTGGGTATTTCATGTATGTATATGCCAAATATGTGATAGCCAATATTTCATCAAAATTGGTCAAACGGAGGGGACCACAACAACGCATTAATTTCTAATCTAAGTAAGTTGGTAAGCGAAAGTTGTGTGTGGCGCGCACGCACCAGATTTTTTTGTATAGCATATCAACAGTGCTAGTAAGTTTACCTATCTGGTCTAGTAGGGCACCAGTGATTTGAGGATCGGGGGGAGCGGTCGGCGGAGCTCGTACTACTTCGGCAGCTGTCGGCAATCGCTCCTTGTTAATCGGTTCCTGTCTACTAATAATTAGTTCTGCTTGTCTATAAGAAATTTTTTCTTGCGCTCTGAGATTTTCTATTTTTTTCTCTCTTTCATACACCGGACACCTAGTATAAAATGCTGGATGATCCCCTTGGCAATTAATGCATTTAGGGGAATTTTGGCAATGATCCGAGTTGTGTGTGTTTTCACCGCACTTTCCACAGTTAATAATGTTACAATTTCTCTTGGTATGCCTGTATTTGTAACAGTTAAAGCAAAGAAGTGGTTTAGGTTCATAGGATCTTATTCTAATAGACATAAAGTCTAATAAAACTCTTTCTGAGAGTTCACTTTTTTCGAAAGTTAGAATTAATAATGGTGTCACTCTGTTTTCATTATTTATTTTTTTTAAAATCCTTTTTACACTCACGACACCATACTGCTCGAGTTCGGAAACTATTTCATTCTCTGAGCAGTTAAATAGTTCAGTTACATATGCTACACCGCGGGAGAAGTTAAGCGATTTATACAATTGAAATGTAACTGGAATTCCTTGAAATGATTTTACGTTAGTTAAATTTAAAAAGTACTTTTCATTATTCACTGAAAGTAAAGTGGATCCATTTTTCAAAAATTTTATGTTTATTTGTGGACAATAACTTTTAATAAATCGGCAGACAGTAAAAGGACTGAAATCTTTAAACGTTTTATTTAAGGAATTTGTACCTAGACTCATTATGAGATACTTATTTGACCATTTTCCCTTAGTTTTGAAAAAAGACTCCTGTAGGTCAGGAGGTTTAGGGTCCAATTCGCACATGTTTTACCTAACCTAATCTTACTTTCTAAGCATAAAACCTAAATATTTCCCTATAATCTACTTGACTAATATTAAATTAATTCTATTTTTACTAAACAACTAATTAACTATAAGAAAAAACCTAGGACTAGGACTTATCGCTTTGAATATAAGGAGCACAAAGGAGCAACTATTCACTTAGGCTTCTAAACACCAAATGAAAGTAATATTTTATATGGTATTCAAAACTATAAATAAAAAAGTAATAAAATAAAAATAAGTAAATAATCATCACAATATAAAGAAAAACAAAATAAAATTATAAATAAAAATAGACTAAGGGGTACTCCCTGCTAGCAGAGAAGAATAAGCCGGACGGCAACAGAAAGACACTGTTAATCCTCTTCTAAAAGGTGCCGAAACTTCAAACAACGCAAACCGCGATCTGAACACTACCGCTGCTGAAGCAAGAATGTCCTTTCCTGTTTAATATTGCTCTACAAGCAATTATAAATAGAGCAGGATTGAATCAGGAAGGAACCATATTTACAAGAATGGCCCAAATTCTGGCCTATGCAGACGACGTAGTCATCATTGGTAGATCCCGTCAGAGCATAACAACGACATGCGAAGCTATGGATGTCGAGGCTAGAAAGATCGGCCTGCATATTAACGAGGAAAAGACGAAGCTCATGGTTGTAGGAAATCAAGCTCAGATGCAGAGCAGTTATGAAGTAGGATCCTACAAGTTTGAAGCGGTCAGAGGCTTTACGTATCTCTGCTCTAGTATTAACGACAAACTAGAAGAGGAAGAAGAGGTTAGACGGAGGTTAACAGCAGGAAATAGATCGTATATTGCCATCTCAAAGCTAATAAAAAGCAAGCTTGTTAGCCGAACCACCAAATTCACGCTATACAAGACGCTTATAAGGCCAGTGGTTACACATGGCGCTGAAACCTGGACCCTCAACAAGAAGAGTGAGAACCTGCTAGATAGGTTTGAGAGAGGGATTCTGAGCAGAGTTCTAGGTGCAGACGGATGGTTGGCAGCTGTTGAGCATGCCAAGGACAGCTTCATGCGCCTGTTGAGCCGGTAGAAGAAGAAGATTGCATTTGAAGTTTCAACAGAAGTCTCAATTTTATCATGTACCTAAAAACGGCGACTAGGTGAATATTCTTTGGTCACAAATATTCAACGATTGGGTAGTTAGTACCACTGGTACAAACCATAACTCAAATGTAGTCCTCGACCTGCGTTAAAACGATCAACCCCCTCCTTATTAGAATATGGTAACTTGCGCCTTACGCGAAAGGAACTATTACTACTAATGTGACTATATTCTGGCATTGTAGGTTTTGAAATTTTGATTCCAACGGTATGCATAATCAAAATTGACATGCTGAGATTTAACCATCTTCTTGCCGATGTGGAACATATTTGTGGTGTTTTTACTCTAAAAATATAAATCTTTTGATAAACACATGAAGATTAGCTCCTCCCCCACCATGTTTATAGGTTACTTTTTATAAGCTTTCACATCTTGGTTTTATTTTGTTTCGTTGCTAAGTGGTGAGCGACGAACAGTTCAGTCTCTTATTTCCACGTCAAAACATATTTTATCAAACTGATCGAATGGGTCACATAACAGTATAAGTTGGCTCAACGATTACAGCACGGTAAAACGAACAGATGTTCCATTGCTCACTTCTTAACTCTTATTGCCAAGATTTTACAGTTGGATACTATGTACTGCTAAGTGATAATGTTGGATGTAAGGTTACCTGCATGAGGCGGCGGGTGTAGAGGAGGGTTAGCTCCTCGTCGCTCCAGCACTCCTTGACGAGGTCGGTCTGCTTGAAGAGGACGGTCCTCACGTTGGGGGACTCGCAGGCGGTGGTGCAGCCATCGGGGGCCGCCTTGCAGCTTCGCATGATCGCCGCCAGCAAGAGCCACCGCAGCAGGGCCAGGGCTTCCGAACCCATCCCCGTCTTCATCGAGCTTCTTTATAGTTCAATAAATGACAGTAATTATACATTGCGTAATAAACGATAAAATTGACTAAGTAACCTTCAACACATGTTTTCTGCATATGGAATCTGATTTCTATAGAGATTCTTTCCATTATTCAAAGTTTCACATTTTCTTCATTCTTGTTATTATTGTGGTGAGACGAGACCGATATGTTAAAAACAGGTTTTTAACCTAAAATCCTGATTGAACTACAATTTCACTTAAAATATGACGTTTGCAAGATTGAAATATATATTTATTTTAAGACATTCAATAATCTATAGTGGCTTTCCAAGTTTCACTAAAGCAACCAACACAACACATGCAAATTCAATTGAAATAAAGGAACACACGTAGTGGTCTAACGTAGCTCATTTTAACGTACACATTTTTTTGTTTTTTAACGTACCTTTATGCTACTAAAGCTAATTGGACGATGCTGTAGTGGGAATCCTAAATAGGCTATCATGGTGTTATTAGGATAGGGATCTTTAACGAGTACCTGACGTCGGACAGGCTCCCATCTTACATCCTATCCGAGGGACGGCATAGCCAAGGATTTTTTACTCCCATAACAAAATCATAGGGCCACCGCGGGATGCGAACCCGCACCCTTTAACATTGCGTACATACTCTTTGGGGGGTCTTTAAAAAAAAAAAAAGTATACATTCGTTTTCCTAGATATTATAAAATGCATAGCAGTCAACTAAACAAACTTATCTAAAACTCAGATAACCTATCTAATCCTTATCCATATCCTAGATAATCATTATCTAAAAACAGATAAACCTGTTTAGTCCATCTTCAGTACAATTTTACATACGTATGTAAAACAGATATAAATTATTCATTTTATATACTTATACTTATGTAATTTTAAAGGAAAATTTCATTCTCAATAATTTAATTAGTATTGAATTTAGAAACCGACAACAATGTATATGAAAAAGTCAATTTGTCTTTGACAAAAAACATATGTTTGGAAAGGCACTCTAATTACATTATATGGTTCCTGAAAAATGGGATAGGCTGACTCATCGTCTTATACAGATTATTTTTAAACTCTGAGATTACTGGCAGGTTTTTCAACAAACGGAAAGCAATAATTCAATTATCCGCGGAGTTTATTATGATCAAAAGGCACATTCCATATACAAACCCATTTGTAATACTAATTTCAACTATCTCTGTCAATGATGTTTGTTTGTTTAACGTCTCTTTATGCCACTAAGACTAATCGGACGATGCTACAGTGGGAGTCCTAAATTTTCCCTATCTAGGTGTAATTAGGATAGAGATTTTTAACTATAACTCTATTAGTATTGTAGCAGCACCTTTAGTATTGTGGGTTTCTATGCTAAGCACTATACCACAGGTGACTCCTGAAAACACAAATAATTAAACAGGTTACAAAAAGTTTCATTTTGTAACTACACAATAGCAAACAACCAAAGTTGGGCATATTTAAATAAAAATGTAAGCATGATTATGACTAATAATAAAAAATGTGAATAATGATTGTAATCATCATTCACAAATCATTCTTTAGCGCGGAATCATTAATAATGAATTGTATTAATCACTGGTCGTGGAGTATTTATGAATATAATGTATTCAACTATCATGAATGACCATTATTCATTATTAAATGTTAGTAATAATGATTAAGAAGAATTCATTATTCATGATTACTCATTAATCATGACTAATGGGAATTCACTACTCATGATTACAGATCATTCAGTAATCATGAATAATATAAATTCATTAACCCGGCGCTGGTTGCGCCCCTCCGTGAAACGCCGTTGGTCGCGCGTGAGAAAATTGCTCACACCCCAGTTTTTAACTATTCTATTATTTTTCAGCAGCATTCTTCGCCATATCTTGTTTCTTTTAATTTATAATATGTTTATCATTAAATTATTAATATATTTAAGGTGTTTTCATCAGTTTAATGCATTTATTATAATTTATTTTTTATAGGAGTGGAATGAATAGAAGAGAGTAAACAAGTATTAGATTGCTTTATTAACACGATTATTAGTTTAAGAAAAGAAGTAGTTATTGTAAGAAAAGTGCGGTAGAATACATTACTCAAAATAACAAAAAGAAAAATAGGAAATTTTTAGTTGAAAAAAAAATATAAATAATCGCATAAAGTTGGTACGTTGGAATATGTATGGAATGTAAACAATGTGGAAAATAGATTTATATAAAAATGAATGAATTCGAAAAAATAACATTAGTTTGAATCAACATTGACGCAATTCGCAACACAATTAGAACATGTAAATTCGCAATACTCATTACAAATATAAGTTTTACAAAATCTGCATTTTTTTTTTTGGTATGCCTATTTTTTTTCTTGGGCATACTTCACAAATTCCTTCAACCGAATTTTCTCTTCTGCGTTTTTTTCTTTGGATTCATCTTCACCTACCATCTTTGTTATTGTTCTTCTCAAGTTAATTGGTAACGTTATGATAGAAGTTCTCCTGGATAAGTTGAGCCTTATGAGCTGAAGCGCCAGCTCCTTCAAGTATAATCTCCTTTCTAATTGCTCATTGGTGTTAGCTTCAAAAACAATGTGAGAGTTAGGGCCTCCTATGTCTAAAAGAGAAAAGAAAATTCGGAGTGGCCATCTTCTGCTGATTCTGGAAACAGAATACAAAGTTTTCAGCTCGTCAACTACATCCACTAAATGGAACAGCTACAATATTTTATCAAAGAAAGACAAACGTGTACTGACAAGATTTGGGCTCATTACAGCGGAGATGGGCGAGTCCGTGCAGGTCTCGGAGCGGCCCGCACGGTGGCTCAGTTCTGTGTCACGGATGGTCGCGCTGTGAGCAATTTGCTCACGCTCCCGTTTTTTCGAACAAAACGTTTTATAGGGGCTTAGCGCGGCAATTTTTTTTTTTTTTCAAAAACAACTTCCTAAAGTGAGTTAATGTATAAATGACAAATAGAAAAAATATCAGAATTAAATTTTAAAAAATAAGCGAAATACACAAGATTTTTGGCAAGTGTGAGCAAAATGCTCACAACGCGACCAACGCCGGGTTAATCATGATTACAAAAAAAAGTCACAATTCTGAGTCTTACTAATCATGAATGATGATTGAAACTTTGGTTGCTCTTTCCATTCTTGTCAATAGACCTCCTAATATCCTAATATCCTAATACCCTTTGGAATTGGGGTCTAATTCTTTACTTGTGACTTCAAATGCTGTTCAGTTGACTATACCCACTCTTAGGACTTGTCCTTGCTCATTAGGACAACTTTTAATTCAGAAATGCATCCTCGTCTTCTAAATTTAAATGAATAATGATAATGAATATATCATATTCATGATTGATGATTGGTGAACTTTTGTTATTCATGATTGATGAATATTAGGTATTCATGACTGAAGAAGATTATATTAATCCTAGCTCATGAATATATTTTAATCATGAATAATGACTAACTGAATTTATAAGTATTCGTTAATCATGAATAACTGAATACCAGTTATTCATTATTCATTTCAAATGAATACCATAAACACTCAATAATCATTAAAAATACTCCACACTGATTATGAATAATGGTTATTCATTACTCATTTGTTTTATGATTACAATTATTCATATTCATTAATAATTATTCAGATTACAATGTGCCCAACTCTGCACACAACTATAACCATATGACTTGAGCTTCAGAACAAGACTAACTCTGCTGTCCATCGCTCCTTATATTTAGCCTAAAGAAGAACTCTGGAAGATTCTAAACCAGTGTAGATGTTACTCGAACATCGTAGTCACAAACATATACTAGAAAAGTTTATTCCAACAGCAGGTGTAGAACTATTTAAAATCATATGTTTTGTGTTTTGTTTTACGTTACAGTATCTTTGTGCTAAAGTCAACTCAGGTTTTTAAAATTTATTTTCCCAATACAACTGTAATGTTCAGTCCGACGCACAATGTTTCACTTCGTAGGAGCTAGGTGGACAAAAGTATTTGTCGTCATTTTTTGATCTCTTTCGACCAATTAAGTAATTTAATTATAAAATCATTATATTTAATTATGAAATTATATTTTTACTTTCAGTTACTTATATATGAAATATATAGTAAGGAAAGTATTGCGATCGTGAAAAATTTCGACTTCCGGTTTTCAAGGGAAATACACGTTTTGGGGTCCCCTGACTCCAATTAACCAAGTCCCGCGAAATGGTCTGTGTGTGTGTGTGTGTGTGTTTTGATTAAACTCGGTATTTGGTGTATTTATATGCCCGCGATGCGACAGTAAAATTTGTATCAAAATTGATTAATTGGAGGGGGCACTTTACTTAATAAATGTTGTCCCATTTTCACAGTTTTTTTTTTATTTACTCAAAAACGGCTTTAACGATTTTGATCAGACTTGGTATTTGATGTATGTATATGACCGTGATGCGACAGCCGAAATTTCATTAAAATTGATTAAACGGAGGGGGCACTTTACTTAATAAATGTTGTCTCATTATCACGTGTTTTTTTTTTTTTTTTACTCAAAAACGGCTTTATAGATTTTGACCAAACTCGGTATTTTGTGTATGCATATGCCCACAATGTGGCAGTCAAAATTTCATCAATACTGATCAATTAGAGGGGGCACTTTACTTAGTAAATTTTGTCCTATTTTCACGAGTTTTTTTTTATTTACTCAAAAACGGGTGTAACAATGTTGTTTAATCAATTATATTTTAGTTTAGAAACTTTAGTTCCATAATAAATTTTTGAAAACAATATAAAGCGATTTTAGAGGAACCCTAATCGTTCTTGATTTCCAGAAAGGCATAAGAGACGTTGTTACACTTATCGATTCACCTTCACGATGTATTTGCAAAAAGCAACTCGTAGTAAAAAACAAGCAAGCAGTAAAAAAAACTCGACTGTTGATGAAATTAGTCCCTTCATTAATAAATTAGCAATAATGAATCGAAAAGTGCTGAGAACTACCAAATTTTGCTATACAGATACTCTATAACTTATGGAGATATACAAATATAAGTATATACTTAAAGGTGGAAAAATGTGTGAAGTTGAGCGTTTACATATTATCGAAACACGTGGATTTCTAATATAAGTAAGTTCTTAAGTTAAAGTTGTGTGTTGCGCGCGTCGCACCAGATTTTTTTTATTACAAAATTGAATATATTATATTTAATATTATGTATATTTAATAAATTAAATACATTATATTACATTATAAAATTATTTTTCGTTAATTTTTCATCCCTTTCGACCAATTAAATAATTTAATTGTAAAATAAAACATTTTTACTAATCAAACATCTAATTTAAGATTGCCAGGAGATTAAGAAGAAAAAAATCTGGTACGAAGCGCGCAACACACAACTTTCACTTACGAACTTACTTAGATGAGAAATCGACATGTTTCAATAATAATATTATCGAAACACGTCGATTTCGATTGTGAAGTTCCATAATATGTAAACGCCATTCCCCAACTTCACACATTTTTCCACATTTAAATTCTTATGTTTGTAAATCTCTTTAAATCATAGAGTATCTGTATTACTAAACATGGAATTTCTCAGTATTTTTCGATTTATTTATTTATTTCTTAAGGGGCCTAATTTCGACAACAGTCGAGTTTTTTTTACTGGTTGTTTGTTTTTTACTGCGAGTTGCTTTTTGAAAATATATCGTGAGGTGAATCGATAAAAGGTGTATTTACGACTCGTTTTAAAGTTTGTCTCTTATGTCTTTCTGGAAATCGAGAAAGATTACTGTTCCTCTAAAATCACTTCGTATTGCCTTCAGAAATTTATTATGGAATTAAAGTCTCTAAACTAAAATATAATTAATTGAAGATTATCTTTTACCATATTTTTCACACATTGAATGCTTTAAAAATGTTGAGCATCACGCATTTACTCCCTAAAGTAAAATACAATTTTCTATTGTCAAATAAAATTTTTTATTTTCAAAATACGTCAAATGAAATTTTGGCTCTCATATCGCGGGCATATACATACATACATCAAATACTCAGTTTGTTCAAAATAGTTACTGCCGTTTTTGAGAAAAAAAGACGTAAAAATGAGATAAAATTTATTAATTAAAGTGCCTCTCCGTTTGATCAATTTTGGTGAAATTTAAGCTATGACATCAGGGGCATATAAATAAATCAAATACCCAGTTTCATCAAAATAGTTACAGCCGTTTTTGAGAAAATAAAAAAAAACACCTGAAAATAAGTCAAAATTTAGTAGATAAAGTGTCCCCTCCCTTTGAACGATTTTGATGACATTTTGGCTATCGCATTGCGGGCATTCATCAAATACCCAGTTCGATCAAAATCGTTAAATCCATTTTTAAGTAAATAAAAATCTGGTGCGTGCGCGCAACACACAACTATCACTTACCAACTTACTTAGATTAGAAATTGATGTGTTTTGTTAATTGCCACTTCTCAAAGAGACACATTTTTCCACATTCATTTCTTATTTTTGTTTTTATTTGATCTATAAAAAACACTAATTCTCTTATTATTAAATAAAAGTTTTTACTTGTAATAATTCGGCAATGCAAGCACTCTCCAATAATACTCCAAGTCGTCTGATTTTATAATTCTCAATGTAGTTTGAAAACTTCATTAAGTTACCATAAAACAAATAATTTTCATTAATTGAACAGAACGGTTTTAATTATGAACAACTAGCAGACCCGGCCACGCGTTGCTGTGGCTCAGTAGTTATATCCTAATATTTTTAAACAAATACAGTCGTACCAATATTCATTAATAAAGATGAAAACCTTTCAGCTAATCAAAATCCAAAGTGATTGAGAATAGATCATTACACCATTTAAAAGTATTTGGTAAGGAATATAGGAAAGTTAAAGTTTTTATTTTTTTCATCTCATATTTCAATTTAGTTTAATTAAAAAAGAGCTGATTCTGTTTACGACTCACAGTTTATGCCTGGAATTCAACTGATTTATTCTATCACGGATTTACACCTTTAGACCCTATTACTAACGAGGTGGAGTGTGTGAGACATAAACAAATATTAGAATGCCACGTTTTGATGTATTGTTTACATTATTATAATACCAATTTTTAGAATTTCAATCATGACTTTTGTCCACCTAGCTTATACTAATCAAAACACTGACACATAGCTTTGCTTTCCTAAATTTAACTTAAGCGACTGTTTGTTAAATTTTGGTATAAATGACGCTTTAAGTAAGAACCGGTTTTGAAAGAAATAATCTAACAGAAGGGTGTGGGATCTGAGTTGGTTCTGTGTCACGAAGATCTTATGTTGATGTGAAGAAGTTTCGGAAGGGAATGTCGATATGAGCTATGAGCGTCGACTCAGCGGATTCGGGATTATTTAGTGCTCCCAGCTGGGGTCCCACTGCCACCTTCGTCAGAAATCTCATAATATATTAGGGGGATCGTAGATTATAATATTTGACATCTTCCTAGTCGTCTCGTTTCACATGAGACCTTGGAAAAAAATTAGTAAATTAAAATTCAACTTCACTTAGAGCTTGATGCTTCGGTAGTGCTATTCGTTAAATTAAGATGTAATAGACCGACACTCCTTTAGGAAAAATCAACAATATCTGATGAATAGCGATATTTTAAATCTTCATAGCATTGACCTCAAAACCATTAGTGTATGGCAGTCAGAAATTGTGGCTCCTCTAGAAACCGACGCACAGTTGGACGAATTGCCAATCTAGGCGGAAATAGTTTACTAAATGAAAAAATCATGTCGGCCTCATGAAAACAACAATCTAGCGAAGGAATTTACGAAGTATGAATCGCTTGAAGCAAATATCAGAATACTGGGGGGGGGGGGGGGGGGGAGGGGTTGAACACGGTTGTATGATCAGCCAGTTTATTTGTACATAATAATGCAAAAGAAATAAAATCGATTGGTTTTTGAAAATAATTTATGCTAGGCCATATAAGACAATTTCTGAATTGTCTTCTCTTCCGAATTCTTTGATTCTTTAAATTTGGATAAAGAAAAGAGTACACCCCTTATTTTCAATAGCCGGTAAGTTATTTTTTACTTTCACTTACCTATATATGGAATATATAGTAAGGGAAAGTATTGCGATCCTGAAAAATTTCTACTTCCGGTTTTCAATTCGAAATACACATTTTGGCGTCCCCTGAGTCCAAATAACCAAGTTCCGCGAAATGTTCTCTGTAAGTGCCTGCGTGTGAACAGACTCGCAAAAACTATAAGCCATGCAAAACTGAAATTGGATATTTGGTGTGTTTATGCCCCCGATGTGACCGCAAAAATTTCATCAAAATTGGTCAAACGGAGAGGTACATTATTTAGTAAATTTTTTCTCATTTTTAGGTGTTTTTTTTTTTTTTTCTGAAAAACGGCTGTTACTATTTTGATCAAACTGGGTATTTGATGTATGTATATGCCCGCGATGTGACAGTCAAAATTTAATTAACCGTATTATGAAAATAAAAAATTGTATTTATTAATAAAAAAAATTTATTTGACTTTAGGAATTAAAAGCTAACGGTAAAATTTTTTCCCCAAAAGAATTTTTTTATTTCTAGGTACAAGTAATAGATGTAAATGAAAACTGAATAAAGTAGTCTGCCTAAGGCCCGGTGCACATGGGCGACAAGGCACGCTTGACGCTAAGAAGCTTTTCCAGGAAGACGCAAACCTTCATAAAAAAGGGTCAGTGCACATGAGGAGATAGGACGACGCGTTACTTCATAATTACCACTCCGATACCCAGCTTTTTGTTGGTTTTTTTTTTTATCTCTCTGAAACCCTGTTTCTTTTGTCTCAGAACTGTCAGTGTAGTGTTGTTTCTCTCCCAAGATGGATCGAAAACAAGTAAAGAACAAGAAAACAAGCAGCCCGATACGAGGATAAACTAACGCATGTTTCTAGTCAAGCGTGCCTTGTCGCCCATGTGCACCGGGCTTTAGCTCCTGGGCCTATCGGACTAATCCGGAACATCCGGCCGTCCTTAACGCCCATGTGCACTGCCCCTATATACCCAACGTATGTCTGCCTATCGGCGTAACATTACGCCTAGCGGCCAGCGTGCCTTGTCGCCCATGTGCACCGAGCCTAACGCATGTTTCTCCTCGTATCGGGCGGCTACTCGACGCTTTTGCGGTCCACAAATACATTGTTTTCAATGGGGCAGTTAACATGAGCCGCTGCGTTTTTTCCTATCTTCCTCTTTAATACAGGTTAATTTTAAGTAATATAATTATTAATTTCATTTGTATCACTTATTTAACTTGTTATTAGATGTCATGTCATTATATAACCAATTACAATTAATCTTTGAAATTATTATTAATTAGATTGATGATTTTGTATCAATATCAATGTGGAATTAATAAGATATGTAATTTGAGATTTAATCTTTAATATGTTATAACTCATTTTATATATTTAAGTAATTTAGACGTGTGTAATGGTCAACGTTTTCTGTAGGATGATTGGTAATCAGGATTTTCTGTCAAATATTCATTATTTGGACAGCCTACATTTGGATCCAAACATGAGGATCTTCGACACGGCTAAAATGAAGACAAATATATGAGCAACATGTAAAGTGCCTATGCTAGAAGATGAGGTCAATTACAGATAGTAACAACCAGACTCTCATAGATCATTTTTTGATTCATTGATCCCTTTGATCCAAAATTTTACAGAGGATCACCAATTGCGGTTCAGGGGTGGAGTGATAGATTTAATAAGAACCATAAAGAGTCAATCCACACAGGATACCCATAGAACTGTTCTAAATTCGCCTCAAACACCCATGTTCATTCCTAACCAGTTTTCACAACCATATTATTATCCAACCCCACAGCAACCCAGACAGTTCTCACAGCCGATAAATTTCCCTCCGCCTCAACAAATCCCACCGGTGTGCCAACAAATGCCTGAACAAAGCCTATCCACGACAAGCTCACAATTTTAAATACAAATATATATGTAAATAAGTGAATTGTAAAATTTAAATTAAATTGTAAATAAAAATATTCTAAGGCGAAATATATTATATGTTCTGAAAATATGTTTATTACTTTTTATAAATTACCTCAATGTTGCTGCTATCATATTGGCAGCAAAAAAAAATTATTTCGATGAAATAAACTTCCAAAATCAATTGACAATGTTCTAGATGTAAACGAAGCTGTAAATTTCCCATCTGAATTTTTGAATTCCCTGGATATACCTGGGATATACACCCAAACAATCTCCAGTTGAAGATTGGCTGACCGATCATTCTTCTTCGTAACTTAAATCCACCTCAATTGTGCAACGGTACACGTTTGGTCATTAAAGGGATCAAAGGAAATGTTATTGAAGCAAAAATGTTGCTTGGAAGGTTTATAGGAGATATCGTCCTGTTGCCACCTATTCCCCTGGAACCGTCAGAATTTTCAATAAAATTTAAAAGGCTTCAGTATCCTATTCGTTTGGCTTTTGCCATGACCATAAACAAATCCCAAGGGCAAACAATGTCCACATGGACTTTGAAAATCCGTGTTTTTCCCTTGGGAAATGGCATACCTTACTTGGGCATCGCCTGCTCACATGTGTGGAAACCATCAAATCTTTGGTTTGTGTTAAAAAAAAAAAAAAAAACAGGTTATCCCAAAACATTTTGAACAAATTAGTACTTGAATAAATAAAAGTTCTTAATTGTATTATGTAAAAACCTCTTTAAGAAGAGGTTAAATATATTATATATAAGCAATATATTTGAGTGATTTCTTATCATTCAAATATATTGCTAAATTAAAAGCTTCAACACACCACCTCCTACCGAACACTTATTTTCCGAAGGGTCGGGAAATCGAGGTCTCAAAGAAATTAAGAAAAACGCCAATCAAAAGGACATATATGACGCGTTAACCAAGATTGGCATGACCCTGAGAAATATTAAACCCGCTGCTAAACTAACAATACCAAGTTGAGGTAGTGTTAGGCCAATAATCAATAGATCAATAGCTGAGGTTACCAAAACACCCGCTAGAAGTTCAGTCATCCTTTTTAAAATTAGTGGAAAAATATAGCAATTTCGAGTTAGTTTATACCGATGCATCAAAAAAGGGCGATAGTGTAGGCAACGCTGTGAGTCGTAAACAGAATCAGCTCTTTTTTAATCAAACTAAATTGAAATACGAGATGAAAAAAAATAAAAAACTTTAACTTTCCTATATTCCTTACCAAATACTTTTAAATGGTGTAATGATCTATTCTCAATCACGTTGGATTTTGATTAGCTGAAAGGTTTTCATCTTTATTAATGAATATTGGTACGGCTGTATTTGATTAAAAATATTAGGATATAACTACTGAGCCACAGCAACGCGTGGCCGGGTCTGCTCGTTCTATATAAATATCTGTGGATAATGAACTGGGACAGGTCTTCTGAGAAAGATATTTTGTGAAACCTAGCGCTGATGCTTTCTGTCGGTTTAATAGATAATTTCATTACAACATCTTTATAATCAACAAAAGCTTCTTTCGTTTTAGAAAATTTTAAATTATCCCGAAGTCGTTTATAAAACACAACTTCATACCGACGTAACAATGGAACGAACTTTTCGTTTCAACGTCGACTTTAACAAGAACGTAGTTCTTTACTGCAAGTAGTGAAGTTGCTTTCGTCTCATCTTCTGTGGATTTCTTATCTAAATCAGAAAGAAATGAGTCAAAATCCGAACTACTGTTGTGCAGGGAAATTGCATCTTCTGACTCAGAAGAGCTAGATTTAACCCTATTCTTTTTATTATTTTTTGGTTTTAAGGTTGGCAACACTTGCTTGCGTGATTTTCTCTTTGACAGACGTTTAACATTCTCCGCAGCTTGTTTCTGTATTTCATTTACTTCTTGCTGCACCTTCGGTTTGTTTGGTGTGGAAAATGTCGCTTCAAAAACATTTATTGCTTTCTCAATGGTACCCGCCTTTTCGAAGGCCACCTTGAACGTTTCTGCTACATTGTATACATTAAATAGTAGTAGTAAGTAGTCATATTTCACCTCGGTGTGAAACATTCCAAGCATCGTAATATGCTTTTGATGGCCTAAAAAAAGTCCAGTCAAGTGGCTGGGCCCTGTGGGGGGAGGGGGCAATATGAAAAGGTGAGTATGGTTTTCTTTGGCAAATGTGATAGCCTCGAGGCTGGTGTGAGACACATGGTTGTCGAGAATCAGTAGAAGTGGATGAGTTTCGCAGGGCATAGTGTACTTCTTGAAATGTACCAGCCACGTAATGAAATAACATATCTTGGTTAGAACCTAAATGTAAACCAAACACTCATGACCAAAACCCCCATAAGTTGGTAGGTAGCTACTTTAAACAATGGAAGACTGACTAAGTTTAGTGATATATAATCTGTTTAGACCTTTAAACTGATTATTGCCTCTTAATGAACAAGGAATTCACTATTGAACACTAGGGGGCAAGTCCCCGCACTTTTAGGACTGCGTGGACTTGCCCCTTTTGAAGCGCGTGGCCTTGCCCCATTTTCAAGCTTCCAAAATCACGACTCCTCCAACAATGTAAACAACTGTTAAGAAGTTATTTGAAACACGAACATGAAGCTTCACTAAGAGGCTAATAGCTGTAAGTTTGTCTTTAGAAATACCTCGAACCATCTTTGAAATAATTGACTTAAAAAAAGAAGAAATATTACATGAGAACAGAGAAAAATAAACTTACCGCATTTTCTCTGTCAACATTGAAGCTATTGCCGCCAATTTTGGTGTGCTATTGGGGGATACCAAGGAAAACCAGGTGCCTAAAGGACAAAATGACAACTGCGAAATTTCCCTCCAAAACCCTACTGCGTGTCTTTGCCCCGTGCGGGAATTTGCCCCCACCTACCTAAACATGGCAAATTCGTCACGATGCTAAGCCAGTTAATTTGCACATCTTATTACAAAAGTGGCAAAATAGATAAGAGCATTTTGTTTTTAGAAACAAATTTATTTACTTCATTACAATAAAAAAATCTATTTATTTCATTGTTATGAAAAAATCTAGTTATTTCATTATTATAAATGGGGTTACTAAAAACCTACACCCAGATATCTTCACATAATATAATCAACATTATGTAATACATTTTCCATTAGGAATTGTTAGTTCCTGCTTATCTAGTTGTAAATCTGTCATTATTGAATGCCTATCTAAGAATAGGAGAATGAAAAGAATTAAGCATGGTACAACCCTCTATCTTCTAGTTCTACCTCTTCTACTCGATATTTAAACCTTAAGTTATTTTGATTTCAAAAGAATCTGCCCGAAGAGAAGAAAAATCCAAAAGATCCAAAATGAAATCGACTCATAAATTGATACTTGCTGTATCTGATCTTTGCTGACAAAGATGATTGGTAAAATGTGAAGCGGTCTTACCGTAGAAACATGAAGCCAAACTTCTATGTATGTGGAGCATCTCTAAAATCTATGGATAATATGGCAACTGTGTTTGTTGCAATGCAAATGAAAAAATTACCGTTTCGGTTTTTTAACTTTACTCAGATGGATCAGAATATATCAATGTTTTTTAAACGGAAAAGGAAATTAGACATTGATAACAAATTTTAATAAGTTTCGGTTTCGGTTTGGCCACGTCAGCGGCCGAAATTCGTTTCGGTTTAGGTTTTAGAAATTAGGTTCGGTTCGGCTAAAAATTAGTTTTCGGGCGGATACTAGTTTTTATACACATATTTATTAGATAATCTAAGGTGTTCAGGAGACCCTCAGCTAATAATGTTGAATCGGAACACCATTTCTTTTGGGCAGTTTGTTTGTTTTATTTAGTATTAACAGTGATAAATACATTTTCCATGAATTTTGCGATAGGAGACTTGGAATCAATTGCAAATGTATTATAGTATGCATACTGACTCATTCGCAACTCCAATATCCCTTATTAAGAAATATGTAAACATACACCTGTGCAAATTTTATCCATTGCAATTCGTTGTGAAATTCGTCATGATTTTAATTCTTTTCAAAATATGGATTTTGTGAATTTAAATTATATTTTTATATTTTTCACATACATTTCTGTAATTACCTGACCCCCTTGGCGGACCAGATATGAAGTGTTTTTGTCTGTAGGATATGATTGTCTTCGTGTACATGAACAGACTAGCTCACTCAAGTCAAAATTAGTACGAAATTAAGATAAATCCATTCTGTTACCACCACCAAATTCTGAAATCTTAGATCAGTAAAAGTATAAACAAATCGGGGATATTTTCTAAAATATTTTGTGTTATTTTAATGGTTTCATTTGTATCCCAAAATGTCCATCCTAGTTTTTCACTATCGGCGGAATCTTGCTAAGGTAGTAGTATTGTTTGGTGAGGGGGAGGTGATTTATGGGAGGTTAATGCCCAATCACTCTTAATCGGAGCATTTTTTCAATATCATGAGTACTATCTATGTAACGCCTTTGGGGTAGTAAATTTATTCAACCCCTCATTACGTTTTATGATATAACCTACTGTTGTAATATAATATATCCTAACAAATTTTACTAATATTTCTCAGGTGTTTTGTTTAAAAAACAATATTCTTATTCATATATATTTTTTTTATTTGATATTTTATTATTTTTCTTAGTTTATTTATTTTTTGGTGGAAAGGGAAATATAGGTACATAAGGTTTTTGATAAGCATGCTTTACGAACAACATTACAGTATATAAACTGTATTTTAATTGAAATTAGAACTCAGAAATAAAATTTGACATCCTTATTGAACGGAACATAAATTGCACTAGATGAAGCAACCTCGTTAAGTTGAGTGGAGAAGTGGGGAGAGCTTCACCGGACCGCAGAGCGCAGTTTAACTTCGAATCTCGGGAGCTTCGTGTCCCTGTTTTGGCATGAGGTAATAATCAATTGTTATTGTTAATATTTTTTAGTTTGTAAAACGTAATTAATAGTATGTTAATTATTATATCACTTTTTACTATATATTTTTATTATTCTAACAATAACAATTTTAAAACGTAGTGAAAACACCTGTCTCAAAAAATGTATATTAAATTATCAATTGGTGTCTGCTACTTTTTACTTTCACTTACCTATATATGAAATATATAGTAAGTGGAAGTATTGCGATCGTGAAAAATTTCGACTTCCGGTTTTCAACGGATATACACGTTTTAGGGTCCCCTGAGTCGAAATAACCAAGTCTGTGTCTGTGTGTCTGTGTGAGAACAGCACCGTCAATTCCTGATCCGTTTTTATCTTTGCAGAGGTAAGCTCTCAAAAAAATAACTTTATTCTGGGGCTAAATCCCTATACAGCTATGCACATATAAAAATAGATATCTGACCATCATGCTACGCCTGTGAAAATATCAAATATTTATTTAAGTTAAAAAACAAAAAAAAAATTAAATAAAATAAAATAAAAAAGGATCATCTAAAGAAAGAAAAGAAGGAAAAAAGAAAAAAGCATGTAAAGAGGATTAGAAAAAAAATAAAGAGTACAGAATTTTGTATAGATAGGCTATTGTTTTTATTTTTCTTCTTAATCTCCTGGGAATCGCTTTAAATTTGATTTTCAATTAATAAAAATGTTTTATTTTATAATTAAATTACTTAATAGGTCTCAATAAATGAATAAATGACGAAAAACAATTTTATGATTTAATATAATATATTTAATTTATGAAATATACATAATGTTAAATATAGTATATTCAATTTTATAATTAAATATAATCATTTTATAATTAAATATAATAATTTTATAATTAAATTACTTAAATAGTCGAAAGAGATGAAAAAACTACGAAAAATACTGTTGTCCACCTAGCTCCTACTAAGCGAAACACTGTGCGCTGGTGTGAAGCCTCGGTCGTCTGGTTGGCACTGGTTTTTTGCATTGCATTTTTTTGATTGGATGTTGACTCGGAATTTTGAAATATTTTCATTCAGCATCATTACTGGGCCACAAAAAAAGGTTAGTCAATAAGTATCTTCTTTTTTTCTGCAGAAATCCACCTATTAGCCAGCTGGACGGGTTTGATGCCATGCTGAGTGAAAGATATAGTCACCACATTGTCGTTGTTTACTGGTTCACACTGAACTTCCTGATATGGTTCGCACTGAACTACTGCACTACACCCTGTACCCAAATCTAATGGGTTTTCCATGGATATGTTGCTTTCCCTCATGCCGACCGAAATAAGGCATCATTGCCTCATCGATGGCCAAATCAGGATCTTATTTATAAAAGTTCATGTTAACATTTAGGTGGATATGCTACCAAGTTCATTTTCGATTTTATATTTCCTAATTATATTAGTCCTAATGCCTATATTTTATTTTTCTACGGGTTCAAAATAGTTTAATATCATATCAATTAAATTAAAAACGTCACTGTAGATGTATGGAAACATATAGTGTCTGTCCCTGAAACGAGTTCTGTGAATTACAGTTCCCTCAGCTTGAATCATGATTCACCTAAGTCCATTCACATGCAGCCCTGAAATAATAAGTGCGATTATTGAAAAAAGAAAATTAACAAATTTATTAAAATTGTTCAAAAAATTATATAATTTAATTGGAGTTTATGGTCAATGGTGAAAATATATAATTGTTATATATAATGATTAGTAATGGACAGTGATTAATGTTCAAGTCTTGACATTGACTGGCTATTAACTAATCATTTTCAACTATTGAAATTTGATAATAGGAGGACTCCCACAACTTTTAGAAGCTTGCAGAAAATATAATTATGTTCACATATACATACCTATGTGTAATATTCTTGATTGTATATCTAGATGAAATGTGTTATTAATTTTTCATTTTCGCTGGTGTTTAAATTAAAGCTATTAATTTTTTTTAATAATTCAATATTAATGTCATGAGTTTACACAATAACCATTAGTCATAGAGCAACTGTGATTCCTTGACTACAAATATGATATGGGAATCACAGGCTGGTTATTTTTGTCACTTCATACTCCCTGAGCTTCTTTAAGTTGTTAGGGTATTGATATATTTAAACAGGAATAGTTAATAACCTACATTTGCTGGTGTTTTATTTAATAGGTTAATAAGTTTTATTAAATAAAAACTGTTCATTCACTTTGCTTTTAACGTAAGTATTATGGTGTTTTAAACTATATTTTCATTGTACTTCAGTAGAATTTAGTTACGAATCCTTCACTTTGTATGAACTAACTTGATATTTTCTGAGTCTCATGCAGATAGTTTTCCATTTCATACAAATTTAAAAGGACTTAAAGCTATATTTTAAAGACAATCTTTAAAATAAAGCCTACTAAAAAAACCTATTATTAAAAATTAGACATTTTCATTATTTTATTGGAAGCAGTTCAGCACTTGAACATGTATGTTTTACGGTAAAAACCCTTTCTTGGTTTTTCTATTTCTACTTCTATTCTACGATTTGACAGTTTATCCTATCCTAAACAGTGATGAACATTTGGCAGAATGTGAAAACTTCAAGAAATTAATAATATAGTGGAATAAGCGATAAAATGTGATAACATAACACACTAAAAAAAAATATAAATTACATTACAGAATAAAAAATATATATAAAAAAATCATTACATTACACAATAAAAAAAATACATTACACAATAAAAAATATATAAAAAACACAACATAAAATTACACAAAAAAATAAAATAAAATGCGATAACGTTATTTGTTAAAGAGTAGTACAGATCTTAAAATTTCTGAAAAATAACAAAATAAACAATTTGTATGTACTTATGCACTGGAAAGAAGTCTTCATAGAACTGTGCTAACCTTGTTTGGCAGACTTTTTATCTTAAAAGTTTGTATACATTTAGGATTTCCTATTTATATACATTTGTAAATAAATATATTGTATGTGAATATATATTTAGAATTTTATTTTAGTATGAATATAGTCTTAAAAATGCAATTATTAATCCTCTATTCATGCAAAAATTTTGATTTCATAAGACTTGAAGACATTTCTTAAAATATTCTATAGGCCATTCTATATCAAATTATCCACCAAAAGTTCAAATTTTATACATAAATTAAATGTCAAAATAACTTTAACACCTTTAACAAGTAATCTTTTATTTGAAAACTTCATAAATTCAATTAAAACACAGAATCAAGAAAGGTAATTTGGGGCATGATTAATATTTAGCTATTTTAATTGTTGCCAGCGAAAATATCATTCATCTATACTTTTTCAAGTTCAGCTTAAGGCTTATTTTGGATTAGAATTATAAATAGAAAAAAATTAAATTGTTGTGGGAAATAAAGTATCATCATCATCATGGGTGGTGCAACAACCCGTCACCAAATCTGGGCCTCCAAAAGCTTCTGCCAGTTAGGTCTGTCTGTTGCAGCAGTTCTCCAGTTTTTGGTACCCAGAAGAACCTGTGCATCTGCTGCGATGGAGTCGATGCATCTGTGATGGAGTCTGTGCATCTGCTACCTTACATTAGGCCGTCCCACTCTCCACTTGCTATGGAGAGTGCTCTCCATTCTGCATTTTCTTAGGTATCTCGCTGTTGTCCATCCTAACCACATAACCCGTCCAATGAAGTCTCCTGAGCCTGATAAATTTAACCACATCACCATTTAGCTCTGAAAGCTCCACATTCTTTATCTTTTCCATATGTCTGCTTCTTGAACCATACCAAAAATTCTTCTAAGTAATTGTATTTCAAATACCAGACGCATGGCCTCATCAGCACTGGTGAAGGCTCAGGTTTTCGACCCATACGTAAGAAAAGGGTGGATCAAGGTCTTATAAAGATTGATTTTGGTCCTGTTGGATGGGTACCTACTCCTAAAGTGTTTGGACAGGCCAATGAAGCTGCAGCGATTCTCCTGTTGATTTCCTGGAGATGTTAATTAGTGCATTTACCTCCGAACTCAGGTATACAATGCTTTGTACCTTCTCAAATTTGTATAGTTCAAACTCAAGCTATTCAGCCCTTTTTGTCCTACTTTGAAATACTTCATATTGGCTTCAATGATGGCCAAGCCAAGTTTTCTTGCTTCTTCCAGACCTAGGAGCTTCAGCTTCTCTTCTTTCTGAGTACCATCAGATCTAGCAGCAATTTCAAATTTGTCTGCGAACCCCAGCAACTGCACTTTATTAGATCTATTGCTTTAATAGATATTTATTGCCTTGCAAGCTTCATTAGATCCTAGTTTTTGATTACCGCTTACTACTCTTGCTTTTTTAGTTTTGATTAGGGCCACACTAAACAATGTTATATTCACCACTCCCAGATGTAACATAGGGGAACTGCTATAAATTAGGGAACTACTACTAATATTTTCTTGGTTTCTTTGAGCCCTTGTAATTGATTATAGCCTTATTTTTACTTCTGACCAATATGCCTTCCTGCTGTTAGCATGCAGTTAGCTGAGCATTTACCAAGGTGGTCTCTCTCCCATTCACTCTCCCTCACCCTCCCCCTCTCTCCTCTCCCTCCCCCTCTCCTTCTCTCTCTTCCTCTCTCTCTCCCTCTCCCTCTTATATGGTTATTTTATCCTTCATATTATCATGAAGATTTTAAATTTTATTAGATGGTTTGTAAGCCATTTCCATAATTCCAATATGGAGAATTTCAAATTAGTTTTTAAATCATGGAATTAAATCAAAAATCTTAAAATGAAAGGGATAAAATACCCTAGGAGATGAAATTTTTATAGGATTTTAAAATTTTAATGAAAACGATTTGAATTGTATAATTGCTGGGTATTAGGACATTATGAATTTTAAAGTTATTTTGTGCTTTCATTTGATGTATACAATATGTACAGTGACTCACGAAATTGATCAAATCGCAAATGGTCAGTGATAGATCACCTGTTCTTATTATTTTATAGCAGTTAATTACAATGCCATTGTTACTAACATTTTACTAAGGAGTAGAATTAATATAAAAGTACAAAAAAATAGTAGAACAAAATTTGTTAAATTAATAGTACAACAAAAATATAGTTTTATTTACATTTGATCAATTTTGTGGCTTTGTTTTAATATTTAGTGTAGCCTCCTTTTGAGTCGATTACAGCGCGGATCCTTCTTGGCATACTTTCTACTAATTTTTCACACTGTTGTGGTGTGATCTGACTCCATTTTGCCTCGACATTTTCCCACAATTGCTGCGTGTTCCATGCTGAAGCACTGACATCAGTAACTGATCTCTTCAGCTGAGCCCAGAGATTTTCAATGGGGTTTAAATCTGGGGATTGTGGTGGCCAATCCAACATATTAAACCTATTATTTTCTAGCCATGTTTTTGTGGCTCGAGCGGTGTGTTTAGGGCCATTGTCCTCTTAGAATACAATGTCCTTTTTAGATTTATTAAGCTTTGTAAGGCTTCATATTAAGCTACGTTTTAAAATCTCCACATAGTCGACTGCGGTTATTCTCCCTTTTATTTTCTCGATTAAGCCAACACCTGTTGACATGAAGCATCCCCATACCATGATACTCTCACCCCCAAATTTAATTGTTGGTTGAACATGCCTTGGCTGTAATTTTTCATTTCGCCCTTTCCACATCCACTCTGACATCCGATCCAAATCTATTAATTTTGGTTTCGTCAGACCATACAACATTTGCCCAGTCATTTACGGTGTAGAGCACATATTTTTTGGCGAAGGCTAATCTTAGTTTTTGATGTCTGGTGGTTAATAGTGGCTTTTTAACCTTTGCCCTTCCTCGCAATCCAGATTTCCTCAACACACGGCGAACTCCTTCAGCGCTAATGCCTATATTATCAAACCGCCTAATTTTCCGTTGTATCTGGACGGCATTATCAACTTCTCCCCGAATGAATAGAACGAATAATACCGCGCTTGAAAGCATCAGATAGTTTAGGCTTCCGACCTGCTTTATTCTTTTCAACCCCTCTCTTATGGGTAACATTTGTCTTTCTAATATTACTAATAGTGCCTAATGAGCATAGGTATTTTTCGCTCAAAAAAAAGATGGGAAGCTCCTTTTTCAAGCTTGTTTATAATTGCCTTGCAAATATTTTCTAACATCGGCTTCACTGTACAATTCAAATGTTATATTGATTCAAAATTTTGTCAACAAAATAAAAATTGTTTCGTACTTACTGTTTTATAAGCTGCAGAAATTTTATTTTTATAAACTATTGATTCTTAATAAAATTATTACTGGTAATTCAAACTCACAAAATTGAACAAATCGTGTTATTAGACTTAAAAGAAGACTGAATGTGCTATGTTTATAATTCAGGTAGAAAAGGGTTCAAACATCATAATAAAAGAGTAAACAAAGTTTTTTGACAACTAATTAATATGTGTTGACAAACAACATATCGGATTAGGACGAATATTCTGTTGTACTATAAACATTTGATCAATTTAGTTAGTCACTGTCATTATTAGTTAGCCATAGATTATAATAATTAATTATGCTAGAGTCCTTGTTTTTTAAAGCTATTATTTTTTTTTTTTTAAGATAATGGCCGGGTGGCTAAAAAATTGTTAATGAATTAACAAATGGAAATTTGAGGTTGTCCTAGGTTGGAGTATGTTTTAACCCACATTGTTAAACTCAATTCAATAGAATAACAACTTTTTTTTGGGGGGGGGGCCTCAAAAATAAATCCATTTTGTCATCAGAGTATTTCAGTGTGCAGCTTTGTATGTTACAATGGTCAAAGTAGTAGACCATTTATTTTTTTAAGTATCGTGAACAGGAATGATTTTGTTAAACTTAACTATGATTATTAAAGATTCGTTTTTTTATCGTTTTTTTTTACCCATAAATGCTGCTTTAACAACGTTAAGCAGCACAAACTTCTTCATGCCTTCTCACACCAAAGAACTATACATAGTTATGATTTTTTGTCTGTTGTAGTTCAAAACTTTATTGTCTCTAGCATGTAATTTAAAGTCTATTTTGTTCAAATAGAAATTCCATTTATTTATTATAGAGACAAATGGTTTTCATTAAATTATATGAAACTAGAAGTTATTAAATTTTCTTCAGGATCTAAAACCTGCTTTGACTTCCATAAAAAGATACGCATAAGAATGATACTATAAGAATAATAAATGGTTATATCTCAAAACAGCCAAAATTGGAATTGCTTATTGCTGCACACCTCTTAATTTTAGTTGTCAGTTCATATCCAATTTGAATTAGTTTCATATTCATTTTTAAAATAAAAGTTAAAATTATTTATTTATTTCAGGTTATTTTGACTATTTTTAGAACCTGTAATTCTTCTGCGATAGTGGTCTACATTCATGGAAAAGAAGCAACCTAAATCAATGAAAAGCCATTCTAGAACTCTTTCTTTCAATGATGTGCAAAATAATGATAATCCTAATTCTGTTTCTGAACATTTGAGTCAAATTCTAAAAATTAATGATAAAACATTTAAAAAAAATACAATACGAACAGATTTTAAAACACAATCTTTAAGTGGCAAACAAAAATTTGATAATCCCAATTCTGTTTCTGAACGATTTAGTCGATTAAATCTTGATGGATCCCAAATGAAAAGGAATGTAATGAGAGATAAATATTTAAATAATAACATTGATAAACATGAAAAATCAAAACATAAATCTTCTCGAGATGGTTTTCAATCTGATCGGTTTTCTGGTGTAGCTTGTTCATACAACAAAATGTTTGATTTCATTCAAGGGAATGAAGCAATTGGCAACAGAAGAAAGCATTTAGGGTCACAGTCCAGTAGTCTTCGCTCTTCAGTATCTTCTCTTATAAGCTGTGAAAATTCTGATCAAGAGACAATGCTGAATGTTGATCATGAGAAAAAAAAAAGTTATCCTAATTGTAGGAATAAAAAAATGAATACAAATTTTACATCAAATTTATCAAATAAAGAGTCAAAAGGAATTGGCAACAGAAGACAGCATTTAGGGTCACAGTCCAGTAGTCTACGCTCTTCAATATCTTCTCTTATAAGCAATGAAAATTCTGATCATGAGACAATGATGATTATTGATCATGAGAAAAAAAAAAGTTATCCTAATTGTAGGAATAAAAAAATGAATACAAATTTTACATCAAATTTATCAAATAAAGAGTCAAAAGGAATCGGCAACAGAAGAAAGCATTTAGGGCCACAGTGCAGCAGTTTACGCTCCTCAGTATCTTCTCTTATTGGCTGTGAAGATGCTGATCAGGAGACAATGCTGAATATTAATCATGAGAAAAAAAAAAGTCATCCTAATTGTAGGAATGAAAAAATTAATACAAATTTTACATCAAATTTATCAAATAAAGGATCAGATGGAATTAGCAACAGAAGAAAGCATTTAGGGTCACAGTGCAGAAGTTTACGCTCCTCAGTATCTTCTCTTATAAGCTGCGATGACACTGAACATAAGATTCCGCTGAATATTGATCGTGAGAAAAAAAAAAGTTATCCTAATTGTAGGAATAAAGAAATAAACAACCATTCTCATTTATCAAATCATTACATAAAAAGTTGGATTAATAAAAATGATGACTCATTAACACATTTGATTATTAAAAATAAAGATGGCTTTAACAATTTATTCTCTACTCATCGGAGAGTCAATGATATGATTGTTGTTTTTGAATTATTAAATAGAATTTGTGAAATAAGTGATATATTGACAAAAGAATACTTTCTTTCTTTTTCTCTGACTCAGCAATTCATTGAAAATATAGATAGTTATATATCTTGCATTTTATTAGGTTCATCCAAAGATATGCTCAAGAATTTAGAATATCTTTTAAGATATTATTCAGAAATCATTCATTTTATCCCACATGAAAGTTTGGATGATTATCATGAGCTTTTGACAAGTTCTTTGGAAAAAATGGAGAAAATAAGCGATATACCTGAGGTAATGGTTAATAATATCACAGATTTAATCACAAATGTTTCTGAAAAATTAAAGGAGATGAACACTAAGTTTGATATCTCAAACTTAAGTATTTTACCTTCATCTGAAGATATAGATGAAATTCCCGATTTACATTCCAATATTACCACTGGTCCTTATGAAAATCCTTCACAATATTTAAATATACATTTTAAATTACTTAAGGAAGATTTTGTTAGTAATTTACGTTCTGGTTTAAAAGAATATGAAAGTAATTTAAAAGAAAAGAAACCTTGTCGAATTAAAGATGTTTTTGTATACGATGCCGTTTATTGTGGACTAATAAAGCATAAACAAAAAAGTAGTTTGTCAATTAGTTTTGAGATCAATAATAAGAAATTAAAGAATGTTGATTGGAGCACATCTAAAAGACTCGTTCATGGATCTTTATTACTCATATCCGATGATGATTTCAAAACTTATACTTTGACCCTACTTGATGACAAAAGAACCCCAAAAAGTGAGGAAAAGCAATTTCAAATTTCAGCTTTGGTGATGGATAAACTTGTTAAATTCAAAACATATACTAAGTGCACCATAATTGAACCAAAAGTATTTTTTAACCCATACTTCCAAGTATTGAGGACAATGAAAAAAATTGATCCAAATATTTTTCCAATGGAGAAATATATTATTCAAGCCAGCACTGATATAAATTCACCAATCTACTTAAACAATGCAACCCATTATTTGATTGCTGGCAATGAAATTAATCTTAATAGTATAACCTCCTATGAATACCCTGAAATCTTTGGTTTAAATGAATTTCAGATATCAGCCTTACAAGCAGCTCTTACAAAAGAGTTTGTTATAATCCAAGGACCACCAGGCACTGGAAAGTCCTATTTGGGCTTAAAAATAATCAATATTCTTCTAAATAATTTTTCAGCTTGGAAAAAAGACAAATCTCCTATTTTAGTCATTTGTTATCGGAATAATGCTGTTGATCAGATTCTTGAATCACTTATTAAAGATGGGAGAAAAATTGTAAGGCTAGGAAACCAATCAAGCAATGAACATGTTAAAGATTATTGCCTCCGTAATGCTGTTCGTAATATTAGAAGTAATCCAGTTTTAAGAGATAAAATTAATTTAATTAAGGATCAAATGGAAACACTAAAATCCCAAATTGCTGAAATGATGACAGTTATTGATATCATAAATGATAAAAAAGGAGTACTTAGTATTGATTCTCTCAGTGTTGTGCTGACAGAAAAACAAAAACAATTTTTATCTAAATCAAATGTTTTTGAAGAATGGTTGTTCGGAGGTGATGATTTGTGTGATAGCAATGAAGAGTTATTGGATAGTCTTCCATTAAATAATTGGGAATATAACTCTTCATTCAACCAGTATCAAAGTTCTTATTTACTTTTACATATAAATGAACTCATGAATGAACTCTGTGATCTTAGAAGGAAAATTGATGATATTTATTATTATAATGATCAACAACAAACTAAAGGACAAGATATCTTACTGGATGTGATAGAGATTTTACAAGAGTATGGAGTAAAAGAATCATTTCTGAAGAAGGTGGTAAATAGAATTAATTTAGAGGTAGATAATTATATCGATATAACTCTACTAAACCCTGACGATTTATTTGAATTGTCAATACCTGAAAGGTGGAAATTATACAAACATTGGGCAGATCAGTTTTGTAAGCAATCTTTAGAAAAAATAGAAGAATGTCTTAGTGAGATAATCATAAAGCAAAATACTTTAGACGAATTGAATGATATGAGTGATGGATACAAAGTTCTTCAATTGGGCCCAGATGTAGTTGGAGCAACTACCACAGGAGCAGCCCGAACTCGTTCTCTTCTAACTGTAATTCAGCCAAAAATTGGTAAGACTTTTTTATATGTTTATCATTTGTATCGACATAAATTAACTTATCATCTTTATTATTATTTATTCTTCCCAGAATTTTTACAACCATGGTTTTATCTCTAGATTATATTTTCTCAGACATTGGCCTTTGACGCTATCTGTTGTTCTCTATTCTCAAATCAATGTTGTGGGCATAAGTGGTTACTTATTAAGATTATATGTTCTAGTTCCTTAACACATTTACACCGGCTCTGTACTTCTCACCCATTGGCGGCTGAGCTTAATGCTTTGATATTGGACAGTAGCTATTCAAAACCATTATTCAGTATTGACAATCCAAAAATAATAAAATAAACAATACGATCCTACCTAATACCCAGAAGTCGATGGAAGTTTTGTGATTGACTGAAATGTCCGATGAGGCAGTCCAGTGCGGGCCACCGGTGATATGCATCGGCGTGAATGGGTTAATCTGTTAAATATCATTTCCGTGGCTATCATGAGGATACTCTAATAGTTTCTGTGTTGCCTTGATATGCCTTCCTTATAAAGTCTCTTTAGACTTGTTTGTTCAATTCTTCACATTAATTTTGACTTGATGCCAGAATTAGGCAATATCCAAGTATAAAAGGACAAGTTGCAGATACTTTTGTACTCGGATACTGAACTCGAATCCCTCCAATATTTTCCTACAGATACAAGTACTTCTC
This sequence comes from Aelia acuminata, assembly GCA_911387785.2. Classification (NCBI taxonomy): domain Eukaryota; kingdom Metazoa; phylum Arthropoda; class Insecta; order Hemiptera; family Pentatomidae; genus Aelia; species Aelia acuminata. Next base: position 62,378,075 of record OU426983.1, on the reverse strand, counting down.
GTATCCGTCAGCTATGGATAACAAAATGTTAACATTTTGTTTCTCAATTCCATTCGTTGTCAGTATCAAACAAGCTTCTGACGAGTATATTGTTACTAAAAATGCCTAAAATGGGAGCAAGTGTATCTTCGAAAATTGCGGGATGGATTGAAAAATATCCTAAACTCAATAGGAATGGTTGTGTATTGTTCTGTAAATCATATAATAAAAAATTGGATGTGAGAGGAAATCGCAAATTGATGCCCACTGCAGCACAAGTAGGTACATAATTTTTTTTAACCCTAGAACGTTAACAGGGGTAGTGCGTGTCATCAGAGTGATTTAAAAATAAGCCTACGCACCGGATATTGCATCTAGTGATTCCATAATTTGAGTGGTATCTTTCCTTTTTTAAGATCTTCCTATTTCCAATATATGTAATTACAGCTCACATGCGAGTATTTTACTCTGTATTGCACATCTTGCTGTGAATATTTTATGTTCCGATTTTTTCACCGGTATTTTTTTCAAAAATAAATTAATAGTATTATACAAAAGATCCAAAATTCAGTGATTATACTAAAATCTATACCAAAACCAATATTATAAAAATAATCTGTAAAAATAAAAGAGTTTCTATTTCAATTTACTCTCAGCTACTTATTTTATCCAAAGTAGCCAATTTTTGTTCACAAAAATAATTTAATGCCTGATTTTCAAGCAATTCATTTTTATTGCACGTTTTGAAGTTTTTACTGCACGTTTTGAAGTTTTTATTGCACGTTTTCAAAATTTTACTGCACGGAATTCCGAGCTTTAGTTATGACTGTCTATCTCTATATTTACGTGTTTGGAGATTTTGAAAAAGTATTTAGATGTGTGAAATAGTCAACTGGTTTTTCTTTACGAAAAGATAATACATAATAAGGATGATCAGTTAAACACCTTCTGATGTTTTCTTTGGTCCATAAATCTTCCTCAAAATTTTTCTCTCTATTTTTTTAAACTTTTCTAAACGGGAAAAACAAGCCGTTTCCACTCCATAAAGAATTACAGGTTTTATCACAGTATTATAATGCCTTAATTTTGCCTTTACCGAAAGATTTTTCTTATTGTAAATTTTTCCCACTTGAAAGCACAAATCCTCTAATTTTTTTATTTTCCACTTGAAACTCTCATTTTCCAATCCATTGCACCATAAAACTTCACCCAAATACTTGAATTTTTTAACAACTGAAATTTTCCCATATTTGGTGCTGACTTATTTTTTCTGATATCCTACCTCTGTGGTCATTAACTCTGTTTTCTCAAAAGATATTTTTAACCCTGTTTTCTCAGCAATTTCCTTCAGGCACTTTATAGTTCAATGGACTCTTCTTCAGACTCAGCCAGTAATGCTAAATCATCAGCAAAAGCCAAGCACCTCACTTTAATGCATGCATTTGGTCCCAAACCCGAGCTCCTGAACTATTTTTCTTCCAAATTTTCTCTCTCACTCCCTCTCACTCATTATTTTATGTAAAACTATGTTAAAATATGTTAAAACTATGTTAAAGTATGGGAGACAGACCATCTCCTTGCCTGAGACCAGTTTTTATCTGGTAGGGTTTACTAGTTAAGTAATTTCACTTTGGATTCAGTTTCTGTTACAGTTGTTTTAATTAAATTAATTGTTTTCTGATCCATTCCATATTCCCTTAAAATTTTCAACAGTTTCCCTATCAACAGAGTCATTCGCTTTCTTAAAATCCATAAAGGAAATAAACAGAGTTTTTCTTCTTAACATATAATATTTTATAAGTAATTTTAGAATTATTGGCTATAGCATGCTTATGTCTCAGGTAATGAAGGGCATCCGCAGCATTTTGTCTAGCTGGTAAAATTTTCTTCTAGGGGGAGCAGGCAGATAAAATTCTTAACCTTCGGGAAGAATTCGAGGTATTTTGATCTTTTATAGAGGTAATTATGCTTCTTTATTGTGAAAAAATAGAAAAAAATTTAATTTCAGTTTGGGTATTTTAATTTTAAATAATTTTAATCTTAAAATTATGACTGTTTTCAAAATTTATTTAAAATTTAACGTTAAATTAGTTAAAATTTAATGAGTTTAGAAATAATAATGGATCCTTATTTCCAAAACATAAAATGTTGATGACTTAATAATAATAAAACAGTTTAATAATAAAATTTAAATATTCCTAGCCCCAGAAGTAGAAGTATCCGAAATGTATTAATTTAATCTTTTTTCATGAGTAACCACCTATTTTTAAATTTATATTATTTTTAAATATTTTATTTTTGAAGAGAAAAGATTGGGCTTCGCCGGGAGTCGAACCCGAATCTCCTGCGTGACATGTGTGGTACGCTATCCACTGCGCAGTGGATCCGCCCTCCAAGCGGAGCCAATCCTTCCTCTTCACTGATACCTCTCTCTCGATCTCGCAAGTTCTGCGAGTAGTTACGGGAGGAGGACAATTTTTGTCCAATTTGTGGTATCACTTGACAATCGTCAATTTTTAAATTATTTTTATATTAATTTAATCTTTTTTCGTGGGTATTTTTAATTTTTAAATTTATATTATTTTTAAATATTTTAATTTTAAAAGAGTCGAACCTGGGTCTCCCGCGTGTCATGCACGGTATGCTATCTACTGCGCCACACCGAGTCCACCTACTGTAACTACTCGCAAATTTGCGAGATCAGGGGAGAGGTATCAGTGAAGAGGAAAGCAAGCTCTGTGGTGCAGTGCATAGCGTACTGCGCATGCCATGCGGAAGACTTGGGTTCGAATCCTGACGGAGCCCAATCTTTTCTCTTCAAAAATAAGATATTTATCCGAAATGTAACTAAGTGCAGAAAGTATTCACGGATACTCCGGTATCCATGTTGACAGATACGAGTGCTACTTGTATCCCCAGGAAAATTCTTGGAAAGATACGGATACTATCTATATCTGCTGTCATGAATAATTCACAGTTATAGTATCGGGTATCTGTATCCGCTGTTACAATTTGCCCTAGTCTGCTTGATGCATTTCTGATATCAAATATCAATGACCATCAGATATCACAAGATCCTTTTCTTACACCATTCTTGCATTTTGGGTTAAACATACCATTCTTAATGAGTAATAAACACCTGCATGGGTGTCCGCAGGGGAGGGCAGCTGCCACCCTCAAAATTTTGAGAATCAAAAACTACAAATAAATTCGTAGTCATTTAATATATTTTCAGCATTATGTAAACAAACATTTTAACTTAAATATCAATAAGTTTTATTTAAATAATTAATAAAGCCTAAAAAGATCAAAATACCTCGAATCCTTCCTGCAGGCTTAAGAATTTTATCTGCCTGCTCCCCCTAGAATAAAATTTTACCAGCTTGCCCCCTCTAGACAAAATCCTGCGGATGCCCTTCATTACCTGAGACATAAGCATGCTATAGCCAAAGGAAGGCCTCATGAAGTTGAAAATTAATCTAAGTATAAAAAAAAAGTTAATTTCTACAATGTTATATTTTATTTTTATTTTTATATTATTTTTATCAAGTTAGTATATGTTTAAATAAGGGGTGATCCAATTCTAGTTTCCTATTTTTGCAACACTGTAAATAAAGCAGTAGTAAATACTGACTTTTATTTCAAATGTTAACTTTTAATTTGAAACAACACATTTTCAATATATGTAAAGCGCTTAACTTACACTCAATGTTCAAAAAAATATCAGTTGTTCTATAGAATTAACAATTCTTAAAGGACTGTCTGTAGAATTTTTTGGCAAGATAATGTCCAATTTATTTGTTCTAGTTAATAAATGATTCGCAAACTTCGAGGAAACAGGAAGCATTGGAAAGGCTAAGTCGTGTGTATCATTGTAGTTTGCGTTTAGCCAAGAATAGTGGTTCTGTAAAGGATAATATAGCCATAGACCCAGAATCATCGTTCACAGAAGTTAAGACCTTTCTAATGTCCTCTTTGGCACATCCACCTAGCTAAAGATATGGTTGTCAAGGGTGTTTTTCAGTGATGTACAGGGGCTTGGTACCAGTAATGGATATACTTCTGAAAACTTTTAAATCTTAATTAAACCTTAAATAAACAACAATTGGTACAACCATTTTGATTAAATTTTTTTTTAAATCATAGAAGATAGGAAAAATATTAGGAGGCCAATAAAGACTCTGATCTTGAGAAACAATACTTAGAAACATTCTGAAACCAACTTTTGATTATTTCATTCACACAGTTGCCAACAGTAAGCATTGTTCTACAGCCTTGAAAAACCTAATAGCTGTAAACACACATGGAGGCTAATTGTTTGTATTCAAAGCCCAAGCTATCCATTACTGGTGCGCTTACCCTATAATATATACCAAATATATATATATATATATATATATATATATATATATATATTTTTTTTTTTTTATTCATTAAATAATGGTATCATTCTATTGGACAAATTATCTATATTTACAATTATTTGCAGTGATATTTGAAGAAGCAGCAGAGGTATTGGAGTCCCATACCATAACAGCATTAACACGATTCTGTGAACATGTGATAATGATAGGTTTGTAAAATAAACAATTTTTATTAGTTGTTTTGCTATTATAAAACTATTTGGCTGGATGTGATTTATTTATTGGATGTGATCTTTGGACAGTTGAGAGAATTTTCCCTATGAAACGATACAAGTTTATTAAGTTTTTTTTTAAGCCAATTAACATTTTTTTAAGAACAAGGAAATAAACCACAACTTTTTTAAATGCTTTGAGCGAGGATGCTTTCAAATTCTTAATCTATTTAGCGATTCCCTGAATTAGTGTTCCCATCTCCTTTTAAATTTTATAATGCTGGTAGAAAACAGAATGAAATTTTAATGAATGGATTGCCTGACTTTTCATAACTGCTGATCAATATATTACAATCGATACCCCTTAAATCACATACACAATACATATTCAGTGCATCTTCTGACTTAGTAGGATCAAAAGAGCTCAAGCTGCAATAGCTGAAGTGCTTATAACTGAGAGTTGCGGTTCTCAACCTTTTTTCCGTGGCAGTACCCTTGTAGGGCTAGCAAAATTTTACTTCAGTTTGCTTGTAGCACCCAGTGTGAGAAACCTTTTCAACATTTTCCAAATAGTTACACGCTCTTTTTCTTCAGAGGAAAAGTTACTGTGAGTTCTGTGGCATATATAAATAGTTTGAATTGGTTCCTACAACTTTTTGATTTTGAGCTAGCCTTATCATAGACATCTAAATATTTTGCTAGATTTGGATGTTAGGAATAAGGTGACCTTACAATGGGTATGATCATTGAATACCTGGATTCAAAATTTTTCATGCTTACAAAACATTCCTTATTATATAAACGCACTAACAAAATTCAAGCAACACAAATATTTAAAAAAAAATTCATTCTATGTATCAGAACAGGATTGAAATGGTATATCATCATTTTAATCCAGATTTACTTAGTATTTTGTTTCAATCATTAGATAGCCATCTACTCTATTTTCATTTTACTTTTTCGTTTCAGTTGTATTAAAAAGTTTTCATGATTTTTTACGGTTGGGTAGAAAGGGATCAAAGGATAGTTCATGGAGAGGAAAAAATAAAAGTGAATTTAAACAAATAGGGGTTTTGTTGACAGTAAATTGTCGCTATGGTGTGAACCTTTTGTTGTTTCTACAATTTTGAAACGATATAAGAAAACTAGAAATTATATCTTTAGTACAGGCCAGTATCCAAAATTTATTTAAGCTATTGATGACCTATTTCTTCAACTTTATTTTTTCAGAGATGTGAGATATATTGGACCAAACCTTAGCAGATTATTTGAAATCATGAAAAATGTTTGAAGAAGGTTGTCTGAATATTGATTATTAATTTACCATTCAGCAACTGGCCTGATCAGCTGATGGCAGTGATCAAATTATATTTACCATAGTCAAGATCTAGCTTAAGGTCACCAGACAGACGGATTGAGTATATAGAAGAAAAGGAAAGTGATTTGCTGCATGCACTTTTTCATCCTGCAACAAGTTTTGAGAAGAGTCTTAATTATGAGCACTTCAATAGAATTGTGAGTCATCAACAAAGCTTTGTAGCTGTTGGGCAATTAACATACATTATTGAGCAATTTGTTGCTAGATGGCTCCATTTATTGGGCATGATATTTTGTTGATGCACGATAATCCTATACTCCATGTTACTTGGGTAGTGAACCAATACCTTAGTTATGAGCTTATCAATGTCATACCATAGCCTACCCGAACTCCTGACATATGCTCGAAAGAACGCATTCGAGGTAAGATAGAAAGACATGTCGGGGCTTGAAAACCTGCAAATTAACTAAACTTAAGATCAGTGTCTGTTCAAGAATGATACACTTCAGAAGCAGACCTCTGGCCATTAGTTGAAGGTTTGCCATGTAGGATATCAGCACTTACAAAATCTAGTGGGAAAGATGCAAAGTATTAGGTCTAATGAAAAATATAGCAGTATTTTTCAATTCTACAAAAGTTGGTTTTTCACTTTCTTAAATTGAAAAAATTTTTTTTTCAAAGAATTAACCAATTATGTTACGAATGTTATAAGGGTTCATAAGAAGCCTTTCCTATTTACAATCGCAAATATGTTGTGTCTGGCGTGCAGTTTGGTATTAAGAATAATTATAAGGAAAAATTATTTTAATAAATTAGTAAGCTTATTTATTATAAAATAAAAATGACCAAAAGGCAAATTAACATTTAAATAAAAATTAATACCACGACCTTCTTAAATGTAAGTAAACAGATAATTTATTAAAAATAAAAATATTTAATAGAAACTGTATACGAGTAGATATTATAGAACAGATAACAAAAATGATAAATGAAATTTGTTATGAACAGAATGGTGCACTAGAAGAAAAGAGAAAAAAAATATATTTATATATATATATATATATATATATATATATATTAACTACTAAATTAATTTTTGCAAACAGTCTGAAATAATTTATATTTTATTTATAAAATAAATAATAAACTAAAATAATTCTCCCCCCCAAAAAATTAATAATATACACTCAATGTGTCTCATGAAAAAAAAAAAAAAAAGTTTCACTGTAAGGCGAGCATTGAACTGATTAGTTTTCCTGGGAAGCAGGCACTTATCCTTCTGGCCACTGAGGCTGGTAAGGTTGGAACTAATAGAGAGTGATGAGCTGCTCCAATTTTCGTATTTGCACTATGAAGTCAAACATCAAAGAACATGTGCAACCACTTAAGAGTGAAATGAAAATGTTCACTTTGAGTTGAGAGTTTTTTGAGAAAAGGGGTGGTGGACGGATGGTACCTGGTACATCATCAATTCACAGCTCTGCTCGATGAATTTTCCCCTGTCAGGCGGCTAGGCTGTAGGACGTTGTTCCTTTTAAAGACTGGTGGCCGTGGGCCCTTGTTCATGGAACATGGTCGAGAGAATAAAAGGAAATGTCCAAGGGAAATGCACTAGTGCTGCTTGTCGTCACATCAGGCTACTACTGAGACAGGGCCTGCAAGACAGGGCCGCTCGTACCCTATACGAGAGTACAAGGTATGGCTCCCTATAAAATTATAATGGCTCCCTTGTTTATTGCCAGCGGCCACGGATAAAGCGGTCCACACGTAAATATTAACAATAAAAATAAAACAATTTTTACAGACTTCTTACTAATTTAAAAATATTAAAAAAAAAAGAAGATACATAAAAATAAATAAATAGACCTTCTAACATTTTTTTTAAATGAGATGCGTCAACAGATTATATTACTAATTGCATACCTTTTAGCGATATATTTCTCACTTATTTCACTAACAATCATATAAAGCCGCAATTTTAAAAGTTTTCTATTAAAAAATCAAAGTGTTGCTTAAATTTTGTCTACAAGTGTTTCTCATGTATACCTAGGAAATTCTAAGTAAAAAAATTTTTATTTCACAAATTAATTACAATAATAATCCTGATTGCTATATTTTATAACATATTTGAGGTATAACGTTTGTTTTTTTGTTTTTTTTTCAATTTTTGAAGTTTATTTTGTCTCAAAGAAATTATAATAATATTCAACTATTCTGCTGTATAGTTAATTAGTTACTAGGAAAATTTAAATAGGTTTTTTTTTTCAAAAACTAAAGGTGATTCAACAAGAAATAAAATTATAATGAATCATCATACTATTTATTTAGGATGTGTGAACATATTCTTATTACTAAAATTTATCCATTTTAGGTGACCATCAGCAATTACGACCAAATCCAGCAAGTCATCTTTCTGTGGTGAAGTACAAATTAGATATCTCTCTTTTTGAAAGAATGATTTTAAATGGAATAGAATATTTTACATTGAATGAACAACATCGAATGCGACCATTGATCTCATCTCTGGTCATTCCACAGTTTTATCCTAATTTACTTAATCACACAAGTGTTGAAAACTATCCAGATGTGAGAGGTCTGAGAGACAACATGTATTTTGTCGATCATATCATCCCTGAAGATGAGGTAACTTAAACAATCTTTAAAGTTCCGTTACTCGTGGTCACCTGTGAGAAAACTAACTTTCTATGATTCAGAGATAAAACCCATACCTAGTCCCCTCTCCCTTGCAGTCCTCCTATCTAGCTCTACTCCTCTAATTAGTACCATTATAGACTTTTTCAGTTAACTTGGAAGCTGTAAAGGCGTAATTCACCTCTCAGGTGTGCCGCGATCATTAATGCAAATTTTTGATTTGTTGAGTGTGGCAGGGATAAATACCCAAGTAATATTCACCAGTAACAGTGTAAGTAATAGAAATTTAAAATAGAAGGCTTTTCCAAGATTCAGAGGGACACTTCGACTACTGGAGTTCACAGAGGACTTATTACCAGAATTTCTAAAGTTACAGAACCGAATATGTCATCCTCCTGTGTCCAGCCTTCAAATAAATATTCAAGTATCCATCCACTGCTCCACCGAGCTCGTTCCCAAGCCGAGCCAATCTCTCCTCTTCACTGATCCCTCTCCCTCAATCTCGCATGTTTTGCGAATTTATATGGGAGGGGGGTGGTTTAGACAGTTGTGCAAGCTTGGTGGGGAGGAGCTTTGTGGCGTAGTGGATAGCATGCCGAGCATGTCACGAGGGAGACCCGGATTTGACTTCCGGCGAGGCCAATCTTTTCTGAAAATTGAAACTATAGTTTATGAAATCGACTCCTGAACATTGAAACTATAGTTTATGAAATCATGCAATTATATCACAAGTTCAAGAAATGCTATTACATTAAAGAATTTATTGGGACTTATAATGTTAATGTTTAAAAATAATATTTGTTATTGGTGTTCCCTCTTCAGTGTAAGCAGTTCAATCCATTAAAAGTAGAGATAATTTTATTCTTAGACCTTTAGCTAACTATTTAGCTAATTGTTTTTATCGTGTTACAAACATCATGTCTGAATTTATCTTGTTCATTATTTTTTTTTTTTTTAAATAAATAAAAAAGGAACTTGAAAATAGTTGGTAAAATCAGTTAATCATAAATTATATTTTCAGTTGCTAGATTCTGAAAGTCATCGCAATAAATATGAAGCTAACTTTATTCTTGCCTTAGCTGACTATATATTAAAGCAAGGATATAATAAGGAAGATCTAACTATCCTCACATTTTATGGAGCACAGTTGTTTTATCTTAAAGCTGTAAGTTTGTTCTTATAAACATGTTATGATAATATCTTCGCATAACGTATGTTATGTTTGCTAGCCCTTAATTTTTTACTTTAAATTATCCTTACTATTTCATCCTATCCAGCATACAACTTAATCCTTAATGATAGATTTAAAAAAGCGTAATAGCATTTCCATTTTAACATACTAATTAGCTGATGGGATGTTATTTTGCTAGATACGTTCAAATTACCCTTCATTGAAAGGTGTAAGCATTGAAGTTGTTGATAACTTCCAAGGAGAAGAAAATAAAATTATACTTCTCTCATTAGTCAGGAGTAACCCCTTCTCTATTGGGTTTTTATCAAAAATGAATAGAATATGTGTTGCTCTAACTAGAGCTAGAGAGGGATTTTATCTAATTGGAAATATGACAACACTCAAGGCCAATTCATCAGTTTGGAAGGGTATCAATGACACTCTTCAAAGAAGTAAAGTAATAGGTAATAATCATTTTTATGCATAATATTATTTCACTTACTTGAAGGTTTTTAGAACTATTATTTTTTTGATCAGGAAACGAACTTCCTTTGAAATGCACCACACATGGAATAATAACAAATGTCCGGACAGCAGAGGACTTTTCACCCCTAGTTTATGGAGGTTGTACTCAAATTTGTGGTGTGAAATTAGAATGTAACCACGTTTGTGAATTACAGTGCCATGGCTATGACCAATGTCATTTAGGAACATATAGCTGTCAGAAACCCTGTGAGCGGTAAGATTGTATATACACTACTTGATCATGTCCCCTCTCCAACTGGCTATTTTATTGGATTAAAAAGTAAAATAAAATAAAAACAACAGAAATATATTTCCCTCTAAAAATACACACAGGCTCACAAGTAAATGAGGCTGAATGGGTACTGTCAGATAAGTCACTAAAATTAAAGTATCCCATCACAGTTTTTCCTTATGTTTTATTCACTATGCACTTCAGCCACTAATCTATCTTCTTAAAATGTATTGTTAGGGCCTGGGTCAGCTAAACAATCAAGATATATATATATATATATATATAGAGAGAGAGAGAGAGAGAGAGAGAGAGAGGAGGGTGGGGCACAATGAAACACTTGCACTGGGCAAACTAAAAGGTCTAGAGAAACCAAATTCAGGTATCAAGCTGCAAGGGTGACTCCAAACAAAGTCCACTATTTTTCCCCTTTCGAATTGTTGCGTGACAGACTACACGTGCTGAAGTGCGGTTTTGTGTTGTTGTTTTGTCGAACGGATTCTCGTCTCTAGGTAAGAGTAATTATTTTATTAAATCTGCTCTTACAACATTTCATTATGCATGTATCTCTTTAAGATTTTGCCTGACTTTGGATTTCCTACCTCTTCACATTCATCATAGGAAGTGAAACAAACTACAAACTATTATGGGGTGTTCGGGTCACAATGAAATGTTTTATGGAGCCCCACGAGTGTTTCATCCTGCCCCATGTGTTTTTCATTAAGCAATAAGTAGTAGGTTTTTTTTTTTTAATTTTCTTATGGGATGGTGCAAAATCGAGAGCAGAATACCAAAAACACTCTATTAATTTATGACAACTTTCCTCACAGACAACAAAGTCAAACTTTCCTCTCTCTTGAAGAATTTCATGGCTATCCTATAGCAGGAGATTGAAAAACCGACCAGAAGCCAAATAAAGTTTTTTCGTTAATTATGGAGTTGTTTTTTTCAGTTGTTTCAAAGTACCCCGGGCATGGGGCACAATGAAACAAAATTTAGTTTTTGGAAAATAGCAGCTTGCAGTCACACATGATGCATAAAATAATGTCTTAACTCGTTTATTACATAGATTAGATCCTAATGTAACATGGAAAAAATAAAAAAAATGAATATAAAGTCTCAGGAAAAAATAAGAAAAATGAATATAAAGTCTCAGGTGGGAAGCTATGGGTAAAAGAAACTTTTGTGTTTCATTGTGCCCCACCTCCCCCATATATATATATATATATATATATATATATATATATATTAATAATTTAAACATAACTCTCAGCGGCTGCCATATTGGGATAACATGTCTTATACACAATACCCTAATACAAGGAAAGGTTGCATCAGAAACATATCGATTAAAGCCAAAGAGGTTATAGGCTAAGATTGATATAATTAAATATATAATTACTAACATATATACACACATATATATAATAAAACTAAGGCTAACTATACTTCTTAAATTTTTCAGGAAGGCTGGTTGCCAAAATCATGACTGTAAGGCTTTGTGTGGAGTTTCATGCCCTAAATGTGATGTGATTGTGGAAACTGTTCTGCCTTGTGGTCATCCAGGTAAAAAGGAGTGCGAAGGAGGTTTTTTCCCATGCACTTCAAACTGCTCTGATGTGTTGGGTTGTGGTCATCCATGTGTAAAAGAATGTCATTTCCCTGAACCACATCTTTCTAATCAGGTGATTTCAAAAGAAACTATTGTTTGGTATTTCAAATGTAAATATTTTCTCTTTGCATGATAATTATAAACTAGAAAAAAAAGATTTTAGAAAGTTGACATTAGTCAAGCAAGGTTAAAAAAGAAACTGGTTAGTCATCCTTACAGCAAAAATATTTCATCTTTTTTTTTTCTTATGTTTCATAATCTTTTGTAATATGCATTATTGATATATGAAGTGGATATTTTATTTCACTTGAACTTTAAAAGCAATATCATCCTAAAGAAATATTGCTATGATAATTAAATTACTAGTTCATTTTAAATTTAATTATAATGTACTAAAACTATTTTTTATTTTTCAGTGGTGTCCAATGCCCTGTGGTAAAATTAATGTTATCTGCCCCTTTGGACATAGTTGCCAGAAACCGTGCGGAGAAGATTGTGGAGAATGCGTGGTGAAAACTATTACAACTTTGCCCTGTGGTCACACAGTCAACAAACAATGCAATAAACTCAAAGATCAAATATGTGAAGTGTTAGTCGTAAAAAATCTAGATTGTGGTCACAGTGCAAAAGTGGAATGTTTTAAATCTACTACAGAGGTTTTTTTCTTTATTTTTTATTTATTTCATTGATAGACTTATATTTTTGAGTACTTAGTCTTAATTTTCCAGTACATGCACCTCATTTGCTGAAATAAGCACATTCACGGAATAAAGAAGACCCCAATTCATTTTCACCAAAAAAAGTTTCTAAAATTTAAATTTATAATTTTTTAAATAATTAAAAACGAATTATATAATTATACAAATATTATATAAACCGAATTATTATATTATGACAAAAGAACTAGCTAAAATAGACAAATAAATTATTGAACTTGAAAAGAATCATTAGGAATATATAATAAAACACCTTCATTGTTTGAGGCATTCATTGTTAACTATTTTGATTCCCAGTTTTAGTTGCACACTGATTTATCATATGTTTAACATTTCTGAGAAGTTCCATCTTAGCTCTTTAGGCCGAGATAGCGTCTTTAATCGGTAGAGTAGGTCTCTTTGCGGGAGACTCATCTGTTGCATGTCCATTGTCATGTTACCTTATCAAGAAGAGCTTTTACTGAAAAAATTTATTTAAACTAAAAAATAAGTTATTTTTTATTTAAGCGATTATTTATTTATTTAAGCGATTCTCACAACTTCTTTCTCTACCTCCAGGATTCCTCTAAGTGTGGAGGTGTATGTCTGTTTAGGTCGACCATGGAGCGCTTTCCTACTTGTCTGGCCTCCATCTACCAATTAATCTTTTGTTCACACACATTCTACTCACGTGCCCAAACCATTTCAGCTGGTGCTGTTCCACTATCTCGACAAGACCTTCATTGCAAATTTGTCTCTTCTGGATTTTTTCAGTATCCTTCTCAAGAATCTCATCTCTGTTGACGTGACTTTCCCTGATTCTAACAACATTCAGAGATTTTATGAACATATCAACAATATGATTTATAAATTTTTATTTTTTTAATTTTTCCCCTTCCTCGTCTTTTAGGCTATGGGGAGTTTCCTGGGCCAGGGAAGAGGGTGGGGGGGGGGGGCAATGGCAAGTATTATTAAATGTCGCCTGGCTCTGGGTTTGGAACTGGCTATCTTCAGTTTATCACTGATATGTTGGTTGTCAGGGTCATACATGGGTGGCTGGATGGCCGAGCGGCTAAACGCGTTAGAAAATACGCGTTGCTACTGACAACCGGACAGATTATTTGAGAACCAGAAGATAGCAAGTTCAATACCCGAAGCCAGGGGAAATTTAATAATACTCAGCATTAATCCCCTGGCCCGGGAAACCCCATATAGCCTAAACGGCGAGGAAGGGGTGGACCAAAAAAAAAAATTAAAAAAAATGGTCATACATATTTCCTAATGTGATAGCCCCTCAGCCATCCTGTTACCCTCATTGATAATTATTTATTATAATAGTACTTAAATACCAAATTATAAGTTTGACAATATGGGCCGAAAACAGGAATTTAGAATAAATAATACGATACCATAAACATCCTCCCTCCCTTAGTAGCGTCTGCTATTAGTCACAAGGTAAGAGGGGAAGAAGCTTGGACTGGACACCTGATAGTTCCTTCGTTAGTCTTCTCATTGACTCATGTTCTTCGATCGGCTCCAGGGTAGACTGCAGCAATCCTTCCAGGCTTCCATAAAACTCGCTGCACTTTGAGGTCTTTAAGATAAAGCAGCTGATAAACCTTTATATTTTCAGTCTTTCCATCTCATTTACTGAGTTAACTGTCCATCAAAGCCAAGGTAGCATAGCAAAAACAAAAAAAAAATTTCCCATAGTGGTTCTCAATATTTCCATGCCTCTGCCATTTCTCTGGAAAGGGGCTCTTCCAACCGGTTATTTTGTTCCAACATGCGGTCCGGGAGGTTACGCCATATGTTTTTTTTTTATTTGCTCATCGATACACTGCCCCCTCCTTAGAGACATTCCTCCTGGATGTCTTCTTTTCCATGCTTCTGCTCCCTAGGTCAAACGAAAGGTCTCTTCCGTAATCCGCTGCACCTGTTCTTCTTCGTGGTTCCTTGCATATGGCGCCAAGCGATTATAATGGACGATTATAGGCCTTCCTTTGGGATACTTGGAGACCCTGTAGATCACATCATTGATGCGCTTCTTTATCACGTAGGGTCCCTCCCAGTTCTTCTGCAACTTTGGGCAGAATCCTCGCTTTCTTCTTGGGTTATAGAGCCAAACGAGGTCTCCTTCTTGGTACCCGCCCTGATCGGCTTTACTATCACAGTGTCTCTTCATCCGGTCGCTGGCCAAACGAAGATCCTTGCGAACTAGCTCGTGCGTGTATTCTATTCTCTTCTGGAGTCCGGATACATAGTCTTGCCCAGATAGATCCACCCCAGGTTTGCTGCCAAAAATGAGGTCACAAGGTAACCTCATCTCTCGACCGAAGAGAACTCTCGTAGGTGTCTGTCCAGAGGATTCATTAACTGCAGAGCGGTAGGCCATGAGGAAATATGGGATCTGACGGTCCCAATCTCGTTGATGGTCAGAGGTTACCTTGGAAAGGTACTTTATAAGGGTTCGGTTCATCCATTCTACCATTCCGTCAGACTGTGGATGGAGGGCCGTAGTCCTGGTCTTTCGAATCCCAAGCCTCTTGCAGACTTCCTGGAATAATGTGCTCTCAAAGTTCCTCCCCTGATCTGAATGCAGTTCAATTGGTACTCCGAAACGGGTGATGAATTCCTTCACCAAAACGTCGGCCAGGGTAGCAGCCTCTTGGTTGGGGACAGCATATGCTTCCACCCACTTGGAAAAACAGTCCACGATTACAAAAACGTACTTTTTTCCAGCTTCACTTTCTGGGAATGGTCCTAGTATGTCCATGGCTACCCTCTCGAAGGGGCTCCCCGCAATATACTGCTGCATCTGAGCACGGCGTTTGCGAGCTGGTCCGTTGCTTGCAGAGCAGGTGTTACATTTACGGCACCAGTCCCTGACATCCTCAGAGCAGTTCACCCAGTAGAACCTTTCGCGTACTTTCTGGAGTGTTTTCGTCACACCAAGGTGTCCTCCTGACACTTCATCATGTAGCAGACGAAGTACCTCCGGCACGCAGGTCCTCGGTATCAGAAGCTGCTTCCTGGATAGGCTGCCGTCTACATTCTCCACAACCCTCTTGAGCAAGCCATTTTCTATTACAAGGGAGTTCCACTGTGCCCAGTACGCCTTCAAAATAGGTGAGAATGGTGCTACCTCTTGCCAAGTTGGGCGGAGATTGGCTAGTTTCCAGTCCCGTATCATTTTCAACTCAGGATCATTTTCTTGCCTATCCCGGATTGTGTCAGGTGTCCATTCTTCACTCACTACTCCAACGGCGCAAAGGTTGGCCTCCTTCTGTTCGATTCGGCTACAATGGGAACAATTAGGAGGGCATGGTCTTCTAGACAGGGCATCTGCATTACGATGTCTTACACCTGGTCTGTGTTCAATTTCAAAGTCATATTCCTGGAGTTTTTGTAGCCATCTGGCAACTTGGCCCTCAGGATTCCTGAAATTTAGCAGCCACTTCAAGCTTGCATGGTCAGTCCTCAACAAAAACCTCGTACCATACAAGTATTTGTAGAAATGGTCAACGGACTTAACAACAGCCAGGAGTTCCCGCCTGGTTACGCAATAATTACGCTCAGGTTTTGATAGCGTCTTGCTGAAGTATCTGATAACCCGTTCCTGGCCCTCCTGCAGTTGTGATAAAACCCCGCCAATGCCTTCTTCGCTGGCGTCTGTATCTAGGATGAATTTGCCTCCTGGAACTGAGTAGCCCAGGATTGGAGCCGAGGTCAACCGTTCCTTCAGGGCGTCAAATGCTTCTTGACACTCATTGTTCCAGCTGAAAGCTTTACCCTCTTCAGTCAATCGACTCAGAGGCTTCGCAATGTCACCAAACTTCCGTACATACCGGCGGTAGTAGGAACAAAGGCCCAGGAAACTTCGAATCTGCTGCTTATTGACAGGGGTAGGCCATTGCTGGACTACCTGAATTTTTGCAGGGTCCACCGCAACTCCTTCTCCACTGACGATGTGTCCTAAATAGGCTACCTTCGTTTGAAAAAGATGACACTTCTTTGCGTTCAACGTCAAATTGGCCGCTTTAAGCCTCTTGAAGACCTCTTCAAGATTTGACAGGTGTTCCTCAAACGTCCGGCCAACCACTATGACATCATCGAGGTACACAAGGCATATCTTCCAGGACAAACCTCTCAGAATGTTCTCCATCAGGCGTTCAAAGGTCGCAGGAGCGTTGCAGAGGCTGAACGGTAAAATCGTGAACTGCCATAGTCCTGACCCAGTGGTAAACGCAGTCTTTTCCTTGTCAGCAGGGTCCATCTCTACTTGCCAGTATCCACTTTTTAGGTCCAGAGTTGAAAACAGTCTGGATCCTGCTAAAGCGTCAAGGGGGTCATCGATCCTCGGCAATGGGTAGCTGTCCTTCTTCGTCACATCGTTAAGCTTCCGGTAATCGACGCAGAAGCGGGTCGTTCCATCCTTCTTCTTTACGAGCACTACCGGAGAAGCCCATGGACTATTCGACGGCTCTACCACTCCGTCTCTCACCATCTCTTGAAGAGCATTTTCAGCCTCTTCCTTCTTGACTTGGGGAAGTCGCCGCGCAGCTTGACGAATAGGGCGTGCATCTCCAGTATCGATTCTATGAAGCACCACGCTTGTTCTACCTGGCTTTCCGGATTCCGAGCCAAAGACAGCGCGATAGCGATGCACAAGGTCCTTGACTTTCTCCTTCTCCTTTCTTGACAGCGATGGGTCAAGGCCTTCTAACATCCTTCGCAGATTTTCATTAGTTTGCTCCTTCTTTGTAGATGCCTGTAGTATCATGGAGGTCACAGGCTCTAAACTTCCCACCTTTGTGCCCTTCTTGACAGTAACTGGGTAGTCGTTGATATTGCAAAGAGGTATGGGAACCTTATTAGTAGGTAATACGAGCGCCTTTCCGACAATGACGCCTTTCCCAACCTCCAGGTCATGATTTCTGGGCTCCAGTAAAACGGGGTGATTCGGCTGATCCGCGGGGGTTGAAGAGTCGAGACGAGCGGCCACGATAGTCTCACTTCTTGCAGGAAGTTCCACGTCTTCACCTAACGTGACTTCTAAGCTGGCCAATTCTCGATTATGCATAAAAAGTTCCTCCCCCCTAACATTTACGACTTGCCGTTTTAGGTCTATTTGGAAACCACATGCGTTCATTATGTCCATTCCAAGAATAACTTCTTCTTCTATATCAGCCACTAGTGCTGAATGCGAGACACAGTTTGAACCCAATTGTATCTTTACCTCTGCTTCTCCGGATACTTTGGCTACTTCTCCTGTAGCGGTCCTCAGTCGCCACCTGGAGGGCGACAGCCTTCTATTACCAACTACCTTCGGGCCGACGATGGTCTTCGTAGCACCGGTGTCTACCAACATGGCGTATCCCGTGCCGTTGATGATGCCATCCACATATAAACTACCTTTTCTTTGCCCCAATGAGGCTACAACCACTAGGGGAGGGTCTTGAAGACGTTGTTGGGTCGATGTCGCCCTCCAGGAGTCGACCCGCCTTAGTTTCCCTGTGGCTTAGGCGCGTCAGAAGCAGTCCGCTTCTTGCAGGCGCTCCTAACGTGCCCGAGCTCCCCACAGCTCCAACACCTTACCGGTCTCCTTTTTCTAGACTCCAAAGCCTTCGCAACTTTTAGAACTGCGTCTTCAAAATTTTTATGGTTCTCTGACTCCTGCTGCCCATCCTCTGTGTCGGCATTGTTCATAGCTCGGACACGTGCCTGACCACGAGAAGCCTCGGTAGCCGCTTCAAATTCCAGTGCTGTGGATAGAGCGTCTACTAGTAATTTAGGGCGACGTACCGCTCTCTGAAGCTCTAAGTCCCTTAAGCCGTCGACGAATGCTTGGACTGCTAAGCACTCCAACAAACTGTCTGGGGCTGTTGGATAAGCCAGTCTTACCATCATGGCAACGTCCGCTTCGAACTCTTGAATAGTCTCGGCTGCCTTCTGCTTCCTGCTCTTCAGCTGGGACTGATATACCTGTTCGAGGTGGGCATGGCCAAACCGCATCTCTAGCCGGCTTACTAGCATGTTAAAATCGTACGCGTCGTCAGCGTTGAGGGTCTGTAAGACATCCAAAGCGTCGCCTCTGAGAGCCACCGTAAGGGCAACCGCCTTATCTCTTGGAGACCACCCATTAGCACTGGCAGCTGCGTTGAATTGCTTCAGGTAATTCGCCCAGGACGATTTACCATCAAAAGTCGGTGGCTTATCCTTGCGCGGCTCTCCGTAAGTGCGGGTTCACATACTTGTCCATCTTGTTACGGATGTGGGTAGAGCTGATCCCTGAAGACCGCCTGGGCCCCTTTTTCCAGAGTCCTTTTGAGTCTCTCAACCTCCTCCTGTAAAGCAACGGCCCTCGCATCTTGTTGGGCTAACTGTTCATTCACGCCATCCATCTCACTTAAATGCTCGACTTGAAGCTAGCGATCTTCTCGTTAAACTCAGCCGATTGGCTAGCCAATGTTTCATTTATTTCAGCTGACTGGCTTGACAATTTATCATTCATTTCGGCAGATAAATTGATCAATTTGTTATTTATTTCAGCCGACTGGTTTGTGAATTTGTTATTTATTTCACCAGACAAATTGCTCAATTTATCATTTATTTCCGCCGAAAGGTTATTATTAAGGCTATTCATCTTCTCATTAAACTCAGCAGACAAATTGGAATTAAGTCTGGTAAATTTTTCATTTAAACCATTTATTTCGCCTGATAAATTAGAAAATTTATCATTTAATTCCCTCGACTGGCTAGTCAACTTTTCATTTAATTCGCCTGATAAATTTGAAAATTTATCATTTATTTCATCCGATTGGTTGGCTAATTTCTCATTTATCTTTTTTTTTTTTTTTTTTTTTTTTTTGTAGGCAAGTGCACCGCGGCCCATATGGGCCTATTGTGCGCCTAAATTCTTGCCTGGGTTCCAAGCTGCCCTAGAGGCTAATTTTAAGAACCTCAGTAAACTTGAGTAGGCTGCTTGGGTTGATTACCTCATGCGCCTTAGGGTCAGTGATGCGGTCCAGGCCAAACAGCCTGAATCTAAGTGCTGCGAGTCTGTCACAGAGGCAGACAATGTGAAAGGCTGTTTCACGCTCTTTCTCGCAGTATCGACAAATTGGTGATGCCGCCAGTTTGAGCCTGTACATATGACTTCTAAGCTTACAGTGTCCGGTGTATATAGCTTAAGTCTTTTAATAGCATTCCTGTCAAGATTTAGAATTTCGCCACTCCTCTTGGCAGAAGGACTCTCTAGGAACGATTTGGAGTGTCGTAGGTTTTGCGTCATCCAAAATTGTTTTCTTTTTGCTCCATAGATCTCCTCTATCCTCCTTTTGGCAGAGCTTTTGCTGATGCCACACACCGGTTCAGGAGTGATGGGTTTGATGTTGGATCCTTTCCTGGCTAGAGTGTCTGCATTCTCATTTCCTGGCACCCATTCTACATTCACTCTGTTATTGTTTGCTAGGCTGTTGAGTCTTGTTTTACACTCCCATACAACCTTGGAGTTAATGTCTATGTTATTGAGTGCACCCAGTGCAGCTTGGCTATCTGTGTAGATAGTGATTGTCTTCCCAGACAGTTGTTCCCTCAACAGTTCAAAGGCGCAGTGGCTGATTGCCAGCACCTCTGATTGGAAGACGGTGGTGAATTTACCCAATGAGGCATATATACCTTCATTGGGTTTATCTTTCCTCCAGATGCCCGCACCCGACCCGCTATTGGTGAGTGAGCCATCTGTATAGCAGCATATGCCATTGTTTGGTATATGTGATGTGTTGACCTTTTTACTGGTATTAAAGTTGGTTTCCAATGAGCCCCTGATCTGAATGTCAGAAAACATGGATAGGAGTTTATCCTTTTCAAGCTCTTGGAATATCTTCCAGTGTCCCCAATTAGTTTGTACTTTTGAGGTTAAATTTAGCTTTGCGATTCTGTAGCAGGCCTTTAGGGCTTGCGCTTCCACCTCCATGTGCAGTGGAGCTAGATTTAACATCAGTTCCATGGTGGCGGTGGGTGTAGTTTTCATAGCCCCAGTTGTCATGAGGCAGGCTAATCTTTGCAGTTTGTTCAACTGGGTTTTGTTTCTGCTTTTCCCTGCCTTATGCCACCAGACTAGGGAAGAGTATAACACCATGGGTTTAATAGCCATGGTGTAGAGCCAAAATGTCATTTTGGGCTTTAGTCCCCAGTCTTTGCCTATTGCCCTCTTGCAGGCCCATAGACACTTCAGGGCTTTGTTGGTCGTGGGGTCCACGTGTTTGGCCCAATTGAGTTTGTTGTCCAGCATAACGCCCAGGTGCTTGACTGTTTTGCTTTGGCTCAGCTGGACTCCCTCAATTTTTGGTAGTTTGATGGCTATTTTTCTCTTCGAGCTGAAGATACAAATGCTTACTTTCTGTGGATTGATATTAAGTCCATTGTTCTTGCACCAGTTCGTTATGATTCTGGTTACATTGTTTAGGAGGTCAGATAGGACATTTTGATGTCTACCTCCAACTAGGACTGCGATGTCATCAGCATATCCCTGTGCATAAAAGCCTGAGGTGTTTAGTTTTGTCAATAGTGAGTCCACTACTAAGCACCACAGTAGCGGGGATATCACTCCACCCTGAGGACATCCACCTTTGGGTTTGATTAGTATCTTGCTGAATCCTAATTCAGAAATTATTTGCCTTTCCCTCAGCATGGTCATAATCCATCTGACGGAAACTTCATCAATTTTCCTCTCCAACAGGGTTTTCTCAATCACTCTGTGAGGAGTTCTGTCGAAGGCACCTTCTATATCGATGAATGTGCCTATCGTGATTTCTTTGTGGTCCATAGATTTTTCAATTCTAGAGACTAGATTGTGTAATGCCACCTCGCAGGATTTTCCTGCTTGGTAGGCAAATTGATTTTCATGTATTGGGTATGTGCCCACAAGTTGTTCCCTCACGTGCCTGTCGACCATTTTCTCCAATGTTTTCATTAGGAAGGAAGTCAGGCATATGGGTCTGAACGCTTTGGCGCTGTCATAAGTCCCTTTTCCGGGTTTTGGTTTATAGCAGACCTTGGATACTTTCCACTCATGTGGTAGGTATCCTAGCGCAAGGCTCCCTCGTAGCAACTCTAGGAGGTAAGGTCTGAGTATGTGTAGTCCCCTCTGTAGGAGGGCTGGTAGTATGCCATCGATTCCAGCTGACTTGTATGGGGCCAGTGTGTTAACTGCCCATGTAAGTTTATTGCTGGTAATGATAGCCTTTGCCTGTCTCCACCTTGCATATCCAGTATCCTGTTTGTGGTGCAGGGTGGCGGGTTCAGCTGTGCTGATTATTTCACAGTCCGGGAAGTGGGTCTTCGCCATGGCCACCAGTGTCTCCACCTCATTAGTGGTGAATCCCTCAGGAAGCCTTAGCGTGCCCAACATACCCCGTTCCGAGTATTTATTGATTATTTTGTTAACGCGGCTTGTTTCCGAGATGCTGCTTATTTCAGAGCAGAAATCTCTCCAAGCCCTGCGTTTTGCTCTTCTGACAGATTTATGGTATTCAGTTAGGGCCTTCCTGTACTCAGTCCATCTGCCAGAGTTCTTAGAGGCATTAAACAACCTTCTAGTAAGGGTTCTTTGTTTTTGCAGTTCATTGCTCCACCAGGAAACTTTCCTGTTGGATTTCTTTTTCCTTAGCGTGCAGCTGCTATGATAGGACTTGATCATAGCATTTGTAAGTGTGGCGTTCAGGCAGTCTAGCTGCCATGAATTGTTAATTCTATTTGGACAATCAATTAACTGTGTTTCAAGGTTAGTGCAGTAGGTCTCCCAGTTAGTCAGTCTGGGGTTCCTGAATTCAGCTGCATAACCGTTGCTGTTCAGTAGGTCAAATCTAATGTACCTGTGGTCTGAGCACGTCTCTTCGTCTGAGACGTGCCGGTCCACAATGTACCTACTGATTGGTTTAGTGGCTAATGTTATATCTATTGCTTCCGATCTTAACCTATTGAAAAACGTTGGTTTGTCCCCGCTATTCAAAATGTTATCATAGTTTATTATGAATTCAAGAATTTGCTCACCTCTTTGGTGGTTGCTGCGGGCAGCAATGAGCTGCTGCTCGCCCGTAGCTTCTCTGACTCGCTCCAGCATTGCTGTGGGCTCCTTATCCTCATAGGGTAGGTACCCAGCCAGCAACGTGATGGATTTATTTGAGCTCCCATGGGGAGTGAATATGGCTGCTGCAGAATCTCTGGAACAGATTTGCCAAAGAGGCAGCAGTTTTAATTCCTTTCTATAAAGGATGCATGCTCTAGGGTTGTCAGTCACAGAGATAATATTATATCCCGACATATTCAGCCCTTTGAGCTTGCCTTTAAGAAGGTAAGGTTCTTGAATAAAGATTATGTCAATATTCTTACCTTTTATGTATTGTTGCAACACTCCACTTGCTGCTATGCAGTGGTGGAGGTTAATCTGCAGCAGCTTCAATGAGATTATTAGTTGGTTGTGCCAGGGGGCCTGTCCCGTGGCGACAGTGGTGGCCCGAGTCCACCAGCCGGCCCAACGTTTGTTGGGCCTTTTGGCTTTCCCCGTCCTCCCACCGTCTTCCACAAGTCAGGGCCTTCCTCAACTGGACACTCAGCAGCCACTTCTGATGGTGCCTGTGGGTTGGCTAGTTCTTCCGGATGGGCCTTGTCACTAGCCTTGGGCTTTGCCCCGCCACAGGTGATCATTTCAGTAGGAGTGGGTTGAGCCGGTAGAACCATCTCCTCTTGCTTTCTTTCCGGCTCTTCCATCACCTCCATGGGCGTGCTCTTCTGGGTAACCAGTTGAGCCTGTTCTGCCGCACTGATCATCGGTCTGAAGGTGACTGTTTTCATGCCACAGCCCACCTTCATCCCTCTGGTCTTGAGGCTCTCCATGCTGTATTCGGGTATCCTCATAATTATGAAAGAACCCTTTTCCATTTCCTTGGAATAGTGCAGCCTCCACTCCTTGATTCCATCAACTGCCCTATTCTGGATCTGGATCCTTTTAAGCAGGACGTCCTCGGCAGGCACCTTTCCTGGAAAGAAGGCTCCAACCTTGACCGTCCTGGTCAGCTCCCTGACATCGCCCGTCCTTAGGGTTAGACCCTCTTCCAGAACAATGCCAGGGATAATTTTATCCAGCCATTCCTTAGTTGCTGAGTCCAGGCAGGAGACGATGCATGCACCCTTGTTGAAGCTTGCGCCATCAAACAGAGGGTGGTAGTCTCCATCGATGTCTAGCTCGTCAACTCTGCCCGTGATCTCGTCCTGCAAGGTTTCGCAGTGGTCTCTTGTCAGCTGAATGTGCGGATAACCCCTCGGTATCACCGCCACCAGCTGTCCTTTGGCCGCCATAGCGTAATTTTTTTTTTTTTTTTTTTTTTTTTTTTTTTTTTTGGAGGCAAGTGCACCGCGGCCCATATGGGCCTATTGTGCGCCTAAATTCTTGCCTGGGTTCCAAGCTGCCCTAAAGGCTAATTTTGAGAACCTCAGTGAACTTGAGTAGGCTGCTTGGGTTGATTACCTCATGCGCCTTGGGGTCAGTGATGCGGTCCAGGCCAAACAGCCTGAATCTAAGTGCTGCGAGTCTGTCACAGAGGCAGACTATGTGAAAGGCTGTTTCACGCTCTTTCTCGCAGTATCGACAAATTGGTGATGCCGCCAGTTTGAGCCTGTACATATGACTTCTAAGCTTACAGTGTCCGGTGTAAATAGCTGTAAGTCTTTTAATAGCTTTCCTGTCAAGATTCAGAAATAGCGTAATTTACTGCAGACCTAGTGGTTTCCCTGGGTTTCTTTGCCACAGGTGCAGAGGTTCCAGGTGACACTCTAGGTCTTTTGTTTTGAGTCTGTAGTGTAGGGTTTGGCCTCTGAGGCCCTGCAGTTTTACCTGCAGGCCTGTTTGGCTGTGCCCTTGTGTTTTGAGTATGTGTGTGTCCGGAGGGTCTCCCCTTCTGCCCAGCGGCTTTGTTGGCCGGGCCAGTCCTGGCCCTTGCCTCCATAGCCGCAGGCTTCTGGGGGGTATCCCTGCCGGGAGTAGGATGGCCCAGCTTGGGCGCCCTTCCCTCAGTTGGAGCAGCTTCGTATGCCGGGCCTGGTTGGGCCCTTGCATCCTTGGCTGTCCTCCCTTGGGCGGGCACCACAGTAGCTGGTAGATTGTAAAGGATAGAGGCTTTTGCCTTTCTCCTGTGGCGCCTCCTCACATTCTTCAGGTTCCTCGACGTGGCAGCATGACCGCCGTCCGTCTGGTCCCCGCTTGAATATGAGTGGCTTGATAAGTGTATATGTGAGGGGGCCTGTGAGGCTGCAGCTACAAGAGCTGCATGCTCCGCCAGGGCTCCCCTGAATGTGCTGTGTTCTTGAAGCCTTTCGGCTTCGTCGTTAAGCGACTTCAATAGGGGTCCTAATGAAGCCTCATCTAGGGTGTCGGGTTCCGACTGTTTGCATAGCTCTGGAGAGGACAAGTCCTCTACAGATATAGGTTTGAGGTCAAAATAAAAATTTTCTGACATGGTGTTAATCCCTTCCGTGTATGGCTATCCGCCGGGGTATACCCCCATCTCAGCGCTGTTAACGTTGAGAGTCCTGGAGTTCCGTCCAGGAGCCGGAATATATGCTCTCACTGCGGGGAGGATGCTCAACCCGCTTTTAGCATTCAAGGGTCCTACTACTGAAGCCTCGGACCTCCTATGCTCTGACACATAGGCACCAATACACGTGCTTGCCAGGCCGGGTGCTAGGCGGACACATGTAGGATAGAAGCCACAGCCTTCCCATCCCCATCCATGCCGCTTCGCAGGCTCAGTTTGTCTGTACTGTTAGTCTGTGCGTTGCTGTGGTGCACAGTGAGTTGTTGTCCATTCAGGCCAGGTCATGGAGTGGAACTAGTGTTCCACTGTCTGTGTAAACGTCCAAAAAGGGACTTGCCTGGGGCGGCTGGAGTCCAGACCACCTTTGGCAAGTCCCCAGCCTCTGTCGTTCGCGAGTTATAAACTCCTCAGGGGGCACCACAAGAAGGTGACAGTAGGTGTTGATGGGGATAGGGAGGGCGGAGAGCGCGAAACAGTGAGTAGGGCACTATAGTTTCTTGCTCTCGCATGAAGTGAGGAAGACTCCCGCACTCGTCTAACTCTTCAGCCTTCCCGTTGCCCCACCAGTTTACCCCCCAGTCTCATTTATCTTATTTATTTCATTAAACATAGCCTTTAAAGAGCTATCCTCAAACTCTACGGTTTCAGGATCTACGCCCTGACTCGAGTAATATTCACGTAATCGGGCCAACAAGATCGCTTTCGAACCTGTAGTGTCCAAATCCAGCTCTTCTAATTCTCTCCTCAGCTCCGTAACTTTAAGTTCTCCAATTCGTTTACCTGGCATTTCTTTTTTTTTTTTTTTTTTCTTTATATCCCACTTCTGACACCAGTTGTAACACTTATGTGGGTAACAAATATTTATTAATAGAAATATTCAGTTATCACAATGGCAACGAATTATTACAACTTAAACAATTGAGCAGGTTACAAAATTGATAACTTTATCACACACAATCATATGACTTGAGCAACACAGTCAAGACACAGACTTCAACTAACTCATTCAGTCTCTGCCCCTTATATATATCGTAAATAGTGGGGCCTGGAATCTTCTAGAACAATGTCGGCAATTCTCCGTCATTCCGGAATGATCTAGACAAAAACAGTTCGTTCCAACCGGTTATTTTGTTCCAACATGCGGTCCGGGAGGTTACGCCATATGTTTTTTTTTTATTTGCTTATCGATTTAACATTACAATATAATAAATTCACTGTTCAGTATTAGTATAATAAATTTCGTCTTCATTGTCAATAACCTGAATATCCGCTATGGGCCTGTCTTATATTGTCTCCATCATTGTGCACCATTGTGCTCCATCATCAAAATCTTAAATTCTAAACAAGAAATTTTGTATAATCGTTGCATCTATTATAGAATTCAAAGTAAATGATTGAAGGTAATAATGAAGGGAAAATAATGTAGCCTAAATAACACTTCAATAACTGATAACACCAAAAGAATATACATTTATTAAAATTAAACATGAATGGCATGTGAATCATAAGAGAATGAAATGATGAAATAATGTAAAGAAGTTGAAAATGAACCACAATTGAAAAATAATGATCTTATGTGTATCTTATGAATAACAAAGGTTATAATTATTAGGACTTAGCATAAATTAATGATATACAAATAAAAGAGCTCTGTTAAATGATGAAATAAAGGCCTTGTAACTATTACTTTCTTTACTTTAACAAGTAAAGAAAACAAAGAAAAACATAAATTGCTGCAATCCATTAAATCAAAACACATTACTTGGAATGAACCATGGTTAATAATATTGATTGAATTGTCGGCGAACTGGTCTTTAATAATTTTAATGATGAATAAACGTCTTCACAAGTGATTTATCGGCGAACTGAGTCTTCCGGTGATTATCAATTTTTGGCGAACTAATAACAATAAGGTCTTTACTCACTGCGGGCGGTAAGAATAGCCTTACTCAAAAGGAAGGTTGTAGCATCAACATATAACTGGTAAAAAGGCGATCGGGCATCAATAATGACTTCTGGCTGCTAGACATGTAGAGAGCGAAGCGCACACAAAGGCAACCATAAGGAGAGTGCCTGAAGCCTGTGGATCCGGTCTGTGGTGGGGTTAGAGCAGGAGATAAGTCAGATGTTCGTAGCCTCCTATATTTGCCACTGCCACTAAATCACTCTCGTATGAGGAACTTAACCTGTTTTACATGTGGTAATCTGGAAGCATGGGATGAGCGGGAATTTCAACGTATTTGAATTTAAACAAACTAACTTGAGACTGAACAATAATAGTCCCTGAAAATTGATAATAGTGGCAATATTTCCAAATACTATTTTCTAATTATTTTGAATATCTTTAATTTTCATTGAAATAATTTTTTTTTTTCACTCTTCTCCCCTAGAAACTTATTATATCAAATTATTAAACTTTTTTTTTATATAAAATTTAAAGTTACTAGAATAGTAATATTTATTTTTTAGTCTCCACAAACAGGATAGGATAATATTTGATTTTTATTTTCAATAAATTAATGTAAAATTTGATCTTAGCTACTTAATTTTATATTGATGCATAATTTAAAACTCAATATTCAGAATTACTTGTTATAGCATTCTTTTGGGTACTTCACTATACTAACCTAGATTATAAGTGAATAGACATATTTAATAAAGTGGGTAACTGGAAGGAAGGAAATTAACTGAATAAACTGATAAAACTGTGAATTTATTGAGAGCTTAACATACAAATGAGATAACACGAGAACCTCCAAACATTTACAAGGCTAACTAGATTGTGGCAGTGAAAATGAAAATGACTTTTCATGAATAATTTCGAATAAAACTAATAATAATAAACATAAGAACATAATAATATTAATATATGGGGAATTACAAACAACACACCCTCTTAATTCCACATTAGGGTTTATAATTCTAAATTCTGACATGATTTATCTGTTTAAAAACATGTTCAAAGTTGTTCTCTGGCAAGGCCTTAGTCATCAAATCTGCTATTTGATCTTTTGTCTCTATATAATTAATTTTAATCGATCCTTCATGACCATGTCTTTTACAAAATTATATTTGAAATCATAGTGCTTGGACCTCTTGGTCTCTTAAGTCTGAGCTATTTTTATAGTACCCCGATTATCCTCGTAGATATTAATTACATTTGAGCAATTAAATATATCTTTTAATAATTTTTGAATAAACAAAGATTCAATCAGGCAATCTCCCAGTGCATAGTATTCGGCTTCTGTGCTACTTAAAGCAACAACTGATTGTTTGCAAGATGCCAAACTACCAATGTTGTCATTGAGTTTTAAAATAAATTCTGTAGTACCTTTCTTATCATTTATGTCATAAGCATAGTCAGCGTCAACATATGAGTGGATGTATAGACTATTACAATTTGACCTTTTAAATACTAGTCCTATATTTATAGTAAACTAGTTGACCCGGCAAACGTTGTTTTGCAATATAAATTATTTCTAGGGAATTTCTAGACATTAAATGTTTAATATTTATGCGTCTTGTCCCTTCCAGAACATTAGCGGATATTGGATAGCGTCATATGAACGGTGTGTATCAGCAATGAACTAAAGATTATTATTTCTTCTACGAATCACATTTTCTTGTGCACCTGTATGATCCCCAACGATGATTCCAGCAATTAGTACTTAATTATTAGCCGCTTTGTAATTAGTGCATGTGTGATTTGAATTTTTTCAACAATTCATTGTGTTCATTCAATAAAGCGTCCAGCTCGCCGACGATGCATATGGCAAAAAATGAATCAAGGTTATTGTAGTCACAACGTGCATTCACAGGATTGGTAAGTGCGCTTCCGGAATCCCAGCCGCCCATAAAGTAGATGAAACAAATTATGTGGTTCGTTTGGCATTGGCAGCAATGAGCCCATTTTACGATAAGCTTGGCCTCTGATTTTGAATGGAGAAATGTATTGTTGACCATTTGTATTAGTATTCCGAACTATTTCTGTTGCTCCAAATGATGTCATTTGAAAGCATGAATTGAATATTCGAATTGACTTCAGGAACAGATTAGAATCTGGATCCGTGCTGATAAGTAAACCGTTCAATGGTTCAGATGGTGTTTCAATTTCAGGTAGTTGCACCATTCCTGAAGCGCAACACATCCCGGCTGGCTAATTTTTGAATTTGAGAGCTTACAATGCGTGCATTCCTTGTCCACAGCACCAATTACCACTTTTGAATGAGCATAATATTCAATATCGGACTCATACTGGAATGCTAGATGCAGGAATGAATTAGATGTAAATGCTGTGCTGTATGATGTACCTGTTGCTCATTTGTTCTCTGTCTATTGACTGTGAAACAGGGCGATTGTCGTTGTTCTAAACTTGTTACTTCATTGCGTTCAGCTTGTGTATCCTTGACGCAAACGAAAGTTCTTGACGCAAACGAAAGTTCTTGACGCAATTGCGGCAGCTCACACGCGCATCAATATTTTGTTGCTGGATTTGTTCTTCGGTTCTTTGGATTCTTCTATTTTGCATGCTTCTAGATCTACTTGTATTACGGCTCAAATTAGCCCCTATGCATTTTGTTGACTTTTTCACTGTACAAAACACACATAAATAGAACTAATTGAATTACTTAATGATGAAAAACATTATAGTAATAATGTATTTAATCGTTAATAGTACACACATACATATACATATACATTTAAATATTAGACTGTTTTACGAAAGCGAAAAATTTTATTTTTCTTAACAATATCGAAAATATAGTGCTAGAAATGGTGGTGGAAAAAAAATCTGTGGAAGTTAGAGCTCTTAAAAGAGAATACAATAAAAAAAAAAAATTGCCTAATTGTAATAAAAATCTAACTTTCACCAAATTTTTTTTTTACCATTTCCAACAACATTTTAGATATAAAAAAATTATGGATTTTATAACAAATGCATAAGAATAATTTATACTTACAACTGCCGCGGGGATAACTTACCAATTGATAATTGATCAGTTATCGAGCGGGAAGAAAAATTATTAAATTACTAAAATAACAATTAAAAAATAGAGATCGGTGATAGAAGGGTGAAAATTTAGGGTTGTATGTATGTTTTGAAGCCACATTAAAAAAAAAAAAAAAAAAAAATTGTCAAAAAAATAAAAAAAAATTTTAGGGGTGGAAAACCCTCTTCACTTAGGGGTATGAAAAATAGATAGTAGCCGATTCTCAGACCTACTGAATATGAATATAAAATCTCATGAAAATCGTTCAAGCCGTTTCGGAGGAGTATGGTGACTAACATTGTGACACAAGAATTTTATATATAAAATTAGAAATATTTAATAATATTCTTCAAATGTTTCCAATGAGTCTCATTGTAACAGTTTTGAAAATGTCCAAAATATGATATTGCAAAACATAGGTCTGGTCTGGAACCTAGCATTAAATACATGATACTTCCTATCAACTCTTTATAAAGTATTTTATAGGATTGACTCTTCACACATTTCATTAAATTTAATTTAGGCTGTATAGGTATCTTCCTAATTTTGGCATCAGTCATATTAAATTTTTAAATAATTTTTTCTATTAGTGAAGTCTGATTTAAAATTATATTTCAATCCTTATTTCTATTAATTTTCAAACCAAGAAATTCCATCTTACTATTAGAACCTAAAACCTTAATATCTAGCTTGGACCTTAATTGACTTTTAATTGAATTAACTTTTTCAATAGAATCAGAGACAATAAGAAAATCATCTACCCAAATGAGAATGTAAGTTGAATTCTTAGCATATAAACATGGATCTACATATAACAATTAATCTTTTAAAACCTAATTTTACAAAAATATTATTAATACAATCGTTCCACACTTAGGGGCTTTGCCTTAAGCCATATAAGGCTTTAACCAATTTTAACACTTTCACTTCACTATACTGCAGGCCTTCAGGCGGCCTCATGCATACCGGCACTGGTTGGGACATCCAGCTGATTGATTTGAAGATCTTTTTCAACAGCCCCTGGCCACCAGACGGGCTTTCTTCTTGACTTGGCCATCTACAATTTTTGAAGTAAAGAC
This sequence comes from Aelia acuminata, assembly GCA_911387785.2. Taxonomy (NCBI): domain Eukaryota; kingdom Metazoa; phylum Arthropoda; class Insecta; order Hemiptera; family Pentatomidae; genus Aelia; species Aelia acuminata. The sequence goes on along the minus strand of OU426983.1, from coordinate 62,346,652 downwards.
CCATTTGCTGTCTATTTTCATCTCGTCCTGTGGAGGGTCAAACAGCTCCCAAGCCTTGAGTTCCTCATTATCATACCACCTCTCGCCAGTTTTCGGGGACATCTTTGGAACTGAATAATGCCATTTCCAGCGCAAATGAAGTTACGAAATCTTCAAGGTATTTTGGCTTGGTTTTCTGTCTAGTTAGGGAGCGGGGTAGCCCACTGGTAAGGCAGTGGATTGCTGTGCTCAAGGTTCCGAGTTCGAATCTGACATGGCTCATGATATCTTTATTATTCTGCCACAGTTCGTCTCGTGGGCCGAGAGACCCTCCTGGGGCAAACCCAGCCTCTAAAATGTGGGTACCCTTAATTGAAAAATTGAGGGGAAAAAACCTGGCGGTTGAGCGTGATCACGGTCAAATCACCTCCTTGCACGACCGCTGACCAAGAAACAGTGCTCTTCCTTTCATAGCACTGAACCCAAGACCCTTCATGGGTTGTAGTGGTACAGATTTTTTTTCTGTCTAGTTGGTCCTTTTTTATTTTTCAAAATTTCTTGAAGTCCATCTTCCGAAAATCCATAAAAATCTTCTTTGTCACTTTCATTAATAGTCGTTTTCGGTGTATTTTCTTCCGGAATGGACACAATATGTTTTACATCCGGTACTTTCGTCTTCTCAATTCTTCTTTCTTCGTCAAACATCACATTCCTGGCAAACTCACAATTTTCCTGGTTGTGGGATTCCAAAGCCTGTACCCATTGCCACAGTAGCCAACAAGAAATAGTCGTTTGTTTGTTTGTTTAACGTCACTTTATGCCACTAAGGCTAATCGGAAGATGCTACAGTGGGAGTCCTAAATTTTGCCTATCCAGGTATAATTAGGATAGGGATCTTTAACGAGTACCTGACATCGTACAGGCTCGGGACCTCCATTTTACGTACTATCCGAGGGATGGCATGGCTAAGGATTTTTACTCCCATTAAAAAATCCTAGGGCCACGGCTGTGCGCGAACCTGCGACCTTCAGTATTGTAGGTTGCCATGCTAACCACTATACCACAGGTGACTCCAGAAATAGTCGTTTTGATCTTTCACGGAGCTTTCCCTTCCTGTCTTCCTTGTGGATCAATGAATATGCTGGACATTCGTAAACTTTTATTTTCTTGAGATCTGGGTCGTATCTGTACCATCGTTTCGCAGGAAAAATTCCTTCCAGTAAGGCACTTGTTGAAGTCATCACAGCTTCTCCCCACATTTCTTTATTCAATCCACTATAAAAGATTAAACATCTGGCCTTCTCAAGCAATGTTCTGTTCATGCGTTCGGCTACGCCGTTTTGAGGTGATTTTCTCAGAGTTGAGTATTCTAAATGAATTCCTCGAGCCTCGGAAAACCTCATGTCCTTCTATATGTATTCGCCACCTCGATCGCACCTTAGGTTTTCCAGACATGCCTTAAATTTTGTTTCTGCCATTGCCAAATATGCCTTAAACTTATCAAAAACATCTGAATTATTCTTTATTAAATACCACACACAGACCTGACTAAAATGGTCACAAAATAATTGTACCCGTCATATGTAGATGGTGTAACTTTTCCACAAACGTCAGTTGACACTCTTTTGAGAATTCTTTTCGCTTTTCTTTCTTCGGGTATATGTTTAGCGAAAGAAAGTTTCGTTTGTATTGCCTTTAAACATGTGTCACAAATGCCGATAGGGTGCTTAGATGAATGTCCCATTCTTCTGTGCATGAGGTCGTTCATATAGCTAGTTACATTGGCTTGCTCCTTAATGATGTTCATCTTGATGATGTACAAACGTCCGTACACCTGCCCGTGTAACACCTTGTCACCTTTAACAATTTGCATTGATGATTTTTCAAATATGACCTTGCATCCTTCCTTCTCCAACCTTCCAACAGACAATAGATTAAATGCGAGACTATCACAAACTAAAACGTCAGTTTCCCTTATCCGCACTCCGTCATCAGTTCAACACTGAAGATTTCCTTTACTTGACGCTTTGACAGATTCACCTTCCTTAGCAACACTAATATCAATATCCTCTGGACTAATATCTTCTAAACAAGACTTATACTCACTCTTAACTAAATGATTACTTGCGCCACTGTCCATAACAAACATTATACTTGTTGTAACCTTCTCACCTGTTACCAATGACAGAGCAATCCAAAGACATACACTGTTCCTCAACTGAAGTTATAAACGTAAATTCTTCTTCATCATCTTTTTCTTTCTAAACTCCGGCTACTGGTTTCTTCTTCTTTAACTTTGGAGAGTTATTTTTCATATGCCCTTGCATTTTGCAATAATAGCACCTTCCGTTAAAACCACTCTTAGTGTATTTTGATTTAGTAAATTTACCTCTTGAATATCCACGAGAAACAAAGACACTTTCTTGATCATCCCTTTTCGTAATCCTTTCTTCATCTGCTGCAAGGGTGTTTTTCACATATTCCAGTGTGACAGAAGCCCGCCCGATCCTTGTTTGATAAAATGGCCATAGCCGAGACGACGCTGTCAAAATCAGAAGGCATAGCTACCAACAGTTGACTAACCATCTCCACTTCTCCAAGTTTCCCACCAGCCACTTTGACATAAGAAGCTAAGATCTCAAACTCGTGTAGGAACTCCTGCAGAGGTTTATCCTTCTTGTAGTCTAGTTTTCTCCAAAGCTTTTGGGCCTGGGCCAATGACTTCATGCCCTTGTTCTCGTAGGTAGCTGAAAGTGTGTCCATCATCCCCTTAGCAGTTTTCTTATCTTTAATCAACGACAACATATTGTCAGCTAATCCTTGGACAAGATGTTTCTCGCTTTGATATCTTCAGATTTAAAGAATTTTAGCTCTGCGTCAGCAGTAGGGGGCTCTTTCTCCAAAACTTTGAGCACGCCGTTTTGCTCCAAGACCATCTTCATTCGGAAGCTCTAATTGGCATATTTTTTGCCATCGGAAGGCTTAATTCCCAAAAGGATAATAGTTAAATTAGCCATGACCAAAACGTAACCGACCCACGAAAACCAAAAAACTAAAACCAGCGGAAAGGCACTGACTAACATCTCAGATTTACTTCCTGCAGTTTCCTCCAGTAACTGGGCCAATAACCTATTAAAATGGGTAACTGGAAGGAAGGAAACCAACTGAATAAACTGATAAAACTGTGAATTTATTGAGAGCTTAACATATAAACGTAAAAAGTTTTGCTATAGACGGACAGAGTGAGATAGGCCTATAATTATCAATATTTTCTTTCTTGCCTTTTTTATGCAATAATATTATGTTGGCCGTTCTCCATTGTTTTGGCACCTTCTCTTCAGCTGGTACTAAATTGAATATGTTCTTGATTTCCTCTGCCAGTTTTCTGCCTCCTGCTTTTAAAACTTCATTTTTAATTTTATCCGGGCCCGGGGTTTTTTTATTTTTCAGGTTTTTAATAGCCGTTTCAACTTCTGCTAACATTATCTGTGGTATATCCTCTTCCACAATCCCTGATTTTAATGGAAGTGTTGGATCGTTTCCCTCGTATTTGTAAACCTTACTAAAGTGTTTAGTAGCTCTTTCTATTATGCCTCTCCTGTCCGTTATTTTTTTTCCTCCCTGCGATTCAATAGCTGTTATCCAGTTCCTGCCATTACTTAATTCCCTCCTTATTTGTTTAACAGAGCTGTTCTTTTCGATTATGGCTTCAACAGTTCTCTTTTTGAAAGATTGACTAATGAAAGATAAAAGAGATCTTTTTCTTCTTCTGGGGCCTCTGAGGTAGGGGCATATACTTGCACTAGAACTATTTTTCTGTTTTTTCCAATCTCAACAGTTAAGGCTGCCATTCTACAGTTAAAGTCTTGAAACTCTAGGATATCTTTCTTGTATTTACCTGCTACATAGAAACCAACCCCATAATGACCATTTATTGCGGCTGAATGCATGAAAAGATTTCCATTCTTCCTTTCTATTATGGCAGGATAATTTCTGCGGGTCTCAGATAGTCCAGTTTATGTCGTCTAGAGCCTGTTCGAATTCTTCTAGTTGTTCCTCTCCTTTAAGTGTTCTTACATTCATAGTACAGATGCTGATGTCAGCCTTTGTGCCCAGCCGGTGCTTCATTTCCTGCTATTTATCTGTTAAGTTTTGGTCATACTTACTTGTTGTGCTATTTAATTTGTTTGTTCCTTCCTCTTCCTCTCAAACATCATAAAGGAACGACTAAAGATGAGAATAATGGACTTTATAGGGACAGAGCAAGCAGGCTTTAGGAGTGGTTTCTCAGTTATGGACCACATTCAGACCCTTAACCAGGTTATTGAGAGGGCTAGGGAGTATGATTTTCCATTATACATGTGTTTTGTTGATTTCAAAAAAGCATTTGACAGCATACTTCATCCGAGTATATATAAAGCCCTAAAAGCTGTGGGGGTAGAAGCGAAATATATCCGCATAATCATGGAGCTCTATACGGAAATGGAAGCATACATAGGGACGGAAAGACAGGGCAAGAGCTTTAAGGTACAGAAAGGTGTTAGACAGGGGGATCCCCTCTCACCAATTCTTTTCATCCTGGTATTGGAAATGATTTTTTGGACTTTAGGCTGGGAGGACATAAGCATTAAGGTTGATGGAAAATGGCTCAATTGTCTCCGGTTTGCAGACGATATTGTTCTGTTAGCACATTCTGCAGAGAACATTATTAAAATGCTAAAAAACTTATTACGAGCATGCAAAGAAATAGGGCTATCTCCAAACTTTGGAAAGACTAAAGTAATGTCAAATGCGGCATATACGGAAAAAAACAGCTGTGGATATAGATGGTCATCTTCTTGAATATGTCGAAGATTATATATATCTGGGCCAACTAATCAGCTTCTCAGATAAACGAGGAAAAGAAGTGAGCAGAAGGATAGCACTCGGCTGGAAAAAGTATTGGTCACTGAGGAACATCTTCAAGAATGATTTCCCGCCAGAAATGAAGAAGAAGATCTTTGAGTCTTGCATCATTCCGGTGGTGTCCTATGGCAGTCAAACCTGGTCCTTAACCAAAGTCCAGACACAGAAAATAACAACCTGGCAAAGATCTGTGGAACGGAGTATGCTAAATATCAGGGGAAAAGATAAAATCAAAAATACCATTATCAGGCAGAAATCTGGTTTGAAAGATATAAACCATCATATCGATACTCTCAAATGGAAGTGGGGTGGACATGTATTAAGAAGGCAAGACCCTAGTTGGGCGAGAGATGCAACCCTCTGGACACCCTACAATCTCAAGAGGAAGCGAGGAAGACGAGGAAGCCAAGAGATGGAGTGACTGGTTTAAGGAGTTAGCTGATCCGATGTGGTGGAGACTGGCAAGAGACAGGGAAGCTTGGAAAGACAAGTGGGGTGAGATTACGAACTCCGCTTCCCAATAGGTTGGTCACCTGGGACAGCGTAGACCATTACTCCCATAAATAGCAAAGACTTTATTATAATTTTTACTTATTAAAACCAATGATATGGGAAGGCCTATGTACAAAGAGGATGATTGTTCATTTAATTTATGTTAATTTCTGATCTGTATTTACTCCTTAAATGTACTTAATAAAAGGCTATTATTATTATTATTATTATTATTATTATTATTATTATTTAACATATAAACGAGTAAACACGAGAACCTCCAAACATTTACAATGCTAACTAGATTGTGGCGGTGAAAATGCAAATGACTTTTCATGAATAATTTCGAATAAGACTAATAATATTAAACATAAGAACATAATAATATTAATACATGGGGAATTACAAACAACAATATTTCTGTAGAAGAGCAAGTTGCTTTAAAAAAATCTCACCCAGCGAGTTTTCCAATTTATGATAAACTAAAGTTTTGGTAGAGGTAGGCTGTAGCATAGACGTTAATAATAATGATTACTTCAATTGTAATGTTAGTAAAATGTTTTGTAGGTGGAGTGCACAGAAAGCAATATAGAGCGACTCTCATGTGGACATGATATTGAAGTTCCTTGTGTTAGCAAGAACACTAAAGAACTGATCTGTTTGGAAAATGTTAAAAAAAACCTTCCTTGCGGCCATTCTAAAACTATTGCTTGCCATTTATCTTTTGAAGAAAATCTTGTTTGTGAAGAAATAGTTAAAAAAGAGCTGAAATGTGGACATGGTTTTAAACTTGAAAAATGTTCTACTCCTCCTGAAGATATTCTCTGTAAGAAAAAGGTAGGAATGTTAAGTCTAATGTAAATGCCACAAAATGCAGCTATACTTTTAATAAATCGTTTGAACTTAAGTGTAGTTTCCAGACCTCTTTTGAATCATACATTGATTTCAGATTCTTATAACTGTGAAAGAATGTGGCCACCAGGTGAAATTAATGTGCTATATGAAGTCAAGTAAAGCTGTTTGTAAACAGCGATGTAACCTAATGAAACCATGCGGCCATCATTGCAGTGGTTTGTGTGGACAACCATGCCCAGATTGTCCAGAGATGGTTGAAATTGACCAGTTATGTGGTCATAAAGGATTATTTCCATGTAAAGCTATCACAGACTCCGAAATGTCGGACAAAAGTAAAATATCAGCATTACAATGCAATAAATTTTTTTTATAATATAGTTAAAATGACCTTCTCATTAAATAGATTATTGATTAAATAATGTTATTTAATCATGATTGTTGTTAAACAATTAATTTTATATTTTTTTAAAACTAATTAGAAGATAAAAGTGAAATATTCAACACGGATGCTAAGTGAACAAAGAGAAGCCAAACAACATAGCGGTTACAATCTATGAGTGCTGACTATGTCGCATTCTTATTACTAAATATGAAACATTCTAATATATATATATTTATACAATTTTGATTAAAGCATGAACAATAGAAAATATTAAAATAAGAATTACAAGACCAACAACTTTTAAAAATGTCCCTCTGAAAATCTTTTATATCTAAATTTTATCAAGATGAGTCAATAACGTGATATTAGACTGCAATTTTAAAGTAGGTTTAACCTAAAGCTTATATCAATTTTATTTATATTTAACTTCAAAGTTTAATAGTTTATATTAACTTAAAGCTTTAATTTTGTATGGAATTTACAAAATATCTACAATTATAATTATAGGTCATCTTATATTCACTATTAAAATGATAAATATATTTAATTTTATTCTTATACTTTAAAATCATTTAATTGTTAAATTATATATTCAGAATATTCTTGTTATGATTAATATTTAAAATATTAGGTTAAATTATCTATTATAACTAACAGAAGAGTAATAAATCTCTCTTTTTCATTAGTTAAACTTTAATTAGTAATTCATTTTAGTAAAAATCTGATAAATGGAGGTAATCCTCCTATTCTTTATATTACAATGAATAATCTGATTTTTAGTGAATTATTCATTCTAATGAACTTATTGGATTGATGAAATAGATTTTTATTTTATTAAATGTTTGAAAAACCATTATAATTATGACTATAAATTATAAAATAGATTATTCATAAATTTATAAATGTCAAGTATTCATCCCAGTTGAAATTTTGCCATCATATTTATACCACATTTTTCAAAGACTTTTATGAAATTGTACATTTTTTTTTAAATGTTAATTTTATTGAAAAATTGATAAAAAGTAATTTTTTTATATATTATCTACGCTTATAATATTGTAACACTTACAAGGGTTAAACAAATTTTATTCAAACAAAAAAACAAAAAACAATTTTCAATGCCACAATTATGAGAACACAAATATTTAAACAGGTTACTAAAATTATTACTTTGTGACACAGAGACAACCATATGACTTAAGCTTCGCAACAACGACTAACCCTCTGGTCCAACTCTCCTTGTATTTAGTCGTAAGAGGAACAGCATGGAACATTTGAGGTCAGTGTAGATGGTACTCGAACATCATAGTCACAAACATGTGCTATGACAGTTTTTTTCAACTGTTCTGTTCCAACATCAAGTCCGGAACTATTCTAAACAATATGTTTTTTGTTTTGTTTCACATTACAATATTATCATTTACATAAAAAAACATCTATCTTGCATCATAACTGTTGGTCGGTGTAACACCAAAATAGACTAATCATCAAACTCATATTTTGAGAAAACTGAAGTTAAAGTTGAGTTTTGTTAAATATTGGTATGTATACTTCTATCACTTTTGAACTACAGCATATTTTACTTAGCCTCTTATATTCTTTTAATACAAAAAAGCATGATATAAAAAAATATCAAATGGTAATTTTTTTAAAATTTATTAAAATAGTTTGATGCTTAGTTCAATATGGTTTTATACCGACCATTTATTTAATTAATTGTTACTTATTAGACATCACGGCTAGTTATGAGGGATTGAACTGTGACACACTGTGCGGGTCCATTTTGAAATGTGGTCATCAGTGTGAAGGAACTTGTGGCAAATGTATGCAAGGTCGCATTCATGAAGCTTGTGTTGCATCGTGTGGAGCAATATTATTGTGCGGGCATGTGTAAGTGTTATATCTATTAGCTTTAAAAAGGTGTACTAAATGTTAATCAATTAAAAAATACCATATGGTGATTTATTAACTTTAATGAATAAAATTTACTCTAATAATTATTTTCTTTACTCTTCATTTATTTTATTTAAATTTAAGATTTAAATTAAGAAATATTAACTGTCCTTACCTTAAGAGAAAACAATATGCCCTCATTTCCTCAAAAATTATCTTGGTTAACATCTAAAAATTTTGTTCCAATTATTGGCTGTTACTATGAACCCCTTCTTTGGATTCATATTTATGAAACAGGTTAAAAACTTGATTTTTTATTTCTACGATCCCCTAAAAGAATAAACTAAAGAGTCCCCAGTTAATACATAGCCATATGAGTAAGTGGGGCCAACTTCATTCTTGATACACCTCTGTTAGAAGTACTGGCAACTTTGCCTCCTTTCCAATAGAATGGACAAAAACAATTGTAAATGAGGAAAAAAGTTTTGTGTTCCCTTTCCAGTTGTACTTAAGTACAAACAAACCTACAAAATATTGTCTATTTTTAGTCAAAGAAAGGAGAGGAGGTTAGTAAGTGGAAGTTGTGAGTTGCATGCATCACACCAGATTTTTCAAACCGGTTTTTGGTTTCAATTTTCTCATTGTGTCTAACGGCCCAAATATTATGACTATTTCATTGAAGGATATCTCACTGTTTAAGAGCTATATCAGTAGGCCAGTTAGATACAATGTAAAGGGAAGATGAAATAAAATTTAAATATTCTTTGAATCCACACAGTCGCACTTAATCTAAGTGATCATGAGTATATAAAATCTCGACAGAACCATGGATGTATCAAACCTTTGTATACTCTCTGTCATTCCTTTAGAAATAGTAATTCTAAATTTTATTTTACAGTTATATTTGTCATTTTTCACTCATATTAGAATTTTAGCCATAACATTTTAAAGGAGGCTCTTGTGAGGTTGTATTTATGGTTACTCTCGGTTCTCTATATGGGAGGTTGTTCTGGAGTTATATTGGACATCTCTCTTCACAACATTCATTTTTTCATACTCCCCCCCCCCCCCCCATCCCATCCCAATAATACCCTTACTAAGCTCTGTGAACTTTTAAAATCTTATAACATCTAGAGCTTCTTCCACTTTGATTAAGGAAACTAAAGACACTATAATTGTACTTAATTTATAAACAAGTTTAGGTAATAGTGTCGCTATGCGACTTCTAGGCATGACCAATATGGTGCTGTGAGGCCCCAATCTTTACTGAAAAGAGCGAGTGAGAGTCAAAAGATGGGATCTCATAAAGCTTACCAAACTCCTTTTTAACTGAAAAGGACACTTTAGGAGTAGGCTTAATCATAACCTCATAACCTCCTGAAATAAACATGCCCAAGAGGATCATAGCCATAGCTTTACCTAAGTTTTCACCTTTCTTTTTTCCTTGTTTTACAGATGTTCCAATAATTGCAGTTCTGGTATTCATCTGTGTAATAAAAAATGTTTAAATATATGTAAACATCAGTCTTGTAAAAATAAATGTAGTGAGCCTTGTCAAAAATGCAAAGTAAGTAGAGCCTCATCTGTTATGTTTTATTATTTTATGTGACTAATGAATATTTTTTTTTCAATTTATAGAAATTTAAACAAAATAGGAAAGTATTATATATATATACATATATTTTAAATATATTTAATTGTTATATATCTTACTCTACAATAAACAACACCATGTCAAATTTTTGTATTGGTCCAGAGGAGCAATTTTTCAGAACTTTAAGCTATTAAAGTTTTTTTTCCGTTACCTATTGGGATATCTAAATGAACATTTTCTTCATTGTTATTGACATTGATAAGTAATTAGAAGCATTTATAAAATGACATCTTTATTATTATTATTAAAGTGCCTTTATTTCTTAAATTCATTTATAATTTAAATTTTAGCACGTACTCTTGGTCACTGACCATCAGAGATGAGTACTGGTTCACATAACATATATATACAAAATATAACACACATAACATAGTAAATTACAAATTACAATGTCAAAAAGTTTGGCAAATATTATTTAAGTATCTAAATATAGGTAGGTAAACATTACTCTGAAAAGCGATATATAAATAAAGATAAAAATATACATACTAATGACAATATGTATATACATATAAATATGAACATAATAAATAATATTAATTAATACAAGAACAAATTCAATATTATAAAAAACTACTATAAAGCATATGTTTTATCAAATAAATAATTATTCCTTCACATCGGATTGATAATTAAGCAATCCAACAACTTGATTGTTTAATTGTTATTTTAATTTATACCTATAATGCAAGGCCTCTCTTGCAAATCCCACTATAACTTACCAATTTTTCCCATTCAAATATTGATTTTGATTTCCTCCATGTTCAAAGTTCCCTTCCCGAACCATTTATACCTGATATCATTAAGAGGTGGACATGTCGCAATAAAATGAATTATAGTTTCTGCCTTTCCAGTATTACATATGTGAACCCGGGAGCGGGGTAGCCCACTGGTAAGGCAGTGGATTGCTGTGCTTAAGGTCCCGAGTTCGAATCTGACAAGGCTCATGATATCTTTATTATCCTGCCACATTTCGTCTCGTGGGCCGAGAGACCCTCCAGGGGCAAACCCAGCCTCTATAAAGTGGGTACCCTTAATTGAAAAATTAAGGGGAAAAACCTGAAGGTTGAGCGTTATCACGGTCAAATCACCTCCTTGCACGACGGCTGACCAAGAAACAGTACTCTTCCTTACATAGTAACGAACCCAAGACCCTTCATGGGTTGTAGTGGTACAGGTTTTTTTTTTTTTTTTTTTTTTTTTTTTTTTTTTTTTTTTTTTTTTTTTTTAACTATTAGAACCTACTGCCGAAACAATATGTTTATTTTTAATATCATCCTCTATTTTTCTAACCACTATTTTAAATATATTAGGCCACTCAGATACATTATTTAAGCTAATTAAGGGCACGTTGTGTATTTTTGTGTACTCTGTTGCATCTTTGTACCATCCTAGGTTTTTCCTAATACATTCTAATGCCACGTTATGTGTCAGTCTATTAGGGAAATTCATTAATTTTATAATGTATTTGAAATGTTGACCTCTTTAATGTTTATTTCATTAAAAAGAAAAAACTGGATATAGAGTTGTTCATCTCCAATGTACAGATATAATTTTTAAATATACCAGGTCTGCAAGTTTAAAATGTCGTTTATTTCTTAAAATATATACACAGTAATTTAAAAAAAAAGTATAATAAATTTTATTCAAAGTACTGGCCCTCGCTTTCTACACATTTTGTCCATCTCTCGGGCAATTTATGGATACCATTCCAAAAGAATGCTTCATCTTTATTTGAAATCCATTCATCGAGCCATTTTCTTACATCCTCCAAATTGTTAAAGTGTTGCTCAGCCAATGAGTGTCCCATCGATGAGAAGAGATGATAATCAGAAGGCGCCAGGTCAGGTGAATACTGCGGGTGGGGTAGGAGTTCCCAACCAAGCGAAGAAATCGTTTCCTTAGTCAATCTGGCTGAATGTGCAGGAGCGTTATCATGCTGAAGAATGACTTTGGCGTGCCTGTGAGCCCATTCTGGGCGTTTTTCGATCAATGCGTGACTCAAATTGATCATTTGTTGTCGGTAGCGGTCGGTATTGACTGTTTCGCCGGGTTTGAGAAGCTCGTCGTGCAATTCGACGTCCTCAAACTTTTTTGGTCGATTTTCTCGTTTTTTATCAGTAACATCAAAATCACCACGTTTGAAACTTTGAAAACAACGTTCACATGTCTTGACGGTTGGAGCAAGATCGCCATAAGTCTCAACAAGAATTCGATGACATTCAGATGCCTTTTTCTTTTGATTGAATAAGAAAATCATGACATGCCGCAAATGCTCTTTATTTGGCTTAAAATTAGACATTTTTAACACCAAAGAAAGGTATGATACGTCCACGTAAACGACTTAAAAACAACTGACTTTTGTAAACAAATGACTAACAAACAAAATAGCGTTTAGAGATAAGCAAATCCTTCAATAGGCTAAGAGCGCATTCTATTGGAATTAAAACGACATTTTAAACTTGCAGACCTGGTACAGGGTGTCCCAGACCCTTTAAAATCTTATTTTTTTCTGAAAAATGACAGTTTTCCCAACTTTGGTTTAGCGTTGAAACAAAAAGGATGATAATTTCTTATTTAGCATTAAATTTTCCTAAAGATGAGATAGGTCTAGTTATTTTAAATCCACTTTCAGTGGGCCTTGTAACGCGCAAAACAACAAACATTTATTAAAACTTAAATTTAATACTTTTTGAAAAATTCACTCCCCAATGGAGCACCCTAGAAGACGTCAAATTTCCTAAAAACTGTGGAATTTAGTTAGCTTTTTAGTGGTGTAACCCATGATACAATTGCATTTCACCTTTTGAGTCTAAAAGAAGTTTATTCTGATGAAAAACAGGCTAGAGAATAAATACTTGATTGCTTCAAGTACCTACTAGGAAAAACTACTTGATTGAATAAAAGGATTAGTTATTTTATCTCTTCTCCATATGCATGAAGGGTAAAGAGTTGTGGAGGTGGCAAGCCCTCCCTTCCCCTCCCCCCCTCCCCGAAAAAAATAATAAAAATTATCTTATTTATTAGGGAGTTAAGGCGAGGGGGTTACATAAACGTAAATGAGAGGACAACTTCTTATTACCTTTGCACACAAGCTTAACTAAATAAATCCTGGGCTTGATAAAACTACTTCCAATCAGAATTTGATACCATAGTCTGGGCTAATGATTAGCAGGGCACATTATGAAATGTTATTTTTCTGTTGGTGTATTTAATTTCCTCAAATAATCCTAAACTGTTATTTTTTATAAGTATTAAAAAAAAAGTACATTTATGTAACAGCGAGAATTTGGGTCAACCACCCTCTCCCCCCCCCCTTAACTCTCTATAAATAAGATTAGTTTTATTTTTTGGGGGGGAGGGAGAGTGTGGGCTAGCCACCTCCACAACTCTTTACCCTTCATGCATATGGACAAGAGATAAAATAAGTAATCCTTTTATTCAATCAAGTAGTTTTTTCTAGTAGGTACGTGAAGCAAACATGTATTTATTCTCTAGCCTGTTTTTCAGCAGAAAAACTTCTTTTAGACTCAAAAGGGGAAATGCAATTGCATGGGTTACACCACTAAAAAGCTAATTAAATTCCGCAGTTTTTAGGAAATTTGACGTCTTCTAGGGTGCGTGCTCCATTGAGGCGTGGGGAGTTTTCAAAAACTATTAAAAATTTAAGTTTAAATAAATATTTCTTGTTTTGCGCATTATAAGGCCCACTGAAAATGAATTTAAAATAACTAGACCTATCTCATCTTTTAGAATGTTTAATGCTGAATAAGAAATTATCATTGTTTTTGTTTCTATGCTAAACAAAAGTAGAGAAAACTGTCATTTTTCAGAAAAAAGTAAGATTTTAAAAATAAAAAGAAAAAAAATTCTATATCCTCAACAGATTGAGATAGGAAACTCGTTTCTGCGCCATTCTACCCTGTTTAGCATGCAATATTACCCATTTCTTTTTTACACTATGTCTGGGACACCCTGTATATCAAAATCTAGTGTTCCAATGTTTGTCGAGGAAAATCAGAAACTACTCAATCGATCTTTATTAAATTTGGCATATTGTGTGTAGTATTTCCAACTTAAAAGACAGTATAGTTTTTATCTTGATTATTGGCCTCAATATTTATTTTATTGTAAATGAAAATGTAAATTATTGTTATAAATTGACATTATCTTTCTCATTCATAAAATTAGATCTTTATGTTTTGATAAGTAGTTCTGTAAGAACATCCAGTATGGTTTGAGGTTTCTCCCTCCCCATACTTTCTTTTCATAACCTGTTTCAAGTTGAAGCTATCGATAAGATATCTAAAATCATCATGTTCTATTCTGAATTTAATTAATATGTTATAAGGCAAAAGATTAATTTGGTATATTTTTGCTTACTGTCTATTGTGATTTTACTAAACCCTGTTCCAATTATATTCTTCATTAGTTCCTTTTACATTTGTGTTATTTATATTTAATCTTGCCTCTGCTTAAATAATCAAGTAAGTGACAAATGAATGGATGGTAAATATGAAATGTAAAACAAAAACCTTAAGCCCTTCTAAATTCTTTACCAAACAATTTTAAATTTGTTTTAAATCCCATTGGTTTATAGATTAGGTGAAACGTTTCTCTGTCAATGAATTTTTATTTGACTACTAAAAAGAATAGAATATAATTAATTCAATGCATTTTAGCTACTGAGCCACAGCTATGCGTGAACGGGTCCGCTCGTATTTCATATAAGAAAAAATTAAATAATTAAGTTGTCACCAGCATTGGAAGCATACTTAGTTAAAGAAAAGTCTTCAAATTAATTTAAATTTTTAAAATACAATCAAAAATGTCAATCAAATAATTTAATATAAAAACATTAAAGCTCCCAACTCTTTTCACATTAAGGTGATCAAGTGGAAAAGGAAGTATATAGTTGCAATTTAAGTTCCAATGATTTTTCTTAGCATCATAGTAATAATAAACTGGGTATCTATTGACGGAAGTCCTGAAAAAGTTTCCAAGAAGAATTTCCCTAGCTAAAACCTACCTTACAATGTCAATATTATTGAAGCAATATCAAAATTGACCGTGAAAGGGGAAAATATAGAAGCATTATTGTTTGTAACAATAATGTAAAAAATGGTTTTACAATAAATACATGAGTTTACCTTAAATAATGATTGTATTATTACAACCATTTTTGTTGTCATATATTGTGTCCAAAATATTAATCATATATGGTAGGCTTTCAGGACAAATGCAAAAATTTTCCGTTATGATTTGATATTGATAATGATAAAAAATGCTCATTTTAATGATATAAATGTAAGTATGATATCAAAGAATAGTGTTTGTGAAGCAGGAAAGATAATTTTTTTTCTATTCTAAAGAAGAAATTCAATATTAGAACAATAAAAGGCATAGCAAGACTTTAGGTTAAATGCTGATACCATGAATTGCTGCCTGCATACTTGCATTCGTCAAATTCTTTCCAAGCTCTGCAAAATCAGATTAATTTAATCTTCCTACCTTTGTTTGGATCTATTCCAAAGGAGGAACTCACTTTTCGGCACAGCACTTATTACGATTTTTTTCTCTTTGAAGTCCAAAATTTTGATATGCTCATTTTATTTGCTTAAATAATGTAAAGCTATTATATTTGCCCGGTAAACTTGTTAGCCATGATAGGCTTTGATGGCTGAGAGTGTTGAAAGTAGTGCCCTCTATAGCATCCTTTATACAAGTTATATGGTATCGAATCTGGCTACTTGGGTTAGTTCAACTTTTATATTGTGGCAGAATTAATATTGTTAAACATTTATTAATTAATTTGTAGTTCCTATTTTATCATTTAGCTAACTATTTTTCACAGCAACAATGTGAATGGCAGTGT
Source organism: Aelia acuminata (assembly GCA_911387785.2). Classification (NCBI taxonomy): domain Eukaryota; kingdom Metazoa; phylum Arthropoda; class Insecta; order Hemiptera; family Pentatomidae; genus Aelia; species Aelia acuminata. The sequence goes on along the minus strand of OU426983.1, from coordinate 62,330,617 downwards.
GAACATTTTCGATGCACTAAGCTCTGTTGGGAAGATTGTAATAGACCAATTTGTGAAGCTCCTTGCAAAAAACTTTTGCCATGCGGACACAATTGTAATGGGTATTGTGGAGAACCATGCCCCTTAGTCTGCTTTACCTGTAATCCTGAAAATATTAATTCTAAATCAAAGTAAGTATTATTAATTTAAATATTTGTTATAAATTTTCGTAATCAACATTTTTGATTAAATTTAAAAATATGATATGAAAATTAAATCAATTATTAATGATGATGTAATATGACATCTTTTCTTTTAATAACTGAACTTTTTATTCAAATGGTATTGTAACAACAAATTTTAGAAATTCACTTTTGCTCAATAGCCATTTTAATCGTTCACTTTGGTTTTTGCATATGTATATGTGAAACAGTACAGGAAAAGTAGACAAGATATGAAAAAAAATTGTGCCTTTATAAAGCTTTGGTCATAAATACGCCTCAAAGTAAGATCTGAGTTCAGCAGATTTCACAAAAGTAAAAATAATATAAAAAGTGTTTTTAATAAATAGAGACAAAGTTGGCCCAAACTTGATTGCACAAAAATCATATCCTATGCAAAAAAAGGAGACAGACATACAGTGATTATACATACATACATATATATATATATATATAATTTTACAATTATTTCAGATATATTTTATTAGAAGATTGTGGTCATTTTATATCTAAAAATGAATTTTTGGCTTTGACATCAGCAAGTATTGGATTGTTTCTTTGTCCAAGTTGCCAAAAACCACAAACCTCTTCATACTATATAAGGTATACTTAGTTATTTATTTTATACCTTTGTATTAATATTATTTATTTTTTTAAATATTGCATGTTAAAATGTACTTATTATTGAGGTGGCTAGTTCAGTAACAGGCTCCGTCCTTACATATATTTTAAATGACTGTTGATTTGCAGATATTATACAAAAAAATGGTTTGTTTTATTTCCTACCATCAGGAAAAAACTCTTGAACAAATATAATAATGTAAGAGGTTTAGTATTTGACACCAAGCATTTGTTAGGAAGATTACACAAACTACTAAAATTTAAGTGTAAGTAATTTTTTTTGTTTTGTTATTCAGTATAGTCCCACTATTTATAATCCTTCTTATCCAGAAATTAATAAGTAATTTAAATTTATGATAATAAAATATTTACTATGACATTTCAGAGTTTTCTCCTCCTTTAGGCTATTATTCTCTAAAGAGATATAAAATTCTGACAATATAAGTAAGATTAGCAATATGACAATATATTGCAGCAATATAAATTTTTCTATTCTATTCTTTGTCATAGAAATTTCTTGCCATGGTCACAAATTGACTAGCTTAACATCTCTTCTTAAGATCAACTAGCTTGTGTCAAAGTTTTGTTGATAATGAAATGTTTGCAGGCATAGAAAGAGAAAGAGTAAACAAGCTCTGGGCTGTAAGCTAGAGCTTAAGGACTTACTATTTAAAATATTTTACAGTAAAGCTGAGGAATGGGGGGAAGCAATTAGAGGGATGTCCTTGCTCAACCCATCTCTTTGCTTCTTTTGTGTCAAATTAAGGCCGATTTGGCAGTGTCCTTCCCACCGATGGTGTCAGCTCTCTCAGGTTCAAGGACAGTGACAAACTGGTCTAAATCCAAGGATTATGGTAGCTCAGATTCAGCAGGCCCCAAGGACCTATATTTCTTTCCCCAAAGCATACCATCCTTGTACCAAACCTCCGGGCGGCCACTGACATCATTGAAAACCACACCTACAACCATGGACTACAAATTCATTGAATAGGTCTTATTTTCACTACTTAGGTTGAATATTATAATTACTGTGATTGTCCCAAATTATGATTTTAGTATTTCAAAAGTTTCCTTCCTCTAAAGCACCTTTATTTATTTTTTTTTATTTTTTTTATTTTTTCAATTGCCTCTCTTTAATGATAGTAACATGAGTGGCCACATCAAAAAAAAAAAAAATATATATACATATATATAAAATAATAATAATAAATAAATAAATAAAATAATAATAATAAATAAATAAGGAATCTGACAAATCAATAGATTATCAGATTCTTATGATTTCTCCTGTGGGGTTAGTTGGCGCAGTACAATTCACAAAAGTAAGGTAAACGTAAACAAAGGTGAAGCTACCACTTGTCTTTAGTTCTAGCAAGGAGGGGGAGAGCAATATTTCCTATGCAAAAAGAGACGACAGTCTAAACTTAAACGGAGTCTTTAGGAATAACGGAAAAGATAATGACATTAAAGATCACCTTCAGCCGCAATCAAAGCTTATTGATGAACCAGCCACACCTGGCTACCATGAAAATGAAACTAGTGCACCGCAGACACTTTCTCATGATACGATTGAAGAGCCAGAGAATATTTATCTTACCTAAAGTTTTTGAAAATGTGTTAAATTCGTTTTGTTTTATAAAAAAATTCTTTACATTGTTCTGACGCAAAGATGCTTCTAAGCTACTAAATTTTTCTAATTTCTGCTGTTTGAAATGTTATGTAATTTTTTTCAATTGAAATAAATGTAGCCGTATGGTAAAATGCAGCCAATTGTCATTCTATTTTCCCTTAATAGCTGTTAAAAACCGATCAAAATTATTATATCATTATAGTGCAGCTTTTAATAACAATAATATGTGAAGGGCAGTACTTGAATGAGATGGCCAAACAACACCAACTTCTAGGCCAACCTACCCCACATAGGGGGTTAATTGGCATACTCTGGTTTGAAGAATTTTTAAATTTCCTATGACCTTAGTGTTAAATATTATGTGTTGAAAAAAATACTTGTACTCTAATAGTTGGGGTTTACGTGGTATTAGCCATATTGGGATTATATTAACAGGAATGACTCTACAATAAAAAAAGTGAAAACTGTTGCCAACCAACCCCGCTCTCCACTATTTATTTCCTTCAAATATTTTGGTTTTTTATTACTCTTAGGTTTTTCAATTAAAAAAAAATTGTAACACTGTTATAATTTAATTGATTAAACATTTTTTAGTTTCTTTGTTAGAGAATGCATGTGCAAGTATGGAAGATCAAATTATTTCTCTCCCGAGATGGAAAAATGTTATGTCTCTTTTCCTGAAAAATAAGTTTCTTCTCATTCATTATTTATGAGGTTTAGGAGGCAAAACGTCATTAAGTCTTTTAGTTGGTGTTAGTTTTTGAGAAAACTGTAATAAATCAAACCCCACCAACTAGCCTACCAGCTATAAAATTAAATAGTGTCATCCATCTGAGCACAGATTTAAAGCAATTTTCATGAGTGAAAAAATTTATGGTGCAAATTTATCATTAATAATTATATTTTAGTTTTCAATCTATGGTCTCCAAATAAATTTTATGAATGTAACATTAACTGAGCCTTCTTACACAGTAATCTCTGTTGTTTTCTAAAAGGCTTAAAAAAAAGACGAAAATTAAAAATTCAGGTTTCAGCTAAATTCGGGCTTATCCCTAATAAACCTTTTATCAATACCCTTCCACCATATATCCTAAGTGACAGCTGTGTGCATCACTCCAGATTTTTTTAAAATTCCATTCCTGAATTTTTTTCGTCTTCACTTTTTATGATTTCTATTTCTTCATATTTTATAACATGCATTAAGTAGCTTTTTAATTTACTCCTGTAATTACTCCTTATTTTTAATTTACTTTTTAATGGTCTCCTGTTATAAAATATTTTCAATTTTTCAGTTAATGATTTTGAAGAGCTGCGACTGCTGTTAAATGGCATTATTGGTTCCATAAAATCGATAGTATTAAAACAGAATGAGAGCACCTGCATTGAAACTTTGAGATCGCTACTATTTGTTTCTTACTACATCAGTGAAGCTTTTAAATTGCTTCAACAAAGCAACCAGACAAATGATTTAGATCAACTTACAAGATTAAATTTTCTCGCTTCATATCTAAAAAAATGGGAAACTGGTATTAGCAGAGATCAGATGTATCAATTTAAAAATGAACTCTTCAAGTTAATGGTTATTTGTAAACTAAATGAAATAAAGGATAAGAGAAAAAATATTGCTGAACCTATCAAAAAGGTGTACCTTGAGGAAGCCTTGGAGTTAGCAAGCAGGTTAGAAGAGTTCAACGATGATAAACAAAAAAATATTATCTCTTTAATTAACCAAATTGATTCAAATTTTGATACAAATTTTGAGTTATTTTCAAATAAATTTGTATCAATTTTTGAGAAATATTACACTCTAACCCTTCATAAGAAGGGTTGGATGACATGTAAGAGAGGTCATATATTTGTCTCTCCTGATAATTTATCTGAAGTAAATTGTCCTACTTGTCTAGATAATAAAAAAGAATACTTAATTTAGTATTTTTTTCTTTATTTCTACTAAATATTTAACACCTTTCTGTGAATATTTATAAAATTTTAATTTGTATATTGCAATAATTATTAATAATTAGCTGCCATTATCTCTTATGTGCAAATTTAGTAACTGTATCACAAAAAAAAAATTATTAACATGTTTAGGATAAAAGATCGTTTATTTTATTTCTTATTAAATATTTTTACTTTCTTTGTTAATTGCGAATTCATCATTATTATGCTCATAAAATATTTGTGATAAAATATATTTAAATTGTATTTCTTTGTTGTTTTGTATTTTATGTATCCTATTCATAATGTTATCTTTAAAAAAAAAAAAAAAGACGAACAATTTTTATTTATTGTATTATTAAAAAGTTTACTTTTTTAAAATTGAGAATTAAACATTTTTTGTACTCTTACAAATTAATATGATAAAATATGTTTGAATTATGATATTTGTGTGTTGTTTTTTGTTTGTATGTCCTATATATGGTGTTCTATTATGTGGAAACTTAAAAACAATAGGAAGAACAATCTTTATTTTATTGCTTATTAAAACATTTTTAATTTTCTTTTTTTCTAATTGAGAAATAAACATTTTTTGTACTCATAAAAAATATTTTTGATAAAATATATTCAAATTATTTTGGTTTTGGTTTTTTATTTTATATATCTTTTCAACCATTCATTGATTTTGATGAAGGATTAAGGAGAATATATTTTGCTGACAAAAAAACAATTTTAAGAAATAATAAATAAAAATATTATATCTTGTTTCTATTCTTTAGATACCTTCCTATCCATTTGAGGGATATTATTTTTAAATTTTCTGTCTGATTAAATTTCGCCTTTGTATCATTTTTTTTAAAATTATGTTAACGTCCTTTGATTTATTATAACTTTTACATCCTCCCTTTTTTTTAAATATTAAAATTAATTATGATATATTTTTACATGAAAAATTACTTCCAAATAGAGCTAATTTTATCTAAAAAAGTTTAACTGAGTCAAGGTTAAAAACCATGAAACTTATGGCTAGATAAATATTTATACTTAATCTTATCAATGATGAGTATCATTAATTAACTGGTTCAGTGCTTTAATGCTTTTATATCAGTGTTATTTTTTTAATCTCTTAAAAGTTCTGATGGCCATTTTAATATTTTTTTTTTGTTTTTTTAAAAATAAAATACTTCAAATACAACTTTATTTGTAATTATATTTCTGTACCAAAATGTGCTGCTTTGGAAGGAACCTGAGGTCAATAATGGTAAATTGATCAGATAGCGTAGAAAAACTGTTTTGTGATACTTCTGAATCAATTCTATGAGTTTTTAAATAATACTGTTACAGAAAATTAAAAACAATACATTTGGTAAATTATGCAAAAAAAAAAAAGTCAATATATTTTTGTAGTGTCTTATAGTATTTCATTCATGTGATTAATGGTTAGAATCAAAAGTATTTTAAGTTATTCAAAAATGTTAAAGGTTTGAAAGCCATAAGCTCTTGTAAAAGATGAAATTAATAATTTTTAATACTCCCAAAATAGCTCTTGTTATTGTGTTTTTCATGTTTCATTATTTAACTGTTGGCTATTGACCATCAATATAAGGATAAGATTTCTTACTGATTTTGGTGAATGTAATGACTAACTATGAGCTTTGATACCCTCCTAATATATACGCTGACCTGTCAGGCATATTCTTGGGATAAAATTACCGTAAAGAAAGGTAGATACAGTTTCCCACATATAAATTGTGAGAAAAATTTAGAATAATCTGCACAAAATAAAATCTTGCCGACATCAGTTATTTACAGCATGTTAATTTGTTTTACGAAAAAACCTCTCCAATTACCAATTTCATGATTTTCTATTCTTGTAATTGATTAGAAATATAATTTTGACGAATTTGTAAATTTGCACAAATTTATGGATGCTATTTTTGAATATATTCACTTAGGTACTAAATAATTAACTAATTACTATATTTATATAATAATAGAAACTTTATCGAAATAATTTTAAATATTTCTGTGTGAATAACATCTGAACAAACTAAATATTTCACCTGGGTACTGAAAATCTAATCATACAAACTATCTGTAAATTGTTCTAAATAGTTCTTTATATTTATGAATGACAACTTAGCAGATTTAGCTCATTTTTTGAAGTAATATTTCAGTGATTATTAGTTTTTTTTTTATTTTTAATTAATTACATAAATGCAGTAGAGTAGAGTAAAACTTAATAAAAATAAAGTTTATAAATTGCCTGCCTCTTTACATCATGTTAAGGGCAGATCATTATTTTTTTTTAAACAAAATTATTTTAAATAATTGAAAAATAAAATAAAAAACTTTGAATGGTGATTTTAAGATCATAAATAATAAAGAGAATTGTAGGATCAAAACCAATGGTGTCTACAAAAAATGTAAACAAAATGTATGTTCAGTGGGCTGACCAAACAGGCTACCTGTTACATAACAGACAACTGGTGGAACTGGAAACTTCAAGTCTTGATCCATTTTATTTAAATCTTTTTGGAGTTGAAGCATTAAAAGTAAGTAATGAATAATATTTAAACTTTAAATCATTTAATGTTTGCCTAAATGCTAACTTAGTAATTGTTGGTAGATGAAATTCTTTATAATCCTTAATTATTGATGGATATTTTTAAAAATTGGCATGTTCATATTAAATTTTAAGGAGATGTGTCTGTCCTTACTATATAAATATACAGGAATTATGAATTCTTTTATACCTTAAATCCATATTTTTTTTTACAATAAATTAATAGAAAAAATATTCGTAATTATACATAGTTGTTTAGTGGATAATAATGGTCTGTTAATTAGTACGATAGGAAGTAGTCTTAACAAATGAATTTACAGGTAATTATTAATATGCTTAGACTTAATATCAATTTAATTGAGATAAATCAAATTCTAGTACAAAAACTCATGAAATTATCTTATTTAAAATATTTGAGTCAATATCTTTTAAAAATGTTTATTTTTATGATTAATAATTAAGGGTTATACTTAATATATTTTAATTAAACCCGGTTTGAGGTTTTATCTCTAATTGAAGCAATCATTTGAGAAACCAGACTTTTCCACAAATTAAAATTATGGAAAGTTAAAGAAAAAAATGTTCCTTCTTTTGCAGATAGTTTAAATTCAATTATTATCTCCGGCACCTATACCTTATTAAAACTTACAATTAGAAATTCCTTCTCTTGAATTGTATGTCTCGGCAGGTTAGCCCAAACATAAATTAAAATGGAACTAGACTTTTTTTTTTCATACCACTGCTTCAATTATTCATTATTTATGTTTAAGGTTATTTTCAATTATAAACAAACATTATTGTTATGTTTTAAAATAAATTTGGTACATTCAAAATTAAAACATATATTTAATAAAATATCAAATTTTAATCAGTCGAATAATTAACATTTGCTTATTGATTGGCCTTCCCAATAGAAATATCCAGTCTAAAAATTAACAATAAGAAAAGTTGAGGCAATAAATAAAATTTTATCCCACACTAATAATTATTCTTAAAATATTACTGCATTTAATCATAATGAGTAATTATAACCTAAATAGCATAACCCTTTTTTGAAGATAAAAATTAGTAGGTTTTAAATTTAAAAGCGCAACTTTTGTTAAAATAATTTAACTTATAAATTTGGAGCAATTTTTGAACCAATTTAATTAAGATTTAATTAATGGTATATAATAACAAAAGCAAATTTCATTACAATTTTTTAACAGCGAAGTTTGATAAAAATAATTACTAGGCAAGAGATATGAAACATTTCTTGAACATTGAATATCTCTGCTCCTTAATAGATCATTACTTACATTTTTAATTTTTTTCTTCTTAAAACTACATGTGTGTCTCGAATATTTCATATATTTTCTTTTTTTTTCATTAAAAATGACATATGTTAACATAGGTTATTTAATGATAAGTGATTAGTTGTTAAAAGTTATAATTTGTAATTAAAGGTAATGAAGAATGAATGAAAGAAAAGAGGTAGTGTAATCACAATTTAAGAAAGAATATATTTTATTTGAGGCTGGTATTAATGACCGTAAAGTTAATTGTTGTTTCATTAACATTATTAATTCAAATGTGATAATAAGTGATCTCTAACTATTTTGTTTACTAATTTAGTCAAGTATAATTATGATTTGCTCATATTCCTTCTAATCCCAACATAAAAATTAGCCTATACACTTCAAATAATTCAAAATAATTAATATAGTGAATATTGTGCGCATCCAGTTCATTTTATACAACTTTAATATATACAAAACATATTAGAGGATTTCTGATGTATTATGGAGAACAAAATAACAGTTGACGGCATTAAGAAGATATTTCCCTCCGTCAACTTGTTACTGTTAGAATGACTTCTTTACTCTAACGGTTTATTTGAAGCAATACAAATCGACATTTTAATAAATATTTATTTTATCCATACAGTAATGTTTCAATAATCGACTTTATATTCACAATTTGTCTCAACTGCACCAATCCATTAGAAATTAGTAGAATGTAATTCTGTCCACTGCAATCCTCCTCCAACGATGATCTCCCATCGCACTCTGTTCTCTCCATACGTCCCAACCACTTTAGCCTAATCAAACAGATGATGATCAATGTCCGCTCACCCAATAAATTCCGCTGCTGCTGATTGTTCCTCATGTGCCACATGTCACCAATTTTCATGTGGCCAAATATTTTCCTGAGGATCTTTTGCTCTCTTCCCAGCGATGCAGTTTTAATCTCCTCCATCAGAGCCCATGTCCCGCATCCATAGGTTGCGGTTGGCCAGATGATGATTTCATAAATAAGGATTTTGGCTTTTCTTGAAAGGTCTTCTAACAAAACATTCAAAAAGTCTCTGTACTCTTTAGAAATGTCTGCTTCCTGCTTCGAACCTGCTTTTTATATCAGCTAAGATATTTCCGTCCGATGTCAAAATCCTCCCGAAGTACTTACACTCCTGGCATACCTTAACCCTATGTTCTCCTATTTCAAACTACTTGTGTATTCCCTTGGCCACCTCTAGGTTTAAAAATGCCTTTCTTACTTGTATTTATATTTTCTTGTCTTCTTTCAGGTTTTTAGTATATCATCGCTATGACAGCAGCAGATTTTGGTAATGGAATATTTTGGTTTTTACTTCTTATTTTCATTTCATGGTGGATAGCAACATTTTGCCTTTGGCCATATATTTTTGTCAGCGTACTGACTCCCTGTTTTCCTGGGCTCAAATCAGTGTCAGATCTCCTTCTTGCTGGTATCATGTTACCATACAAATGCTCTGATAATATGGTGAATCGCAGGTCATACAAGTCCTTGGGTTGAAAACATAAAAGGTAAGTGCCATTATTATTTTAAATACTTGATAATTGGACATTAGAGGACTGAAATCTAGCTGGGGTTAGATTTATTTCATTTTAAGAAGGTATACACAATTTTTTCTTGGTCCCCATAGGTTAACTGAAATTTTAAATAAAGAAAGAAAATTAATGACTATTATTATCAATTATAACTGCTTCATCTTTATATTGTCTCACTACATAATTCAGTGGAGAATGTGAAAAAAAAATTAAAAAAAAACCTTGAAAAAATTGATAATAATAAAATAATATAGGGGATCAATGAAGAGGGAAGATTGATTTGACTTGGATACAACCTCGGTGATGCAGTGGAAGCATACCTTGCTAGTTAGGTGGGAGACCCGGCTGGATTCTATTCTCTTAAAAATTAAGATGTTAAATATAATAAAATATGTTTAAACAAGAAAATAATTAAATTTAATATAAAAAAGTGAATTGTCAATAGATCCTATTAGGACAAATAGTCAAATCTCATGTATATAAGCAAAAAAATAGGAGGAAGATGAGTGAAGAGAAAAGATTGACGTGGCCTTTATTTGGGCCAAAGAAAGAGGCAGCATGCCATGCTAGTTATGCCGAAAACCTGGGTTCGAGTACCAGCCAACTACGATCTTTTCTCTTTAAAAATATATTATTTAAAATTATTGAAAAATTATAAACATGGTTTTCACGAGAAAATAATAAAATTATTTATAAAGTGGGAGAATTATAATTATGTATAGATATATTCCTATGATATGAAAATATAACTTTGATTCTCCAGTAAAAAATTTAACTTTTTTTTTTTTTTAAGGGCCTTAAATGAAGCATAAATTGGCAATGAAACAATAAGCTCAAAGCTGCTGAATTTCAAACAATGAAAGGCTTCAACAAACACAAATGAAGTTTTTCTGAAGAAGCAATACATTAAATCAATGCACTTCATTAAAACAACTTTATTGTTTAAATAAAACAAATAAGCCAATTTCAGAGTTCTTCATTGTTGGTATTTATAGCTGTCCTATTAAAACAAAATATATATGGATTAAAAAAAACAGGAAATATATTGATTCCTTTGATTTGGCCGAAACCAACATTAAATGTAATCAGATTCTGATTGTTTTGTTAATATTCTTTGTTTTTTATTTAATGCTTTATTAAAAACAGGAGAGTATTTGAGGTTTTGAGTACACTTTTCTTACTTTCTAAAAAATGTTATGTTCAAAAATGTATGTTTTAAGGCATAGTCTCAGCATTACCAAAAAAAAAATTCAAAAATTTGTCTATAGTCACATGGGAAGTGACTAAGATAGGAGATAGGTGAAAGGTCAAGTCAAAAGTAAATGAATCCTAGGAATCCAAAAGAATGTACAAACTTTTACCTGGTAGTATATAATTTCAATAAAAAGCCTTTTTCATCCTTTACCAAAAAAAAAAAAAAATAAAAAATAATAGATTATGTTGATGAAAAATGATTTATACATTTTTTATTTATCTCGGATCATTACCATGGAAGGATGTTACATTCCTAAAGAAGTGAATCACAATTTTGAAAAAACAAAACAATAAAATCTCAACTAATAACTGAATTAGTGAACTGAACTATTTTTCAAATTCTATCTGCAGTGTTATTTTTACCCCTTTCTCAATTTTTTGAACATTTATTAATGAAAATACATAAAATCAGATGGGTAATGAGGTGGTGTAAGAAAGATTCTGACACAACGGACATTTTGAAAAAATTTTCTCCTGTATTTACTGGACCAAACAGTCTGGAGGCTGACCAAACCTCACACTCCTATTAATATACCATGGTTTACTTGGTCAGCGGGAGGCCAATACTCATGACTCCACAATCAATCTATTTGAGACTGATATGACCTTTCCCTACCAACTAAAGTCAATTATTCAGTTACTCTCACAAAGCGGTCTATATTTATGAATTATGACTGTTTAGTCAGCAGATGTATGAGGACAATTTGTTATCCTTAGAGAGAACATCCATGACAACTTCTGGGAGATTACAGACATCCCCAAAACCACATTTCAATTCCTAGTGTATGTAAATGGAGGAGGGTCATCACACTTATGGTATAAGTTGCCTCCAATGGGCTAATGGGCATCTCATGCCTGTGGAGAGAGTGGAGAATCTCAAGCAGTGTCAATTTCCCCAATGGATTGTCAACCATCCAAATACTTACCAACAAAATTGCTGGACTCAGATTAAATTTATTACATTTAAAACAATTTTAATACTAATACCAATAAATATTAAAAGTTTTGTGATACCTACTTCAGAGAAATGATAAATGTAAATTGTATTTTAGAGGACAGGAAAATATAATAACACTAAGTGGTAAGTGGTAAGAAGTTCCTGTTACCACTGTTAAAATAATTTGTTTATCCAAAGGCTAGTGAGTTAAAAAAGCTTCTGACATTATTTTATTTTTGTAAAATCCTGTAATACAGTTTCAAATATAATAATCTTTTTTTTTTTTTTTTTTATGAACTTATAATTATAAATTTCTGATAATTATAAAGTAGTTAAGATTTAATATTCTACTCATAACCTAAGAAATTTACTTTGATTCTGAAAATAATTCATAAATTAAATCATTAAACAATGATAAATAAATAAATACTAAAATGATATAACTGAACACTTAAAGTAAATTCTCTAAAAAGATAATTACAATATTTCGTTGTGGAGTATAAAAAAAAAATCAGTACACACCCAAACAATAGTAGGTTCTTCTTTTTTAATTAAAACTTCTTTCAAAATATAATATACATCGATTTAATTTTATTTATTAAATTACTATTCATTATATTATATGATCACATTAAAAGAGAATACTAAGTACATTTTTAAATAATATGATAAAAGGAAATGTAAAATTGTTTTTTCTATGTAACTAAAATACTGATTATACTGCGGGGCGACTGCTTTCTTCTTCTTTCTTTTCCAAAATTTTAACAATTAGTTCGGAAATGAGTGATGTTGCCTCATTTGCACGGGGAATAACAAATCTGAAAGATTGAAAACAACATTGAAATTTTGAATTAATTAATGTTAAAATATCAATCAATTTGATTTTTAAAAATAAAACGTGCATTACCTATCCATATCACTTATGATGATTGAATCACCATGAGAGGAACCATACTTGAAGGTTATAACTTCAGGTGATCTCTTTTTAGAAGTTATTTTTGCAATTGCAGATAATGGCTTCTTGACAACAAGCTCTCCTTTTCCACGACTACCTTTTCGAACAACATAAACGAGACTGTCACTTACAAAGAGCTCACTGAAAATAAAAAACTTGTATTAAATTTTAACTCTACAAAGTAAAGTAAAGTAAAGCAGTATTTATAAACAGCTAATGCAATAATCTGGATAGAAATTTAATTTTTAATAAAAAAAGTATTAAAAAATATATATATTTTGCTTTTCTAACAATCTGCTAAGCGAAAGGAATTCAGTACTTGTGATTTAGTTAAATTGTGTTAACTGTTCTTATCACTCCTCTCTGCTGTTACTTTTTTATAGTTTATCCAATTGTTTTTTGTCTCGTTAATTTTATTTATTGTCTATTTAAATTTCTTTAATGTCAATTAAGTGCTTTTGTCTTGCTAAATTAGTTGGCTAAATTTGAATCGCTAAAAACAACTTTAACAAACTCCTATCGTGGCCTTTTCAGTTAGATCGAGGAACTTGATTAGTTTTCTTACAGCTTTTGAATTTGGCTAGCTCAAAAGGGACAAACAAATCTATAACGCGTACGGGTCCTATCCACTTAAAATCAGGAGAACACTGAACGGCTTTGAACCACGCGGACATTTTCTACGACTTTAGCGAACTTCCATCATATCCTGTTCAGTTAAAATGAGGAATTCGATTAGTATAAAATTAAAGTGTTTTGTTATAATTAGTTTCTTTGTCTGTTTCAATATTTACAAATATAAATAATAAGGAAGGTGTTATCAGTATTACAATTACATGTATATGTATTATTATGTTTTATATCAGGTTAAAAAAACAATGGTGGATAACTGTGAACTAATGGTGATGCGCTAGATCACAAGTACCTTAAGTTCAATAGTGGGCAAACCAGGTTCTTCCCAAAATCATGTGTGACATGATTTTGGGAAGATGTAAACACAGTTTCTCGATTTAAAAAAGTAATTATTCTTATATAGATTTAGATTGTTGGAGTGAAGAGCTTACAGTAAAAGGATAAAATTAACAACAATTATGATGCATTATGATATAGTGCAGCGAGGCTTCCTTATTTCAATGGATGTTTAACAAACCTTAAAAAAACAAAATTGCTCTCTATTAATTAATTCATGAAATCCAACGATTGAGCTATAATTTTTAAGATTATCCTCACAACTGGAAATGATTACATCCTGTCATTATAAATTATTTAGAGAAATATTTGAGTTGGCAATAGAATATATATTTTTTTCAATATGTATAATTATTGGTATTTCAAACATAGACACTACAAAAACCTAGTCAGCAACACAATAAATCATACTTTGGTTTTTAAACAAGATATTATTGGTTGCAATGTGTTGTGTTTGATCAAGTGTTCAAAATTATTTGTGACCAGTCAACAACAGATGCACCTTTCATTTATACTCATTTGTGTTTAAGAACATCATATTATTTACATTTTACTCAAATCTTTAAATATTTTTAATAATTATTTGTAAGCTGGATTTTAAAATGAAGTAATAAAAAATGTAAACTCAGTAAATAATTAAGTAAACCGTTGGAATGAAGATTAAAATTGAAAAAAATCTTAAAACGCTTAGTTTTATGTGAATGCTCTACATTTTATATACATTACTAAATTAAAACATTTAAGGCTTCAATTTAACATTTTGAAGAGTAATAGCAATTTATTAATGAATTATCTTATAAAAATATTTATCTAGTGAAAGTGACAATTATTTAGATCATTAAAACAATTCTGTTTTGCTAAATATAAGCTATCTAAATGATCATACAGAAGTAAAATAGTTTTCATTCAAGTTAAAGATTGGTATCATCACCACAGGTAATTTAAACATTTATATTTAAAATATTTACAAGTTTGATTAATAAAGTCAATATTTAATTTTATAATGAATTTTTAAATAATAAATACAATATAATTGAAGAGTTATTACGATTAAGAAGAAGATTTCAATTATCGTTTCCTAGGAGATATGATTATGGAGCTATTAAATGAACAGCACCAATAACGTTCTCAGTTTATCTTTTTTATCACAAGACAATTATTTTAAGCACCAAAAAAATGTGCATTATTAGTTTTGAATTTCTAAAAGCTGCTTGTAAATTGCAATCTCATTAAATAATTGAGTTAGAGGGTAATGTTAATAAAACAGCAATCATTATAACAATGTATTAATTAATCAAGAAATATTACAACATATGGTTCACTGGTCTTTACTTCAAACAAGCTTTTTGATTAGCTCACATAAAAGCAAAGAATTTGTTAAGGATTATTAAAATGATTCATTTTGTAAATAACTATTTGGAAAGCATTTTAAAAATAGTTTTAAGACTCAAATGGAAAACTGTCACAACTTCAAATATTTTTTATTCTAAAATATACAAAGTTGGAGTCTTGTATTTCTTTTAAGACCTATATAGTTTCAACAATAATTCAAACTAAATTTGTGATAAAATTTTTAAACTAATCTTTCATACTAAATATTAAATATTCATTTCACTGAAATTTATTCAGCCTGCAACAGGGGATCAACCCTTAACACATGTTAATAAAATAAATAAATTCTTGCAAAGAGTTGGTAGTGGTTCAGAAGCCCGATTTTTGAGCAGTGTTCTCTGGAGATAATAGCGTTAGCACCATCTCCCAATGGTCTGCAAGACCTCATTAATTTCCTGCCCAAGCATGATTGAAATGGGATATCCTCGCAGATCAATCAATCAGAGTCCTCAGCTAGTCATTAAAATGTATAGTTTAAGGCTATCAAGTTCTTTTCATCCTTGAAATTTTTTCAATTCGTATTAGCTTTTCCATATGTTGGGCACAGTCTCGATGAATTATGGCAAAACCAAAATTGATGAAAGCTAAATAAATTAGCTTATGATAGACACATAACAATTACAATGGTAGGCAATACAGGATGTGGTTTCATATAAATATTTATTAATACAGACATTAAATTTGATAAAATATTGTAACACTTCTGTGGGTTAACAAATATTTATTGAAAGAAGATATAACAATATCAATGCCAACGAATTAATACAACTCAAATATTCGAGCAGGTTACAATGATAACGTTATAACACACTAATCATATGAATTGAGCTTCACATTCAAGATACACACTAAGATTAACTGGCCCAGTCATTCCCTCCTTACATATAGTCGCAAAACGAACCTTCTGGAAGGTTCAGGATCCTCCTGGGGGATTTCAGGTCTCCGTCGAAAAGATGTAGGCCCGTCCATGTTCTCCGACGGTTTGTTACGACCAATAGTCGTTTCAACAAAAGGTTTGGGATTTTACATCATATGTTTTTTTATTTGATTATCGATTTAACGTTACAATATATATTTTTTATGGTAAAAAAAATTAACTACAATTAAAATTACTATAAAATAAAAAAAAAAAACAGAACAGATGGCAATGAGACTAAAATGATATTTTGTCTGATTTAATTTTGTGTGGTTCTAATACTTTAACAGTTTCAAAAGCTATGTTCTCAACATAAGATAATAATGAACTTTTAAAAACAAGAACTACTCAAAATATGATAAACTACTGATGTAATAGTGTTCAATAATTATAATGCTTCCTCAAATAAAATTATTAAATCTATAGGAATAACACCATTATTAAAACCTTACTATTTTATTTGGTTTTACTAGGTTTGTTCCTTCGAAGAAAAAAAAAAAAAAGGAAAAAGATAAGGCAATTCTGCTTCTATTAAAAACTATATTGATCTTGAATGAGTTTCTGTTCTCTCGAATACTCGATTTTTCCTGCCCAAGTTATACTTGTATAAGATAAACCAAGTTATTTAATGTAACCTTCGATTACATTAAATTTCATAAACCAAATCATTCAAACTATTCCTATAATTGATCATTCTTTAATTACTCAGTTTCAGTGAGTTGGTGGATAAGTAGGTTGGATAAAATTTCGCAGTTAGTTCATAATTTTCTTCGTGGACTCATTAAATATGGTATAGCCCACGATTAAGGACTGTTAGGCATAAAAAAGCTGGAGAAGCGCAAAAAAGAAATGCCTCCTGTATTAAACTGCATTGTTTTATTTCTGACAAGATATTACTCTACATGTAAACTAGGCGGACTATTTAGTTTTGCTGAGTAGAGTCGACTACCAGTTAAATAACAGAGAATCTATGATGATTTCTTTCTTCAGGGCTTGATAGAGGCCACGACAGACAAAAGTCAATTTTATGCATTTTGAAATGATCTTAAATGAAAATACAAATTGTCAACATTCCTCCAAAATTATTAACCATTTTAAAATAGTATAGGTGGTTTCAAATCTAATAGTATCCTAACATCTCAAACCATAAGTCGTTAGTAACAAACTATAATAACTTGCATAACCTAAACTTAATGTTTGGCCTAGAATAAAAAAAAAAAAAGAAAAGAAAAGAAAAGACAGCCTGCTTAATCAGTGATATCAATAGCCATCCAAGATACAATCATCGGCATATAATTTTTTTTTTTAATTTATATGCTTCTTTGGAATATGTTACAAGTTAAACTACACTAAGGATTTTGGAAGGGTCATTCAGAAGTGCTGGATTGGAAATGGAAGAAATAATTTAGTTTGAGATTCATATAGATATTATTGCATTCTGGAATTTAAAAAAAACAATAAAAAAAAACAAAAAAAAAAACACTCATTCTGAATAAAAAATTCCATATGGATGCCTATTGCAATTTCAATTCAGAAATTTATTTGGGGAACAATAAAGCTTAGCAGAACCACAGGGTTTCAAAATAAAAAAATCTGATGCGATGCGCGCAACACACAACTTTCACTTACGAACTTACTTAGATTAGAAATTGACGTGTTTCGATAATATGTAAACGCCACTTCTTAACTTCACACATTTTTCCAAATTTATGTCCTTATATTTTTATACCTCCATAAGTTATAGAGTATATGTATGGCAAAACTTGAAAGTACTCAGTACTTTTCAATTCATTATTGCTTATTTCTTTTATAAGGGACCTAATTTCATCAACAGTCGAGTTTTTTTTACTGCTTGGTTGTTTTTTACAGCGATTTCCTTTTTGTAAATATATCGTGAAGGTGAGTTGATAGGAGGTGTATTTGCGGCTCGTAGTAACGTTTGTCTTTTATGCCTTTCTGGAAATCGAGAACGATTAATGTTCCTCTAAAATCACTTTATATTGCCTTCAGAAATTTATTATGGAACTAAAGTTTCTAAACTAAAATAAAATTAATTAAAGATTATCTTTTACCATATTTTTTCACACCTTAAATGCTTTCAATAATTTGAGCATCACGTATTTACTCTCTAAGGAAATTTTTTTTTTTTTTATTGTTAAATAAAAGTCTTTATTTTCCTCAGTTATAATACTGGATATGAAATTTCGAATGTCCCATTGAGGGCATATACACACATCAAATACCTAGTTCGATCAAAATAGTTAGAGCTGTTTTTGAGAAAATAAAAAAAAAAAAATATGAAAATGAGACAAAATTTATAAATTAAAGTGCTACCTCCGTTTGATCAATTTTGATGAAATTTTGGCTGTCACATCTTAGGAATATAAATAAATCAAATACCTAGTTTGATCAACATCGTTACGTTCGTTTTTGAGTAAATAAAAAAAACCACCTGAAAATGAGACGAAATTTACTAAATGAAGTACCCCCTCCGTTTGACCAATTATGATGAAATTCACCTGTCATATCACAGACATATACATACATTAAATACTAAGTTTAATCAAAATCATTAGAGCCGTTTTTGAGAAAATCGAAAAAAATGTAAAAATTAGACAAAATTCATTAAATAAAGTACCCCCTCCGTTTGACCATTTTGCGAGACTTGGTTATTTGGACTCAGGAGACTCCAAAACATGCATTTCTGTAGAAAACCGAAAGTAGAAATTTTTCACGATCGCAATACTTCCCCTTACTATATATTTTATATATTTCATATATAGGTATGTGAAAGTAAAAAAAGAACATATTCACTGGAATAAAACATAAATACATTTTTAAAAAATGTTAAATTTGTATGCCTTAGAGTATTTAAAAATATTATTATCATCATATTAGGCTTATATACAATCTAAATATATTATTCAAAGAAGTATTTTCAGAAGACCCTCTGATCAAAGAGTTAACCTTCTAAAATGGTTTCGAGTGATCCTATTGTTTTAATTAGATTTTGAGAGGATCTCTTAAGGGATTAAAAAAAAAGAAAGAAAAAAAAATGAAAAAATATTGTTACTATAAGATTTAAGATGTGGAGAGAAGAATTAGACTTCACAAACCAAATAAAATTATGTTAAATTAGTTTTATCTAATTATTGTCTTTATTATTATTGAACAGAGAAAAAAAAAATACTAAGATTCATAGTAACAGTAAAAATATAACTTAAGATATTAATTAAATTGATTAAGTACTTTAAATTATATTACTTTACTTTACTTTTATTCTGTTAATCATTAAAAATAAAGATTAACAGAATAAAAGTAATTATAAACTTACATTTCAATGAAGATGGAAATAATAATAATTTTAAAAAACAAAACATTAAAGCAGCAGTGTCAAATGTTTTACACTGCTTTCTTAAATTAAAAGGAAAAAAAATTATTAATTATTAAATCAAAAATGCGTCACCAAACAACAACATCCAACTTGAATTTGTGATGATTTTTCAATTCGACGCTATTAATAAAATTGAATATTAACAAGGACGTTGTACTTACTTGAAAGCTTTTAGGAGAAGCTTAGCTCAAATTTATCATTGTGTTACAGCTATTGGCTTATCCTAATAGATACTGCTTTTGAATTAAAGATTTATGGTGCCAATAACAGTATCTTTGACTCTTATTAGAAACATTCACAAGAAAAGAAAGGTGAAAATAAATATAAAAAATAATAAAAATGTTTATGTTATTGAATATACAAATTTTAGTAGGCAAAAATTCTTTCATACTAGGCATATATATATACAACTTAAAGTTGTGAAATAGTCACCTACTACAATCAACCATTGAATGTTGAAATCCTTCTCCAAAGGCCAGTGGGTATGCAGTTAAATGGCCAAGGTGGAAGATGAATTATGATTTTCCTTTGAATGGTAGGAACTTTTTGAACAACCGTCGCCTGGACAAAAAAATTTTATTTAATTTTGGTTTAGTCAGGGCAACAGTAGTATTAAGAAAACGAATTATGCAGCGGAAGTACGGATGTAAGATGAATTAATTTTAATCTGTTCAAGACGTTTGAATATATACAAATTATAACATTAAAAAAAAGAAGATAAATAACCGTCTTCATGAAATTTAAGTCCCAATTGATATTCTTCAGATTTGTAAATTTACGAAAAATAAAAAATAAAATAAGTAAATAAACCTTTAAACACTGAATTGTTAAATATTATTTTAACGAAACTAGCAAATAGCTGTTTCTTTCCTCAATTAAAGAGGTTCAAAAACAATGTTGGTAAGTGGTCAGTGAAGAAAAAAAATGAGTAATGTATACACTATAATAATTATCAATTAAATTTTAATGTTCATTCTCTTCTGTAATGAACTTTTGGAAATAATGGTGGGGATCCAGCAATCTTGATTAAGTTGTTCCTTAAATTCAAAAGAAAGCAATTAAGTATTCAAAGCTACAGAAAGATTTCTCTTAATTCCCTTGTAACTCTTTGTGCATGACCTCTTCAATTGATATTTAACATACATCTTGACCTCTTTAACTGATATTTAACATTAGTGACCGACCGAAGTTTCGGTTTCGGTTTCGTTTTCGGCCGAAAAACCTGGTTTCGGCCGCAGTTTCGGTTTCGGCCAAAAAATGGTCGAATCTTCGGCCAGGCCGAAACTAGCTCCTGTGTCAGATATCTCCAAGAAGGAAGTAGGACAACACGATTTCAGCTTGTAAGCTCAATCTCTTTCATGGCATTTTACACCCTTGAATTTAATATTGGGAAGTATCTGTTATTTTAGTTAATTACACTTGTTTTGTATTTCTGTAGAACATAGATTTTTCTCATTCTTTTGGTATCTTTACTTGATCGAAAACTTTAAGTTGGGTGTGGAGACAAAAAATTGAGAGTGACAAACAGAAATGTCCTCGAAAATCACACCGAGTCTTAACATGTAATGAAAGCATGCTCTTTATACAGAATTCTTTACGTTAAGTGTAAAGAATAGTATTTATTCTTTACCTTGAGCGTTAAGAACCTTTTTGTGCTTTTAATCATCTCCTCATTAAAAATGAAATTCGTTTTAAAAAAAAAAAAAAAAAAGATTAACATAAATAAGAAAGTAAGTTAATGAAAGTACTAGAGAAGATGATGGATAGGCATGTGAGGGAACAATTAGCGGGTTCTCACCCAATACACGAAAATCAATTCGCCTACCAAGCAGGAAAATCCTGCGAGGTAGCACTATATAAATTAGTCTCTAGAATTGAAAAATCTATGGACCACCAAGAAACTACGATTGGCACATTCATCGATATTGAAGGTGCCTTCGACAGAACACCACACAGGGTAGTAGAGAAAACCCTGTTGGAGAGAAAAATTGATGAAATTTCCATCAGATGGATCATGACCATGCTGAGGGAAAGACAAATACAGTCCGAATTAGGACTCAGCAAAATACTGATCAAACCCAAAGGTGGATGTCCCCAGGGAGGAGTGATATCCCCGCTACTGTGGTGCCTAGTGCTGGACACATTGCTGACGAAGCTAAACACCACAGGCTACTATGCACAGGGATATGGGACGTTCTTTTACAAACCGAACACCTTTCTGACCGACACATTTTAGATTTAACTGAAACTTTTTTTACGGGTTCTATATCGAAAAAAAAGAGATAAATGTAAGAGGATTTTTTTTTATTTTCGATATTTTGAAAAATAAACAAGATCGAAAATTCGTGAATTTGATGATTTATCGATAATAGCCTATTTTTCAAAAATTCATAACTTCGGTTCTATTTAAGCTAAAAAATCTAATTTTTTTTTATTTTGAAGGTAAAAGGACAAGCTTTAAGAAAAAAATACTTTCAAAACAAATTGTCGAAAAATTCTAATTGTTATTAACAATTTAAATGTTTAAATCGGTTTTTAGCAGTGGCGCCACCCATGAATCAACATTTTACTATTTTTATCGTATTCTGCGTCAAATTTACTATCGAAAACGCTTTTAAAAACGATGGAGAAGTTATTTTTACTGTAAGAAAAAAATTAATTAATTTAGCGCGATGCGTCACATCGACACGTGGGTCACATTTTACGGCTCATATTCTTGTTTTACACCGTTTATCTCTTAAATACAAATAATTGTTTCAGTTTTTTAATTAAAAAACATATTTTATTAGCCAAGAAGATGGTAAAAAATAGAAAAAATACATAAATAAAAATAAATAAAAAACATTGTTGAAAATGACATTGTTTTATTAAGATTTCGATAATGCATTAGTTAATAAGAACAATATTTAGAATATAATAATAAATACAATATTTAAAAATAAGACAATTTTTACATTTTCTGTTTAAAAATTTTTACAATATCCTTTTTTTCGCAAGATGAAAACCGTTTTGTTTCCAATTGCTGTAAAGAAATCGGATTAATACAATGATATTTTAAAGTTCCTTTTATTGTTAAAGCTTTTTGGAAACGTTCGGACAATTGTTTTTTTACTCATTTGTATTCATATGCTAAATCAATTAATTTTTTTCTTACAGTAAAAATAACTTCTCCATCGTTTTTAAAAGCGTTTTCGATAGACAATTTGACGCAGAATACGATAAAAATAGTAAAAAGGTGATTCATGGGTGGCGCCACTGTTAAAAACCGATTTAAACATTTAAATTGTTAATAACAATTTGAATTTTGCGACAATTTGTTTTGAAAGTATTTTTTTCTTAAAGCTTGTCTTTTTACCTTCAAAATAAAAAAAAATTAGATTTTTTAGCTTAAACAGAACCGGAGTTATGAATTTTTGAAAAATAGGCTATTACCGATAAATCATCAAATTCACGAATTTTCGATCTTGTTTATTTTTCAAAATATCAAAAATTAAAAAAAATCCTCTTACACATATCTCTTTTTTTTTCGATACAGAACCCGTAAAAAAAGTTTCAGTTAAATCTAAAATGTGTCGGTCAATTTTTGTCCAAATCTGTTCGGTTTGTAAAAGAATGTCCCATATGCGGACGACATAGCAGTCCTTGTAGGAGGTAAACACCAAAGTGTCTTATCGGACCTCCTAAATAGTGCAACCAGAATCATATTGAACTGGTGCAAAAATAATGGATTGAACATTAATCCACAAAAAATAAGCATCTGCATCTTCAGCACGAAAAGGAAGATAGCTATCAAACTACCAACAATTGAGGGGGTCCAGTTGAACCAAAGTAAAACTGTAAAACATCTAGGTGTCACACTGGACAATAAACTCAATTGGGCTAAACACGTGGAAAACACGACCAACAAAGCCCTGAAATGTCTATGGGCCTGTAAAAGAGCAATAGGCATAAACTGGGGACTTAAACCCAAAATGGTACATTGGCTTTACACCATGGTTATAAGGCCAATGGTGCTATATTCTTCCCTGGTTTGGTGGCATAAATCAGGGATAGGCAGGAGCAAAGCTCGACTGGAAAAACTGCAAAGACTAGCCTGCCTCATGATAACAGGCGCAATGAAGACCACACCTACTGCCACCATGGAATTGATGCTTAACCTAGCACCACTGCACATGGAAGCGGAGGTGCATGCCATGAAGGCCTGTTACAGAATCAACAAGCTAAATCTGTCCTCTAAAGCTACCACAAATTGGGGACACTGGAAAATATTCCAGGAGCTTGAAAAGGATAGACTACTATCCATGCACTCTGACATCCAGATCAGGGGCTCACTGGAAGCAAACTTTAACGTAAAAATCAACGATAAAGAACCGCACATACCAAACAACGGTATCTGCTGCTATACTGATGGCTCACTCACCAGCAAAGGGTCGGGTGCGGGCATCTGGAGAAAGGATAAACCCAATGAAGGAATCTATGCCGCATTGGGCAAATTCACCACGGTATTTCAATCAGAGGTGCTGGCAATTAGCCACTGCGCCTATGAGTTGCTGAACGAAAAGATGTCTAGGAAGACAATCACAATTTACACAGACAGCCAAGCTGCACTTGGTGCCCTCAATCATATAGATACAAATTCCAAGGTTGTATGGGAGTGCAAAACAAGACTCAACAGCCTAGCATATAACAACAGAGTGAACGTAGAATGGGTGCCAGGTCACACTGGCATAACAGGAAACGCAAATGCAGACACTCTTGCCAGAAAAGGATCCAGTATCAAACCTATCACCCCTGAACCGGTGTGTGGCATAATAATAGAGACAAACTTACAAAACTAGAGGAAATATATGGAGCAAAAAGAAAACGACTTTGGAGGATGCAAAATCTCAAACACTCCAAATTGTTCCTGGACAATCCCTCTGTCAAAAGAAGTAAAGAACTACTACATCTCGACAGGAACGCATTAAAAAGACTTACAGCAGTATACACCGGACACTGTAAGCTCAGAAGCCACATGTTCAAACTCAAACACGCGGCATCGCCAACATGCAGATACTGCGAAAAAGAGAGTGAGACAGCTTATCATATAGTCTGCATATGTGACAGACTCGCTGTATTAAGGTTCAGAATGTTTGGCCTGGACCGCATTACTGACCCTAAGGCGCATGAGTTAATTAACCCAAGTAGCCTCCTTAAATATACTGAGGTACTGAAAATAAGCATATAAAGTGAAGCAGAACCCAGGCAGACAACTTGGCGCACAATAGGCCCATCTGGGCCGCAGTGCATATGCCACTAAAAAATAAAAAAAAAAAACATAAATAAGAATATATATTCTAAATACTTAAACTTAAATTATTCGACATGTCCACAGATTCAATTCAAAATTGAAAAAAATATTTTGGTCAGTAACCTTGTCATTAGAAGTTGCATCAAATGGTGGAAGTAGGTCTTTGTTCTTGTATGGAATGGAAATCAGATGCAAAACCAATTTTTCAACCTTGGTAGTCTCCTTTCAGCGGTTCACAAATAACATCCCAAAAAATTGCCTCAATTTTTACCATGAAGAAGCATGTTTTCGACCAAAAAATATTCTATAAATTTTCAAACTAGATTAAATACACTAACATTTGAGACCAAAACTGACTCAGTAGATTAAATAGCTTCTGACATACAGCTTTACGTATTCAATAGGCCGTCATTTTGTATTCTATCGGCTTTATTATAGAAAGATTTACTATATTATTTATTATTTATATATAATAATATGAATTTTTATTATTATCAGCCTGTTATTTCAAGATTATTTCAACTTTTAGGGCTATACTAGTTAAGGGGTATGGTCTAACATCCCACGGGGACCAGCCTTACTAGAAAGTAGGGGGCCGGGATTCGATCCTATAACTTAACTAATACACCTGTTTTACCACTCTTGTATACCAGCTCACTTATTAAATGAATGATTGAGTTAAATTAGTGTTATTTTATAAGCTTTCATTGATATTATTGCTAAGCCGGACATATTACACACTTATATGTATCATATATAGACACGTAAATAAGTTTCGGTTTCGGCCCGAAACTAGGTCTATGGCCGAAATTCGGTTTCGGTTTCAGCTAAAATTTTGGTTTCGGTCGGACACTATTTAACATCAATTTTTTTATCTCTCATCATTCTCACCATCAAAATCTTCGGCATCCATTGTTATGACTTGGGACAGCTATTAACAACATTTTCTGACCCTCTGAATATTTTTGAACTAAAAAATAAATCTCATTCATTAAGTTAACGCCCTGTTATCCTGACCTCAGAGCCAAACACCAGCGAGTCATATTAATGATGAGGTGAAATGTAGGTTAGGAGCTTAGGTAATCAGGAAAATGCCATGACAGCAACATTAATGGTTTGCCCAAGTACAAAATTTAAAAAGCTAAAAAACTCATCAAAATGCGACTGAGAGCAGACTTTGAACATTTTATGCTCACCATCCTTGTATCATAATTGATAAGTAAACAATTATTTATCCCAAATTGGGATAAACTAGTCACAAATCTTTAATTGAAAAAAACTCGTGAGGATTTAAGATTAATTATAACATGCCCAATATAATCTACTTAAACAAATATTATTACTATAGCTTAGAGCAATATCTTGTATTTTATTAGGAGTAAGACTTTAAAAATCCAATTAAATAGTAAATAATAATTATAGTGTTCCAATAAGAAAGAAGAAAAATTTAAGGTCGACAATTTACAATTAATATCTGAGATTTAAGAGAATGTATGTTTTTTTGACGTCACGAGTTCTGAATCTTGAATAAACTTAATGAAAAAATAAAAAGATAAAAATATCTAAACATGCAATATTTGTATAGTGAACATATATATGTATTCAGTTTTTGTTTTGTAATTGAAGGTGTTGTTAATATTTTTGGTAATGTAAATAGATTAAATTAAGTCTCTAGATTATTTTCTTTTCTACTATATTGAAAATATTGGATGGTTAAAATCTAATCTGTGTTGGTTTTTTATGGAATAATGAGTAGCAGTAAATCTGTTTCAAGATTTTTAGAAGTCCCTCCGATATAGATCTGATTACAAGTTGTAAAATTTAGTTATATGATATTTGCTTTTTTTTTAAAATATAGATAGATATTTAGATATTAACATGACTTTTAGATATTAACATTGTATTGTTTGAATATCCATTTAATTTGATCTGTTAAATGGGTGATATAATTAAGTTGGAGATAACAATATGCTTGATTTGTGAGGTGATGCTTTCATATCACTAGGGTTATTCAGGGGAATCATAAATGAAGTGGATAATTAAGAAATTTTATATTTTTTGTTTTTCAAAAATTTTGTTTAGAATTCAGAATTCACGATGTCAAAAACACATACTTTCTCTTATCTCTCAGATATTAATTGAAAGTAGTCAACTTCAACTTTTTCTTAATTGTTATTGGAACATTGTTATCATTCACTATTTAATTACATTTTTAAAGTCTCGCTCATAATAGAATACCAATAATTGCTCTAAGCTGTAGTGATATTTGACATAATATTCGTAAGGAGTTCTATATTCTATAGTCTATATTCATTGTATTGGGCAGTTTATAATTCAAATTAGGCCCTCAGGTGTTTTAAATGCAATTAAAGACTTTTGACTCGTTTATTCCATTTTGGAATACACAATTATTTTTTCATTAGCTATGGACGATAAGCTTAAAGTTCAGTTCGCTTTCAGTCACATTTAGATTGTTTTTTTAAATGACAATAAATTTACAGTTGCAGCCATGGCATTATTATCTGTTTAATATTGTATTAGAGCCCTGAAAATTGACAGAAGTCTGAAATATTAGCAGCATATGAAGAAATAAAAATATGTTTCAAGATCACGGAGGATTTTGCTTATTTGTCTGAGTATTAATGGCATTAAACTCTGGTACTTGTCTTCAGGTAATAGTCATGTACAGTTTATAATTTCTTGAAATTCGACCGAACACTCCCAGGCACAAGTTCATGAGAAGATAAAATAAAACCAAGTTATAGCTTTTTTTATGTACAGATTTAATCTTTGAATTCGAATCGGATTACACAGAAGATATTATCAAGCACGGCTGAAATTCGAAACTGCTTCTACTAATGTACTATTAAGTAAAATGATCAGTTTTATCAGTAATTCATTTAAAAGAATAACTATAAAATACCTTTCATACGTTTGCCCGTTCATTTTCACTTCTTGACACTCAAAAGAGGCAATCAAGTCTGGTCTAGTTTTCCAGGCTGACAGAGAAACAGTTTCATACTGAGAATCCTCCTCTTCCTCATCCCCACCCGTGTAAGCATATGGAACTAAAGGATAAAAATAAATTTATTTTATAATAAAATAAAGTTTACTGTATGTTTAAGTTTGCTTAAATGTACCTTTATGATGTATGGAATGAATATATATTTTTTTTGCCACATTTTTTTAAAACTATGTACATACTACAGCGATGTAAGACTATGGATAGTCTCCACTATAGATAGTATACGGTGATGACCGGAGGGGGAAGGTATAAGAGTAGAGGAGAATTTTTCATTTACTAAATAAGATTTTGATAAAATCTTAAAGCCAAAAAAAAAAAAAAAAAAAAAAAAAAAAAAAAATCATTTGGAATGATAGAAGCTATAATGCTCATTTTTAATTGCAATTATTTCTTTTCTTTTATAATTGTTCTCTGTCATTAATCGAGTGATTTTCAAGTAAAGAAACTGGGAGGGAATCAGTTGTTTCATTGTATTTTATTGTATCACGTTGGAACCATTCGATTTTTCAATCAAATATTTCATATTTTTAGCCTATTCAAATTTATATGAAATCAAATTTATATCATATTCTAAGCCTAGACAAATTTATATGTATTTAGCCTACAAATGGGTTCCTTTTCTACAGCGCGATATACCTTTTAAATTTAATCAGAATGGTGTAAGGATGTCTCTGATCAGTTAACTTGAGTTTATATTTTTTTAAGTGGAGTTAAATTTTTTGTATGGAGCAGTAAAGCATTTTTTGTATGAAAAATAAGTAAAATTACACATTTTAACATTAGTAACATACTTTTGTCTACCATTTAAGTGAATTATAAAACAAGGGTGCTTATAGGCAGAGGGTATCACTATTCCCCATTAAAAACAAATTTTTCGATAGTACTATCGATAGTAAAAGAACTATTGATACTATTGATAGTTTAAAACGATCGATAGTATCACTAGTAATATCAATAATTTTACATCGCTAAAATATTAAGAAAAAAAATGGATTACTATCATTATGGAGTTGGGGCATAAAAGTTATATTCTTTGGTAGCAATCACCTATTTGATCTCTTGATGTCCCAGAGGCAAGTTTCCGAATGGCAATAATTTTTAAATTTACCACTCATATATTTAAGAATATACATTGTTGCTGTTTCTTTCTATTTCTATGTTAATATATGCCAAAAATACCCAAAGGTAAATCATCTTTGGGATGAAATATGTCAAACTTAGCTATCAATAAAGAAGATAATAATGAAAACTTATATCCTGAAAGGGAAAAACATTACAATACTGAAAAACTCAACATACTGACAGTCATGTGACATCAGCAAAACCCACTATATATTATTATAAGGATTAATAATTCATTACTTTTTTAGTTTCAGAGGGACCAAAAAAAAAAAGTTGTGGCAATGTTAAATGGGGATTGGTCCACCATAAGATGGACAAGTGGTACCCCCCCCCCCTTAGTTTTGATTAATTTAATTTATTATTTAAAATAGAAGTTAAGTTTTATTCAGTCAAGTAATAATTTTCATGATGTTAATCAAATTTATAGATTTTGAGGACTAATTACCGTCTAATAGCCGGCATATTCATAAACCCAGTTTTAAGCAACTACTGAAGTTATGAAGAGCATGGAAGGAGGAAATAGAGTAACTTATTAACATCATCCACTTCACAATTCCATCAAACAGAAATTTACCTTTATTTCTTTTTGTATCAAAAAATTTTATCTTATGCAAATGGCAGTATTTAATTATTATTATTATTTATTGATTTCATTTATATGATATGAATATGAATTCTTAATACTTATTGACCGCTAGAGGCAAACTGTGATATTTTAAACAGTTAATTTATTTGTAGATACCTGTAGGGCTGTCATCAATAGTAAATACAGCTGAACCTCCTCTATACCTTTTCCCTCGCCTATCACTTGGACTAACATGGCGCTCACTGACAGTTCCTCCAGTAGGATTGACAATATATTCTAGAAGTTTGTCTTTCACCTCTGCAGATTTTGATTTAACTACTGCCCTGAAAGATTGCATAAACTAAATAAAAAGTAATTAAATTACTCTGATATGATATCAAACATGATATTTTCTATGTAAAAAGTATGTGATTTTTATGTATGTATATATTTTATATATTTTTTATGGATGTATTTTTACTTTCACTTACCTATATATGAAATATATAGTAAGTGGAAGTATTGCGATCGTGAAAAAATTCGACTTCCGGTTTTCAACGGAAATACACGTTTTGGGGTCCCCTGAGTCGAAATGACCAAGTCCCGCGAAATGGTTTGTGTGTGTGTCTGTGTGTGTGTGTGTGTATGTGAACAGACTAGCTCAAAAACTATAAACCGTGCGATCCTGAAATTGGGTATTTAGTGTAGGTATATGCCTGCGATGTGACAGCATAAATTTCATCAAAATTACTTAAAGGGAGGGGGTACTTTACTTAATAACTTTTTAGTTTTTTTCGATTTTCTCAAAAACGGCTCTAACGATTTTGATTAAACTGAGTATTTCATCTATTTATATGTCCGAGATATGACTGTAAAAATTTCATCAAAATTGATAAACCGGAGGGGGGACTTTACTTAATAAATTTTGTAACATTTTCACGTGTTTTTTTTATTTACTCTAAATCGGCTTTAACGATTTTGATCAAACTGGGTATTTGATGTATTTATATGCCCGAGATATGACTAAAAATTTCATCAAAATTGATTAACCGGAGGGGGGACTTTACTTAATAAATTTTGTATCATTTTTACGTGTTTTTTTTATTTACTCAAAAACGGCTTTTACGATTTTGATCAAACTGGGTATATGATGTATGTGTTTGCCCGAGATACGACTGTAAAAATTTCATCAAAATTGATCAACCGGAGGGGGGACTTTACTTAATAAATTTTGTACCAATTTCACGTGTACATATTTTTTATTTACTCAAAAACGGCTTTAACATTTTGAAGAAACTGGGTATTTGATGTATGTATATACCAAATATGTAAAAGCCTACATTTCATCAAAATTGATCAACCGAAGGGGGGATTTTACTTAATAAATTTTGTATCATTTTCACGGGGTTTTTTATTTACTCAAAAACGGCTTTAACGATTAATAAAAATAAGATATGAATGTAGAAAAATGTGTGACTTTGGGAAATGATATTTAACAAAACACGTCAATTTCTTATCTAAGTAAGTTGGTAAGTGAAAGTTGTGTGTTGCGCGCACGCACCAGATTTTTATACATTGGATGCATCGGCTTTTCAAAAATCACTCGTGGATTCTCATTTGCCCAAAGGGCAAACAACATTGAAACTCAATTATGTCTCTGAGTCATTGAAAATATGGACCATCGGATAGAGGTATGCCAACGAAGCTATAGCGAGCTTTTGGCCGATATTTTGTTTCACACATAATTTCCATAGATCCTTCTATAATAATAAAAAATATTAAGATAATTCTCTGAATACTTTTGGTTGTTTTATTTACAATTAACATTGTTGAGTTGGACCACCCTATATAACAAAAAAATCAGGTGCGTGCGCGCAACACACAACTTTCACTTACTAACTTCCTTAGATTAGAAATTAATGCGTTTTGTTAATTGATACTTCTCAAATAAACAGAACGGCTTTAATTATGAACAATGGTCTAACTAGAGACAGTTAATTTCTCCATATAAAAAAAAACAAAGGTACTTTATAGGAAACAAACAAACAAAAAAGGCCCCATACCCCTTCAAAAGAAAGCCCCCTCAGAACATTTTAATAATGATAAAGCTTACCTGATATTAAAGAATACCTAATTTTCATTAAACATGACGAATTTAGTAAAAATCGTTAAAGCCGTTTTTGAGATAATCGAAAAAAATTGTCTAATCTCTAATTAAAAAAACTGGTGCGTGCTCGCAACACACAACTTTCACTTACCAACTTACTTAGATTAGAAATTTATTGCGTTTTGTTAATTGCCACTTCTCAAATGAACAGAACGGCTTTAATTATGAACAATGGTCTGTCATTAAAGGCGTACTCCGCAAGCGTGGGCTCAACGAGTTTTATGAGTTGACTGAATATTTTTCTTTTTTTCTCCTCTCTATGTTTTCTTTATTTCAATCATATCTCATATTTAGCCATTTCTTATTTTTAGGCGTAACTAGAGACAGTTAATTTCTCCATATAAACAAAAACAAAGGTACTTTATAGGAAACAAACAAACAAAAAAGGCCCCATACCCCTTCAAAAGAAAGCCCCCTCAGAACATTTTAATAATGATAAAGCTTACCTGATATTAAAGAATACCTAATTTTCATTAAACATGACGAATTTAGTAAAAATCGTTAAAGCCGTTTTTGAGATAATCGAAAAACATTATCTACTCTCTAATTAAAAAATCTGGTGAGTGCTCGCAACACACAACTTTCACTTACCAACTTACTTAGATTAGAAATTTATTGCGTTTTGTTAATTGCCACTTCTCAAATGAACAGAACGGCTTTAATTATGAACAATGGTCTGTCATTAAAGGCGTACTCCGCAAGCGTGGGCTCAACGAGTTTTATGAGTTGACTGAATATTTTTCTTTTTTTCTCCTCTTTATGTTTTCTTTATTTTTATCATATCTCATATTTAGCCATTTCTTATTTTTAGGCGTAACGAGAGACAGTTAATTTCTCCATGTAAACAAAAACAAAGGTACTTTATAAGAAAGAAACAAATAAACAAAAAAGCCCCCTCAGAACATTTTAATAATGATAAAGCTTACCTGATATTAAAGAAAACCTAATTTTCATTAAACATGAAGAATTTGATAAAAATCTTTAAAGCCGTTTTTGAGATAATCGAAAAATAGGTAAAAATTGGAAAAAAATTATGAAATAAAGTCCCCCCTCCGGTTGATCAATTTTAATGAAATTTTTACAGTCATATCTCAGACATATTAATACATCAAATACTCAGTTTAATCAAAATCGTTGAAGCCGTTTTTGAGTATATAAAAAAACACATGAAAATGATACAAAATTTATTAAGTAAAATGCCCCCTCCGGTTGATCAATTTTGATGAAATGTTGGCTATCAAATCTTTGGCATATACATACATCAAATACCCAGTTTTATCAAAATCGTTAAAACTGTTTTTGAGTAAATAAAAAAAACTCGTGAAAATGATACAAAATTTATTAAGTAAAGTCCCCCCTCCGGTTGATCAATTTTGATGAAATTTTTACAGTCATATCTCGGGCATATTAATACATCAAATACTCAGTTTAATCAAAATCGTTAGAGCCGTTTTTGAGAAAATCGAAAAAAACTTAAAAAGTTATTAAATAAAGTACCCCCTCTCTTTGAGCAATTTTGATGAAATTTTTGCTGTCACATCGCGGGCATATACATACACTAAATACCCAATTTCAGGTTCGCACGGTTTATAGTTTTTGAGCTAGTCTGTTCACACACACACACACACACACACAGACCATTTCGCGGGACTTGGTTAATTGGACTCAGGGGACCCCAAAACGTGTATTTCCATTGAAAACCGGAAGTCGAAATTTTTCACGATCGCAATACTTCCACTTACTATATATTTCATATATAGGTAAGTGAAAGTAAAAAAACTTTCCGTTTTGTTATAAAAGAGGCCTAATTGTTTTAAGAGCTTTTGTTTACATTACACAATATTTTTCTTGAGTATTAACTAGGAAGCAGTGATGAATATAATCTATACAAGGGACCCATTTTTGTAAAAACAACAAATTTTAGAACAGGAATTAATTTAGAATTATTAAATGAAATGAACCTTAATTATTAATGTAGATGAGCTTGATAATTATTTGTTTAAAGATAAGTTGGTGAATGCAATCGATCAATGATCTCAACACATTTAAATAAGTCACTAAAATCCTACATATAATATCCTCGTGGAGTATGACTACACATCAGCTATCTTGTGTAATTCAAACTTGAATGAGTTTATTCCTTAATTATATTTATGAAATTAAAATTTATTATTTGTTAATGAAAAATATAATAATAAGTAATTAAAAAACCAACACAAAATACATACCCTATTTTTCCAAATAAATCCTTCGACGGTGAAGTACTGTTGCCATTTGTAGCAACACTTTGATTACCAGGCTGAGATCCCATTTCCAAGCACACTCGGCAGGACTCCTGGTTATGGTCTGACATTGTTTCTTCAACATTGTCTCCGAAATAGTTGTGAAGTGCTTAGAAAAAGAAAATAACTTGTGGTACAATGCCACTGAGAATGAGCGTTATATGGTTTTATTTAATCATATAAGTGAAGATCATATAAAAAGCTTATTGATTAAGTAATACCTAAAATATTTATTTCAAATAGGAAAACTCAAATGATTTTTTCAAGCTTTCAAAAATCAAATAATTTGTTGGGACATTTCATTATTTTAAAAATAACCCCACATACATTACTTCATAGTCTCAATTTTTTAGCTCTATTACTAATATGGGCGGATCCAGCCGACTGTAAAGGGGGGGCTGCTGCCCCACAGCCCTTCATTTGGATCTGCTAATCAGCTTTTTTACCTTTATGTTTCTTTCCCACAACTAAAATTCTACTTGTTCTGCACATTATTTGTTCTTTAACTTGCTTCCTTACTTTAAGGAAAGTCAAATTCTACCTTTTAATGACGAAAATTTTTCCAAAGGGAGGGGCTGCAGCCCCCGCAGCCCCCCCTGGATCTGCCAATGATTACTAAACATTACTCAAATGACAAGAATGGGGTATCATAAGATTCAGAATATCACTACCTATTTGCATGAAAACTATTTATTTTAATCTTTCCCTCCTAATATGCTTAAAGTTTCAAACTGTAAGGTTTACTTTTTATTCCTTAAGAATCCTCTAAATATTGAAATACTAATCATTTTACGATGAATTTTCTGGGAAATATATTAAACTCTATTCCAAAGAATAAGAACTGTATTCAACATTAACAATATTGGCCATGCTTTACTCACAATCGAGTCAATACTTTATTTAATGTACCATTTTTTAATCCTAAGGTTCATCAATTACCTATCTTGGACCTTGCACTAGCATTTAGAGTATCAATAAGCCAAGAATATAAGTCTAAAGCTTCTTAAGTCACAAGGGTATATAATACCCTATATTTTATATAGGGTAAACCGCACAGTTATTGGCACCCTTAAGACTAAATTTCAGTGGTAACATTAAAAAAAAATACTTCTTATGAAGGGTTCTAATTGAAACTTCCTATAACTCCTCTTTATCTATCCTTATAAAGACTCAAGAGGTTTTTTTTGGGTCAAAAGTTCAATAGTTTTACAATATGGCAATATTTATTGTTAAAAGTGCCAAATCTAGTTATTTGGCACCCTGTGGATTTAATTGTGAAATCTTTCCTATTGTTAGTTTGTTAAAGTCTTACTTCATAGATGACTTAGAGGACCCTTCAAACATTAGACTCATGTATATCTTGTGATAAAATTAGGACTTGTTTACCTATTTCTTTAAGTAAAAGTTGGGGTGCCAATAACTGTATGGTTTACCCTATATCCCTATATTTTATATATCCCTATATATATTAACCCTTTGCACTCGAGGCCTCCGGAGCGGAGTCATTTAAAATTTGTCTTCAAACTCGAAGGATCCGCTACGGAGAAAATGCAAATAATTTTCAGTTTTTAACATATAAGGACATAAACAAATCATAAAAACTATTTATAGGATATTTCGCTTTTGGTGATGAATGATGGTCGCGGCTCGTGGTTTTTTTCATTATTTTTATAATACATTAATATTTAACATCGGCTTTATTTTGCAGTTTTAATTCATCTTTTATTTCCTCAATTGTACAATAATTTAGTTCGGGGCACCAAATAATCCCTTTACTTTGATTTAGTTTCCCATGTGCTTCTACTTTAACCGGAAAGTTATTAAGTAGATTTTCACATTTTAGGAGCTTTTCTGATTGGATATCTGAGAAAACTTCAACTAAAAGGGTCCCTTCTCGTAATTTATTAACTGTTTTTACTTCTCTAATTAGATTTTTTATGATTTTATATATAACGAACGGTGAAACCTTTGTGAAATCTTTAACTATAAGGGTCCCATCTCAAATTTTTTTACTGTTTTTACTTCTCCAATTAGATTTTTTATGCTGTTATATATAAGGAATGGCGAAACCTTTGTGAAATCTAAGGGATTTCCATCGTTATCCGCTATAATCTGTTATAATAAAATTATAAGTAAATATATAAAATTTAAAAAAAAAATTGTGAAGTTAATATAAATTTTTAAAACTTAATTTTTTTGTAACTACGTGTTCTTGAAGCTTCACAAATACATATAACCTAAATTGCATTACAAATCCTTACTTGGTTGTAAAATTTTACTGTATAATATTACGTTTTCAGGGTGTACGTTTTCGCGAATAAGTTGCGTCGAGTTGCCGGTAGGAAACGTCCGAAACGGTGCAGAGTTCAAAGGGTTAATATTATATACGAGGTGTGTGAGAAAAGTAATGAGACTGATTTCATACTAACCAAAGTTTTTATTATTTTCAAACAACAATGTTATCCCCTTCAAAGTAGTTCCCTTGGGCAGCTATACATTGGCGGAGTCGTCGTTCCCACTCTTGGTAGCAGCGCTGGAAGTCTTCAATTGGTATGGCTTTTAACTGGTCTGTCACAGTCTTTTGAATGTTCTCCAGAGTTCCAAAATGACGTCCTTTAGGACATGTTTCAATTTCGGGAAGAGGAAAAAGTCACAAGGACTTAAATCAGGTGAATAGGGGGGTTGAGGAACAACAGTTATGCGTTTTGAGGTCAAAAATTCACGGATGGAAATGGCCGTGTGACACGGAGCATTGTCATGATGAAGCATCCACTTGTCTGCAATTTCTGGTCTCACACGGATCACTCTTTTCCTCAACTTTTCAAGGACACTTTTATAAAACACTTGGTTGACAGTTTGTCCTGGTGGAACAAATTCTTTGTGCACGATACCCTTCCTGTCACAAAAAAACAAATCAGCATGGTCTTGATCTTTGATTTGCTCATTCGACATTTCTTCGGCCGAGGAGATGACGGAGTGTGCCATTCTTTACTTTGCCGCTTTGTTTCAGAATCGTACTCTAATATCCAGGATTCATCGCCAGTGATCACACAATTGAAGAATTCTTGGTCATTAGCAATCCTCTCAAGAAGATCAACGCACATGTTTTTTCGAATGTGCTTCTGTTCAATTGTGAGATTTTTCGGCACCAATTTGGCACAAACCTTTCGCATGTTCAAATAATCTGTCACAATTTGATGCACGGTGAAAGTATTTAAATTTACCTGTTCACTGATCATCCTTATTGTTAAACGACGGTCTGATCTCACAAGAGCCCTCACACGATCAATGTTTTCGTCAGTTTTTGAAGCCGAAGGTCTCCCTGAGCGAGGTTCATCTTCAACGTGTTCTCGGCCTTCCAAAAATGATTTGTGCCAGCGGAAAACTTGTGCTCTCGATAAGCACTTTTCAAAAGTCACACTCGCGGATTCACCAAGTTTAACACAAAACTTTATTGCACAACGTTGCTCTAAATTCTGATGCTCCATTTCTGTGACGCACAATGAAAACACAACTTTACTAATGGCGCTGTCAAAACTAATGTGTTAACTGTACGGAGTTGTAACTCGGACTGAGGAAGTGGAAGGGATCAACAATCAGATTTAGCATCGGCCGGTAGACACAACGTTGCCAGATCTACCGCAGTGTTGCCAATCTCATTACTTTTCTCATACACCTCGTATATCCTTATATTTTATTTTCTGTATATAATAAAGAAAAAAGCAAAAAACAATTAGTTAAAAGAGACTAACCATGATATCCTCCAGAGAGAATAGAAACGTATGGACGGTAGTCTCTCAAGAACCCAGCAACAACCATGTGAGTGTATTGGTCTTCATGAAGGGCTCCACAGCCTATAAAGCAGAGGTGCTCTCCACCAGCAGAGGAGCCTGCATCTAAAGCTTGCTGCTGAGCAGAAAGAAGTCCTTGAACAGCCATTTTGTACACACTAGTTCCTTGCAACATCTGAAAAGATTTAATAAAATTCCATACATGACAAAAAATATACGGGTGTTTGACTACATGCAAACTCCTCTGAAACAAAGCAAGAAACAATAAATAATAAATATTTTAACATTTCTCACCAATGTAGGATCCAGGTGGAATGCAGTAGGCAAGTGCCCTGCATTATACTGATCAGCTGGTCGACAGTCGACTAGAAAAAACCTGAAAGAAACAATAAGAATACACTCAAATAAATTGCTTAAAACCTTTGTAGTATGTTTTAAAAACTCCTTCTCCATATAAAAGATTATTATAGGCAAGAGTAGAAAAAAAGATTTTTTTAAATTAAATAGATGATAAGACAATATTTATAATATTGAAAATTTAAATATTTCTTAAACTAAAAGAATTAAGGAGACAATAAAAAGTTTAAGGTTATTAAACCCATGGTTCAATGAGCAGAAAATTTAATGTTTTAAAGACGAATTTTCTATAATAATAAAAAATGTAGGTATAATACCCTGTTGACATTTGTATCGGATCTTATACAGATTATATTGAAAAAATCATTCGATATTTCTTTTGTATATTTATATTTTTAACGTAATATAAAGAATTAAACCTGAGTGACTCTTCTCCAATAGCTGGTGGCAGATGAATATTTTCTACCAGCTCCGAAACTGAAACAGGCAAACAAAGAGCCTGGCTAATTTTCTCTCCTCCTTCTGCCACTTCGTCATCTTCGAATACACGCCTTTCTAAATCCTAAAACAAAAATAATTAGATTACCAAATTAATAAATTACTAATAGGTAAATAATTAGATATTAAATATAAATATCTTATTAGGACCTTAAGATTCAATACATCAATGTTGATAGTCAAAATTAACACTTGCACATTGTTAGTAACAAAAATTTATAATTTTGGTAATTTAATCTTGCTTTAATGAAATAAAATAATGGATTAAACTTTGAAAGAGGAAACTGATGGTTATTCAAAAAGTATTAATTTTTATCATATTTAATGCTGAATTGAAGCAAACATATTAATAAGAGCAATGGGGAGAAATTGTATAATAAAATCTGTACCAAAAAGTAGATATTTTTTCAAACCTAAACTACCAACATACATCAATATATATATAAAACTGAGAGGAGAACAGTTATCAGCAAAAACTGGTATAGTACCATCACAGAAGCAGCACCAGTGAATACACTATTCAGAATGTATATTTCAAAGTTATAACAGGTTAAAGGATTAATTTTTTTTAGTTTAAGGGAGGAAAAAGAGAAGTGTTGGTTAACAGAACTGGGTTGTCGATTATTAATAGTCTTTCTGTTCAGAGTAAATAAAATCTATTAAGGATTTCAAAACAGAAAATAAATAAAATAAAACATAATAGCAATTTCATAATTATCTCCTGTAGGACGACCCAAAATACAAATAC
Source organism: Aelia acuminata (assembly GCA_911387785.2). Taxonomy (NCBI): domain Eukaryota; kingdom Metazoa; phylum Arthropoda; class Insecta; order Hemiptera; family Pentatomidae; genus Aelia; species Aelia acuminata. The sequence goes on along the minus strand of OU426983.1, from coordinate 62,291,154 downwards.
ATTTTAACACGTTGAGCGCCAGGGAAAAGATGATGTACTTTTGCCTGGGGCCAAAGCAATTTTTCCTAATTTATAACTTTAATATTATTAGAATGATACAAAAATTGCAAAAGAAATAAATAAAAAGTTTAATTTTGGCAATTAAACAATAATTTTGTGAGCGGTACGTATGTACCGCCCGGCCCCAGGGTAAAGCCCGCTACCTATAGTAGTACGGGGGCTGCCCGGTTATGACCGCGACGTCAACCCTTGTCCCCTTAAAATATGTTATTTTATTTATTTATACCCCCCAAATTAAAAAAAAAAAACATTTGGGCCAATTGCATTGGCGCATTGTTCGGGGCCGGAGCGGTCCAATATGCCTTGAAATCACGCTCGGCAGGCGGTCCCCTGGCCCAGAACAACCTTTTAGCTGGCGGGAGCGGGCGGTACGTGGGGACCGCCTCGGCCCCAGCCAATAGTCCAACAGCGGTACGATCGTACCGCTTGGCGCTCAACGTGTTAAATAGAATGTACAAAAAAAAAAAAAAAAAAATCAAATATTTTCTGCATGTACAAAGATTAGGTATTAAGAGTAACAGAGTTCATTTATAAAAAAGGAAATAAGAAAATTAATAACAGAATTTTACTATTTCTTATATTGACTAGAAGATTCGTAAGTTGTAATGTTCTTATTTAGGAATTCAGAGAAAAATCTTCCTTTATATTTCTTTATTATTGTCAGATCATGACAAGTTTTCAAGGGTCCACCCTGATGTAGTAAACGTTTCGAGGACCACCACCCCTTATCATCAGGTTCACTACATCAGCAGGGATACAATAGGAACATTGTAATACCAGAAATGAGGTGTCACACGTAATTCACATTATCCATCAAAAGTCGGTTGCAGACTTTCAATTGTGAACAAAAGAAGAATATTTTGGAAAAAATATATATCAAAGTAAATTGCAATAAAACACTTTAATTTTTAAGAAATAATTTTTGATATATTAGTTATTTGTTTTTTGTATAAAATTTATTTAAATTAAATTTAAATTTAAGATTTCTTTTTAAGTGGGTTCCACTATTGTGACATAACACATTACACTGCCGGTATATAACTAAGGTTGATTTTTTTTTGCGAGAACTTTCTGTTCTGTTGAACTCAGGATACAATCTTTTAACTGTTCTCTTCCTTAACAACTGATGTTTAAATTTAGAATGGAGTTAAAAGCATGGGTGTGCCTTTGTGCATAAATTATTAATCTTTAAATTTTATAGTAAAGAATTCAAAATCAGCTTGCGCTTGAAGTGGCAGTAAAGTAAACAATAAAGTGATGAATACTGAAAAAATTAATAAATAAAATGTCAAAATATAACTGAATGAGACGTTTGAAAAATTCAACATGCTCAAGATTTTAATTTAAGTTCAGGAAACGCTTGGTGGAAATGTGAAAACTTTTTTTTCCTGTTTTCCCATAAATTTAAATCTGTGGACATGGGTTTTTTAAACAATAGATATAAATTTAAATATTTTTTAAGTTTTACTTTTTTTTTATTTTAGAAATTAAATTGTATGACAAATAAATAAAATATTAAAAGTAAAGAAAGATTCTTCAAGGGATCTGAGCATAAAGTCTGATCGAGCCCCTTCACCAATTCAACTAAAAATTGGGAAAATTTCATAATTTTTAAACAGAACAAGAACAAGAAGTACTGGATGTGCCCTTATACCCTTTTTTTATTATGAAAGGAAGAAAATAAAAAAACTGTTTTATCCATTTACAATACCATACATTTATTTAAAACATAGCTTGATCATCAAAGATCACTTAACATTTCCTTTCATACAATACTTTTTATGTGAATTTAAGCAAATTAATATTTATAATATGTTTTTGTTTTTCAAAGTTACAAATAATGCAACTTTGTGCGACTAATTTTCAAAACTCGCAATTTTGTGCAATAAATCCCAAAGCATGTAGTAGAAAACACCTTTTTAGGCATTGTTCAGAATTACCAAAAAAAATATGCAATTGCACGGGAATCCGAGCATTAAATACAATTTATAAGTCTTGAAAGAAAGAAGGCGTAATGAATCGGTTAAAACCACCTATGGTAGAAGTAGAGGATAGTTGTATATTAATTAGAAAGAATAACAACTAATTAACATAATATTTAAAAGTAAGTCTTAAGACTAATATATAAATCATACCTGCCTAAATGAACCAGGAGTTCTGCTAGCATATTCTTGGGCCAAAGCAAATAGATCTTCGATATCAGATTCCTGGAGGCCAGAAGGAATAGAAGAAACTGCCTCGCACACCGCCTCTTTGGATGATTCTTTCAAAGACAATATGTGATCCCTGTAATATTGAACATATATTAAATATTAATAAACAAAATTAATAATATGATCATTTTCAATTTAATGTTTATTATTCATTCACTTTAACATTTATTATTATTATTATAATTATTTGAATAAAAAATATCTGATGTAAAAGGATTTCTATACTTCTTGTTCTATGAAAGTCAATCTTTCCTTGCTTATTGATTAACAACAGATGTATAACATATTTATATATATTTAATACATATTCATGTTCTATTTGATGATCAACTGAGGACAAATTTTTACTTTGTTTTAGGAATCAAACTGTCTTTAAGCTTCAGAAATCTATTTTTCATCAAGTTTTTACAAAGATTTCTCAGAACAGAGAGAAACGCCTGGATACTCAGCTTGATGTGCAATCTTATAATTGTTTATATGAAATTTCATCAAACTGATGATAATTTTCATTTAATATGAAAAACATAAGATACAAAGCAGATTTACCCATTTTATGATATTAGATAGACAGATTTTGATATTGGATGATTTCCTTTCAATTATTTTAAATTTGGGTCAGGTAGGAATTGACAATAATTTCAATTTAATAGTATATAAAAATATGGTTTATAAGACTTGAAAAAAGACCTTCTTTACAGTCTTTTCCAAGCTCCAAATATAATAAAAATACCATACGGTCAATAAACATGTCGATTGTAATTACTGTAATAAAATTAATAATATTATTTAAAAGTTGTATCTAATCACACAAACAAAAAATAAATATTTAGAATAAAATAATAAATACAATAATAATCAACTATTTTAGAGATTTTCAGAATAAAAATCTAGCAAGTTGGTTCTAAGTTCTTTTCTTAAAAATTTAAAAAATTAACAATAGAGACTTGTTACACATAAAATGAATTGTATTTATCTTTTATCCTTTTGTTATTCTCAAATAAATAAATTGTAATTATCTTCTCTCTTTTTTTTCTTAAATCTTTCAGTCAGTTAAAAGCTTAATTAAGAAATTTCATTACTGAAATCCATTGCTGAAATTACCATACCGCTCGAAAGGTAATCACTGTTTTGTCCCGATATCATTTAATATCTCTAACACTCACTGAATAGATCATTTTAAGTGAAGTGATGGAAAGCACTACCTAAAAATACACCTTAAGAAACAAAACGTACTTTGGTATAAGTAAACCTAATTATATAGATTATTTTATCTATAAAAGAATTAACTGGGAAAGTAAAATTAATAATAGTAATTACTTTGCATTAATAATGATGACAAGACCAAGAAAAAGCATAAAGAAAGGATCTGCTTGTTGAAAATACAAATCCCATATCTTAGTAACAACTGGTAACGAACAAGGCGCAGCGAACAATGTCTGAAACTAAATAGTCATTCATTATATGCAAGCCAAATTGTAATATAAATACTGATTATATTATAGAGCTGTCTAACCCATGATGCTGCATAGCCTTCGGGACTTATCTTCTTGGTATCAAGAAATGAGCATAAGTTTGGGTCATGGTATAACAGAAGAAGCCTAAATAGTGCCCATAGCTCTCCATAACTTCTAGGCACGTATCGAGACCTCAAACCCTCAAAGAGAGAATAGGTATCTTCTGTGTGAAGTCCAAGGGCAAGGAGAGGAGCGAGGAGGTCTAACCAGCCATTGCCTAAGTTCAAATATAAACACAATTTATTGTAATTTTGAAACAAATTAGCTGGCAGATTGTAAAAAATGATCAAACAAATGATCTTTCATTAACCATGTCAACCATTCAAAGAAAAAGTAACTTGCTCTCATCTGATAGTTAAGTTGTAAAATAAAGTTCTATGATAGTTATATAAACTGAATCATTTTAAATCAATATCCAAAATAAAAAAATAGTAATCAAATAAACAATTATCGCTAAGAAAAAAAAAAAAAAAATGGATTCTAATCATATCAATTCAATAACTTAAAAATGTGCATCAGGTTATTATTACATTAATTAATAATTTAGCTTACCACGAGTATAAGAGATTCCTGTATTACGGCAATAAGTTGAAACTAGGCACTCTACGTCAGATATCACACACAGTTTTTCTTCTTCAGCATTACCAAGTTTGTCTAACAAAAAAATAAATAAAAATATACATATAAATTATTTCTCAAGGACCCATCATAATTAATAAACAATATTCTTTCATTAAAAAATTTTTTTCAGCCTTTTCTACAAACCAAGAACAAGTTATATAACAATCTACCTAATGAATAATTGATTGATAAAGTAAAATTGATGCAAATGAATAACATTTATGAGAGGAATCACCCTAAAAACCTTGAGAAAATAAAAATCCCAAATTTCCTTAAAGTTAAAAGGATAGATATAACAAATTATGATTATGCTTTATAGCGTCAAAAACATTACAATTAAAATTTTTGTTGGACAACCAAGATTGTTTAACACTGTAATTATAACATGGAAGATAATGATAATCTGATGAAAATGTTATTATTATGGAAATGGAAACACCACTAAGGTTACTCTTGCTCATCCTTGATAGAAGTTGTTTACAAATATAATATATTTTCAATTTACAAAAGCTGAAACAAACAATTATAACATTAAATTCTGAACCTTGGTATCCAGTAATAATATTGAAACGAACTCATACATCAAACCAAAACAGATATTATAAAAAAAAAAAAATAAAACAAAACGATAATCAATTTAAAATACATTTTTCAAATTGAGCTTAAAATATATATAAATTTTTAAAAGATCTGTAACTTTAGATTATTCCACATAGAAATTTGAATAAATGAGCGGGTACTATTTTTGAGAAAATATAACCATACATAACAAAGAAAAAATACAGGAATGTTTCTTTTTTTTTTTTTTTTTTAACAATATCAAGTTCTTAAGCCATAAACTGTACTGGTTATATAAGCTTGTAATTTGTAAATAGAAGGATTTAAAAGATCAACTGACTTTGATAATATAGCAGCTTAAATTGGGACACTGTCTACTTAAAAGAACATTTAAACAAGTAATAACTAGATAAGTCATTAATTATTTATTGAAACTATCATAAGAATAATTAAAAACTGAAAGCCTTTTAATCTGGATTGTCTTAATCGAATTATGGGATTACAGCACCTACTAGCTCTGCAGAAAGTTTCTGATATCATTGATAAAATATTTGAAAAACTGTCACTGACCTATTTTAATCCTTTTATTTTTAACAGCATAATGAGCATATGATAAAATAATATTGTATGATAGCATTAGATGATAATATTGACGCTGATGTACATGAAAAAATGCTCACCAACAAAATTTTGGCAGTCTTCTCTAATAATTTTTTGTTCTGGGAGATCAAATATTTCGTCAAAATAAGGTGGTTTATGGTGGTTGAAAAATAAACAAGACTTCCATATTTCTGGGCGAAGAGCATCTGGTATAAAAGGATCTTCATTTACACCATCTATATCAACACTTCCATCTTCTTTTAGAGCAGATTCTAGCTCTGCAATCCTATGAATTAAATCAAAAATACATATTAAATCTGCAAGATCAATAGGAAAGTTTAAAACATGATTGAGTTTGACAACAAAGAGGATGCTTACCAGGATTGATCATTGCAATTGTCTGCCATTTTCCATTTTCGGATTAAAAACTAAAATCCTCCAACGTAGATAACATTATAAAATACGACATATTCTCTGCAAACAACTGACGTTGCAGGTTTAATGTACACACCTCTGATCTGATTTGATTATCAGTATGTTTACTAGTTCTCCCCAAAGGAGCGCTAGCTGATTGTTTTCTTATCACGGTCGAAATGTGTAGGTTTAAAAAAAAAAAAAATTGAAGTGGTGGGGGTCAGTTAAAATAGTTAGGAAGAAAAGAAAAATATTCCAAATTTCGATATGTTTCTAGGCTAAAATAAAAATTCACGAGCCTTAAAAACTTTATGTACATACCTAATTTTTGATTACTGAAGTAATTAATAGAAAGGATTAAATTGACTTATGCCGTTCTGTCCACTATAATGGATATTTCAAGGATAAGAAAATTAAAATATTCCAAAAAGAAAATAAATTATTCACCATGGTTATGTTAGCTTAAAACATAATTTTATAATTATACAGGACTGATTTCCTTAGATCAGCAACGAAGTCGCAAACTTTTCTTTTAAAGGAAAGGACGTCAAACAGAATTTTTCTATCCACTTTACTGAGATGTAAACAGTAACCCAAAAACGCGAAGGTGGGCCAAACTGGTTGATTAAAATATCTTAAGTCCAGGCGATAACTTTTTGTCAATAGTGGTAATTTAATTCAAGCATGGTAACATGAAATCATGGTGTAATCCGTAAATTAAGTCTTAAAAAGAATGAAGCCAAATAACTGATTTCAACATTTATCATAAAAAGCCTAGAATTAATATAACAAGTTTTTAGTATTCCGATATGCTTAGTTAAAACACAGCGCTTCAGACATGTAGAGTTATCGAAGTTATGCAACTGTGAAACGACATTTATACGTCGCAGAACTGTCTAAACTGGTTTTATGCATGTTTGAATAATCCATTCGAAAGTTGAAGGCCTTTTAACTTTCAGAAATGATTAAACCGCGCTAGAAATATTAAATGAGAATTGACTCCAGCTGGGGCTCAATTAAAATTCTTGTAAGAGGGGCATTCCACGTCAAATCAACACAAAAATATATCATTTTGAACCTCACCCTCACCATTTCAGATTTTTTGAAATTTGGTACATGTGTACTACTTGCATCTACTAGAACAATTGTGAAATATTACTGAGATATGTCTAACCGTTTTTGAATTATTGGTCTCTAAAGCTCTCAAAAATAGGTCCAGAAACAGAAAAAATCATGAATAAAAATAGCTTTAGATGTTTTCCAAATTTGACTATGACTGCGATATTGGTATCGTTTAACAGTGCAATTCATGTCATTTGATATTATATATGTACAACAATGTATAGGTTGGTATTAAAGAAATTTTCTTAAAACCAAATTTTAAATTTTTATTTCAATTTTCTCAAAAAGGGCATTTTTAAAATTTTTGTTTCTTATTTTTTAAAAATAGGTCTTACTGCCTATACCTATACATTGTTGTTAAATGACACCAATCTCATAGTCCTAGTCAAATTTGGAAAACATCTACAGCTATTTTTATTCATGATTTTTTCTGTTTCTGGACCTATTTTTGAGGACTTTAGAGACCAATAATTCAAAAAAGGGTAGATATGTCTCAGTAATATTTCACAATTGTTCTAGTAGATACAAGTTGTACACATGTACCAAATTTCAAGAAAATCTGAGATGGTGAGGCTCAAGCCTTTGTTGAATTGACATGGAATGACCCAAGAAACTTCTTAAACGTGCATTGTTATCTGAATTGAATACCAAGTAATTTGCAATACACGTTATATGGTAACGAAGAAAAAAGGCACGCTACCAGGGATATCAAGTCAAAAATACCCGATCTTAATTTAGAATAGGTTTCAGAGGCAAGTAAATAATGGGAAGATGGGAGGTTGGATACATGGGCGGATCTAGTCGGTGGTGAAGGGGGGGCTGCATCCCCATAGCCCTTTCCCTGGATCTGCCAATCAGCTTTTTTATTTTTATGATACTTTCCTACAACTAAAATTCTACTTGATTAGCATATTATTTGCATATTGTTTTTACCTTATTTCCTCACCTTTAGGAAAGTTAAATTCTATCTTTAAATTACCAAAAAGTTTCCTAAGAGGGGGGGGGGACTGCAACCCCCAGATCCGCCAATGATTGGATAAAGTACTGTTAATAACGTAAAACAAAGGTAGAGGGCGAGTTGGTATTTTTTAGGGTCTCCTTGTGAATCACTCAATTGAACTGCCTCCTTTGATCATTTTTTACCAGTTACCTGTTAACGGTTAACCTGTCATAACCTTTGTCCCTTTATCTATAGTGATTTGAAGTCACCAAAATTCGTTTCCCTACTCCAATTTTCACACTTTTAAAATGAGTATTTACGTTTATTCCTTGTTTTTCATTTTGAACGTACCTTGCTTGAATCTTGGTTATTTCAATTTTTGAAAAACGGAATCACAAATGGAGCATTTGAGGTGTACTCAGTTTAATAAATTTTCTCTGATAACCGCGTTTTCAAAATAATGAAGACTTGCTTTTTCTAGTTGGTTGTATCAAGAACTGGTTGCTGCCCAGTGTCGGGTTGGGCTAATGGAGCAATACCCATGGGTGCCAACTGAGAGGGGCACATTCCAATTATTCGGAAAAAGTAAGAAAAGTTCCTTGAAATGGTTTAATTTTATTCTATTAGTAAAGAAACTGAAAAAATAACTTATTTAAATCAAAAGTATTTTAGAACAAATTTTAGGCATTAATTTAATTTTTTTTTTTTTTAGGTGGGGTGAGTGAGTGCTCCTGTCAAAATAGCCCAGAGCATCAAAATCCTTGCAACTGCCAGTACCTTTAATTAATACACCATTGCTCACTTCCACAAAGCAACAAGAGTGCTTGCCTTTTATCAATAAGATACTTGGTTTTAAGTTTGTTGGCTGGTGGCAAGCAAAACTAAATTAAATGGGAGAAAAAATACAAAGTGTCTTCAAACAATAATTTATATAATTTGGCTTATTCATCATGATTAAAAATTATATTTTTATTTCAAAGACTGACTGCTTTGTGTTGTAATTCAAAATTATAAAGATGCTTTAGTGTCTAGAAACATGAAAATTACAATAATCGCCCATAATTTCAGTAGTTATTGCTTGATACAAAGTTCCTATGAGGAAATAGTCTCACTGTATCTCTTGGGTAAAAAATAGCAGTCGTAAAAATGAATGATGAATGAATGAAGCTGTTGTCTCCATGCAAAATCCAAAAGTATTTCTAAGTCGTGCACTCAAAGGTGGGGGACGTTTTTTACAAAGCTGTTAATAAAACAATTTTCTTGTATCTAACAGCTACTATTGGAATGTTTAAAAACTTCTAGTCAAAATGGGTGGCAGGATGGCTGAATGGGCCAAAGCGTTAGGAAATACTCGTTGCCCATGGTAACATATGATTGGGAACCTGAAGATAGCAAGTTCAAAACCCAGAGCCAGGGGATATTAATTAATACTTGCTTGTAATCCTCCGCCCTCTACCCTGGCCCGGGAAACCACGTGTAGCCTAAAAGGGGAGGATCAAAAAAAAAAAAAAAAAAAAAAAAAAAAAAAAAAAAAAAATAAAAAAAAAAAAAAAAATAAACTTCTAAGTCAAAAATACATTTTGAATGATGAACTTTCTATCTCTGACTCATATATCCATAAGTAATATGTAAGTTCTAGTACTTAAAAATTATATATATCAGAATGTTTTCAGATATATATGCATATATATAATTTAAATATAATATATAACGTTAAATATTTGACATTATATTTTTTAAATGTTATACATTTTACATTTATATAATGTAAGATTTAGCAGAATGAAACACTTTCTCTATTCATTTCATGAGTAAATGGCCGCTTTAAAGCTAAAGTAAACTAAACACCAAACAATTTTAATAAATTTAAAAAAAATACCTATTATAAATTTTTAAATCGCACTACTTTTTTGAATAATACAAGAATCAATGTAAAATATGTCGTGGCTCAGAAGTATTAGAAGTAAAGATATTTCAGTAATAATAAATATAGATGTTATCAATATTTTGTATACATAAGAGAGCATAAAAAAAATTTACTAAAATAAACTAATATTAAATATGCCTGAGCGAAACTCAATATGATTAACTCCAAGGACAATTTTTTTTTTTTTGCCATATAGGGAAATAAAAAAAAAATAAAAACAGTTAATAAATGTCCGTAGTTAAGTAATGATTTTTTTTTTTTTAAATTATCTTTAATTATTCCTTTTACTGGTTACATACATCATTAAAATCAAATACAAAAAACACAATTTTTTTGCATTTCGTCATGTTGGCTGTCAATCCATTTTTAGTTAAAAATATTCTAGAGGAATGTTTACTTTTTAAACCAGTGTTTGGTAGAATAAATAAAAAATTATAATCCAAAATCTACAAACCTAGAAATTTGAAAATATTACTTTTAACAAATAATTCTCATTTTCATAAGGAGCTGCATTATATACAGCTAGTTTATAAAAATGAAAATTTTCTAGTAACTATTTTAACATTACCAAAATAATAACAAATAAATATGTTATTTACAGCATCTTAAAATTTCGATTGATGAATAGAACCCATAAAATTTTGCCTATCATCATTCATGCAAGAAATCAAAAGTTAACAATCAATATCAACTACGGGAAAAAAATATGATCGGTAAGTAAATAACATTGATAGGTTAAATGTTGGTCAGGATTTTCAGTTTACAATGATTTTATTGTGGTAAGCCAACGTTTCGATCCAACTTGTGGATCTTCATCAGGGCTAAAAGAAAACAAATATATGAGTATCTATGCTAAGTTATATCTATAATAATATCTATAATAAGTTTATATAATATCTATAATAAGTTGGATCGAATCGTTGGCTTACCACAATAAAATCATTGTAAACTGAAAATCCTGACCATCATTTAACCTATCGTAATTGAAGAACAGTTGACTATCTCTCACCTGTAAATAACATTGAATATGATTAATGCTTTTTTTGTTTTGCTTTTCCTTGCAAAGCCAGAAATAACTTATGTTTTATCCTTGAATAATGGTTTCTTTGATTTTGTATTCACTTCCTCTAGAAAATTACATCCTAAGGTTAAGATCATTAAATATGCATATCAGCCCCATTCAGCAAGCCCATGATTGATTGGAACTGTTACATGTAGAACTGTTAAATATTGAAACCTTTTTTATTTTGTGGTAAATAATTTAAGTATAACTTGATCCTGCAGTCAATTAAAAGTATTGGTGCAATATTTCAAACTAATAATTATACTAAGTTTTGGTGACCAATTTCATGCAATTATGTTTTTGTTTTCATCATTTTAACTGTATTTTATATTTGTTTAAAAATATATTGTTTCCAAATTCAGAAAAAAAAAACATATACCTAAGTAAGGTTAAGTATTTTTTTAGGCATTTTTAAATATTTAAAAAAATCCAAAGTCCTAAAGATTCTCTTGAGGATTGAGAATAGAAATTCAGAAGTGCTTTTGTTTGCGTTTGTTGCTTTTGCTTGCTTGACACCCTTTTGCCCTGGTGGGGCACACCACCCAGTGACAGAACCACTGATCTATATGGTCTGTAAAGCTAAAAGGAAAAAAAAATCTCTTGGTTAAATAGATTTATTTTAAATCTTCACTTGCTAAAAAATTAACTGTACCATGAAATTTTTTTCAGTTTTGCTATTTTTGATCATTTTATTTTTAAATTATTTCATTATTTACTTAGTTTTTTTTTTTGTCAACTGGGCTCTAGAATATCTTGCAAACTTGGTTGTCCGTTACTACTTTGGAACAGCGACAAATTTATGTGGCCTGTTTCAAGATGTTATGTGAACATGATGTTATCCCTTTTTCAGTAAAAAGAGTCTCGATTAGCTTTATTTAATAACAGCTTTCAGCTTCAGTTCGCTTAGCTTGCCCTTCAGGGATAAATAAATCCTCAAGGAGTCCTTGCTCAGATGAGAAAGGGCCGCACTAAACGGTGCTTAACCAGGCCTTGCCCAGGAGCCCCACTTCTAAAGTGGTACCACTCTCCTAGGTGTTAAATGGTTTTAAATGTGCCAGACATAATACACATCAACCAGAATATGTGTCCAGGATCGCCTAATATTCTTTGAGGATAATAGTCTGGTAGGAAATTATCCAGAGTTAGCCAGATCATAAGAATAATATTGTCCTATAATAATGGTTTAAAGTGATGGCTATTTTATTATTTTGGAAATACTATCATCTGATCTAGGAAATTCTTTCTGTGATCTAGAAAATATTTCATCTGATATAGGAAATACTTTAGGAAGAATATATTACAGGAGTATCTTCCATGCTTAGAGCATGTCGTGGCAGGAAGGGTCTTTGCAAGTCTTGCCTCTTGTATACTATAAGCTTCTGCATCTGAACTAGCATTACAGAGTTACTGGTTATTGGTGTAGAATCAAGCGGTTGTTTTTTGAATCAATAGAGGAGTGGCTTCTTAAATCAGAATCATAAATATATCACAATAATAAATACAAGTATTTTTACTTAAAAACATTTATTTTAATAAGCAATAAAAAATAATGGAACTAAAAGCTACTATTCAGTACAAATTTTCTATAGTTCCATCTGATCATTATAAAATATTGATAAAAATTGTCAATTAAAATTTGTTGAAAAATACTGGAAATATTGTGGCTTGAGCTGATATTCATAAATAAATTATAAAATGAAATTATTCGTCAATAAATTTCACAATCAAATATGGATTAAGGAAAGATCCAAAATCCAAACTTTAACATAGTGAAGAAACTATGTTCACGATGGATAATTATTCCACTTACTCCTTAGACACATGCACCCCTGAGTTAATAGTATCTGATATATAAAAAGGTGAATCAAGTAATGACTAATGTTAAAGTTACTGCATTGAGTTTAACAATATCATGTTATTTTTCTTTTGGCCTTGAAGGCCTTATAAATCTTTAGCTCCCTGAACCAGACGTATCAAACTTTAGCTATCTTGGACTACTAATTTTCAGTTAGCTGCATGTAGTATCATAGATGGTTCTATCTCTGAAACCTTCTTGCCTTTATATCATGATAATGTACTGGACAGTTTCTGTCAGCAGTTCTTTGTTGGTCCTTGTAAATTTTATAAAATTAATCAATATATTTAGATTAATAAAAAAGACCAATTTCACCAAAGTATGATGCATGGCTTGAAAATGGCTATAGAAGCCGAAACGTTGCCAGAATAAAAAATAAAATTTTTTATTACTGTATTTTGGTGAAATTGGCCTTTTTTATTAATCTAAATGTATTAATCACCAAACCTTGATAAAATATGATAAATTAATCAATATATATTATAAAGCAAAGTGTACTATGTGGGGCACGCTAAGGCTCAAACACGACTCCACGTACGATTAAGTAAGTTAGGTCGTCGTGTGGCCATATAACTCCTAACGGAGAAGAAGGTTTCCGCTTTTCTCTGAAGGGAGTAAAATTGAAGAGAAAAGTACTGGAATTTTAAGCCTCTCGCACCATTTAATTAGCCTAGCTAAAAATAACATACGGGTTTATGAATGAAAAATTTAGTTCGATCTCCAGACTACCAGGCAGCGCTAGGATGCGTTTCACTCAATGTTTATTATTCATTCATCCAGTTCAGTTTGTAAAGGTTATATATTTCAGCTGTTCTTTTTAAATTAATAAATTTTAAGCGATAATAATTAGTTTGTCCTTTTCTTTCAAAATAAAATAATGATTCTTCATCTCTGCAATCTATTAGAAAACCGACTGGATTCCTTAAAAAATTAATTTTCTCATAAGAAGGCTAATTGATCAACACATTACATTTAATCAATATATAATATATACTTAAGTAAATTTAATGCAATATGCACGGGCGTCACTGCTGGGGGAACAGGGGGGACGTGTCCCCCCTGTCCCTCCCGGCGGTGACGCCCGTGCCAATATGAGTGAACATTTCTTAATAGTACAGTGAGCGAGTAAAAACAGACATTAAAGATACAAAAGAGATAAATTGACTGAATATAAATCGAAAATAAAAAGTTTGAAGTATGTAATTATGAAAAAGAAGTTGGTTTTCACTTTGTAGTAGTAGTAAGATTCGAGATCCGCAGAGTCCACTCAAATTACGGGGGGATATCTTAAGGGAGGTTGAAACGGAAGAAAGGTTTTGAAAAAAAGTTAATATGAATCTTCGGTAGTTTCTATCCTTCTGGATCTAATAGGACCATCACAGTAGTCGGCGCTTAAGTTGTACTTGAAATATAATGACTTTTAATAATAACTGAAATATCAGACTTTTCAACTATAATCTAATAACTTATTTTCTGCTGACTGCTTGGAATGGGCTTTTACGATTCAGAATCACAGAAACCATAAAAAACGATGCATAACTCAAACTAAGTTGCATTAAAATTAATTGTTCATTTACCATTTTCAACCTTCCGATAAAGTTCAAAAGGTTCCTTATTTGGGCGGACTCTGCAGTTCTCGAATCTTAATGTTGATACCAAGTTAAAACCGAAGTTTCAAGAAGGTGCTAATTTTGTTCTATATTTCCTTTAATTTTAATTAAAACTATCGGAGCGAAGCCGGGCACCCTAGCTAGTTTAATTATAAATTTCAGATAGAATAAAAAAAAGCCTAAACCGCACCAGTTGTTCTCAAAAACTTACAGATTTCCAAATAACATCTATTCTTGTATAATTTTATATTCTATATTCTAGTAAAATTTTTCAATATTTCAGATTTCCATTTGCAAATAAAAAGTTTCCTGACATCACATAATCAACAGTTATATCTATTACTCCTATATTAAACCAATCAATTTACATAGCTTAAATTAAACAATAATTAATGTTTTCTTGTTAAAAAAACAACATTTTTGAAGTATTAAATTTAAGAAAAATATTGTTTGGCTAAATTAAATAAATAAAGAAAAAAAGTTGAATACATAATTAAGTATTGATATAATGAAATATGTTATTAAGTATTGGTAGTTGAAAATTCTAATTAATAGATGAAAAAAGAGACATTATTTGGAAGTTCAAAGGTTTTAATATCCCTTAAACAAATTGCACCTTAAATAGATGGAGGACCATCAAGGTTTTAATATAGATACTATAAGTTAAAGGCTGGTCTAAGTTTCGGTCATAAGAAGAGAACCTAACAGCCATATCTTTTATTGTTACATTTCTTTACAAAGCAAACTGAATCTATGCTATTATATAAAAGGAGAATCTGCTGTTCATTAGCACAAAAAGCAAAAACTATTGGAGCAATTTACATTCTTTTGTATTTGCGAATTGAGCTGTGTTATTTTGTGATAGTGATTTTGTCCTCAATATTATCAGTCGTGTTTAGCACTAAATGTCTGATAAGATATTTTATAATGCTTAACTGTTTCTTTGATGCTACATTAGTATTTGGCTGTGTAATTATAAGTTTTACTTTAAAGTGCATCATTATTGATCTTTCATGATAAAAGGAGCAAAAAAAAAAAAAAAAAAAAATGAAGTGAGTTCACAAAAAAAGGAGAGCTCATTTTTTTTTAAAACTATCGAACCATTGTTCATACTTTGCAGTATTACTAGGGAATTATAAAATGTAATAAATAAATCAACACACATTTACAATAAATTTTATTAACAAAAGTGTCCTGACAAAAACTTTCATACAAGTGTTGCAGTCTAAATAATAAGTTAGAAGGCAGGCGGTATATTTATTATAAAGGAATTTTCGCCTGCCAGTACACTTACAAATTATTTTAAAATTATGCTAAAACGATTTCATAACAATAGGGCAGAAATGGAGATCGATGGAATGTGTTCGAAGTAATATTAAATACAAAAAAAAAATAATTAAATTATTCAAAATAAATTGCCTTCCACAACCATGCCATTGCCCAAGCTTCAACAGAAATCACAATTTCATCACCTCTTAGGTAAATGGGCTAAAAGCCAGGTTTGATTTCCTTATACAAAATATTAGCGTCCTTTATAATTAAATATATAATAAATATAAAACATCTTTTCGAATTCTCATTTTAGGAAGTTATTTAATTAGAAAATTAAATGAAAATATCTCCAGTTTCTGCTTTTAATTTTTATTAGAAAGGTCTCTTTTCCCTTTTTTGTTTTGATTCATTCTTTCTTCATCCTTTTTTTTTTCTTTTCTTTTCTCTTCTTGGAACCTCATATTCTTGAGGATTTCCAATTATAAATCTTCAGAGGAAGAATCTTTAAATTGGAGAGATCAGGGGCTAGGGGATAATATTGCTTCTCCCCTCCCCTTCCTCTTTAATAATTAATACATATTTAAAAGCAACTGTTGGTTTATTTATAAGTAATAAAAAATTATTAAATAATTTATTCTGTTTAATTTATTTTTATGAAAAAAACAATAAAGATGATCGGACCTTGTAGGTTTACGTAAATAGGTGTTTAAATAAATAAAATAACATATTATATTTTATCACTAAATCATCATAGGAACATTTATTAAGAAAAATTAAAACTTTGATCACTAATATCGGCTATCTCATATAAATATTTTGTTGTCTTTATTAAGAACATTTATTGCTTTTTTTATTATTGCTAATATACAGAAAAAGGAAAATTTCACGTCCATGAAACTTATCAGAAAATGGAATATTGTGATATAAAAAAAAAAAAAAACAACGAATTTTCACTATAAATGACACATCCAACAGTCTGTCATCATCAGAATAAGTTAAACTATAAGAAAAAAGTCTCATTTTACGTGTTTTTTTACACATATCTATATTCGTTTATATTTTTATCGGTAATAAGATCTTTTTTGTTGAATCCGATTATAGCTAATAATCCAAATAAGGAGAAAAGTCTTAAATGGCTAATGAAAAAAAAAAAAAAAAATGTATTTCATTTAATTGGAGTAAATTTATAATGTTTACAGGATTTCAAAGAATTAAAAAAAGATTAACTAAAGATTAAAAAAATATATTTAATACTGGAGATATTTTCGCTTATTACAATCCTTTTAAGTCATGTATCCAATAAAACGAAAAATTGGTTAAATTTATAAATAATTAAATGGTCTGAAAAATTATAATATTTTACTAACTTCGACGTAAAACAATTAGATTGTTTGTAACCTTATTGTAAAGAAGGTTCGCCCTATCGGCAACAGTCCACAAATAACTTAGTCACATTACATATAATAAAACTTAATGACTAGAATTACATTTTTTTGATGTTAATATATACATACTTATTATCGCTTATTTTCTTTTTTTTTTTCTTTTAGGATTATCTTATGACAATAGCAAAATATAAGAGATTATTTTATATCATTTTTTTTTTTCATTAATTTTACCTCATTTTTATTTATTTAATTTCATTTTGGACAAAAACACACTTTCTGCTCCGGAACAAGCACGGAGCGGGAGATTAACGACTAGGGCTTGTAAAATGAACCCCTAAAAGTGGGTTCATTAACCTGAAATGTACGTATGTACATCATTCGAATACCACGGGCATCAACAGCTAGGCTTCTTCTCAATTTAATTCTCGATTGTACCTGTCCAGATTGGGGTTGTCAAACTTGCAATTTTTTTTAAATTGTTAACAAAAATTTAAATCAATTCACGTCTAAAGTCTTAATTGTAGAACTAACTTGAATTGGGGTTAGTGGGTCATAATGAATGCAAGTTCTTATGCATATGAAAGCTCGGTTGAAGGAGCGTAACTGAAATCAGCTATCAATGCTAGGTTAATATTTTTAAGGCTTTTTGAACCTTAAACTTTATTATTTTTAACAGTATATTTGATTTTTTCTATATTCTAAAAATAGCTGACAGAGTGAGGGAAAAATGGATTCAAGTCCGAATTACCCTCGATTTCCCCATCTTAGTTGGAAAATTGCCTAAACCTCTTCTTTATTGAGTAGTGCTTATTTTTTGAGACAAAGGAAAAAGTAAAGAACTCCAACCAATTATTTTGATGCTCGAATGACAGAAAAACTGTTTATGGAGGCGATGAACTTTACACCAAATACAAATCAACAATTTGAAGTACGAATAGAGAGCTACAGTGGATTTAAGTTAAAAGGTATAAAGTTCTTACGCAAATAAGATGTATACTAAAGACATAATAAAAAATAACCGAGTAAAGCTCTTGCCCCACTTCGCCCTATACTTGTATAATTGAAAAAAGAAAGAAAAAGTTATTTAAAGTTATTCTTCAAACGTCCTTTGGTTATAACAGGCCTGCCCACCAAACCATTTAATGCTTCAACTAGATATTATATTTTTTAATGCACGTATCTATTACAAAATGAATCGTGCGCATGAATATGAATACATTTTGCTATTATATATTTTTTTTAACACCAAACGTTATTGAAAGAATTGAAAAAATATATAAAAATAAAGGAGGAGCAAATATCTCCTTAATTAAGACTCAAAATTAATTAGGTCCATGGATTTCATTAAACAATTAATGTTTTATTATTTGTTTTAAATAAGTAAACATCACGTTCATCTGAATTTTAGGAGGAATCAAAGTGACCCGCTAAGATACCATATATACAACCCAGTAAAACAACATTAATATTTGTTAATATTCCTTTTTTTTTTTTTTTTTTTTTTACATTCATAATTCCACATAAAGTAAATAAAATTGAAATTTGTATGAGCAAAGAAACATACATTTCATATTTTAGTCCCTAGAAAAAGAAGAAAGGATATTAATTTCAATTTAGAATGTTTTCTGAAAACCCCATACTAATATAAGAGATGCGATTTATCGAGCTAAATATTTTCATTGTTTATTTATTTATTTCAGTTGATAATAATAGACTAAAAGTATGTGTTACAGCGATAGAATTTTATCTATTATACAATTATAGTCTGCTGGGTGATTTTTGATTGAATTATAGTGTGTTACGGTGAAAGGTATATCTGGGAGAGTCAGACTAGACTTCATTCCCGAATTTGAAAAATATTTACCGATCAACCAGCTCTGAACTGGTCATGTACTGTCGCTAGTTTGTATGATTTGTTTTTTCCTCATTTCATTTAGTAGTTATTTCAAAATATAAAAATCCATAAATTTAAACATACTAATACCGTTTAATAACATTTTCTTCTCTAACTTACTCGTTACTGTGCTATAAGAAATACAAGTGGAGAAGAAATATTTTTTTTTAGTTATAGTTTTTGGATGGGAAATATGAATTGATGACCAAACATATCATCACCTTTTAAGTTCATGTCGTTTAGCGTAACACTGTGAAATAAGACATGGCGTAACCATAGGAGTTATCTACATTATAGGAACATGGACACCAACTTCTTGGTAACAGCCATCGCAACACAACACACTCTTATGTCCATTACGTTTTAGATCAGGCTCAGAAGAAGCTATGCTGGAGAGCACCCGTTAAGTACGACTTTAAGTAGCAGATAAGTATTGAGGAGGCAAAAGCTGTGGCCGGGATTCCGCCAGGAAGTGTTTGTTGTTTATAGGAGGGCGAGTATTGCACAAAGCACCACGAAGGTACTGCACCATCTGAGGGACGAAGCACCGCTGTCGAAGTCCTCATCGTACCTCCCCTGCTTCAGTTCTGTAACAATAAGAAGGAAATACTAAGCAAAGATTGATTTGTTCAAATAAATGGTATTGAAAAGAAGACGATATTATGAAACAATAGAGTAATATGTCAATACATACAATCAAACTATGAGGGGTCTTTACCGTTTCGAGTACCGCAGGTACTAACCAGTAATTTCTGTGATAAGTAGTTCAATATATTTACGATTTATTCAATGTAAGATGCTGTATTCAATGACCCACAAAAATAGACATTTATTTACATCGTTAAACCATGAAATAACTATGCTATACAAAATGCATTGTAGATCCAAATCTTCAGTTTTAAAATGCTTCATCTCCTTAATGATTTTCTGAAAAGGCCCCATCATCTGACCCCCAACCACCTGAAGGTGGCCTTAAAATGTTTTAAGTAGATTACAGATCTTTGTTTCTGCCGTAGTTTGGAGGGGGCATAAAGTGGTGGTCACGAGCCTCCAGGTGAACTCATACATGTAGGAGGGGCTTAATTCTCTCAAGGTATGTTCAAGTTTCAAGAGGTACGAATGAGGGATATTTGTATAACATGCACTTTTTCTGAATCTCCAAATTAAAGACGAAACTACTTTGATGGAAAGTCCATTTGGACACATTTTTTCTGAGAGACGACCCACATAAATTATGGATTGCAATATGGAATATTAGTGATCACAAAAAACACCGGTCAGTACTGCGTTACTCGAAACGGAAAAGACTCGCTACAAGCATTAAATACATGCTTAATAATCAATCAATTATCCATGATAAGGCTTTCTGAAGGTAAAATGGGCTTTTTTGATCTGGATATAGAAAATATATAGGAAAAGCATTATATAACATTGCAAAATCATTTCCATCGATGAATGTCGAGATTGGGATTTTAAGCACAAAGATAACGATCTTAACCGGATATTAGCCTTATTCTGGGCGACCTAATGATTCACGTGATTGCTAATACTTGTGAGTCAAAAAAGGTTCTGAATCTCTGAGGTCGGTGAGAAAGGAGGTCATTCAAGAGAAGGGACTTGATCTGTCTTTCCATTAAATATTTAAATATAAATATTGTATATTACATATTATATAAAGACTTGACTTGTCTTTCCTTAAATATTTAAAAATTATCAAAATAATTTTCAAGTTATCATATATATATATATATATATATATATATATATATATATATATATATATATATATATTTTATTTTTTTTATTTTTATTGTTTTCCCTTTATGGTAACCCCATAAAGAGACCATTTATTGTTGTATACATGTCCCATGCCTTTAGAGGCATACTACATATATTACAGAGTTTCTTGTTTTTTACTATCAATTAAATACAAAACTTTAAGAAATTATGAATTCAAACACAAAAACAAAATTATAAAACAAAAAATTATAAAAAAAAAACAAAAAATAAAAAATTATAAACTAAATAAAATAAAACAAAAACTAAAAATCTCCTACAAGCACAACAAGATTGCCCTATATATTGCCATAAGGTTGCCCTTCTATTGTCTGTAAGTCGGTCAAAGTCAATTTGTTTTATGAATTTCATTAAGTCTGTCTTAAATTTAGTAAATAGTACGTGTTCAATTTCTGGCCAGTTACCGCGTTTCAGTATTATGTTTCGTATCAGTTCAAATCTTTGTCTGTCATATAGTTTGCAATCGTAGAGTATGTGTCTGAAGTTGTGAACTTGTCCGTCTTCGTCACAGGTGTCTGTATCTATTATATTAAAACGTTTTAGATAGTGTTTTGTGTTTCCGTGTTCTGTGAGAAATTGTGTCAACGTGTGTTCTGTACTGTGTAGTTGTTTAAAGTTAGTAAGTGTAATTTGTGGGATGTATTTATGTAAACTGGGTGATTTGGGAGATGTTCTCCACATATCGTTCCACTTAATGACCGATTCTCTAATTATCATTTTTTTTATGTGAGATATGGGTGCTTTGGTATAAGTGGGCAACAACTCATCGCTGTTAGCCGCCTCTTTCGCTAAGTGGTCAGCTCTTTCGTTGCCCTCTATACCTGAATGCCCCTTTACCCATTTTACTGTGGCTGATTTTTGGTGCGTCAGTAGCTGAATTATGTGATGTCTGATAGTTTCTGTCAGTGGATCGTGAATGTTTGTGTTAGTAAGTGAGTGTAGGACGTTCATGTTGTCAGTATGCACGATTATTTGTGAGTTGAAGTCAGATGGGTTCGCAAGGATGTGTTCCAGGGCCTTCAAAACAGCCAATTTTTCTCCTTGGTTGTTAGAGCACCAGGGCGCAAGTTTGTATTGGTACTCCAATACATTTCCGATTCTCTGTCCTTTCCTACCCAAGAGCAACCAACCTTTTCATCATTCTTGCTACCGTCTGTGTATATGTCTGTTCTATCAGTGTCTTGTGATGACAAGTCATAGTTCACTTGTGATTGTACCTGTGCGTATGATGTGGGGTGTATCCAGTTGTTCGTTGAAAGCGGTAGTTCTATGTCGTCCTGCAATATATGTTTGTAGTTCGAATGTAACTTCTTAATTATGTATAATTCTGTCTTCTCGTCTATAATTAAATTTATCGGTAGCAACCCAGCAAGAAGAATAGAGGCCTCATAAGAGAGAGTACTGAAGCCTTTGCATATTTTAATTGCAATAAGTCGCTGTAACCTTTTCAACTTATCTAAGTTTCTCTTCCGACTTACTGCAGATTGCCAAACAAGACTACCATAGATAATTTTTGGTAATAGAGCGGCTTCATAAATGACTTTCAGCATCTCAGATCTGAGGCCCCACCTTGCTCTTGCTGCAATTGCGAGTCGACCAACACTTCCCAGAGCCCGGTAATCGAACAACTTGGGGATCGTGCTTCGATTACCGGGCCGTCGTCAATATTTTCTTTTCTGATAAAATAATTTAAAAAATATAATGAAATTATTTAAATATAATAAATGACTAATTTTCATCGGATAAATAATATACTAAATTTATTTATTTTTGGTTGACAACATGTATATAAATCGATCATGTTATTTTTAAGCTGATATGGACTCCGGACACCTGTATCAGTAATTTACCCTAATCCGTTGTACAGTACTACCAATGTAATATAATAGTTTTTCAATATCCCTTTTCTGCTAAAGTATCATTATTTGAGTATTATGTTTACCTTAAGCGGGACTTTGGTAAGTTATTAGGTGGGAGGTTGAAAGGTGGCTTTGGGCTTGGCTATTGTTACGGTTTGTAAGGAGCTACACCAGAGAAATAAGTGCCTCATACATTTTTCATACGGACCTTTTTGCCTCTAATATTAAAGGTGTCGGAGACCAGCAAATAATACGAACAGACAGGTTACATAGGTATAAGACCTGCCTCAAATATATATTTAGGTAATATTAAAGTTTCCCTCGTCGCTTTTGAGGCTATCTATTGGCTTATACACAAGATATTAAAATTGGAGATACAGTATTTTATTCAAAGATACCCTTTTTAATGTATGGAAAAGATATTTCTTTAAATTTATTCCAAGTACTATTTTTTTTTTTTTTTTTTTTTTTTTTTTTTTTTTTTTTTTTTTTTTTTTTTTTTTTTTTTTTTTTTTTTTTTTTTTGTAGTGTGAGTCAGAGAAAATAATTCGCGAAACACATTTGAATTATCGAGTAAAATAACTTTTTAGGCCCCCCAGTAAGTCCCTTTAATCAATGACCCAAAGCAGTGATTCTCGAACTTTTTCGTTTGCTTCCACGCCTTTAGTTTGACCTTTTGTTGGAACGAACTGGCGCACTGTGGTCCAAATCTGCCCATCATGGTGCAAAAATACTTACAGTTGACGGATCTTTATCGAACGTTGTATTATTTTTAATCCACTTAGAGTTGTATTATATTGGTTTCATGATAATAGGTTAGGGTGGGGGTGGGGGTAAGAGAGAGGGGTGGGAGAGAGGAGTGGGAGAATTTCTTAGTAATATTATAACTTTTAGTGGGCAAAGCTTGTTCATACTTTGTATTGTGTTTATTAGTGGATTGTAGAGTTGTTTTATATAGATTAATACTTCATTTTATATTAACTTATCATGTAAATTGTTTAATTTATAATAAAAGGAACTCTTTTAATGTTCTTGAGAATTACTCATATTAAGTAATCATTTAATAAGTCATCAGCATTGTATATATTTGTATTAGGTACATTATTTTTTTATAATTTAATAAACACGAGAAAAACATATGTGCACATTTACATAAGAATATAATAAGAATGTTCACCGGGAATAATTTGAAGTGTAAACAACAGTGGAATAAAAAGAACACGTTTTAAAATGCACATATTTAATTTCAATTATATAAGTTTAGAATTTTAATAAATAAAAATGAAACACAGAACATTTCATTTCCCTGTAAATAGTGATTTATTAACTAACTCAACAGAAATTAGGACCACAAATATCAAATTAAGGTAGAGCACCCTTCGAGCCGGCCGGCCGTGACTCATGCTTTATCTCTAAAAACTCCCCTTTTCCTAATGTTGATGGATTGTGATGGACGTGAAACTTATACAATTGAAACTCAGATAGTTTCTGTAACGTGTAATGCCACAACCTCCGTGGATTCTCGTGGTCAACATTTTTCAGACATTCCCCAATATAAACAATAGGTGACCAAAATTGTTTACTTTAAAAAATAGTTCATTCGCTTAAATCACTGGGTACAGAAATCATTTGGATGGCTGTATATTGTATATGGAATGCACATTCAAGGTGACATAAGTAAAAATTTATAGAAATTATCTAGCGAATTTTACAAAAATTGGTTAACGGGCTGCAAAAAGGGCGCGGATGGAGATGCCAGAAACATACAACTTTGAAATTTGTATTTTCCACAATGTTTATTCTATTTTTACTTCAACTATATTTTCAAGGTCTAGCATTCATATAAAAACGAAGAAAACTTATTAGATTCAGAAAAAAAAAGTTGTTTTTTTTGGATTTTTTGCACCATAATGCATGAATCGGGACCACTGTATGGCGGTTGGAGCAAACGTTCATACTATGTGTTTGTAAACTACAAATTCGAGCCCCATCCACGACGTTCTACGAAGTTCTAGCTCCTTCTCCTTACGAATATATATATAAGGAGCGATTGACCGAACAGTTAGTCTTATTCTCAGTCTTGATTGTGAAGCTCTAGCCATATAATTATTTGTGTTACAAAGTGATCATTTTTGTATCCTGTCCTAATATTTGTTAAGCATTGACAATTGTTATTTTTCTGTGAATACTCCCATAATACTCACAGAAGTGTTACTATATATTTGAAATTTCAATTATCGAGACTCATTTAAGGATTAATTTAAAAAGTGAACCATATCAAGTAGAAGAAAGGCAAGAAAGTTTGGTTGCTAATGTCCAATTTGCTTTAATTTATAATAGATATGGTATATATGAGAGAGGTAAAAGTTTCTAGTGAGCCTTACATTTCTGATAGTTTGCTTACGATGCACGCGCACTAAACAATAACTGATTTTCTGGAAAACAGGACGAAGTTTGAGATTGGAACAAACCTATCATTTGCAAAAATATGATGAGGAGATATAAATTTAGAGGAGCCAACAAGAAACAGAGACCACACAGTAAAATTAAATAGGGAAGTAGACATTTTTACTTTCACTTACCTATATATGAAATATATAGTAAGTGGAAGTATTGCGATCGTGAAAATTTTCGACTTCCGGTTTTCAACGGAAATACACGTTTTGGGGTCCCCTGAGTCAAAATAACCAAGTCCCGCGAAATGGTCTGTGTGTGTGTGTGTGTGTGTGTCTGTGTGTCTGTGTGTCTGTGTGTGTGTGTGTGTGTGAACAGACTAGCTCAAAAACTATAAACCGTGCGAACCTGAAATTGGGAATTTAGAGTATGTATAAGCCCGCGATGTGACAGCAAAAATTTCATCAAATTTGCTCAAAGGGAGGGGGTACTTTATTTAACAACTTTTTAAGTTTTTTTCGATTTTCTCAAAAACAGCTCTAACTATTTTGATTAAACTGAGTATTTGATCTATTTATATGCCTGAAATATGACCGTAAAAATTTCATCAAAATTGATCAATCGGAGGGGGGACTTTACTTAATAAATTTTGTATCATTTTCACATGTTTTTTTTATTTACTCAAAAACGGTTTTAACGATTTTGATCAAACTTGGTATTTAATGTATTTATATGCCAAAGATGTGATAACCAACATTTCATCACAATTGATCAACCGGAGGGGGGACTTTACTTAATAAATTTTGTATCATTTTCACGTGTTTTTTTTATTTACTCAAAAACGGTTTTAACGATTTTGATCAAACTTGGTATTTGATGTATTTATATTCCCGAGATATGACTGTAAAAATTTCATCAAAATTGATCTACGGGAGGGAGGACTTTACTTAATAAATTTTGTATCATTTTCACGGTTTTTTTTTATTTACTCGAAAACGGTTTTAACGATTAACAAAAATAAGATATGAATGTAGAAACATGTGTGACTTTAGGAAATGATATTTAGCAAAACACGTCAATTTCTAATCTAAGTAAGTTGGTAAGTGAAAGTTGTGTGATGCGCGCACGCACCAGATTTTTTTTCTTAAATTAGGAATACGAAAAAAGTACATATAAGAAAAAAAATTCTGTTACTAACGCGACCCCCCCCCCTCTACGCCGAGGCCCGTGGCCACCTTGCAACGTGATAGTTGCGCCAGTTGGAATCAAATAATTTTATTAAGGAGGAGCAGTAAAATAAACCTTGTATATTCTATTTTGCAGGTGATTGTGTGGGAAAATAGTTTCTCATAACAGCGCTGTGTTGCTATTATTCTGAGCTTGAAAGTGCCATAGAGGGTGGTTAGTGTTTGTAGTGGTTACAAGAATCTTTACCTTCTTAAAATCTTTGTAATATCAACATTATTAAGAATTATGGAAAGTACAAATATTATAGCCAGATGTATATAAATGAGCTTATATATTTAAGTTTTAATTGCCATTATTTAAATTATTTTTAAAATAAAGCAATATGAAGATAAAATGATTGTTCATGGCAGGGATTCGAACCCGGGTATTTGCAGTTGACGGGGTTGGGGAAACGGATCAAAGAATATTAAGAATCCAAACTTACCTTATGCATGATAAAGACTTTTATTTTTATACTTTGTAATCAGAGAAAATTTCATGTAATTACCATTCGTGTTTCATAAGGACCGACGAAAAATAGCAATGTATACATTTTATATAGTTTGGAAAGTATCCTAGAGATGGATTTGCATATATATAGTTCATTACTCAATGGAAAATAGGTTTCCTCTGCATGTCATACCGAAGTTAACTCTCAACTCTAATTTCTGAATAACTTTCGGGACAGCTTACGTTTCGGCTGATTGATGCCTTCTAGATTAGTATAATTGTTTGCGTGGAGCGCAGCTCGGCGAAATGTTTTCCATTTCTCTTCCACCTCTCACAGCAGGGTCTATACCTAGTTATCCGTGAAGCAATTATTCGCTAATTCAAAAACAATTCGAAATACAAATCATTATTAATTTAAAGCAAGATTAATAATAATAAAGTAAAAAATCGAAATATTTTATTTTAGAAAAAGATGGCATTAATTTATTATTTTTTTTTTTTACAATATCATTTTCCTTTATAATTTTATTTAGAGCCTTAGCTATTTCTTAAAAGCAATCACTCTGAGGTAAACTAAGAACAACAACAATAACTAACAACTCAAATATGTTACGTAATAACGCTGAGCCACAAAAAAACCAAAACAAAGTATAAGTGTAACGAGCAATAACGTCTTGCAGAACCTTGGGGATTATCTCTAAATGGCGCTGGCCTTTTTTGTTACTCATGTCTGAAAAACAGTTCGCCAGGTAGATTTCATTTAAAAAAATATGTTTGTTCAATTTAAATTAAATGACATTCTTCTTCTTCTATCGGTACAACAGACGCACGAAGGCGCCCATGCATGACCTGCTCAACACCATTTCTCTCTATCTCTTGGTTGCCGTAGATCCTGGAACACACCATCCCTCCATCGGTTCCCGGCCTACCAAGGAGGCGCAATCCATCCGGAACGTTTTCTGGCCACTTTATACGCTGTTCATCCTCACAATATGGCCAAACCATTCTAGTCTTTATATTTTGATAACACAGGAGCCGCCCGGTTCTTCATATAGCCGTTTTTACTACGTCACTATTGACCATTTTCACATACGGGTCCAAGAATTTTCCTCATTATACCTCTTTCAAATCTTTCCAGGAGGTTGATATCTTTTTTCTTGAGGACCCAAGTTACCCCCTATATGTAACTACTGGTCTAATTACGGTTTATACAATATAAACTTGAAGGCACGGCTTAAGAGTTTGCTTCTGAGTATTTTTGAGATGGCGAAATAGGATCTATTCCCTGCTGATATTCTACCTCTGGCTTCTTCTTCTTATTGATAATGGAACCCAGGTACCATAAGCTTTTGAACGATTCAATGCTGTAGGGACCCATGTCACACTGAATCTGCGTCTGTGCTAGTCGGACTAGTTAGTGTGTGTTTTTGTCTAGTATCGTGATCTCCTTTGTCTTAACATAAAAAAGGCTTCTGGAGGGCATGCTCTGGAAAGTTCTCCTAATGATGAACGATGTCATCTGCATATGCAAGAATTTGGGTCTTCTTTGTAAATATACTCCCTCCCTGGTTTAGCTCTGTTCTATTGATAATTGAGTTTGTATGCTTGTAGAGTTATATCAAACGAGAGAAGAGCTATTGGGCCCCCCTCCTTTAGACTATAACATAATAATAACTAATAATGAATCACACTTTTTTTTTTAAATACAATTCAAAGAGTATTTCGTTAATCAATAGTTAAATTAAATATTTGACTTATGAAGGCAGTGGCTTTGCAGTTTAAATATGCTTCCCAATGGAGCCAAGAAACCTATGACGCCCTAGTACTCAGTAAATGCACGTTGGATAAACAATATGGTTCCGTTTATTTCCGCCATAACTATAGTTGTATTAGTTGTTTAGTAAAATTAACAAAACGAAATGAATAACATAAAAGTTTATCTGAAATACTCCAGAAATGCTAGGGGTTCGGACAGAAAATGGAATTCGATATTATTGGAATGTTCATGGAAGGAGGGTGACCACCGGAGAAGAAGGTGTAATATGGAAGAATACAACATGCTCGGGGAGGGGTGGAGGGACATATGTGTTCGATATAATAAGACGGAGAACAATAAGATGACCTCCACTTGAGAAGAATGGCTGAGGGTGAGGACACCAAGGGGGACCAGAAGAAGGAAAGTAAGCAACGATCACTTCAGTACCGATACTCAATTTTCTGGAGCATCAACGTTCCTTTAATCTAAAAGTGTAAAAAAAAAATAAAAATAAAAAGAACAAAACAGAAACCAAGGTAGATAGGTACATTAAAGCTAAATATCAGCGATTAAGCAGAGAGAAAACAGAAGTGATAAGATATATACCATATTTGATAAGCAACGTGTAGCGGACCTAAAGCCTGTTTATGTGTAACCGATGAATAACCTCTCTAGTTGCTTATCTGTTCGAGTCAGACTTTGGTAAATAGTATATTATGTAACAGTTTAAGTGTAAATAAAACAATCAAAAGTATATTTTAAAAGATTAATTTATTCATTTTATTGTACCACCATAATACAACTGTTGACCCCGAGTTTTGTGTTATTCTGATTATTTGAATTTACATTAAAAATGGCCAACAACGACGACGGTGAGGCCTGTGCTCCAGGAGTAATACCACCCACTATTGAGGCAGTAAGTATCAAAGTACCTCCTCTTTGTCATGGGAAGCCTGATATATGGTTTGTTCAGGGTGAGGAACAATCTCAATTATCCAATATTAGAAAAGAAGCTACAAAATTCAACTATTTAATAGCTCAAATCGATTTGAAAATAGTTGAAAATATGTGGGATGGGGGTGGATGTATTCTATGTTTAAACAAAGACTTTTGGGCATTCCTCGGGAGAGTAAAGAGAAACAAATTAAAAAAAAATAATTCTGCATTCAAATATGTGCATTTGATAAATAAATAATGTTTGGTTTTCAATAGCTGGATGAACTCCTGACTGACTTTTTTCCCAAAGAGAAAATGCTCATTACTTTGAAATAAATAAAAACTCTTTAAATTCTTCAGTTTAGCTGAAAGGTGACTTGTTGACAAAGAACAAAAATACCATTGATTGTCATAATACTCTAAGACGCGGTGGAAAGGAAGAGCAGTTCGTATCGCTTAAGGCAAATATCTGAACAATAAATGTCAGAATGAGGAGCGGTCCCCCCAAAAAAAATCCATAGGTAAAAGTTCTATATATATAAAAAAAAAATAATGCAGAAAAACTGCAAATTTTGTTATATGGTAAAATAAGAAAAAAATCATTAAATTAATATAGATAAATAAAACTATATTAGAAAATAATTAGATGCGTAAATTTGATCCACTAACATTTTTATTTTATTTTTACCAATGTTTCAAGGATCTACGTTCCTTGATTTACATTTATTGATATATTCGACGTAATCGGTTCAAACTATTGAACCAAACACTATTGAACAAAATTCCAATAAGGTGTTCAAACGAAAACGTTAGAGGGAGGTTTCTGTAGGATTTAAATGCATAACCATAAACGTATGAAAAAATAAATAAAGGGAAAAATATCTCCGGCTAATCAAGGACCGGGATAATCGAACCCCAGATAATTAAGGTGCTGCTGTACAATATGGCAATTATTGTTAATATTTTACGATCCAAGACGTGCGAGGTAATCGGTCAGGAATGAACCATAGAGTTCACAGAACATGTCTACATATTCATTGCCAGATAAATGTTGGTACCTACATTTTTTGATTATTAAAAAAAAAAAAAAAAAATGAACTTTTTAAATGCTTTTAATAGCCCTTCACCGCCAAAGAGACGAAATTGTTCCACTACGTTAAATTAAAAACAAGCACCCATACAGAGAAAAAGATAAAAGAAAATAAAAATAACAAACCAACCTCTTTGTTTGGCAGAGAGGCCTGGGTCTATGTCGTTTGGCCCGTATTTTCTATTCCTCCCTTTATCTGAAACAAAAGAGGTAAAGAATTAATGTCAGCAAGGTAAGAAAAAGGGAAATGAAAACATGGCACAAAGTGGACAGCTGAAAATAAGATTCCGCTAAATTGTAGTATCTTGAGAATCTAAGGCTGTTTTCAGTAATAAGTGTGGTTAATAATGAATTATTAACGAGGACTGTGATAGTAATATAAAATTACTAATTAATATAAAATTATTTAATTTTATTATACTACTTATTAATATAAAAAGAGCGCAAACAGTTCTTTTGTTCTTAACATTGGAAAAGCAGTTAACTAAAATAAGAAAAGTCAATTAAATACTTTGAAACATTGATGAATCGATGACGATTTATCAATTATTTATTTATACCATCCGAACTAGTTAGAGTGCAGCAATGCAGGACATGTGCAGAGGAAGGTACGAATCCGCTGATCATTCTTTTAATGATAACCTTCATGGAATTCGCATCATACGACCTGGAACGTAATTCACGAAGTAAAGGAGGGTGAGTGAGAAGGCGACAATAAGCTTTAGAAACGAAGATAATAGGAAGTGTGGCCTGGTATCGACTGGGAAGGTGTCACCCACTGAATGATGATGGGGTGGGGTCCACTATGAATATAACATTAAGGTGGGAGAGGAAGGCATATAGCAGAGGATGCCAAAGTGCTCCGGAAAAGAGAAATTTTCAAGTGAGATATATAGAAGAGGTGGAAAACTCTTCACCCGAGGTAGGAAACTTCCTCTCCAGGCTCAGCACCTGAGGGAAGATTAGGGAAAGTTGCTCGGGAAATTTATGGTTTCTGGAGCTTTATGAACACTGGACAAATCTAACTGAATATAAGGCCTCTTTCTTAGCCGGTTGTGGGCCGACGATCTTCTGTGGCTGATGGAATAGGATTCTTATCCAGGTACTACGAAAATCATTCATTATGGGCTTCTAGTTTTAAAGGTACTGACCATATCGACCTAGATACTTTTTCAATTATGTATTTAATTGTTATAATTTATGGAATGTCATAATTAATTTATTTTTCTTTAAATAATTGAATTCCTTCCTTGACGATCACTCTTCATTCTAAGAGGATTACAATCAACATTTATTTTTCTTTAAATAATTCAAATCCTTCCTTGATAATCAATTTTCATTTTAAGAGGGTTAAAATCAACAAAAATCTATGTTTCTGTTAAGTAGCAATCGTATATAAATAGCAAAAGTGTGTTGGTCATGATCTTGTATATAATTCACCATTAATAAATAATGCTTCACTTAAAGTTACATACCGTGTTCTTTTTTGGGTTATTAAACAATAGCCCATGAGAAAAATGGAATATTTTAAAAATCTACACATACAAAATGTATAAATACATGTTATATGGTAGCTCGTTTTTTTGCGATTCCACCTCTACCCCAAGAGTTACATGCGTCTAAGATGATTTACGTTCTTGGCAGTATTCTACTTTTTTGTTTTTGTTTAAATTTAAACAAAGTGGATATTTCTTATTCATTGTCTTCTTGAATTATATTTCCTGTTTCTAATAGCCCGTCTTTTTTCCTAAATTTTTTGTATTTGTGGCATTCTATAAGCAACAGTTGTTCTGACTGTTGGAAGTTGCCACATTTAATGCAGATACATTCTTCGATGCCACTTAAAAGATACACATATGTGAATTGGCAATGTCTAACTCTCAGTCGGCACATCACAACCTCTTCATTTTTTGACTTTTTGCACATTGTAATCCGTTTTTCGTTGTAAAAGTTATATTTTATTTCAGTTAATTTTGAACTTATTCTCGACCAATCTTCTCCACTATGCTAATTTCTTCTTTTAGTTCATTAATTGTCTTCAATAAATTTATAAAATTTATTCATTAAGACATTCTTGATTATATATGAAATTAGAAATCATACCTATATTGTACCAAACAATTCGACAGTGAGTATTTTTACTTCTTTTCAAGGAATAGCGTAAGGTCTACCAAAGTTTAACGCGATCGATGGAAGAACTTACGATTAGCGACTAAAGCATATTGGATGGGGAATGTTGAATATTGGCCAGTATTCACGAGGTGGAGGAACGTATGTGAAGAATATTCCAAGCTATTTGAGAGGGGGGGGGGGAGATAAAATATTAAGTCCAGCTTAGGATCCATAGCCGATCTCGAAGCGATGTATGGCCTCGGGTCGTTAGGGGCACCGTTTAGATATTCCACAACTTTCTGCCACCTAACGATATCCCCACTGGGATCTATCTCTTCCTGGAGAATGACCGAGAAAATATCATTTAGACAGTTACAGTGTTCTTATAAGTAATTTTAAAGCCGACCAATTGATTATCTAAAAGAAAAAAAATAATAACAACGTAATTTTCAAAATTACTTTCATTGTTAAAAACCATTCATCTTTAATAAAAATACTAGTAGATTGGTCTTGACAAAACTAATTTTAATTTGCTTATCGATACTTTTATATTCAAAATTCCCGCAACTCGAAATACTAGCCTGTCTATGATAGTACTACTTAGTACTAGTAACCTAAATGCCCTTACCTTAACACAGCATAACCTTTATCTGGACTTGAGGAACAATGGACAGATTTCGGCAAAAGAACCTTTCTCACAGAACTAATATTAATTATTAATATAATGGTCCTAATATTAATATTAGGAATGCCCTTTTACAACCCTTATCCGAGTTCCTCCATCCCTTTTATTTTCCCTTCCCTTTCTAGAATCATCCTTATTGTTTTCTGGAGTCGTGTTGTCAGGAGGCCTCGATCTCGTATGTAGGAGTTACTCTCATGTAGTAGACGAGTAATGAACTGTTTTAGTCAATCAATAATACTACTACTCGGTGAATTACGAGTATACATTAAATTATATATTCATTAGCTATGTTAATACGAGTATAAATTAAAACAGAAAGGCGTTGGTGCCAAATCGAGGATATCAAGATTTTTAGTTTTAGAGAAAAGGTAGGGTGAGGTTTTTTTTTTTTTTTTTTTTTTTTTTTTTTTTTTTTTTTTTTTCGGTCTTAGGAATGAATCTTTGAATCATTGGTGATATAAGAAAAAAGGCCCCTCTCTAATCGGATGATATATTTCGAATAACAGTGGGGTAATAATACTATTATAATTATTATATATATATATATATATATTATTTTTTATAATGCCTCTATTCCCTTGAAATATTTAAAGTTGTTCCAAATCATCATCACTTTTATTTGGATTTAGAGTTTATCATATAACTATAAAACAATGCCATCGATTTATTTTATTCTGTTAAATAGAAGTAAATTTTTTTCTAGTAATTTAGAGTCTAAAACATATTGCCCCAGCCTTTTTCTTGACGTCGGTCAAGCTTTTGATAAAGTTTGGATTAAAGTATTGCTATTCTTACTTAAATTTTAGTTCCTCTGACATAATTTTTAATATTATTTGAAGCAAAAAAAAAAAAATTTACTGACCTAGCATCTCTGATTTAGTCACGCCAATATGATTTTTATATATTTAAAAAATAAATATATGCTTTTATTTCTCGGCCTTACATCCTTCAACACAATTGATATCATTAGCAATCGTGCTATTTAGGACATCTCCTCCAGGTTATGTAAATGCAGCGATTGGAGGATCCTAAGGCGGTAAACAGAAATCAGGTGGGGTGCAAACAGCTGGAAGGGAAGGGGACATCTTGTTAGGCCCTTGTCGGTGCCAATGTCGTCAAAAATTATCCTCGTGTTTGTCTCCAATCAGTATTTCTTAGGTTATTCTTAGAAATAACATTATATACGTACATCTTGTACATATAAGATATTTTCTCTAAATTCAGTAGTCTGTTGTTATGTCATATTTTATATATCTGGCGATCAAGAAAAACATGCAGAACTGGGGTTAAAGTGCTCTGAGAGTAGCAACCATGATGGATATGACAATGCTTAGATTCCTGAGAAATTTCTTAGTAAAATAAAAAGTTTCATTTCCCAGGGAAACCGGAAATAACTTCTTCCGAGAAGACTAAATCCCACGACAATTGAGAGTATGCCCTTAGATTAAGTGAAGACGAAATTTTAGTGGAGGATTTCAACATTTTCTAGTTTGCTTTATATTGTTACATAATTATCTTGTTACTATACTTCTATTTTTCCTCTTCCTATTTTTCTATTGCGTAAGAATTAATTTAAGATATTCACGTTTTATAAGTTCTCAGGACATTATATGAAAAGAATTGTTTATTCGTCGGAAGTTTAAGGGGCTTCTTTCTGGCTATATTCATCCCGTCATTAAAGTGTATAATTACATATTAGAGAGGGTCTTGACCGAAACGAAGATCAAAGGTAAAGGACAGGAACTCCTGGGGGAATACATACATATGTGGAGTGGTGTTGACAGGGATAAGAGGGCTAGAGCTGGGGTATCCTTTTTGATCAAAATGAAGCACGGACGAAAAATAAGCCAATGTGAAGAGATATCAGAGAGGCTCATGCGGGTGGACCTTGATTATCTTGGTCGAAAGATTGCCGTATTCGGAGTGTATGCACCCGGAAATAACGAGACTCCAGACGTAAAGAATGCCTTTGATGAAGAACTTAGATCTGCCCTCGAGAAGGTACACGAAGAAGAGATTATTCTGTTGGGGGACTTCAACGCTCGAGTCGGACGTCAAATGGGTAGCCGAGTGGTTGGACGCCATGGAGAAGAAATAGTAACGGATAACGGAAGACGGCTACTAGATATATGCAAATCCTTCGACCTCTCGATAAAAAACAACTTCTTTAGACACAAATGGATCCACCAAACTACTTGGAATAAACCAGGTTTCCAGTCATCAATACTAGACTATATTATATCCAAACAAGCAAGCACGCTAAAGGTAGAGGATGTGCGTGTATTTCGAGGCTGGGAATGCAGAAGTGACCATCATATGCTACGTGCCAAGATTTACTTTCCCTGGACTGTGGGGAGAAACAAATGCAAAGGTGGAACAACGACGGAAGCAGAAACCATTCCTTATTATCAGCTTGATCTACTTGGGGATGCAAGCATCCGAGATCTATACACGGGACGACTAGATGCGAAGTTAGATCTCAGTATAGGAGTGAGTGCCTCAGAAAAGTACGCACACTTGAAGGAGTGCTTTCATGCAGCGGCAGCTGAAGCTCTCGGTCCGAGGGAGAGGCGCCCTAAGCCGGACTGGTGGACAGATGAGATGGCTGGAATGGTGAACCAAAAGAAAGTAGCATACCAAAGGTATCTGTCCTCAAGAACCAGCGAAGACTGGATTAATTATAGAAAATTAAATAAGGAGGTCAAAATAATATTAGCTAACGAGGAAAATGCTACAAAGATGCTGCGAGCGCATAGATAGCACGTTGGGATACAACAGAGTAAGAGAGTCCTGGGGTATCTTAAAAAAGCTGCGTGCACCCAGAAAAGGAAATGTGCTCTCACCAATTAGCGATTCGGATTGGAAAATGCATTTTGAAGATCTCCTTAGAGAGAGCCGCCCCCAGTTCCTGGCAGAGGAGAGAGCTACACGAACACAGGGTGCTGGAGTGGAGATTACCATGGAGGAATTGGTACAGGCTCTGAACGGCCTGAGCTGAAAAAACGGAAAGGCCCCGGGACCAGGCGGGATCCCGATGGAGCTGCTGAAGTGTGGAGGGGATAAGATGAGGACCATCCTCCTTGAAGTAATTAGGCTGATATTGAGGGGAGACAGGATACCAGAGGATCTCCGAACTGGCTTTATATCACCTATATACAAGAAAGAAGACAGAAAAGTATGCAGGAACTACAGAGGTATCTGTGTGCAGAGCTCTGTAAGTAGAATTATTGGAAGACTGCTCCGAGACAAGCTAGAGCATGAGTTCCTAACCCCAGAAGAGCAGGCGGGCTTCACTGCAGGGCGTTCCTGCAGTGACAACATCTTTGTCCTAAGGCAACTATTCGAGAAATCCCAGGAGATGAACCAGGAGCACCATATGGCATTCGTGGACCTTGAACAGGCATATGACAGTGTCCCGAGAAGCAGAATGTGGTCGGCACTGACGGAGGCGGGCATCGACGGCAACTTGATATCTGCAGTAAGGCAACTCTACCGAGACATCTACCGAATCAAAATAGGAAATCGGTTGTCGGAACCTTTCGCAGGCACTAAGGGTTTGAAACAGGGTTGCAGCATGGCGTCCGCCCTTTTCAAGATTTACCTCCACACGTCTGTAAGGCAATGGTATGCACTGTGCGGAGATGTGGGGCCATTTATCGACGATGACCAACTG
The DNA here is from genome assembly GCA_911387785.2 of Aelia acuminata. Classification (NCBI taxonomy): domain Eukaryota; kingdom Metazoa; phylum Arthropoda; class Insecta; order Hemiptera; family Pentatomidae; genus Aelia; species Aelia acuminata. The sequence goes on along the minus strand of OU426983.1, from coordinate 62,254,124 downwards.
ATCTCCCTATTTTTTGCGGATGACCAGGTTGTATTTGCGCGGAGGAAGGTCTATCTGGAAATGATGATGTACTCACTGTGGGACTGCTATGAGTCTATGGGGCTTAAAATAAACTTCGGAAAGACTGAGTACATGGCTATTTGCGCTGGTAATGACGGTGATCTCCTCGTTGACTCTGAAAAATGTACAAAGGTTGATGTTTTCAAGTATCTGGGACCTTACCTCGACTCCTCAGGATCCTCGGAAACAGATATGAGGAAAAAAGTGGAGCAAGCTCGAGAAGTCACACGCATGTTGCACCCGATTTTGTGGAACGGAACCATTACTAAGGAAAATAAGCGAAGGATCTTCCACGCCATCGTCGAGCCCATCCTAACCTATGCATCTGAAACTTGGACCATGGCATCCCAGCTTTACTCAAGGGTTCAAACTGTGGGGATGGACTTTTGGAGGAGATGCCTAAGGGTAACAAGGATGGACAGGATTAGTAATGACGTTGTTCGGGACAGAATGGAGGTCCCCTTGTCTGTCAACCACAGAATTGGACAGCGAAGGCTAAGATGGTACGGCCATGTAAGAAGAATGTCCAGCGAGCGATGGCCGAGACGAGTCTTAGATTGGCATCCGCCAGGAAGACGGAGAAGAGGACGACCCAGGAAAAGATGGATAAGTGAAGTAGAAGAGGAAATGGCGGGCCGAGGCCTTGAGGACGGAGACTGGCTGGACCGCGATCGCTGGAGGTCAGCCCTGGTGTAGAAAGGCAACCCGTGTTGGAAAGCGTAAAAAAGTAAGAGAGTGGTGAGACCAAGCTGCTTTCAAACTCAGTGCGACTATTGTTATGGCCGTACCTTGTCCTTTCTCCCACATACTTAAGTTAAACGATCTGCAGTAATAAGAAATATAACTAAACGTTCTTGCAATTCGTCACCTGAGGCAGTTTTTTAGATCCAATGGCAAAAGAGTAACTCGAACTTTGGCCATTACCTCCTGAGTTTATGGTAAGTCCGCATTAGTATAATTTTATAGGAGAGTAACCTAAAAAAGTTCCATATTTATAAAAGTATCGAAGGAAAAAGGTAATCCAGTAATCCAATTAATTATAATCTGTCTTCTGTCCAGATAAAAACCTAAATATCCAATTTCTTTTTACATTCTAATTGGGCAATGGAATGTGGCTTCAGAAAAAGTAGTCAGGGTTTTTTTGGTTTTTGTAAGTCTGAAATATATACATATAATAATATTAGACTTAGGACGCTGCCCTGAGGTACTCCTGCTTTTGTACACTAAATGTCAGATAGTTTAGTTTCTACACTTACAACAACATTTTTGTCAATTAAGTATGAAATTAATACTAAAAAGTAGGTCGGAGGAAGTAAAATGTTAAATTAGGAAAGCAATCCTTTACTCCAAACGCTAGTACGATAATTTTGGAATCTAAGGAATTCGGAATCAAATTTACTAAAAGATGGCAACGTAGTACAGTTGAATGATGTTTTCTAAACACGAACTGATCATTTGGATTAAATTGAAATATTTCAAATAAATCCAGACAAAAAAAAATTATAATAATTATCATGAATGTTATCACACACTTTTATTCGAAATTTATCAACCAGTAGGCCATGGGCCATTTTTCTTACATCCCTCTTAATTCAAAGGTACAATCCTTAGTTTGAAACAAGTAAATAATCCTAAAATCTAAAAAAACCAGAAGCCATGATATGCCAGACCACCACTGATATATATTGACTCCATCCGCAGATTCCCAAGCGAAAAAAAAGTTGATGTAATTTAAATTTTAAGTACCCCACAATCTATATTATGTAACTACATTTCAAATATTTATTTGAATAAATAAATTAAAAAGTTTATAGTGCCTAAGATGCTATTGTAAAACTAGTTTTCATATATAGCAAATTGATTAAAGATATCTTCTTTTGTTTTTCCCTGAAAAACTGAATTGCATCATATTTTAGGAAATAGAAATATTAAGATTTTCTTTATACCAATATTTAGTTGAAATGTTTATTCATGAATGAACAGTATGAAAACGTATGAAATGTGATACAAAGAGAAAAAAAAAATTATGATTTCTTTCTTTTGAATGAAAATATCTTTAAGGTATGGCAACAGGTCTTTTTCCCCTTCATTAATAGTTTAAATATTATTGCTATGCCACTATCAATCACAAGTTTTGTTCGGTGAGCTTGGTATGGCAAAGCAATCTGTAAGGATGTGTGAAACTTAGTCTAACTATACCAGATACATTAAGTCTATTAAAAAAAAAAATTAACATACCTTTATGTTTTGGTCGAGATGTGGTGTGGGGTAAACCTGAAAAAAAATATTGATTTATTAACAACTGACTTATGCTTATTCGATAAAAAGAATTTGAACATTAAAATTAAAATCAAACTAATGGAAAATAACGAATAAGGGTCTGGCCACACATGTCCGCACCGGATCCGCACCGTAGCAATAATATAGGTTATGTTCAGAATATTTTTAATTTAACTTGCATATTACCTTTAGTTATGCCTAAAGTTCAGGCCATACATGTCAGACACATGCCACTTTAGGCATAACTAAAGGTAATATGTAAGTTAAATTAAAAATATTATGAACATAACCTATATTATTGCTACGCTGCGGATCCGGTGCGGACATGTGTGGCCAGACCTTAATACATTTCATACAAAGTATTAAACAGATGTAATATTTAAATCCAAAGCATAATTATTGATTTTTTAAAAATAAATACTCTGAAACTGAATTTCTATTTTGATATATTTTTTTACTATATTTTATTTTTGGATAATCCAAAAATTCAACAGGACTTTAGGATCATTACCCGCAGAAAAGTCTTTTCGATAAATTATGGAGTATTACGATTTTTCCACTGGACCCATCCTTTATTTTAATATTTTTTTCCACAGGAGCATAATGGTTCTCCGGTCAAAAGTGAAACCTACTCGCACCAGATAAGCTTATCATTTTCATCAGACTCACTCCATCTAGGTGAAGGAGGTGGTTCATAGAATATCCCTTAGCGTCACATGCTTCCCTAATGTATGTTGCGGTAGTGATGGGGAGGGGGAGAAAAATAGAACAAAAAAGGAAATGAAGGATATAAAAGGGAACGATTACATTGGGCCGCGCGACACCAGAGACATGCCAAACCGTCGTTATAGCTAATGATGACATCAGGCTTAGCGGGGAGGGGGCGGCGCCATTTATATAGGAAAGGATTTTTAAATTGCATCCGTGTTCTAAGACAATAAATTCTTAAGATCTATTGCCTAGATCATCTGAGAAGATCATCGGAGCTAGAGGTGGTGGGTGTGACTCGGGCAGGTATTCCATTCCACAGCACCTAAGTTGTTGAATAATCGTTCGTAAAGAAACACCTAACCTTAGCTGGCACCATAATAATAGAACAATTAAAAAAATTGTATCAACATTAAATTTTGTTGGGAAATATGTATTTTAAAAATAATGTATGGAAAATTCTGATACATACATTGGCAGGAATGAACGAAATAAGTAATATATTTTTTAGAAGTAGTCATTTGAAGTTAACTAGCAGGGGCTTTGACTTTGAAAGGATCGATCGAAATGTTTGGATTGACTAATAGCTTTCGAACATCGGTTGTTCGAAAAAAAATAGTTAACCCGAATCGAAAAAATGGTCACTTTATTCTTCTAATTCCTGTTACATAAGTTTCCTAAGCAAATAAATCAAATCAACATTATTAATTAATGTTTACTATGGTCATTGAGACATATAGATCCTAAGTGATAAGCCTTATCTTAACGTATTAAGATAAATTACTACCACTTATCCCTTCTCAAGTTAATGCACATTATTTATGTTCTTGATTTTCCACATTCGTTTATCAATATCTATATCATTTTTTGCCTAAATTCTCGTGAATACCATGCTTGAGTCAGTCTCAACTCAAAAATAAAAAAATAATTATAAGTTTTCATCTAAATTTTTATATACCTCTTTTAACTGAAAGACGAGGCAACCGGCAAATTAGATCCATTCTTCTCGGATATGAAATTCGCGAGAAGTATACTAATGCATTGCTTATCCGAGCATGCTCAAATAATTATTCCATCAGAAAAAACAAAAAGAAAAGTTGTTGGTGAAAAAAAGCCCTCTGAGAGAGAAAAAAAGAGTTTATTGTCTGTGTCATCTGAGTTTAGTGTCGTAAAGTGTATTCCTCGGCTATCAGCCGGGAGGGTCTCACAAGGCTTTTTGCTCAGCCCCTGCTTTTTTATTTCAATCATTAGTCGGCCGCCGGTTTATCGCTGAATAATGCCTTTGTCATTTTATTTCTTTTATAAACCAGCCTGGAAGGAGATATTCTTAAGAATGGAGGTCCGCCCACCGTAGGTACCTAGGTAGGTCGGTAGTAGTAAACCTTTTTTTATTTTTTTTATAATATTTTTGCATTAAGATAAAAAAAAAAGTATGGTTTTTTTTCTTCCAGAAATTCCAAATTCATTTTGTTGAGTTTGATTTCTTAATGAAGGAAATTTGTTGACCGTAGAAGATTATGAGATGGAAATGGTTGGGGGTGCGGTCAAATGAAAACACTATATGTGAAATAACATATATATTGTGCCGACGTTTCGACCCGATATTCAGGTCTTCTTCAGGGCTGTCGAGTGAACTGTCGGTGATCGACTTCTTCTTATTAATTAATGAATTGATTTCTTAATTGTATTTTAAATGTATGCATTTAAAACGATTCTAATTATTCGCATAAGTAACTAAAAATTACATCAAATCTCAATTATAGTTTATGGAGTATAGTCATTTTTCATACATGAAGTTCTTTTTTGATTATAAATATATCAATTCAAATCAAAGATTTGATCATTTGTATATATTTTGATATTTATATTTTCTTTAATTGAATATATAAATCAAAGAAAAAGATAATGTTGACAATTTCATTCTACCCAAATCGACTCTTACTCGACATTTCTCTGATAATTTGAAATAATATTACATTACGTAATGTTGTAAAAATCAGAAAATAGCTTATTGATTAGATTGATAAATAATTTATAAAGTTTTAATTTAGGCAGTGAAAAATGAAAAAAAAAATAATCAATAAAATATAAATTGGCTTTACCTGGATCTGCGATGTTTTTATTGTTGCCGTATAATTTTATTTTTCCGGTCTTCAATCTTATCGATTCATAGTTTTATGGATGGGATCGTTTATTACTGTCACCGAGTTTATTAAAATTAAAATTTCAATTTTATAATGACTCTGACTGATCGAAGTCGATTTTAAAGGCCTATTGACACGATTAAGTTGGCACGAACAGTGAAACCAAACGTTGGATTGCTTTTTGACCACCAAGGGCGTTTAGAATGGACCAAAGCATGTGTTTTTTTATCAACCTTGGAATGAAAATGGTATATTAATTGTCATTGTAAACGAATGATGAAGTAACTAAAACAGTTTTATCCCAAGGGGGATCAAAAAACCTAATCGTGTAAACTGTAACCCTAACTATTTCGTTCCAGTTTGATCGCCCCCTGTTGATTAAAATTCGAAGGCTGAGGGCCAAAAAAGTGTCTGATTTGAAGAAAGTTTTCGATCTTATAAAATGAAAGTACTCATTTCATCGACAACAAATGTGAATGCCTGCCACCTCAGATCGGTTGCCATCAAATTTAATAGGCAAACAAAAATTCGGGTTAGAACAATTTTTATTTATGTAAAAATTAAAAATATGTTAAAGAAATAAAGATATCAATATAGTTATACATTATCTTAACAGTTAAGCAGTGACAAGAGAAGTAACCGTATTACGTTTGTGGTTGAGGTTAGACTGAACCACTAGTCGATAGCTCCCTTTTATTTCTTCACTTTTAATAGTTCTTCTGCGTTCGAAGGCTTTAGAATATACAGAACGTACCATAACAAATACCGCGTGGTAATACTTCTAACCATTCTAGACGAATTCACTAAGCTACAGAAGTAAACATCTGATTTTGTTTCTTCCCTTATGATATATTAAACAAGTACTCTTAACATTTTTCCAGTTCTAATGAAATGTGGATTATCATGACTTCGTTTAGGTTACAAATGCAGATTTAAAATCTCATCCTTCAGAAACGTTACAAAATGTCTTGTTAATAGAAACCGTCTTCTGTTCATGACTGTATATTAATTGCTTGTCACAATTGCTAAATGTAGCTTATTAAAAACTTGAGACATGGTACGTTAATAAATGTATGTGCCGCGATTGTCCGCATGTACTTTTATTTCTTCCATAATGAGCACTGAATATTTTCTAAAGTTAGGTGTATAGACTGTGAAAGCTATTCGCGACCCTTAGACATTTAGTTAACACGAAATCATCAAATAATCATCAATCCGTCATCATCAATATTGATTAACACCTATGACAGCATGTTGTATCTACTTGTGTCTGTCTTGTATCTCGTGTTCTACTTGCAACTTGTAGAACATCTTGTAAGATATACATATATATGTAAGATGAATATAGTTAACTGTATATGTACTTACTATATACTTTGATGGTTCCATCGGTGTCGCCTAAGGAGTTCTTAGCAACGCATTTGTACGAGCCATAGTCTTGTTCGCTCACCGCCCTTATTGTAAGCTTCATGTGCACTTTGTAAGCGTTGTCTACCAGCACTGGCTCGTATTTAGCACCTTAAAGAAAATTATTACTGGTATTAATAACTTCTCAATAATGACAACAATATGAAAATTGATTTCAACAATAATATTCTACAGTCTGTTCCATGAAGGTATATTATTCAAGATACAGTTTGTACTTCCTACTATACTACACGCATTCATATTTGCTTACTATCTAATCTTAAAATTTCATGACGAATTTTCGGTTTTCGCTCTTGGTATGATATATCCAGCACAAAGAAATCGCTTACAAATTATTATGGAACAGATTATGCAGAAAGTTGTTATAACCACATTAAACCATCAAATGCGAAAATCGGTACTTTGAGAAGAACAAAAAACAACATTATAATCGTGCACCACAAATCAGGTTTTTTATAAAAGATCAAGTTTTTTTATATTTCTTCTATCAATATTTAATCTTCATTCAAATTATTGAATATTGATATTTAAATCCCCACCCTATGACCTTATACAATAGTTAAACAATTGAATTTAAAAAACAAATATAATTTTTAAAATTTGACACTTCGATATGGTAGCAACGACGATACTATTCGCTAATAAAATAAAATATTTAAGCACAGTCGATTGAATCTATTTTCAAACAAATAATTTAAAATAAATCAATATAAAACAAATTGAACGAGAGCGGAGTGTTAGGCAGTCTAAAAATTGCTAATGGAATCGAAAGAGTAGAAAGGACTGATTAGATCGAAATATTAAAAAAAAAAAAAAAAAAAATCGAGCGTAGCCACGGCTCCAAGGGTAGAAGCTAACTATCGGTGATGGAAATTGGATGAGGCAAAATATAGGGGGGTAGGTGCGGGAATAATATTAAAAATCGGTGTAATTTATAATTTCAAAAATGTAATATAACTTTACGTAATAATGTATAAAAATATAATAAAAACAGCTAATTTACATTTTGAATTATTAAATAAAGAATTCTAAAATAGCAAAGGAATATTAAAAGAATGCTGCATGTACCCCGCCCGATTGAAATATATCTACTTATCACTGGAAAAGTGAAGAATGGGTATTCAGCTAAAAGAAAAAAAAAGCCTTTGCCATTTATTTTTTGCTGACAACGGAGTTCTAATAGCAAGATGAAAAGGAGGTAACCTACATATATAGCAAAATTTATCTTTTTCAGTATCATCTACGACTATATTTACATTAAATTTTTATAATTTATTTTGATTAATTTATTTTCCGTATTCTCCTCCGAACTATTTGCCATATGCCTATCCCTAACCCTAATTTTAAACAATGACTTCACCTGCAACGATTTTTTAATCATCAGCGATTCCTATTCCGCTCTAAAGTCCATAGAAAAGTTTCATTTCCAGGATAACCCCATAGTAACCTCTATAATCCAAATTATTTTAGAAACCAACAGAAGTACAAAATTTCTTTGGGTCCCGAGTCATGTCGGAATAACGGGAAATGAACTGGCTGACAGAGCTGCGAAGGAAGCCTGCAACCTATTTCCAGTTCCTAAAGTTAAAATTGCTCTATATGACTTCCAAACAGCTATCCTCAATCAATATAAAGAAGCCTGGGGTCATTTTTGGACAACGGTTCCGGCTACTAATAAAATGAAGAAGCTCTTCAGTGATAGCAAACCTCTCCCAGAAATACAAGGAAGCCGCCGAGAGCAGACTATAATAACCCGCCTGAGGATTGGGCACACCAGGCTAAATCGTGGGCACCTCTTAGAAGACAAACCTCCTCCAATGTGTCGAATATGTAATACAAATTTAACATTACAACATATTTTGGAAAATTGCCCGGGATTGGAAGCAGCGAGGAATACAAACCACGTCAAGGGAAACGCTGAAGCCCTAATACCAGAAAATTCAAAAAACTTATTTAAATTCCTTAAAGACACAAATATTTACAAACTTTTATAAAGCGTTATTTAATGTAGTTTCCATTAATTTGATTATAGTTCCATTAGTATATGATCTATGTGATCCAATTTAATTGATGTATATGCCCTTGATGTATTGTTATTGATGTATGTTATCTAGAATTGTTATGTATTAGAAATGTTATGTAGAGTTGTATGTTATCTAGAATTTGGTGCCTCTAACCCATGTTGTTGTACACGGCACCTTAAGTGTAACTAAATAAATAAATAATTTATTTTGTTAAAATTATAAAATTTTAAAATAGTTTATTTAAATTTTTTTAAAAATAAAATACTTTATTCAGCTATAAGATTATAGTTATTATAGCTATAATATTTCCATATTTGGATATAGAGTGATACTTGATTCTTTGGAACAAACTATTGCGTTGGAGTTGATTATGGAGAGGCGAGTTTCTTCGAAAGTTGTAGCTGCTAGGAGCCCTGGAGGACTGTAGCGCATCTGAGAATGGTGTAATCAAGAGACTCAAACAATCCAGTGATTAGTAGAGTTACTTGACACATCTCACTGGGGCTTAGCAGTAATGCCCATTGTCCTTCTACTGGTTCCCCCACCATTTCTACTCTCGACAATTCAAATTAGGTAAGCCAGTTTGAATAGTAGTCTCTATTTAAATTTTGGAACCTGTATCTAGTTTGTAACCGGATTCCGATTAATCAATCATTGGAAAAAGTGAGCAATTAAAGGAGGATTTGGGAACAGGTTCAATATAAAAGAGAAATTCATTTATTCCCCCGCTACAACACCTTTAACCATCCTCTTTATTTCGTCACCAAAACCTTCAATCTTCAATGATCTATGGTATTGCCCAAAACAACAAGGTTTATTGCATCATAAAATTACTAACAAGACTATCAGAGTTAAGTGGAGTATTCGTGTCATATGGAGTGCAAAGTTCAAATTCGGACGTGCATAAATAAATAGCTATGAATGGTGGGATGTTATTTTATTTTATTATTTTTTTAAATGCATATTAAACCTGGAACCATATTCTTTTCAGCAGTATAGCTAATTTTTCTATATCCAACAAACTGCTATTAAGATGAAGGAAAAATGGTTTCAAGCCGATAAGCCTCTCTTAAAACCATTGCATATTACGTGCAATAGTATAGAATAAAACTATTTCGCACCTTCAATAACATAAAGCGTGTTTACGGAGGCTATGAACTTTTAAACAAACCTAAGTCACCAAGTTTGATTTTGAAATTTCCCAGTGAGGTTACATCTGGCAATATATGGTTATAGTAGATCAAAGTTAGGAGGTATGAAGTTTGCACTTCGTACCACAGGAAGCAGTTAATGTAATAAAAACACTAATAAGAAATAACGGACTAATGCCCTAGCAGTAAAATCGCAGTCACCCTTTCCTCTTCCCCCCAACTGCACTCAGTCAAAATCTTTCTGAATTGAAGTTAGTGAAAGTCTACGACTAAATAAATATACGAATTAAAGAATAAATAAAATTATTCTTTACTCATACCTTCATGAATGTCAAAATATGCAATTATGCATCTATTGGGTAAGCAATAAGAAGTCTTTTATTAAAAATATGTGCTATAAAAGTTTTTATAGCACACATTTTAATAAAAAGAAATTCGAATAAAATATTAAAATGTTGCAACTACGATAGTTTTTTTCTTTTACTTTTTATTGTATAATTAATCTTTTCACTTTTCCACCTCATTGGTATTATTATTCTCCAGACGTTCACTTTTAATGTGAGCAGTTTTGATATGTTAAAGAAAGATAACATGTATGAATATACGTCGACTCCGAAAAAAATTCTCTCTACAACAAAATATTCAAAGATGTTAATATTTCCCCCCCTAAAGTTTAGAACTGTAATTAAGACACATATTATTGTCATGTCAGTATTAACTAGATGTCTTTAAACGTACTCTTCACAGGCACATAAATGGTCTAGCCAAAAATACACCCACAAAACTAATATGATTAATATATATTTTATTTTTTATTTCGGAGAAGGTGCATTGTATTGAAATTATTATTGTTATGAAACGATTTCATTACGTAAATTTTTGCGAAATCAGATAATTCTATTCGCCAAAGGCTCATATTTATCACTAGTTTCATCTGCTATTAATAGAAAATAGGAAGGCGAATTTTCATTTGGTCCAGAGCAGTTTAAGTTATTTATAGAAGCACTTACTTTAACTAAGGCACCCGCCTCAGACAGTGAAACACTGATTTAGGAAGACATTTAAGCAGTTTGGAAATATCTAAGTGACTCTTAAACTAAACTAAATTTGCCTAACACATTTTTTTGTTTAATGAATAAATTCTCTATTCTTTTAAAAAAATTAAACATAATTTAATTAATTCGTTAAGACAATAGCATCCCTTTTTTTCAATCCTGAACTAAAAGTTAGATAGAAATTTGGTTTAGAGTTAAAAAGAAATAGATAAACTTGAAAGCGATTATTTCTATTTTATGATCGCGTTTCGCTAGTCGGTTCAGGTACAGAAGATGAAGTGAGAGTTTTCTCCAGGATAACGAAGGTTATCATCGACTCGTTATTAACGTAAGTAATATCCTGTTAATAACATAAGTTATTAACACAATATTCCAGGATGATATTCCGAAATGAACCTGACACGAGGAAACGGCTGCTATTTTAAATGTGTTCGAACCACCAGAAATTCGCGGGATGATACGTGCTGCGTTTGCTTTATACGTAAATCTGGCTTTGAACTATAGTCCACGGCACAAAGGGTTCGTTGACAGCTCTGGTTGTTACCGAATCCTTTGTAATTTTGTAACTGCATGTAACCGTTAACTTGTGGTTTGAATCCAAACAGCTTTAACAGGAAGTAATTATCTGGTGAGATCAAGTGAGCAGGGCTATCAGGTGATCCCGCCTTGGAGAGGATCATCCTGGGTGGACCTTGAAGGTCCTTTGAAGCGCGGACGATCCTTAACCGCCACCACCTCGCCAACTAACGGATTATCTTGGAGGTCCTTAGACTCGGCTGGGTGAGGCGATATTGCAGGAGTCGGCTATTGTATTCAATGGCCACTCCAAGATTACTGCGGTCCTTCATAGCTAATAGGATAAAGGCGGTCCTAACTCGTCCTCTAGCGTTGCCTGAGAAAGTTAGACTGCAATTTTAAATTCAACTAGCATAATCCAGAAACATATCTTTTCATAAGCAAGCCCATAAAAATCCGCGTATTTGCAACTTAGCCTTCTGATATGATTATGGCCTATCGAACTCCTAATTTAGAAATAGTGTTTAGCAAATCTGCCATTTACTCGTTTCATTTATAAGGCACATAAAAATATAAAAACAAAATGAAATAAATAACCTAATATACTATTGCTAGACTTCTCACATTAGACATTAATTATTCTTTTTTAAGCACATTTAAATAATAAGTGATTTAAGGGATTATTTCCTGGAAAATTTATTATGCTGAAATGCCATTGCACACACGATAGCCAATGAATCTTCTTGGTCGGACATGGCTCTACTGGCCGAACAAATCCAGGGCTTCCTCCCTTCACTATATAGCCAATCTTCCCAACTTAACACCTCGACACGGCAACCTGCTCTAGTCAGCCAGTACCTTAGCAGTTACGAATAATCAGGGTTATATTTTACTCATATTTAAATAAAAAAGATCTCCAGTTCAAATTTGCCATTGGCGAAGTTACAAACTATTGTAGATTAATATTTTTTTTTTGTTCTTGCCCTTCCTCGCCTATTAGGCTATAAGAAGTTTCCGGGGAGAGGGTAGTGGATTATTGACGAGAATATTAAATATACCATCCTCGGGGTTTTGAACTGCCTTTTTTTGGTTTATGAATCATATATTTCCATGGGAAGGCGTATTTCTTAACAGATTGTAGGTAACTTTTACTTATAGCATTAATAAGCTCTCCTCATGCAGGTGACGAAGGGATCTCAAGACTGTTGTTCTCAAATTACATTTTCAATAAGACGACAAAATATCTTGTGGAGGAACATCAATAAAAAACAATGAACGGGTAGGGATCTATTAAACTTCTTGCATTCCAAATTTCAACATCTGTTGGAACATCAATGGACGGTCAGCAGGCGAAAAACAAGAACTTGTAGGCGCATAAATTAACTAAGACAAACAACCATAATAGATTGCTATTTTTTACGTTGGAAACGAAACAATTTAGGTAATTAAAGGACTGGCAATTATCTTCAGGGTCATGATGATCATATCGTAAATCATTAAAATCTGATCAGTCCGACTTAAAACCATTGTAGATTTGATATACCGTTCACTTGTTTAGGCCTCAGCCAATGTCTAATGTGCTTAATACTCTAAAAGGAATCCATATTATAAGATTTTTAAATTTAGCTTGATGAAAAATATACGGTTATTGAATATCAGTTTCAAAATAAGCTGATCCTTAGTGATCGCTTTCATGAGCGCCGGTACATAAAATAAGATTTTTAAGCTATTCCGAATTGCAAAAAAATTTAAGTTATGACTCTTAATAATTTATTCTTTACTTTTGACATATTACCAATAATAAAAAAAGCTAATATAAAATATTAAGAAGTATCAGTTTAATCAATATATAGTATAAAAACAAAGAATAGTATAAGTGTGAAAAAGTTCTCACCTACGACATGCCTTTTAAACTTCATTATATCCAAAAATGTTGTCCGACTAATTTATTTTTATATTTTAATTAATTTTCAAAAGAGTCACCTGTATAATAAGACATTCAAATTCATTAGGGATTGAAAATTTTCTGGGCAACATTTTTAGGCATTTATTATGCGAAGTTGATTATAAAATCTCATTCTTAGAAAACAAATAGAGAAGTTTGTCATGCAGTGCATAAGAAGATAGAGATGATGAAAAGATTAAACGTTGTCGTTCAAACGATTTTTTTTCAATCTCACTAAAGTAAGGAACAATTACATGCAACTACTGAACAGCAGTTACAAAATGACTTGGAGAGATATTAAAAATCTCCCATGTTTTGTTAACGTCATAAAATAAACTCGTTAAGTAAAGTAAAACATATCAATCAGTCTCTATATACTCACCGATAACATGCTTTTGGCCTGCAAAACAAAACAATATGTAAATACCTATGTAAAATGTAAAATGTAACAGGATAAATGTGAAACTGTGATGAGATGGTACATGGAAATAGTATATTCGTAGAAACGAATACACGAATTCAAGTTACAGAAGTAAGTTGGAAACATTTATATGGAATAATTATTTTGTAGTAGGTACTAGTACCCCCCCTCTTTCGGTCCCATAAAGTTCCACCATCTTATGGCAGCAGGCTGATGAAGGCCAAGCTACAGTATGGAGTGGAATAGAGAAAAGGAAAGTGAGAATGGTGCTTTGAAAATGATGATATAATTTCATCTAGAATGACATTAATGTTCATTACAGTTATGACTTTATTATTATTATTTTTATTGAATATTATTGAAAGATACGGTGTATAGGCTGCTTCATATACAATATAAGTCCCAGAAATGAAATTTCATTTTCTAGTTAAAAATGAAAATATTTTTTTAATCCAAAATCACTCTTAGGAATCATATATTAATGGATATTTTCATGATATTGATAATATTTACCGTGGGCGATGATGTCCCCCTTATCTTTGGTCCAGTAGTTGATAGATTTGGGGTAGGCTTCGGAATGGCATTCCAGGGTGATTTCCTGCCCTTCTGCCACGCCCACCAATTGGTCCGGGATCCACACCATCGGCGGAACTGGAATAATAATAAGAAAATATAATTTGTATAAAGTATATAATATTATTTGTATAACTATATAATATATAAAATTGTATAAAGTATGTAATATGATATCAAGATATAACACACACACATCTTTGGTTTTTATTGTTATATCAGCACAGGTAGATAGATATAGTTAAACTTATATTATTATTTTTTCTTTGTCAATCTTCCTTATTATGCTTGTTATTTCTTTGTTTAATATATCTAAGTTAAGTTTTAAGCCATTTTTATTTTATTTTCTTCCATCATTTTAGTGTTTAACCATGTCATTACTTCTACATTACTTCAAGGTCACCTGTGTTGTATATGTTGGCATAGCCACCTACAATACTAAAATCGCGGGTTCGCCTCCTGCGATGGCCCTAGGATTTTTAAAAAAATCCTTGGCTATGCCTTCCATCGCGTAAGACGTAAAGTGGAGCTCCCGAACCATTACGATGTCAGATGGTCGTTGAAGTTCCCTTTCCTGGGGACCTTGATAGGCCAAATGTAGGACGCCCCAATCTAGGAGATCCCACATCGTCCGATTAGCCTTAGCAGCATAAAGTGACGTTAAAAAAAGCACATAAACAACTTTAAGGAGTTCATCAATGGTGATACATACCTCCTCTTCTCTCCTTTCAAGGCGATTTTGTCATCGGTAGGGTGCTGAGGGTGCTGAGGGTGCTGACTGCTACAATAGTGATAGTTGTAATCTTTTAAATAACTTAACTTGTTTCGATGTATAATTGCCAGTAAACTAACAAGTGATGCTTTTTTTGTCAAATTAAATAAATCCGCTCTTCTCTCAATCTTCCAAAGGTTGCCTTTAAGAAATATTTTCTTGTCTCTTTTTTCAGAGGGTTTAGACGGCCCCTGTTCTCGGTGACGATTTCTCCGCCTTCTGAATAATACTCGAGCGAATATCACAATAAAGATGGATAATAAATATTTATCATATCAATGCATCGGCTTTATTATGTTACAGAATTTTTATCATGAGAGATTTTACTTACAAGTAAATTTCTTATAATTACATATTATAATGTCACAAAAAAAAAACAAATAAAAAAGACAAAAGAAAAAAAAAATAGACATTTGAACCATCGACCGCCTAAAAAACAGTCTTTAGTTCCCAATGAACTCTATTCGTTTGTTTACAAGGGTTATGTCGATTGGTGAAATTCCGAGAGTTGCGCAGAGATGAAGATTGTAGGAACAGGTTTAAGGCTGAATAGTATCAAATATAAAATCACTGTTATAATGAAAAAGAAACGACACTGGGAAATGAGACTTAATGATAAAGGAACTACAGATCTGTATCAAATTTAATTCCAGTGGGTATTGAGATACAGTTATTTAATTGCTACTATAACATCTATTTAAATAATATCTGTATAATATAGTATAATAACTATATAAAAGCCATAAAATGGTGCAATAAAAGGGTTGCGAAGGATTCAATATAAAACCCTTTATAGCCATAGCTCTTGCCGCGACACTTGGCCGGCTCCTGATGAGCAGATGGGCTGCTGTGTTGGCTTAATCACTCCCGCGGGTGGCCTAACCTTCCAACTTGAGAATGATTGTTTTTGCAAACTCTCTCCGATTGGACTTTCAAAAGAAAAGAAAAATCCGGAGTAGGGTTTTTAGTTTTCAGATTTTTTTTCTAAAGTTATAAATTAAATCTCTGACGTACCGAAGGAAAAAAATATTTCGATAAAATTTATGAGGTGAATCGGAATATTTTTCCAAGTTTCATAGTATATGAAATATACTATGAAACTGTATATACTAAGAATATACTACGAAAATGTTTGCAGTATAGTTTATACAGACAGTCGGTACAAACAGTATTACCCCTCATTATGCTATTGTCGTACGTAAAATAGAAGAGTATCTCTAGTAGTTTCTCCACACATGAGAGATGGCGTTTTTTTTTTTTTTAAATTTCGAACGATTCCCTTACAAATTAAATTTGTGAGGTGTGCCTTTATTCTACGAGAGCTGTGATATAAAGCTGAACTAGCTGAAATTAATGAGTATAAATTAAAAATAATAAGTATATAAATATATATATGTATGTTTGTTTGTTAATGCAAATTGCTTTAGGAAGGGAATGTAGGTATGTTGGTAATGGCTTATTGTTATTGTAATCAAATTGATATCAATTATAGTTCTGAGCATTCGCTCCATGCACCTCAATGTCCATAGGAAGTAAAATGTTTTAAACCACATTTCAATCACCAAGTTGATAACGCTTAGAAATCGTGTCTATTGCCATTTTATTTATAAATCTGGTATTTGATGTTTAGTTATCTTAGCTCGTTTTTTTTCAATATTTAATTTTTTTTTCAACATTGGAAATCATTTGAAAAAACATAAATCAAATAGTTTCTAAAACGAAAGTTATTTTAGATAAAACAGCAATAACAATCTATTAAAAATAAACATATTTCACGTGATTCATAATATTTTTATTGAATTAAAAAAAAATCATTTGTGAAAGAGGATTAACAGCACTCATTCTTGCGTGATTAAATAAACTTTATTTATTTTTAATAATTGTTTTTAATTGATATGAATTGTTTTCCATGTTTCCTGTACATACGAGGATTTGTAGTACTGTTGAACTAATAATATGTATGGCGGGCTTAATTTTTATTTGAAAATTAAATAAAGGTCTTACTCCCTTTTTCCTGCTACGGACAAGTACCTACGTTTACATAAATGTAGTATTTGAAGGATATTTTTTTAAAATGTTGCATCAAATCATCTCATTTTGATAGAGTGGTCTCATAATGAATGACATGACTGAATTTATAAACAACTGAAAAAGAGACTAATATAAAAGTATTACTGTATATTATTTGCGCATACACAAAAATAATCGAGATTTTGCTGATTTTGAAGTAAAATGTTTTTGAACTATTGAAATTATGATTATAATTATAATAAAGTATATTGATATATGATAAAATTATAATTTTTTTTTTAATGAGTTAAATACTTACAGTGGACTATAAGCGATATCCTTTTGCTGACTGAAGGAGGTACGCCATTGGAAGCGATGCATAAGTAAGCTCCCATGTGTAGCCTGTTAACTTTGGTAATGTTGAAGGATGGGCCGTCGATACATGCCACTGAAACAAAAAAATATCCACAGTTTATTTTTAAACTGTAACAGATATGATGGAAAAATTGTTATTCTACTTTATTATAATAAATTATTGAAGGTATCAGAAGGTAACAGTTACCATAATTGTAGAATATTTGCACTTTATTTTGATAAATATCATGGAGACAATACTTTTTATTTGAACCAGATGAAAAAAATGCTCCAAAATACAAAATGATCATGATACGTGTTTGTTTATAAAAAAAAAAATTTCGTTGGGTTTTGCTAAACAAATCGCATATACCACCGCCTGTTGGAATATATTAAACTTTTTTTTTCTCTTCTCACACTTGTCAATATATGGGAACAAGTGGATATCTTTGGTATCCATCGTATTCCGATATTATTTTATGACATATTGAATATTCTAAACCGTGCTTCCATACATACCTTAGTAGTCATATGTCCATCAATGTTAAAATTTCTACCTATTCCATTTTCAAGAGAAATTTCAGTTCTCATTGTTTTTTTAGGGTCGTTACAACATATGTTTCAAAACTTGGTAGCCATTTTGTCAATATAAAATCTTTAATGAACTAAGTTATTAACCAAACAAATGGCGAACGGATAAAAATTAAGTTATCTTGGGTTCATGGTGTATTTTTATGATTGTGTGTTTATTAAATACAAATTTTATTCAAATTATATCCGATTTGGGATTGACAACTACACACAGGTGTAAATAAGTGAATATTGGTGAACTTTGAAGATGGAGAAAGCCTTTGAAGCCTGAAACGTCAGATTGAATAAAGAAGGTTAATTTAATACAAGGGTTGTGTTGCTTCAAACAACTCTAACAGATATGAGATATAAAAGCACATTTTATTAATAATAAAAATTTAAAACAATAATGATGAATTTATTTTCTCAAATCTTGTTTATACATCAAGTCAGAGAGCATCATGACAGTATTAGATATTTGAGACATACTTATATTAAGCTATTCTTATTTATGGCTTTTATCGATAGTTTGATGTTATCGATTATTATCATCTAAATAATTTTAATACTCGTAAAATTAGGAGAGCTGTAGGTAAAATTGAGGAGCATCATGAGTTGTGTTTAGGATTTTGTCACTTATGCTCCTGAACAAACATTTTGGATGAATATGAATCGATTTTTTTACATAAAGAACTTTGAAATAAGTCAGAAATAAAATTTAATATTATGAACTTGGAGGGAAAAAGCAGTGATTTATCTCGGTTATTAATTAATGACAGTTTATAAAAATAATTAATCTCAAATGGTTTAGATTTCGGCAGTTAGCGTAACATCTGGATTGATAAAAAAAGTAGAACCAAATAGAGATAGTACATTACTCAAATATCCAGAATAAAAAGAGAGAGGTAAAAAGAGTTCAGATTTATTTTATTTTTTTATATCCATGTTCTTCCTAAGGGAATTAAAATCTCAGAATGAATTTCCGGACTCTTCCTATTTTATGTACGGCACTGTTATTTTTTATGTTATTTATTATTTCTTTTTGTTGTTTTATGATGAGACTGTTAACGTGTCTTAAGACGATAGCGGGTCTAGTGAGCATTTGTGTTGGCATAGAAAACTTCTGAGGATAGAAAACTAAGGATTATGGCAGGATTTAAGGGGGAGGGGACCTACTGCAAACACTCCAAAATAAGATGCTAAGAATCGCAGTAGATGCCCCATGTTCTATTACAAATGAGCAACTCCATAAAGAACAGCTTGCAAAACTTATACATGAATTTATCAAAAATCGGTTCAAATAATTTCACACCCAGCTGCCATCCGTTAGGAGAACTGTTTCCTTCAACCTAAGGGGACCAGCAATGTCTCACTGACTAAAAACAAGACAAGCAAAGAGGACGCACAAAACATTACAAATTTTTTAATAAAAAGACTATTAACGGACATTCCTAGGTACATAAGAAACAAAACTCTTCATACAGACCTATAACAACCAACACATAAGAACTCTTCATTCGCGTTTTTGTGTAAATTGCAAAAAAAAAAAAAGGAATGTTTGTTTATTATAATATGCTAGAGATACTTAAAGCTTCGTTTTAGAAAAAGTTTTGTTCAAGAATTTTCCAATAAAATCTGCTCCCAAAAATGCAAGAGGTCGAAGCTGACTTATTACTAAGGACTGACAGAGGGCGGCGGGGGTCAACGAGAGGTCAATCGCTAAATCGACCGCGACTGATAAAGCTCTTCCACTGGGTTAACTGAGCCCTCATATCAACCTCTTCGTCACCCACCGTATTCTTCCATTATTCTTCCATGGTATATTTGGGGGATGGAGGGGTGTCCATCTAGCACGAAGAACGGCTCTGTCTTAGCGTCAGCCGCATCTTTTGGAAGTAAGGAAAATATCGATATTTTAATTCCGATATCTCAGAATATCGATTTAAAAATCGAAGTACCGATAACCAATATTATTCATAAAGAAGGAAAAAAAATTATGAGATAAAAATACCTTTCTGATCGAAAACTATTTAAAATTAATAAAATAACTTTGTGCTAATTTATTCTTGAATCTCACGACATTTTAATAGTCACCAATAATTTTGTTGAAACATCAAAATCAAATTTTTAATATCTTGATTGTTTAATATTTAATTAATTATTTAATAATAAAGGTCATTTTATATTCGGGACATGTTTATTATAGTGTTTCCCACAATCATTTCAATACGACTCAATCTCATTTTATTTCCCTTCTATTTTTTCCTGTCTCAAAAATTTGTGAAGATTCAAAATATCGAAATCCGGTATATCGAATGTTTATATATTTTTTCGATATTTATTCCTATCTAGGAGAAGAATCACCTCGATATGGGAGGCATGACAATGGATCGATATTAAATATGAAATTATTGAACAATATGCTAATTATAAATAGCATTAAATACATTTTTTTTAAATCATTTCCTGGTTTTTCGACTTGTATAAATAAAATAGCTACTTTGCTTTGAGGGTGACAAAATAAAAAAAAAGTTAGTTGCTTATATATAATTATTATAACAACATCTTGGTTTTTAACGGATCACTATCAGAACGAATTAACTATTGTCAACAATTTTTATTATGTTATTAGAAACAGAAGATTCAAGGTGGGCCAGAAAAGTGTCAATACGACATGGTCGTATTAATTATGGCTAAATCTTGAGGTTACTCCTCTACTTTTAATTTCAGAAATATCAAGTGAGATCTTTTTGATGTTATAGCGTATTTAATTTTTGTCTTTTTGATCGCTGAAATTTCAAATTATCTCATGACGAACGATCCATATAAATCGATATAAATTCATTTTTTTCTGTGTTGGGACTATAAAAAAACGAAATCTGCTTGAGGACATCATATACGTTTTCCCTAAATATCTAAGAATAAACCTTTTTTCAGAGCTAAGACTGTCAAACATGAATGATATTCCAGGACTTAATTATTGGTATAATTAATTTTAATTTTCGAAATGGGTGATGTCGGGTTCCAAATACATTATAAATATGGAGAATTGCATTAAATTAATTTGATTGAAGAAGTGAAATCTGAATGCAAAATGTTAAAGGAGGAAGTTATAATTATTATTGAATGTATAGAAACTTCCGAAACGGTGGACATAAGATAAAGAAGAAGAAAGATATGCAGAATAGTACTTAGAAGTTCACCTTGCTCTACACCTGATCTCCAACACCCTCCTGTCTTAATTCAATCTACACTTGAATTGTCTCAGCGATCTCTTCACTGATTGGGAATCGGCCGAGAACTTGATCAACCCTCGCCAGTCTCCAATTAAAACTTTCTGGATCAAATAAGTTGTTATGAAGCGGAGGGGAGCAGTGCATAAGTTCCGCCATCTCACCCCTCCTCTCATCACTTTAATATTACTATCACGTTTTTATTATTCTATTTTATTATTCTACTAATATCGCATTAATTATATTCCCCACGTTGCCTTCATTGCTTATAACTCTAGTAAATTTTGACGGAAATATTCAAACAAGAGAATATTTGAAACCTTATTTCCAGAAGAAGCTCTCGCCAAAAAGAAAACATCACAATCTACATAATATGCTGACAGTGAAAGTATGTAGGGATAATGTTAAATGGAATTAGGCCAACAGGGGCTACTCCCCTTCTAGTTTTAAAAATGAAATATTTAATTGTAAAATAGTTATTTATTATACAAGTGACGAAAGTAGATCATTTTAAAACTTGAGTGAAACGTTTAATTTCACGAGAGTTGTAAATTCTACTTTTTTCACGAGTGTAATATTAAATTTTTTATGTAATCGTGTAATACATGATCAGATCTAACCAGAATATGAACAAAATTAGGATGTTGTGAAGATTATGGTATGTTGTTGGTAGGTTATAAGCATGGTTGTGAAAGGTTATAAAATGTTATAACAATAAATTGAAGATGTTTAATTAAATAAAAAATAATATAATAATAATAATAATATTTAATAAAACAGTGTTTTTTGAAGTTTTTTAGTAATATCAAAGATGTCTGTTTAAATTAAGATGATTGTGAAGTAGTGCAGTTATAAACAAGGAAGGTAATTATTATTATATTTAAATTTTAAAATATATTGGTTATTTCCACCAATAATTCATTCACATTTCAATTTATTTTGTTAAAATAAATTCTTACAATGTTAAGAAACATTTAAAAGCATTTAATTTCCAACTTGTGAAGAAAGTAATCACTTTCTTCACTCTATTGCAAAATGTTTCACATTCTTCACTCATTTCAGTTTAGTAATGTTACCATTATTCAACGATTACAGAAAAAAATATTTATACATATTGTATATTGTGTACAGACTCGATAGTTACTAGTTAAAATTAATAGAGCTCGGATTCCCGTGCAATTGCATCTTTTTATTGGAAAGTCAGAATAGAGCGAACTCAAGTTACTTACCGAATCAAGCCTTATGGGATGTTTTAATGAAGTTTGTTTGTTCGTTTAACGTCACTTTATGCCACAAAGGCTAATCGGACGGTTCTACAGTGGGAGTCCTAAATTTCCCTAAATTCATCCCCCTAAAAGTCCTAAATTCCTATCCAAGTATAATTAGGATAGGGATCTTTAACGAGTACCTTACATCGTACAGGCTCGGGACCTCTATTTTACGTCCTGTCCGAGGGACGGCATGGCTAAGGATTTCTTACTCCCATTAAAAAATCCTAGGGCCACCGCTGGGCGCGATTGCCATGCTAACCACTATACCACGATTCTGCACGAAATTACACGTTTTGGGGTTTACTGCACGAAATTGCACGTTTTGCAGTTTTATTTCACGAAATTAAAAAATCAAAAGCATCATTTGATATTTTGAAGGAAAAAACTATTACAAATTGTAATTTTCTTTAATAAACATCAAAACAATAGTGGAAAAATAAATGTGAATATCATAGGAAAAAAAATAAAGGGAACTTGGGAGATGTAAACCAACACAAACCTCCAATTTCCCAAAACTGAGGGTTCAGTAGTTCCTGGATGTTTACATTTTGTTCTTCAATTCTCATCGTTCTGTCAGTATCAAACTAGCTTCTGTCGAGTATATTGTTACTAAAAATGCCTAAAATTGGAGAAAGTGTGTCTTCGAAAACTGCGGGATGGATTGAAAAATATCCTGAATTCAACAGGGATGGTTGTGTTGTGTTCTGCAGATCTTGTGATAAAAAGTTGGATGTGAGTGGAAAACACAAATTGATACCCGCTGTAGCAAAAGTAAGCAGGTAATTAATTTTTTTTAACGCTAGAACGGTTACAGGGGTAGTGCGTGTCACCAGAGTGATTTAAAAATAAGCCTACGCACCGGATATTGCATCTAGTGATTCCATAAATTGAGTAGTATCTTTCTTTTTTTAAGATCTTCATATTTCCAATATATGTAATTATAGCTCACATGCGAGTATTTTACTCTGTATTCCACATCTTGCTGTTACTATTTTAACTACCAATATTATAAAAATAATCTGTAAAAATAAAAGAGTTTCTATTTCAATTTACTGCCCGCTACTATTATTTCCAAAGTAGCTATTTTTCAAATAATTTATTTTTTTGAAGAGAAGAGATTTGGCTCCGCCGGGAGTCGAACCCGGGTCTCCTGCGTTACATGCGAGGATGCTAACCACTATACCACAGAGCTCGGCTCAAGGCAGAGCAAATCCTTCCTCTTCACTGATACCTACTCCCTCTATCTCACAAGTTTTGCGAGTAGTAGCGGAAGGTGGACAAAGGTGGGCTCCTCGCATGTAACGCAGGAGACCCGGGTTCGACTCCCGGCGGAGCCAAATCTTTTCTCTTAAAAAAAATAAATTATTTAAAAATAATTTAAAATGGTGGTCAGCCACAAATTAAGATTAGATTAATTAAAATAGCTATTTTTTGTTCACAAATATAATTTAATGCCTGATTTTCAAGCAATACATTTTCATTGCATGTTTTTGCACTTTCTGAAGTTTTTAATGTACGTTTTTGCAGGTTTTGAGGTTTTCATTGCACGTTTTCAAATTTTTACTGCACGGAATTCCGAGCTTTACTTATAAAAAACTGACACTGAAAAATTTATATCGCAGAATTTGAACAAAAAAATAATAGATAATTTGACATAAAATCTCAATGGAAATGTATTTAATAATAGAGTTTGTTGTTGTTGGACATTTTGCAAATTATGAATCCGAATTGTCATTATAGAATTTACAATATTTCTGTCTCCTTTGTTTCCGAAATAAAATTATTCTCAACGATTATTTAAGTTTGATTTGAAAATGGAACTGTCATGAAAATTTAATAAGAATAAACAAAAGGGGAATAAAAATAAGGGAAATAGACTAAAATAAAAAAGATGACAACCAGCATCTTTAGAGCTGTAATTAAAAAAAGATTTTTACTCTGGCAATTAACAACAGACAGAATATAATTAAAGTTTAGATGGAGGAGTGGGGGAAGGGGAAGGGGGTGGGAGCAGACTTTATATAGCTGAGGATTGTCTTAATAACTAATACTTTAAAAAGCCTTCCTGAGAAAATTACAGAAAAAAAAAATAAGAGGGAGGCTTGCTTAAGTGTTCTCGACCTCTAATTAAAAAACAACAAAATAACAAACAAAGGTTACCAGTTTTTTTTTTTATCATCTTTGTAAAGAAATTGTTAACTTTCTTCATCAGAGAAATAATAGTAGTCATTAACGCTTCGAAAAAATAATTGCTTTACGTAAATAATGCTCCTTTTCTATAGATTAATATATTTCTTTCATAAATTGTGAATAAATCATGATCTATAAAATAAACTCTTTATAAGTTATAACTAAATGAGATTAGTAACGAATTGATAATGTAAAGAGCAAAGCGTGATTGGAAAAGAATAAATTATTTTAAGAGTTTTACAAGGCGAAAAGTTTCGATTATCCTAGAAAGTATTATCAATCATGAATCATATAAATCATTTATCCTATAAACTATCATCTAACACGATAAACACACCAAAAATGAAAAATAAGAAAATCCCAATTTTAAAAATAAACTAATTTTTACAGGGAGAAATTCGTAATTGTGTTCGTTATATCACAGCAAAATCAAATGCTACCGTACACCCATTACCTCATGCTTCAATATTCCTCATCTAGGAATTTTATTCAGTCTGGCAAGGCCTTACTTTGATTCATCTGAGGTAGGCAGGAGTACAATAAGTAGTAAATTACACAGAAATTCTCAATAAGCATCAGGATCTGACACAGGCTTCAATCACTTTACAATATCGCTTACACAAATTAGAGGCCAGATTCTAACTATGGAAAATTTTACTAAATCACGCTAAATCGAAACACATGGCATTACATTTAAACTTTGAAAAATATATGTCCATCTTTCATAGAAAAAAACATATTCCTCAGACGCACACAATACACTATCTACTCGTAAGACTCGCCTTTGACAAGAGGATTTTTTAAATAAATTTAACCAGACATACAAACAGGTTAATATTGACTGAAATTCCCCATGATAGAGGGGAATACATCCAATCTGATTCTTCCGTTAGCTTTTATTTCATTTTTATACACCTTAAATTTTGATATTGAATCACCCTTCGAAGGAATTAAAGTTTTAAACAGTAAGTTAAAACTATAGAATGCCAAATGCCAAATATAAGTATACGACACAGTAAAAAGAAATCTACATCCTACCTTATTTCGTGATAATGGAAACTAGTATGTATCATGTTAAATAAAAAAAAAAGTTTTATTTTTTTAGAAGAATATACAGTTCTAGTCAAGTATTTCTAAACGAAATTTCAATAGGTTATTGTTTGATTGATTTGCCTTAGTTTTCAAAGCATTGAACAAAAAGCCACATGTGGTCTCAGCACAGAAACGAACAAGAACAATAAGGAAAATTGAACGGTGACTTGGTCCCGTTTAATTAACTTCTCCTAGACTATGCTGCCGGGATTCAATTCAGTTCGAAAATCATTTGGTTTCCAAGTTCCCAGCGGCCTGGGTCTGAATAGACCATTCAATAAGAGCATTTGTATTCGCCATGGCTGCATCTGAATACAGACCGGGCCCCCGTGCAGTTGTTTTAATGTACTTTTAGCTGTTTCAAACTCCAAATGAAACCACAATATTCAAAATAATGTTTCATTTGCCGAGTTGAATTTGTAATAACGTATTCTCAACAAGATCGAATCGGATATGATTTTTTAAAAAAATGAATAGAATGACAAAATTAGATTTTCATCTACTTTTTCACCTCTCCCCTTAATTTTATATCTGAATATAAAGTAGTGACCGTAATACATATTATTACGGTTTATAATAATTATTTACATGACTGATCCTGTTATTATTATTATTATTATTTGAAAATATACACACATACATATATATATATGTATATATATTTTTTAAAAATAAATTGTTATGAAATTTAAAAATCTGGAAAAGTCTTATGTATGTTCAGTTCTACTGAATAAGTTATTAGTTGACGTTTCACCATTAAGGATAGGCACAAGAAGATTAAATGTTTCATAATATTGGAATGGTATACTTATTCTTTATAGTTTATTTGTCTTTTTTCGGACCGTAGTATAAAAATTTGGAAATAAGAGAAAAAACAGGAGTCCTCATATTAATGAGCTTTGTATGAAATTTATTGATTGATACTTGAAATCGATACTTGATACAAGAAAATGTTGCGTCTTCCAAGTATTCAGAATTATCATTTATTTTTTATTTTGCAAGTGGCTTCTCATCAGAGCTTCGTGAATCGTTAATTGTTTCTTAAATATTGAGCTATCGGGCTTAACTACAAAGTCCTGGTTTAATGTTTATCTTGGAAAGAAGTTTGGAACCAAATGTGCTTCGCAATTCGACCACCGGCGATTACAATGGACGAAATAAACTGCTTATACGGCCAATATTTTGGTCAATGAATAATAATCATATCCATTTAATATTCATCCAAAGATTGTGAAATTTTTTCACCGTTTAAATAGCACCTTTAGGTCTACTGTAATCGTCCCTAGCGGTTAAAGACGATAGCAACAATAGATTTCAAACAGCGTTCCGAATATTTAACCGTGTGAAAAAGCCTTAAGGGTCAACTATAAATATAACTAATAATTATTTAACTATAAATATATCAAAAATAAGTTTATGACAACCAATCGCAAAGAAGTCGGAAAGAAGAGGTTACAATTGAAAATTTATCAATTTTGATGTAAGGATATATTTTAAATCAGTATGATAAAACCTACAATGTATATAAATAAAGTAACAATTGTATACAATACTCTGTTGAATAGTCCCAGCGTAAGGCGCCAGTTACCATATTCTTTTATGGAGGGGATGATTGTTTAAACAGAGGTAGAGGGTCACTTTGAGTTACAGTTTGTAGAAGTGGTTCTGACTTCCCCAATTGTAGACTATTTGTGATCTAAGACTATTTTCAGTAGTCGCTTTATGAGGTACATAGTTATATTGAGAATTTAGTTCGAACTTCACATGTAATTATCAAATAAAGCAATTTTTTGAGTTGTAATCATCTTCGTGCCGATATGCGATATGTTTCACCAAATCCTGGGTTAAATGTTTTCTAGATTTAATTTTTGATCTAAATAGTTTAATGTTTAATTCCTGGAACACGTTTTTCGCTTATTAATGTATTTTATCAATTATGTAAAATCTGTATTCAAATGGTTTCCATTTTACTGTGATGTCGTATCTTTTCATTCAGGCTAGTTTCAAGCACAATACTACAGTCCTCTTTAATTTTATCTTCTCGATCTTCTTTATTTACCTACAAACAGGGACTAGGGAAAATTGTCTTTGATCACAAAAAGTCAACCATTGGGGCAGTTAGTACCACTAGAACTAACTGTAACTGAAGAGTAGCCTTTTACCTGCGATAACACGATAAAAGAATATGGTAACTTTCGCTTTACACGAACGGAACTATTATATGGAAATAGTATTGTGAGCATATTACGGCATCGAAGGATTCGTCATTCCGATTTCAACTGTTTGCATAGCTCAAAATTATTATATTTTGTGTTATAACCATCTTCTTGCCGACGTACGATATAATTATTTTAGCGATTGAAAAAAGTTTTTTTTTTATAGCATAAAAAGTGGGTAAAACTCTAACTAAATATTGTGGATTCAGACTAGAGAAATGGAAAACAACTAGCGGACAAATATAAAGAAAGACATCGGTGAGATATGTATGCAAATTAGAGCCGCCGGAGGAATGGGTTTCATAGTTTTAAACAGAGTACGTTTAAAGCGGACAAGGAGAGAAGTTTAACTGTAGCAATAACTCAGGAGACCAACTCGACACTATTAAGTAAGGCAAAAGATTACAGAGACAGTTAAACACTTGCGGCTTGCAAACAGGGATAAATTCCCTACCCGGGGAGAGAAAATCAATCTTGGCGTGCTCCCCCTTATAGCGGCAATAGCTTCTGGGAAACCTCACAAATACTGCACGGAAGAGTCGAGCAATTCACACGCAAAACAACTTGTTACGCTCGTATTATAGCGAGGGTTATTTTATTCGGAAACTATCTCAAAAGTGATAGTGCGGGGACTTATCTGATCCGTCACCGGAGCTTCACGTTTGAGAACAGCCTGGCGGCGACATTAATCCTCAAGCTTGTTGATATCTTCAACGTGTTGCGCGCTTTATATCATGTATTCCACTTTCGGGGAAACCTTCAAAATTCAATAAGGTAGAAAAAAAAGCAACAAATAATAAATAATATCCTTAAGTAATGCGAAAATGTAATTATTTCATCAATTAGTTAAAAATAAAAGCCGAAGAAGACAAAGCAATATTTTTTTGCTGTTATCTTTAATATTAGCATTATTTTTATAGTAGAATAGAGATTTCCAATTGTCGATAATCATTTACAATCGATTGGCCATCGAATATTTTCTGATTTTTCGAAATACGATATAAAGTAGCAACAAATTGGTTCCCTATGTTAATATTAAACAGAAAACCTCGCTTTTTTTGGTTAATTGAACAGGTAACTATAATAATGATCGGAACGAAAACACGATGGAAAATAAATGAACCATAGTCTAAAACGAAAAATAGGCTTAGCTTTACCAATTATTTGTAGTTCATAGAACATTGGTAATCCTCTTCCTCCTGCAGCAATCTTCAATAATCCACTTCTATAAATTGCAGAAATTAAAGAAATCCTTAAATCAAACAGGGATACCTGCTACATTTTGTAGTGTTAAAATTCAATTTCATGAGAAGTCGGTTCGTTACCTTTATTAACTTTATTCTTCGATAAAAAATTCATTACATGAAAGAATTTCTCAACAAGAAAAAGAAAATAACTAAAATTAATATCAGGTTGCATCCGCATCCTGCAGGTGATCCTAGGATTTTTTGAAGGGTGTGAAAAATCTTAGGTAATACCGTCTTTCGGCCGGTCCATAAAATAGAGGTCTTAAGCCAGTGCAACAATATTTAATTTTGTTATATATCTTGCCCAAGCTAGACAACGCGTGATAGGGGATAATAATATTAGAACTGTCAAGGCCACTGCCTTACTTTTGCTCCAGTGGTTGGGCGCCAATTTTGCCTGGAATAAGGCTGGCTTAACGACCATTGGCAGGCTGCTAAGTAGCGCTCCAGCCGGCCCTTTGCGCTTCCTCCTTCTTCCACTCTCTCTCTCTTCTCTTTCCTTTACTTGCTCTAATTAAGGACAAAGACCGCCTGAAGACCATGTTAAATGATGCCGCTAAGATCACGAACTGCCCCTTAGTGCGCCGGCCGCCCACCAGACCTAAACGAGACGTTTAACCCCTTTCACGGGCCGATGGACGCTAAGACTTCAAACATTCTCCTCCATTGATTCCTTTAAATGGAGTATTCGAAGCTAACGACCCGGAGGGTAAGTCTCCCGCTCCGGAGATCACTGCCGTTTTACCCGACGGGACTTCTGGCATCTGCGATTCCCAGGTTATCTTTATTGTACAGTTATGGGTAACAATTATTCCAAAGTGTGATTCTAAGTTAAGTAGGAATAAACGAATCTATTTTGAACGGTTCGCAATGGATTGAAGGTTTTTCATCGAAAACAATTTATTGATATATTTATTATTGTGTTTGCACATCTTTCTTAAACTTCCCTTCGAAATCCACAGGACTTTTTTTGAAAATGCAATTCCTTGCGTTTAGTTGCGTTTTATTCCTTCCTTTTGGTTTCAAAGTGCTCTACTATTCCCCTTCAACATTACGTAGTAAGTTGTATTATTACAAACCCCTTTATTCTTTGAATGCTGACTCGTATATTCTATGTAGGCAGTTGTAGTCTTTAAAACCATATTTCATTCACTGTATGTACTTTCATTGTTTTACAGAATTGCAATCGTTTGTGTGACTGAAGTATGGAGAAGTATTTTTCCTGTTTAGCAATGCGAACAATTGTTACATATGAAACATTTAACTGTCTTTTCCTAACAATAAGTGGATCATGTACATTAAGGAAAAGACAGTTATATAACAATTAATGTAAGGAAAAATGGCAATGGAAATAAACGATTGTAAAAGAGATAACCCCAGAAGATGGGCCAATAGCCCGGAACGTAGGGACAAATAAATACAAAATAACCCATGGAAGAGATTCCTTCATTAAAGAAATTCCTCAAGCCAACCACTCTTCCTCACTAAAGTGAAATATACAACCTAGTTGATTATTTTTTATATAAATGGACAATTTGAATATTACATCTAACATTATGTCTAGTAAATCTTAGTATGATGTATATGATACGATAGTTTGATATGACAAACCCCTTGTAAACATTCTTTGAATTCTAATTTTACACCTGATGGATTATATGATATGTAAAATTAAATTTGATCTCCTATTTAGTAATTGACTCAAATTAATCAAAAGAAAGCTTGGTCTTAAAATGCCATAACTTTTGGGAAACGTTGATAATGTTGATGGTTGATCATTACCTACAATATTTACCCGATCGATATGGTAATGAGTTATGTTTATCATTAAATATTAATAATATCTTAATAGCAAACTAAATATTTAGAGTGTAGCTGAATATCGGATGACGATGGAAACATTACCATTACCAGGGCTAAGGCGAAGTTGAGTGAGAAACGTCAACATCACCTCGGGTTACCCAGCTCACTACGTGCTCCATTAATGCCTCGCTCAACAACTAAAATAATTCATAACTGGCCTCGGTTATGCGAGGGGGGCACTCGTAAAACTTTGATGCCAATACTATTTCGGGATAATAACAGTTTACGGTCTTCGTTTTACGGTGGAAGATTTCTAGCTCAGGAGGCTTCCTATGTAAATAGTTTTAGGGCTTTGAGCATACATACTTATGAGATGGGGAGGGATAGTTTTATGGAACTTTCATAGCAAGGCGGGGATATACATATATACTGCGAAAATATTCAACAAATAATACTTTATCGATCATGAAAAAGTTGGTATGGCAGGAAGTCAATAATTGAAAATAAAATTACTTAAATTATTCCTTGGTTCCGAACCCGTTGGAATGCCTAGGGAGGGGAGATAAAGCTCGGTATTAATTATAATTGTTAACTGTGGGAATGATCCATGAATAAGGTACTGAACTACTGTGAACAAGGTCACGGATTGCAGGCAACTTCTATATTCTATGCATATATAAAAGAAACATAATAAAACAATTTACAAACCATTTATAAATTTAATTTTAGTTATTAAATTCTTTAATATATACAATATATTGAATATATATTAAGGATTGTTATTTTTTCTAAGCCAAAGAGGTCGAAAGTTTCCGTACGTGGGCTTCGTGAAAAAATAAAAACTAATTAGTAAGCAGTGAATTTTGTACAAATGAACAAGTTTTAGCATATTTTTGATATTTTGATGATATTTCAGGAATATATTTTTTTTAACCGGCTGTTATTGAATCGTTACCCATTGTTATTTTAACTCTCCCTTGTACATATTTATCAAAACATCTCCACTTTCACTTGGATTTTCAGAAGTGCAAACAAGTCTGTCGTAATTAATTCACTTTTCCATTTCTAAATAGGCTAGTACAGTCACAAGCATATACCTACTAGAACAGTTTGTTCTAAATGTTCCAACTAGTCTAGAACTCTTTTCAATCATATGCTGTTGTTTTTTTTTTTTGTTTCACGTTACAATATCAACAGGCTCAAAGCACAGATCTGCTTTAGAATGCAACCCAGCTCTAGTAAAGAAGCAATACTGCACATATCGGTGGCAACAGACTTTAATTTTCTACTTTATTTATCTCTCATATAGATAATTGATTTAAAAATGTATATAACAATAATCTGTAATAATATCACTGAGCATTGTTTTCTAGAAAGGAACCATCATTGATTACGCAGGAAGCTTTGTACAGAATAAAAAAAAAGTAAAAAATTGTCGAGTTGCTGTTTTTAATAAAAGCCAGATTAGACACCAGTAAGATTTCTGGAAAAAGAATTTCCTTGTAAACAAGG
This sequence comes from Aelia acuminata, assembly GCA_911387785.2. Classification (NCBI taxonomy): domain Eukaryota; kingdom Metazoa; phylum Arthropoda; class Insecta; order Hemiptera; family Pentatomidae; genus Aelia; species Aelia acuminata. The sequence continues at coordinate 62,221,549 of OU426983.1, read as the reverse complement.
GGGGGGGGAGAGGGGTGAAGAAAGAATAAAAATAAAAAGGAAGAAATATCCTTAAAGTCAGCAGCTTATGAACGGGAACATAACAATGTCACTGTAATATTTTATTCAATTAATTCTTTAAAGGATTGGAAGAGGGAGAAAACTGCTAAATAATTCAATGGGGATCCGGCACTTTGGGGGGAGGAGAAGAATTAAGTTAAGGAGTAGCCGAGAAACCAGGAATAAAAGAGTCTTATTAATTTAGCCGGCATCGAGACGAAAAGCAAATTGAAAAAAAAAAAAAAAATCAAATATTAGGAACGTCTGGGAGTTTTGTTAAAATTCAAAACGTTTTAGGGAATAGAGTTGTCTGGGGGAGGGTCAATAATTGATCACTCCCTAGCTAGGGCGGGCCCTCAAATATTTAGGGGCTGTTTTGGGGAGGTTGCGCGGTTTTTGACAGGGATATTCCGAGGGGCGCCCTAGAGACCCAGGATAAAGCAGCTTTTACAGGGCGCTCTGTGTCAGGATTTGTCTGGGATAAACACCCCCTTTTAGATTCTTACGGCTGCACCCAGCCCCTTTCCACACTAGGATCACCTTATTGCTATAGGAGGGGAGCAACAGACCACGAGGATTTGAAGAACATCTCGCTGTGCACATAGCCCAGAACGATAAGAGAGCTCTTTGGATAAAGGTATACCAACATCCGCGAGCAGCTTGCAGTATCACAGCCGACTTCATTGGACCGTGTGCGCCCCCGCCTGTAATATTACCAGGGGTTAGGCACTCCTCGCTGGGATAACAAGTACTACGTGGTTTATTTTGAAAACAGAAATGAGAAAGGCTTCATTCAAGTCATATTCCCGAGGAAGATATTAAGCAAACAGTCGGTCCAATTTATTTACATATTTATAGAATTTCTGACCTAGAGAAAAATACAGAAAAAACATTAAAATTCGTATTGGAAGGCATACCAGTAAAATTACTATAAATATAAAAATGAGGCGTCAATTGATTTTCTTTTTGCGTTGTAAGTCCTCACTGAGATATATAGTTCTTCTACTACTTATGAGTGACTGAAACGTTTTGTTCCATTAAAGAAAATGGGGATAAAATACCCTTTCCTTCGTTCCTATTTATTTAGGCATTTGAACTTTGCAAAGAGTTTGAAGCGATTGTCAAACTACAATGAGAGCTCTTTAGGCCTATCTACACGGTTATCTTTTTGGAACTAAATTTTACCCATCTTTTTTTAAGAGATCTATTTGGCCTATTGAAATCGCCTCTGGTGATCAAAATTCGAGGCAACGTTTGGTTCCCATCTTCGTTCCAAGACCTAAACCTTGTAAACAGGACTCAACAGTTGTCAACCTGATACTTGCTCATAAAACCCATTCATCATTGTTATGATTCGCTTCAAAGTTCATTTCGTTTTGTTCTTATACATCCTATTAATATTTTTTCTTTACGGTAAAATTTCAAAAATGGGACCTAGTTCATTTGTTTCTGGAATAACAGACCTCAAATAAGAGCTAAATTGTCTTCTACATCGAAGGATCTCTACCTTTGTTACACATGAAATAATTAGGAGCAATATTCTATTCCAAGCAATATTCTTGGATTGCTTGAAGCTAGATATAAAAAAATAAATAATTATAAAATTTTAATATCACTAAATAGCTCATCGAGGAACTAACTTGCCAGAAAGCTCAAAGGCCCGTTTTCAACTTTGTGCGAAACTTTTACGAACTTTATCCGTAAACTTTCTTTGAGAATCAAGTTTCTATTGCGAGTTCTTCAATAGATGTGTATGGGGAACACAGTTACTTAAATGGAGTACTCAAAAACCACTCGATTTATGTAGTAAAAGTTATAAGGAGTGAAATTTATATTAATAAATTAATTACTAAACTAATAGTGGTATAATTTTTAAATACATTTTAAAAATTAAAAATTTATGAAATAGTTTTGAGTCATAATCATAACAAAAATAAGGTGGAAAACCTAGCGGTAGCACTTGATCATGCTTAAACCATCTCCTTGCACGACAACTGAACAAGAATCAGTACTTAGTACAGAACACAAAAGCAAAAACAAAATAAAAATAAAATTAGGATACTAAATTTTTAGGATAGCTAGATTGAATACATCACAAACTGATAACCAAATAACGACTAACAAATCACAACTTTTTGAAAAGCTATTTATACTTTTTTTTTAAGTTACAAGTTACACAAAACATACCTATGAAATGGCTTTTGTTATAGAGATACCAAACCGAATCTCAGGGCAAATCTTAAGTTACTAATAGTTTTTTTTTTTTTTTCATTTTGAATTCAGGTATGGATTTATCTAATTCATAGGGTAAACCAGACAGTTGTTCATTCTCAGTACAGTTATTGACACCCCAACTTTAACTTAAAGAAATGAGTATACAAGTGCTAATTTTATATCATGACATACATGAATCTAATTTTTGAAGGGTCCTCTAAGTCATCTATGAAGTAAGTGTTTAACAAACTAACCATAGGGAAGATTCACAATTACTCCTAAATCCACAGGGTTTCAATAACTAGTTTTTGCACTTTTTACAATGAATATTGACATATGGTAAAACTATTGAACTTTTGACCCAAAAAAACCTCTTGAGTCTTTATAAGGATAGATAAAGAGGAGCTATAGGAAGCTTCAATTTGACCCCTTCTTAAAAAGTATTGTTTTTAATTTCAGCACAGAAATATAGTCTTAAGGGTGTCAATAATTGTCCGGTTTACCCTATCTCTCATGTTTGCAAATTTTAGTTAATTTAAGAAGAAAACTCGACTTAATTTTTCGACTGAAATAAATGGCGAATACTATGTTTTTGCATTAATATAAATTACATTTAATTGCCGCAGTGAAATCTATATTTATACTAGACAGCTACAGGTGTGTTTGCTGTAGTGACTATCGGTATGTTTGAATGCACACAGTTAAACTGCACATTTGATGTGGTAAGTTTAGTTTAAAAATAAATTACACAGGCACTTCAAAATCGTAAATAATTTATTTTATAGACATTAAAATACTCTAACACTATAGTAATTTGGATATAAATAATTTTTATCAGAAGAGAATTATTTATGTCAGGCAAACAATAAAATCTCAAATAATTAGCAACGTAACAAAAATTAACTACTAGTTATAATACAGTGACACACGGGTAACCGTATGCTTTGATCTGCAGAGACAGTCTCCAACTCCAGTCCATAGCTTCTTATGTTTAGTCCGAATCCAAACATTCTAGAAGGAAGTAGAATATTCTCGAAAAGTCTAGAACTCTTTTCAACGTAACAGATCAAATCACATTTTGTTTCGCGTTACAATACTGAAGCTTTTGAGCGGACTTGTTTTCTACACATTTTATAAAGAAAGTAATATACATATTATAATATTTTGTATAGATAACATTTAACAGCACCTCAAGAGGGCAGTCGCGGCGCTCGGATTGGGAAAGACTGGGTTAAAGGAATTCAAAAAATCCATTGAAGTTCCACCATACATGATCTTTGAATATATCATATCTCAGGATGAGATAATAAGAAGCGTCGTGTATTATTATTTATTCGAATGAAAAAATTAATGGACTAGAAAAACCTGTTGAGTAGTAGGACTTAAAAAAAAAAAGCAAGGATTCTAATATTGCCCTAATCTGGCGTGCAAACAGATTCATCGCTCACCCTTGAAGAATGTTGAAGAAAAATATTCCTCGGGAGGGGGACCCTAAGGTATGCAGTCTTTTACACCCCGACGATAGGGGATGAGCTTAGGGCCATGGCAACACCCTTCGGAGCGGAGGCAGGCTTCGTCTCCTCGGATCCGGGAATAATTTATAACCAAAGGAGGGGTGAGTCCTCCCGTCAAAATATGTATCTCTTTAGCTCGCCTCTTCGGCATCTTTAATTCAGGAGCCAAATCTCAACCCTCAGGGGCGGTGCATTTTAAAAGGGAGAGACAAGTATTAATCTGTCCGGAACCGCTTCCGAATTCTATATGCTTAACCTGTTTATATTTATCGACGGGCGATTAAAATTCATAGGCTGCAGTCGTGGAGAATGGTCTCTCCGAGAAAAATATATATTAAAATATACCTCCCAACATACTTAGATACCAAAAAATAATCATAATAAAGTTTCTGATTTTTTTACATTATATTTGCAGCCTTGTGCAATTTTCATTTCGCACAGATCAGTCACTTAGGCAAATGCTTAACTCTTTTAAGTTGTTAGATATAACAGATTTACTTTACGTATTAGCAAGAATAAATTTGCAAATATCAATCATCAAATAATTCGTGTAAAACATTAAAAAGATAAATGTCAGCATTGATTCATCATCAATAATTGAGTCGTTTTTACTTTCCAATCCACCTTATAGTGATCAAAGATGGAATTGCCAGCTTGGCTGGTGCTTACTTCAAAAAAATTCTCGTGATTCTGAGATGATTTAAGTACTGTGCTAAATGCATGTGGTTACTTCGCATACAATGAACATGAATAAGTAAATAAGCCTAACCCAGCCGAGCAAGAGGGTGCAGAAAGGAGAATGGAGAGATAGAGAGGACCAGCCAGCTAATATAAATACAAACAGAAACACAGCAAGAAGTTAAATTATAACCTGTCCGAAGTTTCTAATCGTACATGACGAACGTCTATTTTCTGCAAAATCACTCCACAGGCCTTTTTTAACAATTTTTTCTTGCTTAAAGCGCCTAATAAAATACGTTTACAAGTGTAAGATACGAACTGAATTTATTTCTTTATAAAAAACTTGATGATCTGGAATATTACGTTTTGAGAATTTGTGTTTTGAGCTTTTTGATTGGTCACAAAACATTCCTCTCCTCCCCTTGAGCGAAAGCAATCAACACCCCTAGGCTCAAATAAAGAGTACACTGTAATATCGCATGAGCAGTTACGTTCACACCCAAAAGATAATGTCCCAAATTCTTCAGAACAGAGGAAAACGAACATTATGTAGTAAAACTACCTGATGTTGAAATATTATTGTTTCAGATTCATTATTTATCTCTAAGCAAATAAAACATCGCTAATATAATCAAACAAACTCCAAGTATAAGCAATACTGGTGGTAGAAACAACACTGTGTCGAAAAAACAAGACAACAGCTGCATGTTCGATTATATCATAGAGCAAAATTAAATGATGTTTAATTTATTTCTTCCACATCGAGGTCTTTTCTTCTGCCCTGTTGTTTTTTCTAATCAGTTTTCTTTTTTATTTTTTAAAACTGACTACTAAAATGATAATCATTGGTATTTGACTTTAAAGAGGGATAATCAATATAATTATCATTGTATATAGTATTATATAAAATATAATGTTTTATTAGCACTCATCGAGTTTTATTTCGATCTTGAATAGACAAACCTTAGTCTTTAAAACAACTCGGACGAAAAGATATTAGGGCTGTTTTAAATATATTTTATTTTATTTATGAATTTTATTGGTTGATGGCGTTTAGGAGGTCTAAGCAGATTATTCCCAATAATTTATTTAATAGGCAAGATAAAAAGCTTTTGAAATAGCGGTTCATCCATGTGTGATACACTAGATAAAATGTTCGATTTATATATCAATGTTATTGTATGGCCACAGGACACATGTAGAATTATCTGCCTTCAGCCATAGTGGAATGCTGTTTTATCTCTCAATTGTATTATGTGCCATCCCATTTTATAAAGGATATTCGGTTTGATTTCGTGTGGAACGCTTGATATAGTCTGCTAACTTAAAATAACTTCGAATATATAAATGGAATCCATTTTAGGTAATATTAGAAGTATCTGAAATAACATTCATATGCATGTACATGTTTTTCTCGCAAATGTAATAACTTTATGTTGATTCTGTATTCCAAAGAAATAATTGGATGTTACAGATTATTCCAGCATTTAAGAAATGTCAAAGAAACTAAGACTCTTCTTCATACTTGAGTACGTAACGTTAGGTATTCGGATGCAACATTCCAGTTGGCGGTCTAGTGATACAATGATAATCTCTTTTTTGTTTTAAATAAACCTATAGCTCCGAAATCAGGTCTATCCGCATCATTCTGATTTCTTACAACTGTAAGCTTGCTTTCGATACACTACATCATACTGCTGAGCGGCAAGGATCAGAACCTGTTTCTTCACTGTGAAAATTTCCTTGAAAATAAATCCTTTTTTTTTGTTGTAAATCTAGCTCTATCCAATAACCGTTTAGGGATTAAAAAAAGAAATAGAATAAGCCCTTTATTTTTACAGCATTACAGAACGATTGTTTTTTGGTGTATAAAATGTATATTTAAAAAAAAAAAAAACATTTAATTATAAATGACACTATTGAGCATAGACTCTCTTTGGCAATCTTCTCTTTAGTAGATTTTCATCGAGGGTTGAACTGTCTATTATGTCCTTAAAAAGGGAACTTAAAATGTTATAAGGATTTCACCAAGGGGTGATTGATTCCGGAAATCCCTCATCATAGGTGTTGGCCAAGGAGTTGGACTTCCTGAATGCCCTTTATAAGTACTTCTTTCGTTTATGTAATGTTGGGCTTATCTAAACTAATACAAATGCTCGATAATCATACAGTTCTCATCGAAACCAGCTGCTATGAAACTATCGACTGGTTCCAGATCTCTGAAGGTAACCAGAGTTCAAAATAACATATGCGAAAGAGAGAGGGGCTCGAGAAACATAATCAAAAGGGTAGAAAATCCGATAGAGGGGGGGGGGGGGGGAGGGAGGAAGGGAGAAAAAAAAAATAGCGGAAAAACTGGGGTCCTGCAAATGTAACCCCATAACAACTTTTTATTGCAGCTGGCCAACTTCTGCAAATCCTCAGGAGCGACTTTTGAGGACTAAATCATCTCACCCCTCTGCTAGGGAAGCTGAAGTCACAAAAAGCGGGAAGGAAGGAGGGTAATTAAATTCCTGCGGGGCTGCATGGGGGTTGTTGGGTCAACCCCTCATGTTCCTCTCTTCTAGGCCTGGCCCCAACAAGAAAAATATGTCTGCCCCCCCCCCCCCCTCTAAGAGCAATTCTAGTTCCTTTGAAGAAGAAAGGGGCAATTAGCAAGTTAGTAATCATGGGTTAATTTCGCTTTGCAACGGATTCCACTACTACTTTATGTTTAAATTAATCCTTATTTTTCTGAACTGTTTTTTTTTTTTTTTTTGGTCTATTTTATACATAAATTACCTCATTATATTTATAAACGATAAGAAACGTTAGGGTAAGACTGACTTTTACTAAATCAGTATATCAAACGTAACATTTATTATGAGCTTCATTAAGACTATAAAAGTACTAGATTTACAAGAATAAACTTTATTTTATTTTTAGATAGAGGTTTACCTTGCCAAATTTATAATTATTAGAAAATATGAATATTCTTGTTTGTACGGAAAATACACTGCCATTTTTCTTTTCTTCTATCCTATAACGATGATCATAATTATTATTATTTTATTACTTAATAATCATTAAGGCGATTACTAATAAGATAATATCTACCTTAACACTAAGCGTTTTAACATTGTCGAATGCAAAACTTGTTTGTTGAAATTTGACTATATATACTGGAAATATTGGAGGCAATCAAAAATATTCGAAGCACTTTTGAACGACTCAAGACAGCCAGATAAACATACAATTAATAAACAAAGGTAATTTATTTTGGGAAACTGTGGCTTTTAATTTATTTTAATCATATTTCAGCAAAGAAACTAAAAAATACATATTATAAACATCCTTTCATGCAACCTGTCTTTTATTAGAATTATAAATTTAATTTTGGTGACAAAGTAAACTGTTTCAAGGACTAATTTTTATTATCGAAAAGTTTATTTTATTTATTCAGAATAAAATATGTTGGGGACAATTTGGCAACTTATTAGGATTAGCACGCTTTTATTTAATTTATTCTAGTATTGAACTGTATTATAATTTAAAAAAGGTGTAAGCAACACAAGTCCTATCGCTCTTTTTATTTGCATTCATCATACGCCTCTCCCCAGAACGGGGTAAAACTTTATAGCTGAAAATGCGAGGTTGGGATGAAATAAAAATAAAACAGTTTAGAATAATTAAGTCACTCTTTTCTTAAAAAAATAAAAAAGAAAAAGTTGCCTGTAACGGTAGGCTGGAAATAAATGCATATGGAATGTTTCGTCTTTTACTTTAAAATCATATTCGCTTAAATTGATAAAAATTCAGATTTTTACATTCAATATTAACGCCAGAGAGCCATCAATGTAGTCTTTCATTGAGTTTGTAGATAGCTAATCTGTGTCAAAGTGAGATTTTCTTTCTGGGCCAAGATACTCTGCTCCTACCTCTTTGTACTTGATTATCAGTTATGTGGGGTGGATAAACTTTGTTTGGTAGTTTGCACTAAAGACATCTTCTACCTTGGCAGAATAAAACCCTTATTGCTGAAAAGGCGAAGTAGGGGATAAAAGAAAAAAAATGCAGTTCAGGAACTTCGCTCCAAATGAAAAAATTGTTTCTTTTAAAAAAAGTTTCATATACGAATTATGATAGTACATGTCGATGTGAGTTCTTAGTCCATGTAGTCCATGTAGAAGGAAACTGGATGAGATGTTCCTTCACTGCTGCTAGTTCTATGTACGAGGTGTATTAGTTATCTCGGGCGGATAAAGTTTCTTTGGGAGTTGACACTAAAGTTTTCCTAGGATTGAAGGAAAATCGGCTGAGACGAGCTAAGACAGAGAGAGATAAGGAGAGACTGATTCAGTAAGAGGTCAATTAATTAGGCGAGGGACGGAGTCAAAGGGAACTGTCAGCGACATCCTTCGCCTCTTTGTCAAAGCTACACCCGCCCCCCCCCGCCTTATTTAGCGGCGGGTGTTAATAGGGGAGGGGGGGGAGGTTATACCTGGCGTTTCTTGTCGTAGATTTTGTCAATAATCTTTCGGAAGAATAATTCAGTAAAAATAATGATCAAGAATATTGTAAATTTTCGGATGAAATCAAGCTACTAAAGCCCGTAAGCAATAACAGAATGGGGCCTTGATAGTAAAATCGATCAACCTCTCATAATAAATTTTTTTTTTCATTCATTAACATTTTGAGTGAGCGTTAAAACCTGATTAGATTAAGTCGGGCAAACGCTCTATTAGTGCTTTTTGAAGAGCTTTATAAATCAATGTCAATGTTAATATTCCCGATTATGATCATCATTGCATACTTGCGTTACAAATGCAAGTGCCCTGCACTCATCGCTTTGGTTTTCATTTAAAAAGCTAACGTTGTTTGACATTTGCGTAGAATTAAGACAAAAAACAAAAAAAAAACGATGACTAGGTGAATGAACAATTGAAAACATGTATTTTTTTCATAGGTTTAATCTTAGAATTTAACAAACGTAGGAAAAAATCTACCTAACGAGTCAAACTTTTGCTAATAGGTTGTAAGAGATATTCCACATTGTAGAAATATTCCACATTCTCTTTCCACATTATAAGAGATATTCTTTTACTTTAATATTTGTTTCCATCGGGAGAAAAAAAACCCAAATCTTTCGTGATAACTATGATCAGCTGTTCTTGTTTTTACTTTCCCTTACCTTCAGCTTGTGTGGGAGGGACATCATGACACTCGGAGCCAGGGGAAATTTAATAATACTCGGCATCAATCCCCCACCCTCTTCCCTGGCCCGGGAAACCCCGTATAGCCTAACAGGCGAGGACGGGAAGGAACAATATAAAAAAAAAAATCATGTGATGACATGTTTTCTAATTAGCGTTTCTTTTTTAGACTCTTGATCAAAGATATATAAAACTTTATTGGCGTATATACGATGAAGATGGTTTATGCCAACGATGCTTGAATTGAGGTTTGTTTACCTACAATTTAGAGACTATAATGTTTGCGAATATTTTGGAATTTTCCAATACTATATTACTGTTAAAAAAATAAAATAGAAAATGTCATAATGCAAAATTTAATTTGTTCTTTAACTTTAATATTTGTTTCCACACACACATATATCTATATATATATATCTATATATATATATATATATATATATATATATATATATATATATATATATATATATATATATATATAGAAAGAGGGAGAGAGAAATAGAGAGAAGGAGAGAGAGAATAGAGGAGAGAGAGAGAGAGAGAGAGAGAGAGATAGATAAATATATAGATAGAAAGGGCTAGGTATAGAGGTATAGGATGCTTTAAGGCGTCCTTCTCTTGAGATACGGGGAATTATGAATAATGCATCGAGCCGCCAGCAATGTTTTCGAATTTAGTTTGTAATGTTTATCAAACTTTCTGAAAAGCTTGTTGGGGTCAGATATAGATGGGCATTGAAGTTATAACTGAATACAGAAGAAGTTTTTTTCTCTAAATCATCTGTTGATGCAAGGGTACTTCACAATAAATTCACATAAACGTTTTCTATACATTTATATTTTAAATGTGCCTTAAGTGCTAAAAATGCTTTATTGGATGTGTTTGGATCTTTATCTCCATTGATTCCTAATGCATTTTTTGGGGTCTAAGTTAAGTAGTAATAATATGATAATACCATTTGTTGCTTACATAAGTATAGACTTATGATCTATTTAAAAAAGAAAATCTTAAAAGTTGTGTTTTACATACTCAAAATGGAATATAACCTAGTAAGAATTCTATAATAATTTTATAAATGCTATTTTTAAATTAATTATTTTACTCATTTCAATTTTAAGTCCAATTTTCCTAAATTTTATTTATTTTTTTATGTTATGTGTTTATGTTAGCAAAGGGGTCGAATACAGAAATAAGGTGGTTGGCAAAGAATTTAGATTTTTCCTCATCCGACACTACCATCTTCTGGATACAATCTTCTGTTCGAAGGTGTGTTGAAAACTTTAGATGTTTTAGCAACGTCTGGGTACGCTTCCACAAGCTTACATCGTCAGTCCCTAGGGAATTTATATATCAGAATGAGTTTTATTGAATTTCAGGATCTCTCTTTTAAGTTGATTATTTAATGGATTTAGTATTTGTCTGTCTGAGGGGCGTCGGTCTGTCTGCCATATTTTACGCGCTCTTTTCTTTGCTCTGATCAAGTCTCTTATAAACTGAGAATATTTAGACAAGTTATTTGTTCTCCATGCCCCCTTAGGTAATCATTTCGAAGGCCTTTTCAGTTCATTTTCATTTTTATTGGAGACTGGAATCGAAAGTGAAGTATCTAAAAACTCTTTGTAGGCATGTCTTCTGAACACACGCAGTGAAAAAATTGAGAATGAAGTGATTATTATTGAGATATATATATATATATATATATATATATATATATATATATATATATATATATATCTGGAACTGGTTCTTTCCTATTGATTTTGAAATGGAACTTTCAGCTATAGCCGAACCATAAAAATTTATTTTACTTAATTTATCATCTATAATAATTTTATTGCCTAAAAATTTTGGATAAGAATAAAAAAGACTTGGGTAAGTAGAATCTTTATGAAACGCTTTTTATCTGTAGATTTCTATGACTATTGATCTTCCATTATTGATTCACCATACTATTTATTACTATAACATTGGCTCTTCGCGATCTTAATAGTAGGTTTATTAATGCTATATTTAATAGTAGCAATGAAGAATAATTCCAATATTCAGAAAAAATAAATAAACAGATAACGTCATAGGACCGGTAAACCTCAAGAAGGCATTAAAAAAAATCAATGGACTTCATTATTAACAATATTTTTAATCATATTAACAAATTTCAACAAAAGAGAATATAACATGAGGTAATTCATTAGAGTGGATATCCGGCAAAAAAAAAAAAAAAAAAATAATAAAAATAAATAGTCTGAAACGTAAAACTTAAGAACGCGAATCTTTATGTTTTGTAAATCTTACTATGATACTGATGATCATAAAACATGTTTGTGTTCCAAAATTATCCTTAGCTGAGATATAATTTTCATGCTCAAAAAAGGGTAGTATTTTTATTTTAATAAACAAAAAAAGAAAATGCAATATGTCTGAAGTTAAACGATTCTTTTCAATAAATATTTGTTAGTTTTTTTAGTTATTTTATTATAATTACTAACCTTCTCCATTGCCGGTCTGAATCTTCTGTCCGCCCTCCCGCCTCCAGGTGATCGTGGGGGGAGGTGATCCGCGGGCGGCGCATTTGAAGGCAACGTTGCTGTTCTCTCTCACTACCATGTCCGTGCTCGTCTCGTTGTCCAGGATATCAGGAGGAACTGAAAAAAGAAGATACAAATCGCATGGGTATTCCGTTCAAATGAAATAGAGGATATACAAAAACGAGGGCAATCTGAACGTCTTGCCGACTTTTAAAAGCAATAATCCATGGGTATTGACCTGTTTTCTGTTTTATGAGTACCTTTGAGAATAGCTAATTGAATTGAGAAAGAGAGAATTTAGTTGTACTTATCATTGGAGGGGGAGATGAGGATTTTTAAGTTGAATCAAGTATTAAATTAATGACATTATTTCAATGTAATAGTTTTAGTGAAAAACTATCCCAGAACATGGGCGTAAGAAAACTATAAAAAAGACTTTTTTTTTATAAAAATATATATCAGTGAAATTTACCCGGCATATAACATCAAATATAAAACCATAAGACAATAAATCCTATTTCTCCAGTATTTCTGGAGATACACATCTTTCACTTTTTTTTATAGGTAATTGACTTTTTGTATACATGCAGAATTAGCGGGAAAATAGGATATATTTTTTTTATTATTTTATCTTTGATGTTATGAACTGGGTAAGTTTCGGAAAATAAATTAAAATTAATTGATGACCATATAAATATTATGTAATCCTCAAAGACTTTAGTGATAGCTAAGACAGGAACCCCTGAAAAAGAATTGAGGGGGGAGGTCGTCGGGTTTTTCACTTCAGAGGTAATGATCATCAATCATTTTATTGTTTAAGGTTCAATAGATCCTGCCTCCCAAGCGATAGGCTTTTACAATAATTTTTAATGAAGAATTTTGACTGATTGTCCCGATAATTAGTAAAAGATAAGAAAAAAGGGTTGGCGAAATTAAAAAGATATAAAAAAAAGAAAATGGATCTATGTTTTTCAGAGATAGGATATGATAATTATTTTTCCTTGTAAGGGGAAAAAAAATTAATGATAAAATTTCAATTGTTTTCTCAAGTAAAGTGGGTATAAACCTAAAAAATTATAAGTATAAATTCGGCCCAGATACTATTAGAAATATAAGAAAGAGGAAAATAAATAAAAATAATACATCATGTTTATTCAATTTTTATGAAAAAAAATGAAAAACAATCAAGTATAGGTTGAATGAAGAGAAGTCCATAGTGAAATACAAAACGCCAGATAACGTTCTACATTGATTTCAAATTTATAAATGAATGTAAGTTAAGCGGCATAGATGTCTTCTTCATCACAGATGTATATAAAATTTATATTATTAGTTTATATAATTTCATAAGTTTCCCCTTTGTTTTAGAAACCTCATAAAAAAAAAAAAAAAAAAAAAAAAAATTGTAGCGGGTTGAAAAAATGAACACCTCATTTTATAAGTTCACATTACAGACACCAGTGGACTGTAAGGGGGCATCGTGCAACAATCACGCATAACCTTGTTGCAATGCGGTTTGAGTGTCTTGCATTCAGCCCTTATTGAAGGGGCAATGAAAGATCTAAATCAGGATGGAACTTTCATTTACTATTATATTTAAATAAAATTAAAATCTGTAACATTTTAATAAAATTAAAATCGATTCGTTCACTATTGATTTAATTTTTAATCAACATTTTCCAGAAATTTCAGATAAATTGACTCTTTTGGCACAATTCGGTCCGATTTCTTTATGAACCTTCTTCAGACAGTTAGAAGGAATTTTTTCTTTTAATTTACTTGTAATTAATTAAGTTCATTTAATTTGTTAGCCTTCATTACATTATTATTAAAGTTATTTTATAGTTGTTTTGTTCAAATGATAAGAAGATGATTGAGAATATTAGTTTGTGTTTGATTGTTAGTGTGTTAGTGTTGAGATATTTCAAAGTTATGAAGGAATGGATTAAATAGAAGCAAAAGGCTCGAATTGAGAGAAGTGCACGAGCATAACACTGGCTGCCAAAATGTGATCAATAATGTTTCTCGGTGGTTGTCAGGTTGAATTTTTCAGTTGACAGGTAAAGGAGGAATGGAGGCTTGTGTAAGTTTAATATTTGAGGGAGTGTTGTTGCCGGGAGATGCTGTACACGGCTATCACGTAGCGCAGCAAAAACAAGCCTTTATTTCCTTTTATCCCATCCATCTTAGTCTCTGTTCCTCAAGGCGAGTGACATGCCTGCCCTCTCAGAAAATTGAGTAACTATCTCATTTTGGAGTCGTTATCGATTCCACGAAACTGTGCTTCCTAATCATTTTTCTCCATAATCATTGTGATTATTTATAATAATCATACTATGAATTCATTCGTACTATGAAAATATAAGAGGTGACTATCATGCTGGATTTAGAAAAATAAAGAAGTGGGTACACAAGATTTTCACATCAAAACAGGCTCACACATCTTTAACACTCCTTTCTTATTCGTTTCTTAAAAAAATTTTAATGGAATGTTACTTTTTAATTTTTTATTATAGCTTTTTTATTTAATTATTATTGTTTTACATCCTTTGATGTACCTGATACAGTTGCATATTTATCATTAATTAATTATTATATCTTTTATTACGAAAAATTAGTAAAATATCAATGTATTTAAGCCTGTGTTTTTTAATTAATAAAAATTTACAAGCACAGTACACATATGATGTTAATTAATAATCATGTTACCGTTAGTTATCACTGTGTTCATATATGGATTTCATGTACTAACTAAGTGTGGAAACAAGCAATCTACATTTAGGTATGGAAAGTAAGGCCTCTAAAAATAGGTTCTAACAAATTTAGAGCAATATCGTACAGCTATTTAATATGCTGAATACCACCTGCTACTATTTTTTTTTTCAAATGGAGGAAATTTTAAATATAATTTTGTATCATTACATAACGTAAAGTCTTAGGGCGGATTCACATTATCGCTCCGCTCCTGCTCCACTCCCGGTCCGCTCTGGGTATGGTAAAATATTCTAAAGAGAAATAGACAGAGAATTCCACTATCGGTACCACTCCGGTCTCGCTCCACTCCCGATCCTATATATATATATATATATATATATATAATTATAAATTAATTTAATTAATGGTGAAGAAATAATTTAAATTTTTTTCCGAATGAATTCGAATACGCTTGAATGATTAAAAAAAAAAATCACCAAAAATACTTGCGGTTTTTCCACGAGAAAAATGCATGTTATGTTTGAAATATATTTTGCTATGAATTATTGTACTCGTAAAAAACGGTCACCGATTTATTTATTGACTACATACTCATTGCTATTATAAAATAACGTTCAATTTGAAACGAATAAAAAAGCAGTATATTATGAAAAATGTCAGATCATTAACAAAAAATATGTTAAAGCAAAAAATAATTAAAATATGAATCAGGAAAAGAAGAGAACAAAATCGGTAAATTGCAGCATTTAACGATTAGAAGCGTATTCGAATACATTCCGAAAAAAATTTAAATTATTTCTTCACCATTAATTAAATTAATTTATAATTACTATTAATAATTATCATTGTGTTGCAATATATTCTTCTTATTATACGTTTTGATAATATTATCTTCTTCATCAAGAAAAGTACACTTAACAGCTATTTCTACATACGAAAATTGAACTTTTTTTTGGCCGTAAAATTGATGAATAAATAAATAATAATAACTGAAAGTTAATCATTAATTAAAATCCGAATACAGACAACTTCGATTATTAATGGCTTTTATAGCTTAAACATTTCAAAAGTGAACGGTGTAAAATTTTATAATGCGAATATGGTAAGACATTAGGAGAGCGGACCGGGAGTGGAGCGGGAGCGGAGCGCTAGTGTGAATGGGGTAGAGCGAGAGTGGACCGGGAGCGGAGCTGGAGCGAAACCGATAGTGTGAATAGGCCCCTAAGGTTATGGTTTTAGGGCAATAAAGTGCTAGATTATTATGCCCGTAACAAGAATATTTCTCACAAATGTTAAACTTGTAATGTAACTAATTAAATAGCTTATTTACTTTAAAATAATTATTTTTGAACTTGTATAATAGGCATTCTTTTGTTATTGAGTAATAAGGTTTTCATTGTTTTCTTTCTATTTTTTTCCATTTAACGGTAAATTTACTTACACCTGTTTTTACAGGTTAAGTACAATTATAATAGTTTTATAAAATTCTACGTTTGTTTGTTTGTTTAACGTCCATTTTTATGCTACTAAGGCTAATCGGACGATGCTACAGTGGGAGTCCTAAATTTTGCCTATCCAGGTATAATTAGGATAGGCATCTTTAACGAGTACCTGACATCGTACAGGCTCGGGACCTCCATTTTACGTCCTATCCGAGGGACGGCATAGCTAAGGATTTTTTACTCCCATTAAAAAATCCTAGGGCCACCGCTGGAATTGAACACGCGATCTTTAGTATTGTAGGTTGCCATGCTAACCACAACACCACAGGTGACCCATAAAATTCTACGTTTCAAGATCGAGAGAAATAAACTGATGGTAGAGGCTCAATTGGCTTGATTCGATTTCTTGTTGAATCGATGGCTTGGTTCATATTGATAACAATATGAACAAAGTTATTCGAAAACAAGAAAGTTACTTCCATAAAAAAAAAAAAAATAAAGGTTGGGGTGATAAATGATAGTAAAAAGTTTTTGTTTTAATTTTACATACTTTTCTTTTTCTTTTTTTTCTTTTTTTGAGACTTTAAGGCTTCCACTGAAGCCCTATACTGCCCATACTAACACCCATGGCACTGGGTGATACTTCTCCTACGAAAGAAAAGCACCACCCAGGGCGGGACTCGAACCCGCAGCTCCGGCATGGGAGTACGGCGCTTTACCGCACAGCCACACCGGGCCACTACATCCTTATATTTTTTTTAAAATACAAAATTTCTTTCTGAACTGTATAATTGAGAATATCATGTACCAAGGAGCTGTCTGCTATAGGAAAGTTTCGCTGTATTTCTTTCTTCGTTAATGAAGTGAATCCATTGGTAGTATACGACGTAAAAATAGTTGTAAATTTATACTTATAACAAAAAGTAGCTAAACGAATAAAAAAAAAAATATGATGATAAAAAATCTTGTTTTGACTGAAATATAGCTTCATGCGTTAAAAGAATTATAAGGCTGTCTTTATTCAGACCACAATAATTTACTACCGCCAAAAAATAAGTTTACTTAGCTTAGTATGAATTCCCTGAAACACTGTACTATTTCCCTAAATTTAGAACGTTATTAAAATAAAAATAAAAGCAGGGTGATAAAAGATCTCTCGCATCGAGGCAAGATGTGACGCTCTACTTCCTCTACAAAATATGCAACTAAAATTCAAATTGTTGAGCAGCCCCAGAATCTACCCCCCCCCCTACAACCTATATTTAAGATTGATGGTACTAAAAGGGGCAGGCTACCATTAATTTTTCCCTCCTAAGCATCCCCCCTTTAGCACCCTCCCCCCCATTTAGCAGGTAGACCGCAGACTCGGCACATTAAAAGTGGGCGTTATCACTAATCAATAAGGACTATGCTAATGCTTCTAATTATTATACGATATTACAACGTCCCCCGGGCCTGTTTGTTATTCAAATCCGAGCAGGGGGAAATAAACGAACCCGCTTATACTGAGGAACATCACCGACGGATAAGTTTTATGTTAATATGATAGCTTAGTAATATGCATAGTAAAATAAATGTTTATTCGCTGTTATAAAAGATGAAAATGGGAGAATCCAATAACGAATATAAATTTTTTAAAAGCTCCTACAATCACAAAATTTAAAAAGCTCATCTTACTTGATTTTCTTACCATTTAACACCATTCTTTTAAGTGTTGATACTAAGTACCTTGAATTTACATTCCTCGCTAAAAAGATAAGAAGGAATAATTTAGTGATTTAAAACTATCGATAGTTTCAGATAGGGGTCACCTTTGGTATAGTGGTTGGCAAGGCAACCTACAATACAAAAAATCGCAGTTTCGCGTCCCGCGGTAGCCCTAGAATTTTTTTAAGGGAGTAAAAAAAACTTGGCTATGCTGTCCCTCGGATAGGACGTAAAATAGATGTCCCGAGCCTGTACGATGTCAGGTACTTGTTCAAGATCCTTTTCCCAATTATACTAAGGCAAAATTTAGGACTCCCACTGTTGCACCGTCCGATTAGCCTTAGTGGCATAAAGTGACGTTAAACAAACAAACAATCGATAGTTTCAACATTGTCAGCCGTGAACTATCGTTGATACAATGGCGTGGAAATCGGGCCTATCAAATGTGTTGACTTTGGGGGTGGGTGGCCCCTCAATGGGGGGATTTCCCAGATTAAAGACAAATTTTGGGATTTGTGATAATACTACCAAAAGTTTAAAATACTGTTGAAAGCAATGATAGTTTAAAATTGTAGGAAATACTCTTGATAGTTTTACGTCACTAGGATAAGAACTGGTTTCTTCACTCGATTCCTGCTATTTTAATCATATAAAATATGTTCCGGATAATTGCAGACCGAAAAATACCAGCAGTTCTGCATCAAATTTCCGACCAAAAACTTCCTACAAAGTCTTTTTAGACATGATCTATTCACTCTCTTTTCGATAGATCGCGGTTTTTCTGATTTTTGAAATTAGTATTTATAATATTTATTTTACCAATACATTTATTTATTCTGTAGTGTTAAGAATAGGAAAGATTCGTACGGAACATATTTGGTACAGCGAGTAATTTAAAAATGAAATTACGAGTTTTTTTTTTTCACTGCATACTTTTATTTGCACCTGTTGCAAATAATAAGCGACAATCAGCAAATGTGATGAAAATTGCTGTATGTTGGCATTTTAAGGCATGAGGGAAGATAGAGCCCAGCAGCACATCATCCCGGTCTTGTTTTAGGAGAGGAGGTCTCTCATCCAACTCCTTTTTAGTCGCCTCATAAAAGGCGTGTCAGTTGTGGCCATGTCATTAATAAGTCTATTGTTATGTCCACGCAATTTGATATGGAAGCCAGAATAGAGAGTCCTTATTTGTTCGTCAATAGTTGGTAGTTGTAAGTCTGTATGTAGTGTTTTGTTACTAAAGTACAGAGGTGCGTTCGTTACTAGTCGTAAAATTTTGGTTTGGAAGGTTTGTAGTTTTTGTAAGTGTGTCTTTTTTGCTGATCCATAAATTTGTGAGGCGTATGTCCAAATGGGTTTCAGTAAGTATGTGTATATATTGAGCTTCTGTCTGATTTTCAATTTTGATGATTTGGAGAATAGTGAGTACAGTATTTTAAGTCGTTTGTTTAAAGTCTGTCTTTTCATCTTGACATGAGGGCCCCAAGTCATCCTTCTGTCAAATATTAGTCCAAGGTACCGTACGTTGTCTGTTTGAGGAATTTGGTGGTCGCCGATATAACCAGGAGGGCATGTATCTCGTCGGAGTTTGAATGTTATGTGTTGTGATTTGTCATGGTTTAATTTCATTTTCCAAAGTGAGGAATATTTTTTTAAATGTATTAGGTGGGTTTGTAAGTTTAATGAAGCCAATCTAGGGTCATGGTGTTTTGTTAAAATTGTTGTATCGTCTGCGTACGTTGCAGTTAATGTTTCGGGGTGTGTAGGAACGTCATGTGTATATATAATGTATAGTAAGGGAGCGAGTAATTTCAAAATTAAATTAGGAGTTTAAATTTGAATTTTTAAATGTTATTTTTAAAACCGTGCTTTACATCCGTAGTTCGTTAGCTTTTAACCCTATTTCTGAGAGAAATTAAAAAAAAAACACTTTGCATCTTTATTTTATATTAACCATTTATGTGTTAATTAACTTATTCAGTTTTTCCACGTATTAAAATTACATGTTGGTTCAACGAATTAATATTACATGAATATTTGATAGCATTTTATTTCTGGTTAAAAATTACAACGTCCATTATTATTAAGCAATTGAAGTTTTTTTTACCAAGCAGGTACTCCTTTCTAATGGAAATCAAATGATCTATTGAATGAAAAAATGAAATTGATATCTCTTTTTATTAGAATTCCGTAAGATATTTTTAACAAAAAAAAAATAAAATCCTAGTTTAAAAATAACTAAGATCACGACTTTTTGATCGAAAATTCAATGCTGAATCGCAGGTATTTTTTTCTGAACCTTTCTGGTACATGCTGTATAGTATAAACATAAAAGGAGTTTAGGAGCTACCATGTTCGACCTATGTTTGCTCTACTATTCATATTCGAACTCCATGTACTTATAATCTTCAAATCCTCAAAATCGGAACGAAAATAATTGGTTATTTATTTTGTAATTAATTTTAAAATAGTGAATAGTAAAACTAGCACAAAAAAATATCAAAACCACTATTAAATACTGACAGTGTAATGTGACAATGTTATTTAAACCCGTATCGTTCTATGTTTCGGTCATGTTTATTCTATAATCATCGATTGTTAGGTTCTAATTTTATATTTTTTTATTTTAGGGGATCAGGAAAAAAAAACACAGGTGGTACGCCCCCTACCTTTAATTGAAACAAAATAATTACATTTACATGAGTAAAAGTCAAAGCGTTAAAAAAAAAGGTTTATCGGTTTCTAAGGTTTCAGTCCGTTAATTAATGAATTAATAAATTGTTTCCGAAACGAAGTAAGTAAGTTGAAGCCTGAGTAGGCTATCAGTTTCTCAGCGTTAGTTAATTAAAGATATAATTAAGAGACGAAAGGGTGTTCTCCGTAATATCCAACGGGAGGCGGTGTCGAGATTAAAAGCACGTGTGTTTTTCCTCCCATTTAAGGGAACCCTAATCCGTCCCTGATATTTATCTCGCTTAAAGGAAATTATCCTTCCGTTTAACCTGCTCTTCCGAGCGTCTTACCGCCCTATTCAACGAATTATGCATGGTAAGGGTTTTAATTTTACTAACGTAAATGATAAATTTGAATATATAGCCATATGTCATTTAATATCTTGAAGGTCTTATTGTCTAGAACAGAAAGTGACAGGAATATGATAATATTAGAGATATTGTAAAATATTTGCCCTAAAAAGATTACAATATTTCTATGACATATTGAAACACTATAGGTGTGTGGTTAATTTTAAAGTATTTAAATTTAAATTAAATTATCACGATAAGTATAAATCAGGTTGAAGTATAAATCACGATAGGTGTGTGGTTAATTTTAAAGGAATATGTCAAACAAACCGTGAGAACTCATATAATATAGCTTGTAGTAAGAGAACAGTGACACGTTAGTAACTTTATTCTTCGGTGTCCAGGTTAAACTCGCTCCGCAGCACACAGGGGTATTTGACCCGAAAAGCTGGCTAAAACTATTTTCTTACATTTTATTAATTCAAAAGTCCTCAAAATGGCTTCTATATTTGTAATATATATTAAAAATGTTTTTTTAGCAGTTAAAAAAATACTCTAAGGAGAAAATTTTCGTAAAATACTTTTTTACATAAATCCACCGACTGTGAAATAGGCATCCATGGGTTTATTTTATTTATGTTTAAATTTATGTTCATATTATTTTCTCTTTATGCATTGCTCCCATAAAATATGCTTGTAACTAATTAAAGATTTATTATCATTTATCTATTACTATTATTTTTAAAAAATGAAAATAGTGTAAAATAGGTGAATTAATCCAATCTTAAATTGTGGCTGACCACCAATTTTAAATTATTTTTAAATAATTTATTTTTTGAAGAGAAAAGATTTGGCTCCGCCGGAAGTCGAACCCGGTTCTCCTGCGTTACATGCGAGGATGCTAACCGCTACACCACAGAGCTCGGCTCAGGGCAGAGCAAAAGTGAAGAGGAAGGATTTGCTCTGCCTTGAGCCGAGCTCTGTGGTGTAGCGGTTAGCATCCTCGCATGTAACGCAGGAGACTCGGGTTCGACTCCCGGCGAAGCCAAATCTTTTCTCTTCAAAAAATAAATTATTTAATAAAATAGCTGAATATAAAAAATTATGGTGATATAGAAAAAAAATGTGTTTTCCTAATTCATTAAGAATTGTTTAATACCTCTTCGAAACACAACTTATATCCCAGGAAGAAACACACCAACCTTTCTTAAAAATGCATATTAAATTTAATTATTCATTATTTACATTCCTCGTCACTTATTGAACTTTCGGAATCACCATTATCGGTTAAGTTGGTTGGGGGAGAAAACATTTCTAAAGTTTCCTTACAAAACCTGATACCTTTTTTCTTGAACTTCTCATACCTGTGATAACTGGAACTGATGTCAATATTAATTTATTAATTACATCCAGATTGCACTCTGTCCGGGAAAATTTTCGGGTCTTATCTTCTCCATAAACCCGGAAATGGTTATTTCGGTTTCTGCTGCTTCCTCAGATAAAAGACCAATAATAAAGAAAATAAAAAGCAGAGGGCTTTTTATCACTTCAAAACCATCTCTTAAAAGTTTGTGAACAGATGGTGTCATAGCATACCATTGATAAAGTTTCTCCGTATCCGTAGTAAATTTTAAAGTAACAAATGATTATTCAGAGCGTCCACCAGATCTTGAGCTTTTAATTGATATCGTCCCGCTTAGCCATTTCTTGTTGCTGTTTAAAACATTTCTTTTCCTTGAAGAAGCATTCTATCTCACTTGGAAATCATGCCTCAAAATGGATAATTTTGTTTTAGCTCTTTCACATGCTCTGGGTTATTAAAATATTTCCCAATGAGAAAAGACACCAAAAATTCCTTCTTTTTTTTAAAAGCTAATTATTTTACTTTAAAAATATGTCAAATAATTCCATTCAGGTTACAGTCATTCTTCTAGAAGATCCTGAAATACAAATAAATGAAAATATAACAAAATAGAATTTTTTTTATTATTTAATGAAACTGACATTTTAGAAATAAAAAATTATAAGTCTCCCAATCGCAGCTATTCGCAGAATTTTTTTCAGGAAACATAATCTACAATAATTATACATTATCATAAAAAATATTTCGTTGCCCAGAAATGCTCAGAAGTATAACTTTTTAACCTTCGAATTTAATTTTTAGCTCTAAAATATACCTACTAAAAACAAAACGATATTAATACTAGTATTGAATACAAACAAATTATAATTATCTGGATAACAAGTACAAACCTTGCCTCGAACTATCCCTCATATGATAATGCCGATACTTCAGTAAGAACAAAGAAAATTAATATATTTTGTAGACCAATACTTGTGAGCACAGACGAGTTAAAGGCTAAGGTCAGATTTGAATTAGAATAGCCGGCGGATTAAGGGCCTGATGCGACTGGCTTTGAGAGAAATAGTAGATAATTATTATTAGCATTATTTATATTTATGTAAATATATAAATTCTGTCATCCCTGTGCATAAGGTGAACTCGTGAAAAGAAGCAGCGAGCTGGTCCCTTCGTTATTATTAAGTATGTTCAAGTGAGACAGGCGTTCACTTTTTGAATTTGGAAATTTGGTTGTTATTATTGCGATAGTTGAGATCTGTTCAATTGGTTTTATGACCGTAATCAGTAGCCACTATTTTGGTAATTCTGAAGAAATTTCAACGCTTAATAATGAAAACCTGATTTTATACCGATACAAATGTTGAAAGCTATGACATAAAATGTAAGGTAATTTGACTAACCACTTATTTACTGGGATGACATATTACGCATAGAAATAAAATAAGATCTAGATATAATTATTTATTGAAGTATTGAAGTATAATAATGATAAAGCTTACCTGATATTAAAGAACACCTAAACATGATGAATTTGATAAAAATCGTTAAAGCCGTTTTTGAGATCATCGAAAAAAAGGTAAACATTGGAAAAAATTTACGAAATAAAGTGCCCCCTCCGTTCAACCAATTTTGATGAAATGTTGGCTATCACATCTTTGGCATATACATATATCAAATACTCAGTTTGATCAAAATCGTTAAAGCCTTTTTTGAGTAAATAAAAAAAAAAAAAAAAAAAACACGTGAAAATGATACAAAATCTATTAAATAAAGTCCCCCCTCCGGTTGATCAATTTTGATGAAATGTTGGCTACCACATCTTTGGCATATTAATACATCAAACACTCATTTTAATCAAAATCGTTAAAGCCCTTTTTGAGAAAATAAAAAAAAACTTAAAAAAAGTACCCCCTCCCTTTGAGCAATTTTGATGAAATTTTTGCTGTCACATCTCGGGCTTATACATACACTAAATACCTAATTTCAGGTTCGCACGGTTTATAGTTTTTGAGCTAGTCTGTTCACACACACACACACACACACACACAGACCATTTCGTGGAACTTGGTTAATTGGACTCAGGGGACCCCAAAACGTGTATTTCCGTTGAAAACCGGAAGTCGAAATTTTTCACGATCGCAATACTCCCACTTACTATATATTTCATATATAGGTAAGTGAAAGTAAAAATTCGTGGAATTCCAAGAAAGGCTGAGTATTGATAATCGTTTTAAAGCAGAATTTAAGACTTCTTCAAGTTCCTGAAAGATAGTTTAAACTTAAATAAGGGACCCCAAAACGTGTATTTCCGTAGAAAACCGGAAGTCAAAATTTTTCACGATCGCAATACTTCCACTTACTTTATATTTCACAAATAGGTAAGTGAAAGTAAAATATATATATATATATATATATATATATATATATATATATATATATAAGATTCAGTCTCTGTACTGATAAATTATCTCATCTTGGTGGGGTTTGATCCAGGAAGCCGTGGCCATAGGTTACTCGGAATAGCTACGAGCTCTCCGTCAAAAATTAGCGTTCCTCGAGTAAACTGTAATAGGATTCGATGGATAATCAATTGCACTGACTACGAAGGCATCCTGGCCTGGTGGGGTAGGAAATCGCAATGTAGTTAGTAGGAGGTAATAAGGGGCGGGTAGGTACCCAGAGACAAACAGGATATTACTCTGAAGGAAACAGAACAGGATAACTCACTTAGCGCTCCGATTGATCTTTGGTAATGCGATCCTCCAGAGCAAGACTACTTGGTCGGGCCCGACCTACGTTATCCCTCAGGGGAAATTGGTAATTCCGTCGGTGAAACACGATATCTTGGATTTTCATAAGGAAAATACAAGAGGTTTCACCTCCTTCGACAACAGTGAGTAATTTATTATCTGTTAATGGGTCAATCCATATGAAGAGGTCCAGTTTAGTTGCTTAAAATTTTTTATTTTTTTTAAAATATTTTAACCGTAGAAAGAACAATGCTTCAAAAGTACAAAAGTGCAATTATTTTATTTTTCCAATGGCGGCCATATTATTTTCGAAAACCCGCGTATTTTTAGCTATTTCAGTGCTCTGCTTCAAATCAAATATTTCCTCTTTTACTCATCCTAGAACATTCAAATAAAGACCAATCGATGTAAAGTTCTCTCTTTAGAGAGGTCTGAACTTTACTAAAGGTTATTACAACTATGAACTTAAAACTAAGTATTACGGTCCATGTACCCCTTTAAAGTTTCAAGCGGTAATTTAAAAAAAAAAAAACGGGTTTTCATAAATTATTTTTTACAAGAAGTCAAATGACTAAGTGTTTGTTATTTTTTTTTATTTGATAGGTAAAGGAAGGCACTATAAATTCACAAAGTTTCAAGCTGTGGACTTGCACGGTTTTTTAATACATGTTTTTTTTTTTTTTTAATTCTTGAAATTTCCAAAATGTCAAAAGTTTGACCTTTGGCCCAGATTTAGTCCTTGGGTAGTGGATTGAACTGTAAAAATTTCATTTCGTGGAAACGGAAAGAAAATAATATATGTTGTTTAGCGCTTTGGATTTAATACTTATTTTAGTATTTTTCAATGTTTTATACACTTGCAATTAGTTGAGTCCACAAAATGAAATTTTGACAGTTCAATCCTCTTCTAAGGGGCCAAATCTGGGCTAAATTTCATATTTTTATTTTCTTGCCCAACAGAGATATAAAGCTTTAAACTTTTGAAAATCTGTACCATTTACAATCCCAAAAATCTAGAAAGACGGGGGTTAGGGGGTTGGGTGGAGTAAATGGTTTGATGTTGCAATGGATACGTATTTATAAATTTTTTGAGAATTTAAAAGTGATAAGGTAATGAAACAATGGATTATTTTCGATTAAATTAAGATAAATTTCAATGAGGTAACTATTACTTCGTTCTGTATGTGAAAAGCAGATTAAATTTGTTATATAGGTGCTTCTGTGCTTTCCTTATGCCCAAAATGCCTTACATATTAATTCTGTTTAACCAAAACATTCGCTAATTGTCGCAGGTGTGTATTGAAGTTTGAAAAAAAAAAATTAAAATCAAATTCAAAAGGAGTGTTATTACAGACAATAGCATTATTTTTGTTTGTTTTTAAACGCCTTCAGATGTCTTTATTGTTTTGTAAGTTACTACGAACATTTTGGAAAAAAAGTGAATTATTTAAACAATTACTATAATATAGTCTTTATAAACACGTTGACTGCCAACTACGAGATAATTTGAAATTGTTGATGCCAACTTGTACTGTGTTCACTTGCCATATTTCTTCAGCTATGATAAATTTCGAAGCATAACAGTGCTAATAAGGAGAGACGGCTTCTAAAAGAGAACGAAAAATCAATACTGGCTTAAATGAACAGAAAATATAATTATAAAAAATGTATTCAAAATCAAGAAATAAAAGAATACTTTTATTGTTTATGAAATTTACTCTCTTCACAAGTCGGACAAACATAACGAGTTACTCGGCGTTTTTTTTTTTTTTTTTTTTTTCTTGAGTACATGGCTTTGGTACGTTGCAGACACTCTATATATTGCAGGTCTTCCAATCTAATATTTTTCGAATCTGGTTGAATCACATCTCCAATCAAGAGATTTCTATTACATAAGGTATTTTCTATAATAATACTTAAGTCCTTTTTCTATAAAAAAAAAAAAAAATTATATTTTTTCTTATGATAACAATTTACTACAATTAGAGTTTTCAATAATATAATATTAAATTAAATTGAATGCAATATGCTAATTAGATCGAAATTCTGAAAATCACCGAGGCATTCAACTTATTAACCCTATGTACATTGCTCGTTTATCCAATTATATTTGATTATAGACTTTCGTTAATATAAATTAAAAAAATACCAGATATCGCTTACACTTTGAATGTTTTAGGAAGAAACAGTGAAGGTATTTAATGTGAAAGTTCCTCTAGAAGAATGCCTTTTTTTGTTTATTTTACTACAAGAAAAAATTAAAAATCTAAAAGACCGATTCAGAAATATTGTACATTTGGAACAATCATAAGTAAACAGTTTCAACAATCTAACAAAATTAGTAAAATTTCAGAAATCAAGGTAGTTAAAAAGGCGTTGAGAGATTTGGTTCGGCCACTTGTGACAGGACTTGTTGCACAGGGTTCGGGCCGGGTTATTTATGGCCCTTCTTCAGAGAACTGGAAAGGGCTATTTGTTCTGCCCAAACACAAAGTAAATCATTTAACAGCAAAGTCTTATTTTATGCAGGCGGGCTGGCGTGATGTTTGCTCACAGCCAAATGGAACAAACATTTAAATGTTTTGATGGCTCAATCGACTCTCGTTGCTAAAATAGGAGCCTCAGTTGACCATGAAATTTAAACAACATCAAATATAAATTTGTTTGCAGAAGAAATGAATATACCATTAGAATGTAATTGGATGTTTAGTCAAACAAATTCCAGGTTTATTTTGTTTTATATTTGTGGCCCTACTTTCAATAATTATCTTTTTAGTTTCCAAAAGGTAACCATGATAACTAAGGACCACAATGTATGAATAAAGAAATGTTAGCGAATATCTATTATCAGATAATCACTTTTCCCCAAGAAACCACTCCTAACCTCCACTAATTACATCCAATAATAACATATAGTGCTGCATTCCGGTATACGGTAATATATAATTACAATATGAACATAATTAAGGACTTTGAGATTATGGAAGGTTTTAATAACCATAAATAAGAATTAGGATGATACAATATGAGTAAACTGTTCGGTCATGAGAGCGTCCAACATGTTCGGAGCCCAGGCCAGATAGCTATAAGGAGGCATTATGCTGGCTACACCGCATGGTCATTATTATTAGATGTGTATTGGTTAATGCTATTAGAATAACTAATATAATTACTAATTATTAATACTAACTGCTGGAGAGTAGCTGTTTGTAGTATATAACAAGGTATTTTTTTATCTTGTTATCTAATTTCTCGTAATGCCTTTGTTGTGTATATATATAATTATTTTATCCTTACTTTCTTTTATCATTTTCTATGTATAGCTTATTTTCTCCATTAGTTCCTTTTATTTATTTCTATTTATCAGTTGTCAATCAATTGTCAATCAATTGTTTTAATTTTTAAAAAGCTTTAATGCCATATTTCGTGTATAGTCATATTTATAATAAAATTTAAATGGACACATCATAAAGTACTTACCATTTTAAAAAGCGTTTACTCAATTAAGATATTTAAATCTACCTTCTTAAGACTAATGAGATCATTATGGTAGAGCAGAGAGATTTTAGTAGCACAAACACGCCCTCCATTTCTAAAAACTTTAGATTTATAAACTGATACCTTTAACAGGAATTTAGACTTAAAATTTAAAACTCAACCCAATATAAATATTCAATTATTATGATTTTTTTTTGTTTCCGGTCCCCAGTAGGATTCTGAACGATAACCGTGAAATATTAAATTGTTCAAGTAAACAAGGATGATTATTGTCATACAAATCTAGTATTTATAGATCTGTCCCCGCGCAGCAAAAATATTGATCGAACGGTTGAGAAATGAAATACGACGAATGCATATCATTGGTATATTGAAAGGGAGTTGTGAGACCGCTGTCACGTCGCCTAGCAGGATGCATAGTGGCTTTGTTATTAAAAAAAAAAAGAAAGAAAAAAAAAAGCTCAATAAATTTGCTGGGATCAAGAAGCAAAGAACATTCCAGGTAATAATAAACCGGGTAATAGGCACCGCTATAAAAAGCTACACGACTCAGGCTTTTATGAAGGCCGTAAACTGGCGTATTTATGTGGAAAAAATGAACTGTTTCAAGCATTCATAGCTAGTGAATAGTAAATAGTTTTTATTTATTTTTTAAAGGTCTATTCTGGTTTTAATATGAATAGGACAAAATTGGTTGCGTAAATTAATTTTATGTTAGTTTACTGGAAATCTGGCCTGATTTTAACAACAGAAATTGTGACGAAAGAAGTTAGTAATTTTTTTGAAATACTATATACTAATACCAAACCAATACAGTGGTAAAAAAAAAATTAAAGTAAAAACGAACTGATAAAATTATTAACATGGGTAATTTCAGGATCTGCAGTTGTTTTTCAGTCGCTCATTTTCTGTTATTCAACAATTAGTTGACTGTTTAGAATCGATTATCATCAAGATGACAGGCAGACCCAACAGCGGGAAGGCCCGCTTCAACGTATGTTTAAGTGCCACGAATAAATAAATTAAATTTATGTAAAAAGAAAACACAATGTATAAACAATAGATATTTATAATTTTTTTCGTCTTTAAATCGGACGATTAATGTCACTAAAATACCTTTCTTGTTCTGATTAAACCCTAACGGAGACATATAGCTTTTCTTGGAGGTAGAGAGGAGAACGTTGAAAGGCTCCTTGGGAAAAAGAGAAAAAAAAAAGGGCCTAACAGAAAACGAACATAAAACAAAATGCATGGTAGTTATAACATATCAATGAAAGCGTGTCTGCATAGACGGAATAACGTTGCCAAAATAAAAAACCTTAAATATCTCGGGTCTATAATAACATCCATTAATAACCAGCGATCTGAGATAAACCAGAGTAAAACAAGCAAGTGATCTGATTAAAACTGTAATTTCTATATGTAAAATTGTGAGACATGGATTTTGATTTTCATCTTAGGGAAGAGAATCGAAATTATTTTCAAGAGGGCTATAAAGGTTATTACTTAATGAATAGCGAGTACATTACTCAAATAACTGCAGTTGTAATGTCAGTTATCAAATATTATTGATTATACACATAACAGGATTGGGCCAGCGCCGCGGATTATGCGCAAGCTGACAAAAAGGCACTGTTACATTAAAAAATATTTTATTGTAAAATAGCCGGAATATTTTATTAAAATTGTATGAGGATTTTAATAAATATTTGTTTGTTTGTTTAACGTCAATTTATGCCACTAAGGCTAACCGGACGATGCGACAGTGGGAGTCCTAAATTTTCCTAAATAATTAGGATAGGGATCTATGACGAGTACCTGACGTCATACGGGCTCGAGACCTCCATTTTACGTCCTATCCGAGGGACGGCATATCAAAGGATTTTTTTACTTCCTTTCTACTGCAGCATTGGGCGTTTAATTGATTATGCTTTATTTTTTATTTCTCTGTTATCTTTCAGTTAAAATAGTTTTTCCTTTGAAATAAATTCTGCACTGAAGAAAATATTGGAGATAATTCTTCGAGGAATTGTGGAGGAGGACGGGCAATTCGCCTTTTCCCCTGGATTCACGTCTTCACCTATCACTACAGATCTGTACTCTGTGCATTCAAAATGAGCAACAAAAAGAAGCAAAAGCAAGACGCGGATAATCAAGAGTTTGGCGTATGCGTATGAGTATGGCGGTAAATAAAGCCAATATTTCAGTTAAATAATCGCTAATTGAACCAGATTCATATGCAACCTATGGCATTAACGCCTAACCGGCGACTAACATATAATGCTTAAAAAAACAAAGAAAATAACGACGTATTACTTTTTTAAAACCGTCGAAGTTTAGGCTAAACGGCAGTGAAGGTGTAAGATGCCCGGAAGTTAAGGAAGACAGGCATCAGAGGTGATGAGTGGAGGGTGGGTGATTTCCATCAAACAAGTTAACGCGGTCTTTGTACAAGGACCCAATAACATGTAAATCTGGTCGGCGGAGGGTTGACTTTAGCCCCGGCCTGCAGGAGAGCCCCATTAACTTCCAGGCCACCTTTTGTCTCACCTCCACTTACAGTTTGCCTTCTTGATGGGTCGGCAATCATATGAAAGCAGGCCGGTGAAAAACGATAGTATCCATCCGAAAATAAGTGTCAAAGCAGACTGTTGAAAGTGATTGAACCACAAACTTTCTTTGGTTTTTTTTTTTTTTAGATTAAAGATAAAATAACACTTTTAATAACAGAGATGTTTGATGACTTAAAGATGCAACAGGAACACTGTTAAGCATGATTTAAGAAAGTATGTGTATGTATTTTTTTTCATCTAATATTTAATTGTGAAGATAATTGATAAAAGTGATTTCGAAATTCAAAGTGCAGGTACTATGTCACCTTTCGGTCAAATATAACTACCGAGTAATAAGGCGATTGAGCTATGTGTATCAAAATCCACCTTCCACAAAAACTTATATTTTAAGGTAACGTATGCTGACCATGAAGCAAAATGACGAGAATTTCCATCAGGCATCATGTTATGTCTACTTTTTTTTGGGGCCAAAAATTTAGATGCTTTTTTTCCCGCCCCTTGAGAATTTTTTTCATTGAAAAAGTCAACAAAAAATAAAACAAAATATATATATATATATATATTTGCTTTTGAAAATAATGCAATGTATTACACGATGATGACGATTGAGAAAGCTCAAGTCTCACGATTTAAATAGTTCTTCGGATATAAATCCTCACTATATTTAAGGACCTGGAATCTAAAGGAAAATCAATTAAAAAAATTAAATACAATTGAGACCAAATGCTTAATCTACGTTTGAAAACGTCAACAATTTTCGAGCGATGAAGTGTTAACAATTACGGAAAAATGTTGTTAAATAATTGTTTTTATCATAGACGGTTCGACATATGTAATTAAAAATTCATTTTTTACACTTTGATTTCTTCCCTATCAACTTGAGAGCAGTTTCAGATGAATTTAACCGTTAGTATCGGCTATTCGATAATGCAGACATGTTACGTTAGCCTTAAGTAATAATCCAAGAATATAAAGAGAAAAAAAAAGAAAGATTTCTTTTAATATTTCAATATTCCTCCATATCGATCATCGATAGGGAGAATAATGTAGCATTTTGATGATATAAAAAAGTCGAGAAATTTTCGGTGATATAATAAAGGCAATATCCAAGAGCCTGGAGGAGTCCGGATAAATTAAGTTTGATATCCGAGATTTTTTCTGTTTCCTAATTTCGTAATGAATGTTAACATATATAGCAAAAAAAAAAAAGAAGATTTTTATCTATTTAAATTTTGTTTTAATTATTCGCTTATGAGATATAAACATAAATAAATACAACTTTGTAGAAACTAATAAATCATTAGTCATTAATATCAAACTCCATATTAGCAATTATTTACTTGTAGACCGGTCCTAATTAAGGGAAGTCTGCAATTAACTGGTTCTAACTTGAAGCGGTGACCGCTTTCCTCAGGTGATTTGATCCTCTTACCTAAACATTAATAACACAGCTAATCAGATCTCCTAGCACCGCAACTGAAATTAATATATACAGTAATCAAAACAATAATCACAGTAATCTATCATTCTTCTAATCGATAATGGATGGAGTTTTTAACGATTACAATTAAAATTAAACGTTTCCACGAAGGTATGCCATCCTGCAAAATATGTTCTTATTGAAGTAAAGTAAATAAAGTAAGTTTCTTTTTTCAGTAAATTACAATCAGAAAATTTTCTGGTAATTTTCTAAGAAAAATACTACATGTAAGCGTGGGGAAGGAAAGTAACCCAGCTGTATCTCTCCCTTAGTTTGATCTAATAAATTTTAGGTAAGGCGATCTCTCACCCAACGCATTTTTAATCTCATAATTAAGATCAACTACAAAATTTTTGCAATACATCTTTATTTATTTAATTTTCTCGAAGTAATTTCCACCACATTTAATACACTTCTCCATATGTCGAAACCAGTCATTAAACCAGCTCTGCCAAGTTTCATCTGGGATTGAGGCACATTCGTTGTCCCAAGTCCTCAGAAGGTCCTCGTCGCTTGAAAAACATTTTCCTTTCAGCTTCATTTTCACATGTGGGAACAGCGGAAAGTCACAGGGAGCAAGGTCTGGACTGTAAGGAGGGTGCTCAAGAAGTTTCAGCCCAGTAGTGGCCAAATGCTCGGTGCAGGCCCTGGCACTGTGAGCTGGTGCGTTGTCATGGTGGAGGTACCAGGTGTCCATTCCTGACTTTGGTCTCAGGTTTTTCATAGACTCTATGACTTTAGGCATGCCAATGTGTACCACTGAGCAGTGACTGTCTTCTATGTCTCCTAAACAACACGCTCTACAATTCCGCTTGATCTAAAGCGATCACTTTTTTTTTTTTTTTTTTTTTTTTTTTACAGATCGAGATTTTCTGACAGTTACAGGTTTATCCTCATCGTCAAATACCCAAACTTTGTTTTGAGCCTTGGTCGGCATATCATAACAGTAGAGCCAAGTATCGACACCAGTCACGATGCTGTTACATATTTAGAATGTCCCTTATCAAATAGTTTCAGCATCTTTCGGTACCAAGTCACACGATGAGTCATTTGCTCTTACGTTAGACTATGGGGCACTCTAAGACAACAAAGTTTTTTGAATTGTCTCTCAGAATTGAATGAATTACTGATGCATGAAAGCATAATGTCTCCTCTATCTGTTGATATGTCACTCGAAGGTCCTTATCAAGCATTTTACTCACAGCAGAAATGTTTTCCTCTGTTACAGACGTTCGCGGCCTTCTTTCTCTCTCAGCGTCCTCCAGAGTGAAATTTCCTCTTTCGAATTCTCTTTATGATCTAAATATAGTCGTACGATGTGGGCAATCATTATTCAATGTAATCTACATTTCTTCTAAGGATTGATCTATGCTTTAACCACGAACATAATCATATCGCAAAACTGCCCTTACTTCACTACGTGACCACGATGCCATACGCACTTTAATCTGTCACTGCAAATGAACAATTGAGCCCAGAGATGTGATACTGGCGGTTAGTATGCAGGCATGGATAGGTCTGAACACGCAATTACTTGCAGCCTCCTGGGTCTTTCTGTTAAGTTACATTGCAAAACTTTTTTAATACCCTTTTTATAGAATTTACGAGATTATTAGAGATTATTAGAGTGGACGCATCTTCAAATTAACAAAGACAAAAACTTCGGGGCATTCCATCAGTATCAGCACTGCAACAGAATACCACCAAAACTTGCAGATTAATCTGACTTTCAACATGAATCATTTACCACAAAGACTTAATTCAAACACGAATAACACACATCGACGACTTCCAAGGCGATGGTTTATATATATAAATAAACTGATACAGTTTATATATATATATATAAATAAACAGTAATGGTCAAAAACAGATTTGCTCAGTGCAATTTCCTGTTAGCAAAATATTATACACTAAAAAAATAATTATGATAACTAATTCGATATTAAAAAAATAAATATTTATTCAGTATCCAATAAAAAAAAGAAGAATGAAACTGTTGAATAAAAGGAAGTCATACTAAATTAATTTCATTGCAGAAAAAGAGATTTTTTTTTTAAAAATATCCCAATTAGTTATCAGGTGATTATGAATGAAATAATAATAAATACTGCAGAACGAGGATGAAAGGAGAAGTATTTTATTGTTTATAGGTATGAAAAAGGATGAATAGATTGTTCAGAAAATCCGTGCGTACCAAAAGAATCTTGAGAATAAAACAAAACCACTTCTCACCGAAATGCTTTGCAGAAACCCTCTTTATTCAGACATGGAAATTATTAACGGTTGGGGTTGTTTTTATTGTTTATGAAGCCGGTGTCGGTACAATTATTTTGGTAATTTAGCACGACGTAATAAATAAAGGCCGCAGGCTAAAAAATATGCCCTAATTTTAAGCTTGAAGATTTCTCAGAACATAATTATTAATTAAAATTGTTTAATTATTAACTAAAATACAACCTGGTTCATGCTACTTCTATTATTTTATATAAAATGGATTTTATCATTATAACTTATTTTTGCTTGTTGTCTTACAATGATATATATATATATATATATATATATATATATATATATATATATATATATATATATATATATATAGAGAGAGAGAGAGAGAGAGAGAGAGAGAGAGAGAGAGAGAGAGAGAGAGAGAGAGAGAGGGAGAGGGAGAGAGAGGGAGAGGGAGAGAGAGAGGAGAGTGAGAGGTTAAGCCAGATTGAAAAAATAACTGAAAGTAGAGTAGTAAATATTAACAGGGTTTGAGTTAAATTTGTTATTTTTTTATTATCCTAATAAATGTTTTATAAAATATAAGTGATGAAATCAAGAAAAGTTATACAGGAGAAAAGTTATATATTTTACATATAAGTATCTGTTGAATCGCAGACTCATGAATTCTGAGTGTATTTTCCATTTCTTCTTTCATAAACACATCTGCGTGTGGGACCTTAAATACACTTTAATGGCAGCAGGTCTCATTAAAATCAAGACCATTTATCACTAATGAGTGAGTGACTGAAGACACGCCCGTGTATGTGCCCTTAGACATTATAAAGTAATAATACAGTAATATTTACTTTTATATACCCAGTATGTTGCAAAATTCATTACATTAATGATTATTAAGTCTTACAGATTAGCAGTAATATAAAGTAAATTAATTTATCATTAATTATTAACCTAGCATATTATTATGTATTATATATTGTATTCTTGTAAATTATTATTAGGGTTTTAAATATATTCGATTTCATTAATTAAGGTACTAAAAGGCGAACTGATAAATAATTGTTTAGCTTTGAATAAAATAATCAATAAAATATTGTCATTAAACATCTTTTAGCCAAAGATTTAATGCTTTACACGTTATTGTTTAGTATACAAAACTTTTTTATTAAATAATAGTTGAGGAAAGAAATGATGAATAGAAAGGAAATTTGCCAATAATAGAAATTAATTCTATAAATAAAATACTTCTAAGATTTATGCAGTAAGAATGCATTATGTTTATTTGTTGAAACCATTAGGTTATTGATCGGATAAAAAATATATTATAACCAGTTTCATAAAATTTATATTATACGATAAGCTTTTTCTAAACTACTGTGAAATTTTGGTTCGTTAATTAAATCGTTTAGTTAAGAAAAGGCAGTTGTCCGCTTTTCCTAATTCTCAAGTGAATACAAAACTGTGCCACGTCTCCTTAGTTCATCTTTTTCAATGTCTTTAAATTTATAATTATATAATCTAATAGTGTAAAGTGTGATGGATTTTTTATGATTTAAAAAAAAAATTGAAAGATTACTTGCAGCAATTTTTCTAAGACATATTTAGGCCTTATTTTCGACATATACTTATCTAAACTTAACTTGGAGATTTCCAAAAGTTTTCAACTAAAATTATTTGTAAGTGTGTACATATTTTTTCATAAATGTTGTCAGTAAAATGTGTAATAGTAATATGAAGTAAACAATATTTTTTTTTAACTACGGTAAAATGTGAATTTTAAATATGTGTGTACCTGCCTGATGTAAAATGCACATCATGTTATGAGCCTTTCAAAATCAAACGTTTCAATTGTTGATGGCGGAAAGCTAGACAGACAGGCCCACTCTCCACGCCTGTTGTATTACGAGATTTTCCAGATCTGTCAGAACTAAGTGCATTAACTCAGCAAGCCAGCCGAGTGCATAATTAACGCTATTATGCATAATGTATGCCATAATTGATTCCACAACTATCAGCATTTATAAATACATCGAGGCAACTGCATTAAATTTCAATAGGTCTAAGTGAAATTCGGAATTTTGGGGTTACCATTCTACCTTTAAGTTTGGATGGTTTTTAAAACTAAATAATGGTTATAGTTTGAAAAAAAGAAATTATAATTATTAATATGTTATTATTAATCACATATTAATTATGTTGATTATGACAGCATGGCAATATGTGTAATCCTAATTGAATTAAAAAAATCTTAAATATTTCAGAAACATGATTCACTAAATATGGCATTATCAGAGCAGCAAAAACTTACCAAAAAGAGTTAGTTTATCATTTCATGACAATTCAGCTTATGTCGCTCTGACTAAAATAGGATGGTATCGGTAAAAAAGTACCAGTCATTCAGTAGCTATCGCGAGAAAAGTCGGATCAACTAAACGTTGGAATGAAAAATTTCTTCCAATTCGTGTAAGATTTTACTGAGGTATGATGATTTCGATGTGATTAATACACTGATAGTAAAACAGATTTATAATAGACATGACTAGGGCTAAGTTGTCAGAAGTCCACTAAAAAAAAAGCTAAATGAAATGCAGCCTGAAGTGACTTAAGTGGATCAATCCAAGTCTGGAATGATGTGCTGCTAGGCACTACTTACTTTCAGTATAAAATTCGTCGCTGATAGGTTGGGGAAGGGAAAAAAATTATTCGACTACTCAAGCGTTAAAATACACGTGTTTTTTACTTTCACTTACCTATATATGAAATATATAGTAAGTGGAAGTATTGCGATCGTGAAAAATTTCGACTTCCGGTTTTCTACGGAAATACACGTTTTGGGGTCCCTTTAGTCCAATTAACCAAGTCCCGCGAAATGGTCTGTGTGTGTGTGTGTGTGTGTGTGTGTATGAACAGACTAGCTCAAAAACTATAAGCCGTGCGAACCTGAAATTGGGTATTTAGTGTATGTATATATCCCCGATGTGACAGCAAAAATTTCATCAAAATTTCTCAAAGGGAGGGGGTACTTTATTTAATAACTTTTTACGTTTTTTTCGATTTTCTCAAAAACGGCTCTAACGATTTTGATTAAACTGAGTATTTGATCTATTTATATGCCCGAGTTATGACTGTAAAAATTTCATCAAAATTGATCAACCGGAGGGGGGACTTTACTTAATAAATTTTGTATAATTTTCACGTGTTTTTTTTTATTTACTCAATAACGGTTTTAACGATTTTGATCAAACTGGGTATTTGATTTATATATATGCCCGAGATATGACTGTAAAAATTTCATCAAAATTGATCAACCGGAGGGGGGACTTTACTTGATAAATGTTGTATCATTTTCACGTGTTTTTTTTTTATTTACTCAAAAACGGTTTTAACGATTTTGATCAAACTGGGTATTTGTTGATGTATATGCCAAAGGTGCGATAGCCAACATTACATCAAAATTGGACAAACGGAGCGGGCACTTTATTTCTTAATTTTTTCCAATTTTTACCTTTTTTTCGATGATCTCAAAAACGGCTTTAACGATTTTTATCAAATTCGTCATGTTTAATGAAAATTAGGTGTTCTTTAATATCAAGTAAGCTTTATCATTATTAAAATGTTCTGAGGGGTTTTTTGGGGGGGGTTTGGGGCCTTTTTTTTTTTGTTTGTTTCCTATAAAGTACCTTTGTTTTTGTTTATATGGAGAAATTAACTGTCTCTCGTTACGCCTAAAATTAGGAAATGGCTATACATGAGATATGATAAAAATAAAGAAAACATAAAGGAGAATAAAAGAAAAATATTCAGTCAACTCATAAAACTCGTTGAGCCCACGCATGCGGAGTACGCCTTTAATGACAGACCATTGTTCATAATTAAAGCCGCTCTGTTCATTTGAGAAGTGGCAATTAACAAAACGTACTAATTTCTAATCTAAGTAAGTTGGTAAGTGAATGTTGTGTGTTGCGCGCACGCACCAGATTTTTTTTTTTTTTCTGTTTGAGTTTGATCGCGTTTAGGCAACGTAAGCCAACTATTATTTTCAAGCTTTCCCGTAAAGAAAACTGTATAAATATTCTCTCACTACCTATTGAGTCAACACCGTCGGATATTAATTATTACTGTACTAAAGCCATACTTATGAGATCTTGTATAATTGGTTCAGTCCAAGATTAGTCATATTCTACTTTGTTATAAGGATACTGCCTATTTTTATGTATTTGTTTTATTTTAATTTTTTTCTCAATTTTTTAGATAATTTTTTTATGATAATTAATATACCCTTGGTGTGATATACAGTAGCTGAAAATGTTTTGATTTATTGCAATATGTTATTTAAATTATGCTTGTCGTTTATATATTTTGAAATGCTGAGAATATTTTATGTTTTGAATTTTCTAAATACGCCATTCTTTAAACTTATGTCTAAGAACCTACCCCTGTAAAAAGCTTTTTATAAATACAAATTATTATTATCATTATATAATTGGTAAGTATTGCTTTTATAGTTTATCCTCTATTAGGACAATACCTGAATGGGGTGATTGCTATAATGACCCAGCGAATTATGATAGAAGAATGATGAAGCCTTCTTTCAAACATTCATGTAATCTAAACAGATTACTCTAATTTATAAATTTTGTGTGAATAAATATGCCTTGTTAGTGGGCAAAGTATGTGAATGGCTTGCTGATTATTCATGTAAGGTCTGAGGAGATCGGTCTGCCAGCTGCACTAACGAGCCACTTGTTGGTAAAAATAACCAGGGCATCATTAACATTATTTGCAGCCTCTTCTTGTCCCTCCCTTCAGCATCCAGTCTTCAAAAATCGGTTTGGGGAAATCAAAACACTTCTCTCGGCAAAGGTTTCGGGTGGAAAAACACAAATACTAAGTTAGATCTTCATAACAAATTTGTGTTATTATAATTAATTTGTGTTTTTAGGAATTTTTCATTCTGCAACTTCATACATTATCAAATAAATAATAAAGAGTAATATTGTCGAATAAAATTAACTTATAATATCACTTCTTTTTTTTTTTTTTTAAATACCATTTCTCCTCTAAATTAGCCTAAATGTAAAAAAATACTGTTTTGTGCTATGTTCCGTGTCGACGTATTATAAAACTGTTGGAAAAGTCTTTTGAATATTTTACTTTATTTATTGCAACTTCCTTAGTATTGGGACTAATTATATGTTGAAGAGGGGGACCAAAGAGATGATGCAAGACTTAAAAATGCAAACAATACATTTTTTTTATCATTGCTTTTTTTCAGTGCACAAAATCGATAGATTATTTAAAAATTAAGATTATCAATAAATAAAATAAGGAAATTAGATATTAATTAAAGAAAATATATTGTCATGAACAACCATGCAGGGAAAATACCCATACAACCCTAAAATACTACGTATAATTTAGACAGGTCGATCAGAGACCATATTCTTTTCAGAAGCCAAAGGAGATTGCCACGAATACAGCAGGAGGAGTGGTCGGAAACAAGTGAGTTTATGGGGGTGTGGTGTTGACTCTGAAAGGCCTCTAGCTCTCTGGATCAGACCAAAACGATGACTTAAATCTGATGTAGAAATGAAAAAAATGTAAGAAGAAAGTTCGAGGACCTAAGCGAAATTCCTTTTAGCATTGCAGAAGTTTGAATTTCTAAAGGTATCAAGGCTAAAAAAAATAAAATAAAAAAACTTAGATGGAAGGGAAAACAATTTATTAATGGAATAAACCTGATTAAAAATTGTTAAACCTAAAATTGCCTGAAATTTGGCATATGAGTACAAAAACTCACAAAGGAATATGTAGGAAACGACTTAAAAGGATCTACCTAAGAAGTAAAAAAAAAAGAGTAAGAAGTTGACAGAACTGACGGTTGTGGAGTAGCATAATACTCAAGATATCCCGGAAACATGGACCACATGCCCGAAACGTTGGGTAAAATAAAAAAAATAAACAACAGAAGTGTTTATGTTATCTTTATTTATGAAATTAATATGTGTAAAATATAAATAATAATAATAATAAACCTTTTTTCTCACACTTTTATAATGGCTTCAGAATACTCTCAGATAGCTCGTAAAATTTCAAATAATTGTACAAAAAAATTGTTCATTTATTAGAAGGATTTGCTCTAAAAAATGGATTTACAGCATTCAAGGCTAAGTGTGTGAAGAGGTGGACTGATTTTATGTTTTTTTTTTTTTTTTGTTAATTGATATGTAACGCTAATTTAACTTTCGGAATCTTTACTTTTACATAAGGGTGGCCCTATATACTTAATCACCACCGAGTGGTTATTTTATATAAACATACTGTTTTTCGATCATTTTTTAGATCAGCATTTAATTACGAAATCATCACGTATAGAAGCTATGTATAGATCCCTTCTATCAAATGCCGCAAAAGCGGTCGGAAAAAAAAGAGTTATGCTCCGAAGGAATCCAAACACGATGAAGACATTTCAAACGGATCTACTTAGCCCTTATCTGGGTACAGATCGACAGAGCGTCATCGGATTATGGATTCTAGAAGGAACAGAGTGAATTTATTGTTCCGGGCCGATGGTTCAGTACTCCCGTTGTCGCAGCTGTCAGTTCCCAGGGAGAGGGTACCTCCAAGACATGCAGGGGGAGAGCTCTTCGGAATACGATAAGGTTTGGAGGGTGGAGGATTTTAAAACAGCCTTTATTTTGGCCCGGGTGGAGCCGTTCTATAATTCATAAATCCGAAAGATCGTTCAATGAAGCCACGTATGCGGGAGTGATCGGCGGGGGAATAATATTCCTGTGGTCGACTTCCTATCCTATCCTTCAATAGAAAGGGTGGAAAATTGAAAAATCTATTAAGCTTTGGAGCGTCCATATTTTTAATAAAATGTATTAATTGTTTTATTGACTATATTTTTCACAAGAAATATTTTCATTGTTATCTTCTCATTTTCGCGTCATACTGTTACTTATTATTATTATTATTTTATATTAGTTTGATATCCAGTAACTAATAAGGTCTTCCACGTGTGTTGTTCCTATACTGACCGCAACCCGCAAAACAACTTTAATAAAGGTATAACGAACTCTTTCACAATTAAATTGTATCAAGTATGATTTGGGGTCAATTTTGATAAAATATTTAAATTTTTATCAAATATAATTGATAAATTAACGCAGAATTTGAGGCTTGTTTGTTTCACGACTACATTAACCAGTGATTTTTCTAGGAAAAGTTTCACCTAATATAACATGTAAAAAAAAATCCGTTTCATTAAATCATTCGATCCACAAGAAACATTAGCTTCATTTTCTTTGGTGTTTTCTTGAATATTTCTTCCTTTCCGATGAATTTATTTAAGTTAACGACGGAATTCCGTAGTGAGGTAAATGCGTCCGTTTTTATCAGGAACATGGAATTGTACCGTAGTAAAATAATGTTCGATCGGAAATTAAATTTGTATTAAATTTAGGCCCTATTTTCTTTGGAGCTTTTCTAAGGTTGGCTGTAGGATAACATTGTATAATACAAGGAGCATGGTACGAGCACTATGTTAAGCTATTGCTTTTATTATGTTTGTTTTTTTATGTTACGTAAGGTAATACTATTCCAAAAATAATGCGGATTAGCAACATTTAGTCCTACAATCAACGAGATCCCAGGAATATTTAAAATTGTATAAACTAAGAATTAATCGACACTTAGACTTTTCTTTAACGGATAAGCTTTGTGATTTATAATTCCTTAATCCATCAAATTTTGTTATTTTCCTCAAAATTAAGGCCTAATTGTTTATTATACATTTTTAATTTATACCTAGATGAAGGAATGCAGTCGTTGCTTAGGTGGGGGCCGCCTCAATAATGGCTAGCTTATTAATTGAGCCATTCCGCTAATTGAAAGCAGTTATTTCTGCCATGACCTCAGCCGAGGCAGCCACTTTAGAAATTGGCAGCTGTAAAAGAGTATCCTTTAAAATAAACCGTTTCCATGGCAGAAAGGTAATCATTTTATGAAAAAAAAAAAAAAAGGGTAAAAGTCATAGCCTTTAATTAAAAATCTCATAGTGCAAACATATCAACTAGTTTCGCTTTGAATATATCTATTTATCTATCCGTCTATCTATCTATCTATCTATATATATATATATATATATATATATATATATATATATATATATATATACACACACTGGGAAATTATTAAAATGACGTTTCCAGCTACTTGTTATAAATAATTAATAACAAAAGCGTTTTCCAAATACATACAATAATCAAATAATAAATAATCCATGCAAGGTACTTATCAAAATATCAAATTTCTGAATGTATATATAGATTTATGCTTGTAGTCTTAAGAATGGGTCCAGGAGCCCAAAAGCCGCCTAATAGAGTAGAGTTAATAGGTTTTCTTTATGAAATAGGCCTATTTTTATTTATTTCATCAGATTAAAAAATCACCAACCCAGAAGATTTTTTCAACTGCATTTTTGGATGTATAGTTTCTTGGTGATCAGACATGATGTTCACATAAATAAATTAATAATTAAGAGTAACAAAGGTGGGGTTTACCGACCTTAGCTATATTTGAAAAACCCAGCCTTCTAAATGATCATACACAAGAAATATCGTCAATACTATCGTTCGCAAATGTCTAGATTTTTTTTTTTTTTTTAACAGTACCATTTTTTATTTTATTTTAAGAGTTTATCTTAAAATTCTACTTTTGTCTGCTACTCTGCATTTTAAGAACGAATATTTTTTTTCGTAGTTTTGAAATATATTTTTTTTTTTTTTTATTACTAATTGGATAATTGGGCTAAAAACGAAAAAAAAGGTTTTCTTTTGGTTGAGTATATTTATTTTATATTTTGGTTGTATATGTTTTAGTTTCTATTCTTCGTTTCTAATTATTATCCTGTGTGAATGTGTGTTTTGAGCACTAATATTAAATGCCCTTAAGTGTGACAGATTATATTATATCTTTATAAAAAATAAAAATTAAAAAAGGGAAAGACACAGGTAACATGTTAGCCTGTAGTATTGGGAAAGTATATAAATATAATGATATTTGCGATCAAAATTATTCTAACAAAGAGCACGAAATAAAACATGGTGTAATAAACAACATATTTATAATTATTATAAATCCATGACGTTTGGACTGTAATGTCTTGATAATTCTGATTCAACCAACTAATGACTACAGAAGCTACGTTAAATTTTTGTAACATGACCATAGAAATTCAGATTAAACGTCCAAAGAAAATGATTAAATAAAATTTTACTAAAGGTTTGAAAGGAAGCCTCTGGCTTATTGTATAGGATTCTTCCACTCCTGACATTCCAATAAAATTAAAATTTAATTCCTCAACAACTGTTGCCATCTCTGAGGAGGTCTTGGAGGTTTAAGTTAATTCAGTATAAATAAGGGATTAGTGACATTTTTCAACGATTTGTTGAATGTTTTGGACCTCACGGATATGAATTATTTTAGAAATTAGAATATTTCTTTAACTACTTTTTCTTAATAACTCAGTTTGAAAACCCTCTTACGGCA
Source organism: Aelia acuminata (assembly GCA_911387785.2). Classification (NCBI taxonomy): domain Eukaryota; kingdom Metazoa; phylum Arthropoda; class Insecta; order Hemiptera; family Pentatomidae; genus Aelia; species Aelia acuminata. Next base: position 62,177,040 of record OU426983.1, on the reverse strand, counting down.
TTCGAATAGAAATGGGGCACCATATCGCTCACTCATTTCAACATCATATCTAAAAGACGTGAATGCCTTTTTATTGTTCTCATATTTTAACTTGTCAGCTATATTCCTAATTAAACTGTTCGGATGTCCATTCAAATTAATTAAAAAAACTTGTAAAGTGTTCTGTGCTGGTCGACTATTGGTAGATGGAGGTCTGTGTGTAAATTTGTAACCTTGTTGTAAACTTAGCTAGGTGCAAGAATATCGAAACAATCGATTATTGGGCTAAGAACAGTCAGCAAGATGGTGCACCGCTTTTCGAAAGTTTATCGTGTGTAAAATTTCCAGGCTAGTGAATACCGTTAAATAACTACACAGTTCCCTCTTCCCGAGTTGTTCATACAAAAAAGAGTAGTGCACGCAATATTTCGTTATGGCCATAACAATTTAAAGTATTGTTGTTTAGATAATTAATTTTGCATGTTTTTAGTTTGACTCAATAATTATTATTGTTTGTTTAGTTTCAACTTTAAAAGATATGTTTATTTTGTTTTATTAGATTAGTAGAACTTTTAATTTTAGAAAATTTATTTTTTATGTTCTTATAATTTCGCAGGCAGTACATTCGCATACAATGACATTTTATTGTAACATGATTTGAAAAAAATATCATAAGCTATTATTTCCTCTTTTAGTTTAAAGCAATAACAAGTAGTTATTAATCTTTTCATTAATTTTTTAATTTGATGTTTAACGTCGCTTCAGCTGCCCAGGCCATTAGCGGCGACCGCTATTCTTAAATGTAGGGCATTAATTTGTGCTCATGAGGTTTTTTTCAATTTCAATTCAGTTATTTTTATTGTTATTATGTTCAAAATAAATGATTGTACAAGTATTTCTTTTTTTTATTTGTTAACCCCGTGGCTTGTAAGTTACCCCACAGAGGTAACACGTATAAAATCAAAGAATATTTCCTTTTGTGTTTGCAGTTTACGTGATTCCTGGTGAGATTTAAACGGTGTAATACTTGTACAAACGATTGAAATTATAATATTCAACAGGTTATTATAAAATAATAATCATAATGACAATAACTTAGGATTGGAGGTTGAAACATAAACCGATAACGCGGGAATAAGAACGCCCTCCACCTCGGCCTGAGGATTGAATGAGCCGAGACCCTCATTAGCGGACGGCGTGCAAGTCCCCGCTATCCGCTCTCTTTATCTACCATCATTATCCCTTTTACTTTTCCTCTCTTCGTGACCGCCCGATCACCACCGCATTCGGGTTAAGCCTTCCAGGAATCGATCATTTCAATTGGATGGTGGATTGTTGTTCACGAATCGGCGATATTTAGATTAATTGTTTTGCTATACGAATCGTTCTGGTTTGATAAAACGAATCCTAAATAGTTGACGTGATTCGTAGAAATGGCATTTATGAAGAGATTTTCTCTTTTAATGGGAGTTTATGTTTATGAGGTCAACATCGCTACCCCGAAGGTATATAACACTAATTCGATTTCTTCATTGAATTAAATATTCCATACTATATGAAAAAGGTTCATATAAGTAGCTGTTTATAAAAGTAACGAAAAAAACAAACAAAACAACGTATCTATAATGGCATTTGAGTTTATCATGATATATTTAATTAAACAAAAGATTGATATGGTGTTGTTCCCTTCGAGGTACAAAGATGACAATGTGCAACATATATACAAAAAAAAAAAAAAAAAAAGAAAGATTACTTTAAACTAACTTTTTTATCTTATTTCTTTATTCATTTTTTCTTTATTTTCACTCCTATCTTAGAGGGTCATTGACGTTGTGCTCCGTTGTTGAGTTGCAGTAGATACAATATCTTGTTTAAGTATTTTTTTTTCTATTTTAGTAACCTATGCTTTAACTATGGCTTTGGACAAAAACACTAAAATAAACTAACATTGAGTTAGTCGCGGGTTCGCGTTCCGTATTGGCCCTAGGATCTTTTAAAGGGATTAAAAAATCCTTAGCTAAGCCGTTCCTCGGATAGGACGTAAAATGGAGGTATCGAACCTGTGCGATGTAAGGTGCTCATTAAAGATCCCTATCCTAATTATACCTGATAGGAAAATTTAGGACTCCCACTGTAGCATCGTCCGATTAGTAGAATAAATGGATGTTAAGCATACAAACAATAAGCTGAAATCGACTACATCATACCAATAAGTTTGTGCATGCGCTTTATCCGAGTTTGTCATATTTGTATTTATGAATAAGGATATGAAATTATTTGTATTGTGATTTTTATTTGAATACAATGCAAATTTAGTCGTACTAAATTATACGTAAATACGAATACAACTGTAAATATGTAATGAAAGTGGTTAGGGTGCGGTGTATGTAGCGATACATATATGTATATACTATATGTCGACTTTTCAACCCCGAGATTCAGGTTCCAGCTCTCGAGTCCTCTGATCTAGGACTGCCAATGCAATTTGGCATGTGATAAAAAAGTAGAAGAAACAAAGATTTCACATGCATAAATATCAAATTTAGATTAGCAATAATTAAATATTTTGTGAAAAACAAACAACTCCAAAAGCAAGAGTACTTCACACCACTACAGACAGGACGTACAGCGAGGTGAGCGAAGTGCGATTGCTGGTATATGTATTGATGGGTAGCCGCTATAGTAATGGCTTAGCCGTGTCTCCTTCCTTCCGTCCCTCCAATTCCATCCTGAATCAATCCTCGTGTCAATTTGAGAATATTTCCTCCATTGCTCAGCAATTTTAGTAATCCTCAAGGAACAAGATCCTCAAGGAAAAATTACAACAAATCTGTAGATGATTTTTTTTTTTTGAAAAGATTTTTAAAAATCCAAAATATTGGGTTACCTGTGATGTAGTGGTTAGCATGGCAACCTAAAGTACTAAAGGTCGCGGGTTCGCGCCCCGTTGTGACTCTAGGATTTTTTAAAAGGAGCGAAAAATCCTTAGCAATGCCGTCCCTCGGATAGGACGTAAAATGGAGGTACCGAGCCTGTACGATTTCAGGTACTCGTTAAAGATCCCTACCCTAATTATACATGGTTAGGCAACATTTAGTAATCCCACTGTAGCATTGTCCGATTAGCCTTAGTAGCATGAAGGGACGTTAAATAAACAAACAAACAAAACCAATTTTCTCTACGCACTGACATTATTTTCCTTCTAGATACTCCTACATGACTGAGGGAGGGTTATTCTAGGGTTCTAGCCTGTGCGTAAAGGTTGAGATTATATTCCTTGCTTGAAATAAAAAATGATGACCAGCCTATGGTGGATCGAACTGTCCCTAATAGACTCAAGAATGATAAAGCGAGTCTCTCTCTCAGTCACAGCTCTTTTCCTACTCCACTTCCCCTGCCTTTGGCCGGCTACTTCTATCGAGTTTGCTTCATCAGTTTTTTGGTACCTGGATTTTGGTCAACCATGTGTTCTTTCACTTCTATAGTGGCATCCATTGACTTTTAAAGGCTTCCTGGTAGATCGCTTCGAATGCCACCTAATTTAATTTGCTAGCCATCGTTTCTGGAAATATAGTGATCACTTTTCCTGAAAGTAGTTCTTTATGGTACCTTTTCTTCCATGCGTTGGTACATTCAACCTAGATCCTTCAGAGAAGATAGGCGACTTTGTCAATTCTTTTTTCTAGCAAGTTGGTTTACGGTCTTCCAAATTTACTAGCATACGTTCGTGTATTTCTGTGTGTAAATAAATGGCAACGATACTAAACAAAAAAGTTGAAAATTATGGTATCAATCCTGCTAAACATAGGAAGATGGTAACCGAGTGAACGTGAACTACAAAACATACAATTTACTATTATTACAAAACATATAAGTTACTTCATACAAGAATAGTTACCGTGGTACATAATTCTACAGCAACATTCTTTTTTACTTAAAATAAACGTAACCTTTGTTTCAAAAGACAAATATTTCAGTTAATTAACATATTTACTGTAGTCCACCTATTTCGTAAAAAAAAAATTATAAATTAAAATTAACAAACATCGATAAAATTTGTAAGCTCATCTCGATTCTCGAAATTGTGATCCATTTTTCAACATTAACTTTAGTTTGAATCGATTCAGCAATTTTTGGAGATAAAGTTATCTATGGATATTAATATTAAGAAGGCCAATTAAAATTTTCTTTGTATAAAACTCTTAGTAGCTTTCTGTTTCTCACGGGCCAAGTTCATCCTACAAATAGTAAATAAATATTTATCTGTTGTGTAATTATTGTTAAAGGAGAATATGGCGGTGGGAATTCCTAAAGCTAATAAGAGTTTTCAATAAAGAAAATTTAAAGTGGGCTGACTATGTTAAGGAGTTGAGCCCTAATTAATTTCTTACTTATCCACATTAATAAATTTCGAGATCAATAACAGAACACCTATAAAAAAAATCCCTATGAATATTAGGGAAAGTTCAAAATTTACAAAAGTTTCGTTTCCAGTAAAAAAAAATAAAAAATAAAGGAAAAAATCAAACTTTAAATCTCCATATTATTCAAATGTCCTTTGTTGAACCCTCCCCCTCAGACGAAGAAGTAATCAAACTACGGCTCAACTCACTAAGATGCGAAATCGAGTTTGACGACGGAGGGGGAGGGGGAAGGTGTTGCATATTGTTGAACCTTTATTTAACTTTTCACTTAGCGACGGAAGGAGAAAAAAAACCTCCCTGCCTAGGGGGTGCTAAGGAGATAATGCGATTTTCCTATTGGACCGCGCCTGATGGAATTAGTCAACTGCGCAATGCTGATTGGCGGCACTTTGTTAACCGCTTCCCTTGTTATAGGGTTGCAAGACCAAGCCAAAGCCTATCACTTTGCAATTAGAAACAAGTCAATGTTAATCATGGTTTTGTTAAATGAAATATAATTTGGAAACATTTTAGAGGATATGAACATAGATGCAATTGAATCAGAGTGTTTATTAAGAACTGAGGGGGAAAATAGCGAAATTTGTTTGAGAAAAGTGGCTTTATAGGGTAAAAATAACCAATACATTATTACTGATAAAAAATGATATATGTAAGGTATAACTTTTTATCAGGTATTTGGACATCAAGCTGTGAAGGTATTTAACATCATCGCTTGAAAACTAAATGTAGAAATAAATTATTTATTAAGTAATAAACATCTGTAAGTTAGTCCGAGCGCACATTTAGACAAAGGCGATGCAGCAGCGCAGTTTTTGTGAAACTTATATCGGTAAGGAGCAGTGCACAATGAGAGACAAAGCAGGACATCGTAGCTCTATTTTATCGTACCTAGTACAAATATGACAATTTTATATACTATTTTATATTATTTATTTTATATAATAGGCAAACATTTTTTGAAAAAAATGTCCCTTAGGATGTGCCGTTTAGTAGCTTAGATATCGCTTAGGGTCAGCCGTATATATCAAATTAAAAAATATCTGTGATAACGGTTAAAACCGTCTACCATAGTAAAAAAATACCCAGTTTGGTCATAATCGTGAAAGCTGTTTTTGAGTAAATAAAAAAAGCACGTAAAAATTATACAAAATTTATTAAGTAAAGTGCCCCCTGCGGTTGATCAATTTTGATGAAATTTTTACAGAAATATCTCGGGCATATATATAGATCAAATACCAAGTTTAATCAAAATCGTTAGACCCCTTTTTGAGAAAATCAAAAAAACACGTGAAATTAATACAAAATTTATTAAGTAAAGTCCCCCCTCCGGTTAATCAATTTTAATGAAATTTTTACACTCATATCTCGGGCATATAAATACATCAAATACCCAGTTTGATCAAAATCGTTAAAGCCGATTTAGATAAAATCGAAAAAAACCTAAAAAGTTATTAAGTAAAGTACCCCCTCTCTTTAAGTAATTTTGATGAAATTTTTGCTGTCACATCGCGGGCATATACCTACACTAAATACCCAATTTCAGGATCGCACGGTTTATAGTTTTTGAGCTAGTCTGTTCACACACACACACACACACACACACACACACACACACACACACACACACACACACACACACACACACACACACACACACACACAGACCATTTCGCGGGACTTGGTCATTTCGACTCAGGGGACCCCAAAACGTGTATTTCCGTTGAAAACCGGAAGTCGAATTTTTTCACGATCACAATACTTCCACTTACTATATATTTCATATATAGGTAAGTGAAAGTAAAAAGAATTAAAATGAAAATGTTGGGGTTAGGATTTAAAACGAAATCTATTCCCTAAAAATATTTCCATAATTGAACTTAAACCAGATTTGGTCTCTTTTTACACCTTAATGTTTAATTATTTTTAAGGATGGCCAATTATTTTAGAAAAAGAATTAAAAACATAGTTTTTTTTTTTTTTTATCTATAAGGCCATTTGCCTGGTGTCTTCATTCTCTAACTCAACTCTCGTTAATTTTAAGTGCAAAGGTTTTTGAGCACTTTAACAATCACTGGTGACACGCCTAAGAAATACTAAAAAGAAATCGATTAATTAAGCCTTGTGGAAACAAAAGAAATTATCTTTTTTTCTAATTTTATGAATTATTTGTATACTTCTATCATTGAATAGTATTTGTTCATGGGTTCGTTTAGGCCTGAAAACTTATGATATTATTTAATATTCCGTATGGTATTTTTTGATACTTTAAAGTTATAAAACATTAGTTAGGCTCACGGAACAAACAAAGTTAAACCCACAGAATAAACAAAGTGTATCGTTAACACTATATGTAACAGATGGATACTTGTGACCCGGTATATAATTCAGGAACTGATACAACTGGAGGGAGTTTGTGTTGTTGAGATAGAAGTTCTAAGCCCATTGAGTCGGCGGATAGATAAGCTATTCAGAGCTAGGGTCACTCATGCGGGACCTCGCCCCTGTTTTATTGGCTGAGAGCTACAAGGAAAGCTATTATTGTAACCATTGTGCTACTCAAGTTTATCGGATCAAAGGACCGTTCCTATCAATTCAATTTAACCAATTAAATTAACATCGTCAAAACGGCTGACTAATTAATAGTATATATCCGATTTCAAACCTTAGCTTATATTTAGCTTCGATACCGTTGCTTAGAATTTTTTGTTTCTTTTACAAACATTTGTTTTGTAATGTGTCCATAGGTTAATAGGTTTTGTATCGCAAATTCTTTCTATAGTTTATTCTTCGTTTGATATATTTTTATTATTAATGTTTACGTTAGAGCAAATTTAGCAATAGATAAAAGTTTTTAATATTTATAGTTATGCAGCTATGTACCCAATATTTTTTTAAAAAATTTTGCTTTGTTACACACAGTGATCAAAACTTATTGCCATTAATAAAGCCGGTGTTTTGCCCTTTGAAAGTTTCCAATATTTTATTTGATATTGATGTGTTCAACAAGGTCCTGAAAAAAATAAAACGAAGAACGAATAAACTTACAAAGTAACGTATTCTTAGGTAAATACAAATAACGTAATAATGTAATTAGGTAAATACAAATAACGTATTCCAAGTATATAATTTTGGTAATTAAATCCAAAAAAATGGATAGAGGACTGCATGCGTCATTAGATTTCTAGTTTTTATGTTAGTTATGAATCCATTTTTATGTTTTCTACTAGACTGTAAATCATCGGTACATCGAACATACATACACAGTACATCTGTACATCTGAAAAACATAAATTAAATTAAAAAATATAATGACAATGCAGTTCTTATCTTATTTATTAACCCAATATTAATTTAACCATTTCATCTATAAAATGTTGAGGATATTTGAACTTCAATCATAAAAAAAAAATCACTGTGAAACAAAAGATTATTTTTCTATTCCAGAATATTTCATGATTTATAATTCTGAAAAAGTGCCACCATTCTTAAGTTTCATGGAGAAACTATGTATGGAAAAGTACATAATGTGGATTTCGTATACTTTGGACTTATTGTGAATGAAGTGAAGCCCTATATTGAGCAACTGGTTTATGTGTTATGTTATGCCACTCTCTTGCCTTGGCTAAATGGACACAAAACACCTACGCCATCCGTAACATCAACATTGTGGCGTGAACCTTGTTATCACAGGGACAATCGCTAATTTAGCATGACTGATAAACGAGGATTTTTGAAGTAAAATTGAATATACAAGCCAGTATTCCGTATCGAGACCTGCCTTCTCCGTTTGCCTCCCTATCAAAAGATTAAAATATGAATGAAAAATAATTTTATTATTCTGGGACTGATGTCCCTTTAGAATAAATTTTACATACAAACATAGAGATCTATCCAGTGTGGCCATATGTGAATGATATTAAATATTTACAAATATAGTTTACAAATAATATTTACAGAAAGAAAAAATAAATAAAATAAGACAGAAACAAAAAATAAATAAAATAAGACAGAAACAAAAAGTGCATCCCTTCATGAAAATAATCTTTAAGTATAATAGGTAAAATAAAAACAAGAGGAAGAAAGAAAGAATACCGATACAAATAGACAACGGAATATAATAAAACGGCCTGAGTACATCGATAAGATATTTTCTAATAGAAATCATGCTAAAAAGAGTTGCTTCTAAAGCTCTATTATGTCCCTTCAGTGATCAGTAGTTGGTTTGGGAGTTGAATAGGAAATCGAAGAGGAGGGATTTGAAAGTGGATGCAGATGAAGCGTGACGGATATTGGAGGGGATATAGTTCCAGAGGGATACGGCTTGCATTATGAAGGATCTTTCATAAGTTTCAGTTCGATGAGGAGGAGGATAGAGATCGGAGGTACGGGACCTGGTTGGGCGGGATTGAATGGATGATTTGAATTACAGGTTCTGTAGGATGTAGGAGGGTTGTTGAGCTCTGATGGCCTGGTATAGGAAGGAAGCCAGTATGTACCGACGACGGTAGGAGGGGTAGAGCCAGTACTGAGTTATATGCGTATCTCTTGGGATCCCAAAGACAAAACGTATTGTGCAATTCAGTAGGCGTTTAAGTTTGGCTTCGAGTTCCCCGGACAGTCCGCCGTACACCATACAGCCGTATTCAAAGTGGGGAAAGATGAGAGAAGAGACTAGGAGTTGGCGGGTTTTGAATGGAAGAAGATATTGTAGACGGTTGAACTGTTTTAGGGTAGAGACAGTATGACGGGAAATTTGTGAGATGTGGGGTTTCCATGAGAGGGATCAAAGGTAACGCCTAGGTTTTTAACGGAATTGTGGAATGAGAATATACATGGTCTAGGAAAGTTTGAAATATTGTCATTCTTTGAGAGCAGTATATAGTTTCTGCCATAATTTTTTAGTGTGCGAACTTTTTAATAATAAGATACATACACCAATATCAGCACCATTTGTTTTTCTAGATGGCTAAAAAGCCAGAAAGATAAATTACGTACATTGTTAAGTCAGTAGCCGTACTATATTGTGCTCCAGCATACTTCATAGCAGCAAAATTAATGTTACTCCAATGCCACCTGACAGACTTAGGTTAGCGTTCATTTTAACCTGAAGAGTGTTAGTGCGGAGAGGTGGGAAGGCCGGGCAGGACACCGTATTAATTTTCTGCCTAATCGGCCGCAGAGCTCCGTCCACGTGTACTCCCCCAAAGCAGCACTTTGTACGGCATACTAGCGGGGTACTCAGCCTACTTCAATCTCTGCTCATCCGGATGGTAAAAGCTGTGGCAAAGCTCATTCAATGAGCCATTGAACATTGTGTTCCTGCGTCGATGGGGATTAGATGTAAAAAATTTATAAACAAAAAAAAATTAATAAGCAAAAGATAGCTAACTAAGAGCACTAGTTATTTTTGTCTTCCCCTTTCTCCTCTTTAAGACTATACGGGATTTTTTATCGGGAGGGGGCGGAGAACCTTGCCGAGTTATTAAATTTACCCCAACTCAGAGTTTCGATCTTACGATCTTCAAATTGTATCAAATGTTATAAAAATGCAGACATATCTGCCAACTCGTTAATCCGCTCGAACGTACCGCACACACTAAGTCGCTACTGTTACGTCATCCTCAATTTGTTTAAGATTATATCAATTCAAACATTTTTTTTTTTCATTAAAATACTAAACCAACATCTATAACTCTGATGGTAGTGGTACACTTTATTTTAATTTAATTTGGGTAATTTATAGGAAGGTATCACCAAAAAAATAATGGCGCCGCTGCATATATTGGAGTCGGTGCCTTCCCATAAAATAGCCCAAGGATGTTCACTAACTTTCACTTTATTTAAATGGAGCCACATATTTTAACAAAAAAGAATTTTTTTTTTTTCAGGGAACCCATTTGTCATTTTATATAGTTGTTTAGTTTAATTTTTAGTTCATAATTTTTAAACCAATTCTAAATCCAATAATTATTAAGTTCTAAATTAAGTCATTAATGTGTTGTCGTTAATGTATAATTAATTTATCAAGTTTTTTATTATTGAATATCATACCAATCGATATCATGAAGCCAATAAACATTCATTTAGTGTTATGTGCGGGGCGTTTGTGACTGGTCGAAGACGCTTTGAGCCAAAGCTCTGAGAAAAACAAAAGACGCTAGATCAGTCAGTCAGCTGTTGATTCTCGCCAGCCGCGCACACATACACTCTCTCACGCTTCAACATTCTTTAAAACCATTTATGACATTCTCATTCACCCAGGGTGCACATTTGCAGACATCATTTTAGAAGACGGATCGAAGAGAAACACTTAGTGGACATTTAAGGTAAAATAATTCCAATATTATTGTTTTTAATAATGTATGAACATTAAATTTTGTTTGATCTTTAAATTGAAATAACATTTTCTAAAAATTGGACTTTACCTTCTAACGTTAAAATTAAATTGTTGAATTCAGTTATCTATCCATGTATTATAGTTATTAACTGTTTGTTTATTATTTTATTCTATAATTTAACAATGGCCATTCGATTGAAGCATATTTTTTGTGTATGATAATTTATATAATAGTGTATTTCATTTTCATTTAATCATTTAAGTTTCATTCGTATTTAATAAATTATTTCTATTTAATAAATTAATGTTTAAGCTCTAAAATATCAGAGAATTTTCTTTATTTCCTTTCATTCATATTATTTCGTTCTTCTTTTAAATTATGCTAATATTTTGTAATTATCAAAGTAAACTTTATGTGAAATACCTTTTATGTTATTCCTTTACTATTTATACCTTTGTATTACATTAACCAACGAAACTAGGAGCAGTGAGCGCCGGCCATACTTTCTTCATCAGGGAAGCGAAAGGTTTTTATTATTAAAATCTAACTTGCCTGAACAATTTTACTTAATATAATCTTAGTCCTAATGAGCATGAGGTAACAATGGTGATTTAGAGTTAGATTTAATTCGAGAGGGTTAACGTGTTATTAAATGCGAGGTAACACTGACATCGTATGATATATAATGTGAAGATAGATAGTTCGAATCTCTGAGCTGGAGCACATTAAATAACTTGGCATTGATCCTCCGCCCTCCTCTTGCCCCTGTAAAACCCCGTATAGTTTTCATGGGGAGGAAGGAAAAGGCAAAAATAAGTAGTGTTTTAAGTAAGTTATCTTAGCCTTTTTTTTTTTTAATGTATTATTGAGTCCAACATATGCAACGAGGCAATTATTTTCTATTTCTTAGGTTTAGATTGATTTCTCTAAATTAGAGCACACAGCAATAAAACTTTATTACAAATGAAATTTTGTTTTAAGTTATCGCATTTCATATTCTCATAGTAGTGCATGTTAAGCGTTGAATGCATTCTCTTAAAAAGGGAATGAAAAGAGCTTCAGGATTTTATAGCTTACAGATAGGTCAACTGCTGGTTAGCTATGTTTACTGCTATTTGTTTTTAGGATTAATATATAAGCCAAAAATAAAATATAATTACTATTAACAATTAACAATATTAATAAAAACAATTTATTTTCAAGAAACACAAGAAAATTATAGGAAACAATGCTAATTACCAATCTGGAGATTGTTAATGAAGACCGATAATAATACTTTTATTGTTTCTTCTTAATTAGATCCTTGTTGGAAGTTCTGATAATGAATGGATTATATTGTAAAGCATACTATCAATGGATAACAACGATGGAAATGTACAAGAACTAATTTTATACTGCACAGTCGTGGAATACAAACTGATTAATTCAAAAGGTTACAACTGTTTCACGATTCTAAGATCTCTTTTCCTCTTCCCTGCTGGCGATGATTTGAACAAAACCTAATTCTCTTTTCTGTGTATATCCTGAGTAGTTCTCATTAAGTTACCTTTAATAAAGAGTTCATAAACAGAAGCATTCCGCTGTCAAATTACTGTTTTGAAGGTCAAAATGAAACATCTATGGGAACAAACGATAACTATGAGGTTACATTTTGGTTAAGGCCTATGAGCAACCAACTTCTTTAGAGAATGCAGAAGTCATATTAGATGGTCACATTAGACAAGGAGACAACAACGGCCGAAACCGTTATGGCGTCGCCAAAGACTTTGAGTATATCGTCTCATTATTTTATTCGTTGCGGAATCGATGAATACAAACCTTCTTATTCTATTAAGAATATGAATCTTCTATATTATGTGATAAAGAAGTTAATGAAAAAATAAAAAATAAATAAAGCAAACTATATTTTTCCCTCAATTGCTTTCGTTTGACATCTACTTTGATTTAGAATAATAACTTCAAGGAATGTATTTTGCCGCAGACTATGACAAATATACAAAGTATAAGTTAAAAATTTAACTAGTTTTTCCATCTTGTTTAGAGCCTTTTGAATTCAATATTATGGGGAAAACAGAGAGAGAAATCATCAAATTTCAGATCGCATATCAGTTACAACGAAACAATTTCAATTTAGTTGGCCCTTCCTTTATGTTTAGGACATCGAATAAATGTTTGGTATCCAAGAAGTTAGATAATATTAATTTTTTTTACGATACGTTTCTATTACGTTTTTTCGATTATTATTTGAGTAAATTTTTTTCTATAACATTTTAAAATAAATTTCTCAAAAATATTTCAATTATAATCAAAAGAATTTATAGTTTATGATATATTTTCATTGGGTAACAATTAAAGTTCATAAGTATTCAAAGTTTTCAGGTTTCAATAGATACTTACTGTAGCAAAATCGAATATATAATGGCTGTAAAACGTCGATCAATAAAATGTGCCGTAACAAGGTCAACAAATGTTTGTAAAAAAAAAAATAGCATTCTTACAACAAAAACAAAATTTATAATGTCAACTTGAACCAGATTTTTGTGTTGGAAGAAACTAATCGTTTTTTATGACTTAAAAACAATAATAATTAACTCCAGCAATGAACATTTTGGATTTTTTCCTCGCACGTCCCACTGCGAGATTTCTAGACTCGTGTGCTCGCAATATGCATCCGCAATATCCCCTCCTACTGTTTGACCGAATTACAGGTAAACTCCCCAGCTTTTACTGCCACATGATGATGCACGAACTGATTCCAAACTACTCGCCCAAAACCGATTAATATGCAATAAAAAAAATTAAGAAATATAAAAAAATCGTAACCCTACAATAATAAATGAGCATTGATAGTTGTATGATCAGCCCTCTTTCACTTGATGATAGATACTATCATGAAAAATCTGTCGACTTGAAACTATTTGAACAAGGCCTCGCTAATTCATCTCATTATATATAGATAGGAGAATTGCTTGTTAACTATTAATAGACACTAATGCAAGGTTGTCCAATTAAGACGACGCCGTTTGTGTGCGAATACGGAGATAATTAGATGTATGTTCGACATTGTAATGGGCCAAGCTGTTTACACATACATTAGTTCAATTGATATATGGCTTTGCGAATTACCTTAGTTACTCGTTAATATATGTATTTATAGATAAATGTTCACTAGTGTTCGTTTACTAAAGTCACGGAACAATTTCATCGTTTTTGAATATAAGATATGTTTAAAATTGAATTCAACAAAAATAATTGATTCGGAGAATGTTATATTGTATCCTAATTAAAATAAATAAAAATATAATAATAATGTAATAAAAGGAAAAATTAAAGTTATTATCAAGATTTGTCAATGAGATACACAGTAACTGGCTTATTATCTAAATTGAGTCAACTAGCGAGGGATAGGTTTACCGAAAGAGCCAGAAATGCCGAACACCATTCCTTTTATATAAAATTAAATTATGAATTAACATATTTCGAGGCAGAGAGGATATACATTATATCCAACTTATTTTTAAAACCAGGGGAGAGTTACTTAATCTTAATTACCAACCGTGGATCAATAAAAGAAATAATTGTTCATTATGCAATTTAAATGTTGCTGATGATACCATGCACTTTATTTTTATTTGCCCGGTGCTGACGCGATTTAGATTAATTTTCTTAGAAAAAAAAGACACTAAATCTAGATGAAACGCTGTAATTATTAAATGGTCCTGATTGTGGAAAATTATATTTATATCTAAAAAAAGCAATTGAATACAGAAACGAATTAGTTAAAGAATTTAATTATTAAGTGTACTATGTATAACTTTATCTATGTATAGTAATGTTGTATGTTATTGATTGTATTATTGAATAATAAAAAACCTCGAGAGACGAACTCCTCTAGTTCATTGTCTATATACGAGATTTAATGATAAGTAGATTGTAAATATTTTTGTAAATAAACGTATTTATCTATCTATCTATCTATCTACACAGTAACTCTAAAATTGTGAGGTGATGTTGTCGTTGGAATCGTAGCAAAATTTTCCACTCGACGCACCAAAGAAAAGGAGTCAAAAGCTTATTTTAGTTTACTCTTTCTTTGTTTATCTTTTTTTTACCTCTTTATGCTACTCTATCAACAATTATAAGTTCAGTTTGTATACTACAAATTCAACGAGACCATATTTTTTCAATTTTTTAGTTACAGCTTTTCTCCTTGTCAGGGCCATATAATTGATATCAACTTTGATAAGTTAGTTAAATAAAAATAAAATTACGTTTATTTTATTTTTCTTAAAATATATATTTTAAATATTTCATCCTTTAACCACTTACGAAAGTTTGCATATAAGGCAACTCACTATGCATATTACTATAATTTTGTGGAAATTGGAAAAGAATAGTATAAGAAAACATCAAAGATTTTTGTAGTGGTACCTATCAAAAAACAGATTCTTAATAAGTTCGGTAACGCCTACGGTATTCCAAGAAGTTTCATAGACTTATGAAGATGATAGAATAGTCCTAACAAGATGTTAGATCTATCACAGACCTCACAGATGCAACATTAGGATAGATTCGAACAAAACGCCTTGACATAGTGGGTCGGAAAAATGTAAATTAATAAAGACAACTTACTCACTACTTTCATTAATGAAAATATGTACTAAATACTGTAGGCTGACCTTCGTCAGAACTATGGCATGGCACTACATAAAAGAGAAAAATTCTAAGACTACGTTTATAATATTAACTCTTTTAAAGATGTTCATATGAAATAAAACGCATTAATAACTCACAAGAAAAGAATTCACGATAAAAAACAGAGAAATAAAAACTCCTTCAATTTAGGCATACCAACCAAAGGATTGGTTAAAGCGAAGAGACTTGAGCCCGCCTCTAGAGAGACGTGAAGTCGGTGGTTTGCAAGGAATAATTATTGTTTGTGAAGAAAGACAGTTAGGTGTGGAACCAACCGAGAGCACTATTGAGTATGTATAATTCATGAAGAATTGTTTGATAAACGGAAGGCTTTTGAAAATTCAAAAGGAACAAGAATCGTGATTTTCTTTTAGCCATTAATGCATTACACCAGGTCTTATTTTTATCAAGGCAGATTGAGCAGAATAGCCGGAACGGAAACCAGAGAGAGAGAATTAAGGAGTGCATATTGTTCAATACAGGAAGTGAGTTGGGGATGGAGCAATCTTCTCGCAATTTTCAAAGCGAATTAGGGCAAAACGATAAATCCGATTCAAGCCATGCTAAAAGGGGGAAAAAAGTTTAAGAAACAACCTCAACGACCCCAATATTTCTTTTGAATTTTTCAAAGAGTTTATAATTGCTGAAGAATACTTTGAATCATTTGATCCATGTCATAATTTAACTTTTCTGTCTTATTTCTTTTTAATATTTAGCATTCAAGTTCAGGTCTTGGTACTTGACTTGCTTTTCACTTGAATTTGAGGCCGGAGAAGTATAATTTTTTTAAAGTTATCGTTTTCTTGGATAGCCCACTCACGGTATTGATCAGAGGATGAAAATTAAGAGGATTTAGAAGAAATAAGATAATATTTAGAACTGAGTTGAATTTAGTTTCGGAAACTCGTTATAAAAATTATTATGATTTTTTTGTAATCAATTTACATCATTTTTTAACCGACTTCGAACGAAAGAGGAGGTTACTCAATTCGATACGTATGTGACTTTTTTTTTTTTGTGCCTTTTTTTTTTTTTTTTTTTTTATGTATGTTCACCGATTACTCAGAGATGGGTGGACCAATTGGAACGAAACCTTTTGCATCTTGTAGAGTATTTTCCCAAGGTGGTCCCATTTAAACCTTTTTGGGGTTCCTAATTTATTTAAGAAGTTATCGGGAAAAAACATGAAAATAATTATTTAATTATCGCTCAAATTGTTTACTTATTGGAAAAACATATGGCATATATAACATAAGGTATGCTCCAACAAGCTATTAAAACTAATTGATAACTAAAAAATCCAAATATTGTATTACTGCTGAATGAATCAAATGGGAAAACCAACCAATCAAATTCAGAATCAAAAGAGTGGGGGGGAGAACATGAGCAGTCTGTTATTTATCGATGTGTTTTACGTGCTTGTTGGAACAAACCTATACATAACCTTAACTAATTTTTCAACATTAGATTTAAATGAAGATATAAATATCAGCAGAATATAATATCGCTGTCGTTTTCTGTAGCGATATTACTATAAATAATAGATAGATGTATATTCACCGATAACAGTAAACCTTCTTAATTTAGATCTAATCAACGGTTGGACACCATAATCATAAGAAGACAAAATTCGTGGAATTCCAAGAAAGACTGAGTATTTAATCGGTAATAGTTTTAAAGCAGAATTTAAGACTTCTTCAAGTTCCCGAAGGATCGTTTAAATTTAAAATCGTAGCTATTATTGATTTAAATTAGATTTTGATTTCTATCTTTTATTGACTATGCACATTAAAGAAGAATACAATAATTCCTGGAAAAGCTCATTTTCAGTTGACTTAATAAAGGATTCAGATACCTCTGTCTTCTTCCGGATACACTCGGTTACTGTTGAATATCTTGTCGGAGGTCTTGTGCCGATCCTTTAAGGGTGACACTTCTGTTATGCTATCCGGATTACTAGTATCGGTTTTTAAATTTGTTTCTACAACTATCGAGGCTTTTGCTGGTGTTCATCCATCAATAAAAACTACAAAATAAAACTTGATAACCACCCGAAAACAACATCATTGTATGAAATCCCCTCAGCAAAAATTTGGCTGTCATGGAAATTATTGTTAAAAATGATGATAAATGCTACGCCACTAGAACTGATGCAACATTGTTTAGCAATTTATTTTCTGAATAATGTTTTATTGCGAAGGATATAATTCATAGTACTTCGGTAATAAATTTAGTCAAAAATTCATCGAAAGGAATTACGAACATAATTGAATCAACCTTTGGTATTAAGTCAGTAGTCTAATACGGAGAATAATAATATCCTTCGTAATAATAAATTAACCATATGTGAGTCCCAAACCCTGTTGCTTCTATCCTAGCGGGGCAGTCTTTTTGATATCGATAAATTTTATGGTTGCCCCTTTTTTTGCAGGGACTTCTATCCAATGATGTAATCCAATGAAGTCGTGTATAATATCACCTTAGTTTTCAGAAGGATATTCAAGCAATCAAAATTTAAAAATTACTTTCAAATTTACTATGGGTCATATTAGCATCCTCATCGATTCTCCATTAACGATATCATGTCTAAAACCGGCCAAAATCTCGACTAATCAATGACTTATCTACTTCATCTTGGAATGGCCGGATTTATGTATTTATGTATATTTAACCCAACACATCTCGGAACACTGATTCTCTACGTAAATGACAAGTACTGACGACATTTAGCAAAGGAAAAATATTGTCATTGTGGAAAAAAAATTTTTGTGTTCCCTTCCCAATTGAACATTGATCTTTTTTAAAAAAAAAATCCATTTATAATCATAAAAATTAGTGTGTTGAAAGTTGTATAATACACGCACCGCTTTCCCACTTTTCTGTGTGTATTCATAAAATTGAAAAGGTAAAGTGTATTTCATAATAATTTTTTACAATTATTGTATAATAAAAAGACCTGGGAAAGACAAACGTGGAAGAGCGTAAAAAGATTTCGAAATTTTTAAACCAACGTTTATTTTATAAACGACCAATTACCAACGAAATTTTTAAACCAACGTACGGTTTTCTACATTCGTTATCTTCTCCAACTAAAAATTGTGAAATAAAAAACATTTTATAAAAAAATATTAAACCGACTTCGAAACCTAGGAACCAGTAAAAATAAATTCACTGAAAAGTATGAAATAATTACCTTCTGATTTTTATGAATAAACAGAAAATTTGAAAATGGTATGAAAAGTGGAAAAGTGCAATAATACGAATAATTTTATTTTGATTTGTACAAATACACACTAATTGTTAATAAAAATTATTAAATTTAAATATTAAATACTATGTTCAAAACAACACAATCTTTTCGGAGGCGGCGCAAAATTTAAAATTTTTTACACTAGACATTATGAAAATCTTCTAAATGGATCTTCTCTTCCCAGCTATTGATTTCAATGCCTACTAATGGAATTGTATCAGTAACATGTTATTTCTATTTTGCGCCGCCTCCGAAAAGATTGTGTTGTATTGAACATAGTATTTAATATTTAAATTTAATAATTTTTATTAACAATTAGTGTGTATTTGTACAAATCAAAATAAAATTATTCGTATTATTGCACTTTTCCACTTTTTATACCATTTTCAAATTTGCTGTTTATTCATAAAAATCCCTCGCGCGGGTCTCATTACCGCGTATGGGGAGCGTCCCACGGGTGGCGGATGTGGGGATGGTCGGTGGAAATTCCTAGGAAGTTCCTCCCGGCTAAGTCCGTAGGACTCGCTGACCAACAATGAGAGCGGCCCCCCAGGCTTGCTGGAGGGTGTGACGTAGGTTTGAACGCCCTACTCACATTTTTTAGTTCACCCAAACACCACAAACAGTCATGGATTATCCTAAGGTAAAACGCTCATTATCCGGAGGTAAACTAGTCCCCCGTTCGGGTCTCCGGGTGGGGACTGCTTTAGGGGAATCATGGCGAAAGTTGAAATTAAGAGATTTAGTATTAGGGACGTGGAACGTCAGAAGTTTGAATACAGCGGGTGGGTTAAAATCGGTTTCGAATGAGGTTGAGAGGTACGGTATAGATATCGTGGCGCTGCAAGAGGTACGCTGGCCGGGGGAGGGCTCTTTAAGAGAAGGTAAGTACACAATTTGGTACGGCGGGGGCGAAAATTATTGTTTAGGCACTGGGTTTCTGATTAGGAATAGGTTGATATCCGCTTTGAGGGACGTTCAATTTTTCGGGGACAGGATATCAGTAGCTGTATTTCAGGGGCGGTGGTTTAAAATCGCGTTAATAAACATACATTCTCCGACCGAAGACAGCGATGACGAAGTTAAGTCGGAATTTTACGATAAACTAGAGTGGGTCTTCGATAAATTACCGCGAAATTACATGAAGATAGTTTTAGGAGACGCTAACGCAAAGGTGGGCAGGGAAGAAATATATTATCCGACTATTGGAAAAGAAAGTTTACACGAAATTAGTAATGATAACGGGATCCGATTGATTAACTTTGCTACTTCTAAAAATTTAATAATCAAAAGTACAACTTTTAAACATAAAGATATTCACAAATATACCTGGACATCACCGGATTCACAAACAAGAAATCAAATCGATCACGTTTTGGTGCAGCATAGGTGGCAAAATAGTGTTATTAATGTTAGGTCGTACCGAGGGGCGGAATGCGGGTCGGATCACGAACTAGTAGTCGCTAAAGTTCGGCAAAGACTTTCAATAAAAAAAAGGTTAGAAACCGGATCTCGTACCGAATATTTTAATCTGGAAAAACTTAAAATTCCGGCGATTAGAAAACAATTTGAAATTGAACTCAAGAATAGATTTGATGTATTAGAACCATCGACAGAGAATGGCGAAGACATTGATCAATTGTGGGAAGGGATTAGGGATAATATTAAAGAGGTCAGTAATTTGTGTCTGGGCAAAAGGGAAAATAATAAGAATAAACCATGGTTCGATGAAGAATGTTTAAACTCGTGTGAGAAAAGAAAAGCCGCTAAACTCAAAGTTTTAAATAATCCTAGCGAAGACAATCGTGCCTACTTTCGAGGCATAAGGAACGAAACGACTAAATTGCTTAAAAATAAAAAAAGAGAATATCTCAAAAACAAAATAATAGAAATAGAAAATAATGGAATCCAAAATAACGTTAGAGATATGTATAAAGGCATAAATTTATCACGTAAACGTCTAGGACCAGTTACGACTGGTATTAGGGATAATAATAATAACATCATAGCGGATCCTGTAGACATACTAAGTAAGTTCAAAGAGCACTTTGATAGTATTTTGAATCCAGAAAATACCCGTCTATCACCACTTTTGGAATTTCAAAGTGCTGAACCGTTATTAGAAGAACCGAGTATAGGGGAAGTCGAAATAGCTATCGGAAAATTAAAATCCTATAAAGCAGCGGGGACGGATAATATTCCTAGCGAACTAATCAAATCATGTGGGGAAGCTGGGATTTCAAAAATACATCTTTTGATTAAAAAGGTCTGGGAGTATGAGAAAGTACCCGAAGAATGGAAAGAGTCTATACTTATACCGATTCACAAGAAGGGGTCGCGGACAGACACTAATAACTACCGTGGGATCTCACTACTTCCGGTCTGCTATAAAGTATTTACGTCAATACTGACTAGCCGAATAACCGAATACGCCGAGGAAATTATCGGAGATTATCAATGTGGTTTCAGACGGAACCGATCTACCGTAGACCAAATATTCTCCCTCCGTCAAATATTAGAGAAAAAATTAGAATACAATGGTATTGTTCATCAACTGTATGTCGACTTTAAAAAGGCTTATGATTCAATAGACCGCAATAAACTGTATAACATCCTGACTGAACTAGGAATACCGAAGAAGTTAGTAAACTTAGTAAAAATGTGTATGACCCAAACGTTCAATAAAATAAGAATCGGTCGTTATTTATCTGAGAAGTTCCAGGTTCACTCTGGTTTGAAACAGGGGGATTCGCTATCCCCTGTTTTATTTAATTTAGCTCTAGAATATGTCATTAGGGAGGTGATAAATACCGGAAAGGGTTTGAATCTGGGGGGAAATATATCCGTACTCGGTTACGCTGATGATTTGGTTTTGCTAGGCGACGACGTGGAAACGATAGAACTAAATACAAAAGCATTGATGGAAGCCGGAAAAGAAGTAGGGCTAGAAATAAATACGGAAAAAACAAAATATATGGTTAGTTGTAGAAATGGTGACAATTTTGGCGATATTGAAGTAGAAGAGGAAATATTCGAAGCCGTTGAGAAATTTAGATATTTAGGATCTACTGTAACTAGAAAAAACGAAATCGAAGAGGAAATTAAGGCTAGATTAAAGGCGGGAAATGCTTGTTATTTCTCGGTTGCAAAATTACTTGGGTCACGCCTTTTATCCCGAAATTTAAAAATTAGGATTTACAAAACTATAATTCTTCCGACTGTTCTTTACGGTTGTGAAACATGGCCGCTTACAGTAAGGGATGAGAAACGCCTTATGGTGTTTGAAAATAAAGTGCTGCGTAGAATATTCGGGCCGAAGAAAGATGAGTCAACAGGAGAATTTAGACGGCTACACAATGCGGAATTGCGTGAGCTTTACCCGGTTAATGTAATCGAGTCTATAGCTGCGCGTCGGTTAAAGTGGGCATGCAAAATGGCGAGTCTTAGTAGTGAACGAATTCCTAAAAGATTGATAAACGCTTTGCCGACTGGAAAACGACCGAGGGGTAGGCCTAGGCGAAGGTGGGAAGATTCGGTGAAAGCAGATCTTGTGAATTTGGAATTGGACGGTGGTAGATGGATGGAGGTATGTAGGGACCGATTGGTGGTGTCGGCGTCGGGCCTTCGGGTCCGTTAAGCCTTATTGTATTGTATTGTATTGTATTCATAAAAATCAGAAGGTAATTATTTCATACTTTTCAGTGAATTTATTTTTACTGGTTCCTAGGTTTCGAAGTCGGTTTAATATTTTTTTATAAAATGTTTTTTATATTCTATCTTAAACATAAAACAAAATCGTGCTAATGAATATCACTTAAAAAAATAAAATAAAATAAAAATCTATTGATATTATTTCTTAAAATGGCCTCTATGAAAGAATCAATCACTAAACCTAGTAGTACGATTACGGCTACGATTTAGTAATCAAAAATAAAGAAATGAGGGCGAAAGGATATATTATAAATACGGGTGCGATTTTAATTATCAGATTATTTTAAATGTTATGAATTACTAGTTATTACATACAGACCAAGTTATTATAACAGACCGTTCACTAAATTAACTTTATTCTAATAAGATGATACTTGCCATATGAATTTATAAATTATTTGTATATTTAAAAAAATTCTTTAAAATTACCGGTTAATCAATAGGAGGAATTTAAGGAATAAATACATTTTAATAAAATCATAAATTTTTAATAAATTCAGTAGAGGATAAATTGAATGAATTCCCAATATTAAAGACAATAAGGGGAAGAGTCGATATTCAAATTAAAAAACCTATATTCATCGCCGCAGGTGATTTATTTTAAATTTTAAAATAATATATAATTTATATTCATATTTAAAGCATAAAGCCGTTTTTTTTTTTTTGTACGGTTGATTCTGTGAAAAAGAAAAACGTGAATTTCACTTTCCTTACAAATACAGCATGTTTATTAATAAGGACATTTTGTACTTTTATTAAGGCTTTATTCTTTATAGAAATGTCTAGAACACTCGTCGCAAACTAGGAGTATTGAATTGTAATTTGCCTCTGTAATTTATATTTCATTCATTTTAGTATCACAGTTCATCGCCTCTTAAAAAACTTTTCCTGCATTCAAACAGGAAAAATAATCGGTTCCTTACTCAAGCACTTATCCCCTATAAATAATCAATTTTCTGTAAAGATTTTCGAAGAGGTTTATGCCCCTCTCCTATGTAGGAAGGGCAAGTGGGTTATATGACTTGAGAACCATTTCCCTATTCCAAGCATTCATAGCTGGTCATTTAAACTGGTTTGAAGTAGAACATTTCACTCATATCAATGAAAAACTTTTTAAATAAAATTTGAATTCTGTTTTTGCAAAGTTTTAGAATTGGAATCTATCCCACATTGAAAGTAGACACTTCTCATGTAAATTGGTTTCTTATTTATAAACGGAAAAATATTTCTTAAGATATTTGATCTGCTTTTATTCTAAAAGAATTAGGAATAAAAGCCTAGATATCTGATGATAGAGTTCTCGCAATGATACATTGTTTTAATTTAATGAAAGACACATTTATATTTTCGTTTATTCTAAATTTAAAATTTTATAATCGAAAAATGTCTAAATTACATAATTTCGGTTTATGTTTTTTTTAAATTTACTACATTTAAAATGGTTCAGTTAAATTTTCACCGATCCCAAGAGGGTTCGCTAACCGATAAGGGTATAATGATAACGGACAGCGGGAGATATGTAGCGTAACGATGAGTGACGCATCCCGCTCGGGATTGAAATACATGAGATCTAGTTTGCCCGATTTCGGGTTCATCCCGTATTCCACTCCCGATCCACCACCCCTTCCACATTTACCAATCCTTAAATATTGTGCAACCTCCGCTAATCTGTCTTTTCTCCAAATGAGAGAAAAATCGAAGGAACATCTAACACACCTCTTATAATCATTAATATCACTACTCCGAAGTGAATGAGCGCTCATGAAATTACATGTATTGATCACATATGTATGCAATGTTGAAAAATGTACTTCCTTAAAAGAAGTGGGTTTCTCTCACACAAAGAGAAAGATAAAAATGTTACAGTTACTAAAATGTATCTATATCTTAGATGCCTAGATATTTTATTCTCTTGCCTTTAAAATAAATAAATAAGATTTGCGATATTTGCAATTTTTATTAAAAAACAATATTTCTTTTTTATTATCATGATCTTCCAGGAAGAGATTCCGTGGCCAGGTATCGACTAATCGCAGGCACGACTGTATACAAATGAATTTATTTAAAATAGGAATGCGAAAAGAAAAAACGTTAGGACATGAATGGGGACTATCTTGATAAGCTTCTTAAAATGAGACCAAACGCATGTTTTGGAACCACCTGCTACCATTTTAGAGCTATTCGAAGTGAGCGAAATTTTAGTTTATTTAAAGTGAAATTATTTGTTTTTGAAGTTTCATTTCACATTGGGTAGTTTAGGAAAGGAGTTGTTCAAAAAATTCACCTTTGGTTTCTTCAAACGCTCCATTTATTACTCTCTAACTTTTGTATCGTTATACAGATTTATGAAAAACTTTAAAAACTCAAAGTTGAATTTTAATCCTGTTTTTGGTAATATGAGCTAAACTGACCCACATCAATCGTTAAAGTAATAAACATAAAAGTTATAGAATAATACATCGTGCGTTTGATGACAACAAAGGTGAATTTTTGGAAAAACCCGTTTCCTGAACTATCCGACATAAAATGAACGTTTTTCATAAAAAAGTAAAAATTTTCATACCTTCGAGTTTGGTATCATTCAATGGGAAATTGAATGCCCTATAACTATTAATAGTACTATAACTCTATATTGTGAGTACCTACTTAATACAAGTGTTCAATACGAGATATAAGTGTTCAAAAGGAAAAACAAGCCTTTGGCCCCAAGGGCCTAAAGGTAAACTTATACCCCCCCACCGAAGCTCATTTCCGCCAAAAATAAAATCCCAGGATAAACATCTTGGGTTATAACTGAAGCCTTGATTTTACCCCAATTTTAATTTTTGTTATTCCTCGTTTGCATAATGTAGACATTGTTTGGTTATCGTTGATAAAATGGCATCACTTTAAACAATCGCATGTTTACCTTTGGTGAT
Organism: Aelia acuminata; assembly: GCA_911387785.2. Taxonomy (NCBI): domain Eukaryota; kingdom Metazoa; phylum Arthropoda; class Insecta; order Hemiptera; family Pentatomidae; genus Aelia; species Aelia acuminata. Next base: position 62,151,725 of record OU426983.1, on the reverse strand, counting down.
AGATTTTCCGAGAAAATTAATCCAGGAGGTCAATTATTGTTGATTCTATACTGTTGGGTAACAATGACTCTTCTAATTGAAAACTTAAAATTACAATAGACGCACTTTCATTATAAATGCTACAAACACGGACTACAAATGATTGAATGGGATTTTGTCTGTAATTTCTATTTCAGAATAGGAAATTATTTCTAGAACGAGCACACCCTGCCATGCGCTGCTGTGGCTCAATAGCTATGCGTTGAATTAGTTATTTTCTATTCTTTTTTATAGTCAAATCAAAATTCACTGATAAAGATAGAAACGTTTCAGCTAACATAAAACCAACGGGATTTAAAATAGAACTTTACGCCAAATTTAACATTGTTTGTGTTAAAGTTTTTATTCTTTACATCTTATATTTGACATTAGTGTGTTAATGAATGACAGATGTAAAAGGAACTAATAAAGAATATAATTGGAACGGGGTTTAGTAAAATAACAATAGAATCGAATTTATCTTTTGCCATAATACATATTAATTTAATTCAGAATATTACACCTGATGATATGAGATATCGTATCAGGAGGTAATACTAATAGGTGCACAGTGATCTTGTTTAACCTTTCTTTTGCTAAAATAAATAGATTCGATGATTTCCCCCACACATGAAAAGGCAATACATATTTTGCCATGGAAAAACACGGATTTTCCTAGGCCAAGCCTGAAAAATAAATTTATGCTAGCCCTCCCTAAATATCGAAAGAAAATGAAGTGTTGCGTCAATACAACTTAACCGCAATCTGTCGGAAATTTGTAGAACTTACAAATAATAAGCATTTAATTTTCAATAAAAGAAATGTTGAGGCCGATAATCGAGAAAAAACTACCCTATCTTTTAGGTTTGACAAAACTACACACAATGAGCCAAATTTTATCAAGATCGGTTGAGTAGTTTCTGATTTCACTCACGATAAAGATATGCTTTTAAAGAAATTCTAGACCAAAACAAATATATTTTTTAGGAATCCACGAAAAAAAAAAAAAAGTCGGTCTACGATTACTTTAGCAGAATACAAAAATACCCTACTTCATCCGGACTCGACCACGTGACATTGACTTCAGTAGCCTTATAGCGGGCTTAAGGGAATGCCACCTACCAACATTATCTTTGGATTATTCACATTTAAAGAATAAAAAAAAAAATGAATAAATAGAATAAAATTCAGAAGTACTTACCGACAACATCTAGAAACCCGACTTGACTCTTCATCGGGTCCGTGTTTATCTGGCACATGTACCACCCCCTGTCGGTCTCCCGGATCTCCTTGATGTGAAGGTACCAGGTCCTGTGGTCCGAGTGGCTCACCCCGATTCTGTGGTTCTTGGTTATCACGTGGCTGTGGATGGTGAGGATAGTCTGGGTGTCCACCCTCAACCACGCCACCTGTAATAAATGCAAGTAAATTAATCTTAATAGGTATCGAGGTAAACGCCATCATCACAGTAGATCAGAGTTATGAACAGAATACCTTGTCGATTGTTCAAAACAAGGAATTTTTTTTTTTTTGGATCTAACTAAATTTAAATCCACATTTCCTTAACTACACAAAATTTATTGATAAATAACGAATCATTCTTAGCTTCACTGACGCTGAATTCCGTGCTCGCAGTTTAATGCTAATTTGCTTCGTAATGAAGCATTTGATGGCTACATAATCACTTGCCGTAAAAGTTATTACAAATATACAAATAAGTTATTCTCTAAAAGGCGTAAGCGCATGCGAAAGAGTTGTATTCGTCTTTCAAGTGCTTGTTAGAACCTACATGTTGAACGAAAATTATTTGTTTCCAGGTTATCTAAATAAATTTTAAAGTCATAACAAATACTTAAATAGACAAATAAATTTAGATGCCATGGTGTATTATGTTTTACATTGTCACACTGTAAAAGACAAAATTAAAAAAAAAAAATTGTAGTTTTTTTGAGAGTGAATGCGTAGAAAAGCACATAATGCACAAAACTTTAAAGCGTTTTTTGGTTTTTTAACATATGATACAATATAATCCCTAATAATTATATTTTAGTTTAAAACTGTAGTTCCAGAATAGAGTTCTGAATGAAATATAAATTGGTTTTTGCTTGAACAATCATCAACAAAAATCTTTGTCGCTTTCTGGAAAGGAATTGGTGACCGAAATTCGAAAACTAAATTTTAACCCTCTTGAACCCTAATCGCCACTTCTACGTGATTCCCATTCACGATATATTTACAAAAAAAAACAAAAAAAAAAACGTGAAAATTAGGAATTTAATGCAACATTTGAACATTAATATTTAAATCCTTAGCATTAATATTTTACTCACTTAGCATAGGAATTGGTTATTAAGATACGATATTAAGTTGTTTCTAAAAAATATGAGATGAAATTCTTTGAAAAATTTCAATTGGTGTTAAATGTCAAGCTTGCAATGAAATAATTTATTTGTTTCGAAATAAAAGAAGGGAAGGGGAAGCTTAAAATATTTTTTATTACTCGCTTAAAAGGGATATTCATCAATTAAGATTAAAGGAAAAATAGTATGGTTTATAGATTGAAAATATTTCAAAACGTATGTATTAATGAAATTGCTGGGAATAAATAGAGTAGAAAATGTATTTTCATAACTGTGTGGTGTGTTCATAAAGCAAATACAAATATTGGATTCATACAAAAGAAAAAAAACGGTGGTATACAACTAAAAGAGGAAAACGAATCTGAATATTTCTACTGATTTTTTAAAAATCGCTCTCATTTTTTTTGTTTTACTTTTACCTCTTTATTAATTTTTTTTTTAGATATCACTTAAATGTTTTGATACAGACTTCAATATATGTGCTTATAAATTATGATTTTCTTTTTTAGTGATCTATTCTATGAATGAAATAGAAATCAACCATCAGTAATGAGTTGGGAAGTATTATTGTGATTTGTTTTTGGTTTTTTTAGAAAAATCAATTACATTTATATAATTTTTTTAGGATACTATTGTAATATTTGGGAACTTCGATCTTTTTAATAAAAAAATATTACTCACTCCTTTCAAAAACATCACATCTAAAAAAAACATGATTTTTCAGGGCAACGAATTGAAAAAAAAAATGTCTTAGAATAGATATTAATTTATTATATAATTTAATATATTATATATATTTATTCTCAGATTTTAACTAAAAATAGCTGATTTTCGATACATGACTTTGTTGAGAGGAGGGAAATAATATACGAAAAATCAGGTATGTACTGTATATTTAGATAATTAGAGGCTGCAATGTAATATAAATTCTAAGAGACTAACAGACTCTATTAATCTAAACATTCTTATTAAAAATACAAAAAACCATTCTGCCCCACCACCCTCACAAAGGTTATTGATTATATTACGTTTTTTTTTTTGGGGGGGGGGGGGGGGGGGGAGGTGTGAGGAATGGAATTGGAATTGTTTTAAATAGTTCAAATTTCATAGATTATATGAAATATTATTAATATTAAAGTCATTGATCATAGGGCAGAACCTCGAAACATCGATCTTATCAATTAAACAGTAAAAAAAATGTATTAATCAATAGTACATTCCTAGTATTGGATAAAAACAACCTATAATAGATGATAATAACATAATACAATTCTCAAGATAATTAAGTCAAAATAATAAAGGATTAAAAAAAAAATGTCATACTCGGGGTACTAGGATAGGACTTAAAACGGAGTGATAGGCTAAACTTAGGACTCCCACTAAAGCATCGTCCGATTAGCTTTAGGAACATAAAGGGACGTTAAACAAGCAAACAAACAAACAAAAATGTCATACATGATCAAAACAGAATGTAAAACTGAGCCAATACAACTTACAGATGACCAATACGTTATTACCAAGTGAACTTCTACACTTTTACCTGTAATTTTATTTCTATTCATTTAAATAGACAATATTTTAATAAAAAATGATTGATGCAATACGGTAGCGAACTAAGCGCCAAGCACCGTATTTTGTGAACAATGAAGTTGAATTTTGTGAAATAGTATGTGTTTACTTCTATTCCTTTTAAAGTACAATAAGGTTCACTTTTTCTTTTACAGTATTCGAATATGAAGAAGCATGATTAAAAAATATCACAATAAGTAATTTAATTAACCCTTAACTGGTACGATACCGTTCTACCACGTGAATGGTACCATGGGTGAATTTTCACCCATCATTTTAACCAATCATAATTTTGGGTAGATTTATTTATTTTTTTTAAACTTTATGTTTTAAAAAGAAATACCTTTTCAATTTCAATATTGGGAAGGGAAAAAACACATTGAACATTTAAATTTATTAAAATAAAATTAATCGATATAAGGACAAATTTGGAAATTAATTGGAAAAAAAAATAAGTATATCGTTTTTTTTTTTTTTTTTTTTACAAATCAATTTTATATTTATGAAAAAGAATAATAGTTCCCTCATTTTTATTGCAGTTTTCGTATGTTATATATCCCTGTGATCCCCACATAAGAAATTTTGACACACTACACTTCACTGAATACTTCTAATCACTTTTCTTACAAAGTTTACATCTTCCTTGTTTTGGACCTAGTAAGTCTTATATTTGTTGATGAGTGTGTAATATTGGAATATAAGAATTGTTTCTAATCAGGTTAATGGTCAATGGGGAGATTCCGAATGGCGAAACTTTGCTGCAGTTGTGGAACCAATAGATCAAGTCCCAGTTGGTGTAGAAACTCAAATCTGTTGATGTTTTACTTTCCCCTTGGTCTTGTCACATAAGACCATATTATAAAAGCGTTAATTCCAGCTGCATTTAATAATCCATAGAAAATGGCTAAAAGCCACCCTTTTTTTAGGAACCAAAATGTACTCAGCTTGTCGACTAAACTAGGCAGAATCGTCTTTCCTGTGAGGACGGCTGGAAGTCAGTCTCCGTTTTACAGGGGGATTTTCCATTTACTAATACTTCACTTTCCTTGTCATTCAAAACTTCATCTTCTTTATTAGGATGATAATTATCGAAATTCTCTGATCATCATCAATATAAAAATCTTCTTGCTCTGAACCTTCATCGCCACTAAACACATCATTACCTTCGTCTGTAACCAATCCACTAGCACCATATTTCTTTCCTTCAACTATAAACTTCTCCATGCTTGAACAATTAAAAAACGTACTGAAGTTGGTAAACACACACTAATGGTAAGGCGGGTGAAAATACACCCGCATAAGTTAGATAAGCGAACACAGCTGATTCAAATAGAATATTCACTGCTACAGCTCTAAAGACACCGACAAGACAGGAATACTCCTGGAATACCAGGACTATCAAGCGCCAAAGCCGGGATACCAAGCCACAATGGAAAAACGATATTTTCGTTGGGTGAATTTTCACCCATGGTACCAATTAAGGGTTAAATTAAGTAAAAATTAATTGAATTGGTTTAACGCTCAGTTCACTGTGGTTTTACACCGACTAAATATGACTGATAAACCAATGAATACAAGAAGGAGACTAAAGAGAAGGCTGAGAGATCTCCGCACTTTGTCAACTTAGTAATTATGTTTTCTTTTTTAGGCGGGGTGAGGTAAGTAATTGGAATTATCTGAAAAATAGTTCGGATAATCGACGCACTATTGTCATTGTAAGTGTATCTTAAATTTCGAACCTGGAATCGTAATAGGGATTTTCGTTCGGCATCGAAGGCGTTACGACATCCTATTCAAATCTCTTGATGGTAGCCATACTGGAGTTGGATAACTAATCAAAACGATCCAATTATAAGACTAAATATTATTTAATGAGTTGGCTTAATAAGGCTTGAGCTATATAAAGACAAATTGATTCTAATAATTTATTTTAATAACGGTAGACCGCTCGCAGCCTGAACCCCCCCTCCCTTTGGCTTTCCTTTATTGATTGCTCTTTGAAATAATTCCAATAATGAGGTTCATCTGCCTTCTCTAGAGCCCGTGGCATTAATCCCCGACTGCCTTACTTCATTTTCTTGCCGATAATTACTTAATCCTCCTAATTCGGATAATTCTTATTATGTAAGCTAAACAATGTTTCAGTATCTTTAATTAATTAATTAAGTACTTATTAAAAGTTCGAAAAAGGTTAACGAGCTCAAGATTACTAGAAACATCGATGAAAGGAGTTTTACATGGGATATTCTTCTCCACCCTCTCAACATTATACACTTTATAGTGGTCCTAAAGTTTGATTAGTTAACTTTTATGAGAAATATGTTACAAGTTAAATATTGTTTAGCCACATAAAGTAAGCGAACGATTGTCAAGAGGCGGATTAGACAATTTCTTTTCGTTAATTTTAAATGCACACTATACGGATTCATCGTGATAGTTATTTAGGTAAAGATAAATCCAGGAAAAAAACTGAGACAGGTCGTTGATAATTCCCTTAATACAAAACTAAGTAATATTTTAACACACATAAATATAAAAGAAAAATGACTCACTTTATTCCTTTATTTTTTAATTTTAACAGTAATTGAACATTTTTATTGCTCTTAAGCTAGACTTGGAAGAAAAATTAAAAATTATGATTTTTTAGGAATATTCTAGACGTAGCTCCTGCAAAAAATAAGGCAAAAATACGTAATAAATTGTCGATCAATCTTAATAAAATAAAATTTGAATATTCTATCTATCCCCCTTTGTTTTTATGTTTATGTTAAATATAAAAATTATATAGAAAGATCAAAAAATATTTAGAAACTATTTTATTTTTAGTCGACGTTTCGACTAAAAAATAATGGTCTCCAAAGGTGTTAAACGAAAGCTTAGTTGGTAGATATAAGTGAGAAACTTTGAGCTCTTACTGTAGCATAAGATAGCTACAGTAAGATAATAATGGAGTACATGGATAATAATGGAGTACATGGATAATAAGATAATAATGGAGCTACAGTAATAAAATAATGGTCTCCAAAGGTGTTAAACGAAAGCTTAGTTGGTAGATATAAGTAAGAAACTTTGAGTTCTTACTGTAGCATAAGATAGTGATCAAACAGGAAAAAATGGAAGGGGTATGAAGGGAAGTTAGTGGTCAGGCTATGATTTCAAATGAATTCGTTATAACATACTTTTATAAAGAACCTAACAAAAACGGGTCAATATTAGCAGAGCCGCCTTATATGGCCAAGTTCGTGAGTTCGCAGCACTCGTTCACTATCCCTATTCTAAATATACCTGGATAGGCAAAATTTAAGGGGTCTCTCTGTAGCATCTTATAATTAGGGATAGCAGCTTAAAATAAAGAAACCAACAACAAAATGGACCGTGTTTGCAACTGAGCTCTTCGATTCTATTTTATTATTAAAATACACTTAACAATAATTGAGTGACTGAACGAAAACTCAGGTTCGTAAGACAACGCTAACGATTTAAAAAAAAAAACAACCATTAGGGCAACAATAATAGGATTTATTTTTTAACTTTCACATTAGCGTCATTAGTTTTAGCATTTTGACAGCAAACAATATTTTTTTCCCTTATAATAGGGTTCTTCAAAACTTTTAATGGGATGTTATTAGAACAAGTGACCTATAAGCGAAATTGGATATTGATGAAAGGCATTTGATAAATATTTAAAAAAGATGGGTTTCACGTTCAATATCTTTTTCTGAAGGATAATTAATTTTACAAGATTAAATTTTAGTATCATCAAAAAGATATACAATCTTTTATTACTATAATTTCTTCGTCTTAATTTATTTTAACTACTCAAGATAAATACCATAATTCACTTAAAATGACATGGAGTAAAGATAAATTGTTTTTAATTTTATTTAGGTATAATAGATATTTTTTTTATATACCCATAAGAACATGTCCATTAAATTTGGATAATTATAATGTCGTCGATGAAAACCCATACGTTGGTTATAGTTGTGATTATTAATAAATATATGCGGTTATGATTTACTGAAGAGATTTATGTGATTTACTAAAAAAAACACTTCTAAATGTAGAAGCTCAGAAAAATGAAGTTAAAAGAAAAATTATATAGCCAGTCAAATTTTGAAACCTAAAAACATCCCACACTAACAATTTATCGCTTTATGGAATTTTAAACTGGTGGGTTTATCAATTGGTCAGTCCAGAAGTGATCTTAATTGAATCAAATGTTACAAACCTTTCCTGATTTTTTTTTTATTATTTTTTTTTTTTTATAGTTGTAATGAGTTGAAATTCGTAAGCAAATGAGTTACAGACTGTTTTAAGTACTTGAAATAAAGCAAAATCAACTTTAGTTTGCATAAAATTGTGTAATATAAAAAAATAATTTATTAGTTTTCAAGCATAATACAATACCGTAGTAGAAATCTAAAATCTATTAAAAATAAAATTTTTAAATGTTTAATTGAATACAGCTGGAACCTAAATTTATAGAAAAGCTCACAAATATTTTCTAAGAATTGAATCGCTGATTTTCCGATTGTCAGCGTTAGGAGAAGGCAGATTTTAAGCAATTTGGAAAGAACATAGTCGGATCTGTACCAGAAGTCTTTGAACTGCAGAAATTCGACTAAAAAACCCGAGGGTGCGTCTGCTGTGCGCATCTCGGCAAGAATGTTGAGGAGAGGAATTATAGAGCAGCAATCGATGAGTAGAACCAATCTAGATAGAGAATCTAGTGGTAAGAACCCAGAGAACATAGGAACAGGTAATAAACAAATACTAGCTAACGTAATAGAAACCCAACAGACAAACCACCCTACTTATGCCCAAATAATGTCGAACAATAAACCATCGAGCCGGGAATTTGCTATTGTGCTACAAACAATCAAAGGTATAAAACAAAAAGAATATGTTTCGAAAATTGCCGACCTAGTAGAACCCCAAGCAATTAGGTTCGCATCTCGAATATCCAATAATCGATTTTGCATACATCTATCCAATAAGGACCAGGTAGAAAATCTTTTGTCTAAACATAAAGAGATCATAATAGATGGTAATACTATTCAAATTCGTCGTTTAGTAAATCCTGCCAAAAGAATTATTATATCGAACGCATGCCCCAGTATTCCTAATTATTCAATTGAAAACGAGCTTAGTAAATTAGGTATTAGATTACTTTCCCCAATGACATTTTTAAGAGCAGGTTACCAAGACCCCAGAATGAGCAATATAATGAGCTTTAGACGTCAAGTTTTTATCAACCCGGATGATATCAGACTTCTGAAATCAACTCTTGTTATTCATAATGAAAACATTTCACATCGTATTTTTGTAGCCGAGGATATCTTAATTTGCTATATTTGTAGAAAAGAAGGACACTTTGCAGCAAACTGTCCAGAGTCGGACGCCACCGACGATGAGCCTATCCAAAATAATGATACATCAGTCACAGGAGACTTGAAAATTGACAGAGGAGCCAATCAAATTCCAAACAGCAATGTATCGAAAATTAACAATAATATTTCCACGGACCAGAAACCCTCCACAACATACAATATAGAAAACGACAATATTACGAAACAATGTGACAAAACCAGAGAAATTAAAAACTGCACAGTGACACCAACCGAAACAGCAGCAGAAAAAATTAATCCAAAAAAGGCAATCCCAAATAAACAAAGCAATAATAATAAAGTACAGGAGATCAAACTATCAGATGCATCCAGAAAAGGCAAAATCAATACACAACAAAATACAAAACCTACTACGGAAGATATTTTAGAACCCATTCGAGATTTACTGACAGAAAACAATTACCCCCTAAAATTTAAAGAAATATGCTTATTATACGAAACGATTCAAATTGAAAAAATATCTCGCAACACAATGCAATTAATTCAACAATTCACGGAAGACAAAGAAGGGCTTACAAGAATGCTGGTAGACATCAAAGAGTCCATAGCTCATAGAAGCATAAAAATTTGGTCAACAAAAATTTTAAAACTATTAAATGAAAATAACTTTAAAGAAACAACACCTTGTAACAAATCCGTGAAAAAATCTTCAATAGGAGGAATCGCAATACTTAAAAAAGAAAACACTCAACATGGTAAAAATAGTCCAGTGGAATTGTAACGGATTTTTCCGGCATATTGAGTATTTCAGAAAATTAATAGCTGAAGAAAATCCAACATGTATTTGTTTACAAGAAACCCACCTCAACGCAAAACAAAAAGTAAAACTGAATAAATACAATATATTTAGAAACGACCGACAGTCCGAAAGGACGTGGGGAGGGGTAGCCACCTACGTTGCAGAGAATGTATATTGTGAAGAGTTGACACTGAAAACCCAATTTGAAGCTCTAGCTATCAGGCTACATTTAAAAGAACCCCTGACAGTATGTAATATATACATACCTCCCTCACAAGGATTTGCTGAAGAAGACATAGAAACCATCGTCAGGCAGTTACCAAGACCTTTTCTTCTGATGGGGGATTTCAACGCTCACAACACTTTATGGGGTTCTAACCTTCCAGACTTAAATCATAGGGGAAAAAGCATTGTCAAATTTCTGGAGAACAATGCATCAACAATTCTACTCAATACAGGAGATAGCACCCACTTCTGCCCTAAAACCAATAATTTTTCGGCACTAGATTTGAGTTTCTCTGATGCTAGATACGCCCCAAAAGTTTGTAAGTGGAGTACCAAGAGCCATCTATTCGGAAGTGATCACTTCCCAATTGTTATCGAAACTTGGGAGGCCATTCCCGACGCACCAATGAATATACGTTGGAAATACGCAAAAGCAGACTGGGAAACATATGGCAAATCCATTACAAAAATATTACAAACTATACCAGAAATCCACGATTTAGACCAAAAAATAGAATGCTTCACGGAATCTCTTCTCAAGGTAGCCAAAGAAACAGTTCCAACAGCCAGAAACAATACATTACATCTAGCTGTACCATGGTGGAACCAAAGTTGTAAGGATGCTGTAAGGGCTAAGAAACGTGCCCTAAATCGATATAGGAGGACTAGATCTTTACAAGATGCGATAGAGTTTAAAAGACTGAGGGCTATCGCTAATAGGGTTATTAAAGACTGCAAGAAAAAATCTTGGAAGGAATACATCTCCTCCATAAACAGTCAGACTCCAGCAGATGAGTTGTGGAACAAAATTAGATCCATTAGAGGAATAAAAAAACAAAAATCAATTCCAGGACTTGAGGTTAACGAGAGAATCATAACTGATCCACTTGAAATTGCTGAATCATTAGCAAAACATTTTAAAGATGCATCCTTCTCAAACATTACAGCTGATTCCATTATAGAATCAACACACGAATATAATGTAGAAAAAGGATGTTTCGACGAATACGATAGACCATTTCGGATGGAAGAACTAAACAACACACTGAAAGAATCCAAGGGAAAATCAACCCCTGGTTTGGATAGAGTTCCGGGAGAGTTCATTAAGCATCTACCCGAAGACGGAAAAAGGCATCTGCTTAATATTTACAACGAAATCTGGGCCACTGGGAAATTTCCCTCAAGTTGGAAGAAATCCATCATTGTCCCAATTCCGAAAAGAGAAAACAGCAAAAAAACTAAAGACTTCAGACCCATTTCTTTAATTTCTTGTATCTCCAAAGTTCAGGAAAGAATGGTGAACAAAAGATTAAGTGAGGCTCTGGAAAGAAAGAATGTCTTTTCTTCGCAACAATATGGATTCAGAGCTAAAAGATCAACAATTGACTCGCTTCTGTCGTTAAGTCTAGAAGCACAGGAGGCCTTCTCACGTAAAGAACATCTAATCGCAATATTCTTAGACCTTGAGAAAGCCTACGATACGATGGCAAGGGGGCGGGTGTTGAAGATCTTGGAAGGTCTGGGATTCGGTCAGCGTATGCGGACTTATATTAAAAATTTCCTAAACGACAGAGAATTTCGTGTAAGGGTCGGCAACACATTCTCTTCCAACTATTTATTTCAAAATGGTACTCCACAGGGTTCGCCTCTAAGCGTAACACTTTTTCTTTTAGCCATTGACGGAGTAATCTCCACTATAGAGGCTCCCGTCAAGTGTTTTCTATTTGCGGACGATATAGTCATAACAGCTCGGAGCAAGTCAATCCCCTATATCCAATGGCAGTTAAAAAAAACGATGGTAAAAGTAGAGAGTTGGACAAAGAGATCAGGATTTAAGTTATCCGTTTCGAAATCGAAATGCATACATATCTGTAGAGGACGAAAATGCCATCTGCAAAACCCTAGAATTGAAATAGAAGGGTCTCCCATTGAATATGTTGAAAAGCATAGGTACCTGGGAATGGTACTTGATAAGAAACTTAGCTGGGTCCACCATATCAGGGAGCTGAGAGATGAATGCACGAAAAGGCTTGGTATTCTCAAATGCGTCTCTCATTGTAGCTGGGGTGCAGACAGACGGTCTCTAGTTACTATGTACCAAGCATTAGTAAGAAGTAAAATCGACTACGGAGCCCAAATCTATAAAACTGGCAACAAAACCTTATTACGTAGCTTAGACTCTATACATAATGCAGCCCTTAGAATTTGCACTGGAGCCTTCAGAACCTCTCCAGTCGATAGCATACATGCAGAATCTGGGGAACCGTCATTATATTTAAGAAGAGACTTCTTAGCTCTTAAATGTGTTGCTAAATTGAAAGCTTGTCCAAACCATCCTCTTACCGAACACTTATTTGCCGAAGGATTGGATAATCGCGGTCTCAAAGAAATTGACAACAACATCTATCTAAAGGACATATACGAGGCATTAACAAAAATTGACATGAACCTAAGTAATATTAGACCCTTAGCGAATCTAAAAATACCAAGATGGAGTGGAGCTAGACCAAAAGTCAATAGATCAATGGCTGAGGTCACCAAAACATACCCGATAGAAGTTCGGTCATCGTTTTTAAGATTAATGGAAAAATATAACCGTTGCGATAAACTTTATACAGATGCGTCAAAAGTGGGCGATACTGTTGGCTGCGCTGTGAGTAGTAAACACACCCAGCTCCTATTTAACTTACCAGGAGAAAGCACAATATTCACTGGGGAAGCGACAGCCATCCTAAATGCTCTCTACTTGATAGCGGAATCCAGAGAAAAGAATTGGGCTGTTGTAACGGATTCATGGAGCGTTTTGGCTGCCATTGATAGTCCAAACCCACGAAATTCGTTAATAATAGAAATCCTCAATGAATGGTGGGATATAAAAAGGAAAGGCAAGACCATTAACTTCGTCTGGGTTCCTGCCCACTGCGGCATTCCAGGCAACGAAAGAGCTGACCAGGCAGCCCATTTAGCAAGACTAGGAGAAGGGACAGGAATTAGTAAAGTTAATAAGATTACCCTAGAAGACTGGACACTACAAACAAAGAAAATACAATTAGCAAATTGGGAGAAGAGTTGGGCGAGAGAAACTAGAGAATTGACAAAGGTAAAAACTGACTGTCGGAGATGGAACACTAGCTACAGAACTTCTAGGAGAGAAGAAGTAACGCTGTGCCGTCTAAGAATTGGACATTGTCATTTCACACACAGCTACCTGCTTAGGAGGCTAGAAGCTCCAACCTGTGAAAAATGTGACAATGTTCCTCTATCAGTAAAACACCTTCTGTTAGAGTGCCCACAATTTGAAAAGCTTAGGAAAAAAGTTGGACTTTCTAATTCTCTAAAAGAAATTATGAAAGACAACGAAGAGAGAGTCACAACTCTATTCAAGTTCCTTAAATATTCGGGATTCTATAGATGGGTATAAACCACCATTAGACGCCAATGACCCTTTAGGGTAGAGGCGAAAACACAAAAAAAAAAAAAAAAAAAAAAAAAATGTTTAATTGACTGAATATGTTTTAATGACAAATTTTTCAGAAAACAAAAATAGATATTAATAAAAATATTGTATTGAATTTTAAGTTAGAACGATTATTATGCCCTAATAAATCCCAATTGATTTATTATTTTTCCCATACTCCAAATCGTCATTGGCGTCAAATGATTATTTATATTATGTTCTAATATAATATTTTTTTTTTTATGTAGCGGAATCCAAACAAAGCTGGGATTTGTTCTTCATTGTCTTCAATGATTTCCTTTACTGATTTTAAAGGCTTCCTTTGGGCATTTTCGTATTCTTCGCAGGTGGGCACTTCGAGGCCTCTTAAAAGATACCAGTGTGTGAATTGATAATTTATTGTCCCAAGATATTCCAAGTTTTGTTATAAAATTAAAATCGTAAAGTTTTTTGAAAAAAAAAAAATTCATAGAATTGAAGTTATAATTCATCATTTATATCTGAACGCAACTTAGTTTCGAAGACTAAGTTAAGCACTTATAATCTTTTAAAGTCCATTTGAAGATAAAATCTATTCAACCTAGTAGTATTCCGGGTTCCAAGACCCCATTAAACTATGAAAATCTCTTCGAGATATAAGTCCCAAGACCATCAAGGGGGGCAGCTCAGTTTTATTGGGGCACTTAACAATCGCGAAGTTGGAGCGGCTAAGAACCTAGCAGGGACCGGCAGGCCCTAATAGTGACAACCGCAGCCTAAGTCTCAAGTCCCCTTAAGTTCACCGCCAACCAACGAAACGCCCGAACCGCGGCTTTATGAACCATGAATTTCATGAAGCCAAGTTTTCCAAGATCCGCTCGCACCCCCTGCGGCTCGGGGAAAACTTTCTCCCAGCATCCCGTGGGAAATAAGGATCAGATATAGTTGAGGGTATAAATATCAATTGTGCGTTTGAGGGGTGAATAGGAGCTGAGGAGAGTGCATACTGCATGGATTGCACAGGTCAGGCTCACTAGCAAGTTCGGGTCATGAATAAATGAAAAGGTGAAGGACTGCGAATGATCCGATGCAATTTCGGTGTTGCCAAGAAGCTCTCGCTATTTGAATTATGTATATCTTGATGCGGTGTACTTGTTTGTATAATAAAACCATGTGAAGAAATGCTTTCACTGTTCGCTGCAGATGAGGGAGAGGGAGAAGTTTTTGAATTCAAAAGACTTCGATCCCAACCCAAAATTGGAAAATATGATTGAAGGCGTATATTCATCGGAATATACATCGTATGTTTTTCTCAAACTCATCTGTTTCCTGGAACCTCCAAAAAGATATAAAGGTTCCACTATGCTGCTGAATTTCCCAAATCTAATCTATACTTCAATTTCTATTTTTCAAGTAACAGGCACCTGCAGGGGGAGGGGGGGCACCTGCCCCCCAGAGATTGTATGAGAAACAAAAGCTGTGCCCTCCAGAAGAAATCATGCGAACGCCCTTTTTTTCAATACAGATAGATTAAACACAAAAATAAAGAGTGTTTTATTGGTGGCGGTGGGCGTACGTATACCCAACGTATCAACCCACCGCACCCCGTATGCCGGAAACGGCCAGGAAGAGGAAAAAAAAAAAAAAAAAAAAAAAAAAAAAAAAAAAAAAAAAAAAAGATAGATTAAACATTACTAACTCTCTTACTTATTAATGATCACCAACCAAGACAGATCCATAAGTACCCGTTAAAAAGAAACAAATAGTTTTTAGATAGGTTTTGTGAAAAGTATTTTAAATAAAATGGGCGATATGTAGAATTGCATAGTATAATATATATTTATAAAAATAATAATTTCAAAGATTCCTATAGTTAAAATTATTGATCCTGATGCTGTGGCATAACCCCAAAATGTTGTTGGAAGATAAAATAGTTTCACATTCTTAACAATTGACAAGCTTTCCAATGATATATTATACACACACACACACACACACTCACACATACACACACATATATATTATTACTTAATACCGGAAATGGAAACTTTCGTTTTAGGAAATCTTATATTTATTTTCCTTTTTCTTTGATGATCTGATACTTTTACAATTTGTATTTAGCTATTTGATTTTAGCTTGTTACTAGTGATAATAAGGGCAGCTAGTCACTCAAAATAAAGAAAATTGAAGGTACTTTAAAGAATATTTTTTGCTCAGCCATTTATCGCGCCATCAGATCGTTTCTATGATGATAAAACCTACCTCTTATTAAAATACGTCATTACTATTAATCGTGACGAGTTTAAATCGTTAGAGCCGTTTTTGAGAAATCGTAAAGAGAAAAAAAAAAACATTGGGATAAAATGACCCTACGTTTACTCAATTAAGACGAAGTATTTGCAGTAAAATCTCGAGCATACACTACTTCAAATAACTAATCTTAGTTTCCTAAGACAAAGCGTTTCAGAGTTAATCTATTCACGAACTTAAGTTAGTCTTCAGACCATTACTATGGCCACTAACACAGACCATTTCGCGGGGCTTGGTTATTATAAATCATACGACACCGAAACATGTATTTCCTTTGGAAAGTCGAAAATTTTCACGATCGCAATACTTTCTCTTACTATATGTTTCATAAATATATAAGTGAAAGTAAAAATGTTAGGTAATTTTCAGAGTGATAGATCGAAACATGATCAGAATCCAGGTGGAATTGTAAAAATACCAAAAATACAAAAGTTCATTACTTAATATAGGAAGAAATAAAAAACCCTGTAAAAAAATTAACAGAGCATGTATTGAATCACCTTAGACATCTTGTAGACCACCTAAACGATGGCAAAAATTGATTTTAAATAGAATTTTCATTAATTAGATGTTATTTTATTTTGTAAGTTCTATACCAAAGAATAGGGTGAACCCAATCACATTTATTAGGTACTATGAAAATCCATACTAAATTACAATGTTAAAATACTATAATACAATACCGGAAAAAGATAATTTTACGACCATGAAACACATAAAAAAATTGAAAGGTGATATGAAAAATATTTATACCTACTTAAGTCCTATGAATGAGGGAATGCTATAAAAAACAGGAATGAATAAATGCATTAGATTTGACAGATGAGAAAAATGGTAGGAGAAGAGAAGTTGTAAGTCAAACTATTATAAAGAGATCAAGGATGTTTTCCCTTTTAACATTTCCTTCCAGTCTATTACACCCTTCCACGAGGAACAGTTGGAGTTCACAAACAATTTTCTTTGTGCTGTAGTTCTTTTAGTGTTGATCGTTAGCTGAGCCATCTCGGGGAACGACTCTGCCATTCCTCGCCGTTTGACTTTTCTTTTCGCCCCTCTCAAAAGGAATCCCTTTTATATATTTTGAATATTAAATGGAATTCTTTTTTATTGTCATTTGGTTTTTTTTTTTTTTTTTTTTTTTTTTTCAATTACTCATTTTGAAAGCACTAAATAATATTTAAACAATATCAAAGCAATAGGGATAACGAGGTAAAAATATTTTATTAAATATACGTAAAAAAAAGTCATGCTTGAAGTTTAATTTTTGTTCAATAGTTGGCTCTATTCACACATATTTCCATTCTAATTATTATCATTAAACTTATTTTTTTTACTAACTGTCAGACGTTTGTATTCTTATCCGCGTCTTTCTCGGCCTTCCGACATAACCCTTAGAGTTCTGTCTTGGAATAGGCTAGGAGCCGAAATGACACGTGGGCCTCAATCAAGGAGATGCCTCCAAATCAAGATAGGTGGCGAAACTTCATAAAGGCCATATGTCCCACTAAGGGATAACAGGAAATATTCAACTTTTAGACGAAAATAGACGAATTCACAATGGACTAATTTGTCAAAAAAATTCATTTCTGTCCATTACTCGATAAACATAACTTGCCTTATGCCTTACAAGTTTAGGCCAGCCTGTTAGCTAGGACTGTTCAGGCATAACTGACAGGAAGGCCTGAAAATCTATCCCTGCCTTTCCATAATAATCAGAAACACCAAAAAACTCCGATATGTCAGTTGCAACCTTTTAAACCCAAGTTACCGAAATGTTTGCCTCTAAAGCTGATTGATTGTCGAATTAGGCTAGAAAATTGTCGATGTATGGGAGAACTAATCTGAAATGAGGTAATGTAATACTAGGTTTTCTGTTCATACACAGCAAAAAAATGCATCTAAAATAATGCCGTCCTATGTTTAGTGTCCCAATCAAACTTGTTCGTTGTCTTTGTTATATCTGTGCTCGGGTGGAAGAGTGACATATGTAAATTTTACAGTAAAAAAAAGTTTCTTTCTTCTTTCTTTCTTTTTTTAAGATGAGAACATCTTAATTGTTTTCATCTTAACAAACTTAAACTCGATATTGTTTAAAAGAGGATGTTAACATTCTTATAAATAAGAGAAGAACTTATGGAAACATTCCATAAGTCTTTTCTAATACATACTGATTTTAGGGAAAAAAGATAGGAAATTGTAATACGTAAAATGCCATCCAATAGAAAACTAGCAAAATGTCCTATTGTGATATTGAAAAATATAAAAATAGTGTCATGCATTTTGCAATCTTAGTACAGATATTTTAGTTAGCACAAACTAGGAAATCCCATCCCTTTTTTCTGATTTATTTTTCTATCTTTCATTGGCTTACTTTTCTGTATCTTATAGATAAAATTGATGTGCGTTTCCTTATCGTTGTTTTCAAATAAAGATCGATTAGTTAGAAGGATTTATAAATGAGAAAAAACTTGAAAAAACTATAGCAGGTAACGTGATCTTATTAAAGATTATAGAATTATGGTAAACATTGCCTCGATTTGTTTAATCATGTTAGGCGACAAAGCTTTAAATATTTGGTTAACGGGAGGTATTACCGACTGGAGACTATGACTGAAACTTCGTTCAAGTTGAGAATGAAGTTGCAACTTGGGAAGACATGAAGGGGGACCAAGTTTAGACATGGTCATAACGTTATTATCTAAGTCAGATCAGGTGAGTTGGGGCTTACTGCACACAATAGCGGCTTTACAAAACAAAGGGGGTTGATTTACATATTTAAAATGGAAATAGAAAAATTCAGCCCTAAGCCAAGTAATTCACTTGTGCAGCTTAAAGTTATTTTAACAACGGGTAAACTTTTAATTAAGTACGTTTTGTTTTATTACCTGCATTCAACTGAACCTAATAATATTTTTTAAAGGAAACCAACAAAAAAAAATTATATAAAAAAGAAAAATGCATTAATATTTAATATTTAATTTAATAAATATTAAATTAATATTTAATATAATATTATTATATTAAAATTAAAAAAAATAAAAAAAATATTTAATATAAATAATTAATATTTAATATTTAATTTATTAAATAATATTAGACTCCACGGTCTACAGGTATATGCCCCAACAGAAGATGCAAATTTAATAGACAAAGATCAGTTCTATGCTGACCTAGAAAGGGAAGTCACTAAAAGCCAAAATAAGAACAGAGTAATTATAATGGGAGACTTCAATGCTAGGACTGGGTGTGACTACACAAGAGCGCATGGAGTAATGAGGCCACAGGGAGGCGAACAAGTAAAAAATGGAAATGGCCAAAGACTAATAGATTTCTGTGTGGACAACGACCTACTTATTGGCAACTCATTCTTCCCCCACAAGAAAGTACATAAAATAACATTTTCGGCTGAAGAAAGAAACGTAAATAGCATTATTGACTATCACATATACAGTCGAAGAATCAGGAGAATGTTTACAGATCTCAAAGTAATCAGGGGAGCAGAAATTGGCTCAGATCACCTTCTGCTAATAGGAGATACTCAAATATTGCATCCAAAAAAGAGACGTCCAAGAAGCTACAAAAAGATTGACATTGCAAAGCTCCAATTACAGGAAAACAGAACGCAATATGCAGAACTATTGGACTTAAAGCTTAAGGACATAAACATGGAAGGAAATGTGGATGAAATATGGGCAAGAATGAAGGAAGCCATATGGGAAGCAGCAACAACTACTTGCGGGATTTCCACCATTTCATCAAAAAGGAAAAGGACCGCGTGGTGGAATGAAAGGGTGAAGGCATCAGTTGCAAGGAAGAAGGAGGCTTGGAAGATGTACCAAAGATGCAAGACACCGGATAATTGGGAACTCTACGTCAGAAGAAGAAACGAGACAATGCTGGTAGTAAGAGTGGCTAAAAGAAAGGAGTGGGAGGAATTCGGAAAAAGCCTGCAAAATGACTATAATGAAAACGTCAAAAAGTTTTGGAAAAAGGTGAAAGCAATGAAGGGAAAGAAAAGTAAGCCAATAAGAAATATAAAAGATGAGAGGGGGAGATTGCTCACTAATGATGAGGATATCTTGGAGAGATGGAGACGCCACTACTCTGAGGCTTTTTCAGGGAATGCAGAAGACTCAATGCCAAGTGGGAATTCAGAAGATGAGCACAATGAGGTGATCTGGGAGGATGAAGTTGAAGACGCAATTGAGAGGATAAAACTTGGCAAGGCAGCTGGCAAAGACCCGAGCTCATCAAATTTGGTGGAGCAGAGATGCTAAAAGCACTACAGCACCTCTTCCAGAAAATATATACTTATAAAGTTATCCCTATAGAATGGGAATACAACATAATAATTCCTATTCATAAGAAAGGAAGTACAAGTGAATGTGGGAACTATCGACCTATCTGTCTTTCGCAGGTTGTATACAAACTATACACCTCAATATTAGAAAAAAGACTGAGGGTGCTGGTAGAGGAGAATTTAGAAAAGGAGCAATCTGCTTTCCGACCACAACGCCAAACTCAAGATAACATATATTCTTTAAGAACAATTATTGACAAGTCTCGGGATCGAAGTAAGAGTGTCTTCTTGGCATTCCTAGACCTAAGAGCTGCCTTTGACTCTTTTCCTAGGCAAGAGATATGGAATTCCCTTTCCGATAAGAATATACCACAAGGATTAATCGATGCAATAATAAGAATCAATTGGAGAGAGTCGGATATGTTTGAAATGAAGAAAGGAGTGAAACAAGGCGACAGTCTAAGTCCACTCCTATTCATTATATTCATGGACGAAATCCTGAAGATATGTAAACGAAGGACAGCTCGCACTACTGTCGGTAAATGGAATATGAGGACGATATTCGCGCAAGTGATGGTGTTTGCAGACGACATCGTCCTCATAGCGGATTCTGAAGATTACAAGAGGCAGTGACAGAATGGGAGGCGGAGTTGGAAAGGAAGGGGATGACTATCAATGTCGGAAAGAGCAAAATAATGCATGTAGGCAGGGAGCAGGAAGTTGTCGAAATACGATGCAAAGGGGAAATGGTGACGTAATGGAAATGGTGGACGACTACACTCACCTGGGGACAGTGATAAACAGGTATGAAAGATTGGACCAGGAAATCTCCAATCGAATAAAAAAGGCAAATAGTATCTACTATCAACTCAGTAACACCATAATAGGTAAAAGAGAAGTAGAGAAAAACGTTAAAATGCACATTTTTAAAGCCGTTTATCTGCCTACCCTATTATACGGTAGTGAAAGTTGGACTCCATTAGAAAAACACCTTAGTCGATTGACAGCTACTGAAATGAAATATCTCCGAAGAGTGGCTGGTCGAACAAGGAGAGATCGAATCAGAAATGAGCGTACAAGAGAAGATCTCGGAGTTGCTCCCCTGAAAGATACTCTTGAAAAAAAACATCTTCGATGGTTTGGACACCTCTGCCGGATGGACGAGAACCGTGATCCCCGAAAATTCTTCGAAGCTGTGCCCATAGGGAAACGACCAAGAGGTCGACCAAGAAGGCAGTGGATTGACCAGATTTCCAGAATTGGGCAAATGCGAAACTCGCCACTAAATGCGATGAAGGCTATGGCACGAGATCGAGAGGCTTGGCATGCATGGACCGAGGCACCTTCACGCTGAAAGGCAATACGGAGGAAGAAGAAGAAGAAGACTCCACGGTCATGGGATCGAGTATAGAAAAATCGCGCAGTAGGGTTTGACTTCTGATTCGTATTATGGAGGTCCGTTTTAATTGTTAGAAACCGAAGTTGAGTTGGTACGACGAACGATGGTGCGATTAAAGTGATCAAAACAAAAGTGTTGAATGACGGTAACCATACCTTGCACGCACCTCAATGTCTTACAAGATGCATTTTCACGATACTCATCATCACTCGAACTTATTATTATAAAACTAGTCTCAGCAGGAGTGCCTCATGGGTCAGTATCTGCAACGCTATTGTATTGAATATTATATTTTTTCTTTTTTTGAAATCAGCCGAATTCCTTCTGGATTATGTTATCTTCTATAGTATTAAATAGGGGAAGGAAAGGAAGATGAATGAATGGGGAAAGATAAAGAATTCAATATTTCTTAATCTTAATTACAACACGTCCTTTCCCCTCTATTAGGATAAGTCACATCGGACAATGGCAGTAATCCTCATTGAGTTGTAATCTAAATTCAACTCTTTCAAATTTTCCAATCAAATATTAGTCTGTACAACTCAATAAGTTCAAGGAGATCCATTTATCCATCCAATTATCTTATCCACTTATCCATCACAGAAGATCCATTCAATTTACCTGTTTTTGACCCATTTTGGTAACTTACAAATGCTAGTTTGGCCGAAATTTCGTGATGCGGAAAGATAACTTATAATTATACCCTGATAATTACCCCTGAGGCCCCTCAGAGTAGTTCAGATGATACCAGAAAGAATCAAGTCACAGAGCCTGAATATAAGACTTCTGCTTTTTCATAAATTTGACTTTTTGTACATTTTAGTAATAACATAAGTGAATAGGTATGCAAAAGAGTAAATTTCTTAGTATCTCTAATCTTCTTTAGGAGCCTCCAGAGAGCTCTGGACCCGCAGCAGACCAGAAAACGCAAGCGAGGACGACCGCGAACCATCTAAATGGAAGGAGAAGAGATGGCGAACCTAGGTCTGCAGGAGGGAGATTGGGGAAATAGAGAGGCGTTGAGCTCAGATCTGATCTGAAACGGCATCCCTTCTATTGGAAATCGAGAAAAATACTAAGCAGGATACAGTTAGTGTCTCTGTTCACAGAGATATATTTCATAAGATATATCAATTTCAGGTTGTAAAGTTGTTTATTTTGATGTTTTTGAAATCCAATTTTTCCCATATGCACGAGCTTCGGGGTGAGATGACGGAAATGACAATAATTGTAAATGGGTGATTGAAAATTCATGGTTGAAAGACATTGATGAAGTCCACTTAAAAATTTTTAGTTCTTAAATACATTTTCAACTCGTCATCATATCCCGTCTTCGCCTAAACATGATATATCATGGAGATCCGAAACTTTTTCTGTGTGACTTATGAAGTTAAAACAATATTAACAAGGGATCACATTCCGACATATGTCTCAGAAACTACATAAAATAACCTGAAAAAACTTTATATTTATGTTTAACCTGTACTAATTACGGTATATTTGACACAGCAACATATAACTTTTGCTCTTGGGCATGGATTAAGTCTTCCTGTACACCTTGGCTCAGTCAGCGTGTCCATATTCCTCATATTGACAAAGTAAGATATCCTGGATCGGTCCGTGACTGAATGAATAATGTGCAGCTATCAAAATTCAAAATAAAACATCTACAATTTTTTTCGGGGAAAGAAATGCGATAAAAATCAAGAATATTTTCTAGAGTTCTTTAGGCTCTTTTTAAACAAACGAAATGATGAGTAAATACACTTAAAATAAATAATAAAAAACTACCTTTGATTTTGATGACCTTAACCGAAAATTATAATTAACTAAGAGTAGCTAATTAGAGTAAAATAGGATAAAGATAATATAATTAAGTTCAAATAATAAGAGACGCGGTGCTGATGGGCCCTTTTAACCGGCTGTTTTACCTCAGCCCTAATTTAACCGGCCCTAACAGACTCGGATGAAGTCAGCGTTTAGCGGCTGGTACTCTCTCGACAAAACCTAAACCAATTAGTAAGTCTGCTCGGCTAACTCCCCTCCCCCCACCTCTTCCACTCTCTAAACCCCTCCCCCCTCCCTTCAACCTGCCCAGATCTCTTTGGCAATTAGGTACAAACCATTTCTGGGGGTCATAAAAGATGAGGTAGGTTTTCCGATTGCTATCAAAACAACTGGTTCCAAGATATTATTCAAAGTTTTCTTTAAAAATGCTCTTTTATACCATTGTTTATGAACCAATTTCGAGAGGAGCAGGATGGCCGAGTGGAATACGCTTTGCCATGGTGAACAGATGAGTGATAACCCGAAGATAGCCAGTTCAAAACAAGTAGCCAGGGGACATTAATTGAGGCGTTGTCATGGATAAGATAGAAAGTTAAGGAAACCCATTTTTATTTTAATGTTGGACCGCTGAAATTCAATTTATTCATGAAAAGCACCATCCAGGTTTCATAGCTATTAAACCATTTTAAACTTAATAAACTCATTAAACGTATTACCCTTCCTATACTATTGGCATGACTTCTTACTACTTTTTCCCATGAAAATCTCAAAATCGGCATTTGTTTTCATTACTCACCTCAATCGATACTCCACATCAATCCTTCCCTCTCCCTTGGCCCGGGAAACCTCATATAGCCTAAACAACGAGGAAGGGAAGAACCATAAACAATAAAATATTTCGAAATATCTTTTGCGGTTTTTAATCCTAAAGAAATTTATTTATTTATTTACAGTTACTCCAAAGATACACAACAATCAATTGCACTGCGGACCGATACAAGAATTCCCCTCAAGGAAATCCGCTAATCAAGATGAGCTTCCACAAAGTTGACAAAAGAGAAGATGAGTCACCGGTGACCTGATCCTCCCATTTCGTTTCCAGATATCGGGCACCCTCAGGCCTAGATAAGGCACAACACAGAGGACAGCGGCTGAGGGAGACCGCAGGAGGATATTACACAATGGATCGGAGATGGATATCTAGTGGACCTCACAAAGGAAGGGGATGATCTCTACATGTTCTCTAAAGCTCTTTTTTGTCTCCTCCGATTACTATTTATGGGTTTTCCGGTGAATTCCTAATGCGAAAGACAACGGTTGACAACCTGCCTATTTTCATCATATAACGTAGCGATTATGAATATTGTATCTTACAGGAGCAGAACCGCGAGGATTCCGCTAAAATAGTTCAATATTTTTTCAAAAACCTTACATTAATGACAATGAAGTCAGAACTAAAAACTAAAAAGGAAAAAACTTTTCCTTTGTTTGCAGAAGAAGGCCTGTGGAATGTGAACCAGCAATAATATTTTACAATCCCTTGGGAATGTTTTGCTAGGTGTACCAAAATACTCACATAGAGTGAAGCAAATACATATAGGAACCTCAGATATGCAAGAAAACAATCAGTTCTCGGACTAATTTATGAGCAATAAAAATAACAGTCAAGGAACCTCAATTGATTGATGGTAAACATTTCGATTGATATTTAGATTCAGATGGATGTAGAAGAATTGTATGGAGCCTCACAATATAAAGGTGCTTTTACACTCTACAAACTTTACCCTCGAACCTCAACCTCGGACAACCGGTATTTCTCGATAGTTCATCGAGGTATTCTAGATAGTTCATCTGTTCGCCTGTGTTCGGGGGTAGTGCTAGTGTCACTTTTGATTTGGGTTTTTCCAAAGTGGCAGGAGTTCTTTTTGATACTAGTGTGCCGTTGTAATTCGTTTCCAATTTTTTTAGTTATCATATTATATAAAATATATTGATACTGGAGATTTTTTCTTCATCATAAGCTAGCGTTGGTTGCGTCAGCCAACCATTGTTGTTCGCTCAATGTCACGTTGAGTATAAATGGCTGTTCGTTAACGCCGGTACGGCAAGGTTCGGGGGAGAACCTGTTCGAGGGTGAGGTTCGTAGAGTGTAAAGGCACCTTAAAAATAGACGCCTATCGGGTGAAGGAATGGGCAAGTAACGTTTTTTGGATAATAAGCTCATAAAAAGTTACTTTTTTTCC
Source organism: Aelia acuminata (assembly GCA_911387785.2). Taxonomy (NCBI): domain Eukaryota; kingdom Metazoa; phylum Arthropoda; class Insecta; order Hemiptera; family Pentatomidae; genus Aelia; species Aelia acuminata. The sequence continues at coordinate 62,125,927 of OU426983.1, read as the reverse complement.
CATGTGTATGGAAAACTCTTTGCAGCTCTCCGTTTTGTAAAATTATATAATACCTATAACTTATAAGCTCTTATACAAAAGATAATAAAAAAAAAAAACAAGTCTTCAGATCTTTTATAATGAATTTTTTTTGTAATTCTGCATGAATGACAACAAATTATATTGCTTTTACTATTACAAAAGTTTTTATTCGAACCCCCTCCCTCTCGATAATTTAACTGTAATCCAAGGCTCCCCCGTTGAAGTAACCTCCTTTACATTTAAAATACTACTTTGCATTACTAAATACTAAGGCACTGTCACTTTGTGCATAAATAAGATTTTTTCGAATGTCATGTTTATGGAGAACACTTCACAAATATAATTAACCATTCGCTACCTATTTGTACATCGCGCCGCTCCCCACTCTGACCCAAAGTATTAGATGTGTGTAAAAAAATTATGTATTAGTGACATTGTTCAGTCTCAAGGTAGTTTGTTTAAATTCAAATACGTTGAAATTCCCGCTCATCCAATGCTTCTAGATTTTCTAGATATATCATTGATTTATGTTAAGTTCTAATAATTATAACCTTTATTATTCTTAAGATACACATAAGATCGTTATTTATTTACTTTATTTCATCATTTCCTTCTCGTATGATTCACATGTTCTTCATATTTAATTTTAATAAATGTATGTTCTTTTGGTGTTATCAGTTATTGAAGTGTTATTCTTACTAAATTATTTTTTCCCTTTATCGTAACCCTCTCCATTTACCACCATACCACCATTTACTTTAAATTCTATAATAGATGCAACAAACATATTTCATATTTTATCTGTTTTGATAGTTTTGGGAATTTGATTTAATAAGAGGATAAATAAATAAAATTAGTTCTATTCTCTGCGATTGGCTATACCAAGGAGATGACCGATGAAGGAATCCAAATCGATGTGCAAGTGCATGATGTCGCCGACTACTCCTATCTACAGAACTAGAGGTGGCACAAACTCTTAAGGTTAGCTTCATTTATAGGATATTGAATTAATTTAAGTCGAAGGATATCGTCGGTGGAGGAGGAGATAAGAGTACTGTAGCAGTGCAACTCTCGGAACTCAGGGAAGGATATTTATTGTTACTGAAAAGAACCCAACTGTTACCAACAGACGCTATTTCACTCTTCTCGAGAGCTTTCGCAGAAGCTTTATTGTAAGGTAAACTGAGTCGATTCTTAGCAAATTGCTTAACAGACTGGGATCCTCTCCCGAGCACAATGGAAGGGACGTTAAGATCTTTCTAAAGATTGCTTTTGAAGGAATTTTCAACAAAACTCAAAGCTACTTTTAACAAATGATTTCTAACATGGAATATATCTTATGAGCACACAAAAGATATAAACAAGAGTCAATTAAATCGGGTGGGTATGATTATCCTAAAACAAAAATTATTCTAAATTATGAAAGTTATGCACATGAGAAGGTAAGGCAGATTCTTAATACGATAGAAATATTTAATGGAAAATAAAAATAAAAAAATTATTGGAAAATAATAAAAAAGTTCTTTACAGATATTTGACTAAAAGTAAGTTCAGGATTCAGGAAATAGTAGTGTAATGGTCAAAGGGGAACTTCAGCTGAGAGGTCTCCGCTTCGAGAGGAAATTCCGAACCGGCGAGCTCTGGTGGCCCTGCCAGAACAGAGGCTCAATTAGTAGAAGACATTTCACTTCTTAATTAAATGGTCTACCTCCTTGTGCTTCTCCAATGGTATGTAGTAGCTAGGTCCTGGAGGACGGTTCTGGGCATGTCCTGGAGTCAGCGGAAGTGCTGGTCATCCAGAGGTAGGTGAAATCCTAGCGAGGTTGGGTGGGGGTGTTCGTCACGAAGGAATGTTATCAGCAAAAAGGCAAGTGTAAAAGAGATTGAGCAACGCAGCTCCATCAAAAAGGTAATATTCCCAACTGTGAGAAAAGAAAAAACAATGAAGAGGTATTAACCCATTTAGTGCCAAAGTTGGGAATAATATTAATTTTCTTTTTCTTTTTCTATAATCATATATGACAAAAATAATCATATATGTTCATACATCAATCATATACCAAATCAGCTCCATTGCTTCTTAATAGATTCCTTTCATCAGTATTAGACATTTTAAAATTTATTTTTCATGATAATATTGTCTCATAATTTCAGCAAATTCACCGATAGAAGTAAAGTAAAAAAAAAAAAAATAAATAATTTAGCGTAAATTTTCGAATTTAATATTTGTGAGGTGTGCATGTTTCAAGTTTTCAAGCTCACAAGATAATTAGTTAGAATCTTTTTTTACTAATTAAAAACAGCAATAAAACAAATAATATTATATTAATATAAAACTGAATATAATATTGATATTAATGATGTGTAAAGGAACTTAACCCACATGTCTGGAACATATAGGTGAAGTTCCATTTTGTGATGAAAGTGAATAGGATTCTGAAAACAATTGAACCCTTGAATTTTGAACATAACAAGTTTCCGAATCTGGTTAAACAAAATGGTGAGGGAAAAAAACTTCCTCCAAGTGGCACTTTTATAAAATTAAATTTAATTATAGATTTAATACGTCACTTTAATTCAATTAAAAAGCGGTTTTAGAGACTAAAAAAAACAAAAAAAAAAAAAAAACAAGAAATGTGTGCTGGACTTTATCCCCAATTTTGTGGAATTGTTCTAACTTAAAATAACGTTCCATACAGGTGATTGGAAAAGGGACGGCTGGAAAAAAACAGAATTCCAGGAAGGCAAAACAGAATGTGTATATATATATATACCTACATAAAATTTAATTCCATTATTCATAAATATATTATATCCTTATCTTTTTGGTTTCATATAGCTTTCATTCTTTTTAAATCTTCATGACCTCATTATTACTTTATTTATTTGTCATTACTTTTCATTATTTTTGTTAGAAGTCTATAATTTTCTTGTAATCCATATCGCTATTTGAAAAAAAAAATATTTTAATGCTAAATTCAAAATATTTAACTTATCACTTTTTATTTAAAATATTCCTTTGATCATAGGGAGTTTTTTTATTTGACCGCAACCCACCTGCATACAAACATGTATGAAACAGTTTTAAAATGCATCCCAACAGCTTGTAATGAAGGGTCCACAAGGAATAAGTTATGTTATTTAGGGAAGAAATGAGCAGAAATAACCTTGTATAATTTATTGAGATACAATGAACATTAAAAAAAAATACATCGATTTTGTGTGTGAGTTAAATGGTTTTCCTTTACTTATTTTCATTTCTTATTTTACAGAGTACAAATAGAGATAGAATCGAAGCTCGATAAACGCCCTAAAATAAAAGAATAAAATAAAGAAGAGATGGAACCTATACAGCTGACGGAGAGAACGCGGTTGGGGATTAAATTAACTACGACAGGCTTGACAAACAGAATAGGTTTTTTGTTTTCCTGCGGGAAAGCCGGCAGTGGCCCATACATCAACCTGCGCAATATTTTCATAAAGCCACGACTATTAGTCCATTCCCTGTCCATATAAGCCTCTTTATTTCTTCCATCCTCCAGTTCAATATCCCACTAGGTCAGGTTGAGAGGGAATCGTATTCATAAACCGTAGATGACGTATAGTTTAAACGGACCTGTAGATTTATTTTTTTCTTTCTTTATAACTTTTGTTGTCGTTTGAGGAGCAGACAATGCATGGTGACTCAAAAAGGAGTATATATTAGTTTTTTTTTTACTTATTTGCACCTTTCGCAACTAAGCGACAATCAGCAAATAAGATGTTGGCATTTTAAGGCATGAGGGAAGGTAGTACCCAGCAACACATCATCCCGACCCTGTTTCAGGAGAGGAGGTCTCTCATCCAACTCCTTTTCAGTCGTATCATAAAAGGCTTATCATTAATAAGCCTGCTATTATATTCGCGCATTTTTATATGAAAGCCAGAATAGAGGGTTCTTATTTGCTCGTCGATAGTTGGTAGTTGTAAGTCTGTATGTAGTGTCTTGTTCCTAACGTACAAAGGAGCGTTCGTTATTCGTAAGCTCGTTATTTTTTGCTACAGCATAAATTTGTGAGCCGTATGTCCATATGGGTTTCAGTAAATATGTATACCTATGTACTAAGTTTCTGTCTGATTTTCAATTTTGATGATTTTGATAATAGTGAGTATAGTATTTTCAGTCGCTTGTTTAATGTCTGTCTTATCACTTTGACATGAGGGCCCCAAGTCATCCTTCTGTCTAATATTAGTCCAAGGTAATTTATTATATTATTATTATATTATATATTAAGGTAATTCAAGATAAGTATAGTATTAGTATTATTAGTATAGTATTAGTATAGTATAGTATAGTATAGAATAGTATAGTATTAGTATTAGGATAGTTATGCATAAATATCTTATGCATAGCTTTACTTTTGCACCAACTCCGAGTTTCTCTAAGAAAACGGAAACAGGATGCCGTAAAATTCCAGCACTCATTGCTATAAATTTTTATATTACCCAATGTTACTAACATTAGGACGGCATTTAGCGGAACAGAAAAAACTGAATTAAAGTTAGCAGCCTTGGGAAGTCTGGAACAGTTAAAAAAATCGTTTATTTTTTACCCTTCCAAATGAAATCCAATTTAATTCCACATATCATCTCCCCGACGATTATATTCTAGCTGTATCAAATAGTTGGTTCAGAAATGAATTTATTTGTGGGTGGATTTTTTTTAACAGGATATACTAAATGGAACTAAAATTTCCTTTTCAGGAAATATAACAAATCCAGAAACCATTTCAGCAATTAATTTTTTATAAAAAAGTAAATGAAATAGTTCTTTCTAATGCCTATGAAAAGCATCATCCTTGATCATCCTAGTTATCCTTATTGAGCAGTACCGAATAAAAATAACTTTAAAGCCTAAAGTTGTATACAATTACTTTTTTTTTTTTTTAAATTAAGAGGTACAATATCTAATGAATAATAAAATGGTTTGATTAATGCATTTTTGAGTAGTCATTAAATAATCGTGGCTATAATATCATCTACGGTATTTCCGTGGTTCAAAGGTTTCCAAGTCTCCTTGTTCAATGACGGAACTTCCCGAAAGTGGATTATTCTGTTGCTTTAACAACAAAAGCAGATTAAAAAAAATAAAATCCGTGCGATACATAGATTTTGCTGGTCATGGAAGCGAAGAGATCGGCCTTTAGAAATAGCAAGTCAAGAAAATATGCTCAGGCAAGGGTTCAATGGACCTTGCTTCTTTAAAGCAGAAAATAAGGAAGGTAGCCCAAGGTAAGAAGTAATCTCAGCCAGGGATATTCTGGTTGCAATAGGCCTTTGTCCAGAGATAGAGATGGGGAGGAAAATTGCCTAGAGAATGTATTTAGGAGTTTTTATAAAAAAAAAAGACTGGTCCAATACGGACCCTGGGAAACTCCAAAAATGATGATACTTTGAAGACGGCATAAGGGCCGAAACGTAGGAAATTAGAAATAAAATGAGTGATGGAAGAAAAGAATCTCTATGCAGATATTTCAATAAATTTATTTATTTTTACGAGATCAGATGTCAGGGTTCAATTTTGTTTTTAACTGTTTCATAATGAGAGTGAAAAATACAAAAAAAATATTTACCTAAATAACAACAAAACAATTATTTGTAGGAATTTCTTAGATACTCCTGCCACGAGCTTCGGCCGTTGTCCACTAGAGTTCGCTTGTTGGCCGTATTGGAAGGGTGCTTCACGCGGCAGCCTCCATTTTACATTATAGCAGCCCCCAAAATACATTATAAATAATGTAAAAAACAAAAATTAACCTTAAATTCGTTTGATTTATATACATAAACATACCTAACAAAACACATGTGAACATGAGCCTCACAATATCATAAATAATAACTTGGTATGTAATTATTTATTATTTTTTTATTTTAATTGTTACAGGCAATCCACTAAAAAGGTGGATGCCGACTTATGATGTTAGTTTTTAACGTACTACTAATAACAGTTCAGTATAGTATAGTAACAGTTAAGCATGGTTTAATAAGGTAGAGAGAGAAAAATAAAGGAATATATAAAGGTAATTATACAAAAAAATGAAAACGAAAATAGAAAATTAGATAAAAAAGTAAATCAATGAGTAAGTAGATAATAATGAAATAAAAGTTGTAAATAGTAAGTGTGTTTAAATCAGTTCATATATTTTTATTTGTTTTAAAGTAATCGAATAACTGGGAAATATGCGTCCTTTCGTCATGTAGTAGGGTCCCTAAATGGCAAGGAAGATCCGTGTAATTAAGAAAACTCTAGATGTTTATCCTACAAAAATTAACAATCGAAAAATAGAAAAAACACGGACACAAAGAAAACGTATAGGTAACCATCAGGGCAAGGGTGACATGACGTAAGAAGGAGATAACATAGGAGCGAGCTAAGAAGAGATCTTCTTTCCCTAAATAAGAGCGGGAAGATGTGGTGATGGTACTATTTTTCTTTAAGTGTAAAAATACCTGGGAACTAACTGTATCTTTACGCAAAAATCGGTCATTGGGCCAGGTACAAATGGAAGTACGAGGAGAAAAAAACATTTAAATGGATAAGTTTAATTCTATTACATAACTTGTTTGCAGGAAATCTTTCAAACATTTACTTTTTTCAGAGATCATTCCTAGATATTATTTACTATATCAACACTCACCATAAACTTTGACTCGCCTCATAGTAATATATGGTTGGTTTTTTACTAATCATTTTAAGTTTATATTTTTGCTTTTACTTTAATTTTGGAAATTATATCCATAAAAATAAATTAATAAATAAAATAAAAAGTACAACAAAAATTAGGAAATAATTCAGTTATCTCCATTTTTTCTAATCAAACATAACGAGGAATAGTATAATGGTAAGGTTTTTTTAAAAAAATGAGGTAAAAGCGAACATTATACAAGGAAAATAATTTTAGAATGATGTTACTACGAAAAACCATTATCTATAAATGGCTACGAAGTACTCTCTCATAACGAGGAACAATATGGAAGGGGCTTTGATGTGGTAGTTATACGTTAATTGAGACGGCGAAGCTAATAACGCGGTAATTATGTAAATGGGCCAGATAGTGCGAGAGGGTGGGGAGGGGATAGGTAGGAAGGAAAGAAGGGGAAGATTGGAGGGGAAGTAGGAGAGGCGTGGAGGGGGGTGAGGAGGGGGTGAGGTTTGGGGTAGTTAACGTGTCTGTCGCCGAGCAATAACTCAAGGCTCTGATTTTGCTCAGACGAGCGAAGTCCCCCCCCCCCCACAAAGCTGCCGAATCCTGTCGTATCTCGCCTCAGTGGAAATCGGGAAACTGTCGCCTTCCTAAAGACGGATCGTTCCGGATCATAGCCGGGAAATTGTTTAGCTTACCTTATCTCTACAGAGCCTACATGACATTTTTCTTAGCTTGAAGGGGGATACATTATTCAATGACGCGGCTTACGTTAGAGCCGAAAAGAAATATATATTCCAATTTAGGTAGCGAAATTAATATTTGTTTAATGGCCATCCGTTTTTAAAAAGTTTCTCTGTAATTTTTGTCTCAAAACATGTGATTTCCCATGTTAATTAAAAACAAAAATACGTTTTAGTATAGTATAGAAACAAATCTAAGATTTTTTTTCTTTAATCAAAAAAATGCCTAGATATGTTTCTAACTTATACAGAAGTGGAACAATTTTAGGATTAGGAATCCAGTGAACAGAAATATATTCGATTAGTTGACATTGAATTGACAATACAAGAAAAACATGCATCATTAATTAATATTCGTCATAGTATTAATATTACTTCATTAATATAATTATCAATTCTATGTTTGGGAACATTGAATATGAATGCGCTTTGGACATTCTTTGCATTCATATTTAGAGTCATTAGTCTGTTTGTTTTTTTGATTTGATATGACCTGCTACAACATTCCTTTCAATGTATCGCTCACCTATTAGACGTTCATTCTAGGCAGGAGAATTCTGGCATGGTTAATTTTTTCATTAGAAATATATAGTCAATAACTTTCATTATATAGGTCAACTGCTTATCAACTGCTTATCAACGAACTTATCAACTGCGCTAGTAAGATAATCAACTCCTAAAAAGTTTTGGGCCTTTTTATTCAATTTTAAATTTATTGACTATGAACATAACCATTTCCATACTGTGATACCAGCCAAATAAATGGCTTATATAAATATAAAAATATGACAGAAAAAAAAATTGAATATCTCATTGGGTAAATTTCAAATTTATGAATAAATATATTATATCACCAGATCACTTAAAAGACATGATTTTTTTCAAGACCAATTGAAGACACATTTTTGGAAAGCGCCTTATTTAAAATATCTGATGAGTTGCAATCATTTTCTAACAGCTACATTATATTAGCCATTTATTCTGTTTACTATCGTCCACGTTTAAAAATCAAAAAATAGTTTGCGCAGAACAATATTGTGGCTTTGAGTCACCATAATCCAACAACTAGGGAAAAGTTCACCTCCCCGGTCGCAATGCTCCCTAAAAAATATTAAAAACTCCTCGCCGAACTTTTTAATTTCTGACTTTTGTAATTAATCAGACTAGTTCACCAACTCCCCCCAAAATGATCAGCCTTTTAACCTCCAAGCCTTCTGTATTTTCTCTTATTAAGCAGTTCCTCTTAGCAGCAGGATCAACAGGCCCAACATAAGTATCAGTGGTAATCTTGAAATTTATTTAGATGAGGACTTTTAAAAAAAAATCTGGTGCGATGCTTACAACTTTCACTTACGAACTTACTTAGATTAGAAATTGACATGTTTCTATCATATATAAAAACAATTTCTCAACTTCACATATTTTCCAAAGTTATATGCTTTTATTTGTATATTTTAATATGCTAGAGGGTATTGTTTGTATTGCAAAACTTGAAAGTTGTCGGTACTTTTGGAGGCTGCTCAAAGTTTTATGACTAGCGGGGTATTTTGACGGTGTAAGGCTCAATTAATTGTTCAAATAAAATTTATTGGTATTTTAAAATTAAAATTGTTTGTATATAATTCGTAAATAAATATGCTAAATCAATACGAATTTATTTAATGTGTAGCTTTTGTCTCTCATATTTTCTAGGGGGAAGGCAGTTAGTTCCCCACTTCACCGCGGAAAACTATGAAGATTTGCATCTGATCACCGGAATGAGTCTTAGCTCAAGAGAAAAACTGGGTATATGGTGATGGATAGCAGTAAACAATTTTAAGCGTCAAATGATTTAGGTAACGTAACTTTAAAATAACAATTATAAATCATGCTCTATGAAATTGAGGAAATTAAAATTCATTTGTCAGTCACTCTGTTAATATTCCACTTAAATTAAGCTCTATAAAATTAGTTACAATCAATTACCATATACAGTTGTAAATTAATTCATAAAGCAATCTAAGTGATGAGGGAATTCGCTCAAAGTACAGTATAATATAATTAAAAATGAATGGTTAGTTTATACGAATTAGGGGTTTATATATTAGTCAGCGATAATGTTAAAGAGAGCATTTCATTCCTGTGAATAAATTATTGATGTTGAAGTGGAGTCATCCACGATTTATTTAGTATTTTATTTAACTGAAAATTTTAAAGATTTAATTTATTATCCCACATATATTATTTCACAAAGCGTAAAAATCGGTTTTTCATGAATTATAAGGTCCTGTCGTGCTCAAATGCCACGAATGTGGTATCGATGGATTCAGAATTTCACGGAGCTTTTGCGAATTGCATTCTCAATGTTCATTTTTTGGTCCAAAATAAAATATCGACCTCAAAGTACTGATTCAACGGATCGAAACGAATCAAATTGGGTTTTATAAATTGCGATACGAACATTAAACATCGCAATTTATAAAACCCAATTTGATTCGTTTCGATCCGTTGAATCAGTACTTAAAACAAAATAAGTAGGGTAGTTTAAATCAGAATGTAGAAAGATTAATTTCCAAGACTATGCAACATTCTTAGCGATTTCATATATTCCAGGAAGATTACAGGAAAATGTTTTGTAGAGAAAACCGTCAGAAAATGAAGTTCTTCCTTAACTATTAAACAGAAAAATAATTTCTTAAAAATAATTTATTCTTCCTTGCTGTAGAAAAATAATTTCACCTTAAGGCCCGGGTGGTTGGGGGGGGGGGGGATGAACATGCAAAAATAAAGTTCATTTCATAGTTATGTTAAAACTAGATGTAAAATCTGATACAAATCTTCGTGCGAAGTGCTTCGCACGTGTCCAACTAGTTATTTAATAAATAAATAAATAATAAATTTATGTTTATAATAAGATAAAATTAAAAAAAATATACTTAACACGGTAAACCTAAAAATTTTATTATCATTTATTAAACAATTATATAAAAATTACCAGAAATTATTTATTGAACAACTAATCATAAACACATTAATTATTTATCAAACTTCTTTGAAATTTACACATCTTCAATACACTAAATATAAATGGTATTGGCGAAAACTACAGTAAAGGAACACCGGAGTTAAATAGAAGAAAGAAAAGCCCATCTAGAAAATGATATCTCCGGAAAAAAAAAAAACATTCTTATCAAGGTGAGAGAGGGATCCAAATATTTCGGAAGGAAGAGCCGGAAAGAAATAAAAGTCCGAGATGTTATTAGACCCGGGGCGGATCGGGAGATGAACGAATAATATCATGAAAGGCCATCGGAAAACCCAATTTGGAAATTGACTTGTGGAAAATAGAATCCCAAACAATAGTCTCGAAAAAAAGTGTGATCTTGACAAGATGATAAGTTAACACCTAATGATCACGGGAGTTCGTGTTTATACTCGGTGGAGTGAGGACGTGCGTTTGAAGCTCCTGAGGATTAAGGACACAAACAGTGATAAGTCACCTTTATTTAACCATTTCAAATTATTTTATTTATTTTTTTTTCTAGTTAGAAATTATTATTTTTTGTTCTTCAGAGAAGGTTCTTAAATTCATTTTTATATTTTATTTCATTGGTAAAGTTTCTTTTGGTTTATAATTTTCATTAGATGAAATGGCGGAATCACCGCCTTTAAAAAGGAAAAAAGGGAGATTTAGAGCATTAAATTCAATCAGCGAAGGATGTACATCCAAAAACATAGCAAAGTTTTTCATTATAAAACGAATTGAAACAGACGAGGAAGGTAACGCGTTAGACTTCAAAAAAGTTTCACCGTTTTTTATCAATAAAAGTCTAAAGAGTGTAATCGGCGAACCAAAAACTATAAAGAAATTAAGGGATGGAACTCTTTTAGTTGAAACACTAACTGACATTCAATCGGAAAAGCTTTTAAAATGTAAAAACTTTTTAAATAACCTCCCCGTTATCGTTGAGCCACATGGCAAGTTGAACTCAAGCAAAGGGATAATTTGGTGTCCAGACCTAAATAATTGTTCGATGGACGAAATAAAAGAAGAGTTGAAAATCCAAAATATCGCAGACGTGAAAAGAATGACCTATTTCAAAAATAACGAAAAAGAAAACAGCCATAATTATCTACTTACTTTCAATAGTCCCACCATACCGAACGAAATTAAAATAGGTTTTTACAATATCAATGTGAGGCAATTTTTACCAAACCCTACCCGTTGCTATATATGTTTAAAATTCGGACATACCAAAACTGTATGCAAAAAAGAACCTCTGTGTAGGTACTGTGGTAAAAATAAACATGAAGGAATAGAGTGTGCTAGCCCCGTAAAATGTGTAAATTGTGGCGAACAACACGATTCCTTCTCTAAAAAGTGTTCGGTATTTCAAAAGGAAAAAGAAATTAAAGGCATTAAGGAGGCCGAAAAAATAACATACTTTGCGGCGAAAAACAAATATGAATCGTTACACCCGTTATCAACACGTATGACATTTTCTAATGTAGTTAAAAATATGAAAACAGTTAGTGTTCAAACAGACAACATAAATGAAAATATTAACATTTTTAAGACACCGTTAGTGCCAACTGCCACAAGTGCATCTTTATTTACCAATCGCCCGTATACCATTGACTATTCCCGGGCCCCCACTCCTTCCCATCCCCACCACCCCCCTCCTTCCCATCCCCACCACCCCCCTCCTTCCCATCCCCACCAGCCCCCTCCTCCTGCTCCCTCTATCTCAGCTGGACATTCCATTCCGCCTGTGGCTACGTCCCAGGCTTCACCTCCAGCGGAGCATAAGCTCCCCTCTCTTTCTACTTTACCTTCCCAACCGACTCCTTCCGTGGCTCGAGAACCGGCCAAAATTTCGGAAGCCGAGTCCATAACTCCCGAGCTTCCCGCAGAACACGTAGTTTTATCTTCGGATAAAACTACTTCCGATGAAATCACCTTAAGTCGCGAGAACCCAGGCGACTCACAAGGTGACTGGACAACAGTTCGAGAAAGAAGATCAAGCATCAGAACGCGAAACAAATCACAAACCCGAAAGCAAAGCAAAGAAAAAATGGAAACAAACTAAATAAAATAATACTAATTATTTATAATAGGTTTATTTTAGGTTTATTTTCATAGTTTAAGCATTTAAACAAATTAATTTCATCTATATGTTACCTTTAGTAATTTCAGTATTTATTTATTTTTTACTTTACTTGGTCATATATATTTATTTACATTTACTCAAAACATATGACTCCTACAACCAATATAATTCAATGGAATTGTAATGGTATAACAGGAAAAATCGAAGAATTGAAATTAATAATAAATAAATACCAACCAATAGCCATATGCCTACAAGAAAGTAAGTTGCTCCCCAATAAAAAATTTAACCTTAAGGAATATAATATCTACCGACAGGATTTCGAAAACAGTAATATAGCCTGTGGAGGTGTGCTAACCGCGGTACACAAAAACGTTGTATCCGAGCTGGTTTTAACGGAAACTTCTCTCCAGGCGGTAGTTGTTAAAGTTTTCCTCAAATTCCCCGTTTATCTCTGTAATATATACCTACCTCCTCATAATATTTCGGAAAACAGTATAACTAATCTTTTGAACAACTTACCATCTCCATATATCTCTGTAGGCGACGTCAACGCGCACCACTCTTCGTGGGGCTCCTCTCACTGTTCGGCACGGGGAAATTTTATTAAACGAATAATCGATTCCACTGACTCAGTTGTCTTAAATTCAGGAGACCCAACCTACTTAAGCCCGGCTTACAACACCTTTTCTTCCATAGACTTATCATGGTGCTCGTCAAGCATTTTTCCGCATTTGTGTTGGCAGGTTGCCCAGGATCAGTATTCCAGCGATCACTTCCCAATAATCATCTCCCTCCCTAACGGAAACCCCAGTAAGTCAAAACATCCTAGGTGGATCATAGAAAAATCGGATTGGTCGGTCTTTCAAAATAACTTACATATAACAAACTCAGACATAATATCATCCAACAGTAGTGACGAGATAAACCATAAAATAACAACAGCGATTCTTGAAGCAGCAAGCCTTTCAATTCCGAAAACATCAAACAAAACGAGACCTCACAAATGCGTACCATGGTATGACGAAGAATGCAAAGCCGTAATAAGAAGAAGAAGAAAAGCTCTCAAAACTTTTCAAAAGGAACCGTCTCTAAGCAACCTAATAGAATACAAGAAGAGCCGTTCACTTTCCAGGAGAATAATAAAAAGCAAAAAGAGAGCATCCTGGGAAAATCTTTTAAACTCCATCTCAACAAACACTTCTCCAAACACTTTTTGGAAAAAGATAAAAGGCATTTCAGGGACCCATAAAGAAAATCAGGTAGCACTTTTAATAGGCGAAACAGTAGAACAAAAGGAAGAGTTGTTAGCAGAACACTTTGCTGAATTTTTTTCAGGACTATACACCGCTCAATCCCAACATGAACTCGATAACGATCTAAACTCAACCGAAAACCAAACCGAAAAAGAATATAACCACCCTTTCACTAAAACCGAATTACTAGCCTGCCTGAAGGAGCTGAAACCTACTTCACCAGGAATCGATAATATTCATAACGACATGTTAAAAAATTTACCACCGCAGCCCCTGAATGCCCTTTTGGCCCTATATAACCACGTCTGGTGCACAGGAGATTTTCCAAGCATCTGGAGAAGATCCGTAATAATTCCAATACCCAAACCTGGAAAAAACAAGCTCTATCCTCCAAGTTACCGGCCTATCTCTTTGATCAGTTGCATTTCTAAACTGTTGGAAAAGATGGTGTACAAACGACTAGCGTGGATTTTGGAAGAAAAAAAGCTAATAGCGAAGGAACAAAGTGGCTTTAGAAAAGGACGCTCTACGTTAGACCATCTTGTAACGATGGAATACGAAATAATGAACTGTTTTGCAAAAAAAAAAGAGTGCATAGGCATTTTCTTCGACATCGAAAAAGCATACGACAATTTAAACCCGATGCTCGTCCTGCAACAGTTAAAGGAATGGGGATTCGAGGGCCGCATTCTCACAATGATAGGAAACTTTCTTCGGCACCGCACGTTTCAAGTGAGGATAGGAGACTACTTATCTTCGGTCAAACCAATGCCAAAAGGAATACCTCAAGGAAGCGTCCTAAGTTGTGCCCTTTTCGCTATCGCCATCAACAAAATTACTCAAATTATTCCCAAACCCATTAGGACCTTTTTATTCGTTGACGACCTGGCCCTGCTACTTCCGTTCGAAAATCAAAACTACGCTGCTAAAACATTACAAAATTGTCTATTGAAATTAGAATCATGGTCAATACAATCCGGACTATATTTTTCAGTTGAAAAAACTAAATGCCTGCTCTTCTCTAGACGCAGAACACCAACACTGCCCCCAGAGTTAACATATAGAGGCATGAAATTAAATTTCGAACCAAAAGTAAAGTTCTTGGGATTATTCCTTAACGGCAAATTAGACTGGAAGGATCATATCAGATGGCTAAAAGAAGAATCTGGAAGAAGGATAAATATACTGAAAGTTCTTGCAGGAAGCTCGTGGGGAGCTGACAGAAAAAGCATGCTAAAAGTGTACACTTCTTTAATCAGATCAAAATTAGACTATGGAAGTTTCATTTATGCCTCAGCCAGTCCCAAATTGCTCACCATCTTAGACTCAGTTCACCATGCAGGAATCCGTCTCGCGACTGGTGCCTTTAGAACTAGCCCAGTAACCAGTCTATGCGTCGAAGCCGGTATAGCTCCACTGACCGTTAGAAGACACCAACTTGCGTGCGGGTATATAGCAAAACTAAAATTTAACGAAGGAAATCCAGCGTGGAAACCAGTTTTTCAACCCAGCACCAGAGGATTTAGCGAAAACCAAAGGCTCCCAACCCCACTCGGAATAAGAGCAGGAAGGCATATAGAAGAAATCAGACACCTTCAAACTTGAACCTATGAATATAACTACCCACCATGGACTCTCAAATTACCTACAATAGACCTAACGCTTAGCAAGTTCAAAAAGAGTAACACCCCGGATTCTAAATACTTAACAGAATTTCAAAACATGAAAGACAAATACAGCAGTAGTTGTTATCTCTATACAGACGGCTCCAAAACAAACTTCAATGTAGGATGCGCTATAATCTCAGGCAAAAACACAATTAAATATAAGCTTCCCTCCACCTCAAGCAACTTCACCGCGGAGTGTTATGCTATCAGTGCAGCACTTTACAACATCATGCAAAGTAACGAGGAAAATCATCTAATCTTCACTGACTCCCTTTCCGCAATTATGGAATTGAGCAATATATATACCGAAAATTCAATAATTAAAAAAGCGCAACGGTACTCAACGATGATAAAAAGTCTCAACAAAAATATAATAATCGCTTGGATACCGTCCCATGTAGGAATCAAAGGTAACGAGGCAGCAGATCTAGCAGCGAAGGAAGCAGCCATGTCAGCATTGGATGAAATAAGCATCTACACTCCGTCGGATCTCAGCAACAACCTGAAAAGCCAAGCAAAGAAGACGTGGGACCAGCTTTGGGAAAGTATAGAAGATGCTAATAAACTAAAAGGCATTAAAAAGGAAACCTCAGCCTGGGAAACCTCCAACCGTGTTAACAGAAGGGAAGAAGTAGTACTAGCACGACTAAGAATAGGCCACACCCGCCTTACCCACGGACACCTCATAGAGAAAGAAGCTCCACCAAAATGCACAACCTGCAAAGTACAAATGACCGTCGTTCATATTTTAGAGGATTGCCCACGTTACGCTGACTACTTTCAAAAATTTAAAATTGAAAGAAAACTCCACAAGCTATTGGGAAATAATGTTTCTAGTGCAAATACTCTCATCGAATTTCTAAAAAAATTTAATCTCTACAACAAAATATAAAAATATAAAAATAAATCATTGAGCAAAAGGACACAATGACCTTCGAAGTTGAGTGTCCGTAAACAACAAAACCTAACCTAACCTAACCTAATGATCACGAATCATCCAAAAAGGCAACACGATTAATGAGGTGTCTTCACAATATTAAAATTTATACAAAGAATTTCTAAAACCTGGATTTATAAAAACCTACCAAAGGGTAGGATCATTTATTAGTCGAAAATGCTTGTTTTATAAACCACATTCCCTATTACTTATTTATTTAGAAATATTAATTATATCATAATTATTATTATTTTTTATTATAGGTTTTTCACCAGCTCTGGCACATTACCCGGTCCTAGGTCAATTGTAAGGATAGGAAAATGTAGTTTTTAGTGTTCAAAAATTTTGAACTATGCTCGCAACTCCGATCAACATTGCTTTCTACGTCTGTTCATGAATCTTGAGAGGAAGTATATGGTGTTTATGGTGGTCACCTTCGTCTTCAGGATCAATCCATTTTTAGAAATTATTAGATTAAAAACCAGTGTTCTTTAGAATTTGTACAGTATCAATTCTTCGCTCTAGTCCTACTATTTTCATATGCTTTTCCTATTTTAGATATGGCCCTACTTCTATTAAAATATGGCGTAAATGTTAAAATTTTACTACCGGACCTGATAACAGGATCATAATTATTTGAAGCAAATAACAGGAAATGGCCATGGTCTCTTCGTTTCTGGGGCATGCTATCTATGTCAGTCATTACAGAGTTCAACAACTTGTTGCTGCTAGTTAGATGTAGTATTTTGTTATTCGACATCATACGTATTGTTAAGTTGTTTTCGTCAGAATAAAAGTAGCATTTTTCTCAATATTGACATTATATCGCAAGTGTATTATAAAGATTGGAGGAGCCAATTTTGAATGTTAGTGTATTCCCACCCACAAAATTAAAGGGTAAGTAATATACAGTTTAAAGAGCGGACCCTATATTTAGCGGACTTTACATGTACGTGTACTGTATTTTAAACAAATTGTCACTTTTATGTTTATTCATAAATTCTTTTTATTATGTTTCATTTCTAAATCTGTTGCACTGTTATTATAAACATGTTTATTAATTATGATGTTTTTAAAATAATGTAGATTGACGTTTGTTATGTAACGGCAATTCTATTTATTAGATAAAACTTGTAAGTATAAATAACTCTAGTGGTTATATCACTTCAATTAAAGCAATACTGATAAAAGTAGAATAATGCAAATTTATATTTCGATAACACCCACGTTATTTTTAATTTCCTGACTGTAATAATTTAATAAATGTAATAATTAAATAACTAGCTGACCCGCGCGAAATATTCGCACTCTCACCTACTTAAATTCCACTTAATTAAAGTACCTACACACCGTATATTTAGTATCGTATAGTGCGTATTTAGTGCATCATGGGCGTAGGTGAGGGTTCAAGTTAAGAATAGATGTGTTTAAAATGTAGATTATTTATTTTTTTGAACATAAGTAGGTATTTACATAGTATTTATGTGTTTACAGGACCTCTTTTAACACTACGTTTGAAGTTACGATATGGTCATCTGTGAGTGTTTGTTGGTGGGTTTGTTTTACACAGACATGTCATTGAAAGAGCGCACCCTGGAAAACACCTCATAGTTAAATACACGTATCGGTTTCGCGAAAAGCGTGTAAAAATAAGATTCTATTGACTGAAATCGCATGTTTTTGCTTGTGACTCGCAAACGACGACGACAATCGGAAAAGTGTATGTAACCAAAAATGTTCGTCTCGAAAACCTTAATTTCGCCTTGAAATGATGCCTCATTTATGAAATTTGATGTATTAAGGAAGTTATGGCGTACCGACAAAAAAAAAAAAAGCTTTGAGAAATAATATATATGATGATTAAAAAAAATATAACACGGTAAACCTAAAAAGTTTGATATTATTTATTAAACTATTATCAGGACATCTTTGAACACTATGTTCGAAGTTACAATATAGTATTAAGGAAATTATAGCGTACCGAAAAAAAAAAAGGCCCTGAGAAATAATATATATGATATATAAATTAAATTGCCATATACGATTATTTCTAAGAGATATTAACAAGAAGTAAAAGAACAAACAAAAAATAAATATATTATATTTAAAATTGACATAAAATCTCGTGGAATCCAAAAACATAGATAACGCAAAAAAAAAAAAAAAAAAATATTCCCCAACTTTGATATAAGGACTAAGATTTGAGAAACGTTTAACGACCGGAAGAAGATTGTATCAGAGAAGTGTTTAGCCCGGATAGACCCGTTTTAAGAGATTAGGTTGAATTCTCCCCCTACCAAAGGGACTTGGAATGGCCAGTTAAAGATCGGAAAGTACTCCAATGGAAAATGACTTTTGGGCACGATAGGGTTTAAAGCTGCGCGTTATCCGGTGAATCCGATAGCTTTCAAGCCAATATTGCTGGCAATCTTACCGGAAAAGTGATAGCTAAAGGTTACAGAAAAAAAAAAAAAAAATGATGATAGAAAACAATGAGAACTGGCATACATATGGTAATCCAATTTTTTTTTTCTAAGTTGAGATCTAAAACAAACTTCCTTGCATTTAAGTAATTAAAGAAGTAAGTCTCATTCATACTGTCTATAATGAATAAAGCAAATTATAGATATACATGTTTATAATTTTAATCATACAATAATATTGGCTGAAAGCAGTATAATCCTTTATTCTGTTATATCGTTTTAATACTATCTATATTTAAAAAACAAAGTTAAGTATAATCAAGCAAAAAAGATAGATGGAGTACTTCTTTCTTAAGTTGCTATTACTACAATAAACTGTAAAATTCAGAGACTCCATAGTGGTTTTAGTCATTTTTGAATGCTTAAATATAAAGTCTGAAGTATTTGCAGAGGTTTATTATATTTAATCACGGATTCATATACAAATAAATTATTTAAAGAAAAAAACAACGTAAATTTGAATTCTGATAAATTGTAAAAAATGTCAAGAAAAAAAAAACTAATATTATAAAATGTAGCATGATACTATAAAAAATTAATTATTATCAAAGTATTTATCATAAAGCCAGTTAAATTGCCCATGAGATGTGATTTCGCTTGCATATTTATATGAATAATGTTTATATGTTGTCTTTAAATGGAATTTGGCCTGTCTTTCTGGCCACGGTTTATTGTATAACTATGGTAGCAGTCGCACTTAAGAGAATATGCATTAGGGTTGTATCTTTACTAACAATTATGCATGACAAACATATACAGATATAAATAATTCAAAGAAATATAAAAAAGGACATATATATAAAATAATCGCAATATCGTATTTTTCTATATATAAGATTTATAGTATTTATTAACTTAAAGTTAATTTGCAGAATTTTTTTTATTTGTTAACTTTATTTCAAATGTCTTCTTCCTCAATCGCGGAAACTATCTTATATTAGAAAGAGAGTACGGTTGCATTCACCCACCCATAGGGACTAGGGCTCAAAGGAAAAAAGAAATTGTAAAAAGGAAGAATAAGAAAGAAGGAAAAGAAATAGCCAAAGCAAAAGGATATTCCAGGAGAATGGACATGGCTACTGTAGGCTTCCTATATTGTCTCATATGCTGCCCCTCTTATTGGATGGACCTCTACATAAATGACGAACCTACCCCTACCGAATATATATATATATATATATATATATATAGAGAGAGAGAGAGAGAGAGAGAGAGAGAGAGAGAGAAATACATGACATACAAAATGGATACTTACTTTTAATCTTTACATTTTATTAACGCATAATGTAAAAATACTAATACTAATGTAAAAATTATTAAATTTTATAGAGGTAATTAGTTCTTTTTTATTTTTATTGCAGATACACCAAAAAGAAATATTAAGTCCATTAATAGTGCATTGAAGGAATAAAATAAAACTTACTTCAAAACATCCTACACAGTGTTGTTTGAATAGTATGTTCAAAGTTTACATATTCACCTACCTAAAGGAATATTTTCAGTAAGACTTTTCATTAAACACCAATAATTTTGATTACCAATAGAATAAATTTCTAAGAGATAGTTTTTCCAAGAGAGAAATTATCAAAACTTATTATGAAATATTCACTGGAAGTTGGATATATATATTCGAGTGTTGATATAAAATGTATTAAGATTTTGATAAAATGACTCAGTGATCGCAATTTGATAAACAAAAAAATCTGAGA
This sequence comes from Aelia acuminata, assembly GCA_911387785.2. NCBI lineage: Eukaryota > Metazoa > Arthropoda > Insecta > Hemiptera > Pentatomidae > Aelia > Aelia acuminata. Next base: position 62,105,338 of record OU426983.1, on the reverse strand, counting down.
TTAAGCTGATTTATCTTTTGAAAATGAAGTATAAATAAAATCTCAATTAAAACACATAAAAGTAAATAAAATATAATAATCAAATATAATATCTTTACATAAGGGGATATAACAGATGTTACACCTACATTTTGTTGGTGTAAAACCATAGTGAACTAAGTGTCCAATCAATTCAATAAAATTTTACTTATTTTAAAAATTACAAATTGCTACTTTTTTAATCATACCTCTATCTTTCTGATTAATATAAAAGACAGAGTGAAATAAATATTATGTGTGCAAGATAAACATTAAAAATATGACATTGAAGCATTTTTACTTCATGTAATAGCGAATGAATAAAAACAATTTTTGTGAAGTGGGTTTTCTTCTGCCCCTTCAAACTGTACAGGATATACTCTGAGCAACCCGCAATGCCTTAAGAACATGCAAAATAGTGTAATGCTATGCCGTCCCTTCTAATATTCTTTTGAAATGCCTATTGCCTAATTTTATTTTCCTGATTTGGACATTTAAATATCTTTAAAGATATTGAATTACTGATTTCAGAGGTGTAAATTTTTTTAAAGTAAGACATGCCAAAAATAGAAAAAAAAAAAAAAAGAGAACAGGATGAAGTAATGCGAATTAATGGTCTTTAATTTTGCAATTTTTCTATAATAAATTAAAACATTTATTAAAAATAAAAAAATGTATTCTTTAATTCTGTTCATTGACCTAAAACAATAATAAAAATTATAAAAAAAATGGATAACGAGAGAGAATCGAAAAAGAAGAGGTGAGAAAACGAAGGGGTGGCTGGGCTTGTTTACTATAACAACGCTTATTTTTTTATTGAGGTGTGAGATCAGAGAGGAAAGGAATAAAGGGAAAAATAAAATATGGTGGCGCTTTGAGTCAAAGGAGAAGAGAAGAAGCCTTCAATTCCAAGGAATTACTCCACATTACCTTAATGATTGTGCTCCCCGCTTTAAAATGTTTTTTTCTTTTTCGTTATATCAGAAATAATATAACGAATAAAATGTGCGCTATTTCACATTGATATTTTTAATTTTTAACCTTTATAATTTAGTTTATTTTAATTTATTTATTGTTCCATGCAATAATTATGATAAAGTGATTAATAATATTTAATTTTATCATTTATTCGTTTCTCGTGGGATCGACGTTTCGTAGGATATATATGATATGGTTTTTGGATGGGATATATAGGTAATGGTTTCCTGTTCTATATCAATTTAGTATTGTGTAGATAAAAGTTGCAATGTAAGAAAATGGGAAATTTCATTTCTATAATTAAGAGCTATCCGAGGTAAAAAAAATAATTAAACGTTGTGTTTTGTTTTTATATTCAAGAAGAATTTCCGATTTTCTAAATATGTTGCTTAATCACTCATGGTTTTTTTTTTCCTTGGGTTTAAATAATCAAACCCATGAATTGCCAATTTCACCTCATTTACATTTAGAGTTTTATTTTGTTCTGTTTTTAATGCATCAATGTGCTCCTCTAAAATATAAATTATTTAATTAAAGAAAATTTGGAACATAAATTACATATTTATAGAAGGATTATTCAAATCTCATTATTATATAAATAGTATGTGTGGATCTCAGAAAGTTGTTACGGCTTCAATTCCAACTGACAAAAACATTAACACAAGACCTGGAAATAAAAATAAGCCTTAGGGCACACTTCGTAACTGTAATACATTTCCTGAAATCTACCTCACTCTTTTTTCCCTAAAATTTGGCGTATTTTTTTTTTTTCGGTTGGCTCACAGACCTTGAAGATCTTTAGCCGCCTCAACTAGCCTATTCCACCTCTGTCTATCTTGGGCGATGGCTTTCCAGTTCACCACTCGATGTTCGGTGGCTTCCTTCTTGATTATGTCAGCCCATCTCGTTCTGGGTCTCCCTCGCGGTCGGGTACCGACCACTGTCGCGTTCATCGTCATGTTGAGGGAGCCTGATGGGTTGCTTCTTGCCACGTGTCCCGCCCATTTTAACCTCGTAGCTTTCATATCGTGCGCTATCGATTATTGGGTTTCCCCTATAATCTCTTCTTTAGTCTTTCTTCTCCAGAGTCCCAGTTCATTATCCCACTTTGGGCCTACAATTGACCTTAGCACCTTCCTTTCGAATCTTTCGATTCTTGCTTGTAACGTGCTGGTCAGTGTCCAAGTTTCGCACCCATACATTAGCACGGGTTTGATTATTGTGTTGTAGACCCTGATTTTCAGTGGGCGGCAGATTTTCTTAGATCTTAGGACTCGAGAGACCGAGAAGAACGCACGATTGGCACTGGCTATTCGTTGGTCGACCTCTGTTAGTTGGTCGTTTATTGAGGTTACTGTAGATCCGAGGTATTTGAAGTTATCTACTTTAGGGAAGGTATAGCTTCCTACACTTATATCGTCGATTACGTGTAGGTTTCGGCTTACTATCATGTACTTCGTCTTATTTTGATTAACTTGTAAGCCGATGTCTCTCGCTGAAGTGATCAGGGAACCGGCGAGTGACTGAATGTCTTCTTTCTTACTTCCTAGCACAGTCACATCATCCGCATATGCGAGGAACTTATGCATTCTCCCCACGTGCACTCCCCCGCTTGTCTTGGTACATTCTCGGATAACTTTTTCCAAGGCCAGGTTGAACAGCATCGGGGATAGGCAGTCGCCTTGTCTTAATCCTGACTTCACGTCGAAGCTTTCAGTCATTTCTCCTTGTACCAGGACTCGGCATCGGGATCCATTAATACACGCCCGTGTCAATCGTACCAATTTCCCTGGGAAACCCAGTTCCGTCAGTATTTTCCAAAGACAGCTCCTGTCGACCGAGTCGTAGGCTGCTTTGAAGTCGACGAATAAGGCGTGCACATCTTGATTTATTTCCCAACGTTTCTCGAGTATCTGTTTAAGGATGAAGATCTGATCGGACGTGCTTCTTCCTCTTCTGAACCCTGCTTGGTAGTCGCCAAGGGACTTTTCATAGTACGGGTTCATTCTGTTTAGAATTATGTAGGTCAGGATTTTGTATGCGACAGGGAGTAGTGCTATTCCTCTATAGTTTTCGCACTCGTACAAGGATCCCTTTTTCAGAATTGGGCATATGAGACCTGTGTTCCAAACGTCCGGGATCTTTTCCTCTCTCCATATTTTCAGGATGAGCTGGTGTAGATGGCTCGTCAGTGACTCACCCCCTACCTTGAATAGCTCACCAGGTAGGCTATCTATTCCAGGGGCTTTTCGCCGCTTTACCTTCTCAATCGCCATCTGTACATCCAGTAGATCCGGCTCCTCTACTACATCGCTGGGATGGTCCTCAGCGTGGTCCATGTCCTCGTCCTCTGAGGGACCTTCACTGTTCAGCAGCTGCTCAAAGTAATCCTTCCAGATTCCGAGCACTTCGTCTTTGATTGCTGTCAGTTTGCCTTGTTTGTTTTTCATTTGAGTGCTCCTACCCATGTATCCGGTTCTTTCTTTCCTGATGTCAGCATAGAATTCACATATTTTACCGCCCTGCCAGTTATCTTCTATCTCCTTGAGCTTTTGAGACAAGAATTCTCTCTTTGCATTTCTTAGTGTCTTGTTTACTGCTTTCTGAGCAGCTTCGTGTCTATCTCGGGATTCTTTGTCTCTTTTGCCTAGGCTGAGGATCTTCAGTGCCCTTTTGTCCTCCACAGCCTTACGGCATTCCTCCGTGTACCATTTCTTTGGTTGACGTTTAGCCTGGACTCCTATCACCTTGTTCGCTGTCTCCTTCAATACCTTTTCAATTTCCGCCCAGTGACTCTCAATTGGCGTACTCTCTAGGTCGAGAAGTTCGAATTTATTGGACAGCTCTATTTGGAATCGTGATTGGGTCTCCGGATCCTTTAGTCTTTGGATTTCATATCTTATTCGTTTCAGGTCGCTATCTGTCTTCTGGATTCGTCTAAGCCTTTGGTTAAACTTGACTACCACCAAGGCATGGTCCGAACCACAGTCGGCTCCCCTAAAGCTCCTCACATCTTGAATGGAGCTTTGGTGTCGCTTGTCGATCAGCACGTGGTCGATCTGGTTCCTCCACCTGTCCCCAGGACTTGTCCATGTATACTTATGAATCTCCTTATGCGGGAACTTGGTGCTGCTGACTACCAGATTCTTAGCAGCTGCGAAGCTTACACATCATACTCCATTTTCGCTGCTCGTTTCATGGAGACTGTGCGATCCAATTGTTGGCCGAAACTGACGCTCCCTTCCGATCTTGGCATTGAAATCCCCAATGACTAATTTTACGTCATACCGTTGAATACCGTCGTACACTTGCTCAAGTTGCTCATAGAAATCGTCTTTCATATCATCGTCCTTGTCTTCGGTCGGTGCGTAAACGTTTATGATGGAGATGTTAAACCATCTTCCTTTGAATCTAAGCACACTTATCCGATCGCTAATAGGGACGAAGCTTAGGATTGATTTCCGAGCCTTGGGGCTTACTACAAAGGCAGTTCCTCCGGTAAAGTTTTGTTTGTTCCTTCCACTGTAGAATATCGTGTACCCATCGATAGTGAGTTCACCATCCTCGGGCCACCTAACTTCTTGTACGGCTATAATGTCAGTAGCGTACCTTTTAGCTTCCTCCACTACTGTTTGGGCGGCTCCAGGTCTGTATAAGCTCCGAACATTCCACGAGGCAAGACGGAGTCCTTTATACAAAGCCGGGGTCGTTACCAGTTTTAGACTATCAGTTCCGAGGCTAGTTTTTGGTTTCGTAATCAGTTGGATTTTTACACAGTCGGGTGATTGACCCAACATATAACCCCCATTGACCTTGGAGGACCTGTAATGAGACGTCTCCAGTAGACTGACGGGCCTCATCACGCCCGGGGGGAGGGGGGAGTTTGGACTTCGTGGCTTTCATCGGCGGGTGGTCACCCTACTGGGGCGGTCACCCATCCAAGTACTAAACACGCTCGACGTTGCTTAACTTCGATTACCTATTGCAACTGTCTTTGTCCACTCGGCCATCCCGGCCCCCCATTTATAATTGTTTTATAAAATGAAATAATTACCTTAATGAATTAATATAAGGTGGGTGGCGGGATGGCCGAATGGGCATACGCATCAGAAAATACGCGTTGCCCATGGAAACGTATGATTGAGAACCGAAACATAGAAAGTTCAAAACCCGAAGCCAGAAGAAATTTAATAATAACCCTCTCCCCTGGCCCGGGAAACCCCGTATAGCCTAACAGGCGAGGATGGGGAGGACCAGGGGGAAAAAATGAAAACAAGGTAATTTTTATTTTTATTTTTTTTATTTATTTTTTTGTTGATTCACAGCCAGTAATTTCCTCAAACAAAGGTTCAAACAAAAGATACTTCAGGGGTCCAAGTGTTAAAAAAAAGAAAGGGAAAAGAAAAAAGGGTAAAACTCGAGAATTAAAAATTTAGTTTAAACAAAATGAAAGAAACAAATTTTATTTTTATAAAATAAAAACATTTTTTCCTCATTTTAATAAAATTTTCAAGATGTCAAATTTAAGGTTATCCAATAGTTTTTTATAGTGACTTTTGTTTAATAAATTCACAAAACTTTTTAATTCTTATAAAAAGAATACTAAAGCGTCAGGATAGGTTTCATAAGATTTTTTAGTTTATTCGAAGAATGTGTAATGCTTACCAATATTTAATCAAAAAAGAAAAACGTTTTAAAAATGAAATAAGAAATGAAAAGCGTAAAAATTTCCTATTACTATGTTGATTTAAAATCAAATTGAGCGTAGATATTGCTTGGCGCTATTTTCACCTGGATTATTTAAAAATATAAGCTGAGTCCGATCAATTATGAAATAATATTATAACCGAGATGAATCGCCAATTTACTAAGTATAAAGACGCTGCAAGTACTTCATATCAATTAAGGTCTGATGAATATGTATTGTATGATCGTTCAACTTGTTAGAAGGTGGGAAACAATTCTTTTTCATTGAATTTTCCTAACGGCCCCGTCGTTGAGGCCTGCTTAAATTTATTTTTCTCGTTCCCAGGAGATTTTTCAGTAGAGGGAATAATCAAAGATGAGCATGACAATCGTGTAACAGAAACATACCGAATATTTAGGATACATATCTGAGTAATTATATCTCAGGGTCGTGTCATGTCGGAATTAGGGATAGATACGACCAGTAATGATTTTTAATCCTTCCCTGTCGATTCAGCAAAATCAACACTGTGGTTATTTCGATCATGTCAGAGGACCTTTGATTCCATCCTGTACAAATCTCATTAATAAAAGAGGTATTATACCTTTGAAGTTAGTTCGCTAAAATTATCGACGAAGTGCATCCATGCGCTGAACTAGAAGATTTTTTTTCTCAACTCTCTTTTTTCTAAAACTTAAAAACTGAGACTGAGACAAAAATTAAATACACATTTTTATTTGCTAAAACCAGCCAAAAAGACCAACGCCCTTTCAATCAAAAAAGTTACTACTCACAGTAAATGCACCATGGTACATAACCAACAAAACACTATATGCTGACTTACAAATAGAGACAATAGACCAACATATAATGGAAATTTAAATACATTTCCATACTTACTTACAAGACCATTTCAACCGACAGATTAAGAGACATGGCTAAGCTGATATGCCAATAAGTAGGTACTGGATGAGAGATCTCTTTCGTTAATAAACCAGATTAGCTGAACCAAGCAAGGGAAGAGGTATATAAAATATTAAAAGAAAGAAGCTTTTCTTTTCAGCTGAAGTTCATCCACATTAGCACTAATCAGGTTTCTAGAAAAGAAGTTCTTTTTTCACTAAATCTAAGTTAAAAATGTTGTCATTTAGTGACTATGCCGTATGTTTTAAATTACTTCTTTGGTTATTACTTCGTAACAGTGATTCCCTCTTTTAATGCTTATTGTTTGTTTGTTTATTCGCAATAGAGTCAGTGTGAGCTAACATAATTACATAGTAATTTCATAATGACAAGGCGATTACAAAACCCATAATCTTCATTGCAATGTATCAATACAGAGTACTGATACAATGAAGGTCTTCTTGTAAAGCAGAAGAAGGCGAGGTAAGAGAAGTTTTTGGGTTCTTTTAGATTGGAGAAGAAAGGAACATTGAGAGAACTTCCGCCTGGAAGCAGGATAAAACCAGCCTTTTTGTATCGGTAGCAGATACGGGCGAGACTCCATCCAAAAATGAACGTGACATAGAAAGAAAAAAAGGCTGGTTTCTTCGAGATATTTTTTTTTTCAAATTTCTTTTGTTAATATTAAATAAATTAAAATCATCAAGATACTTATAAAAATTTTCTATAATTCTTATTTTAAATAGATGAGCACCACAATTGAAATATAGATAAATATACCAAAATCCACGAAATTAATTCTAAATGTATTAAAAAAATTAATTATAGGATTCGTTTTAAAAAAATACATAAAATACAGAATTTTAAACGATAGTGTCGCTTTAAGTCGTATCATCACGATGAATAATTATCAGTAATTTTGTTCATGCGACGATTTGTCATCTAAACAACCTCGCTAGCGTGCTGACAATGGGTGTGAATAGTCCCGCTCGCTTTATTCATAATAAACCGGCTAATTAATCTTTATCTTAATAGATCTTTTGCATAAGAAATAATTGTAAACCATTTTTACTATACTATTAAATGCTAGATCTTTACGAGCATGTTTTTAAATCGATAATTGAAAACAATAAAAACAAATTTGATTAATATTTGTATCTATTAAAAATCATTTAATTATTTTAATGTTTGTTCATTAGTGAAAAAAGTCATGTACTGATCATACTTTTTAATAAAAAATTTAATATAAAAAAAGGTTCGGTCAAAAATTTTTTAAAACCAATATAATTTTGTTAATATTCTCCATGATATGTTTTGAGTCTGCAATATATTGTTATCAACTTATGGCAACAAAATATCTTCATTTTTTGAAATACATTAGATTTTTTGTCTTACAAAAAGTATATAAAAAATAAAAGTACCTTAGTGGAACTGGAAGAATTTAATTTCAAAATCAGACTTTCCCCTAATGATGTATATTGAAGTACTGAGGTAGAAGCAAGTTCGAGTAGAAGCAGTAGTATTATACCGTTGTATTACTATAAAGACAAAGTATGTAATCTGCATGAAAAACCTTAATATACCATTAAAATCAAAAAGTTATTTTTATGATCTGAACAATATTTTTTAGTTTCTAATTTGATCATTATTGTTTATATAATACCATAGCACAGGGATTGATCCTAATTATCAAACTAATCAATAAACATCAAACATCTTTTTAAATTTTTATATATGAATCAAGAATGAATTTTAATTAAAAATAAAATATATTTACAATTATTATATAATTATTTTTAGAAAAAATAATTATAGATTCAAACCATGATTAGGAATGTTTTTAACATGAAAGTAATATATCTTTTGTTATTTTGAATTGTATCCTATGTTTTTACACATCATTTAAGCTGCTATAACACTCTCCAAATTAATTTTTTTTTTACAAAATTCCACATTTTTTCGTCTATTTTTTTTTTCATTCATCGTAGTGACCTTAAAATTGTTTTTTTGAATAAACCCTTATCCAGTTGTTTTCTTTCCTGAGCAGTTCTGATGTAATGGGTTTAAAACTCTTATACCCAATAAAAATTATTGGCAAATAAGCAATAACAATTAATTAACACAATTGAGACACTTCGTCTTCCCCGTAATTCCGGAATTGATCCCCTCCTGGTAATTAGGAAACAGAACGAGATGAATTGGTTAAGTACCTCCTCCGGCTCCTTTGAGCACAAACTAGGATTAGGAGGCGTCTGGTTAATTCTAATGACGTTAGCTACTCTTCAGCTTCCTCGTCAGATCTAGGCAGAGGAGAGGATATGGAGGACACTCGAGAGAATCATATGTCGCCAACTACAGGATCATTACTACACATATGCTAGAGTCAAGGACATTCTGAGGAAACCCTTATACCCATATGTACAAACGACGTACAATTCGTGGGGACGTCTAAAAAAAAAAGTCTCGTAAGGTGCTGATGAAGAAGTGGGTAAGGCGGTACCACATATGTATCGATATTAATAAGTACGCATAAATAAAAGAAAAGAGAAAACGGACTTATGAAGAATGATCAGCTGACAATTTCGAAGAATATCTAACCATCCCCAACCAGAACACTACAAACCATCTTTGATAATTCCTATCCATCACTGACAATTCTAAACAAGACTAAAACAAACCCTTTCTGACCATTCCGAGCCATCTCTGAACCTCCCCAACCGGACCACTACAAAACATCTCTGATCATTCCAAACCATCGCCGATCGTCCCTAAGCAGACCAAACCAAACTATTTCTATATTTCCCCAACCATATCACCCCAAACCATTTCTGACTATTCCGAATTATCTCTAACTATTTCTAACCACCTCAGAAATTCCCGAACAAGACCGAAATAAATATCACTGATACATTTTGTATTTAAACCTTTCAATGTAATTTTATCCGCTTTACTTTACGATCTCTTTACCAATCAAATCTTTTACTTACTCTTTACTTTAGTGGTATTTTTAATATCTCCTTATATTCCTCGATTTTTGGTCCATAAATATGTTTTTATATTTTCAACATTGGGTTTTCAATTTCATCAGTATATACAATAATTATTTTATTTATATTTCCTCTAGGTTCTACGAGTTTTCATACTCTATATTGCAGCGTGGATAAATGCGAGTCAACTTCACTACAAAGGGATTAGTTACCTTTAAAGGTTCTTGCCTTGTTAATATACTTTAAGTATTTAATGGGCAGAAGTAATTTTTCCATAGGGTATAGTATATCTTTTTAAAATATTTAACTCTGTGTCCAACTACTCCAGTTTATTAAATGTCCAGAATATGTTAGTAAATCGTCGCTCTGAAAAGGATCTGAATGCTATAAACTTTTAGAAAAAGATGTTTGAACATTTTATATGCTCTGGCATCATTTACAGTCAGCCTTGTATTTTTACAGTACCAGTCAACAGTTTAGACTCACCCTTAGATTTTGTAAAATAAATATATTACCAAATTTTATTTTTTGAACAACATAACAAGTATAAATTTATTTTTAATTTATTTATAACATTCTGTTTGTCCCAGTTTCACCTAGGGAATCTGGAAAACAATGAGAAAAGCCGTGGGTCAAGAAAAGATCGTTAAGACAGAAATGAGATTTTTTTCGACTCCAACGGTTGATTTCGTAAAAATCTACTGTAAAGCGAGATCATAACGATTGCTATAACAATAAAGAATAAACCCAGATATAGGCTGAAGTTATGCAATTTTAATGTGGACAGGTGTTCGGACCTGGTATGAAAGAACCACTTTGCGAAATTTGGAGAATAATAATAATATAAAGAAAAAACAAACAAACAGAATTTTATCTTTATTAATGTAGATTGTATTCGAAACGATCATGTAATTTTTGAAACGTTATCTCTTGAGTTACAATTATTTTTTTAACTTGAGGATTGTGAATTTAACAGAAGTGAGTCTAAACTTTTGACTGGTACTTTATATGAAAATCATTTAAGGGAAAAATATATATATTTGAATTTATATGAAGTAGGACGAAAATTCAGAGCATTGTAAACCAAAATAAACGATATTACTTTTCGGCTAAAGTTGACGAAGAAGCTAGGTTAAAAAAATAAAAACAAAACCTTTTTAAAACGTATGAGCGACGCAGTACCGCACGCATTGTGTTTTGAATTTTTTTTCTTCTCATTTCTTAATTAAATCTCACTCTGGCGACAGCTAAACTTTGAAAAAAGTAAGGAAGGATTGTGAGTGTGAACAACAGCAAAGGAGAACTGGAAACGGGGTACAAATCCCACAAAAGGATGCGACGGTTATATTGGAGCTCTTGGGGACGAGGACTCCGCCCCCATGGCTTGATGAAAAACGAGCTCATTAGTAGGGATGGATTTTATTAGGGCACTCCTTCATTTTTTTTTCGTTTCCTTCTCCTCCTTTATTGGTCCCCGTAATGAAGGAATTTCTGATATCTTGGTGGAGGAGGCGTCTTCCTCAAGGACTCATCATCCATCATGTTATCAATAAAAAGTCAATGGCTCTTCCAGTCACGTATCCTCGATGGCAGTTATTACATGAATTTTAAAAGGAAATTAAACGGCTTATATATTGAAAAATGATTACCGTTGTCAGAAGTACTAAAAAGTCAGCAGGTAATCCAAAATTCGCAGGGGGGGGGGGGTGGTAGAAAAAAACTTCTCTCATCTACAGCAATAATTGAAAAGATGTTAATCGAATCGAGGAAAACATACTCCTGATTGAAAAAGGAAATAAGCCCTTCTTAATATTTGGTTTTATCTATTTTATTGCAGAAGCTATAAACAAACTACCAAATAGTGTTAGTTCCTTTAGTACATTCGAAAAAAAATAATAAATTACTTTAATGTGAATTGACTATGATAAACACTATTTCATAAAAGCAAACTATGACCACACCATAGCCAATTCAAATTAAAACAATTCATTATTTTCGTTTCCAACATGCTAAAGGGGATAAAAGCACTTGATAGTTCGATAGCTCCATTCATTTAAATTAGTTTATTTATTATTGTTCAATTTTTTTTCTTAAAATTTTTTTTTCTTAATCTAGTTCCATGCAATATATCGAATTACTTAATTCAATTTTCTTAATTTAATTCAAATATTTTTATTTACCATTAGTGATGAGGTAAGAAAAAAAGTAAATTTATATATAATATATAATTTAATTATATATAATTTTAATTTATATGTTGATTTTTAATTTTATCATCTTTGTATATTAATTTGACCTATATTGTAAATACTATGTAAAAATTGTTGGAGTGCACCTGAAGATGGGGCAATAGGCCTCGAAACGTAGTGAACCTTTTTTTTTATTTTACACTGATTTGTTTTTAATTTAAGCGAATTAAAATAGTCAATTAAAAATTTTATTAAACGTTTTTATTTAACGTTTGAAAGAAGAACATCAAACTCCTCAATGAACGATTTAAATTATATTTTGTAAAGATACTAAAATCGACACTACTCTTTCTTCAATAACGTTCTTCACACATATAAAAAATCAAAATTCGGAATATAATTGAAAAAATATTCAAGCAGTACATCACTTCAGCGTAAAAAACACTCGTGTGTTACATTTTATTATTTTACTCTAATTTGTTCTTGGCTCGAACCAGGGCGCTTAATAGAGTTTTTTTCTAAATGGTACTCGTCTTGTAGGAACTTGGAGTTAACAGGATGCCATAAAAACAAATTGTATTAATACTAACAAATTTACACCAAAATAACTGATGTCAATAATAAACAGCATATCATGACTATAAAAACCAATAGTTTAACAATCCATTGATACATTGCCCGGTACAAAAGGTATAATAAAACTAATAAAGAAGGCCTCTTAAATAACATGATTAGCAGCCTGGTGTACAACTTAAAAACAATATATATACATTGATTGTAACTAGATTACGAAGAAATATACACATTTCTAACAGCTATTTACCTAATCTGAACAAATATTTCAGGATTCGGAGAGAGCTGAAGTAAGAGGAAGGCCCGAGGACTGGGATGGCATGTGCTACCTTAATGTGTACACCAGGTGTGACAGTGCCGCCACATCTGCTCTTCCTAGAGAAGTAGAGAAGAGCTACCCCGCTTTCACAACTGCTTCGTCTCTATCTCTCAATGTCTAAGTTCCGGAATCTGTTTGACATTTAAAAGGTGCAACGAGTCAAGTAACATGTCAAGGGAACTCAAACAGTAACAAAATTCTAACAGATATTTATAGACTTCGGAATTCTAAAAATAAGCATAAAAAAATCGTACTATGGAATTATATTTTACTTGTGTTGCGGTATAGGTCTTCGGATCTTAATACAAGCGCAAATAAAAAAATAAAAAATAAATATATATACATATATATATATATATATATATATATATATATATATATATATATATATATATATATATATATAGAGTGAGAGAGAGAGAGAGAGTGAGAGAGAGAGAGAGCGAGAGAGAGAAAGAGGGGGAGTTGGAGCACTACATTATTGAGTAGTGCTGCCATACTTTATAGGGCTGCAAATTAACCAGCACAATTATAAATATCGCTCATAAAATGGCAATGACTTCGTTATATTACTCTAATTTATCTTTTATATATTTTAAGTTGCATGTAGATATATTTACAACTGTATTAACAGAAAATATATCCAGTAGATTAAATTAAAGACATTTGTAGAATTGTAATGTTTTAAAAAAAAAAAAGAAGAAATTAAGTGATCAATTACTGGATGAGGGACCTCCGCGTCTAGTAGTCAATCCTAGCGCCAATCAAGCCCGTAGGAGATGCCGCTGGGTAATGGCCCCCACATGACTCTCATACCAATATATTATTTTGAAATCATTAAATTCAATGATTGTTAATTTTATTATTGACAGGTGTGAATAAAGGTGTGAATAATTAAACAAAAAAAAAAAAAAAAAAAAAAAAATTGGTCAATTAAGTAAAAAACATTCAATGTTGTATGAAAATCGGGTTGGTTTTACTTTAGTTTTGCTTGAGCAACAGCTGTTTCCGTAGCTATTACACTAATACGCCTGATTATTTTATGCACGAAAATGAAATTCTTTATTGTATGGTATTTATTGAAATAACATATTCTATTTCTATATGCTTATGATAATTTATTTCTTTTAACCTACCATTTAATTAAGTGTGCATAATATTTAATTAGGTATGCATGATAAAAATTAACTAATTCACCATTATTAAAGGGGTCATTCCATATCAAGTGGTCCAAAGTGGTTGCTCGATCGTTTTAGAAAAAAATTATAATTTTACCACCAATTACGTATGGAATCAGTAGTTCAAACCATTTTTTAAAAAAATTTTAGGATCAACCGTTTCAAAATGGCAGCCATTTTTGTTTCACCTTTCAGGCCGATTTTTGAGTTTTTAAGCTCTCACTGAAAGCTCATTTTCTCAAGACTGGTAAGTCATAGACTAAAAATTCAAACACAATTGTTTTCCTTAAAGTCAGTTCTAAGTTTTGGGTATAAGGGCATGTACGCCAAAGCTGATTTTTGGCTTGATAATAAACCTAACTAAGTAGCTTTCATTAAAAGTACTCTTAACCCGTTTATTCTTTACATAGACATAAATAAAATTAAAAAATAACAATTGATAAGGGTTATTAAAAATAAAAAATTCACAAACAGTAGTATTTTAATGAAGTATGATCTAGTTTACGCATTGTTAAATGAGCACGAAAATGACCATTTTTAAAAATTCGTAGCTACTGATGCACTCAAATATACAGGTTGAAATTTCTTACAGTAGATTTTTGTTTCATGTAAGCATAACATGTAAAAGAATGAGATTTTTGTCATCTAGCCCGCCAGAGATATTGGAGCCTAAAGTAAACAAATAATTAAAAAATGTGAAGTTTAAAAATTCATAAAAATTATGGTAATAAATGGTAATGGTTAAGAGTACTTTTAATGAAAGCTACTTAGTTAGGTTTATTATCATGCCAAAAATTAGCTTTGGCGTACATGCTCATATACCCAAACGTTACCCTCAAAAAAGGTGTTTTGAGAATTTAAAGCAGTTTTTTTAATAGCACTTTTCAAGTATTGGACTTCAAAATATTCAAATAATAAAGAGAACACGAAATATAGAACAGACTTTAAGGAAAACAATTGTGTTTGAAGTATTAGTCTATGACTTACCAGTCTTGGGAATATGAGCTTAAAAATTCAAAAATCGGCCTGAAAGGTGAAACAAAAATGGCTGCCATTTCGAAACGGTTGATCCTAAAAATTAAAAAAAAATTGATTTCAACTACTGATTCCATACATAATTGGTGGTAAAATTATAATTTTTTTCTAAAATGATCGAACACCATTTTGGACCACTTGATATGGAATGACCCAAAGAGCAAAAATACGTATTGATTGTTCTTTTCAAAAAGGCTCAATCTCTAATACTGCTAGCCAATTAACTATTCATAAATTATGGCTTAATCAGCAACATTAATCAGTACACAAGTCAAGGATTACTATTTTTTTTATACATTCAGCATCATAAATTCATCTATTCTTACTTACAATTCACAATATTTTAATTTTGACACAATAAGCCTTAATAATATAATTAATGTTATTTAAAATACACTTAAAGCCTGTGTACCCATCCCATTGCATACTCGAAATCCTCTAACTAAATTGAGGCAGACCAGGGAAGGGTGTGGGCCTGTAGGATGGGCTTTTGGTTAGTGGTCTAATAATTTTATCTTTCTCATCCCGCAGAGATTAGAATGTATGAGGCCTGGGTAATAAGATGCCTCTCTGGCTGAGATGGTACATTTTCGGGCAATTTCTCCCCTCCATATTTTCGATAAAATTTAACTGTACCAGCATTACTCGGAGCCGCCGTGGCAGTTTGCAGTTAAATTTCCGGCTTAACTCCTTCTAAGGTTATTTATGCTGAACTAGGTCCCCCCCAATCAGATACCGAGAGGAATATCACTTCTCATCTATTTGGTACTAACGCTCATGTGTTAGCGGAACAGTTAAAGTACGAGGTAAGCCTCTTCCAGCTAATTTCCTGTTTATAGTTGGAAATATTTCAGGTACATAAACCTATGTAATTATTTAATGTTATCTTGTTTATATACGTTAAATACTGTTAAAAGTCTATTTGGATAATCCCGTGAAAATGGACCAGAAGCCCGACCGCTGGAATAAATTAATGAAAAACAAATGAAAGAGGTTCCTTAAAAAAAAAGTTTTTTTTTTTAAAAAAGATATTAACTCTTCCTCACGCTTTTTCTGTTCAATCGTAAAACTTCATAAGTTACAAAGAAAAATAATTACATAAATAACTATATGAGTATTCAATATTAATATCAGTATAGTACTAATGTGAAAGAAACTCATGTTTAAGAAGAATCAACTTATGAAAAATGAAAAAAGTATTTAATTTTTGGGCATAGTATTTGAATAATCTAAAAATACTATTGATTTGTAAACATGGTTTTTGAAAAGTTATAAAGTTTATGAAAGTCGATTTCGATACTCAGAAATAAAAAAAAAAGAAACAAATATTAAGACCTGATTATCATAAAAAAATAGATATGAAAACATCTAAAGTTTTTATTTGAAGAAAAAATGGATGAGGGTGTTTTCTTGACAAAAAGCTGGACTAGATCAATTATCAACTAAAAAAAAAAATACTTTAAAGAAATCTTCATTTATCATTTTTCAAAAATAAATTTGTAACATAACACTTTCCTACATCCACGTTTGAAAATATCGTAATTAGCTAAAATGTCTACTATATATCTTAAACTGTTCCTGAATTTTCAGATTTTAGTCAGTATTGTAAATTAAAATAGTACTAATGGTTTATATTAGCTTTGATCCAAAAGCATAGTTTTTTTCTCTGAGTATTTACCTTGATAAAACATCCGAGCCACTTCTAGTGCTCAGAATTTGGTTGAAAAGATCATAGATGGGCCATAATTGATCCTAATGCAACCTCTGCTTTCCGCTTGTTCGAATGCCTAAGCCCTATCAAGCAAGGATATTGTGCACAGTTTAGTTCTACTAAAGTATTCATCTAGTGATCATATGGACATGGTGCTGTTACGCCAATTTCCTACATGACACTTTTTCCTGTTACGCCTCACTGTCGCAATAGGGTGCGAACACACTACAAAGGGGTCACGTGACCTGGACAGATGCACCCGCTTCGAGTTAACTGCCCCGGTTGGGGTAACAATGAGCAGACCATTGCGGAGGTCGGCTGATCCGCCAGTAATGGCCTACCGCAAATATTTGAGGCAGATGTAGCTCGTAGGCCTTTATTTGCTTATCACTTAGCTCCGCCTCTGATGGTAGCCAATCCATTCCAACCACAAGGTTTCCTATTCTATTAGCCCTCACCAATATTCTCCAACTCCAGCCGCTTTGTTATCTGATGATGGATGCTTAATGTCTTCATCTATGTGATCCATACAAACATTCAATAATATAAAATTCATGGAATAACCTTCTTTAAATGGATTTTGAATCGGAAGCTGGTGGAATGGTTTTACTGGTCGATGAATTCCCAATGACAGTTTGATTAGCGGGTTGACCTTGTTCAGCAAGATCCTTTTTGACATCCCTTAGCGGCTAATTACTGGTCGGCAGGGTTAGAGTATCAGGATCCACTTGACGCGACCGCAACCAAATAAATGTTTGCTGATCCAGATAGGAATAGTACCCGAATTACTCAGTTGGAGAAATTTATGGAATTTTCAATCAGCATGCCCTAACTTAACTTGAATATAACGTTCACAGTTTTATCAATAAATCGCTCATAGGCTTACTATTTAGAAATTTGGATAAAAAAAAATAAATAAATAAATAAAAATACTTCATCAATGGAAGCTAGTTAGGGTTTACAATTACATTAGCTAATTAGGGTTACAATTGTTTGAGTGTAATTTTTTATTTCGAATTTTCTCACACTGTCCCAACAAATATTTTCTTTGAAATATAGTCTATTATTCTTGTTGAATACTACTTTAATACAAAAATTAATAAAGACAAATTTTATACCAAATTTTCAACATTATACCGGAAAATGTATCCCTCTAAGCATAGTAAAAAACTCCTGATTGTGTTTTGCATTGCTTAATTTTAAACATAATAAAAAAAAATAAATCAGTATTAGATCTTTTGTCCTCTTCCTTACATAGTACTGAACCCAAGAAGACCCTTTATGGGTTGTAGCGGTACAGGTTTTTATTAGATCTTTTGATTTTAAGTTCTATAAAAAGGGATATAATAATTAGTTTAAGGGTTGGGTAAAAGAGCGCAACTTGATGAGATGTAAATAATTGTTATTTTAAAGATTGGAAAAAACAGAGAACAAGCAAGGATAAACATAGCAGCCAGAGGTATTTTATTAATATTTGCTATTTAATATAGAATTAAAAGTAATATATTATGATATGATTTATGAATGCGCTGTTTTGGAAGTGATTTACATAAATACATGCCTATGGAAAAGTCTGTTATTCCTAAAAAAAATATTGATGTATTCAAAAATAAAAAGTAGAATCCGTAAGTACTAAGTGCCTATCTTGAAGATTTATCTATCTAGAGACGCCAACAGACATCAATGTACGCCTTACTGTTGGGAACGTTGTATCATCAGGAAGGAACGTTACTATAGCACTTAAGTATCGATTTTTTCATACGTTACTCTTCCGAAAGTATTCGTACCTTCCCGATGTTATTGGAAATAAGGTGTGGTGCTTGTCGATGACAAACGTTGAAGAAAGAAAGGAGATAATTTTTGTTTCTGGGTCCTTCCCTTCCTTGCTGATTGGGCTATACGGGGTTTCCCGGGCCAGGTTTTATTATTAAATGACCCCAGGTTCCTGTTTTTGCAATGACTAACTTATGGTAATCCGTCATAAGCTGTCAGGGCAAGGCATATTTGCTAACTCGTTTGCCCGCTTGGCCACACCGCCGAACCGGCCGGGATCCGAACCCGGGTTTCTGCATCACCATCGCGTACTCTGACCAAATGATCTACAGTGGGCCTAGAAATAAGATAATTAGCGAACAGAGATGAAATAGAAGATGCAACAAACTAATATTGGTCTGCTAAGGATCTTTTTCCTCACTTAGAGGGGAAGAGTGCTGTAATTGTATTATTTTCTTTAATGAAGGAGCTCTTCCGTATTTTATAAATATTTATTTATTATTATTTGCTTCCCAACGTTTCGAGCTTGTGGCTCATCTTCTGGGGTTATCTACATTACATACATTACATTAATCTACTACACTTAATTATATATCCATGTATGTTTTTACTATTTTTATATATATATTGGCATTACATTACCTTATCTTAGCTGTTACATTTCATTCAAGCCATTTGTCAAACTTCTCTTTTTTTAACCAGTATAAAAATACTTTTGTCTTTTTTTAATTTGTCTTACATTTTATGGCCTGTTACACTGTCTTATATTTCCATTGTCACATTATAGTTGTTGGCTGTGTGTGGACTTTGATACTTGCATTGATTAGTCTCCCTCATCCTACTCTCTATGTTTATTGATGTTTTGTTTCTATTATTTTTTCATATGTGTTTCAATTTTTTTATTATGTGTGCGTAGTGGTTGTTTAGGTGTTTTGTGTCTGTTTTATAATTTATTGTGTTTTCTATGTTTTTTGTTATATGGATTGCTTCTTCTATTTTTCTGTTTTTTGTATTTTGGACTATGTTTAGAATTTTGGTTTTATCGAAATCGAAGGTATGGTTATTTTTGATGGAGTGTTCGGATAATGCAGTTGCTTTCATGTTTTTTATATTTTTACAATTATTTTTGTGCTGTGTTAATCTTGTTTTCAGTTTTTTAGATGTTTCACCTATATATTTTTTGTTGCAGTTTTTGCATTCTATTTCATATATTGCGTTTTGTTTTTCGAGTTTTTCTATTTTATCTTTCATATTGCTTATGTGGTTTTGTAATTTGTTTCTATTGTACATACCCAGTTTTATGTTATGGTGATCATATGTGTTGAATGCCTTTTTTATTTTATCTGTTAATTGTGGTATGTATTGAATTTTGTAGTATTTATTACTTGTTTTCTTATCATTTTCATTATCTATCTTTTTATTTTTTTCCTCTTGTTTGTCTGAGTAGAAATCTGTAATTAATTTTTGGTTTGGTTTATCTATTGCTTTGTTTTCGTATATTTTTGGTGGATTAGTATGTTGTTTTGGTTCTCTGTTTTTGATTTTAGTATTGTTTTTTGAGTTGGTTTTATTTTGTTCTATTATCTTATTATTATTATTTATGTTGTACCATATTTTATTTATTAGTTTTTTTGGATAGAGGTTTTCTTCTAAAATTTGGTATATTTGGATTTTAATATTTTTTAAATGTTCTGTATCTGTTAGTGTGATTGCTCTATTTATAAGATTTTTTGCTGTGTTTATTTTTTGTGTTATGGGATGGTTTGAACAGTAATTTAGTAGTGTGTTGCTTGTGGTTGGTTTTTTGGTCCATTTTGTTGTTATTTTTTTATTTACATTGTTAATGTTTATTTCTATATCCAGATATCTGATACTGTTGTTTTTGGGGTTTTCTATGGTAAATTCTATTTGTTTATGGTGTTTGTTAAATTTTGATAGTATTTCATTGAGGGTATCTGTATTGTCTGTTATTATTATGAGATCATCTATGTATTTCTTTATCAATATGGGTTTTGTTGCTAATTTTTCTATATTTTTGTTGATGAGGTCATTCATGTATATTCCGCTGATATTTATTGCTAAATTTGAGCCCATTGGTAGTCCTTCTTTTTGTCTATAAAATTGTTTGTTATATGTGAAGAAACTATTTTTTAGACATATATTAAGACCTTCTATGAATGTGTGTTTATTTTTTATTTTTGTATTGTTCTTGATTTGGTCCCACTGTGTCTCTATGATTTTTATTGTTTCATCTATTGGTACATTGGTGAATAGGGATTTAACGTCAAGACTAGCTATATGTAAATTTTTGTTTTGGAAATCTATACTCTTTAATATTGTTTTTAATTCAAGTGCGTTTTTTATGTCATATTCGTTATTCTTATTTAGTTCATTTAAGGCCGGATTTAGAAACTTGGACAATGCTTCTGTCGGTCCCCCTATGTTATTTATAATTGGTCTCATATCATGGTCCTTTTTGTGTAATTTAATGAGGCCGTGAATTCTGGGTGATGTGTAATCTGTAACTTGTAATTTGTTTTTGGTTTTTTTATCTATGTATCCTTTTTTGAATATTTCCGTGACATAATTGTTAATTTTAATGTTTAGTTCTTTAAATGGATCTGTTCTGAGTTTCCTGTATGTTGTTTTATCATCCAAAAGTTTTTCCATTTTTTCTTTATATTCCTCTTTGTACATGATTACTAATTTTTTTGTTTTGTCTGATTTGATTATTATTGTATCCTGATTTGCTTTCATGTATTCTTTAAGTTCTATTAGGTCTTTATTGATTTGTTTATTGAGGGGGTTGTTACTTTTTTTATTTATTCTAGTATTCTGTATATAGTTTGTTATTATATTACATATATTGTTTCTTGTTGCATTTATATGATTTTCTGATGTTTCCATGTTTTCGAAAATTGTTTCTAGATCTGTGATGATCTTAACTATTTCTTTGTCTTTGTTATTTGGGTTGAAATTGAAATTGTCTCCTAGTGCTAGTAGATTCATTATGTTTATTGGTATATCTTTAGTTGTTTTATTTTCGATTCTACTTTTTATTTTATGTAAATTTTTGTATTTTTCTAATTGTTGTATGTATTCCTTTTTTTGGTTTATTGTATTATTATTTATGTGGTTTTTATTTATATTTCCGGCATTGATTGATGTAAGTATAAAAAACATGAAAGCAACTGCATTATCCGAACACTCCATCAAAAATAACCATACCTTCGATTTCGATAAAACCAAAATTCTAAACATAGTCCAAAATACAAAAAACAGAAAAATAGAAGAAGCAATCCATATAACAAAAAACATAGAAAACACAATAAATTATAAAACAGACACAAAACACCTAAACAACCACTACGCACACATAATAAAAAAATTGAAACACATATGAAAAAATAATAGAAACAAAACATCAATAAACATAGAGAGTAGGATGAGGGAGACTAATCAATGCAAGTATCAAAGTCCACACACAGCCAACAACTATAATGTGACAATGGAAATATAAGACAGTGTAACAGGCCATAAAATGTAAGACAAATTAAAAAAAGACAAAAGTATTTTTATACTGGTTAAAAAAAGAGAAGTTTGACAAATGGCTTGAATGAAATGTGTTAGGGCGTCGTAAGGTTCACAGACTTGCAACCTTGATCAACCTGTCCCTAATGCAAAAACACTGGTTACCTTTAAAGAGCCTTAAATTAAAATATAAGCTTTAATATGATATGAAACATTTTTAAAAATATAATGTAAAGACTCAAATTAAGGAATTTCAAAATATAATTCCGAATGCTTTTTTTAACCCTTTATTGATAAAAGTTATTAGTAAAAACAAAAGATGAGAATAAATGAGAAAAAAATTACAAATTAAATAAATATATCTATACAACTTCTTTATCTTTATAAACATAAAATAAAATTAGCTATAAAAAGAATTTACAAAAGGAAAAAAAAATAAACTTCTGCAAATTACATAAAAATAAATCAAACCATTCTGGTATTATATATTAATGTTTATATAATTATATTAATGTTTATATTCAATATCTTTTCAGTGAATGTATATTATAAGTTCTACTGAGCTCATTCAAATTTACTAATTGCGCAATTAAAATAAAACAAAATGTCTAAATACCCTGGGTAAAGAATCAGGCGATGTTGTCGAAATCATTGATGGACTTCGTGAATACCATATGAGTTGATCAACTCAAAATTTCGACGGTGAGTAGGCGTCCATTCCGTAGAAGATCGTGACAATACAAATTGGTGTCGTCTTGCTGGTGAACCAACCTGGAGAAAACGAAACGGCCTCCAAACTGCCGATAACCGACCGCACGATCGGAAATTTTAATCGCAATATATACGATTAATGATATTAGAGAGAAAAAAAAAATAATGTTCGTAACAGTCACAGAGCACTCGTGTACAGCTGACGACAAGTGCCTACTGCCGCTTAATCCTATACATTTAGTACATAATTTCGTTATCATATCATAATATCAAGAATTATTCAATTCAATTATTGATTCAATTATTCAAATTTTGAGTTTCGACTTAACGATAAAAAAAATGAATTACAACTATTACAATAAAGATAAAGTAATTTTTGTTTTTTTAACTAAAACATCTTCGTTACGATTTTTTTTTTTTTTTTTTTTTAATAACATATGAGCGGCCGTAACATACCGCCCACCAAATTTTATGTAATAAAATTTCAATCAGGTCCTTCCTCTGAAGGAGGTAACAAAGGTGCTAACTGAGCAACTGATCGCACGTATTCTCCTGTTGCGGTTTTAACTTTACTATCCTAACAATACCATCTTTACTGGGATAGGTCTCAATAATTCGTGCTGCTGGCCAACAACGGGGAGGTAATCGTGATTCTTTTATTAGAACCAAGGTTCCTGTTGTGACATTTTTTGTGTGCGATCTCCATTTGACCCGCTGTTGTAAACTGTTCAAATATTCTAACCGCCATCGCTGCCATATGTCCTGAATTGATCTTTTCAATAATTGCCAACGGGTCAATCTGTTCATTGGAATGTCGGTTAGAGTTAATTCCTGCGTGGCAACTAGAGGGCCTCCAATAAGGAAATGACCTGGAGTTAACGGATCGAAGTCATCCGGAGATGAGGAAAGGGGGCACAATGGCCGAGAATTTAATATGGCCTCGATGTTGGTAACAATGGTATAGAGCTCCTCAAACGTAAGACAGCTCTCATGTAATACCTTTACCAAATGTGTTTTCATTGACTTTACCCCCGCTTCCCAAAGACCTCCAAAGTGAGGGGAGGATGGAGGGATAAAGTTCCATTCAATCTGTTTCATATTGCAATGTTCAGTTATACGCTCTTGAGTCCCTGGGTTTCTGAAATAATTCCATAACTCCCTCAATCTTCTATCAGCCCCCACAAAGTTTGTTGCGTTATCCGAGAAAATGCGAGCAGGTACTCCTCTTCGAGCAACAAATCTATCTAGGCACGCTATGAAGGCATCGGTAGTGAGCTCAGAAACCAGCTCAAGGTGAACCGCTTTTGTGGTCATACAAACGTACAAGCATACATAGGCTTTGGTCGCATGTGCATTTTTTCTTGAAGATTCCTTAATTAGGAAAGGTCCGGCAAAGTCTACTCCCACATTGATGAATGCTCGGCCTTGTTCAAAACGAGTGGCTGGTAATGTACTCATAAATGGCGCAAAATTAGATACACGTAAACGGTGACAGGTAACACACTGATGTACCCTTGACCTTATAAGTTTTCTTGCAGTTGGTATCCAATACTGTCTCCTAATTAGTGAATGAAGCAGTTGAGGTCCAGCATGTAAATAACATATATGCAAATGATCCACCAGCTTCCTTGTAAAATGTGATCTAGGATGTAATATAATTGGGTGTTTAGCCTCATAAGTCAAATG
Source organism: Aelia acuminata (assembly GCA_911387785.2). Classification (NCBI taxonomy): domain Eukaryota; kingdom Metazoa; phylum Arthropoda; class Insecta; order Hemiptera; family Pentatomidae; genus Aelia; species Aelia acuminata. The sequence continues at coordinate 62,081,059 of OU426983.1, read as the reverse complement.
ACTGTTATGTAAACGCCCGCCCACCCTCAAAACACCAAGAGAATCTAAAAAGGGTGCAACGGATGATAATTGCGTTTTATCACCTTCTCCACTTGCGACCAGAAGAAGTTCCTTACGGTAGAAGTGAGCTTGGTTCATTTTTATGCAGATCAAGGTTGCCTTACGAATCTCTTTTAAGCTCAGAATGCCCGTCATTCGTACTGAATTCTTTTTAGAGTTGTTGATGAATCTCAGAATGTAGGCAGTTATTCTTTGAACTTTGATAAAAGAAGAAACATTTTTTAACCATTCATCCCCTGAGATTTTGGCAGTGTATGCGTGACACAAAAGGGTAGAATCAGATTTAATTTCAGGTAGGTTGTCTGAACTTTTATTAAATGCTTGAGTTATTGGCCATGTTGAGGGATCCTCTTTTACCCAAACTGGTCCTTGCCACCACAACATTTGATCCTTGAGAGAAGCTGGAAAGACTCCTCTAGAGGCTATATCAGCTGGGTTGTCCTTTGAAGAAACGTGGTGCCAGTTTTCCAAACGTGATAATTGTAAAATTTGTACGACTCTATTCGCAACAAATACTTTTAGCTTATGTGGAGGTGTCCCTAACCAGCCTAACACAACAGTTGAATCAGAAAATAGAAACATGGATGTTGGAGATAGCTGCCAAATTACATCATTGCAGGACTTTAGGAGATTCACCAACAGCAATGCTGCACACAATTCCAATCTAGGTATAGATAAGGGTTTAATTGGGGCGATACGAGTCTTTGCTGCTAACAAATAGGTATTAACTTCCCCTTCAAATGATTGTGATCTTAGATAGATTGCAGCTGCATATCCCAAGTCTGATGCGTCCGCGAACCCCATAATGAAGCGTTGGTGTGTTTGAGATGGCATTATGCAACGCGGAATGTGAATTGTTTCTAAAGTTTTAAGTTCATTAATAAATCTTTCCCATTGTGTGTTGATATCATTAGGCAAAGATTCATCCCAATTTAATTTAAGTTTCCAAAGACTTTGCAGTAGTCGCTTGGCCTTAAAGAGTACTGGAGCCAAATACCCCAGTGGATCAAACAGTCTAGCGATTGTAGATAAAACTGCTCTTTTTGTTCTAATTATTGAAGATGTACGAACATTATAATAAAATTTGTCAGATTTTGGGTCCCACATCATTCCTAGGATTTTTACTGACGATTCGTCAGATGTTGTAAATTCCATTGGAGTTTCTCTTAAGCCTTCTGGAATTGATTGGACTACCATATTGCAATTACTAGCCCATTTCTTCAATTCAAAACCCCCTCGAAGTAAAAGTTCCTGGAGCTCTTGGTACAATTTTAAAGCTTCTTCAATATTATTGGCACCAGTTAAAATGTCATCCATGTAAACATTATGCTGCAAAGCACTGACAGCTAAGGGAAAAGCTGACCCTTCATCCTTGATTAATTGCTTTATTACCCGTAACGCTAAGTACGGAGAGCATGACATGCCAAAACTTAGCCTGGTTAATTCGTATTCTTGAACCTTCTCTGACGGGTTAAAACGATAAAATATGTGCTGATATTTGCGATCTTCCGGATGTATTAAAATTTGTAAATACATTTTGCAAATATCTGAAGTCAATGCAACAGGAAATTTTCGAAAGTTTAAAATAACATTTTTAATGTCCGCCTGTAATTTTGGACCTGTTATTAGTTTATCATTGATTGAGCCTTTAGAAGTTGGCATAGAAGCATCAAAAACTATGCGTAGTTTTGTTGTAGAGCTGGCCTTGAAAACCCCATGATGAGGTAAAAAATATGCATTTTCTGAAGAAGTGGGAACCATGAAGTTTTTATCTAAATATTCTTGAAATACTGAAGAATATTCCAGTTTTTTAGCCGGGGATTTAAGGAGACGGGCTTCTAGTTTGTAAAAACGGTGGAGGGCGGTAGTTCGAGAATTTCCTAATATTACCTCTGAAGGATTTTTAAAGGGCAGCCGTACCATATAGCGTCCTGAATCTGTTCTGGAATGAGTGTTTTTGAAAAATTCTTCACAATAGATATCTTCTTTGCTGGCGGGTATTGGGACCTCAACCTCTTCTATATTCCAAAAATTTTCTATAAGTTGGTTCAATGAGGGTGTCACGGCAAGCATTGCATTAACTTGATTTTGTTGAGATGAAACATCAATCTTTCCTGTGATGACCCATCCAAATATTGATTTTATAGCATTGGGATACCCTTTCGCTGTTATGACGGAGTCGCCGCTAAGAATTTCTCCAAACAGATCTGCGCCTAATAAAAAGTCTATACGACCTGGGTGCCAAAACCCTGGATCTGCTAATTCATAGTCTTTAAAATAGTCTATGACGCTGCGAGGTACTGGTGAATTAGGCATAAGTGCTGTTATTTCTTTCACAACCACTGCTTCTGTATGGAATTGTGGGTGAAAATTATCTTTGGGAGCTAATACGCATGTGACTTTAAATTTTCCATCTTCTATTGGAATATTACCAAACCCACTGAGATCCTGGGAATTTCTTTGTTGTCGCAAAGCTAACCTCTTTACGCAAGCTTCTGTGATGAAAGAGCGTTGGGCTCCGCTATCGATAAGCAAACGAATTGTATGAAATGTTCCAGTCAGGTCTTTTATTCTAGCTAATGCAGTCCCTAAGAGTACCAATGATTCTCCTTTCATAAGGCCCGAAAGTACTGCACCATGAGCTTGATCATGAACCGGTGAGGCCATAGTTTCTGTTAAAGGAACACAATCATTAGGAGAGCCTTTTCCATCTAGGTTCGTTGTAGTATTCTGAGACCTTGGACTATCAGAGACCTCCTTATTTTGTTTAAAATGAAGTTGGCTATGATGCTTATGGTTACAGTATCTACAAGTATTTGTAGACCTGCATGTTTTTGCAGAATGATTTGGGGCTAGGCAGTTTACGCATAGTAGGCGGGTTTTGATTTCTTTAAATCTTTGCTGTGGAGTCATGCTTAGAAATTTACTACACTTGTATATACGGTGTGGATTTTTACACAGTGGACATAAGTTAATTCCTTCTGAGGTAGTAGTAGTCATAAATACTTGCTTAAATGTTCTTGGTTTTGCTGGAATAGGTGAATGAGATCTCGCCCCCATAGTTAAGGCTTCTGATTGTAATATTGTACACTGTTTGTGTATGAAATTAACAAATTCTGCAAATACAAGTTCTTCTCCTCCTATTTCAGATTCAAACTTTTCCCTGGTTTTGGGGTCCAATAATCTTAAAGCATATGAGATGAGGATAAAACCGGCTGGGTCTTCTAAACCAAGATTTTTAAAAGCCAAGGAACTTTCCAATATAGTGTTGGAAAATTGTTCAAGTGCCGGAAGCGTTATCTTAGGCATCGGTTTATATGAAAAAATTTTATTAAGATAATTAGCCGCCTGTACACGTTTATTGTCATATTTCTTGCATAGAACATTCCATGCTTGCAGATATGATTCAGCTGTAATAGGTATTGCTGCCAATGATTGAAGTGCTAAGCCTTTCAAAGAACTCTTTAAGTAATGAAATTTTTGAATCGGTGACAAGTTATTATTTGCATGAATTAGTGATAAAAAAGTGTCCTTATAAGATACCCAGTGGGAAATGTCCCCATTAAAAGTTGGTAGCGAAATTGGAGGTAATTTAAAAACCTTATTATTACTTGATTCGGATAGGGAATTATTGACTACAGAAGTATTTCCTCCTTCATTATAGGGAATATCGTAAGCTAGTGCATCATAAAATGCATCGCGTGTTTGAGAAATCAAATCTGTTATATGGGTTAATTCAGCCGTTTTCTCCATCTGAGCAGCTGTCCGTTTTGCTTTCATGGCAATAGAAAAAAATTTATCCCAGTTCGAATCGATTCGGGAGAGCTTAGCTTTAAAAATATTAATTTTAGCGGGATTTGAATCGAGTGATTGACCTAGAGTTTGAGTATCTTTGATGTCTGAAGCCAACTCTTTGATTTCTTCCATTTGTTCTTCGAGAAGTTCTACTTTATCTACCTTAGGAGCCATAGTTATGAAAATTAAAAATAGCAATTTAAGAAAAAAAATCAAAGGAGAAATAATATTAATAACTGAACAAGGAGAATACGTGTCACAAAAACCCAATGTACATAAGACTTAAAGTAATTAATTACAACTCTGAAAATAGAAAAAAAATATAAATATATGTGTTGATTAATATCAAAAAATTATAAAAGAAACTTTCAAAAAAAGCATCCGGCGGCCGGAGGACCAAATTTGTTAGGGCGTCGTAAGGTTCACAGACTTGCAACCTTGATCAACCTGTCCCTAATGCAAAAACACTGGTTACCTTTAAAGAGCCTTAAATTAAAATATAAGCTTTAATATGATATGAAACATTTTTAAAAATATAATGTAAAGACTCAAATTAAGGAATTTCAAAATATAATTCCGAATGCTTTTTTTAACCCTTTATTGATAAAAGTTATTAGTAAAAACAAAAGATGAGAATAAATGAGAAAAAAATTACAAATTAAATAAATATATCTATACAACTTCTTTATCTTTATAAACATAAAATAAAATTAGCTATAAAAAGAATTTACAAAAGGAAAAAAAAATAAACTTCTGCAAATTACATAAAAATAAATCAAACCATTCTGGTATTATATATTAATGTTTATATAATTATATTAATGTTTATATTCAATATCTTTTCAGTGAATGTATATTATAAGTTCTACTGAGCTCATTCAAATTTACTAATTGCGCAATTAAAATAAAACAAAATGTCTAAATACCCTGGGTAAAGAATCAGGCGATGTTGTCGAAATCATTGATGGACTTCGTGAATACCATATGAGTTGATCAACTCAAAATTTCGACGGTGAGTAGGCGTCCATTCCGTAGAAGATCGTGACAATACAAATTGGTGTCGTCTTGCTGGTGAACCAACCTGGAGAAAACGAAACGGCCTCCAAACTGCCGATAACCGACCGCACGATCGGAAATTTTAATCGCAATATATACGATTAATGATATTAGAGAGAAAAAAAAAATAATGTTCGTAACAGTCACAGAGCACTCGTGTACAGCTGACGACAAGTGCCTACTGCCGCTTAATCCTATACATTTAGTACATAATTTCGTTATCATATCATAATATCAAGAATTATTCAATTCAATTATTGATTCAATTATTCAAATTTTGAGTTTCGACTTAACGATAAAAAAAATGAATTACAACTATTACAATAAAGATAAAGTAATTTTTGTTTTTTTAACTAAAACATCTTCGTTACGATTTTTTTTTTTTTTTTTTTTTTAATAACATATGAGCGGCCGTAACAAAATGTAACAGCTAAGATAAGGTAATGTAATGCCAATATATATATAAAAATAGTAAAAACATACATGGATATATAATTAAGTGTAGTAGATTAATGTAATGTATGTAATGTAGATAACCCCAGAAGATGAGCCACAAGCTCGAAACGTTGGGAAGCAAATAATAATAAATAAATATTTATAAAATACGGAAGAGCTCCTTCATTAAAGAAAATAATACTAATATTGGTATTAGTTAGCTAAAACATCGTCATCTCATGATCTGGCATGTCTCTAATTTCTTTTTTTATTTCTAAAACCATGCTGAGATAGTTTTTCTTTTATTATTTTTTTAATCTCATAAATAATTATCTGTCACTTACAGCCTTTTCCATTTGCACAGTTAAATTATCAAATAATTATTAAAAATAGCGGGGAATACAATTCTTTTCATTTATACCCTCCCCTAGGACAAAATATAAAGATAGCAAAGCGGCTTTTCTCATATAAAAATAAATATTTGCTTTCTATATTGGATCTATGTCCTTTCTCTAAGTGGCCCCATCTGCTCTTGTTTGTCGAAGCATAAGGAGACTTCATCATCTGTCGTACTTATTTTCCTCTCTCAGGCTATTCAAATATATTCAATTTATCTAACTCTTCCTACCAAAATCTTTCCATTAATCGATAAAAGAAACGTACCAAAATCGTTTCGGAATCGGAATGTTGAATAGGTCTTATGAGATCCCGTATAATTCCCAGCTTTTCCCGGAAAGGCCATCTGCCTAAAAATGATTCATTAAAATTTGCTAATTGAGATGAGATACGTGATATAATCCCATTACCTAGCGGCAAGCTCGTCTGCCTCGAGTTCAAATTAATATTTAGATAAGATTTATCATCCCACTTCCTTCTAAAACACGACATACATTGTCTGATTATGCATAAGCTTTTTGTTATTACTTACTAATCTATTAGGGTAGTTTTTTATACCAACTTCTTCATATATAAAATCTAGTCGTGAATTAGAATTCGATAATTTAATTTCCTTTCGATGAAGGTAACTATGTTACATTATAAGAAGTTTTGAACCATTTTATTAATTTGAGGCCCGCATTGTTTAGATGGTTACTAATAAAAGTGTAAACCGCAAATTTGAATAAATTTTAGGAATTAATAATAAATGAAGCTAATATTTATATTTATAATTATTTATATAATAAAATTTTTATTTTTTATGGTCAAAAATAATTTAATTTAAAAATATTAATATAATAGTTTTATTTTTTATTTAAAATTTTAATTTTCGAGGAAACGAGATTCCTGCTATTTTATTAAAATTGCAATTCCTTCATAGCTTTAAACCATCAAAGTAATTTGTATGCTGTATTCCATTTTTCTATTTTTAATCAGTAATAATCTTCATCATAAACTTATACATTATTTAATAAACACTTTTTTTAATTGTCAATAAATTTTATTTTAGCAATTAATTAAGCCTGATTACCTGGTAATAAATTGACCGCTTGGAGGATTTTACAACATGCCACACCTAGAAGAAAAATTGACCAGCCAGCTCCCCCTAGACGAAGTCATCCGATCGCCCTTGTGTCGTAATATTTATGATTTTAATGTTTGTAGCTATTTTCAGTCCGCTCAAAGAAATTTTCACAATGCGCCTTCATCTTTTACTTTGATAAACGTTTATTCTCAGCATTTTAGTGAATAGGAGGCTATCTGAAAAACCAAAAACTAATGGTTCACAAAGATGAAACAAACATCTTGTCGGAAAATTTATATTTTCCCCTTTGTTAATCCATTCGCTAAAAGTTTTGCAAATTATTTTTCAGCAGTTCATAAAAAAATTTCGACATTCAGGGTTAAATATGACCTTATCTTTTGTCTGCAATTTTGTGTAAACCTTTGCATACTAAACCTTATCTATTTAAGTATAAAAACATAAATGATTGGAACAACAAATCAGAAAATGATAACCCTGCAGCAAGAGGTGGAACCATTAACGTAAGAGCTACGATTAAGAGATAGAAGTGACTTGATAGCTCTTACAGAAAATTATAATTTATTATTATTTCATAAACTACCTGGCATTATTAGCACTAAGTCTTTCAGAGTATTATGTTAATTCTTATTAACTACTTGTTATTACTTTTGTAGATGTTTTATCTCATAGATGTACCTGATGCATAGAAGAAAAAATTTTTGCAAACGAAGTAAATTTATGAATGAGAAAAATGTTAATACCCTCTACAGGAAGATTAAACATACCTAGAAGAAATATAAAAATTTGACTTCTTTGAAAATACGCTTATTTAGTAATCATGGTGTAGGGTTTTTTTTTTGTTTTTTTTTCCTGTTCCGATTTTCACATTAGTTAGTTTCGCGTGTCAGAGACGATATGGTGACAAAGAAACCTCTAGTAAAAATTAAAACGCATCCCTCCCTACAGAAAAAATGAGATACCGTCTATGCTATGCTTACCAAGCGATATGATATAGTATCATATGATGATGTTGCCATAACGCACAATGTTATCCTCCTATCTATCAACAGATGATGACAGTATCATCGGGAAGCATTTGGCGGCCCTTGTTCCGGTAGGCAGATGACACTCCTCCAATAAAACGACAATACCTCAAACGAAGCGGTCATTCGTAAACATGGGGCTTTAGAGATGTATCGGGGGCGAACCAGATGGTGTTACTGGGGCTACAACTGCTCTCCTCTCGGCAACCTGATCCTCCATCAGTCTAAACTGTCTAATTGCCTCCAAGATACTCCGCAATGTTCGGATTTAGCCCAAATTCTGGGTAAATTCTGACTCGGTTTATTACCAAAACGTTTCGACATATTTTCGTTCTAATGCATAACATGTAAAAAAGTCCACTAAAGTTGCAATGACCTAGAACTAACCTAATCAATCATAATTATTATTAGCCATCGATTTTTATATCAATAGAGGCACTATCGGTAATAATAATGTAACACCTTATTATTTTCACTTAAATAAACTAATTATAAAATGAAATAAAATAATAGCATCAGGTAATCAGCCACACCATCCCAATCAAAGTTGGTGCCAATTTCCCCGGCACATACACCTCTCCCATCCTTGACATATCTCAGTTTACTTTAAGTAGCAATCCTGAAAACTTAAAATATCAAAAAATCACGTTCGTTAATTTGAGGGATTGTCCATGACTCGAAACTATAGAGGATCAAGGTTTCGTTAAGTTAGACCATGGTTTTTTTATGATAAGAGATGGTCACAAAAATGTTCGCATTTTGAAATAGCATATGAAGTTATTACAGCTATGAAAAAATCTTTGTTTTGTTTTGGTTTTGTATTTTTACCGCACATTTACTCATTAAAACTCTAAATCACCCCAGAGTAGTTTAGCTAATAACTAATGTTAATATGTGTATCGAAAAAAGATTTTTGGTCTGCTAAGGTACAATGCGTTATATTTCTGGTATGAATAATATTTTAATGTTATTTTTTTGCTTTGTTTTTCTCTTTTGATTTATAAATAATACCTCGTACTCATTGATTACGGATGCGGAGAGCAATATGTTTAATGTACAAAATCTATAAAGAGGGCTCCCACAAAGTCCTAGTTAAAAAACCTTAATATACTTTTTCATACTGAAACATAATAATTTACTCCGTTAGGTGGCAGGTTCGGATGCAGGTGGGACGCAGGCTGCTTTTAGATACATGTTTTGCAGACGAACTCATGTATATTTCACAGGACCTTCTATTCCATTCTCTTTACTGGCGAAGTACTAACTTGGCTACGAGGGCTGAATATCTAATCCCTTGATGATGGCTAAAGATCAACAGAGCAGTGTCATAACCGAATTATTTCGGGAAGCTGAAACGTGTTCTTCGCCTTCTCTCGCTTGAGTATGATCCCAACATGTCTCTATTTAGCTACCGCTTGAGTGAAACACGATTAACTGGAAATTTATCTCGAGATACTTGATCAACGTATCTTTGTCATAGGCGGGAATATGAAATATAGAAAAAGAAATCAAAGCGGTAGTTTTGAACTTTTGCCTATCCGGGTATCTATAATGAGAATAGGGATCATATCAGTACCTGATATAGTAGAGGTTCGGGACCTCCATTTTACGTACCCTTCAAGGGAAGGCACAGCCAAGGACTTTTTAATCCAATTAAAAAAAAAAAAAGTGGCGGGATGGACGAGTGGTCTAACGCGTTAGAAAATATGTGTTGCCCATGGCAACGTCTGATTGCAAATACGAAGATAGCAACACGGAGCTAGGGGAAATTTATTAATACTCGGCATCAATCCCCCACCCTCTCCCCTGGCCTGGGAAACCCTGTATAGCCTACAAGGCGAGGAAGGGGAGGAATAAAAATAAAATAAAATCCCGGACTCCCGTCGAGCTAGGAACCCCCGAAAAATGTAAAAGACGAGTTTTATAAGGAAATATACATTAGAATATTCTAAAAAATGTAAAATGAGTTTGTTTGTCCCATAGTAACCATTAACAATTAAACTATTAATAAAAATAAATAATCTAATTAATAATAAAAAACAGTGACCAACCTTAAATATTGTTTTTCGTTCAACCATGCGCTTTCGCTTACCTGAAAGAAAAAAAAAAATGAAGTTAGCTATACGGTTTGATAATATTACGCTTATAATATATATAATAATATGTAATATAATGAACATATTAAAGACGAACCAACTTCCATTTTACAAACTAAATTTAAAATATAATATAAACTATAAAGTTTTTTATATGATTACTATGATTATGAGGAGCCACCTTTATCCTTTATCCTTGAAACAAAATTAAGAGGGAGAAGGGCTATGTGTTGTACTTTCTTACGCATGAAAATATTAGATATATTTATTTTACTGCTCCAGGAGCTAAAAGATTATAATAAATATTTCAAAGTGAAAACAAAATCATATGGTTTTGTCTATGACATTCAGAAGAGTTCTTGAATTTTTTTTTGTAGGGTCATTCCTTGTCAATTCAACGCAGTTTTGAGCCTCACAATTTCAGATTTTCTTGAAATTTGGTATTTGGTAAAGAAATTTTCTTTAGTACCAACCTATACATTTTTGTATAAGATCTGAAACGGCATGGAATGCGCTGCTAAACGACACCAATCTCCAAGTCTAAGTCAAATTAGGAAAACATCTACAGCTTTTTTTAATCATGATTTTTTTCTTTTTCTGGACCTTTTTGAGGGCTTTAAAGACCATTAATTCAAAAACCGGTTGACTTATCTCAGTAATATTTCACAATTGGTCCAGTAGATACAAGTAATACTCATATACTAAATTTCATGAAAATCTGAGATGGTAAGGTTCGAAATGATATATTTTTGTGTTGGTTTGACGTGGAATGGCCCTGTAACTGTTCAAATACAAATTCTAGATTTCACTTTTACAGTGACTTTAATGTCACTTTATTGTAACTAGTAGTTACTTTTTGTAACGTTGTTAATAATTTCAACTTTTATTTTTAGTTTGGTGTTGTGAATTATAATTTTTTTCAAATAAAAATTATTATTTATCGATCTATCGTAAAGGTTATACACCTCTACACACCTCTAAATTAAAACTGTTGAAACACACATTCGTGTAACAATATAATCAGTAAAAATAAAATCAAGATTGATGAAAATTAGGTAGAAATAGTTAATTTATAGAAAAAGCTAGAGCGAAATGCTATTGTAAGCTGCATTTTATAAATAAATAAGTAGACCCTTTTATACGGAAAGGGCTATCGATGAATATATTATCGAATTAATTGGGATAAAACGATTTATTCATATCCCGGGGATTAAGATGTCGCAATAAGGCTGACAAAGATAATTAGCCGGGGGTGGGGGGGAGGGCGGAATAATAAATGATGGAGCAGGGTGATAGATTGCCGATGGCAGCTCCATCTATCTAGTATCTAATGGCCCCCTCCCCCCCCCCTCCTCTGTCTTCGCTCCATGGTGTCGCTACCCATCTCCGTGTCCGTCGGTAATTGGCTCTCCTTCATGGATAAGTACACAACCATTTGTCAGCAAAATTGTATTAGGCTACCTGGGGCAGATGCAGTAGGTAGGGTGACCGAAGGCATAGAAATCGGCTTTGATTGCGCATGGTGTCCAGAGTACACATTCATCTACTTTATTGGATATCTTTAACAATTTTATAATAATTTGTTTTTCTCCACAGAACTAAGGGACAATGGGAAGATTGAGAAAATTCAGATTCCCCAATTTCGTCGAGGAAAATCAGACAAGAAACAAGTTGACACCTCCAACTTTTCCGCTAACTGAATTTTAATGTCTTTATTTTTTTTTTCCATGTTTTCAAACAAAGGGTTGAACTTTTAATAATATCTGGTATGAAAAAAAAATTTTTAGTAAAATTTGCTCAAAAATTATTTCATGCATGATTTAATTGAGACAACCCTTTCTCGAAAGAATACAGTTAGAAAAAAATTGTATAATCATTACTGTGTGAGTTCGGTCTAATTCTCTACATTTTTTTTTTATTATTGTTTTTGTTAACTTAATCTTTTTCATAATTCGATTGTTTGAGCATTCACGTGTTGCATTATATATACATATAAAAAGTAAGTAAGTAGTAAAAGAAACAAGATTAAAAACAAAGATGTTTTTAAAATTAGACAAAGCTCAATCACTAATGGATATTTAATTTTCTTCTAACTAGATTATCTCTAGAACGCAAGAAGAAAGATTCTCTCAAGTTATACCAACTAGGTTATCTAAAGAACTCAAATTATGCAAATAATCATCTTTGAGCAGAATTTCCCTCGGGATATTTTTTATTTAACATATGCTTTTAAAAGATAAACAGTTATGTCTAAAAAGTGAAAAATGAATAAAAAAAAAATAAAAATTTTGGGGGCAGAAAAAGGACTCCCCCCCTCCTAGAACTTCCCTCTTTCGTACACCAACATACCATTTGGGTGTTTTTTCAAAGATTCATAACTTTATAATTTATTTTCCGTCAATATGTACAACCGAAAGATTTAGTCACAGTGCGGGTATGGCGGTCATGAAGCCATCCAATTTAGCCAAAATGAAACTAATAATATTGTTTTATTTATGTTTTTATGAAGATTATGTATCATGTGCTGTTTTTTCTATTTTTTTAATTTTTTTCTTTTTTTTCTTTGGTAAATACAAAGTGTTGAAGCAACATTTTATTTAACAACGAAATACATATTCATACAAACTATAAATGAAAAATCTGGTGCGTGCGCGCCACACACAACTTTCACTTACCAAGTTACTTAGATAAGAAATTAATGTGTTTTGTTAATTGCCACTTATCAAAGTTATACATTTTTCCACATTCATTTCTAATTTTTGTTTTCATTTGCTCAAAAAAAAAAAAACTAATTTCTTTTATTAGGTATTAAATAAAAGTTTTTACTTGTGATAAATCGGCAATCCAAGCATAATACTCCAAGTCGTCTGATTTTATAATTCTCTATGTACTTGTAACAAATAATTTTCATTAAATGAACAGAACATCTTTAATTATAATGCATTGGTTTGTCATTAAAGGCGTAGGGCGCATGCATGAGCTCAAGGTGTTTTATGAGTTGACGGAATAGTTTTCTTTTTTTCTCCTGTATATGTTTACTTGATTTTCTTCATTTATCATATTTAGCCATTTCGTATTTTTAGGCGTGATGAAAGACAGTTAATTTCTCAATATAAACTAAAACAAAAGTACTTTATAGGTAAATAAAAAAGGCCCCTTCCCCATTTAATCCCCCTCAGAAAATTTTAATACTGATAAAACTTACCTGTTATTATTGAACACCTAATTTTCATTAAACATGACGAATTTGATCAAAATCATTGAAGCCGTTTTTGAGGTAATCGAAAAAAAGGTAAAAATTGGAAAAAAGTTATGAAATAAAGTGCCCCCTCCGTTTGACCAATTTTGATGAAATGTTGGATGTCATATCTTTGGCATATACATACGTCAAATACCCAGTTTGATCAAAATCTTTAAAGCCGTTTTTGAGTAAATAAAAAAAAAACACATTAAAATGATACAAAATTTATTAAGTAAAGTCCCCCCTCTGGTTGATCAATTTTGATGAAATTTTTACATCATATCTCGGGCCTATTGATACATCAAATACTTAGTTTAATCAAAATCGTTAGAGCCGTTTTTAAGAAAATCGAAAAAAACGTAAAAAGTTATTAAATAAAGAAATACACGTTTTAGGGTCCCCTGAGTTCAAATAACCAAGTCCCGCGAAATGGTCTGTGTATGTGTGTGTGTGTGTGTGTGTGTGTGTGTGTGTGTGTGTGTGTGTGTGTGTGTGTGTGTGTGTGTGTGTGTGTGTGTGTGTGTGTGTGTGTGTGTGTGTGTGTGTGTGTGTGTGGTGTGTGTGTGTGTGTGTGAACAGACTAGCTCAAAAACTATTAACCGTGCGGACCTGAAATTGGGTATTTAGTGTATGTATATGCCCGGGATGTGACAGCAAAAATTTCATCAAAATTGGTCAAAGGGAGGGGGTACTTTATTTAATAACTTTTTACGTTTTTTTCAATTTTCTCAAAAACGGCTCTAGCGATTTTGATTAAACTGAGTATTTGATGTATTAAAATGCCTGAGATATGACTGTAAAAATTTCATCAAAATTGATTAACCGGAAGGGGGACATCACTTAATAAATTTTGTATCATTTTCACGTGTTTTTTTTATTTACTCACACACACAGACCATTTCGCGAGACTTGGTTATTTCGACTCAGGGGACCCCAAAACGTGTATTTCCTTTGAAAACCGGAAGTCGAAATTTTTCACGATCGCAATACTTCCACTTACTATATATTTCATATATAGGTAAGTGAAAGTAAAAATTATCTCAAATTATATGCGATTTTTACACTCAAAATTAGTTAGAGTGAATTATTTTTGTAGAAGTAAGTTTAAGAGCATTGTTTCATTTACAGAATGAGTTCGTTTATGTCGTTTAATTTACCAGCAAATAACAGAATTCCGATTATCTGTGATTCGGCACGTGCCACTAGTACAAACAGAAAGAATTAAATTGCATATTTTTTTTTTCTTAATACTTATCTATCATTCTAAAAAGTGAAACAGGTAATTTGAACAGTTTATATTTTGATTTTTTTTTTTTTAATTATTAAATATGATTTGCTTTGCTTTTTTTTCAGTTTGATTCTATTATTATTCTATATACTAAATTTTTTCTTATATTTTATTGTATTGGTATCGCTTTTATCTAATCGTTTGTATGATATGTGCAATATATTCTCTCAAAGACCTTTGTGTTTGTTTGTCCAGCCAGAACATTGTTTTGAACTGGAAGTAAAGATGTGATAAGTACATCTCATAGCAATTGTACTGTTTTCACTGCTAAAGTTTGTTTGTGGACTTAAGACGTAATTTATTTCAATGGAAGAGATCACTGGTACATATTTCAGTTTTGTGGGAAGATTATCACAAGTTAAAATTGTACTAAATTCAATGGGAATTAATTAATTGGAGGTTGATAAGTTCAAGAAGCTATTAGCGCAGCTTAAATAAGACATTCATGAAATATTGTGGCTTTAGAAACTTTTTTTTTTTTGGCTTTTGTACAAGTTTAAATCTGATGAATCTACTATTAAACGACTGATTCAAATGTAAACATTTCGATATTTTATTTTCATTTAGTATTTCTCTTTTCTAATAATATAAATAAAATAATTTTAGAAAAAAATTTAAAAAAACAACAACAGTTCACAAATGATTATTTATTGGTCGGTTTAAAACCATAGTGAAATAAGCGCCAAACCAGTTCAATATTTTTTTTATATTTAAATTACTTATTATTATTTTGTAATCATAATTATTTATATTTGAATAATACAAGATACAAAGTGAAATATATATTGTACTTCAAAAGCAATAGAGGTAATCACAAACCTATTTCACTAAATTCAACTTTAAGTTCAGTTTTCTCAAAATATGTTGTTTGGCGCTTATTTCTCTGTGGCGTACAGTGGTTGAAAATCGACTATTTTCGGAAAAAACCTTGTCAAACCTGTTCTATAAGCCGCAAAAAAATAAAGTTAATATCAGCATTACCACGATTGAATTTCCTATAAAATGTATAAGTTCGAGCCCCGCTTAACCGACTATTCGGATTAACCGGCAGTGTAAGGAAAAAAGAAAAAAAAATATACATCAATTTTCGACTCGAGATCGGCTAGTTTAAACACTTTTGCTGTTTTATGCTATTAATATCCTTGATAGTACTTGCAATATCATTTTATTTCATGAAAACACTCAAGTTAAGTAAAACAAAAACAAAAAAAAAATCATACATTGGAACTATCAATTATGTTTTAATTCTTAACTAGTAAATGTATATCATATTAATATATAAGATTGGGGTCATAAGACTTTAATATAATTTTGATGGTGGGATAGACTGTTCATTATAGGTTTAATAACTGCAACTCTATCTGTGAAAATTCAGTTCCCTAATTCACGCTAAATAATAGCTGAACCTTTTTTAATACCAATCTTCTAAAAACAAATGGATGTTTAAAAATGAAAAGTGACGAAGCCTTTAAGTTATCGGAGGTCATGTTAATAAACTTATTATTAATAATTTCCAAATTCATTCTAAAATCACGGTAGGTGAAAAAGTTGATTGAAAACGAATCAGACTGACTTCATAAATGATGCTACAGACCTGGTAAGTAAGGCATGATGTTTTACTAAACGATTAGGAATAACCTATTTAGAAGCACAAGCTGCATAGCGAATAAACTGCACGAAATAGCATAGGTATTTCAATAAAAAAAAAAATCCCACATGTACAGACGCAGGTGGACGCAGCTAGAATATGTTTTAATATTTCCTTAAATGTATCTTCTTCTTAGAAAAATGGATTTTAAAACTGCGCTCGGCTGCGCTTGAAAAATATGGATTACCAAAAAAATTGTTTGTCTTAATTTTATTGCATTTATTCGGGATTTTATTTCGGGGTTAAAACATAGACCAAATAGCATCATCTTTATGCTAGTGTAATATGTGAGATCTCTTTTCATGATTATAAAGGAAAATCGCTTTAAGAAACCAAAATGCGAGTTGTAAAAATTATTATAGTGTTATAAACCTTCCGTTGAAAAATAAACTTTTTCAATGATCGATTTTCAAAGGGTCCTAACAAGTTTAAAAATCAGAATATCTCCGAAAAATTGATGGAATGTGTCATTTAACTATTCTTTTAATTAATAATGAAAAGAAAAAGAATATTCCAATACCTTCAAAAAATAGGTTTTTTCCGCCTTTCAACCACTGTGTGGCGTTACACCCTCCAAAAAATATCGTAAGTAAAAAAAAAAAAATTCTATACGCTCAAAGTAAATCATGTTATTCTTTACTCTCAGTATTAAGAATTCCCTGTATAATAAATAATGGATTCCCTTTCTACGGAACACATCTCTTCCAGATACTGTTAAGCATTGCTTTTGTTTCTGTAACCTCTAGAGTGAAAAGAGATTAGATACGCAGTACCTCGATTAACCAACAGCCTCAGAAACAAGCTCGGAGGATAACCAGAAATAGAAGTGGGACGACGAGGCTAACAGGGTTAAAAGTTGGGACCGGACCCTTAGGCACAAGATCTGGGAATTAAAAAGCCTTTGTTCCCTCTAAGAGGGCGCTGCGGGCATTCCGAGCTCGGGATTAATTAACCTTTAATTGACCGACGGATTCAAAAGAGATTAGAGCCTCCAATATTACAACTATTAAATAACTATCTGTTATTAATTAATAACCGGTTATTTCTGTGATAACGTCCATTAATTCGTATCCTTAATTTTAAACATACGTTGTTATTATCTATTAACCTGGTCAGCTTTTTTCTTTACACTCTAAGTTCCAATGCCGAGTAAATTGAACTTCCCTGAAGTCTGGAATCCCTAAATGGATAAGGATGTCATTCCTCAGAGAAAACTGTGTGTTCAAACGGACCCGATATGATTATCTACATGAGGGAGGTGTATAGAAGAGAAATATTTTAAACTACTTTTCTTCTAAGACCAATTTATTTATTTATTAGATTTGTCTATACCCGAAGGTGTCATTGGCATTTTTTTTTTTTTTCAAATTCTATTATAAAATCGGACGAGTTTCACGAAATTCTCAACACAACTAATAAGTTTCTCAACACTTTCCTCGGTATCCTGCAGTATTTCTTTCAATGATGTGCTCATTTTTAATTTTTCAATTCAACATTTTAAATAAATGCTCTTTTTTTGGTTATTTCCTTGATAAACAAATACCTAAGCTGTAGGATAATATATTATAAAAAAATGAATTTTAATATATTACTTTACTTTAAAATATTTCTACTTACAATGACAAAAAAGGGTATTAGTTTGTTTGTTTAACGGCACTTTACACCACTAAGGCTAATCGGATGTTATAGTGGGAGTCCTAAATTTTGCCTACCCAGGTCTAATTAGGATAGGGATCTTTAATTTAAGAGTACCTGGCATCATACAGGCTCGGAACCTCCAGTTTACGTCCTATCTGAGGGACGGCATAGGCAAGGATTTTTTACTCCCATTAAAAAATCCAAGGGACACCTCGGGACGCGAACCCGCGACCTTTAGAATTGTAAGTTTCTATGCTAACCACAACACAGGTGACCCCAAAGGGTATTAGTTTACTAAAATGTTCTATCAGTTTGAGCAGTAAGTCCTTTAACAATGTTTGTGTTCCTGCTTTTTAAGTCAATTTATTTATTCTCGTGACTTTAGTTGCCTTTATGAGGTCATTTAAATGTTTAAAGCGCACTTTTAAAAGGTTTTACAGCAAAGTACGACGCTTTCGTATAAGCCATTTTGCAACATGAAAATACCCAAGTGATGTTGTTGGCCAAGGAAAAATTATGGAATGGCTAGCGGTAAGTAAACGTTTTGTCTCATCCTCCTTATAGACTCAGATAGTGCACATAGAGATCAACCAGTTTATGGTTTGTTTAAATCAATAACTAATTTTTCAAAAGATCGGATCTTTAATTATTATGACTACATGCAATGTGAATGTAAAGGATTCTTCACCTTTAAAACCAAAGGAGTGGTACTAACATGAAATTCAATTTCTGCGAGGAAGTGGAATTTAAAAACTATGGATTTTACTTTGATGAGTAGTTTGTTGGTGGATTAATTTTTTTTACCACAAAACATGCGTAGCCATTAGCGCCCGATCAAAATGAAATAAATTTTATGGATATAAATAAATATATATACCATTCTTTCAAAAGCATTCTTCCATAAAATAATATTAATTAAATTACTACAAAAAAGTAATTTTATTATTATTATTAGTATTTGCTTCACAATTGCTATTTGAGTAGCCTCAGTATTGAAATACTTTAGGAGATTCCTATTTTATATAACTTTCGAGTATAGAAAGAATCGGCAATCTTCAAAGGTTGTACCTGTAAAGTTTGCGTTACAACTGATATTATTGTCAAGTCTCTAGAATTAATTAAAGCTATTAAATATTGATTAGATAATTTATTAATTATAAAAAGCCTCTCCAACCGTTCCTCTCTGTGATCATATTCAAACACGTTTTCCTGCTTTAAAAATTTGTATTAAATAAATAATTTAAAGTAAAATTTCACCGCTCCGGGGCTGCTAATGTTACAATATTTAATTATTAAAGAAAGAAAAAATATTTTTAACAATAAGCCCTTTTCCTCTAATCCCCATTAGTCATTTAAAAAAAAAAAAATCTTTTCCTTTTTACTTTGATGATATAATCTTCTCATTATGGTCACTATCTCATTCATGGCAATTTCCTCTTCCTAATCCTCCACCCACCTTGTCCTTTTCAACTCCACAATATCAAAATTACCACATTATACCTTACCATTATTTTCTATTTGTCATGGATTGAAGAAGCCTATGCAACAAGAATCGTCCTCAATAATAATCATCATGATACTTTCATTTTCTTTACTTTACTAAACACAAGAAGAAGAATTTTTTACCATTATAACTATAATTCATTATAGACGACTTGTATATTCAATATATCAAACACATATAGATAGATAATACATCAACTTATAGACGAATACTTCAAAAAGAAAACAAGAAATGATTTAATAATAAGTTTTATTGTAGGAGTAATAATAATAATAATAATAATAATAATAATAAAGTGTTTTATTTACATTTTTACAAAATAACAAAAGAAATTCATATAATATTTTACACAATGCATGGACATTGTCCGTCTGCAGAGTTGCGTTGTAAAATTTAAAGGAAATAACAGTTTTATCCATAATAGCTTAATAACTGTGAAAGCTGGCCTAGTAATAAAACTAATACAAATAAAAGATAAACAGCTAAACAGAGTGTTTACTATTTAGAATTAGAGTTTCTATGGGTATTCATTTCTAAATCCACCTTTCAGACAATAATATGACTGTTAATCAATATTAATAATTAAACTGTTCTGAGAGAAAACATCTATAATGCCAGGCTTTAATGTGAAATTTATAAAGTTTATTCCAGTTTTGGCCATTCAATTCAAATTTTTCACAAAGTTTTTTAAACTCTAAAAACCAAAATATATTTTTATTGATGATTTGTTCAGCGAGGATTCTTGGTAATCTGTAATGTGGTAGCGAAAGTACCTTCCTAATATATTTATAATGCAGACTTAATGAATATAAAAACAAAGGCTTTGCTCCGGTTTCCAAATATAGAATAAAATTTGGTGCATAACGGGGTAGTGAAAAAGTCTTCTTGATAAAAAAAGTATAAAAGCTTTCAATTATCTCAAAACGCTTTAAGCCCCATACCTGTGCAGCGTAACATATAATTGACCGTATAGCAGCGTTAAAAACTTCTAGTTTTGCGGAAATCGGAACTTCGTTATTTTTGAAAACTTTTCTGAAGGTTGACTGAATTCCAAACTTTGCGCGGTTAACTTTTTCTTCTAAATGTGCTGTCAATGACAATTTTGTAGTCAAAATCAGTCCAAGGTATTTATATCTATTAACAATTTCAATATTTTTACCGTTATATAGCCAGCGATCACTCCTCGCTAACCTACCGCCTCTTCTAAACACCATAATTTTACTTTTGTCCAAATTAACAGTTAGGTTCCATAACTCGCAATATTTCACCACCTTATCTATCATGGACTGCAACACAACCGGGTGATCTGCCATCAGTACAATGTCATCAGCGTACAGTAGGCATCTAACATTAATACCCGCCACGTGGACCCCTCCTTCAATATAGTCATGAAAGTCATTAATAAATAAAGAGAATAGAATTGGAGACAGTAAACAGCCCTGCTTAAGACCCATTTTCGTTTCAAAACCTTCTGTTAAGCCATTTGAAGTCCACACACAGGCTTCTGTATTGCTATGCAAGCTCTTCGAAATTCTAATAAATCTACTAGAAAGACCCATATTATGTAGTTTATAATATAAAGCATCTCTACCAGGACTGTCAAAAGCAGCCTTGAAATCTATAAACATACAATATAATTTACCCCCTTTATTTTCTGTTTTAAGCTTTATTATGTTCATAAGATTAAATATGTTATCAACTGTGGAATAGCCCTTTCTGAATCCCGCTTGGTATTCATTTAATACATTATTATCACTTACCCACTGACTTAACCTCTTCAACAACAAGCCAGTGAACACCTTCGCTATGCAGTCAGAAAATGCTATTCCTCTATAGTTTTCCACGACATCTCTAGCTCCTTTTTTGAATAAAAGGAATATTATAGATTTTTTGAAACTTGAAGGAACTTCACCGATTTCATACATGTAATTAAATAAGTTTAATAACTTTTCTAGAAAGTTATGGGGACTATTCTTTAAAAATTCGTACGGGACGCGGTCAATTCCCGGTGCTTTCCCATCTTTTGACTTGGCCAGCACTTCCAATAGTTCATCGAATTTAAATTCCTTGTCTAAAGATACCACTTGTACAAATGGCGGTGCATAGCTAAAAGGTTCTGATCTACATACCGGGTTCAATAGACTACTAAAATGGTTGACCCAACTTTCCCCTTTAATGGAAGTATTACCAATAAAATTTACAATCTTTATCTGTTTAATCAGTGACCAGAACCCATTGGAGTCATGAACATCCTTAAATTTTCTATTTATCTCAATAAAATATTCCCTTTTTGTTTTCTTACACAGCTCCTTATATTGCTTATTACACAAAATATACATGCGTCTAAATATATTCGAATTTGTTTTTCTAACTATATTTAACAGAGCAAATGACCTGACTCGTAACCGTTTACAATCTTTATTAAACCACTTGTGATTCATTATTCTTTTATTCGGTTTCTTATTACAATTAACGTAGCCAAGATTTGATGACTTCTTAATTAATTGAACAAACATATCTATTGTGTCTTGTAAACTTACTGGAATATTATCCAAATTATTGACCATTTTTTCTAACTTTGTTTTAAAATACTTTTCGTCCAGTTCTGTCCATTGTAATTTCGGTATTAATGGTAAATAAAATTCATTTCCGGAATTAGCATTAAGGTTCAAATTTAGCTTCAGGGGCATGTGATCAGAGAGCACCTTATACAACACTTTAAAATCATTGACCCTTTCGAGCAATTCAAAAGAAACAGCACATATATCGTTGACGGATGTGCCAGGGCCTCCTACAAATGTATATTCACCATCCGGGTCTCCTTGAGTCCTACCATTCATTATTATTAAGTGATGATCAGAACAACAGTCCAAAAAACGTTTTCCTTTATTATTAATTACCTTGTCCTTAGAATTCCTAGTCAGACCAAATTTACATTTTCCTTCAACTAATTCTGAAGGCATTATTTGTGCATTGGCGATTCTCACATTTAAGTCACCAATAACGATTACATTTGATAAGTTGCTATTCAAAAAATTATCCAGTGCATCAAACTCGGCCTTCCAATCACTACCGCTGATATACTTGGGCAAAATGTAAAATGTTTCAAAATGATTGCTAACCCTTATTAAGGCAAATTCATTAATTTCAATAAAATCAAACATATTTACAAATGGGCTTTTTAACTTAATTCCATACAGGCAACCACCCTTGGCCCTACCATATTTATGTTCTTTTTTCGCTCCTATCAAATATAACTTAAAACCATTAAACATGTTTTCACAAAAACTAAAATCTTTATCTTCTAAAAATGTTTCATATAGAAAAAATAAATCATAATTTTTTACAAAAGATATAAAATCTAATTTATCTATCTTGTTTTTAATACCTGCTACATTGTAGCTTAATACAGAACAATCTACCTCCGAACGCTGCACTTCTTCATCAAAAATTTTCACTTCTACCGAACCTTTGTTTATTTTCACTAATTCTAGTTTTTTGAACAATTATCTGCAGCCATGTTACCTTCGGGCAGTAGCTTCAAATCGTCTCTATTCTGAGCAGTAAGCCCTTTCTCTTCATCCCAGAAAAACTTCTTACCTTTGTATAACAAATAATTACTTCTAACCACCACTCGTTCATTTTTGTCTTTCTCGGTGATTTTGGCCTTAATTTCAAATAACTTCCTTCTTAATGCTCGATCATAATTTATTGTTTATACCTTGAGCAGAGGCAATATCGTAACCAATGAAGGTCTACTGAGGTGCGATTATTGCTAGTTGAAAACTTTATTGTAGGAGTATTGAAGGCCAAAAATTATTAACTTTAATTTTTTCTAGATTGTAAGTAGAATCTATAAAAAATTGTATCCACTATTATTTTCATGTGTTTAAGGTGCAGTTGGAACTGAAGCCACCAAACGGAATCGAATAAAATTTACAAAAGAAAATTTTAGTTATACTTTAATTATATTTATATATATTTCTGATCTTTTTTCTAATTTTAAATAACTTTATCCTCCAGCTGAAAATATTTTATTTTATAGACCCAAATCGATTAGAAGTTATCCAACAATATTATAAATTATTATAATAAGTCAAACTCATGACGTGAAATTAAAAAAAAAAATTAAATAAATTTGAACCGAAGTTCAAAGTAAAGAAAAAGTATAATAAATGGTTACAAAGAACTATTTTGAATTAAAAAACAAGTAATTCAAGTCGACGAGACACGTGCACGTCGTGAGAAATTATATCAGCGAAAATCAAATTCCTCAGACAGACTCATTACGCAGCCTTGGATAATATTTGACCAAAGGGGCTAACACGTCAAAATAAAACGAAATACTGTTAGCGAAAGACTCTACTCTCTTTTTTCCAAAAATGGGAAACAAAAATCTTTGTTCCAAATCACCTAAACTAAATACAGAAACATTTCTCCTTAAAATGATATGTGCTTACGCCTCACATATTTTTGGTACCTACTGTGATAATAACGCACAAACTACAAACTTATTACAGCAGCTGCCCAGGACGAAAATAAAAAAAATTCTATACACCGAATTAGACAAAACAACTATTAATCAACACATAACGTATACTTTATACACATTTTCATAATATTTTACTGTTAAATGGCGTGTCCACAGCTAAAATGCTTAATAGGAAGTGACTAAAATAAACTGGATTCTAGTCTGAACCTCATGCCTAAAATGCCATGTTATAAAACGCCATATATCAGAATTCCTGATTGTCTGCTTAGCTGAAGGTGCGAATAAAATTGTGAAGAGAAATAAAATTCGAAAAGTTTGGAATATTTTTTTTTGGTATTAGTATTTTTTTTTGTACCACTGTTCTGTATTGGTTAATAGCAGTATTGATGATTTTTAGTGAGCAATGATAAAATAATTAACAAAATTACCAGAAACTATTATATCAGATGTTAAATATGAAAACGTCATCATTGTAACTACTAAGAATATTATTACAATATACAATTATACTCGTAAACAAAAAAGAATCTTTTATCTTCTAATAAAATATTTTAAAAAAGATATAATTTTAATTCAACGAACTCATTTTTTCTCTTCATTACCATTTTATCCTCTATATCATTTTATCATTTTATGTAATGACAAGCGTTTGTAATTTGCCGTTCCGAGAATTGTTGAAAAAATTATAATTAATTCATGAGTCGTAATTCAGAGAAATGTTTTAGGGAAATAAATACATATCTGACAGGAAACAGGAAACAGAAATGGAATTTTTGAAAGGATCGGAAAAGTTGGCTTGTCAAAGCGAGAAGTAACGTACTCATAATCAGTCGAATATATTTAATTCTATGACGTTTACCTAATGTTAAAGTAAAAATCCTTGGCTATGCAGTCCTTCGGACGGGACTTCCAATGGAAGTCCCGAGCCTGTGCGATGTCAGGTAATCGTTAAAGATCTTTATCCTACTTATAAATTGATATAAAAATGTATAAATGTCACTGTAGCATCATCCGATTAGCGATAACAGTATAAACAAACAAATAACTTAAGTATGTACCTAAGTAATAACTTGATTTGATAAATTTGAAAATTTATCTTTAAGGATTTAAAGACAATTTTCCTCCTCTTTTTAAAGCTATGTTATGTTATGTTATGTTCACAAGATATTATTGGTGTTTGCGGTGATGTGAGGTCCTATTAATATAATCGGAGGGGTCTTGTTTCAGCAGGAAATGGCAAACGATACATGTTTTGACTTGTTCATGTTGATTCCTAATGTTAGCACGTATTAGGTATTCGTTTTGCTATATTTGCTTGAGTCCTTGTCAAAAGTATGTTTTACAGCAAATATACGGCACACGTTTTAATTAAGGAAATCACGCATCCAAGCGAATACAAAATGACACTTCCTAAAATGGTTGTAAAGCCAAATGTGATGAAGCTTAGAGATGTAATTAGTAAATATTGGTGTAAATCGCATCAATATGTTTTTCTTTAGAATTTCTTATAAATGAAAATACTAATAATGTGAAATGCCTAATTCCTATAATAAAGAAAGAGATTGATGTTTTTTTTTTAAAGTGAAATATCTTAAAAAATGTAAGAATTGAAACTAATGTTATCCATCACACTTTATATATTTTTTAAGACATTCAAATTCTTATTAATTTCATAGATGACAAATTCTAAAAAGGTCTCACAAATAACATATTTTTTCAAACGAGTGATACGATTTACATCGATATTTACACACTAAATGTGTTCAAGCATCATTACATTTGGCTTTAATGTCATTTTACATGTTTCCTATGTCCCACAATTAGTTCCACTCTTGCTGCTAGGTTGCCTGCAATTCGAAAAGTATTGGGGAAAAGTTGGTTTTTGTTATTCATTAAAGAAAATTATGAAAGGCAGTGAGAAAGAGTCACGGCTCTATTCGAATTCCTTAACTGCATGGAATACTGTAAATAGATATAAACCTAAATTATACAAAAATGTTTTGGGGTAGATTTTGGGGAAGACGCAACATCAAAAATAAATAAATAAAAACATGTGCAAGGTTCATTGAAGACTATTAAGAATAGTCACAACACATAACATTCAACTACGACGAGATACATGCCCACCACTTTATATTGGCGATCAACAAATTTCTCAAACAGAAAAAGAACGATAACTTAGACTAATATTTGACAGAAGGATGACTTGCGATCCTCATGTCAATACGTTAAGCAAATGACCAAACTATACTCAACTATATTTTACAAATCATCAAAATTAAAAATCAGACAGAAACTTAATACATACACATATTTACTGAATCCTATATTGACATACGGCTCACAAATTTATGGTTCAGCAAAAAGACACACATACGAAAACTACAAATCTCTCAATCCAAAATTGTAGGACTAATTACGAACGCACCTTTGTACGTTAGTAACAAAACACTACATACCGACTTTACAATTACCAACTATCGACTAATAAATAAGAACCCTCTTTTCTTAAATTGTACGGACTTAACAATAGACTTATTAATTGCATGGCCACGAATGACGCCTTATATGAGGCGACAGAAAGTTGGATGAGGGACCTTTTCTCCTGAAAAAAGACCGGGATGATGTGGGACTTCCCACATGCCTTAAAATGCCAACATGCAGCAGTTAACATCTCATTTGCTGCTTGTAGCTTCGTTGCGACAGGTGCAAATAAAAGTCTGAAGTTAAAAAAGAATGTAATGTAATTATTGCGAAAAACATAATGAATATTTAAACGAAATTAAATAACAGAGGGAACATCGCGATAGCTGTTTTGAACCAGAGATTAGAGGCTTCGAAGCGGATCTGATTTCAGTAGATACCAGACCTCATTTAAATGAGCAGAAATAGCAGGCAACCACCAAACCGTCAAACGTCTGATAATGGGGTGGTAATGATCTTCCAGAATTAGACCTAGTTTCAAAACATATCCCCTTTATAAAATGTTTTTCTAGGACACCTTAAAAAAAGAAAAAATAATTTCTAGTTCTGTAACTTATTTTTATAACGTAAAAAAATATATATATTTTTTTAATTTTAAATTTGAATATATTAAGTTCAATGTTATGTTATGTTAAAAGTTATGAATTAAAAAAAAAAAAAAAAAAAAGGAGAAGAAGAAGAACGTATTGCAAAGAAACCATCAATTCATTGATCACTAAATGGTTTTATGACTTGTAAACCCCAATAAACAAAGAAACAAAAACCATAGTTTTTTCAAGGCGGTAATACTGTAAACCCAAAACGCGTTAAGAGATGATTTAAAGAAACACAGAAGAAACATTGATTTGTATTGGAAATTTCTGTTAGTAATTTTAGTAGTTATTTAGTTACTTATTTTTATAAGAAGGCTTAAATCTGTCTGACATTAAACATTTTATTAATATTTTAAAATTACCGGCTTCATTTTTTAAGCAGTTAAAACAGACACAGAGATAAATCAAAGGAGAGCGATTTTTGAGAGAAATAAATAATAAGAGCATATAAAATGGATTTAAAAAATAGACCAATTCACTCTTAAATATTTCTTTGATAAAAAAAAAAGTCAATATGACTTTGTAACTCACCGTTTAAATAATGCAATTTAAATTCGTTTACAAACGATTTTTGTTATTAATTCACGATGCTTCACAATGTATGTTCCAACACGCACTTGAAACATGTTGACAACTCTTTTCCTCGCGCAGTATGCCTTTACTTGGTAATAATGGTCTGTTAGTGAAGGCGTACTTAGCCTAAGAGTTGCCAACGTCTTGTTACAAGTGCTTGTTAGATCATAGCTTTAGTTTCTTATAGTGTAAATATAAATCGCACTTATGAACAAAACTAAAAAAGCATAATAAAAAGGAAAGTATGAAAAGTATATAATTTTTAATTTTTTGCATGTGTTTGTTAAAAAAAAATAAAGATAAAAATTAAATTATAATTAAACGCTCTGAAGAAATATTTTTCTTCGAGCCTTGGCTCTCATTTACGAGTATGTTAAACGATCATTTCTAGGAGGATTGTATCAGGAAGTATTAATCGTCATTGTAAATGTATTTTTAAATTAAAATAATTCGATGAACACAAATTTTATCGAATCATTTCATTATTTTTTGAAAAGATTATGTATATCAGCAATGCACAATGCAAATGCTTATGAGGCACATATAAATAGAAAATAAGCCAGAGGAAAATACGCTGATTTTAAATTAAGATAGCAAGACAAACCCACCACAGCTACCCTGTTATAGTAAAAGCATTGAAATGCATAGAAACAGGAAGATATAAAAAAACAAAAAAAAAAACACTGATCGGTCGATTTGAAAAATCTTAAAGAGTTAAAAATATATATAAATTGTATATATAAATTATATGATATTATGTAGAATCTATATGATAAATCTAAATATTTTTTTGCATCAGTATACTGAGTTAAGTAAAGGTATAGTAGTTATATCGGCAAAGTTGTGTGTGGAGGAAGGGGAGGGGGAGGAGAATGGTTTATTTGACCCCAGGTACCAAGTATTTAACTTGATAAACCCCTTCATGATGTGGTTATATAACCTACTTAGGAGTTATATTCCCTTATAGTACCCACTTCATATTTAGCAGGGTTACAATAGCGTTTTAAATATTTATAACTCGTCTCGGGTAGCAGGAAGTTTCCAGGGGAAAAAAGTAACAAAGAAGAAAACCGAGTGGCGATATATTTTAGCCGAGGATAAGTCAACTTTAAGCACTCAACTTACTAATCCTGCCATCTAGGGAGTTTTGAGGGTGAAAATTTACTAAACTTCTTGAATTTGAATAGTTTATGGGCCATTAACTTGCATCGATATGAATAGATGGTTGCTTAACTCTATCCCTTATTTATATTAATTCTTCCCTGTAACAACCAAGCAGTAGATATTTCATGCCCTATTTTTCCATTTTTAAGTTAACAAAATGTCTCATTTAAAAAACCATTGATGGAATTGCTAACACATTAGTTAGGTTCGACATCCATAATACCCTTTTCCAGTCGGTTTTTTTCGTTTTATTACTTAGCGAACAGGGAAATAGTCTTTCTTTATTTTTTTCTTTTTTTGCTTTTATTAGCTCAATAAAATGGTCAGGAAGTCCTCCCAGAGTGGTAGGAATAGTAATTACAAATTTAAAGTTTTATGTAAACTAGGCAGAAAGTTCTGTGTAGGAACTGTGTCGCATCTCGGGGGACACATCTGAAAGACGAGGATCCATAAAAGTGGCACGGAATATATTTCACTTAAAAATTACATTAGTAACTCATTTTCATAATCATCATAAAGTGATTTTTAAACAGCTCATTCGTTTTTTTTCTATATATACATAAACCATTAATTAACTGGGCTATAATGATTATTATTTATTATTTCCTTTGTTTATGACCTTGACAATCATTAAATAAAAGAAATAAAAATTAATTAACCATTAGTAAATCCTCTTTATTATTTATAACTGATGAGAAAACATTTTTCATATTATTTGACGATAAACCTGCTATATTTCTCTTTTGTTTATAAGTTGAACATTAGTTGACATTTCTTTACATAAAAAATATTCTAAATTAGAAGCCTGTCTGAGATGGTGGGTAGCCCTGATGGGAAAATTCCAGCTTAACGATGATGTAAGATATACTCGGAAAATCTTCCCTCTTCTTCAAAAAAATTCATATATTCGCGAGTAGGGATTATTCACATATGGAAAGAAAATATTTTTACCTTAAAACTTTTTTTCATGAAAATTACTGCCCACACAAAGCGGTGCTATTTTAATGTATATATTTATAACATCTAGCGAACGAGGGTAAAAGCATATTGTTATAAATCCACACTAATCCATTTCGGAAAATCCATTATCACGATTAACACTGCTAGAGTTACAGTTTCAAAATTGTATTTTCATTTCACTAATTATCTAAAAATATCTCCTTTTGTTACTAGAAAACACATTTTTTTCCCTCGATTTACCTGATAATGAATTTTATTGCAGTTTTATACAATCGATGAGGAGAAAATATTTGCTCCAATGTTACATTAACCTTAAACGACTGGGTACTGCATGGCATGAGTGGAGTGGGATCTGTTGATAAACGTAAATTCGGATTATTTTTCTTGCATGTAAAACCTAGTCTAAAATGACAAACAGCCTAGTGTTCAATAATGATGTGGTTTCATCGCACTTAATAGTAAATGATAAATTAATAATGAAATGATACCAGCATAAGTCTACATAATAATGAATGTAGAAAAATAAATAAGATTAGTAGGATTTAGGAAGGGCAAAAACTTAAAATTAGAATCTGGTATAAAAATAAGGGTCGCCTGCATAGCCGACTATTAAGCCTAAGGTTACTGGTTCGTGGGCCTAGGATATTTAAGAAGGATTTAAAGGGAAGGGGGTCCTAAGTCATTAAGATGTTCTCATGGATAGGCAAAATTTAGGAATCCCACTGTATCATCGTACTATTAGTCTCAGTAGCATAAACTGACTTTCAATATATATATTGTTTTAAACTGCACCGCCTTCGAGAAACTGAGGGCTAAGTTAATGAGGGAAGCTGAGCTCTATGTTCTGTCGGAAAACAACTTCCCTCAACTAATGGAAGAAAGAAACTACCCGTACTACAAGGAATTCGTGTACGGGTGGAAAAATATTGTGGGACCACAGCTCTTCAATCTCGGAAGACGAGGACCAGCAGTGGGAAGACCGCCAGATTAACAACTTTAAGTGGACGGAACATGGAAAATGGAAATGGAAAATTAGGCAAGTTCCATACGGCTCGTAGGGAAGACGGAACAAATTGAAGAGATAACGCACAGTTCATAACAGATTACTTCTGTTATATGGTTTTACAAGCAGCAGTTGTTTGCTACCCAGGAATGGGTAACATCCAACTGGTGCTAAAACCGTTTTGCCCATTAGGCAAGGTAGGGCTGCAAAATAAAATAAATAAAATAAAAAACTGACTTTCAATAAAATTAAAAAAAAATCTTTACAAAAATATAATTCCCCAAAATAAACAATGTATCGAATATTATGATTAGATAATTATAATTATTCACATATCAATGGGGTGAAGCTCAATTATTGCGTAGTATAGTTGGTTTTCTGTAATGGACAATTATAGGGACCAGGAAAAGATCGGAAATAACCCACCCCCAAATGATTTGCATTTATAATCTTCGACAAGGCCATTATAATAATCGGTTGAGAATGATATTACAGCCAGCAGATGTCGGTGCAGGGCCTAGCACATGTCAGCTCACAGCTAATCTCATCATTAGCAGGAAACGACTCCATAGAGATATCATTGTTTCCGCAGCAATAGTGTACCTTTCCGGTTAACTCTAGCTCTAGTGGTCACTATCTCGCCCAACCCTCAAGGGGAGCGTTAGTCCCGTAGTTTCATGATTTGGCTTCAGCTATAATTAGAGCAGTAAAATCGATAGTATATCCCTCCCAGCCAAATCGGATTCGTTCCCATTGAATATCCATCCAGAGCGAGCATTAATGGCTCACATTTTTTTTTTCTTTCTTTAAAGCTCAAGTATTGAAGTTCTAAAAAAGTTTGTTCTTTGGATTCGGACGAGAATACTTTATGTATCCAATACTATATATTTTTATTTTATTTTTCCCCACATGATCTATCTCCTTTTTTACTGCACCGACAAAATAAAATAAAAAATTGATATCTAAATAAATTAATACCTTTGATACATTTTCAAGTAAATATTTGTTCGATTATTATTTAATTAAGGAAAAACCTACGTTTATTTGTACTGATTATCATTGTTAAGAAAAACAAAACCAAGAAATAAAGAAAACTACAAGAAATGAAGTAAACTGTAAAGTGTTTTTTTATTTTAATACTCCTGTAACATGTATTCACGACTTACCTTCGATACAATGTACCTAAGTAGATGCAAATACTGTTAAGTAATTTTTATAGACATAAATTATCAAATTATAAAACAATCCAGTACGACATTCAGAAATTTAAATGCATATATATATTTTATTTCTTGCATAAATTAAAAAAAAAAAAACTTGGTAAAAAGTAAAAAGGAAGAGGGGCAGCTCAGTGGTAAGGCACTGAACACCAGGGTTCGATTGTGGTGTGGCAGGATATCATTTCTATTATTCTGCTTGACGTTACTGGTACCCTCTTGGAGCTCTCTAAGGCTCTGCAAATCTTGATATTCGATAGTGATCATGGACAAATCTCTTCATTGCGCCAAGAAACAGAACTTTCTTTGCAATAGGTCTCAATGTATATAAAAGCATTTTTTATGTATTTTATTTTTTTTAATAGGTAGGTACTACTTATCTTGGCTTTTCTAAAATTGATAAACAAACATTCCATTAGCCCCGCTTAGACGGAATCAAGAAAAACAGACGAGTATTAGGAACGTGTTCACGAATATAATAATAGTGGATTGCTATTTAAAACTTTACAACAGTTAAAATAAAGGCCTTGATTGCCTTTATTAGGTTGTAGTTCTCGACTTCCGCCCACTTTCCTCGCTCAAACGGATTAAACAAAGACACCACAAGCGCTTTTCTAACGTCTCGATCATCTCCGTCATTTTAGAGATTGTGATTAGGGAGTATTGATGGGATCATTATCACAGGTAGTTGATAATTTCACAAGGAAAAGCCACTCCTTGACAATGGTACCATTTTTTTAAAAATCGAAATTAGTCTTCTATTCAGTTCATTTATTATCACTATTCAGTTCCGTAGAGTTAGCAAATAGCCATTATCGAATGAATGCTAGACACAATGCACAAATGGACCTATACCACAATCAGTAGAGCTGTCAGTAAGCTAATGGGTAATGGGATAACGGTAGCCGCATACCATATGGTTGGTGTGGGGGGAGCACATGACGAGGGGAGGCGAACCCTCGGGACCATGGGGATCCCCAAATGATATTTTTGGAATTCATTATTAGTACACCAAATGTCAATCATGGGCGGTCGAGCCGAAATAGACCCGCGCCAGTAGTTCGATCTGACAGAAGGGGGCATATCAGTCACATTGGAGGATATCAGACACAACAAAATGTATGAAAAGTATATTTTCTGAACATTTCATTCTAATTTAAGCGATTTTTTTCAAATTATAGTATACAAGCTATAAATAATCATGTGTTGAAATCACTCCTCTGACCTAGAAGCGGTACTACTTTACACCCAAGAAAAACTTTCTATAGTAACCGGGAATTTCCGTGATTTGATAACTAATAGAGTTAGTTGTTTACTGCAAGGAAAATAATTTATCTTTGTTTTTATTTTTATTGTTTCATTAGGCGAGATGCAACCAGGTTACCATTGCTCCGAATGAAATTCATTAGAGCTACTATTGTTTAAAAATTAGCGTGTAGACATTTATCTAAAGCGTTGGAGGAAGAAAGAGTCTCTGATAGAACACACAGAAGAAGGATAAAATTAAAAATAAAAAAATGTAATGCGTTCCTTCTGATAGGCTTTTGGGCGATAAAGCTGAACCGTATATGGTGGAATATTAAAAAAAATAAATAAATTACGAGCTGTTGGAACAGAAAATAAAGCTAAATTCAGAGAGGTGCGATTAGAAACGACTTCATGATTGTTTCTTTTTTTAACGTCACTTTATAGTACTAAAGCTAATAGGACGATGCTACAGTGAAAGTCCTAAATTTTGCCTATTCACCGCCTGTATAAATAGGATAGGGATCTTTAACCAGCTCACAGGCTCCGGAACTCCGTTATAGCTCCCATTCTATGGACGCCAAAACTAAGGAATTTTACTCCCTACTAAAACATATAAGACACCAAGCGGAATGCGATACCGCGACTTTTTCAGGGCTTCATAATAAAGCCAAGCCATTTACAATTTTAAATGTCCTTAATTTTAATTTAACCCACATCAAATGTGCAGTTTTACTGGGTCACGTAGGTGGGGCGTTCGAACACACTGATAGTTACCGGTCGCTTTTTAGTCTCAATATAGATACTACTGAGAAAACTGATATATATATTTTATTGCTACAAAAATAGTATTTGCCTTTTATTTGTAACTATTAGTCGAAAAATTGAAGTTAGGAGTTTTAATTATTTATTAAACATAAGAGGTAGAGATATATCAATGCGTATCTGAATTCGAAGCGTTGAAGAAACTATGTATTTGTAATATAATGTTAGTCCTTAGGAGCGTCACGGAAACGTTATGATATGTGAAGGGTACCGTGATCCGATTCTCCAGATTTAAATCATCAAACTCTCACTATCAGATAAATTATCTAGGAATGTTTAGTCAACATAAGAATATAGATTAGGTTTTATTACCAGGTCTGCAAGTTTAAAATGTCGTTTATTTCTTAAAATATATACACAGTAATTTAAAAAAAAAGTATAATATATTTTATTCAAAGTACTGGCCCTCGCTTTCTACACATTTTGTCCATCTCTCGGGCAATTTATGGATACCATTCCAAAAGAATGCTTCATCTTTATTTGAAATCCATTCATCGAGCCATTTTCTTACATCCTCCAAATTGTTAAAGTGTTGCTCAGCCAATGAGTGTCCCATCGATGAGAAGAGATGATAATCAGAAGGCGCCAGGTCAGGTGAATACGGCGGGTGGGGTAGGAGTTCCCAACCAAGCGAAGAAATCGTTTCCTTAGTCAATCTGGCTGAATGTGCAGGAGCGTTATCATGCTGAAGAATGACTTTGGCGTGCCTGTGAGCCCATTCTGGGCGTTTTTCGATCAATGCGTGACTCAAATTGATCATTTGTTGTCGGTAGCGGTCGGTATTGACTGTTTCGCCGGGTTTGAGAAGCTCGTAGTAGACTACTCCCTTCTGATCTCACCACACACACAGCATTGTCTTCTTCCCAAAACGATCCGGTCTTGCACTCGATGTGGATGGTTGTCCTGGCGTTACCCATGATTTTATTCGTTTGGGATTCTGAAAATAAATCCATTTTTCATCGCCAGTTACAACTCGATGCAAAAAACCCTTTCTTTCGTGGCGTAAAAGCAGCATTTCGCACACAGTTTTTCGTTTTTCCATCTGTCGTTCGTCCAATTCATGTGGAACCCATTTTCCAACCTTTTGAATTTTTCCCATAGCTCTCAGGCGATCGGAAATGGCTTGCCTAGTGACATTCAACTGTTCTGCCATCATTTGTTGGGTTTGGGTATTGTCTTCGTCTAATAAAGATTGCAATTCGACGTCCTCAAACTTTTTTGGTTGATTTTCTCGTTTTTTATCAGTAACATCAAAATCACCACGTTTGAAACTTTGAAACCAACGTTCACATGTCTTGACGGTTGGAGCAAGATCGCCATAAGTCTCAACAAGAATTCGATGACATTCAGATGCCTTTTTCTTTTGATTGAATAAGAAAATCATGACATGCCGCAAATGCTCTTTATTTGGCTTGAAATTAGACATTTTTAACACCAAAGAAAGGTATGATACGTCCACGTAAACGACTTAAAAACAACTGACTTTTGTAAACAAATGACTAACAAACAAAATAGCGTTTAGAGATAAGCAAATCCTTCAATAGGCTAAGAGCGCATTCTATTGGAATTAAAACGACATTTTAAACTTGCAGACCTTATATTAGTGATTAAATAATTTTTATTATTTCTTTATTATCACTCTCTTATAGAATATAATCATCATCGATAAGTAAACAAAAATATAAACCAAATCGTGAGATGCGGACGGTAAAAATGAGCTCTAATAATCTTGACAAAACCACAAAAGGGCCCCGATTAAGGATCGGCATCAGTTGTGATTGCGAGATAGGAAGGTATGGAACGACTCTCACAACTTTAAAAAAAGGGCTGAGGAGATAAAGAGAGATTGGTGTACCCTTGGGGGAAATTTTTCTATCTAATAAGCTCAAAAGGCCCTTTTCTCTTCACTTTTTTACCTTTCCTTTGTTTTTTCCTTTTTCATTATTTTTCTTTATTCATTCTTATGGTTTTTTATAGGTCAATTATTAGCAAAGTTGACAGCAATATACGGAAGATCAAAGCAGGGTTTATTTTTCATTTGCTGTTTATGTTTTACGGAAATATTACAAAATGAATAAGAATATTTGAATCTCCACCAATTCTTTTTTTTTTTTTTTTTTGTTCAATTGATTTTTCGAAGATCTTTTACAATTCCGTGGTTCCTTCAAAAGGTTTTTTTTTTTTATTTGTTAGTTCACACACATTTTTTCTTTTTTTTAAATTACTAAAACATAACCAACAACTTATATATTTAATAATTGTTATGGATTCGACTTTTTATAGATACTTTAATTAAACC
This sequence comes from Aelia acuminata, assembly GCA_911387785.2. Lineage (NCBI taxonomy): Eukaryota > Metazoa > Arthropoda > Insecta > Hemiptera > Pentatomidae > Aelia > Aelia acuminata. The sequence continues at coordinate 62,044,938 of OU426983.1, read as the reverse complement.
AATGACGTGTTGAGGATTTCTACAGGTAAAAGAAAAAGTTTATCCATTATTTTTTATTAAGTTAGGTTAATTACTAAATATGTTTACTCTCGCTATGATCAATTAAATTGTTTTTAAAAATATCAAAAAGAGTGCTCTTTTTATTAAACGTTTTGAAAAGGTTTGCCATTAGCCACTGACAACAATGTAATATAGGAAGTATAATAACTCGGTAAGCTGTCTTTAAAATTTGGTAAATTTCAACATAGTCATTATTAAGTATATAAATTGCTAGATTAATCAATGGTATGTGAATAGACTTGGTTACAATTATGTATTTATTCATTGATTTATACCATACCCTCCTTATTAAGGGAATTGGACGTTATAACCGCTATAAAAACATTACAAAATTACTTTTTTCTGTAATCGTTGAATAATGGTAACATTACTAAACTGAAATGAGTGAAGAAAGTGAAACATTTTGCAATAGAGTGAAGAAAGTGATTACTTGCTTCACAAGTGAAGAAAGTGAATTGCCTTCTTAATTAGTAATAAGTATAGATTAAAAAATAATTTGAAGTTGGAAATTAAATGTTTCTTAACATTGTAGGAATTTATTTTAACAAAATAAATTGAAATATGAATGAATTATTGGTGGAAATAATCAATATATTTTAAAATTTAAATATAATAATAATTACCTTCCTTGTTTATAACCTGCACTTGTTTATAACTGCACTACTTCACGACCATGCTTATAACCTACCAACAACATACCATAATCTTCACAACATCCTAATTTTGTTCATATTCTGGTTAGATCTGATCATGTATTACACGATTACAGAAAAAATTTAATATTACAATCGTGAAAAAAGTAGAATTTACTACTCTCGTGAAATTACCACACTCGCTTCGCTCGTGTGGGTAAACGTTTCACTCGAGTTGTAAAATTATCTACTTTCGTCACTTGTATAATAAATAACTATTCTTCTTCTGTTCTGCAGGCTCCACATTTCCTCCTCTGCCCAGTTGCCTTTCACAATCATCCAAGATTGAAGTTGGCAAGAAGTTGGAAGAAATATTTTAAGTATTGATAGTTATGTTCGGCTACTAGGCACAGTACAAAAAAATATACGTAAAGAAGTTTCAGTATATAGATAAGACTCCTCTTTTTCATATGTATATATAATTTTCTGCATTGCGGTCAGCAAAGATATGCTGGGCAGTCTTCAGAATACCTTAAATAGGACATAGCGGGTTAAGGCCAATCCTCTGGTTAGGGAGCTTTGGTTCCTAGGTTAGCTCGAAATCTCTCATGCTCTCTGTGGAAGAGCCAGTAATCCGGGAGGACTCACTTGGCTTACAACGTGGTTGGATGATGGGGAAGTACTTCCTCGAGGTAGATCCTTTGGAGGGAGGTGACCAGGATGGAAGGCAGAGAGCACCCGAAACTGTCGAATAGAAAGTAAGAATACCTAGGCCTGTGGAGGACTATACTAACTGTGGAGGACATAAATCTCTATATAAATAACAGGTTTTGTCCTGACAGAATCAACGCAGAGCAAAAACTACTAATGATAGAAACTTGAAGCTCGGAATTTAGATTTTAAACGCGATGTAGGTAACCGCTAAGAAAGGAATTTCAAAAATGTAACCCCTTAGGGGCTTAAATGGCGAAATTGTCGTTTAACTCTAACAGACACCTACTTTTGCAAAAGAATATCTAATTTGGACTCGTTTTAAAGATCTAGATACGACGAGCTCAACTCGAAAGCCCCTATGGTCCGTTGAAAACCATGTTTTAAGGCCGAAAATTGAAGCGTTAACGACGAGTAAGCAATTTTTTGTTTCGGCGGTTTTAGTGAACTCTCTCCATTGCGCGTCTCCCTCTCTTCTACCGAGCCGGCATCTTCCCCCTCCAACATTCCACCTTCCGGAAGCTCCGATCCCTGTTATTTTGTTAATATAAAACGTATGTTGTCAATATATAACATATTACATTAAATCAATACCAACATAATGATCACAAAATTGATTTTAAAGGCTCGCGGGAAAAGCTGCGACGGGGAATGCTAGTAGTACTGTACTCGTATATATATAGATCTATTCTCTTCAGACCGATTGAACTTTTTTTTCGTATGTTTATATATACATTTTTTTTTTTTGACTAATGTTATAATTTTTTTTTTATTATATTGGATTTTTGCTGAGCCCCTGTATATATGATTGGTTAAATAGTTATTAATTAACTTCAAGAAATTAATAACCTATAAAAAAAAAGTGTGGACATTAGACGAATTACTATTCGCTTATCTCATGAAGGGTAATTCCTATTATTTATTTGGTTTATACATGGGAAAAAAAAAGAAGAAAAGAAAGCTATAAAAAAGGTTAGAGGGTTATATTAACAAAAAAGATTTTTTTAATTATCCTTTTTAATTTAGAGGGATGTCACCCGAGGCCCTTGATAAGGCTTGTGATATAATCTCCCGGTTATTACACCCCCAACCCCCGCCTCATCCCCACTACCCTGTTTCCTCCTTTATTTTCCAGCTCTTTCATCAGCCGGATAATCAAATTCAAAAATGGGATTAAGGGGATATCCTAGTCGAGTATAGTAACAAAAGGCCTGGAGTGGATTCATAAAATTGAAAATGTCATAGGTCGAGTCTAGGATGAATTGTGTGTGCCACGTCTATGTCGGCTGGTCTGATTTTACTCAGTATAAAAAATAAATTAATGCGTCTTTTATTCGTTCATTATCTTCGTTGACTTATTGCTGATCGGTCCGTCGCAATGCTTTAACCTTAATGTAATGGAGAACGAGTTTGAAATCGTCAATTTGTCAAAATAATCATATGAGAATTATTATTTTGAAATTCATGCAAAGAATATTTGAAGTTCGCCAAAGAATATTAACATATAGCTATTAGCTGACACATGAGCACTTGGGGAAAATTCTTATTTTGAAATATAACTCTTCCAGCTCCACCAAAGCAGTTTTTATGTACATATTATTTTTTTTTTCCAAACGAAAAAATTACTAATGCATTTAAAAAACAATGAGTTTCTGTTGTTAAATGTTGATAGCAATATTCCTAACCTATACAATATATATAAAAGTTCGAGATAAAAATTTTGATCGGATGTTTTTTTAACTATCGATATCAAACCTTGTTTTTTTTGTCATAATGAAATTTATCAATACTGTCTTTTATCCTTATTTCTATACATGGATGGCATTGGTTCAATACAGCGTATGTTAATATGAAGTTAAAATACAGTCTTAGGGACAACCAGTAAAAGTGAAATTGGCATTGAAATGAAGTTACATTATGAGATTAGTCCGGAGATGCGAAAAATCACCGGCACTAGGGGATTTGAGCTCACTAACTTCGGGTTTTTGTTGGTTATCATGGAAACATGTTATTGCAAAGCATAAGCTCGTTTGGCCGAATCAGATTGTTATCTAATCCTTCATACATAAGTGAGTAAGATTAAGCTTCTTTAATAGAAAAGAAAATTACAAAAATGTCATCTTTAAGGAGTTTCAGAAGAGACGTGAGGTACATTTTTGCCAAAGTTTTTAGTTACAACCTTGTCAAAGATTTTTTTTTCAGATTAATTAGTCAAAGCATATAAATAAAAAAGGACAGATATATCTGTATTTATTTAAATATATCACATTTAAAAAGAGAGAAAGGCTAAGACGCGTTTGTGCGCGATCTCACGCACATCCTCCCCTTGTAGAACCGCAGACATTGAAGCTGTACTTTATTAGATAAACTGAACTGAAGTGACTGAAATATTGAGCGCTAGAGGTTTATTTATTCATTTTTTCATTAATCATACCAACAAATAAAACAGAGGCAAGGAAGTAAAAATATACTACTTGGGAAAGCATTACAAAGTTTTTATTTATATATTGTGTTTAATATATATATATATATTTTTTTTTTTAGTTTATAAATGATTTGAATGATACGGTAATCAATAATATGCAAATGAACATTCAATTCAGATTGGCCCTTCCCCCAGCCCGAAGATTACCAAATTATATTAAAAACTAAGTTATAAAGGACTGTTGTTGTTGAACCCAAGTCACGTGATGCATATTAGGTTTTATTGATACAGCTATTTAGTAATTTGTCTTGGCAAGGGCACGCACCGACCTAACAAAGGTAAGGTTGTACATTATTCGGTAGAAAAATATTTTCGACACAATAACCTTTTTTATTGTACTTATGTTCCATTCTATATCCGGCAAAAATGTACATTTAATCAGGTTTGTTAATTGGCATAATTAAGAACGTGTGGGTCTATTTCGGATTAGGTAAGCCAGTGATTTTTTTAAGTGACCGTGATTATTTTATTAAAATTACCCTGACTTAATAACATATGTAAAAGTATGATGCGATAATTTTATTGCCTAACCTTTCCATTTGTACCTACCATTTGTTAATTGTTCTAATTCAGTTCAGTTGTAAATATCTTTGATTTAAGTGACCACGTGAAGATTGAGGAAGCTGATGTTACGTTTTTACAGAGCAAGGAAATCCTACCCAGTAACAAGGGGGGGGGGAAATTGAGGGAATGAGATTTAAACATTGCGTTGTAAATCATTCGAAAAATTTCGTAGACGTGACCACAGGCGCTCACACCCAAAGGATCGAATCACTTTGGGCCTCTGTCAAACGCAGAAACAAGAAAGAATGCGGGACATGTAGGAGCATGATTCCTATCTAAGCGAATTTATATGGAGGTGTAGGTATAAGAAGGAATGCCATTTTGAATCTATTTTAAAGAACATCGCTGATTTTCGCCTTCGAAAGTAATTTATATTTATCTGATGTTAGGATATTTCTGTTTTGAAGTTATATGTATGTACAAATACATATGTTTCTGATGTGTATTTTCTTCTTTATGTAATAGTTATTTATAAAAAAATCACTGGCTTACCTAATCCGAAACAGACCCAGACAGAATTGATGGCAAGGGGGGTATATAGAAATAATATTTGAATAATTTTCGCTGTGTGTTAAGTGCGCTTTAGCGACAAAGCTATCCTCTGAAAACTTATATCTTATTTAAAAGCCTTACCACAAATCAACCTTCATACTCTTAAAGAGATCAGAAATGGACCTGGGATTGTAGTCACCCATTAGGGTTAATATTATTTACTATCAACAATTATAAATAAACATTTATTTCTATAATGACTCAACAACACGTTTTAACCAGTCAAATCAAATAGATATTGTAATCTCGTTGACAAAAAAAAGTCCTTCAATATTTATACTAAGTACTCATTAGACGAACATACAACGTTTGTGTTTCGTACTGCTTTCTTTTAGTCAGATAAATCAATAAATAAAGGAAATTCGATTTTGCTAATAGAGGACAAATCTGAAAAAAAAACCATTTTGACTGCACGTTTTGACAGAATACCGGCATTAAAACTGTGCTTCTCAATTTATCATGAGGTTTCGAGTCATGTTTTAGAAAATTCAATTGGGTTAATATGTTTGGTAATATTAGAAAATTATAAAAACGAATAATTATTTAATCATCTTCCTACTTATAACTTTTCCTGTATATATTTAGACTATAGATTAAAAAATAACAATACATACAGTATTATCTTCCTTTTACTCATTTTTCCTTAAACTTGAATACTAGAAGGGTCTTATAACGAAGGATATTCGACTAAATAAGACCATCATTATCTAAGGATTTATTGCATCTAACAAAAAGTAATAAAATAAATAAACTTCCTCTGTCCAGGAAAAGAGAGCTCAAACAAAGTTAAATAAATATTTTGGTGAGAGCAACCAAATACGACCATCTGCGAGCGAGAAATAACACAAACCACTCCGCGGGAATCGAATGATTTTCCAACTTATTGTCAAAAACCATTGAAATGTGAAACCAAAAATTAAAATAAAAAAGACCAAGAGCGCCGACCGCCAGGGACAATTGCATTCCCCGGTGATTGATAAACGGGAATCGGGCTCCTCGACATTTTATCAGCAAAAAGCACATCCATTCCGGCCGCCGTTTATTCCCTCCATCCGAACGGAAGGGAAATGAAATACAACTGAACAAAAAAAAAGTCTGAATAATTGTAGAAGACAAGATTGGAGGGTGGTTCCCCTCTACCTCCCCTCAACTATAGCCGAAATATATTTATTGCCAAGACTGGAAGAGCCACTATTCCTAGAGAAGAGCGATAAATCCGGTCCCAAGACTATCGACCCTGCTAATTGCGGGGGACTGACATTTTTACTCCCCCCTCCCCATCCCCTTCACTCCAAATGTCAGGGGTGCATTAGCCCTCGGGAGGAACAAATGTCAATCCGACCCTAATATCCGGGGGTGGCCCCTTGTTAAATATACAGTGCCAATGGAATAAACTCTTGCGTAAATAAAAGATTTCATTTGATTCCATCCAGATCAGAAGCAGCCGTGAACCCTGGGGTTGTGTGCCTCGTGCAAGACTAGGCTTATATTAAGGCTTTGAATCAATAATAATCATCAAATCGGAAATGGAATACGCCGTTCCCGACTGCTCGTGCGGTAAAGATTATTCCAGAACAAACTCTTAAGTAATCTCTTTTGATACGCAGGCTAATGAAACTGCTTCTCTAATCACAGATCTGAGGAGAACGATGGATCAAGCTTGTGGGAACTGCCAATGGTAGGAAAGAGGATATCTTTAATCAGAAACCAAGCACGGATTCTTAAGACACAATGGTGCCCAAACGGAGGTTGTGTTGCATTAGTTGCTGTGTTGTCAAGTATTGAGCGGGAAATAGTCAAAAATGGGCGTATGAATTTTGGGAGTAACTACGTAATCCAGTTACAATAATACAGGTACAAGAAACAGTCAATAGCAAGTGCAATTTTAATGAAATACAAGTAAAATAACTCTACATCCATCTTTAATCAATGAATAAAATAAGGATAGAACTAAACTAACTTTGTGATTTGAAAAGAAAGGGACAAACATTGTAAGACGCAATATTATTTAACACCATTAACAACAACACATATAATAACATTGATTTTTGTTTTCTTCATTGCTGTTTTGAAAAATAAAATCTGCAGACATGACCGTGTGGAAAAAATAACTAAGCACTACCTGATTACAGCCTAAGAAAGTGAAGATGTTTCGAATAGATAATTTTAGATAAGATGTCCGAATTCCCGATCGTAAAGGGGTCAAAACACATCTAACTAAAAAAAAAAAAAAAAAAAAATTAAATTCCAATATCGTCGTTGATACTGCAAAAGGTCGTATGTCAATTAACAGCTGATTTTCAGGAGAACAAAAAAAATTATTACTTTCACTTACCTATATATGAAATATATAGTAAGTGGAAGTATTGCGATCGTGAAAAATTTCGACTTCCGGTTTTCAACGGAAATACACGTTTTGGGGTCCCCTGAGTCCAAATAACCAAGTCCCGCGAAATGGTCTGTGTGTGTGTGTGTGTGTGTGTGTGTGTGTGTGTGTGTGTGTGTGTGTGTGTCTGTGTGTCTGTGTGTGTGTGTGTGTGTGTGTGTGTGTGTGAACAGACTAGCTCAAAAACTATAAACCGTGGGAACCTGAAATTGGATATTTAGTGTAGGTATATACCCGCGATGTGACAGCAAAAATTTTATCAAAATTTCTTAAAGGGAGGGGGTACTTTATTTGATAACTTTTACGTTTTTTTCGATTTTCTCAAAAACGGCTCTAACGATTTTGATTAAACTGAGTATTTGATCTATTTATATGCCCGATATATGACTATAAAAATTTCATCAAAATTGATTAACCGGAGGGGGGACTTTACTTAATAAATTTTGTATCATTTTCACGTGTTTTTTTTATTTACTCAAAAACGGCTTTCACGATTTTGATCAAACTGGGTATATGATGTATGTAAATGCCCGAGATACGACTGTAAAAATTTCATCAAAATTGATCAACCGCAGGGGGCACTTTACTTAATAAATTTTGTACCAATCTCACGTGTACATATTTTTTATTTACTCAAAAACGGCTTTAACGATATTGAAGAAACTGGGTATTTGATGCATGTATATACCAAATATGTAAAAGCCAACATTTCATCAAAATTGGTCCAACTGAGGGGGCACTTTATTTCATGGCTTTTTTACTTTCACTTAGCTATATATGAAATATACATATAGTAAGTGGAAGTATTACGATCGTGAAAATTTTCGACTTCCGGTTTTCAACGGAAATACACGTTTTGGGATCCCCTGAGTCAAAATAACCAAGTCCCGCCTGAATAATTTATATGCCTGAAATATGACTGTAAAAATTTCATCAAAATTGATCAACCGGAGGGGGGACTTTACTTAATAAATTTTGTATCATTTTCACATGTTTTTTTTTTTTACTCAAAAACGATTTTAACGATTTTGATCAAACTTGGTATTTGATGTATTTATATGCCAGAGATGTGATAACTAACATTTCATCACAATTGATCAACCGGAGGGGGGACTTTACTTAATAAATTTTGTATCATTTTCCCGTGTTTTTTTTATTTACTCAAAAACGGTTTTAACGATTTTGATCAAACTTGGTATTTGATGTATTTATATGCCCGAGATATGACTATAAAAATTTCATCAAAATTGATCTACGGGAGGGGGGACTTTACTTAATAAATTTTGTATCATTTTCACGGGGTTTTTTTATTTACTCAAAAACGGCTTTAACGATTAACAAAAATAAGATATGAATGTAGAAAAATGTGTGACTTTGGGAAATGATATTTAGCAAAACACGTCAATTTCTAATCTAAGTAAGTTGGTAAGTGAAAGTTGTGTGTTGCGCGCACGCACCAGATTTTTTTACTAATTTTTACCTTTTTTTCGATTATCTCAAAAACGGCTGTAACGATTTTCATCAAATTCGTCTTGTTTAATGAAAATTAGGTGTTCTTTAATATCAGGTAAGCTTTATCATTATTAAAATGTTCTGAGGGGGCTTTTTTGTTTGTTTGTTTCTTTCTTATAAAGAACCTTTGTTTTTGTTTACATGGAGAAATTAACTGCCTCTTGTTAAAATAATAAATAAATAAATGGCTAAATATGAGATGTGATAAAAATAAAGAAAACATAAAGAGAAGAAAAAAAAGAAAAATATTCAGTCAACTCATAAAACTCGTTGAGCCCACGCATGCGGAGTACGCCTTTAATGACAGACCATAGTTCATAATTAAAGCCGTTCTGTTCATTTGAGAAGAGGCAATTAACAAAACGCATTAATTTCTAATCTAAGTAAGTTGGTAAGTGAAAGTTGTGTGTTGCGCGCACGCACCAGATTTTTTTTTATTATCGAAAGAAACATTAAAATTGTTGTTAAACTAATTTTTTGTTTTTACTTTCACTTACGTATATATGAAATATATAGTAAGGAAAGTATTGCGATCGTGAAAAATTTCGACTTCCGGTTTTCAACGAAAATTCACGTTTTGGGGTCCCCTAAGTCGAAATAACCAAGTCTCGCGAAATGGTCTGTGTGTGTGTGTGTGTGTGTGTGTGTGTCTCAAAGGTACCCCCCCCCCCTTTGACCAATTTTGATGAAGTTTTTGCTATCACATCCCGGGCATATACATACACTAAATACCCAATTTCAGGTCCGCACGGTTAATAGTTTTTGAGCTAGTCTGTTCACACACACACACACACACACACACACACACACACACACACACACACACACACACACACACACACACACACACCAGTTCGCGGGACTTGGTTATTTGAACTCAGGGGACCCCAAAACGTGTATTTCTTTATTTAATAACTTTTTACGTTTTTTTTGATTTTCTCAAAAACGGCTCTAACTTGGGGTCCCCTGAGTCCAAATAACCATGTCCCGCGCAATGGTCTGTGTGTGTGTGAACTAACAATAGACTAGCTCAAAAACCATAAACCGTGCGAACCTGAAATTAGGTATTTAGTGTATGTATATGCCCGCGATGTGACAGAAAAAATTTCATAAAAATTGGTCAAAGGGAGGGGGTACTTTATTTAATAACTTTTTACGTTTTTTTCGATTTTCTCAAAAACGGCTTTAACGATTTTGATTAAACTTAGTATTTGATGTATTAATATGCCCGAGATATGACTAAAAATTTCATCAAAATTGATCAACCGGAGGGGGCACTTTACATAATAAATTTTGTATCATTTTCACGTGCTTTTTTTATTTACTCAAAAACGGCTTTCACGATTGTGATCAAACTGGGTATTTGATGTATGTATATGCCAAAGATGTGACAGCCAACATTTCATCAAAATTGGTCAAACGGAGGGGGCACTATATTTCTTAACCTTTTTTCCAATTTATAGCTTTCTTTAAATTATATCAAAAACGGCTTTAATGATTTTGATCAAATTCGCCATGTTTAATGAAAATAAGGTGTTCTTTAATATCAGGTAAAGCATTATCGTTATTAAAATGTTCTGAGGGGGATTAAATGGGGAAGGGGCCTTTTTGTTTTCCTGTAAAGTACCCTTGTTTTTGTTAATATGGAACAATTAACTGTCTCTCATTACGCCTAAAAATAAGAAATGGCTAAATATAAAATATGAAAAAAATCAAGTAAAAATGAAGAGGAGAAAAAAAGAAAAATATTCCGTCAACTCATAAAATACATAAAGCACACGCATGCGTAGGAGTACGCCTTTAATGACAGACCATTGTTCATAATCTAAGTCGTTCTCTTCATTTAATGGAAATTATTTGTTTCCATGGTAACTAAATGAATTTTTCAACAGCTACATAGAGAATAATAAAATCAGACGACTTGGAGTATTATGCTTACATGGCCGAATTATCGTAAGTAAAATCTTTTATTTAATAATAAAAAAAAATAGTGTTTTTTATAGAGCAAATAAAAACAAAATTAAGAAATGAATGCGGAAAAATGTGTCTTTGAGAAGTAGCACTTAACAAAATACATCAATTTCTAATTTAAGGAAGTTCGTAAGTGAAAGTTGTGTGTTGCGCGCACGCACCAGATTTTTTTGTTTTTGTGTTTGATTATCGAAAGAAACATTAAAATTGTTGTTAAAGTATTTTTTTGTTTTTGTGTTTGATTATCGAAAGAAACATTAAAATCGTTGTTAAATTAATTTGTAAAACTTTTTTGTGTTAGAGTTTTCATAAGGCTGGTGTCACTCTGGATTAATGTCCGCAATAAGCGAATCCTAAAATTCGAATATTTTTTTATTGTGTATGATTCTTCTTTTATATTTACTGGTGACATACTTCGTCTTTTAGAACACTAGAGCTACTCATTTCGATTAAAAATCCATCAAAATGTATATAAGTATTTGTAGTATCAACGACGATACGCTTTACATTAAACTATTTTACAATTAATTTATTTTTGACTATTACAGTTGTAGCGTCACATCGGGATGGAAACTAGGTTAAGATCACATGGTAACAATTGTGGTGGAATGCCGATGAAGGGCCGAGCGAGATAGTCTTATCTCCCAATGTCATCGAGTTGGGAGGTATACCACATCAGACATGTCTACTATCTGGTATTATCTACTATAAAATTATCCGAAATATTACACTTCACTCAGAATTCAATATCTCTTCGGTCAGCGAATAAGAGTAACATAACTTGAAATTTTCAAGTCTGTTTACTTATATATTATAATTGCATAACGAAAATGTTTACAGCATGATCGTCACTGCATAATCTTATAACGCAATAACTTTCATATAGACGTTTAGGTTTAATATTTTTTAAGATAATTTGTATATTGCTTAATTTTAAGTATGATTTGAAAATAATACTATAAAAAATTGATGAAAAAACTGTTTGCATAATTAACAGACTTTGTAGAATTGTTCTGCAAGAGTCGGACTTGGGGTGTATATACAGCGGAGGAATAAATGGACTCGGGTTAAAAAAGGGAAGATGGATTTTGCTTACATAAATAAGCGAAAGAAAAACAAAGCGCGAGATAGATAAAAGCAATTATCTCGGAGGTAGCTGACCATGAGGACCTAACGCAATATCCGGCCCAGCCCACCCCCGAGGAAATTAAATCTCCTCCGATAGAACTATTTTTTTCTGGGCGCCTCCTTATCCGAGGACGGCCCGGGGAGGGGAGATTAATCTCGGCCGTAGATATCCCGCCTCCTATCCGCCGAGATATCTAGCCTCCTCATAGATCATCCACATCCACGTTTATCGCACCATTTCCATCTCCTCACCATCACACCTCCTCTCCTGTGTCCCTCCTCTTGACTGACGGCTCGAGGGCGTCCCACTAATGGAAAGATAAGAGAACGTGTTGACTACATCTTGATAACCCTACCCTCTCTCGATAGGAAACTTAATAGTCTCTTCACGATTATCACGACCTTCAGGGTTACTGACTGCATTTGACAAGGGGATATGCAGAGGGGGGGGGGGGTGGAGCAAGCGTTAATAGCGAGCAACTGTTGCTCTATATTCCTGCTAGGCTAATTTATTACATTCATGTAACATTTAACCGTTAAAGAACCAATATCCCATCAAAATTTAGGTCTATGCAGAATTATTATATAAAAATATAGATAAATCAAATAAAAAAAGAATGACACAAGATTAAAATAAAATGGAAATATAGTGCTTTATTTCAAGCCAATGTTTCATATATTATTAGACTTTCGCGAAAACCTAAGAAGAAAATATTCTGTACCTGCAATAGTAATAAACCTTTGAACTTTGAATAAACTACACTAAACTCCAATCCAATCTTATTTCACTATCACAGTCTCCAGTTTGCAAATGTATTCGTTTTCTCGAACTTGGCAAGAAGTGGAAACAAATTGATTAAGAATTATTATAACTTGTCAAAGGTCAATTTCAGAAAATAATAATTTAATTTCCAATAAATGATCATATTTGAAGGGAAAAAAATCCGTTAAACAACCGTCAAAATAGACTGAATTATACTCTTTAACGTTTCTTTTAAACTTTCTCTCCAATCCAAATATGAGAAAAAATGTTTGCTAATGTTATCCAGATTGAAAACGTCGATATTTAGAGCATTTGGTGACAGAGCCTTATGACGTCATCTGTGTCAATACTACATAGGGGTGACTATTGTCGCAGAGGGGTGATTTTATATTCCTACTTTTAGTTCCACCCAACAAATAATAGATTATAATTATCCTTCAATGAAAGTTTTGGGGGAATATCCGGAATTAGAATGTTCTATCAGTTACTACAAAAGCAAAATGTATGAATGATTTAATTAATGTAAATTATCAAAAAACCAAAAAAATATTTGTCGTTAAAATAATCATTACGTAGTTTTGAAATTATAGAGTAAAGAATAATTAAATATATGGTTTGTGGAAGAATAACCCAACCAAACAGAAAAAAGTATATAGGGCTGATTTGATGATGTGCTGTTCAAAACTTGCCAAGTTTCAAATTTAAAGATATTCCTATTGTGTTGAGTTGAAATGATTTTGTTATGGGTTCTATGTTCGTGAAGTGATGGTTTTGAATATTGCGGAAAGATTATAAACAAATAGTTCAGATTTTTCCCTATTTTCCACCGCCTATGAATCAATCATATCTTTATCGGATGGATAGTGGCACCTCTCAGAGCTTCAACAAATTTTTGGTATGCTTCTAAAAAAATCCATCGTCCATCAATAAGTTCGTCAAGTAAAATTAATGACTTGTCTTGTTTATTTTTTCGAACTGATGTTTAAGTTAATTGTTCAATTTCTTAATATCATTTAAATTAATCTACATTAAACAATTGCATATTTTTAGCTCTTTCCTGTATGGTATTAATTAGTTAAATCCATAAGTAATTCCGTACTGAAATATACGATAATTTATGCAATTATGGGATATCGCAAACTTTTTCATGAATAAAAAAAAAAAATCACATAAAAATATCTCATATAAATTTGAATTAGCATAGACTCAGTGGGTTTTTGCTTTTTTTATGCTATAATTATCCTTCGACAGTTTTTTTTTCTCGAGGTTTTAGACTAAATCAGTGCTGGCCTCTATGCTTGGCTTAAGAAGTTCAAAATCCTTCAATAAACTCTACATAATCCTATAGAATCTTTAAAGTATATATTTCTAAGGCTTTAAACAGGCACAAATGGAGAATGTACTAAGAAAATGCGGGTAAAGGACGTTAAAAACTAAGTGGTGCAATTTATCTCTGGGCGGTAAGCCGAGGGTGGTAGCGGGATGGGGGCAGGAGGGCAGTAAAAAGACAATAGGAATAGAAATAAAGGGAAGAGGGGCTTCGTGCCGGCTATCGGGGGCCGGGGTGTGAGCTCTGCCGGCTAACGAGCCTCTCCTTCCCGTCAGAAATAAATCGCCCGAGTCCCGGGCTACAGATAACCTGCGGCATAACTTATAGCAGCTCCAGCATCGATTGTTCCCTGCAGTGGGATCTAACTCCAAGATGGATAGCACCTTTTGTCTATTCGATATAATGGACCGCTTATTGATTCGTTGAGTAGTATATTGCAAGTCAGGCAGCCCTTACTCCTTCATAAAAGGCAGAAAAATAGCATCTTTTCCTAAGAAAAGATGAAGCAGATTTCTTACGTCAGCCGAATAGAAAATATCTTCAGACAGAATGGTCACGTGACGTATTTGATGACCGATATCATAAATTTGATTTATTTATTTAAGCTGTCGTACCTACTGTCGTAGGGGGTTTAAATTCATTGGACAGATATAATAAATCATCTTTGAAAGATCGCTAGTCTAAATTAGAGAAATGATGTCCAGAAACTAGGAGAAAACACTTAATATTAGTTCTTCTCCAAATTTATATCAACTGATTAATTTTCCTAGGCCAATCGTTCTATGAAAACGATGCAAATTTCAAATTAGTGCTTTACGTATTAAACATTTTACATACTACAATTCGATAAATTATGTCAGTATTGGCAACCATTAATAATGTTTAACATAGTTGTTAAACATTATTATTTATATTTAAATTATATTTTATAGCTCCGTATTGAATGTTTTTCAAAGGTACATTGCGCCCTTCATTATAGGTTAAAAATATTTAAATAACTATTTTAGAATCAGACAGAAAATTAATCCACTTATTTCATATTCCTCCCCCATAGTTCGAACTTCAAGAAACTTCTAGAAATAAATTCAAACTAAGGAATAATTTAAAATGTCAAATGCAAAATAACCAGATTAGAAAATATTTCCCCACTTCCCTTTCGTTTAATTATTACAAAATGCGATAATTATCTGTCTTTAAATGCATTAATCACACAAAAAAAAACGTTCAATAATTATTTAAAACAAAGGAAACACAAAGGGAATAGATTTTAAGGCCTTGACTCTCAGAAGAAATACTGAACAATACTTTGACGAATGAATTTAGACGGATAAATTGAGAGCATTGATTCTACAGGCTCCCACTTCGTTCTAGTTGAATATAGGATTCTCTGTACATGTTGAAAAGTCTTGAACAATAAAAAAAAATTACTGAGATAAAATGATTATATTAACAATTCTATATAACTTTAACAGTGGGACTAATCGAATATTAATTGCTATCGATCAACAGGGTTTAGAATTAAAATGACAATATAAGATAGTAATATTATAATATGCCTTTACAGATATGCCTTTAATAAGACTTTGTTTCTAACCACACCAAACTCCTTAAGAGTAATAGCGAATTTAAATATATGTATATATATTTTTTTGTCTTTTTTTAATTCTGATCCTAGAGCAAATTTTATATGAAATAGTATGTCGAAATTTCTCTGGATAGATTGATTGATAGATCTCTGGATGGATTATGTATTTATTACACTCCATGAGAAAATTCAAAGTTAACAGAAATAAAAATGGACACTCAAAATTGGGTTGACTAAGCCTCCTTCATCAACAAATATCCCAGTATTTCGCTAAAACTGTTTTGATGAATTTTCACTACAGTAAATTACAAGAAACTTTTGTTTTATAGTTTTTGTTCTTTGATTTCTTTGATAATTCTTGTATATAATCTTTTTTCCGCTAGCTTTACAAACCTTGTAGATTCTTAGTCCGCTTGACACCAGCCTTCTCCACCTCTGCCTGTCTTTGGCCTCATTACAGCTTATTACATCTCTCTTTCTCACTCTCTCTCTCTCTCTCTACATATATATATAAAGTCGTCCATCATTTCTTTAATTTATAATATTAAAAGGATGCAAAAAATAAATTATATAATTATTATTATATAAAACTAGTTAGTAGTTTCCACTAAAACCATTGCCTTTAATTAAGGCAGCAAACATAAATAATAATAAAAAAAAAAAATTAAGGAAATAAACAGTAAAAGTAAGTATAACAATATTTTTATTACAATATGTAACTAGTATAAGTAAACATATCACACTGATATTACTATTTCCTTATGATATATTAAAGGGCCTGAATATGGGGTGTAAGGTTGGGAGGGGGGGGGGTGCTGTGACATATTCGATATACGTGATAAAGAGGAGCTTCACCCCCCCCCCCAATCCCCCCTCAAAGCCCCCCTGTCACGTCTACCTTCACAAATCCCTGATCTCACTCACTGTTTGCTATTGACCCACAACAAATATTTTTCATACCTACAGCCAATAATTGTCACCGATAATAATGAATAAACCTTTTAACACGTTTATTGTTATAATTCATTAAACAGGCTCTGATTTTATTTTGATAGGCATGAATGCTATCGCCATTAAAGAACTCAAACCACAGTCCAATCCACCTTACTATCAATTTTTTCCTAATTAGAAATATAATTTATTTAACTCAACCCATCCCTTTCATTATTAAGTTTCTAAGGATCCAAATCTCGATACTTGAGTAAAAAAAAAAAAAAAAAATTGTTAGTATTTGTGTGTTATGAACGTCTCAAATCGTCAGCTTCTATCTAAACAGGTGAGGTGTCTGGGGAAAAAATGAAAAATTCACAGAAAATAATGTTTTTTAGATGGGTAAAAATGGAAAAAGCGACACGGTTGAAGAATATGCTGACTGATAATAAAAATCATACATATGAATAATTCATATAAAAAATAAAAAAATCAGTCCTCACAAAAATAAGTTATCCCCAAGCGTTTTTCCCGTAATTTATTATTCAATAAATAAATTTTTTAAGGTATGCGGGTTCGAGAAGGGTCCATAATTTACGTCACTAATTAAAAAAATAAAATAAAAAAATATATATGAAGGTGAGCATTTAATGGAAAATTTTCATCACCCTTGAGAGTTCTTCAAAGTATATCGTTGTATATAAAAACAATTTATTCGGTTTATCGAAATGGGTTCAGTATTTGGTCAGTTGGATATCGGCCAATGGATGACATACACGTTGGCAAAAGTCTTTAACACACAATTCAGTTTTTATGGTCTTCAGTGGAGCTACGTTGCGCGACTGATACTAATAAAACACACAATCTCTACTTCTAAGTTACAAAAGGAATTCTCTTCTAAAATATTTTCATTAAATACTACATACTTATTACACCTTTCAATGTATTGTAATATGAAACAAAACAGTATGATTTTGCCCGGTACATGGAAAAGAGTTCTAGTCTAATTTTTGGAAAAGTTCTAGTACATGTTCGAGATATTACGACAATCTTCAAGGCTTTTCGGAAACCGTCTAGAATGTTCGATTTCGGAAAAAAATATAAAAAGCAATAGCCTAGAGTCTTAATCTCGCTCGGTACATCGAAGGCTATGATGACATTTGTGTTACTGCATTGTTACAATTTAATTTTTGTAACATTGTTAAAATTTGAGTTTTTATTGTTTATTAGGTGTTGTAAAATGTTATTTTATTTTGATAAAAATTATTTAGATCCACAATAGTGTTACAAAGTTTTCAACATTTTGAGAAACATTTAATAACCGGTTGAATTAATCTTGCAAGATGTGAGAAAAAATATTGAAATTTTAAAGCTCTTTTTATTAATGAGATTTATACTAATCATACAAAAATTATTTGAAAATGCTTAACCACCATGTTCTCTCTATGGTTAATGGAATCCAAGGCCATAGGCGCTAGTAAAGTATGGTCGCAGAGGGGAGTCAGTACAAAGTGAAATCCCTTAATTAAGCAAAAATTAAAACAAAAAAATAATGATTTTTACTTCCCTAAAACATATAACTTATGAACTAAGCATTAGAAAGGTAACACTAATTAGTTTTAAATGGGCAATTAATTTCAGCAATGTTAATAACATGCGTATGCTAGTTGGGTCCTTGGACGCCTCCAAAATTTGAGGCAGATTTGCACCCTAGGATATAACAGGAAAAAAAATCACTTTCCGCATCCGGATTCGAACACTGGAGAATTAAAGAGCTCCGTGCATTATTTGATGAAATCCTCCGCTCTTTAAATACTCGAATTTTTTAGTAAATTGTATATTGATTGAACGTAATGCGTAATAATTTTAATGAATAGTTCTTCAATGAGCCCAATGTATGCTCTCTTGATGTAAATTCCTGAGAAAAAAAAAAAATAACCATATTTCCCAGTTTTCAGCAAAACACTAAAAATCTTCACTTCTTGAAAAAGTTTTTTGTTGGGCATGCTTGTCAAATGAGAGGTCGTTTGTCAAGAGTGTTTCTAGAATAAAATGACCCGGGGTTGATGCTAACTAAAAAGTTTTTGTTTCCCAGAAAACATTCAGTTTCTTTTGAGGGACGAAATCCCAGTTTTCATTAGTTCATTTCACACGGTAATATTAAATATCAATATACTAATAGACAATAGTTACTACAATGAAATGGCATATTTTTTTATTTTTACTTTTGGTGCACCGTTCTCATTCAAAAAAATAATTTTTTTCAAAGTTCTTGAAAGGCATTTTTACTCTTGATACCCTCTCTTGATACCGGGGCTAGACGATTTCGTTCTTTCGATTATTCTTAGAAGAAAAGTGTAATGTATTCAATATCACAGGTCATATTGACGAATCGAAATGGTCCCATGTCCCCCGCAGCAGGGCGAAGTAATTTATTGAAGGGAAGAAGAAGGACGATGGAGCCCCACCCCGGGGATATTACCCTCGATAACAGGAACCAAACGAGGGAAGTATCAAAGGCCAGTAAAAAACAGAAGAAGTTGCGGCATTAGGGCAGAGTATTCACTGCCGGGAAGAAATGGATGGAGGGTATTTGTTAGGAACCGCCGATATGGGAAAAACAAGGTCCTTACACTGCATCAAGTTGGCGGTGCCTCTGGCGGTTTTTCGGATTGTAAGCGATCTGGTAATAATTCCTAATGGGAAGTGACAACAGAAAATAAATCCGAGGTATTTCTTTTTCAAACATTGCCGTAGTTGTCGCAGTGTATTCATTTCAAGCTTTGTGGTTTAGATGAAAATTTGATTTAGAAGAATCTCGGCTCTCGAGGTAACAGATCAGATTTGAAACGTTAAAGATAGGGGCAGAATTTATAATTTATGAAAACTAATTAAAAAATATGGCGTAAGAATAAAAATAAAGAGTTAATAAGATGAATGGATTTTTCTTACTATTCTAATAATAATAATTATAATGGTTTGCCCCATGAACGCAAAGCTTTTAGAATCAGGTCCGAATCGAATAAAATGATAAAAAAAATAATGAGTTAGTGCTCCCGCCCTGTATTACCTACTCGTAATATGTTTTATAAAGAACCGACATCCTTTTAAATCTATTTATTTGATATAAGTAAAACAAGTAATTGCGATGAAGAAATAAAGCATAAAATACAAAAGGGAAACAGCTGTTAGGCTGCTTGAATTCTGTATTATGGAGTAAAGAGGTATCTTTAAAAACCAAAAAACGCCTTTATAAATACATAATAGAAGGTACTTTCCTATATGGTTCTGAGACGTGCACAATAAAAATGAGAGAAGAAAAAGCATTGTTAGCGTTGGAAATGGACTTTTGGGGAAGGAGCAGCAGAATTTCAGGGCTGAATCACGTCCCAAACGCAGAAATAAGAAGGAATATTGACTAAGAAGAAACAATATTGTACTCAACTGAAACAAAGCAGCTTAGTTGGTATGGACATGTGATGCGAATGGGAGCTGGAAGATGGCTAAGATGCATGCTGGAATTCACCCCTGAAGAAAGAAGAAAGAGAGGCCGACCAAAGAAGCGATGGATAGAGGGAGTTAACGCGGGAATGGCTGCGCGAGGTTTGAGGGAAGGACAGTGGGAGGATAAAAGGTTTTGGAATAAAGTTCTTTTTGGGGACGACATATGAACAAAAGTTTGTAAATAAAGTCGTTATAAAAAAACAAAAAAAAAAGTAATTTCAATTCAATCAATGATAAACAATTAACTATCAACCAATAATTAACCATCCTCAAAACCTATATGTGTACAGTAAATTTCCAGTTATTTTTATTTGACCATTGAACAACAAGGGCTTCAAATGTCGTTAAAATCTTATAAATCGGTAAAAAATTAATAATTTCTTATCCCCACCTATATTTGAGAAGAGTTAACCTTAATTTTTTTTTTTATTTTAGTTAATTTGCTCGCCATTATCCACTTATTTTAAGGTACAGTCAGGCAATACTCGCTCATTTTTCAAATGTTTATTGCCCATGCGAAAGAGTCGTGAACGACTTGTGCTTGTTGGGTAAAACCTACCTCGTGCAAATTTCTACCAAGACGCGCTAATATTTTTTTCACATAAAAAATTATCACAGTTCGCCAAGCATGCCCATATGCCTGTTAACCCCAGTAAAAGACTAAATGGGATCTGGTTAGATATCTCTGTGTAAGTGCGTATATACAAAGAGGTGCTGCTGGGCATAACTCTTCCCCATGCCATTATGTCTTAAATTTTCTCCAATCTTCCGCAAAATCACGTATTGTCAGGATTCAGTTTAAATGTTAAAAAAAAATGTATAGCAAAAATTTCTTACAGGATTGTAGCATCTAGCAAAGTTTAATTTGTCTTTAGAGAAGATACATAAAAGTTGAGTTTTGAAACCTGGACTAACCTTAACAGCTAGTCCGCTAAGTGATTTGTTTTATGAATTTAATATTCTACTTTGTTTAGCATGATGTAATTAGAATACATCTATATTTAATTTTTAGTAAGGAGTTATTTATGTTTTCTAGCTTATTCACTTAGTTATTTAACCCTTAATTGGCCAGGTACTTTGTGGCTGTTTAAAATTTAAATTTAAATTTAATTAATCTTAGTTTTTGTTTTTTAAATAAATAATGTATGTAAGGTTTATCATTGTTTTTATTTTCTATAAATTTAACCCTATAATTCATATCACATGAAAAATTGAAAAAAAATAATTAAACCCTTAATTGGCAATGGTGTCTTTAAAGACACCATGGCCAATTAAGGGTTAAACCAACGCAATTGCAAATACTTGGCCGTACTAACATTTCAATTAAAGTGGTTTGAAATTGTTATCTGCAAATATTTCTTAAGAATAATACGAAACCTCAGCTTTAATTTTTAAATTGTAAGCTGAATATTTTTTAATAAAATCGAGGGCAGAAAAAAATAATAAAAGTCAGAAGAACTGGCTTGACATGCCAATATTAGACTGAATCTAATAAAAAGAAAAAAGAATAGAATAAAACGAGTATTTCAATTTGATAAACGTTAATGATAAAAATTATCAACAAAATAATCCTTCGACAAAAATATAATAAGGTCAATGTTTGCCGAATTAATTTAGTACCATCTAAAAAAAAAAAAAAGAAAAAAAAATTGGGTGAGATGGAAAAAGAAGAAAACTGTGAAAAAAGGTCTATGATTTTTCTTTTCTCGGGGCTGGGGTAACGGGATGGAATTATGAAAGTTGGAAAAGTTTCTTCAATTTCAATCAGCATTCTTCAATCTTCAGGACTTCTTTTTTTTTTTTTAGATTCATTACCATATTCCTGGTGCAAACTGAAAAAAAAAAAAAATAATATCTCGGTCTCATGAAAACTGCAACTATTGTTAATAACTGAGTTCATATATAGGGTGTCTAACACTATTGGCTTATAAAATTCCCCGCATTTCCCCTCCCCCCGACTCCCACTGTTTCGAAAAAAGACTTACTTAAGAATTGATATAAAGGGACGCAAATTACGGATAATAGCAAAAAGTTATTTTTCAATTTTCAACGTGTGAAGAAAAAGGTTGAATAAAATTCCCGGATTTTCGTATAAAAAATTAAACATTCCCGTATAACTCCCTCATATTTCCTGCCTTTAAAAATTCCCCTATAATTCACATTGATACCCAGGTACGGTTATTCTCTTCAACGAAAGAGAAATATTGCCTTATATGATTCTATCAAGTACACCTACGTCGTAATACGTTGCAGTCGGATGGCTTTATGTTTGTTCTACTTACTTAAAAAATAAATTTCTCTGTTACATAAAGAAGTTTTAAGTATAACATTTTATATTAAATATTAAAAATCGAAATGAACTAGCTCTTCAGTTTAACCAGCATTAGGATAGGTTCGTTTCCGACAAGTATGGTTGAGCGGGCAAATTTACAAGAACATAACATTCTTCAGAGAATATTCTTTTACGAATAGAAAAGAACTATAATAAACTAAGAAATTTCAGGTTAATAAGATGAGTGGATAAAGTAGTTTTTTGCTTTGAGTCTAAAGTAGTACTAATAAACTAATAAACTAATAAACACTTTACAATAAATATTTGCCTTAGTTAAAGCAAAAAAAAGGATGAAGATAGCTGAGAGAGGCCAGACAAGATAATACAGAGCTTAGCTAACCCCCGGCTATAGGTAACCCCGCTCACTAAACCACCATTCCTGTGGTCACTAGCCCCTCCAACCACAACGTTCTGCATCCCTATTCTTACCGACCTCTGCCCCTTCAACTCTGATGTTAAAATTATACCGCTGTAGAACTGCCTGCACAGATTCATCCGGCTCTGGTTTCGGACAAAATACTCTTAAATCTTTATCATAAATAATAATAGTTTTATATTTTGAATAGATGTGTGAAGACACATGATATTAGGGGAGAACAGATATTTTTAAAGGAGGAACATCATACATGCTTTTTGATGGCAAGTGCATAAGTCTGTTATTGGTTAATTGTGTGCTTTTATTACATAAACTGCCTTCTGTGGTATGAAGTGCGAACTTTCGTTCGTACATATTCACCAACATATGAATCAACTATAGCACTCTATTGCAAGAAGAAACCTCACTAGGACGCTTTATCGCCACACGTTTATTTAGTTTTGCTTTATATTTGAAGGAGTTAAATATTATCGAAGTTCATCGTCTCTGCAAACACGCTTTCAGCTATGCAAGGAGCAAAATAAGTGGTTGAAGTACTTTACTATTACTTACTTTTACTATTTTACCTTTATTACTAACCCCAGCAGATAATAAATTCACTGTAATGGTTTTTAGAAGAGATTTATGCACTTCCCTCACTTAAGTAGAGTAAGTAGAACTGAAGAGTAATCTAACTGAAATCAATTTTCCTCATCGAAAATACTAGAGTTTGTAGAGGAATAATGATTAAAATCATGTCATTTTGATCCTAATTGAATATAATTTAAAAACAGTTTTTTGGAAGCACTAAAATAAAAAAAACCTGTGAGTAGAACGAAACTACTCCGCCTGTGACGAAGGCAAGAGTAAACTGTAAAAACGACACCATATACCAGCGGTACGTTCCAATGTTTCCATAAAAATCACAGACAATTTTTTTTAATCGTTTCTATCTTATATGTCTTATATTACTATTTTATTCTATTGGGGTACTTCTGATAGTCAAATATATATTTTTACGAATTAGATATCTTAGAATAGGTTTAAGGTTTAAAATGGATTAAAAACGTAATTTAACATTGATAGCTGTTTTTTTATGATCACTTGAAATTGATTTTCGCACTCCATAGCACTTATCCCACTTCACCTTGCTCTTTTTACATCACGTATACATTTTCAGAGCCTTAGATATGTACACGATTTCATTTACAAAACAAAACATTACTTCTTAATAAAAAGTATATATTATGCCCGCATTATGGCATTGATTATAACATAAACTAAATAAAATTTCTCCCGTGATGTCGACATCTTTAAACACAATTGAAATATCAAAAAAAAAAAATTATTTTCAGCGTGAATACAGACTTAAGTCAGGGGAGTCTAGCGTGGTGAAGGAGCGAAATTAAATCGGCAAAAAAGAAAGTCGCGTGAAACATTCTAGAAGAGAGAAAGAAGATGTAACAAACAGAAGAAAAACTGGATGAATATGAAATTCTAATTTACCTGTGAGAGGCTGTAGTATTCTGTAAAGAGGCTAAGGAAAATTTATATGAAGGAAACGCACTAATTAAATGGAGCTTCCTTCTTGAAAATATATATTCATGTGCGTGTGTTTGTGGGTTTTTTATTATAAGGAAATTATTTTAACATAGCAGAAATACAAGATAGAGATGTAGTTGTTGAAGAAAGCCTAAAATAGTGAATGAGGTCGTCCAAGGTCTGTTCTATCATCTATTTTAAGTAACAAGTTTTACAATATCATATTATTGGAATCAATAATCCTCATTCTCGGAAGTTTACATGTATAAATAGATCATTACTATCACAGTACCTAATAGGTTCTCGAATCATGATCATCATGGTTAATAGAATAATTATGGGAGTTAGTTTAACATCCAGTAACATGGATCCTTTTCGATCAAAGCTACCAACAGATTGAACGCAATATCTGTAGTTATACAACCATCAGACGGTTTGAACAGTACTGAAAGCGGTTAGTTGTGGACAAACCTATTAACTGAGGGCGTATCGAGAAGAGAAGCCAATACTGGAAATAGGATTCAATATCCAGATCCTCTCCCAGGAAATGAGGTGTGTCGAATACTGCTCCGATCTGCATTCTCTCCCAGCAATGTGTGTGCGGGCTACATCATGACTTCCGTATGTATGGGTTTCTATAACAGTTTGTATAAAGGAACAGTAAGAACCTTTCGTGTACAATAGCTATCAACGATATGGCAATGTCTCTGCGATTTATTTTTCGTTCTAGATTGTACAGAATGAGATTGTACTACTGATAGACCAGAAGATAGTTTGAAACCGGCAAGATAGTTTGTAAAATATTTAAAACCATGAATTTCAATAACATAAAAGTTCAAATTCTTTCCACCAAGTAGGTTGCTGTAGCTAAAATTATTATATGAGTAATCAGCTCAAACATTTTTTTGTTTAGAAATACCGCATTATTGAAGATATTTTCGTTGTATGCTTGCCGGATTACATCACGAACAAAATTTGAAAAGTTTCTTCATAGTCATACTCTTTTAGTGCTTTAGTAATCACTGATTTTGGTATTGAATAGGACATTTTTCTCTACTTTTTAATTGGTAATATAGCCGGGACTTGAGACATGGCGTTGAAAAGATTGAGCATTAATTACAACTAACAACGAAAAAGCCTTTGGTTGATTTTAGGAATCAAGAAATGTAAAAGCGGGTCGGTTGAAAAAATGGAGCTACACTCTTAATAAAAAACTGAACCCAGGAACTTGATATTTTGATGGGCCGTTAAAATGTATATCCTTATTTCAGTTGGTAATCTGGATTCTATAGAGTAAATGAGGACAATACGCACTGAAATCATCAGGATGAATAGAACAGGAGATAAGGCTATTTCTCTGGAGGCTTCATTACTCGACTCCTCTCTCTTCAATTATAAGTACATAGATTTCTGTGCATGGGGGAAATAGGCCATACTAAAAAGTCAACCAACTTCTGGAAACTTAAGGAAGCCAATAATTTTTAGTCATTTTTTTTTTTACTATATGAATTTTTAGAAAATATTTGTCTTTAAAAAGTATTTTTGTATTAGTGAATTCAGTTTAATAACTTGTGAAGGAACTAAATCATGCTGCAGATGAAAATAGCAAACTTTCAAGAGTTATGGAGACAAAATCATTGGAATCATGCACTTTTTTTTTTTTGCTTTCACTTACCTATATATGAAATATATAGTAAGTGGAAGTATTGCGATCGTGAAAAATTTCGACTTCCGGTTTTCAACGGAAATACACGTTTTGGGGTCCCCTGAGTCCAAATGACCAAGTCCCGCGAAATGGTCTCTCTGTGTGTGTGTGTGTGTGTGTGTGTGTGTGTGTGTGTGTGTGTGTGTGTGTGTGTGTGTGTGTGTGTGTGTGTGTGTGTGTGAACAGACTAGCTCAAAAACTATAAACCGTGCGAACATGAAATTGGGTATTTAGTGTAGATATATGCCCCCGATGTGACAGCAAAAATTTCATCAAAATTGATCAAAGGGTGGGGGTACTTTACTTAATAAATTTTGTATCATTTTCATGTGTTTTTTTATTTACTCAAAAGCGGCTTTAAAGATTTTGATCAAACTGGGTATTTGACGTATGTATATACCAAAGATGTGACAGCCAACATTTCATCAAAATTGGTCAAACGGAGGGGCACTTTATTTTTTAACTTTTTTCCAATGTTTACCTTCTTTTCGATTATCTCAAAAACGGCTTTAATGATTTTGATCAAATTCGCCATGTTTAATGAAAATAAGGTGTTCTTTAATATCAGGTAAAGCATTATCGTTATTAAAATGTTCTGAGGGGGATTAAATGGGGAAGGGGCCTTTTTGTTTTCCTGTAAAGTACCCTTGTTTTTGTTAATATGGAACAATTAACTGTCTCTCATTACGCCTAAAAATAAGAAATGGCTAAATATAAAATATGAAAAAAATCAAGTAAAAATGAAGAGGAGAAAAAAAGAAAAATATTCCGTCAACTCATAAAATACATAAAGCACACGCATGCGTAGGAGTACGCCTTTAATGACAGACCATTGTTCATAATCTAAGTCGTTCTCTTCATTTAATGGAAATTATTTGTTTCCATGGTAACTAAATGAATTTTTCAACAGCTACATAGAGAATAATAAAATCAGACGACTTGGAGTATTATGCTTGCATTGCCGAATTATCACAAGTAAAAACTTTTATTAATAATAAAAGAAATTAGTGTGTTTTTTTTTTTTGAGCAAATGAAAACAAAAATAAGAAATGAATGTGGAAAAATGTATAACTTTGAGAAGTGGCAATTAACAAAACACATTAATTTCTAATTTAAGTAGATTAGTAAGTGAAAGTTGTGTGTTGCGCGCACGCACCAGATTTTTGTTTAACCGGTTTAACAATCTGCTCCGACATCGTCTCTTCATTATTAGGTACATAACATGTGATACCTATGATATATTACAAAAAATATAATGTTAGGAAATAATATACAGTCTCCCTCCATTGCGGCAGTGGATCTCTTTCAACTTCGTATTGTCGCTTTCCTCAAACCTAGTTGGTTCTGTGCATTGATGTATGCTACAGAATGTATTTTAAATAGGTTTGTCTGAGGTTGAGGTCAATTTTTAATGTCCCTTACTAATCATTACTCAAGAATCTTTTCGAATCAAACTACACCACACAGCCTTTATTTAATCAAGAAAACAATAAATTAAAAAAAAATAATAAAAAAAAAATCAACAAAATCATACCATTTTAAAATTGCAATGACTACAAGATACTAGCTTAAACTTAATCACGATTCCAGGTTTAAGGAGACAATTATTTACTAGATTATTGGATGAGAAGAAACGCTACAGTCTTTAAAGAAGGAACTTAGACTGCTACAATTGTACTATTGAATGCGGAAGTAGCAGTTTGCTATAATTAAAGTTTATAAGAAAAAAATATAAAATCACCAATAAAAATGTTTATCGAGCACGAAAATGAGTAGAAGAATGAAGGATATAAATTGTCCTTGTTCCTAAAGGCCGGGTCATTAGTGAAAGGAACAAACAAGCGTTTGAGAAACTTTTATCATCAAGTATCAAAAGAACTCAAACACTTTACCCCACTTCAGCGATTCTAAACTTGCTATAAACATTAAAAATCTACTTTAAGAACTACAAGAAATACTTGAAAACTATTTATATGAAGATGAATTTTCGTCAGACTTCCTCGAAGAACTAATTGAAGTAGCTACAAATAACTTCTCAAGAGCAAAGTGTGGGATGCACTAAGGACACAGGAGGAAGCCATGTAGCCGTCTGGATAGAAAATATTTGTCGTGGGAGGAGGGAAACAAAAGGAGAGAGCGGAACTGATTTATCGCGGGCGCTGCCGAGCGGGGCCAAACAGTGTGGTTGGAGGGGATTGCGACCACACATCCGTTTGTTTAGCAAACTCAAACATTACCCGCCGCGGTCCTATACAAACTGGCTTCGGCCTAATCGTTTCACTGTCACCGGCTATCCTCCATTGTTAGTGCGCCAGCGGGTTTAATTTGGTTTTGCTAGTTATTTGCGGTGAGGGCCCCGATACTGCTTGGATATTTCGTCATTGTGCTAACAAATTGGATGCTAGCTCTCCTTGGATTATATACGGTTGGTTAAGTTGACGATGATGCGCAAGCAGGATGGTGGTTGCAAACATTACTGGGTAGCGAAATGAAATTTAGGAATCTTACAGACATCAAGAGAATTTAGAAGAGATAAGGTTTGTCGGACTTAATGAAGCTGTTCAATTGTTCCTACTATTTTTTACTACACAAAATAGCAGCTCACACTGCTACAATGATCTAATCTAATCTATGGATGCTGGTGAAAAAAATTGGCACGCCAGAGATGAAGGGTCCATATTGTCCATCGGCTCTGTACCGTATTTAAATGAACAATAAAGCAAGTAAAAGTAATTTAAGCAAGCAATGGATAATAATAGACTTGCAAATAAATTGCCTATCGGTAATTATAATAATAATTTGTTTAAGTAGATTTTAAATTAGAAAGACCGGAACACTTTCCCTTTGATATTTGATAGCCACCGAAGAATAATACAGGAATAAAGGAGGAAATAGGATTGGGATATAATAAGCACTAATGCTATGTCACTTCTGTGCGTTGTTTCTTCGGAGCAGTTTGATACCGATTAGAACAGAAAAGGACTCGTTGGGGGTTTCTTTCCACTTTGAGCGAATGCAGCGTGTGGAAGTCGAAAGCTTCCATCTAATAAGCTAATCAAGGATCAAACAGAAGTGACGTAGTAGTATTGCTACAAAATAACGGATCCCATATAACAATACTTTTTTAAAACTTGTTATATAACATCCGAAAAAAAATGTATGTGTAAATCTCAATGTAATTTTTAATATAAACAAATAACGGTAAAGAGTGACAGTATTCCAAAATGTCTAAAGGTACATCTTTTTAGCTGTCCCATACATTTGTAAAAAGTAACAGATGGAATAAATATAAAACTAAGCCTTATTTTGCAGATGGCAAAATCAAAAGCTGGTGAGAAACATATTATATTATGTATAATAATAAACTGTATATTTAAAAATAACGGCTGCTCGAATAGCTGAGAACGACATCGGAAGAAAACGATTACTTAAGTAATACACGGAGCAAGGCCTAGAGGAAGACCTCGGCTGCGGTGGAGTGACTGTGTGGCTGGTGATGCCCCAGATCCATGTTGGGAATGAGGAGCTGGATGGTGGCTGCACAGGATAGGAACAACTGGTAGAGGCTGGTGCAGGAGGCCAAGACTCGGCATCGAGTTGTCGCCCCGAAGGAATAGAATAGAATCAATTTTTTAAAATATCAATAAACCATAAAAGGCTTTGCGAGTCCAAAACCCAAATCCTTTATATCATTTTCTATTCCTAATCTCTGAGAGTTTTTTCTCTTGTTCAAAGTGGTGGGTATATATAAAAGTCTGTCTGGTGCTTTGAAAATCCTCTAATCAATTTCAGAAAAATAAATGACCGATAACATGGGTATTAAGTGCATGAAATGCGTCCTGTGATATAATAGTAGTAAAAAAAAAAAAGAAATTGCTTTCATATCTTTTTTTATAAAATAAGTCATTCAGTTTTCATACTACATCTGGAAGAGAAATAAATAAAAACGTTTCATTTGTTAAACAAAACATTCTCGGTTTATCATGTATAGTTAGCAGTGAGATCCAGAAATTTTCTGAGGGGGGGCACACTTTTCTTTTTTTTACATTTCATGAGCAATGAAGGCCCTAATTTAAAATAAATATTAGTACATAATGACGTTGTAAGTTACTGTAAATGTAAATGTGGGTGGCGGTATGGCCGAGTGGGCAAACGCGTTGCCCATGGCAACACATGATTGAGACCCGAAAGATAGCAAGTTCAAAACCCGGAGCCAGGGGAAAATTTAATAATACTCGGCATCAATCCCCTACCCTCTCCCCTGGCCCGGGAAACTCCGCATAGCCTACAAGGCGAGGAAGGGGAGGACCAATAGAAAAAAAAAAAAAAAAAAAAGTTACTGTAAATGTTTTAATACAATTAATTTTCAATTAATGGACTTGAAAAATGACTAAATATAGCTCATTTCATATAGAAATAGTAATACTTTAAATAAACATAGGTAGTCCTTTTTACAATGTTAAGAAAATGAAAAAATATATATATTTTGGACTTAAGTGAGCTGTGTTAGAGCAACTTGATGTAGTGGGTATATTTTAAATCCTTTCTTTTAAATGAAGTGTTGTATATTTAGTTTTGTTAAGGTGGACGAGGAAAAAAGAGCGGAAAATCAGAAGGAAACACCAGACAAAAGGTAGTTTTATTCTCTAGTATTATTATTGAAGGTAGC
Source organism: Aelia acuminata (assembly GCA_911387785.2). Taxonomy (NCBI): domain Eukaryota; kingdom Metazoa; phylum Arthropoda; class Insecta; order Hemiptera; family Pentatomidae; genus Aelia; species Aelia acuminata. The sequence goes on along the minus strand of OU426983.1, from coordinate 62,014,222 downwards.
TATAATAAGATAAAAATAATGATAGAATAAGACTTTTACAATGGAACTCTAGACTTTGTAATAAAACAAAATTTTTTAAAAATGAAGATCATTTGAAGTTTTATTTTAACGTTATAAAAAAATCAATAAAAACCTAGGGGCCAACGTCAACAATAAGAACGACATACATAAATAGTCACGCTTGATGGGAAAAGTGAACTCATGAGAATACCTAGGAATAAATTACCCTTGGCGTACATATTTGTATCTTTAGAACTGACGATCGTCACAGAGCTGCACAACAAAATTCGTGAAGAAACCAAAATTCTGAATAATACTTATTTGTTTCAAAGATTAGCAACAGATTGTGAATAATAGTAATGCAAATACCCTTTTTCAATTGTTAATCGTCAGAAATAAAAATAAAAAAAATGATCACTTCATATTTTGAAGGGCGATTACGAGGAATGTACTAGTTTCAGTTGGTGATCTGGCTTCTACAGAGTAAATAAGGACAGTGCATACTTATACAGGATGTCTAGTAGTTCTGTCTTAAAAATTACCGCATTTCCCTCCACACTCTAAGGTCGGGTAGAGTGGATTAAAGTTATATAATTTTGACGTAAACATGTTTTTTATTAACAATATAAAACAAATGATTAATAATGAATAATCATTTGTTCATTATTACCAATACTGGATTATCGACTACCGTCCTTGGTCGAAGCTAGTCGGTATAAACGAATCACACTGTTTTATATTTATGGCCCGGATTTATATGAAATAAAATCCATTGAAATATGAAATATATACAACACTGAAAGTACGAAACGACAAAGTATGATAACCAATAAAAAGTAAAAAATGATGCAGTGTAAAATGGAATCGAATCATTGAGAAGGGTAAGACAACACTGATGTATAACAACTTAAAAATAACAAAAAAAAAATATGTTACTTTTTTTTTTTCTTATACGAGGGGTGTCCGTAAAATAAGTTTCCCTATTTTTTTAAAAGTGAAAAAAATGTTTTATTACGATTGTATATTACATCATTAGAAATCTTGAACATTAAACTATTTTTCTACGTAGTCCCCGTTGACATCGATGCACTTCTGCATCCGTGTCACCATTTTTTTGATGCCCTGGTCATAGAGGTCAGCCGCCGCGCTGTTGAAGAACTTCAAGACCTCCTCTTCCAATTCCTCTCTTGTCCCAAAATTCGTTCCGCCTAGGTCTTTTTTCAGGCTTGGGAACAGATGGTAATCACTTGGGGCCAGATTGGGGCTGTAGGGTGGGTGTTGGATGATTTCCCATCCGAAATCCTCGATGAGAGCGGTAGTGACGCGGGCTGTATGCGGACGAGCGTTGTCGTGATGAAAACGGACTCCTTTAGTGAGCATGCCCCTCCTAAGATTTTTCAGAGTGTTACAGTAGCGTTCAGCATTGACTGTCGTGCCCGTTGGCAAAAATTCACACAACAACACGCCTTTTCTGTCCCAGAACACTGTTGCCATGACTTTGCCGGCAGACAGCGTCTGTTTGAATTTTCGCGGCGTTGGTGAATCCGTGTGTTTCCACTGCTTCGATTGCTCCTTCATTTCTGGAGTGAGGTAGTGGACCCATAATTGCCTTTAGCACACAAAAAACGGATCACGGATCGTATCTCACACCTGGCGGGGGAAGCGATTGAGAGCTCCATCTTTCAAGGCTGTCAAGGCCGAACTGATGGTGGCAGCGAGTTGACCGGGGTTGGGATGTAGAGGGGGGAGTCCAAGCGACACGCTGGTGCCGTCTGAGGGACCTGCCGCGACTTGCACGGCCGTGCCACAACAGGGAAACTTATTTTACGGACACCCCTCGTACATGCCTTCTTATATTTAAATATTTCAATTTTTAATGAATTGAAATATTTAAACCAATTTAAAACCCATTAAACAAAGTTTGCTTGTTTCAATCTAATTCTCTTTTGTAAGTAGACAGACCAGTATTGTTCATAAACAGATCGTTGAAAAAGTTAAATAACCCACGTCACTTGATAGCCCATCTATCCAATTGAATTGACTCCTTTCCACTTGACAAACAATTTAAACTATAATTTTTTACCACGAAATACTGAAACTAAGCTGAAATATTCCTAAAAAAGTACCTTCCTGTGAATTAATTTAAGTAAAGATCCATTTGGTATAACACTAAACAATAAAGCGAAAAAAAGGAACATACGAAACGGACTTGTAGCTAGACTTTCCGATAAACGATCTAACTTTAAACTAGCTGTTGAACTACTAGTTTGCAAACAAGTTCTAGTCATCGTTTGGAACAATGTTTAGAACTGTTGGAACAGAAAATGGTGGGGGTGGGATTTTCAGGAAATTCAAAGTTGCCTCTGAAAATTTCCAGAAAGACGCAAATTAATGATTGTACCTAGTAACAGTCAACCCAACACGGTAACGTTGAAAAACAAAATTCAGAACTTAAGAGATAAAAAGGTTTTGTAATTAAAATATATGTACTGAGATTTTCGAATTAGTCATTTTACTTTCAGCTATAACAAAAAAATTAAAAATATGAAAAAAATCTGTATCGCTCGTTTGAAAGAAGTGTGCCCAAATTCAAAAACCTGAAACTTTACAGGAGGAGCATATGATTTGATTATTATTGCGATTTCTCTGTGCAATGCAGCCTTGATGTTATATATTGGATTTAAATATTTGGAGCTTTTTTCACAAAGAAAAATAATATTGTTTGGGGTTTTTAAGTAAAAAAAAAACAAAAACGATAAAATGTGAACATAAGGGAAGATAACATAACAATAAATATGGAAAAAATTTCCGTTGCAAGTCTAAAAAAACAGTTAAAAATACAATTAATTTTTTTCTTAAAAATTCAAAAGAAATATTTATGATGCAACACAGATACTATTTGCCAGAAAGGTGTTTTTTTTTTTTTAATCTCAAATCCAAATAAAATAATTTACATAATTAATAAAACAGATCAATGCTTTGAAACCTTTTACATGTTGATTATTTAAATGTAATAATTATGCAGAATGTTTATACGATGATGAGGTATTTAATAAAAGATATTATTAATCAGCAACCTAAATATCGCTTTCTAGTGTAATGACCAGAAACGATTTATAAAAAACAACATAATAAAGTTATTTCATTATTATGATTAATAATATATTACAAACAAAAATTAGTTAGCAATATTGGAAACTCTTCTGTGTTGAGAGTAAATAGATTGAGAAGGCTGGTTAGTAGTCAGGTGAGCAACATGTAGGACTCGACCACAAGAGCCTTCGCAATTAAAATGTCTTTCAGAACTTTAATACCATGTTTGTGTTTCCTAGGCCCGCAATTTCAGGGAATATCCGACTTTCAGAAGAGTGTTGAGAATTCTAATGCGATAAGAAAATATATATATTTTCATCAAGTGAGTGTATTCACGACACGGAGCTACTTCAATGTATTTATCTTCCAGTACTATTGAAAAAAAGCTAAAATCACAAATAGGTCTACATAGGCTGAATATCTAAACAAAATTTAAAAAAATAGTCAAATGATATTTGAATGCAGTTCACTGGCAAAGTTAATTAAAAGATCTCAACCGCAAAATAATGTTACCCTACCACGAAACACGTACAAGCATGAAATCATACTTCGTGATGAAAAAAAAAATTTAAAAAATAAGATCATACTAAAGTATCCTATCCCAATTTTTTTATTATTGAAAGAGCAAAAAGTAAATGTTCTAATTTCCTTAAGCCTTTATGATAATTCATTTTGCTACCTCTTATGATCAGACATAAGGATCGTATTCATGCCTCACTAACTTAACATCACTTACATATATTGACAGACTGGTGTAAACCATAAAAAAATCGATTCAATCATAAAATATCAAAATAAATACTTTTTAATCTTCGAATAATACTTTTAAAAATCGAGAATGTTCAGATTTCTCAAATTGAAAGTGCACAATCTAACCCAAGACAACACATCTAAATCACAGCTTTGTCAGAAACTCAATTTTTTGAAACTTCAAAACTAGAACTGAGAAAAAAAAAATAAGCCAATTAATAATTAAGAAAAATTAACCAAAGCCAATATGAACGTAATCTTCACAGATACACGGTACAACCAAAGATACTCATTTACAAAAACTTCAAAACTTTCAATCAAAAATCTTAAGACTCATAGCAAAAGCTCAGAGTATATGACTAACAAAATCCTGCATACTAATTCACATATGAAAACAGTTTATCAACAAAATAAAACTGTTTACAAACGCTTCTGTACTAACTTAAACGACTAATAAGAGGTATGGCAGCAGTTTGCGTTGCTATAAGTAGGATATTAAGGATGCGAGATCTTCGTTAACAAAACATATTAACTGAAATAAGTCATGGAACAGGTACTACTGAGTGCCTCTTTTCCCGTATGTCTGTATGTCACTATTTAATTAGCGTACAAGCTAAAATATTTTTTAAATGTTTTTAAAAAAAACAATTATATTGTTTTTTTATTTATACATGTATTATTTACCTTTTTATGCTGACCTGTCTTGGGGCTCTGCCCAATAGTAAATAGTGTTTGACTGTCTTTAAGATGTTTATTTTTATTTAGTCGAGTTGATTTTTTTTTTCTTTTCTTATATTTTTATTTATTTATATATATTTTTAAATGTATGTGATCAGTCCGCAATATTATCATTGTCTCAGCTGAGAGAGTATGCAATAATATATCTCATGAAGAGTTTCATTCTAAAAAGAATAATTTAATTTTGATTAAATATTGTTTTGATGATATACATGATTAATAATTAATTTTTATTTCAATTAACAGGCTTTTATTCATTAATATAAATTACGAAATTTAACACCAGACATAACATTTTACACTTATCTGTTTGATATCGGAAAAGGGTAGAATGAATTTATTTCTCGTCAGAAGACCCTTTGGGTATACCCTTTTGTAGTAGCTGTCTTCCCCACAATTCCAATTCCGATACAACCAAGATAAATTGCTTCCTAGGATATCATACACTAAATTTTATCTAGTCTCCACCATCCGCGCTCCGCCTTGAATTAGTATATTCAGGTTTCACAATAAGAAATATTGCAGGAATAATGTATGCAGTGCCGTACAAATTGGACTTTTTTGACAGCATATTAATCAAAAAATAATTCAACGCAACCATGAATATATCAGTTGGTATATATGATCATAAAAATAATTCAAAAAATTAAGAAAAAGGTTAATTTAAGGAAGTCTAGTATGTATTATTTGTATTGAAAAATTTAAGGAGAATAAGAAATTTCGGAGATAAACTCCAAAAGAAAAATACTTTTGATTAAAATCTGTTTTGTTGACAATTTTGTGATTGAGTCATTTGTTTTGATATTCACGGTTCTGGAATTAGGGATTAACAGTAAATATAATACCATATCACTGGTGTTTGGTCGAAAGGGGTTAAGTCTTCGAATGTGAAGATTAAATAACGTTTTTCTAAGCTATTGAAAATCATAATAAATTCTTTCTGATTATATTTCTTTACTACAGAATAATAAGTGAAACTATATTATTTCAACAGAGACTAATAAATTATGAATAAACAATAAATTATAGTCAATTATGAATTTTAAGAAGACGAGACAAACAAAATGTTTTATGACCAAAGCCTTTTTGCCCAAACATGAATTATATATAATATAATAATTATTAATTGTTTTTATTACAGTTGAAATTGCCTCTACCCGACAGGGTCATTGGCAATGTTATCTTTTCTTTTTTTTATACTCTATTGTAATATCCAGTAGCTTTAAGGAAAATCATAAGTTTTTCATTAATAGTCTTCTCATTTGATTTTTTAAGGTTAATAGAAGCCGTAGGTCACCAAATATATCATATATTTATTTAAGTATATAATCCATGACGTTTCGGCCTCAATGTGCCATTCTCAAAAGACAAAAACTAAAAATATTAAATAAAAAGTTAATTAAATTTAATAACAATTGATATTAAAAAATTTTTTTATACACATTTTTATTGTATAAATACCTTTATGCACATAGTCAAACAATTTATCCTTCTAAAAGAATTAGTCTATATTTTAAAATACATATATCAAATATCAATCAGAATATCTGCCACGTCTAACATCGTCAACTAGCTAGGAACGACTGACAAAGAATAAGTACGGCAGGGGTGGGGTAAGTCTATTGCTCTATTGTATAATTATCCATAGTCTTTTTTTTTTAATATTAATTTTATGTATAATACTTGCGTAAAATGTGCTCAAATTTTCTACGTCTGTATGGTTGTTCACCGAATTCTGAATATTTTTTGAAATGTAGATAGCTTCTTTAATTTTTCTTTTATTAGGATTATTTTCTTTATGTATTATTGAGGCATTTTTAAAATCAAATTCATGTTTATTTATATGAGTATGTTGTGATAGACCAGTTGCAAATTTTGATTTAGTTGTTTTTGCTTTACAATTTTGTTTGTGTTGTTGTATTCTTCGTTCTAGCCATTGTGATGTTTGTCCAATATATGATTTATTTTCACAATTTTTGCACTTAACTTTATAGATCACATTAGTTAATCTATCTTTCGGAATATTATCTTTCGTTTTTGTAAATAATTTATCTAGTTTATTTATTGGTTTTTTTCCAAATTTTATTTCATTCAAATCATATTTTTTAAAAGTTTTTTCTATTTTATTGGTCAAACTATCTATATATGTAATCGAAAAAAACTTTTTGGGATAAGGGTTATTGTTATCTTTTTGATTGTCTTCCAGATTATTATTTTTCTGAGTATGGTTTATGTTTTCTTTTTTAGTATCATTATTTTCATTTTTGAAGTAATCTGTTATTAGTTTCGTTCTATTAATGTTATTTTTATTCTTTTTGTTGTGTGTTTTAATATCGTTAGTGTTAAGGACCTCTATTATTTTATTATTTTTTGGACTACTTTTTAGTATATTATTGTTTTTATACCATAATTTATTAATTATTCTTATGGGATACCAATTTTCCAAAAGGATGTCATATATTTGCGATTTTACCTTCCTGATGTGTACATCATCCGTTAATAATTTAGCTCTCTCTATAAGATTTTTAGCGGTGTTCAATTTTTGATGTGGGGCATGATTGCTGTACCAGTTTAGGATTCGGTTACTCGTTATTGATTTTTTGCACCATTGTGTTTGCAATATACCATTTTCTGTTCTATTAATATTGATATCCAGGAATCTAATATTATTGTTTTTTTCTATTTCTATTGTGAATTTTAGTTTATCGGATAATGTGGTTAATTGTTGTAAGAATATGGGTATGTTGTTTTTATCTAAAATTGTAAGAATATCGTCCACATATTTTAAAATTATTTTAGGTTTATTTTTTAATTTATTTATGGCTTTTTCTAACAGTTGGTTGAGGTATATTCCACTAAGATTAATCGACATAGAACCACCCATAGGTAACCCATTTCTGATTTTAAAAAATTTTCATTGTAAGTAAAATAACCATTATCGCAAACTAACTTGACACCCTCTAAGAACAATGATTTATTTTTTATTGGTGTAAATTTCTCTATTTCCTGCCAATTTTGGTCTAGTATTTTGTATACTTCATTAATGGGAATATTTGTAAATAATGATTCCGCGTCATAACTCACGAGGTATTCATTTTTATCGATTTTTTCCACTTTATTAATTTTTTTTTTTTTTTTTTTTTTTTTTTTTACTTCTATTGAATTTTTCACGTCATAAATATTCTCATTATTTAAATGGTCTAGGGAATGATTAAGAAATTTTGCTAGTTTTTCCGTTATTCCATCAATGTTATTAACTATTGGTCTTAGTGGTTTGTTTGGTTTATGTAATTTGCTTATCCCATATATCCTTGGTATTGTGTAGTGCTTGTTAATTAATCTGTCTTTATCTTTTTCTTCAATATATTTATGTTTAATTAGTTTATTTACATAAGTTATTAATTTTTCTTGGATTTCGTTAGACGGGTCTTTTCTCAAAGTTCCATATATTTGTCGGTCGTCAAGGAGGCATTGCATTTTCTTGTCATATTCCGATTTTGCAATAATAATTGTTTTTTTGTTTTTGTCTGATTTTATAACTAGTAAATCTGGATTTTCCCTGAAAAAATTCTTTGTCTCAATAATATCCTTATTTATTTTAGCGTGTAAAGGGTTTATAGTTCCTCGTTTCCTATTATTATCTAAAAATTGGTTAATATTATTATTGATTCTATTTCGTACAACATTTTTATGGCTATCAGAAGTGTTAATAGTTCTTATAATGTTTTCTACGTCAGCTATAATATTTATTATTTCAGTATTATAATATTTAGGTATTATATTAAATTTTTCTCCAAGAGACAACATTAAGAATATTTATTGGTATGTTTCTATCCGTGGTATTAACCGTCCATCCTTTCGTATACAATTGCTCGTAAGAGGCTAATATAGACTTATGGTTTGTATTATTGTTAATAGTTTGGTTTTTATTGAGATTTTTAGAACTAATGGTAATAGTGTGGTTTTCTTTTATATCTCTATATGGTTTTTTGATATGAACTATATACGGTCGATTAATTTTAATATTGAGCCTTTCATTATGATGTTGGGTATATTCTAATTTATAAGCTTCAAGCAGTTTATTAATTATCTCAAATATATGTGGATTATTATATTTTATGTTATCTAGGTATTCATTATGAATTTTATTGTAGGTTTTAAGAGCCCAGTAACATTGTTTAATTTCTAATGTTAAACATTCTTTTGCTAATTTATTAAAAAGATTAGATGATTTTTCTTGATTGTTTATTAAAAATGAAGTATTAAATAGATTTTCCAGAGGTAATACCTTATTAAGCAAATGATGGGGAATTGTATCCGTGGTTTTGCATCTTTTAAGATAAGTTTTTAATATTGGTTTTGCATCTTTTAACATAAGTTTTTCCACAATTTCCTCCGAGTCTTGCAATATTTCCGGCAATGACGTGTTCAGCTTCAATTTTTTTCTGTATTCATTAAAGTATAGGCAGTCCACTAATAAATGTGAAACAGTCATAGGGGCGCCACATTTAATACAGGTAGGCTGTACTAGATTGTGAAGAAGTATGCGTGAGAGAATTCGCAGTGACCAATTCTTAAGCGGCACAGGATTATTTCTTCTCTTCTCGATCTTCTAAAACTACTTGACCAGTTTTTACATGCCGCTTTTCATTCGGCTTCATTCCATCGAGTCTTGAGTTGGGACTTTACAAGCATCACCAAAACCTCTCGGAAAATGAGGTCAATAGATGTAACCTGACTATGATCCCCTGTATGAGCTCATTTTGATGCATCATCTACCTTTTCATTCCCTCCTATGCCACAATGGGATGGAGCCCAGATAAAAACCATTATTCTGCCTACCCTCTGGATGTCATAGATGAGGTTACGTATTTCAATTATAGTGGCATGTTCTGGTCTTTGACGTCATATTGCCAGCAGGACGCTCATCGAGTCAGTGATAATAACTGATTTTTGATGATTGGCTACTTTACAATGTTGCAGGGCTTCCCTTATAGCAGTTGCCTCTCCCGTGAAGACCGAGCAAGCTCCAGGCAATTTATAATATATTATAATTATTAATAATTATAAATAATAAATACTATATATAAATATAATAATTAAAAACCCATTTATGAAACATAAAAAATTATAGTTGCATGTTAATTTCAAGATGTTATTTACTAGTACTAACCTTGTAGGAGGAGAGATCGTCAACTACGCAGACCAGCGTAGCTTCTCGCCCAACTGGCATCGTCACATTGGTGATGGGTTCTGCGAACTTTGGCACATCTGAAACAGGTGTATAAATGTTTCAAGTAAAAATAATTTTAATCTCTTAGCTGTTAATTTATTATTCTGCAATTCTTTTCAGATCTTTTTGATCATCAGTCTTTTTGATATGATCTCTGCAAAAGTTTGCAATAGATTTTAAGAGGTCACCTGTGGCGTAGCATAGAATACTAAAAGTCGCGGGTTCACGTCCCGTGGTAGCCCTAGGATTTTTTAAAGGAATTAAAAAATCTTTTCCTATGCCGTCCCTCGGATAGGACGTAAAATGGAGGTCCCGAGCCTGTACGATGTCAAGTACTCGTTAAAGATCCCTGTATCTAATTATCCCCGGATAGGCAAAGTTTAGGGCTCCCACTGTAGCATCGTCCAATAAGCCTTAGTGGCATATAGTGACGTTAAATAAACAAAACAATAGATTGTAAAAGTTAAGTTAATAAAAAAAATAGGATTTATATTAATAGTCAAAGACCTGATCCGGATTTTAGAATGCAAGAAAAAATAAAGAAATCAGATTCACATAGAAATATTTTTTAAAGATTTAACTTTATTTTGTTAAAAAAATGGAGAATGTCACATAAACCCCTCTTCTTCCAATTTCCATAAACGTAATTGACATATTTGCTTTGGGCACGTGTGGCTTGGGGCGAACCATCACACCCTCCCCTGGTTACGTAACTGGAGATAATAACTAATTACCTTAACAAACCAAAACCCTTTGCTGTAATAAATAATTTACCTATCAAGCCTAACACGATCCCTTCGCCCCGCAGCGTAGAATTAAATTTTCAGGGGACTCACTTTTCCCCCATGACAGACAGAGGTTGGATCCTCAGGGGTACTAACACACACTCCCCCTAATTGTCCAGGGGTCAGCGGCAAACTCCCCTCTTCGGGACCTCCAGGTCGGGATATTACCATGAGAATCCTCATCCTCGGCAGAGGTTGAGGACGTCGATATCCCACTACCGTATATAAACTGGCCTATAACCGGAAGTTGGGCCTCTTCCATATAATTCGGCAATATGGCTGGTGGGTATCGCTCTCGTTGCTCACAGAATGAATGCTTTCGTTACTAATAATAAATAACTTACAGTAATGCTCATATATTACTAAATGTTCCCTAGTTGAAAATGAGTTAGTTGAGACCATGGTCTTGGTATATATATTATACAAAACTAACCAAACAGCTGTGTCTTACTAGCTATGTTTTTGGAACTAAAGATGGAGATAGATTTGAGAAACGACGGGTTTTCCCAACCCATTATATGCTACAAATATTTTGAAACCCTGTCAATAAATGGTCATTTTTACACTTGATACTTGCCCGCAGAATCACCTATACAGGTAAACACCCTCAAGTGGTTATTAGACTTAACTTACAACATGATTATATTAATATTATTAAAAATTCAGTATAACCAGAACAACTTGCAGAAGTGTCTCCGCATGTAAAAGCAACGTTAACACTATTTTCTTACCCCTCAGATAATTACCATGTCAGTAACTTAGCTTCCAATGCTAAATCGGCTAATCAACTTAAAATAGTATTGTATGGGAATAATTAAATTGAATTATTTAAAATATTAAATGTTTTACTTATAAAACTAATCTCTGACAAACAAATTAACCGTTTACAAAGTACTTATTAAACCATTTTGGACTTACGAGTATTGAGCTATAGGGAACAGCCAAAAAATCTAATATACGACTCATACAGTCATTGCAATCAAAAATACTAAGAAAGATCGTAGATGCTCCCTTTTATGTCACCAATGAGACCTTACACACTGACCTTGACATTCCTTATGTCGAAGTAACAGCCATAGATCGCTATCGTAACGTTCATGATAGACTTACTCTAAATTTCAACCCACTAACTCTGGCTCTACACACTCCCACAAACCCTTATAATCCGCCAAGAAGACTGTTGAGGCGTTGGCCACGAGATTTCCTGCATTAAACAGTTTTACGGAAGTGTGTGTCAGGTGATGGCACAACTGAACATTGATCGTACATTGAGCGCAGAGAGGAAGTAATCTTGACGCGTCTTCGCATAGGTCATACGCGCTTGACACATGGATATTTAATGGCTCGCGAAGACCCTACCGACTGTCAGGCTTGTGGCTGTCCGCTGACAGTGAAGCATTTTTTGACGGAATGCAGTGCATACGAAGAATACAGAGCACTTTTAGACATACCAAACGATCTATACAGTATACTGCAAGACAACGTAACAGACAAACTGTACGACTTTCTAAAATTGACAGGATTATATCATAAGATATAAACAGAAATTTAAAATAAAGGGCGATGATGACCCTAGTGGTTGACGCTCTTATTAAAAAAATAAAAAAAAAAAAAAAAAAAAAAAAACAGTTTTACGTTTTTTTTTTACATTTATTAGTTCCCTAGTTTTTGCTTTGTTTTCTTATATTTCTGTTTGTTCATTTGTTTTTCTTTTTTTCATATCGCATCATCTCAGCATGTTTGCTTATTACGCTAGTATATAGCAAATTTAATAAAAATGTCACAATTTATCATATGTAAATAAATAAAAAATAAAACCAAAAAATATTTAAAGAAGAAAAATTGCTGACCCTTTCAATTGTATATATATTTTATTGAGAAATATTTTTAAAACTTATACATCCCATCCCACATTTAATTTATTTTAATTTTATCTTCTGTATGTTATGACTAAATGGGTGAGGAATAATTGATGTAATGCATCTTATTTAAGGAACAAAAAATAAATAAAGATAAGGAATTCCAGTATTTTCATCATTGACTGCTAAAAAATTATCACAGCAAGACACTATTAACAATGAATAATGCACTAAAAAAAATCGTGATTTCAAAAATTATCTATATTACGAAAAATAAAGCAAAAATTATTAGAAAAACATTACGACATATAAAATACAATAATATTATTGTTAAATATAGTTAAATAGTTATAAGGTCATGTGTTAGAGGTCAATGGAGGGTAAAAGGTCAGTTAGCCATTTATTGTTGAATTGTTAATTACCAGAACATGTGAAGCGGTAGTGAAATGTAGTTAATTTACTCGGTAATGAGCTAAACTATTCGGGATTCTGTCGCCTCATACGCTACAACAAAGTTACTATTTCTTGATTTGGATATTGTTTGAATGAATCATCAAATTTAAAAATCAATTGAGTACTTAACACAAATCTACTAACAGGAAGAGTGGAAGCAATGCTCATTCATTAATCACACCTGTATCAATTCATCATATATCCCACATATATTATTTCACAAAGCGTAAAAATCGGTTTTTCATCAATTATAAGGTCCTACCGTGCTCAAATGCCACGAATGTGGTATCGTTGGATTCAGAATTTCACGGAGCTTTTGCGAATTGCATTCTCAGTGTCCATTTTTTGGTCCAAAATAAAATATCGACCTAAACGTACTAACTCAACGGATCGAAACGAATAAAATTGGGTTTTATGAATTGCGATATGAGCATTAAGACCCAGTTTAGTTCTGCAGAACTAAACTGGGGTTTGCGTTTTAAAGCCCTAAAACCTATCATTTCTGAGATAACGCCTGGGTTAGGCGCCTCCGCCGCACGTAGTCAACTACTTATTGTATTACGTTACAGCAAATGCTAGGACCTTTCGTGTTTAGGTTCTAAAAATGTTGTTTCGTCTGATTTAGACTTAATTTTAGCGTTGGAAAATTGCACTCTCACATTTAGCAATTACAGTATACTCCCACTTTACCGGTTCCCGTTTAACCGACTCTTCGACTAAACCGATGGACGCTGTAAAAGATAAAAATTCTTTTTAAAATCCTTAAAAACATTTATAATTTTGTCATATTCTCAATAAAAAATTTTGTTAAAATTTGTATTATGTTGCGGTTCGATAGATCTTAAATAAATTAAAATGTATGCAAAAAGTCTTTTGTTTTATACTTTCACTTACCTACATATGAAATATATAGTAAGGGGAAGTATTGCGATCGTGAAAAATTTCCACTTCCGGATTTCAACGGAAATACACGTTTTGGGATCCCCTGAGTCCAAATAACCAAGTCCCGCGAAATGGACTGTGTGTGTGTGCGTGTTTGTGTGTGTGTGTGTGTGTGTGTGTGTGTGTGTGTGTGTGTGCGTGTGTGTGTGTGCGTGCGCGCGTGCGTGTGTGTGTGTGTGTGTGTGTGTGTGTGTGTGTATGTGTGTGTGTGTGTGCGTGCGCGTGCGCGTCCGCGTCCGCGTCCGCGTGCGTGTGTGTGTGTGAACAGACTTGCTTAAAAACTATAAACCGTGCGAACCTGAAATTAGGTATTTATTATATGTATATGCCCGCGATGTAACAGCAAAAATTTCATCAAAATTGCCCAGAGGGAGGGGGTACTTTATTTATTAACTTTTTACATTTTTTTCGATTTTCTCAAGAACGGCTCTAACAATTTTGATTAAACTGAGTATTTGATGTATTGATATGCCCGAGATATGACTAAAAATTTCATCAAAATTGATCAACCGGAGGGGGGACTTTACTTAATAAATTTTGTATCATTTTCACCTGTTTTTTTTATTTACTCAAAAACGGCTTCAACGATTTTAATCAAACTGGGTATTTGATGTATATAAATGCCAAAGATGTGATAGCCAACATTTTAGAGGAGAAAAAAAGAAAAATATTCAGTCAACTCATAAAACACGTTGAGCCCATGCATGCGTAGTATGCCTTTAATAACAGATCATTGTTCATAATCAAAGCCGTTCTGTTCATTTCATGGAAATTATTTGTTTCGTGAACTAAATGAAATTTTCATCAAGTACATACAGAGAATTATAAAATCAGACGACTTGGAGTATTATGGAGTATGCATTGCCGAATTATCACAAGTATAAACTTTTATTTATTAATAAAATAAAATAGTGTTTTTTATAGAGCAAAAAATAAAATAGTGTTTTTTATAGAGCAAATGAAAACAAAAATAAGAAATGAATGTGGAAAAATGTGTAACTTTGAGAAGTGGCATTAAAAAAACGCATTCATTTCTATTCTAAGCAAGTTGGTAAGTGAAAGTTGTGTGTTGCGCGCACGCACCAGATTTTTTTATTTTTTACCGAACTCCAGTAAAACAAATCTCTTCGAAGTAAAATTGATCTTGAAACAAAATCCCTATCCTCCATTCATTTCATTAAAAAAGAAATAGCTTCCTATATTTTGACAAGAAATTTCGTCAGTTGACATTAAGGTGCGTATAAACGAAAAAAATAAAAGGTTTCTGAAAACTGAATAAATTGATAGTGTAAATTTTCTTAAATTGTTAAATAAAATTGGCCCAAAAAAGGTTTCTTTAATTAATAACTATATAGCCTTTGTAAAATAGGTTGTGTGTTGCATTTGGGTTTTATCGAAATATAGAAGTTATAATAATATATTTTGCTGGTTTTTTATACACTTTTCCGGATTGACCGGCTCATTCACTTAAACGGCAATGTATCCGTTCCGACGAGGAGGGATAAGCAGGAGTCTACTTTAGTCATTGGCGGATCTGAGTGGAGGGGGGTGCTATGGGGGCTGGAGCCCCTCCCTTTGGAAAATTTTTCGTCATTTAAAGATAGAATTTGACTTTCCTTAAAGTAAGGAAGCAAGTTAAAGAACAAAAATGCGCAGAACAGGTAGAATTTCAGTTGTGGGAAGGTGAAAAAGCTGATCGGCAGATCCAAATGAAGGGCTGTGGGGCTGCAGCCTCCCCCATTAGGATGCAGCCCCCCCCTTTACAATCGGCTGGATCCGCCCATGATTGTAATCCAAAATATATATAAAATAAATAAAATCTATTTATGGTGATTCATAGTATCATAGTGATTCATTAGAACTTTGGTTTTATCAACTTATCTTTTTTATAACGGGAATTTCAAAAAACTAAAGTATCGAAATAAGAAAAATGAATTTCAATGGTTACTACGCGGGCTTTATGACACATACACGTTCCACGTTTTTGGGCCAGGCGTTTTACACCTCTAAAACTTTGGTTTTGGTGGGTTCGGCCCCTCTGCTTCACGAGGCTACTTATTGTTTTGTTGCCTCTCCATGGATAGAAACCTATTTGATGTCGTTCTTACCAATTAGAAGACTATCTTCCTCTCCATTGTCAGAAAAATAACCGTAAAAAGCATCTTATGAACTGTTTTTGAAAAAACAAAATCAGTAGGGAAGTTAAAATCTGAATGTAGAAAGATTAATTTCCAAGACTATGCAACATTCTTAGTGATTTTATATATTCCAGGAAGATTACAGGAAACTTTTGTAGAGAATAACGTCAGAAAATGAAGTTCTTCCTTAACTATTAAACAGAAAAATAATTTATTCTTCCTTGCTGTAGAAAAAAAATTTCACCTTAAGGCCCGAGTGGTTAGTGGAGGGGGGGGGGGGTACGAACAGGCAAAAAAAAAAAAGTTCATTTCATAGTTATGTTAAACCTAGAAGTAAAATGTGATACAAATCTTCGTGCGAAGTTATCCGCACGGGTCCACCTAGTATGTATAAAGCCTGTATCAGTACCCCTCATATTTTGCCTCATGTTTATGAGGCTGAAAAAGTTGCAATGTTTTCCACCGTCTGATTGCTTTGAGTATCCTCACACTGACACCCCTCAGTACCTCTAATAGCCTCAGTACCCTCAGCCCCTCTGTACATATCATAATTACATAATAGCAACCAATACCCCGATACCCATTATATCCCAAAATAATCCAACCTCCCCATACTACTTAACAACCTTACTTAATTTCTCGATTTCATATTATGTATTTTTTTATATTATTTTTTATTTAATTTTTGTTTTCACCATGAACCATTTCCAATCTTGCATTGCATGAATTTATGTTCATATCTTCAAAATTATTTCTGATTATACTAGTCCGTATCTGTTATTTTATTACTCCAAATATATTGTAGAATAAGAAAAAATCATGTAATATATTTTTTAAACAATAGGTGCCTTTACACATACACGCTTTCCGCACGGAAAGAGGCCCAAACGGGAAAGAGCGCGGGAAAGAGTGTATGTGTAAATGTGACATTTGGAGTGCGGGATTGTGCTAGCTCTTTCCCGCACGCAATCATGTGGGCCGCATAAAATAGTATTAAAACATCTTCCGAGATTCTCGGCGGGATAAAACGGCGTTTTGGGGCTACAGTAACCGCATAACAAATTTAATTTTTCTTTCTCGTTATAATAGTCTAGGCAAATTATTCAAAACAAGAGCAATTATATTAAGCAAAATAGTTTTGAAACATCGGGAAAATAATCATAAGGGGTATAGAATTAAGAAAAGAAGTTCCACCCCTAGGAGTGTCTTGTTCACCACCTCCGAAATTATCATTTTCATTTATTTTTTCTATGTTTATGACATCTGTCATGTAAGGAGCGTTGTAAAAAAGGATTCTTTGTTAAACAATCGATTCAGGTTCTGTTAAAATTAAGAATTGTGATATTCAATGTGATCATGGAATCTTCATTTTTTTATTGTATCCGAATTACTACTTTAATTATTTAATTTTGTTTGTGTAACAATTGAGCGGATATAACAATGAATGTAACAATGGAGTGGATATTCACTGTAGACGTGGAGGAGATGGGGCACAATTAAACACAAAAGTTGTTTTTTACCCATAGCACCCAACTTGAGACTTCTTATTCAATTTTTATTTTTTCGATGTTACCGTAGGATCTAATCTATGTAAGAAATGCGTTAAAAATTATTTTATGCATCATGTCTGACTGCGAGCAGCTATTTTCCAAAAAAATAATTTTTTTTCATGGGGCCCCATGCCTGGAGTACAATGAAACAGCTGAAAAAAACAACACCATAATTAACACAAAAAAACTTTATTCGGCTTCCAGTCGGTTTTTTATTCTTCTGCCTTATGATAGCATTTTCGGAATTCAGGAAAGAGGAATGTTTGACTTTGGAATAAGTTCCGCTCTCAATTTCGCACCAAACTGTAAGAAAATTAAAAAAAAAAAAAAAAAAACGACTGCTTATTGCACAATGAAAAACACATGCGGCACGATGAAACTTTGACTCCTTAAAGCATTTAATTGTGCCCTGAACGCCCTTGTTTCAAGGAACCTCATACTAGTTATTTTGATGTCTTTAACTTCCTACGATGAACGTGAAGAGGTTGGAAAGCCAAAGTCAGGCAAAATCTTAAGAGATATATGCATAATGAAAAAGTTGAATTTGCATATTGAAATTTTTTTAGTTTTACCTCACAAAACCGCACATGGAGTCTGTCACACAACAAGTAAAAAGGGAAAAATTGTTGACATTATTTGGAGTCACCATAACCGCTCGCTGTCTAAATTTGGTTGCTCTAAACCTTTTGGTTCGCCCCAACCAGTATATCTATATATATATATATATATATATATATATATATATATATATATATATATATATACTGGTATATATCACTGAGACTTTTAAGGAGCAGTCACTGGTCACTGCAGTGATAGAAAATATCTGTCACGCCCCACCACTAATGGGCAGAATTGACTGACCAATCACAGACTTGATTGATTCCTGTACTGCATTATAAGTACAATTAAACAAAATAAAAATATTATATAAATATTAACATTGAATAAACAAGTAGGTTATCTTATTGATAGAAATATTATATCTAACATTCTAATGAAAATAAATATTTTTACTTTCCTTACTATTAAATATTATTAAATGACTTAATGCATTATCTTAATTAAACATTTAAACAAATAAATAAAAGCAATAAGATTGTAAAGTAGACCCATATTATTTCAATAAAAATCTTAACCAAACTGAAATAATGCTTCATTCAACAAACCAAACCAGATATTTAGATTATTTTCACTTATAAGCATTATAAATTATTCAAACCTTAACGTCTTTGTTAGAACAAAACCTATACATTGACTATTTAAAGTTTATTTTAAAAAATACTGTCAGGGCCTATCTGAAGATATTATAACATATGAAGACAATATCTGTAGTTAAAGGCTTAAGGTTATTACTACATTAAATTTTGTTCAGGCTACCTTGCAAGATGAGATATAACCAAAAAAATATATATAATTGTAATTATATATATAAATATATAATATATAGTATATATATATATATGAATATTATATATATATATATATATATATATATATATATATATATATATATACTAGCTGTATATCCCGGTTTCACCCGGAGAATTTCAATTTTTAAATCGAAATCGAGATCGAAACGATTTTTGTAACAATAAAGAATATACCATTTTAATTTGGACAGGTGTTCGCACCTGATCTGAGAGAACCAATAAGCGAAATTTACAGAATTTAGGACAAACGGTATGGATTTCTATAAAGAACAAACAAAATTTCACCTTTATATGCATTGATTATAGCTGTATATCCCGGTTTATCACGGGGAATTTCATTTTTCTAAAGAAACGGTCGATTTCATAAAAAAAAACATTGTAAAGTGAGATCATTATGATTTTTATAACAATAAAGAATATCAGCTGAAGATCGGCTGAAGTTATGCAATTTTAATATGAACAGGTGTTCGCACCTGGTCCGAAAGAACCATTGAGCGAAATTTGGAGAATAAAGAATATCAGCTGAAGATCGGTTGAAGTTATGCAATTTTAAATGGACAGGTGTTCGCCCCAGGTTTGAAAGAACAACTGAGCGAAATTTGGAGAATTTAGGACAAACGGTATGGATTTCTATAAAGAACAAACAAACAAACAGAATTTCAACTTTATTTATATAGATATATATATTTACATATAAATATATATATATATATATATATATATATATATATATATATATATATATAGAATATATCCCTAATACATAATATATATAATACATATAATAAAAGATTTCAGTAAATACAATAAACTAAGCCAAGATTCATTTTATAAATATCAGTAACCATGGCATCCGCAGCCACCCCTCCTCTCGCCATTCAGATATAATTTAAACATCTGTTTACCGTCACTTATTGTTTAATCCCTCATTTAACGTTATAATGGACGTTAGGCTTTGGTCCAAAGATTTAATTGCAGAGTTTATTGCAATATATAAATCTTTTCCATGTTTATGGAAGAGTAAAAGTGACGATTACAAGAATAAGAATTTAAAAGACATGGCCTATAGGAATATGATTGATTTTTGTAAATCAAGAGGTTTCCCAGAGGCCAACAAAGAATTTGTTACAAAAAAAATTCAAAGCCTTCGAGGTTCGTTCCGAAAGGAATTTAAAAAAATGCAAGACTATGTGATATTAAAGAATATGTGATTCTCATTAAACATGGCGAGTTTGATAAAAATCCTTAGTGCCGTTTTTGAGAAATTTCGAGAAATCGATATTACTCTGAGATAGTAGAGTTGTACAGTGTAAGGAGGTTATAGAATTATAACCATATGTTTGCTTTGTGCACGATAGCAATTTGCTGTTGCGAAATGCAATTAGTATTTTCCAAAATAAATAAAAAATCTTTTTTATTTTGGAAATTTAAAAAAAAAAGTTTGGTATTACTTCGGATGAGGAGCTCCAAGATGGCGGCCGGCGTGAGTATACAACAAGGTTTTCCGATCACGCCCTACACGATATCCACGATTCAGTTCGGGTTGACCGAGAGTTCCCGAGCAGATGTAGTCCAGATAACCTTCCCGCCTTAGTAAAGTAAACATAAAGTACAAATGAATGTTTCTTTAATATAATTAAAGTACAACAGATATGAATGGAAGTACTATTTCAATATATGAAAATTTCCTGTGATGGTTGCATAAAATTTTAAATTTAAAACTAAACAGACCATTTAACAAATAAGTTTAATAGTTTGTTTTGTGAATTTATTTGTTTGTTTTTTAAAAATATTTTATTGTACTGTTTAAATGATTAAATGGGTTCAAGTTAAATGCACGTATAAAGGTCTGGCCACACATGTCCGCACCGCAGCAATAATATAGGTTATGTTCAGAATATTTTTAATTTATCTTACTTATTACCTTTAGTTATGCCTAAAGTGGCCTGTCTGACATGTGTGGCCTGACCTGAAATAACGAAAAAAGAATAATTTAATCTTTTGTTTTGAAATTTTTTTTTTTTTAAATGTTATTGTTCTGTTTAAATTATTAAATGGGATCGAGTTATTTGCACAAGGTACAAATAATTAATAATATAAAAATCTTAGCCTTCTTAGCCACGATATATTATTTTTTTGTATTTCAAGAAAAATGTATTTAAATTACCAAAATGGATATTTTTAAAAATGATTTGATGATGATTTTAAATAGTTCTCCTACGGAAAAAGAACAAACTTACATGATTTATTATTTTATTCTTTTGTACATGATTTATTATTCTATTGTTTTATTCTTTCTTTTATTATTTTATTATTATTTATTCCGACATACATGATTAATTTTTTTTTTTTTTATATTTGTTAATGTTATTCTGCCCTAACCCAATTAAAAGTTACACATATATATCAATCATTTTTTCAAGTTTCGACGAGCTGTTGGAAATTCGTTATATAAATATGCTATTTGGATATAGGTACAAACTGTGTAGCTGCATCAGTGTGTATGTATATGTAGCTGCACCTAACCTAATAAAAGTAAGCAACGAATGAATTCCCCTCCAAAAATGTGGATAAAGCCGACATCAGATCTCGGGAACTCTCGGTTAAACCGAACTGAATCGTGGATATCGTGTAGGGCTTGATCGGAATACCTTGTTGTTAAATCACGCCGGCCGCCATCTTGGAGTTCCTCATCCGAAGTAATACCAAAAGTTTGTTTCTTTTTGCGTGGAATAAAAAAAATATAATTCTCTTATTTATACTTTATTTTCTCTACTTGCATCAACGTTTCGATGTATAATACCCCATCCTTTGAATTCTTTTCACTTTATTTCTTATCATATTATATTTATTTTTTTCCTCCATTTATGCACTATTCATTACACTCTAAATTCTACTTTCAAAACTTTTTGTTTATAACCTACGCAAGTGAGCTCTCAACTCTGACAACCAAGCATGAGAGCTAAATTCAAGCAACGGAAATGCGCTCGCTACCTATGAAAAATAGAGTTAAAAACCTGACGGGATCGAGTTCAATAAGATCAGACAAGAAGGATCATGATCAATAAGAGCAAACCTGGAATAATGTATTAAATGATTTTAATACATTACTCTTTTTAACTACTCTAGTCTTAAATTCAAGAAATGTTGAAGTGATTTATAATTTGACGTGCTTAATAATTCTTACAAAGTGTTTTTCCTCATTTCTTTTCATATTAATTTAATAATGCGATGGTTTAATAGAAAAATTAGTTGACCTTTTAAATGCCGTATAAAACTGGTGGAAATGCAGTTTAAAAAAATAAATATTAAAGCGAAAAAGATTATGAGTGGAATAAATGTATACCTCTAAAAATCGCAAAGTGGAATTAGTGGAATAAATGATCATAATAATCATTGGTCTTGCTTTTCGTTTTATTCTACTATAATATGTATTATATAATAATTATAAGTAATATTTCCCTTCATTAATGGAACAAGTATTTATTTTTATTACATCGTCTTTCAGCAGTTATAGATATTCGTTTTTCCATTTTAAATTTGTTCCTGGTACTTTATGTGTAGTTATTTACTTTATTAATTCAATAAAAGTAATATGATTTTATACTGGCTTACGCCCCCCCCTTTTTTTATCCATCCTAGAAGAGTCTGTTGACCCAATTATTCATTCTCATATTAGATGAAGATGTCAAGTGCAACCTTGTCAAACAAATGTACTGAATTTACTGGCTCAAACGAAAAACGAAAATGATGCAATATCAAAACAAAATTTGAATTCTCTAGTGATGATTGATATTGAATCGACAATAACCTGTATTTTTACATTTTGTTAGAGGCCATTGAGAATTGTGATTAGAATCAAGTTTAAACGAAAAGAAAGATTGATTTGTTCCAGTACTATTCAACTACACGAGGGCCATTCCACACAAATCATACTGCCGAAGTTCAAAATTTTTGATTTTCCACGTTGGATTTAGGTACAAATTTTTAGGTATTAAGTACATGTAGAATTTTACCCAATTCCAACAAGTAGTTTCAGAATTATGGTTGTTTGAACCTTTGAGGTATTTGAAGTTCCGATGACGACTTGAACTCTAAAACCAACTTGTACGTGTTACGACTATCCTCTGTAGAATGGGTATTAATTGAATTGAAGCTTTCAAAATTTATTCATTAATTCTGCTTTTCATACAGAATTGGATGATTGGTGATAACTGAAAGGAGGATAGAATTTTCTACCTAATGATGAAATATTATTAGTGGGTTATTGAGTTATAAGAGTCATATTTCGATTTGAATGTAATATAGTAAAATTAACTTTAAAAGTGGCGCATGCAAATTAATACAGCTTATATATATTTCCACATCATGGTTCACTTTGAAAATCGTCTAATTTCATTAAAAATGACATTCTTTTTTTACCTATTCTGTTGAAGCTTCATATTGATACTTTTGACTGTTAAGAATTGTTTTTTGTTCCATGATGAAAAATAATGTCTCTAATATTTATGGTATAATCCGATTCAGTATGAAATGCAGAATTAATGAATACATTTATAAAGCTTCAGTTCAATAAAGGCCCATTCTACAGAGGAATGTCTTCAGACGTACAAGTTGGTTTTGAGGTCAAGTCGTCATCGGAACTTCCTTAATGACCATGCTTCTGCAACTACTTGTTGGAATTGGGTAAAATTTGGCATATTTTCATATTTCTGTATGTACTTAATACCATTTTATATTAATACAATTTTATCAAAATTTGAAGAGGGAAGGTACAATTTTGAACTTCGGCTGGATGATTTGACGTAGAATGCGATGTATCCAATTTTTCTATGAATTCAAAAGCAGTCGTTTGCCTGATCCGAAATCCTAGATAATTCATCTGTTTGACTGTGATATTAAAAATGCAGTCAGTAATATACCTGTTATGGTGGTTCCCCGACCCCACCAGGAACCACCACTGTCGTCAACTCGTTGCCCTCGGGCTCAAGTTAGCTCTCGCACACGTAAATTTTCATTAACTAATTACTATGGGTTTTTTTTTCCTAGCTAATTACCTTTCGCAAAGGTAAATATTCCAAAAGTCCTCAAAAGGGGGAGAGGCTGGTGGGACACTTCGTCCCCCCTTTGCCTACCCATTCCCCGACTGATACCCCGCGCACTCTACCTAGCTCTCTAGAACTTAAAATTTCAAACCGTAATTAATACGGCTTTTTTTTCGTGACTAATTACCTCTCGCATAGGTCCAAAAATATTTATGAGGTAAGACTATAGATTAGGGTGGGGGGGAGGGTTTTCCCCGACCCAACTAGGAACCACCATTAAGTCGCGAGCATTATTGTTAGAAAAAGAGAAGCTGCTAAAATGTTTATCGATCGAAAACAAAATTTAATTCGTAAACATTAATGAATAAAATTTTCTATAATCAGTATTCTATTAATTATTGACTTTTCGTTATTAACTGTCTATACTTGAGAAGAATACAATATCGCAGTCGTTGTCTGAAAAATAATCAAGCGTACAAAATTTGAAAAATTAATTCCAATTAATTATCTGCCGTAATTCATTTCTATTGATCCTTATTTAAGATACGTCGTTGAAAACTCGATTATCGTTTCTATAATTCCATAAACTAATATTTACTCAAAAAAATCAAATGGATCCTCGGAAAGTATGGAGTAACATAGGACAAATGAGGGCAACTTCATTCTGGTAAACCATTCTATGGAAGTACTCACTACTGTACCTAGATCCCAATAGAATCAACAGTTGTCATAGATCAGAAAAGTGTTGTGTTCCCTCTTCAGTAACCATAACCTCAGTAATAACCAATAAATAAATTATTTAAACTGGTCAATTTATTTGTTTGATAACCGACATGACCATGAACATCTGCGAATGTCGTCAATGTTAATGCACGTTTACATTGATGTTGGACATTGATTGTTTACGGAATACGCCTACTTATTATTTTTTTATGTTTGTCGATGAAATGATTCTTGAAGACATGTTAATATTATTGAAAGTTATTATAATGTATGATTAATAAGGATAGCATTAAAACAGGTTTTCGATTTAATAATTACATTGCTAGTGATGTGAAAGAAAAATGAAGTAGAAATTGTGAAACCATGAAAGTATAATTACAAATATTCTACCTAAATTAAATTTTAAACCTAAGGTCATATTAATGCCTAAATAAAATCGAAGTGACCCAAGTCAAGAGGTATGGACAGGTATTACAAATGGCCAAAGACCGAACTCGCCAAGGCCAATCACGAAGATAGAGTCGATTGGAGCCGCAGGGAAGATAAGTAAGGTCGGGGAAGAAGAAATAATGAAGACATGAAAACGAGAGAAATGGACTGGACGAGGAAAGCTGGCTCAGGACAGGAAACATGGGTTGGAACTTTTTAAGAAGGTATCTTAATTGTGGGGAGGCACAAAAAGTGATTTTTACAAAAGCTTATCAAATTTCTTCTTTTCCCTTTCTTTGATATCCCTCTCCTGCTTTATCAGATTATTAAAATGTTTAAGGGATTCAGAATACATAAGGCGAACCGTGATCCATCGCTCGCAGAGTTAGTATAAGCCCAATGGAAGATAGTTCTTAAATAAAAAGAAAAAAAATATGCAATTATGAGTTCGATCAGTAGGAGTGTTATGGCGCTGAAGATATGCAAAAATTCAAAGTGTGGAAACAATAAATTCAAATGATAAAATCTTTTGACAACAATAGTTACACCAAAAATGCCGGCAAAATATGACAGAGTAGTAAGTAAGTAGACATATATATAGCATTTCCAAGTCAAATTCAACGATGGGCCGGGATAGCGGAGCGTGTTTAAGCGCGACCCGCTTTATCATGCTCGAGCCGAACGGTGGCGGGTTGAATCCGCCTTGAGAGGGTTGACTCTTATTTCGTGGAGGCCCCAGGGAATAAATCTCGACCGTCCCACCATGGTCAGAATAGGTTGGTTACCATAAGGGTTAGCTCTAGAGTAACTCTCCGTATGCCACACTAGCCAGGTAGGGGTACCGAAAAAAGAAAAAAAATTAAATTCAACCTTTTTTATTTCAAATTCAACCTTTTCCAAGTCAAATTCTACCTTTTATATTTCAATTTCATTATTTATTTTATTTATTTATTTATTCTTCCTACCTTGCCTCTTAAGGCAATACGGATTTGCAGCAGTGAGAAGATTCTGAGAATCAACTCACTGCCGCAACGTGGCATAAAATAGCAGTTTAATCACTGATGTGTTATTCTGTTCACTGGTGTGTACTTATGTTCACTGATGTGTTCTTCTGTTTCTTGGTGTGTTATTCTATCTTCTCCTCAGTCCGGCGGTCTTCCCGGAGCAGCTCCAGCTGTCCGTCCCAAGGTGAAGTGATCCTGGCCAACTGCTTCCTTCCACCCATACACAAAGGATTTGAAGAACGGGTAGTTCTCCTTCACCATCAGCTGAGGTAGATCGGTAGCAGTCAGGGCGTAGAGCCCTGTCTCTCTCAGCAGCTTGGCTCTCAGTGTCTCATAGGCAGTACAGGTCAGTAAAACGTGTTCAGCGGTCTCCGGTTCCCTACAAGTTGGGCATAGGGGATCAATGTCTTTACCATGTTCTACGAGCTTGGCTCGGAAACCCCCATGCCCCGTGAGGAACTGTGAGATCCAATAGTCAGGGACAACCCATGTGGCTTTTAGCCTGGAATCAACGGTAGGGAAGTATTTCCTTAGGGTAGCCCCTTCCAACCCTATTCCAAATGAGGTGTTAAATTGAATTTTTGTCCAAACTTGATGCCAAGGTAGGTAACAACCTCATTTGGACTTATCCTTTCTCCCTCAATATTAAGAGTAATAGGGTGGGCCCTATCGGTCTTGCCCCTCAAAAGAATGGACTGTGTTTTGGCAGCCGCCATTCTTAACTTCTTTCTCTCGCACCATCGAGCTACTATGTTGGCGCACCGTTCGGCTTCATGTTTTAGTCTGGCTCTGCTGTTCGAAGCCACAACGACGGCTAGGTCATCGACATAAGCCGTGGCCGGGAACCGCTCCTCTTCCAGAACTCCCAGCAACTCGTCAAACACTAGTTTCCACAGAGCAGGGCCAAGGACCGACCCCTGCGGACAACCTCTTTCCACACTCTCTTCTACTTCAAAGAAGCTACCTTTTATCTTCAGTCTTCGGTCCTGGAGGTAGCTTCTCAAAAGGTCATACAAGTTGCTGGGAGCTTCATATTTTTGCAACTGCTGGAGCACGCTAGGCCACCAAACGCTGTCAAAGGCAGAGGAGATATCAAAAAGGAGAAGCATGACATATTTTTCCGCCTTTTCTTCGACATCGCGGCGCACTCTCAGCAGAGCATCAGCGGTTCCCTTGCCTTTAGTGCTTCCGAACTGCCGTGGATGGCTCGCCCTTGATAAGACTGGTCGCAGGCTTGTCATCAGCAAATTCTCTAACACTTTGCTCATTATAGGGAGGAGACATATAGGCCTATAAGACTTGGCCAATTGCTTATCTTTGCCTCCTCCCTTATAAAGAAGCCTAACATCAGCAATTTTCCAGATTTTAGGAAAGTATCCCCTATCTAGGCACTCATTGAACAATGCCAAAAGCTTTTCTTCAATACAGGGGATACTATTCTTAAGAATCGCTGCGTCAATGGAGTCCAATCCAGGAGCGCGACCAGTCTTTTGCTTATCCACAGCAGTACGGAGATCCCATATGTCCCATGGTGGGCACAAGTCCGTACCGGGTGGGTATACCGTGGTGCGCCTCACGAACTCCTCCTCTTCATTATCTTGGGATGGATCATCCCTGGGGTAGGTAACGGCAAAAAACATCTTCGCCGTCTCCTCAAGAGTGGTTGCTTGGTCAGTTCCACGTTTCAATGCGGCTATGACCTGTTGCGGAGAGAACTTACCCATGGCCACTCTGTAAGGGATCCCCCATGGATTCTTTGTTGACTCTTCGGTAATAAACTCATCCCAAGACTTTCGCTTTCGAGAGCGCACCTCATTTCGATATGCCCTGGCCTTAGACTTGTACTCATCACGAAGTATAGTGCGCCTTTCATCACTACACCTCTGGAACGAACGCCGTGCCTTGTAGACCTCTCTCTTCATGACAGTTAAGGCCGGCGTCCACCATGGGACAGGTCGAGCTTTCGCCTTCCGACGCTGGAGGGATTCTTCGGCGGCATCACGGATGACATTAGTGATCCTGTGCACCTTGTAATCCAGGTCACTAGTCATGTCCATCTCTGCCGCATCCCATTCTTCGTCGATTAATCTACTCTCCAGTGCTAACCGGAAGGCTCTCCAATCGTTTCTACGAGTTACGTAACCCTTGAATATGCCGTGGGAACTATCCACATTTTCTTCTAGCTTAAAAGCTATCATGTGATGGTCGGAACTCGTTTCAGATCTGAGGGTCCAATCGCTGATACGATACGCTAGCGTCGGGGATGCCAGCGTCACATCTATCCAGCTCTGCCCCATCGCACTGGAGAACGTAGGGGCAGCAGAAGGGTCGTTCATTACCACTAACTGACTTCTAGAAATAAATTCCCCGAGCTGAACACCCCTTCTATTTGTTCTATTGGATCCCCAGACCGTGTTCCAGGAGTTGGTATCTGAGCAAATGATCACGTTCCTAGTGCAAGTCGTGATCACTTCCAAGGCGGATATGTCTCTGTCAATGTCATCGCCGTCCGGTAAGTAAGAAGATACCAGCGTAAACGAGACGTTACGCCATCTGATATGACAAGCGACACAATCCGCCGTGGTGTACTGCCTCAGATCCATCACATCGAGGTTCGGGTTATTAACCACTATGGCTGCCCTGGGCCTCCTCTCTCTACTGCTCAGAGCTAGAACCCTCGCTGTGAGACCAAACCCCGTGACCAAGTTCCCACGGCAGCTCGGTTCCGTTCCGGATTTCAATTTCATACTTTCATAAGTTAAATTCAACCACTAAGTTAAGTTAGCCCTGTCTACCCCTTACCAAAGCCTATCATATCATGACTAGGTATCCATTGACATTAATATTTATTTTAAAGCTCAAGAGTAGGGGGGAGGCACTATAATATTGAAAATGGTAACATTTTCAGATTTCTTTTACACGATGGTCCAGTACAATGTTATCGGGGACGTTTTTTGTTTTTTTTTAAATATTAGTTTTGTAAGTTAGTGGGGTGAGTGCACTCCAAAAAATTTAGAATTTCGGATTTCTTTCACAGGGGCGTCCAAGTTTTATATTATCGGGGGAGATTTTTTAAACAAATAAAATACATTTTGTATTTTAGTGGCAGGGGGGAAATAGTTGGATTGCCGATTTCTTTCAGACGGAAATGCAATATTAAGTTATCGGCGACGATGTTTGTAAAAAGAAGATTTTTGTTGAAATAATTGAAGGTTTATTTGGGAATCACTTTTTGGTTTAAACATTAAATTGTTCCCCAAGCCTATTAATTACAAAATGAAAACAATTTTCGGAGACAAAACATAATATAGGAATTTCGAATGAAAGAACTCATAAAATCTGTTTCGTTGTGCGCCCCCCCCCCCAGTGTAATAAAAAATAATTATGTTTTTCAAAAACACTGTCCCTTATAGCACAATATTGGATCCACGTTCGAAAGAAATCGGATAACATAATGAATATTTTTTTTAAAAATAACGGCCCCAATAATATATAAATGGACCCCCTTGTGAAAGAAATACGGAACATCTAACTATTTTCTAATGCGCCCCCTCCCCTCCGCTACTAAAATACAAAATGAATATTTTCTTCAAAAACAACGGCCTCGAGGACATAAAATTCGACCCCCCTGTGAAAGAAATCCGAAATTCTAATTATTTTGTGGTGTGCAAAGCCAGTAAAATACAAAATGAATATTTGTTTCCAAAAATAACGTCCCCGATAATATATAATTGGACCCCCGTGGGAAAGAAATCGGAAATTCTAACTATATTGTTGGTGCGTCCCCCTCCCCCCCCCCCCCCGCGCCGCTAAAATAGAAAATGAATATTCTTTTCAAAAACACCGTACCTGATAACTTAATATTGGTTTTCCGTATGAAAGAAATCGGAACATCTAACTATTTTCTAATGCCCCCCCCCCCCTCCGCTACTAAAATACAAAATGAATATTTTCTTCAAAAACAACAGCCCCGAGGACATAAAATTCGACCCCCGTGTGAAAGAAATCGGATATTGTAACTGTATTGTTGGTGCGTACCCCCCCCCTCCCCTCCCCCCGCCGCAAAAATACAAAATGAATATTCTTTTCAAAAACAACAGCACAGATGACATAATATTCGACCCCGTGTTTAAAAACAATAAATAAATCCGAAATTCTAACTTTTTATAGTACCTCCACCCCCCTCCCCCCATTACTAATATACAAAATTAAAATTTTCTTAAAAAAGTATTTCCTGATAACATAGTACTGGACCACCGTATAATTATAAGAAATTCGTAAATGTTGCCATTTTAAATATTATAGCGCCCCCCCCCCCCCTCACTCGAGCCTTAAAATACATATTAATGTTAATGGATACCTCGTCCTGATATAATATTCTTAGGTAAGAGGGTAGACCGAACAAAAATGAAGAAGTGGTTGAGTTAGACTTGGAAAAGGATTCAAAATAACATGGAAAAGGTTAAATCTGACTTGGAAATGCTGTAATTACTTAGTGACCGCTAGTAATAGCTCTGGTAGGAGGGACTCTGTTTGGATTAAAAAAAATATATATATATATATCGATGTAGATGTCATTATAACTCGTAAAAGTATGAGAAGATGGACAGTTGGAAGGAGACCACGAGGGCGTCCCCGAATTCCCTCCAAGGAGGAACAGTGAAAACCCTTATCGAAATGAAGTAATTAGCAAGGGTTGGAGGGCTGGCTGAAAATGGTAAAGGCTCGTCGACGCTGGAAATAGCATGAGGAAACGAAAATATAAAGAAGATAAGAAGGCATTACAAGCCTGATAGTTTCATGGTATCGATATTTATAAAGAGACATTTTTATAGCGCTATAGAAGAGTCCATAAACTCGACACGCCAACAAAACTGTTGGTCTAACCAAACGCTCCACGCTCCGGGGATTACGAGCATAATTCGTCTAAAACATATGTTCTTTCCCTCTCGCCATCCAGTGCCTTGAGGAAAGCGTGTTAATCACTTTTTTATATCACACGCTTTCCCGCACGATAACGCGAGAGTTTTGCGCGCGCTCAATCCTTCACGGGATTGTCCGGGGATTGCATATGTTTTTCCTCTCTAAACAATCATGTAGACGCGCTTTCGTGTGGGAAAGCGCGTGAACACTCTTTTAGCATCTAAATCTTTCCCACAAGATTACGCGACGTGATTGCGCGCGCGCAATCCTTCGCGACTCAATCGTGTGGGAAAGAACGTATGTGTAAAGGCTACTAATGCGTTTTAATTTCGTATTCGTTAAATACTTAGATATATGATCTTTTGTTGTGATGATGAAATAATTAGGTATTGTTTTGTATGTACTATATATTATTTTTGTATATTTAGAGCCAGACCTCCTGTAATTGTAAATTTACAAAATACAGTATTTATCCATCCGTATTAGTTAAATATACATTGCATATTTTTTTTTCATGC
Organism: Aelia acuminata; assembly: GCA_911387785.2. Lineage (NCBI taxonomy): Eukaryota > Metazoa > Arthropoda > Insecta > Hemiptera > Pentatomidae > Aelia > Aelia acuminata. Next base: position 61,982,606 of record OU426983.1, on the reverse strand, counting down.
CTTTGTTTAGCCAAAGTCCTAAAATGTAATCCTAGTTGTATTAATTGTCATTTATTTTTCTGTTGCTATTTCAAGAATAGTAGATTTTATTTCTTATTTTTTCCCTTGATATAATAATTATTATCAAGTATGAAAATGGCTTATATATAAGCAGAAACCACAGCAGCAGCATTTCGTCTCCTAAGAAAGTGTATTTATCAAATAAATTACTCTGTTTTAAAATAATATTATGGAAGGACTAAGATGAAAATTAATTTTCAATGCTCAGAAAGGTCCTATGTAATTTTTTTTTCATTCCCACTAATAAAGATTAAAAAAAAATCCCCTGTTTAAAAAAAATTCGTTCATCGTAATTCATTCAAGGGTAATTGGATTTCGGGCGCTGAATTACAACTTTTTCCCAGTGAGCGATAGCTAATATCACCCTAGTTGTTGGTTCCCTGTAATTAAATTAATAAATTAAAGTAGTAGTTTTATCCCAAAACAATGCATATAAAAGCAACGAGAAAAGTTAAAAGTAAAAAATCACTTGACAAACCAATAAAAATTATTTCAAAGAGCAATCAATGTTTTCAGAGAAATGTCCTAACCGAGTTGATTTAAACAGTTGATATACCAATTCATTTAAAATTCCAATCAACTAATTCAAATGTACAAAGTAAAATAACGGTTAAGGAAGTTAAACATTGACATGACCCTGAAATATCTGGCAAATACTCACATTTGTCTTTTTTTTCCTCTATTTTTTTTAAACGGTTTGGAATTAATACAATTCGCTTCCTGAGAGAGCAAAAAGCATTGGCGTGGGATGGCTACTGATGTAGCAGGGTAAAGTTTCCGTTAATACTCTTTAATTAATTGACATGGTCACCTTTAATTAATTGAAGGTCGATTTTTAATTATCATTTTGATGACGAGGTCGAATAACGTTTAATTAATTAACCTCAATAAAATAGTAACAAATAAATTATATTTTTAAAATTAAAAATAACATTCATTTTTTAATTGGGAAATTATTTCATATTCATATTTATTAAAAAAAAAATAAATATATATATATACACTTACTAACAAAAGTCTCTGCACACCCTCAAGCTTTTTTTTTATTTTACCGAAAGATACCTTGTGAGCCAGATATGGGCAACGAGACTCACATATTTATTACATAATTTAATCTATTTTAATAACCAACAAATACATTTAATATAATTTATTTATCTTATAAATTATGAGGAAAATTACATAAAATGTCAAAATATTGATGCGCCAAAAGTCTCTGCACGCAGTGGAATTAGCCAAGATACTGATATGTATACAGTTTGCACATTATCCCATTCATCCTCCGGCTAATCCTAACTTGCCAGTGTTAATTTGGGCCCAAACTGTTAAGACTGTGATAAAAAATGGAGATTCCAACACCGATTCCCGACCAAATTGTAAATTTGAGGAAACTCATGCAACTCATACAGGTAAATAGGACAAATCGTCAACAGGGGCTATAATACGGTAAGGTATGTCCTAAAACGGTATGAAAAATTGGGTAAAATGGAAAGTAGATACCGCTCTGGCCGCCCCCCGTACTCCAAGCTCACCACAAGAGGGCTTTCATAAAGACTTTAGCCGAAGAACCCCACTCAAGTGCTCTAAATTTAGCAGGTATGGTGTAAGAAAATTACAAGATTGGGGTATCTGCACAAACGATTAGAAGGACCCTAAAGAAAGCTGGCTATAATGTGCGTAAGCCTAGGTATAAGCCATTCATTAGTAAACGAACCGGATATTGAAACTGCAGTTCGCAAAGGAACATGTAAACAAGCCCTTATAGTTCTGGAAACGTGTTTTATTTATTGACGAGAGTAAAATTAACATTCGTGGATCAGATGGAAGGGGGAAAGTTTTGAGAAAACCTAACAAAGAGCCCCGTTGGTACTGTGAAACATGGTGGAGGGAGTGTTTTGGTTTGAGGGTGTATGTGTGATGCTGGAGTCGATAATTTGAAATTTATCGACGGAGTAATGGACCGACACGTTTATATAAATATTTTTAGGAGTAATTTACCGGAAAGTTTAACGAAGTTTGATCTCCAGGAAAAATTCAGTTTTAAACAAGATAACGACAGCGCGGAAAGTTCAAGAATAGTTGCTCTACAATGCTCCACGGCAACTTAAAACACCTCCCTAATCTCCTAATCTTAATCCAATACAACATCTGTGGGATCAACTAGGCCGTCAGAAAGTAAAAATTAAAATAAAGAACAAAGACCACTTAAAAAGAGTACTAAAGGAATTGTGGGGTAAAATTACTCCAGAAACTACAAAAAACTAGTTCACACCATGCCAAATAGATTATGAGAAGTGATAAGAAATAAGGTAGGAACGACTACCTATTAAAGTTGATTTGGCATCAATAATTAAGCTTCAAGTTGAAGAAAAATGATATGTGCAGGGACTTTTGGCGCATCAATATTCTGACATTTTATATAATTTTCCTCATAAATTATAAGTTAAATAAATTTTACTAAATTTGATTATTGTTAATTAAAATAGATTAAATTATGTAAAAATGTGTGAGTTTCATTGCCAATATCTGGCTCATAACCTATCTTTAGGTAAAATAAAAAAAAAGCTGGAGGGTGTGCAGAGACTTTTGTTAGTAAGTGTATATATATATATATATATATATATATATATATATATATATATATATATATATATATATATATAATACTTAAGACCAAACATTTTAAAGTTTAGAAGAGGGGGGGAATAATGAATAAATACAATTAAATAAATTTCCAGTTCATAGCAAGTTGTTATTTGGTCGGGCGTAAGGTGACTATAAATTCGCCTATATCAAGTTCATCAAAATTGTTTATAACTGTAATGTATAATGTATATGGGATATAAAATAATAAATTATATCTATAACATTTCGATTCATTAGGCTAAAAAAAATTAATGCGAAACAATAGGTTGAATTATAAATTATCATATTTTAATTTACAGTTAAAAATATAAATATAATTTTAAATGAATTGAAAACAACTGATCAGAATTTCATATTTAAAAAAAGTATATAAAAATATTTTGTGTTTCTTTAATTAATAAAATACGATTTTTTTTATTTATAATTAAAAATGTTCCTGAATCACGAATAAACGAATCAAAACAAAAAATTCTGTATAGATGGAAAGAAAAATATAAATGAGAGAAAATGAATTACTAAAAAAAGTATAAAAAAAAAAATTATAACCAAGGGAGGGTTTTCTTCCAGTAGGAAAATACCACACAAAAAATAAGCACTCACGAAAAGGCCCGAGGAGGAAAAGACCTTAAAAACAAAAAAAAAAAAAAAGGGGATAAAATCTTTGTAAATAAACAGCTGGTAGTGCTCATTACTCACCTCTATTGCTAATTACCTGGTTTCAATGGCAACTGGAGGCTCGTGTCTAGAATTACAACTCGAATAGCAACTAGCTCTAGCTAATCACTAGAGCTAATTAGAATTTATTACTTATTATTATTAAAGTTAGAATTTATTACTAGGAATACAAATTTGACGTTATTCATATCTTCATTATTTCATTAATCCTTTAGTAATACATTGGACCCAATCTTTGCTTGAAAAAATAAAATATTAATAAAATCACCATTCAACAGGTGTAGAAGTTATTACCCGGGTAATGCAAACTGTAAATTATTAGTTCATAAGGAGTTTCAAGCAGAAATTTTCTTTATTTAACAAAAAATTAGTAAAAATAGTTAAATTAATAAAAATGAGTGCAATAATTTTTAAAGTTTTTTTTTTAACTTTGATAAACACGTCCCTAGTATTCGTCCTCTAAATTGCCATTTTTAACGTTTGTTCACTTTTTTATACAAAGCTATATGTACTTTGAAGACATCTATTCTAATAAAAATATTCCGAGTGGAATTCCGCTCAACAATGATCTAAAGCATGTTTAAAGGCGGACAACACATTCTAGTAGGAAGAAAATCAAATATCCGTTTAATATAATTTGAAACATTTTGCTTTATTTTATCATTTTTTTATCTTGTTTCTTCACTACTTACCATCTATACATAAATACAAATGTAAAACACGAAGGCTAAAAAAAATAAAATCTTAAAATGATCAAGATTAAAAAGAAAATAAAAGATGTTGACTCACACATTGATGGATATTTAATTTTCTCCCAACTAGATTATCTTGAGAAAGAGTAGTCTCACGTAAGATATGTAGAGGATTACTTTTAATAACAATTTCACCAGGTAGATTTTTAATAGAATTAATGTCTTCAAAATAAATATAGTTTGTCTAAAAAGAAAAAAATAACGTTTAGGTTTCTATTATGTTCCGTATTGAAGTTTTCTTGACGCAATAATTTCAATATAACTAGATTAATTATGCTGGTTCATTTTCAGGTAGCAAACAAATGATGTAAACTGATAAAATAAAGTAAAAACTGAATCCTGACATTATTGTAAAATAACATGGATTACTAGGGAATGCCATATTGATGAATATTATAATACCGGTATACTTTAGACTGAAACCGTCTTTCATTAGACAGTTAAACGTTATATTAAGTTGTGAAGTGACACTAAGTTACATTTATATCATGACGAAAATGGCCAGAAGGTAAGAACCAGCTCGGGTACCTGTTGTAGCTGGGGCCACAGCTGTTCTTCGGAGACAATTATTCACTACCATCGTCAGGGGGGTGGGGAGGGAGCAGTCTGCAAACTGGGGTATTAACGCTTCTTCTATTTCATGTTTTGCCTATTTCCTCCGTCTGGCAGGTAGGTACGCTCAATACTTTATCCCTAGTCTAGCTATAGGTACCTCAAATTAAAATATATTATTCCGAAGAAAATAAAAAAGAAGATTAAGAATTTTTTTTATTGTATTTGAAGCACTTAAGAAGCAAATCCTGAAATATTACCGGTGCGACACTCATATCTGTTTACCACGTACCTTATAAGATAAATTATTTTTTCTATGCAAATCTGCAGTGCGAGCATTTTTTTTTTATTGTCAGGGAAAAACGTAATTAAAAGGATGGAATTCGGTATAAGTTTTACTCTAAAAACATTAAATCAGTGACCATAATTTTTTTTCAATTTTGTATTCATCTTCATTATTTTATTTGAACCAGTTGATGAGCGAATATCAGCAAAATTGGAGTCGAATATAATTACTTCTGGTGTTCTGAGGCCAAAAAGATTGTACCCAGTAGAACATCTTCCCTGTTTTGATTCCAACTGTTTTCATCCAACTCCTTTTCAGTCGCCTCCTATAAGGCACGAATACCGTAGCCATATCGTTAACGAGTCTATTGTAATCTCCTTGGATTTTATTATGATAACGTGAAAAAAAGGATTCGTTTGTGTAGTACGTTCAAATTAAATCAGGGTCACAGGGATGAAGAACGTTGATGAATTATTTAAATCAAACCTAAAAAAATAATAAAAACTAAAATCGCCGTAAGAATATTCTATATGTAATTTTATTGCCATAATAAAACTTTAAATGATTGCTCGAGAAAACAGTGTTGCTCGAGTTTACATAAATTTATAAACAGCTTGGCGCAGGTTTGTTTCCCTTTATAATAAGAATTGTCAAAATAATTACTCCAGTTAATAACAAGGAAGATTTGGCCCTTCTCTTTTCTTTTTTGGAAGATTTTCCTCTCTTGCTTTCTCCTTAAACTTAAATTTTTTTTGCAACTCATTTCAAGACTCAAATTAAGCTGACAATCCCACCATAAAATAACTTCAAGATACTTTCTAAAAACAAAACAAAAACGGAAAACTACAAAGTTTTGATTTAATTTTTCAGTTTTTTTTACCTAGCTATAGCAATTTAAGCGATATTTATTATAATATATCCGTATTATAAATATACTATATGGTAAATTATTTATTATACTATATACACTGTTTATGCTAATAAGATGAACAGTTTTCACAGTATGACAGCCTTTTTTATTTTTGATCACATGATGTTATTCCGTACGGTGTACAAAATAAATGGGAAAGATTTTTGTAAATATTTTTTTTTAACAGTCTATACATCCATTGCATATATCAGTCATGCTGTTAATTGAGGTTAGGTCAGTGTTTTCAAAATTAAATTGCTAAATACATATAGTATTCATGATTCCAATGAGTAAAAAAAGAAAATAAATAAAAGAAAGAAAGTAATGTTTCATCAATAAGTGATCTTAAAAACACTTGCTATATTTCCAAAACTCTCTCGTATTTTAAATACCCACCCTCCCACTTATAATTTATTAGAAACATTAAATATCAACTACTTAGAAAATATATTTATTAAATCTTTACGAAAACCCGAGTTCGAATCCCGGCCATGGCGAATCTTTTCTCTAAACATAAAATTATTTTTAAAATTTTAGAAAAATTAAATATTGTAACACTTCTGTGAGTTAACAATATTTATTCAACGAAAATATGCCACACGAATCACACCAACTCAAATATTAAAGCAGGTTACAAGAATTATCACTTTGTAACACAAATCATATGGCTTGAGCTTCACAGACAAGACAAAGACTAAGACTAACTTGTCCAGTCACTCGCTCCTTATATATAGTCGTATAAGGACCGGTGTGGAAGGTTCCAGACCTGCGTAGAAGATTCCACGCCTGCGTGGACTGGGATCGAAAAATCTTGTCCCAAAGAAGTTCTTTGACGATTTTTTCCGACCGCTAGTTCGTTCCAACAAAAGATCTGTGATTTACACCATATTTTTTTATTTAACGATTAAACGTTGTATATGGTTCGATTATAACAATATGGTCTTTTAAATTTAAAAAATAATTTAATATACTGTTTATTCATTGAGAATAATATTCATTACTTTTCTCATTTTCTGTAATAAAATGATTAGAACATTAAATGACTAAATTAGGCTAATAAAAAATTGCGTTCAATTATGCATATTGAAGGCAAAGTACTAATTTTTAAATATTTTAAGTGTGTTAAGCATTTATAGTGGTAATTTAATAGTGGTATTAAATATTAGTTATTAGTATTAGTTGATAGTCCCAATTTAATATTTCTTTAATATCTTATTATTTTCTTCAAGGAACTGGATAAATCAATAACAAATATGGGGAGCTAGTTCTTATTAATAAATATAATGTTAAGAAAAAGTACATATTAAAAAAATAATTAGAAAGGATACTGTTTCCTTGGTTTATATGTAGGTCTGCATGACTAGAGAATTTTTTTTGTGAACTCTGCTTATTTTTTTTTTTTGCGCTAAAAGAACTATATAATTATTAGTTCGGGTTACTAGGTTAGTTTAGTCAGAAAAAATATTACCTTTTGTTAAAAATAATGTTGTAAACTAGCCAAATTATCAAGCTAATTCACGCAGAATTTCCCATATTGTGTTGAAGTGAACAGGCCAACGTAAATTGATCTTTGTTTCGACCTCCTCTTGTGAAGAGTGGAAGACACTCAGAAATTAAAAGGAGGCGAGAGGAAAATAATTATTCAGCTACGAGGACTTCGTCTATTGAATTAATAAAACGAAGTTTGCCCTTTTCTGCAAGAACTTTGTTCTGTTCTTATGCTGCTAAAAAAGCATCATTTGTAGGTTTAATATTTTCGCCGAATCAGTTATTCGAAATGTATTTTCTTTTCATATAAGGAAGAGAAAGTATGAGCCATAAGTAACAATGTCAGAGGACCTATCATACATAAATGAAAGATGGAACTTAGAAATTAAAACTGCATTGAAGGTATAATATTTCATAAGATATCTTTCTTAAAATATTATTTCAAATAATGCTCGCCCCTTTCTAGGGCAAATAGATCAGCGATAGTAATATTCTAATAATGGTTTTTACTGAATTATTTTTTTATTTGTTTTTTAAACGTCACTAACCAAACGAGTTATAGTATATTAAATATATTTTTCAGTAATTAAATATATTTTGGTTCTTAATGCCAGATTTTGTATTAGCTATTTAATATTCATATTTTAATGTAGATCTGCTGCTTTCAAAATGAAATATATCGTAATTGTTTGCCAAAAAAAAAAAATTCTAAACTCAGTTATTATATTATAGTTAATATTTTTTATTGAAATGCTAACTTTCTGAAATATCGTTCAACCTTTTTTTTAATAGCCTTACAATTTAATATTTATTTTAGCCATGCTATACGCTTTATAAAAATAGAACTTGTAAAAAATAAAAAAAAAATAAAAAGGAATTATTCCATTCTGAAAGCAGAAGCTTCATATTATTAATGATACAGACCAGAAAAGTAAATAAGAGATATGAAAAAAAAAATATTTGAATAATATTTTTTACCGCTGAAAAGCTGGGATTTAACAATTGAGGTGTTTCGAATGGAGAACGGTGATAGATTGATAAAGAGAGAATTCAATTTTAATGATTGAATAGAATAAAAGAAAAAAAAAGGTTAAAATAAAATATTTCGGGTTTTGAAAATGCCTAAGTTAGTTCTTTTCATTTCGATTATTTTTTTTTTATTATGAAAACAGTATTCAATGTATTCGACCAAACCGCATTATGAATAAAATAGAAAGCTCGTGCGATTCCGTAGCAAAAAAACAAAAAGAGATGAGAAACATATTGTTCTCTTTAATTGAATATACTCCCGATTTCGTTGATTTATAAACTTTTTTGCTTCAAATGCGAAGGGAAATTTAATTCCTTTCTCATAAGTTAAACCATTAAAACTTTGGTCAATGTTTTATTTTTCTATATGTTGAAATTTAATTTTCCTATTTTCCTTTGTAATTTCAATACAAGACTGGTCTATCTAAAAAAAGAGAGCTATTTTTATTCGAAAAGCCAATTAAGTTTTTTCTTCTCCATTACTTCCGGAATCTTCCTATTGCGGTCTTGCTCAGAGATAATAGAGGAAAGTTGGAATATCACTCTTGAAAAAAAAAAAAATGCGATTTTGAGTTACACCGTTCTACATCCCAAGTCGATATCGGTTTTAATATAACTTTACCTAAATAAAAGTCCACGCATACCATATCTCTGGGGATCTCGATGCAAAACTAAAACGTTTAATAAATTGTTTCATCTGATTTTTATTTAGGATCCCAAGAGACCCCTCCATATCGGCTTTTTACGAAAAGTTAAAGTGGTTATATCCTTCCTACCGCCGTAAGTATTTGCTGGCATCCTTCCTTTTCCAAGTTATCCGATCCTGCCGTCCATCATATATCTCCGAACTTCTTCATCCCAAATCATCGGTACTTTCCCGCAATACCCGCTCTAGGCCTTCTGATCTATGTACACCGGCCAACCGAACGTCAGCTTTTGATAGATCTTTCATTATCCGGTCCTCCTCCCTATGAAATTCCATTCCCACTTTCATCCGTAATTCTAATACCCTCTCCACCTTTAAATCCCGCCTATATCATCACTTCATAGCGTCCCTTTTAAACCGATGGAAATTCTTATTTTCCTTATCTATTTTATTTTTTATTATTATTATTATTTTTTTTTTTTTTTTAATATAAATACTATTTAACCAATCTGTAAATAAGTGTATAAATATGTATATATTATTAGATGTGGAAACTAGTTTCTTTTCACCTGAGCGAATAATTAATGTGTTTTTATTTTCTGTTTTTAAACTAGAGGTTCCTCAATTATTTGTAGTTATTTTTTATCATTTTAATATGTTTATTTAAACTTTAACGCTCTGAAGCCCACTTTGTATATTATTTAATTTCGTTCTTGAGGGACACGTTCCAGAACAAATAAATAAAGAATTTATTTATTTATTTACCATCTATTTAATCCTTTTCGTTCAAGTCTAATATGAGTTTGACCAGTCAGTATTTTTTCCAGATGAAGTCATAAATATATAATTTCATTATCATTATATAATAATAATTAGCAATACATAATTAAAATATAATGTAATGTAAATGGCCAATAAATAAATAATACACGATAACAAATTTAATAAATATAATATATAGATTTCAAAGAGGCAATAGAAGAGAACGTAGAGAGGGGATTCATTTATTTCATGGCCCTTCGGCTTCGAGTTCCGACTGATCGTGGTAATTTGTCATAGTTCTAGAGGGCCTGGATGCGACAACTGGACCTCGTGCCTGGGGGGTCCTGCAATAGGAGGGAGCAAAACTTCTTAACGAGTGGAAGTCCAATAATTGTAAGGGCAGCGAAGACTTGCAGGTACTGGTACTGCTCACAGCCTTCTTCCTCACGTTATTTAAATATTTTTTACTTAAAAGAATTAACAGTATTGATTACCGCTCTAAATATGTTAAATATCATATGTACAATAATTAATCCCTCTATCCTAGCAAGATCACAGGTCAAAACGCAGCCTCAAATAAAATAAAAAACCAAACAAAAAACAAATATTAATAATTAAAGTAAATGAAAGCCTGACAATATAAACATTACGTTTTGACAGTGGAAGATCGATAAGTCACTTGATCAATACGTAGTTAGCGAAGGATCCATAAAATAAATCAAAAGAGACAAATAGGGAGGTTAAATAGACTATTAGCCGGTAATGGTTATATTTCAACTGCACAGGGCAGTGGAAACTGCTTCACTCAAATGAGCCCACATATTATCCCCGTAATGTTCCCATGTTTTTAGATCATTTACTCCAAACTGTTCTTTTACTGGGTCAAAGTCCGAAACTTCAGAGAGTTTATTTACAATTACTCAGTTATCCTAATTTTGTACGAATCGTTACATATTATTTTCAAATTTCCTCAGGCACAAGTGTGGAATTGTCTTACAATAAATTTTGATAAACTGCCAACGCATTCACATTCGCTAAATTGGTGAATCAATTTTCTCCATCTTGCAAAGATCCAAAAAGATTAACCAGTCAGGTAATAGAACCTTATTTTTTTTTTTTTATATGAAGGAATCTCTTCCATTGGTTATTATTTATTTTATTCTCCCAACATTTCAGGTTTTTGTCCAATCTTCTCAGGGTATCTATTGCACATTTTTTGTACACTACCGAATTTCTCTCTTTGTCTGTGCATGTAATTGTTTTATAAAAAAGTAATAAAAAAAACCTAAGTCATTTTCTTAATTCACTATAGTAAACATTTTATAACAATTTTTTCATGGTTTTGGACTATTTCATTGTTACTCATTTACAATTGTTTCTTGCAAAAAGAGACAAAAAAGAGACATCCTTAGAACATCAATTACATTAATTTATTGATTTGTAAAATCAGTTTAGGCATGAGGTATATATGATGAGAATATATCTAATAGAATTATGTTTTTAGAATTCTTCCAGGGAAATATGATGAATATAGCAACGGGCTTTTAAAATAATCGAGTGAATAAATAAAATAAATTAATTTTTGGTAGGGTCGAAAGGG